>OU026157.1:46950344-48200344 GCA_907269105.1 Volucella inanis | reverse complement strand
TGATTTCAGCTTTTCTAGGCAAAAACCCCAATGCTCCAATTTATGCGGCAATAAAAAAGTAAACCAATATAAGCTATATAAAATTTTTTTAAATATGCTTTACAAACATTTCTTAAGACCTGTTCATGTACAAAAACGTTCACCATCTGTTTACACTTCATTGCAGACATTCGCCAGACTACACTACTCCGCACTGTAGTCTGTAACAAAGCCTATAATTGCCTTCTGTTCAGCATATTGTATATTTTGTATGCGAATAGCGATTGTCCGATACCGGTACAACTTATGTACCTTCCACCTTCCATTCCGATATCGGCTCCAAAACCAACAAAAGCATACTCGTACTGTCAACTGTAAACCATATTGGGATCAATGATCATTCGATAGTGCAAACACGAGCGTCTAGTTCAGCTTGTCAATGCTGATCGCGTACTTCAGTTGCATTTATCCACCACACTTTGCTTGACAAACAGACAAACTTTAGCTTTTCGCTTCACTGGAGAACCTTACTTCACTTTAGACCATGGTATTTTCGAAGAGTACCACCGTACCACCACTGAAGTGGAGAGTATTTCAGTCTGTTCACCATAACACAAAACGTCGATCGCTTGAATCTAGTAACAAATGTTTCCAATTTTCATTCACATTCTGGTAGTCAAGTAAGACGGACGCTTTACGCTCTAGCTCCAACTAATCGTACAGCTACAGATACAATTTAACTAAACAGCTCTTAACCTGGTTATTATCCGATATCATCTCAAGATAAGCCGAAACGATAGATCGCTTATCTCTCTTCGGTGCGCTCTTCGTGTGCTCTTAACAATCTGCACGTATATATGTGTGGGCACGAGTGTTTGCATGAGTTTGTGCAATAAGTGCTTTCCTTTTCACCTGCCAACCGTGCGGTCGTCAATTTGATAAATAAATAAACACAAATCTAGAGTGCGCCGACAAAAATTTCCAGTTCCAGGGTAAATCTAAAGTTTCATATAAAGTGAACTGTGTTGGAATTCCTTTTGTCATTCGGTGTGTGATTGTCGCTAGCTCACCACCATACGATTAATCGGAACGAAAAGGAATATAGAACGGGAAAAGAGCAACTTTCGTTAAAAAAAAGAAAACTTTCGTAAATTTATGCGAAAGAATTTTTTTAATTTTGAAGAATTTAATTTTTCGCTATATTTCTAACTTCGGGCTCCTTTTGAACAAAAAAAAAAAAAATAATAATAATAATAATAGATTGTGAACCTTAATTTGTACCAGTGAGTTTAGTTTCGTTCGATTTTATTTTTGTGACCGTTAAAAAAAGAGACTGTTCTTTCAAATTTAAAGGAAATACAAGGTGATAATAAAAAAATAAAAAAAACAATCCAGAACTGGTTTATTGAAAAAGCGCAATCATGTTGGAACAACCAGAATGGGGAGTCAAAATATCCAAATGTAAGTTTTTGTAAGTTTTTTTTTTTTTAATAAAAACAATAACAGACAGTCTGTCGGGCTGTAGACTTGTGCAATGAAACTTGTTAAATTTTTTTTTTTCTTCGAGGAGGTAAATTGTGCATAAAATTTGTTTTGAAGTAAAAAAGTGATTTTCGAGTGATTAGAAAATGTCAAAATATCTACGTAATTGCTTATTTAGTTTCTTTATTTTTAAAAGCTAAGTATCGAATACTGACCCCTTTGAGTGTATAGCCAAGTTTACTAATTTATCGTTTGTTTTTGAATTTCCTCAATAGAGGAAGTGTAGATTTTCTTCTTTAAAAAAAAAAAAACGGTATTTTCAAATTTAAAACGAATGAACATTTGATGTTTTTTTTTTTTTTTTAATTTTGATTTTTCACCTTGTTAGACGAAAATTGAGGGGCAGGTCGGATGTTAAAGTCAAAATGACATACAACGAACAGAGTGATACGATTTATGAAAAACAAACCTGGCACATGAATTTTTAAACACAACTGGCAATTGTTGTTCAATTCAGTGGCTAAATACTAAAATATTTTATTGGATTGCTCAATAAGTTCTGCGATTTTTTTTTTCTCGAAAATAGTGTTTATCGTATCAGAAAATCTTTGTGTACAACGGTATGAAATTTTTGTGGTTTTAGTTGTGATTTTGTCTTGACATGTCTCGGACATCTTTTAAGTGCTCAATATCTTTTTTAAAATAGAAGATAAAAAAGTGTATTTTCGGCATATACCATATTGATTTTTTTCTTTAAAAAAATTTTAAAGCGACAGGAGGAATAGGAGACATTCAGCGTGTAAGGGGATTCGGCTATACGCGTTGCCAATTTTCAGTGTTGGTTTACATGCTTTCGTTCAGGAAATACGAGGTGTGTTCAAAAAGTAAGGCGACTTGATATTTTTATAAAAATATAATTTTATTTATCTATAAAAATTAAGACTTATGCCAACGCTTTTTCCAACCCTCGAAGCACTTTTCATAAGCACTTTATGGTATATGCTAGGATAGGTTAGGTTTCAGTGGCGGTTGGAAAACCAATCCACTTAAGCTTATTGGCCCGTTGTGCTGCTACGTGAATCTATGATCCCCTCACTCATGGAACCAATTTGAGCTTACAATGAAGCGCAGGAGACTGTTAACGTCTGTATTTTTTAGATCGTTTAAGTCGTTGTAAAGCAAGACTCCTAGGTGGAGTTTTCTCCTCTGAGAGAGAACTGGACAAGAACAGAGAAGGTAGAGAATTGTCTCCTCTTCCTTCTACAGAAATCGTTTCTAAAAGCGCCAAGCCTTCTTAAGCATCCAGCTTAAATAATAATTTGCACGTAGCGATTGGTATACCTATGCTGCCCTTTTCCGGTAGAAAAGGTAGAGTGGTTCCAATTTTAGCGAGTTCGTCAGCCCTACAATTCCCTGGAATGTCTCTGTGGGCTGACACTCAACAAAGGTGGAGGTTGAAATGCTCTGCCATCTATCTCCGTAAGAGATGATCGGCATTCAAGGAAGGTTTAAGAATTTAGTGAGACCGAGACCAGGGACTTGAGTATCCGAAAAGATGCGGATATCCTTTGGAGATATCACGTTTTTCTTCAACCAAGACAGAGCTTCTTTAATCGCGAAAATTTCCCCCCGGAGCACGCTACAGAGATTTCGAAACGAGAAGAAGGAGAGGCTTAAATTTAGCTTATATGAGAAAAACCCTCCACCAACCCCGCTATCGGTTTTAGATCCATCTGTATGGAATGGTATAGCTTTAAGCTCTTCCAACAACGCCGTTTGTAATTCTTCAATAGTTGCAAAGCTCCGTCCTTACATAAGTCTTTTCTATTTGGTTTTGACGTCATAACCATATACCCATGATTGGTCACCAGTTATGACCCTTTTGATTAAGTCAGGATCAACATTGACTTCTTTCAAGAGCTCATGAGCGATGCTCATGCGACGGTACTTCTGATCAAAATTAAGAAATATGGCAACATCCTCAGAAACTTCTCTTATGGTAATTCAACGATTTTCCAATGCAATTTTCTTTACAGCTTCGGCGTTATCATCGTTTGTTGGTATGCTGGGGCGTCCAGAGCGAAGTTCGTCATTGGCATATTCTCGGTCATCTTGGAAGAGCTTGTACTACTTGTAAACATTTTTTTTTTTTCCTTACAGCAGACTCAGCGAATGCCAACACATTAAGTATTTTAGAGCACTTGACGACATTTTTTACACAAAATTTATTTGAGCATTTGGTGGGACTAGCGAGGTGTTTTTTACTTCGAGTTGCTCCCACACAATCAGATAATAAATGCCTAAAATAGAAGAAAAACGTCCAGAGTAGGCGAACAGGAAGGGCGCTGTTTTCCATTATGACAACACCAAAACACACACAGCTTTAATGTTAATAGAAGGTGATTAGGTTGGGAATTTATGCAGCACCCACCGTGCTCTTCAGACTTTGCGCCTTCTGATTACCATGTTTAAAACAATTTGGACGGAAGGCAATCCAATTCTGGAGATGAAATCAAAACGTACCCGGAAAACTTTTTTACCCATAAGTCTGCTGACTTTTAGAAAAGGGACATTATATCTCTTCCAGAACGTTTGAAGAAAGTAATAGACCATGATGGATAGATTAAATATAAACTTTTGTATCAAAAATGTGTGTTTAACTTTAGCCCTAAGAAAAACGCAGAATTTATTGAAAACCCCAATATATATCACAGATTTATTCGTGTTTTTTTTTTTTTGTGGGGCTTAGGAGGCTTTTAAAGTTTATTTTATATGGATAAGGATGTTTGAAAAACAATTCTTCGTTTCTGCAACTGCTAAGAGTATTACATTTTATGTAAGCCTTAGCTCAGTGCAATGCCGCCTTTAAGTACACTATTTTCTTAGAACATCAGTAGCAGTATTTATATGCAATTTATTACTTAGCTAAAGTGTTGCAATAAATCATATAAGCTGTTAAGCTGATAATTTTATATTCACAGAAATTTTATATAGTACATACCTATTTGCAATGTCAACAACAGTAGATAATAGAGACAACAAATTCAAAAAGCCAACACCGTGAATAATGTTTGAAATAATCCACAAAAAGCTAAATTATCACTATCACTATCATATCACTATTGCATACAAACAATTATGAAAAGATATTTTAGGAGATGTTTTGTTGTGCAAAAACAATTTTTACTTAAACAAGTTCCGAGATAATAAAGGTGATGCAAAAAAGTACGAAAATTGATAAAAAGAAATAAAAAACAAACCAATTGAATGCATTCAAATTCAGAGCTTAAGGGGTTAGGCCACTCTTAAGGCCGTTAAAATAGGTTTTTTTTTATAAATAAATCCAGTTTACAAAGATAAAAGTTAATACTTCGATATATTTCCTGGACACAATCTTTTGAGATATCATTTTTGGGATCCTAAGTGACCAATGAAAGCAATAAAAAAAATATATTTTGTGAAAATTCTGGAGCGGCCTTAACCCCTTAAAAAATACTTATATTATCTTAACTCAAAGATTTAGTAGATTAATGCAAATACAATATTTTTCTAAAAGCTGTTAAGTATAGAATGATGACTTTATTAGACAAAAAACAATTTTTATTAGTGATATTCAATTTAGTCTCCGTTCCTTCCGTTCAACTGAAAGAGCCCTTTTGAACTACTTCTGGAATGTGTATGATGGTTTTAATAAAAATAATTGTACTCCTGCTCTTTTTATTGACATAACAGAAACGGCCAATCATAAAATATTTTTAGATAAACCATATACATGTTGTTTTAGAGGCATAATGCATAAACGGTTATGTTCATATTTATCTGTTAGAAGAAGTCAAAGGATGAAAGTTAATGGACATGTCAATTCTATTTGTTTTATTTTTATAAGAGCACCTTAAGACTCTGTACTTGGTCCAATGCTTTTCTGGTTTTCATTAATTCGTTCGTCTTACAAAAATATCGTAGCAAACTGAATGCATCCGCTGACGATATACCATGTGCTTTTCACAGTACTCTGCTTTGAATCTACCCAAAAAAAAAAAAACGGAATAACCACCGTGTGGCGCTTTGATTTTTGAGTTACGGTTTGAGTTCTGTTTTTTTTTTTTTGTTAAGATGGTACATCTGTTTTTGACATTCCCATTAAGTCTTAGCGTTATGGCTGGACATTTGCAAAAGATACGTAGCCAAGAGTACATCTATCTCTGTGTGTGTTAGCGACTTAAATTTGCAAGAACGCACTTGTATTAAATTTTTCGTAAAAAACGGATTAAATGGTGCGCGAACGTTGGAAATGTTGGAAAAGTGTTTCGGCAACGATTCTTTAATGAAAACTGTCGTTTGCCAGTGGCACGAGCGGTCAATCATGAGTCATGAGTCAATCGAAGATGATGAACGCAGTGGCGGACCATCGACATCAAAAATCGACAAAAACATTGAAGAAGTAAAAGAAATGTTGATCAATAACCGCAAATTAACCATCAGAGAGATAGCGGAGGACTTGAACATTGCCTATGGATCCGTCCAAGACATTTTGGGTTTTCGCCGTGTAGCAGCAAAGTTGGTGCCAAAAGAATTCAAATTCATGCAAAAAAGAGACAGTGTTGACGTCGCAAAAGAGATGATTTGCGAGGCTGAATCCGATCCCACATTCATCAAAAGGATCATTACTGAAGACACGACGTGGGTTTATTAGAACGACACGCAATCCAGACATCAGGCAAGTGAATGGCGTTCACCATATGAGCCGAGACCAAAAAAACACGTCGTTTTCAGTGAAAAAATAAGTCAAGGCTCACGGTTTTCATGGATTACAACAGCGTAGTGCATCATGAATTTTTGCCAGAAGGCCATACAGTAAACAAAGAGTATTATTTGAGTTATGAGTTATGAGACGTTTGCGTGAAGCAATTGTGGGCAGAAAACTCGTGGATTTTGCACCATGATAACTCACCGTCGCACAGTGCCATCATTATTTGTAACTTTTTGACGAAAAATGCAACAAATACCATCCAACAGCCACCGAATTTACCTGACTTCTTTCTGTTCAATCGAGTTAGAAAACCACTACGGGGAACGCGTTTCAGCAGCCGAGAGGAAGTAATGGAAAAATCGCAGCACTGCGGGCTGAAAAGTCAGTGCCGTTTTATAGTAAAACAAAAAAATTTTTGCAAAATTCAACTTCATTTATCAATATAGTTGCCTTCGAAGGCGATACACTGATGAAAACGATTTTTCAATCTTTCGATACCAGTTTTGTAGTACGATTTCGGTTAAGCCTCAAAATAGGCCTCTGTTTCGGCGATTACTTATTCATCGGCCTTAAATTCTTTTGAGGTCTGCGAACATGGAATAGTCGCTGGGGACCAAATCTTGAGAATACGATTGGTCGGGAAGCAATTCGTAGCCGAATTCATCAAATTTTGCCATCATTTTCATCGACTTGTGACACGGTGCATTGCCTTGATGAAACAGCGTTTTCTTTATCTTCAAATGCGGCCGTTTTTCTGCGATTTCGTCCTTCAAACGCTCCAACAACGCAATATAATAGTCGCTGTTGATAATCTGCCCCTTTTGGAGATAGTCGATGAAAATTATTCCATGTGTATCCCAAAATACGGATGCCATAACCTTGCCAGCTGACTGTTGAGTTTTTGGTCGTTTCGGACGAGATTCGTCGCCACTCAGCTGACTGCCAACTTGATTATGGTGTGAAGTGATGGAGCCAAGTTTCATCCATTGTCACATACCGATGCAAAAATTCGGCTTTATTGCGGTTGAACAGCTCTAAATACTCCTCTGAATCATCAACACGTTGTTGTTTTTGGTCGACTGTGAGCAAAAGCGGCACCCACTTTCGCATTTCCAAATATTCGTGTATGATATACCCAACACACTCTTTTGATATCTTCAGAGCCTCAGCTATCTCGATCAACTTCACTTTACGGTCATTTGTAATCATTTTGTGGACTTTTTTAATGTTTTCATCTGAAACAGCCTCTTTTGGACGTCCACTGCGCCCATCATCTTCGGTGCTTGTATGACCACTTTTAAATTTTTCAATACACTTGCGAATAGTTCGTTCGGCTGGTGCAGAGTCCGGGTAACACTTATCAAGCCATTTCTTTGCATCGGCTGCATTTTTTCCCATCAAAAGGCAACGATAAATCAACACACAAAATTGCTTTGAATCCATTTTTTTCACAATAACAAAAGTTGCTTCACTCACAACGCTATATCTCGAGAACTAATCGTCCAACAGCTGTCAAATTTATACACGTATCTTTTGAAGGTTGGTACTAACTGAAAATGGTATGGATTTAATTCAAGTGGTGCCCTCTATTAGAAACGGTATGGACTTTTCAGCGCATTTATTATATGTTTCGGGGATTGGATCAACCGCTGGCATAAGTGTGTTGCAGTCGATGGGGATTACTTTGAAAGGGACAATATAGATTTATATGAATAGACTTGTATATCTAATTTTCTGGATAAATTCCGGGATATTTTTCATTAAGGTGGTAAATCATGATCTAAAAATCCTACACCACTGGTTCAAAATTCATGCGAATAAAAAAAAAAATTATTTTTTTCTAATGTGTGCGGTAAAGAAGTAGACTTTGGATAATTCTTTTTCCACTTTACAAAATGTAGTAAACATAAGCATAGGAAACATATTTGTAACTCGAAAGTAGGCTGACAAATTTTTTGTAATTGAGAATGTTGAAACTTTCAAATATATTGGTTTTGCTTGAATTTGAATTTGAATTTGACTGGAAGGTGGGTTTTCCCATCCATACCGATGTACATATTATAATAAACTTAATATTGGAAGAAATAAAAGCAGCATTTGTGTAAATACAAACAGTGATAATACCACAACAAAGTCTTAATGAACGCAAATACTCTTACAATGATATTTGAATGGGGTGACCCATTTTCAAAATTTTAAAGTAAAGTTTAAAGCAAATTTTTTACACTTTTACTGTCGAAGGTTTTACCTTAACATTTCTTTTACAAATATTATATCAGATGTTAGTCTTCTGATACATTGTTGTAGGTGTGGTAGTTAATTAAATAAACGACAAAAGTGAAAGTGTAGAATTTTTGGAAAACTGTTTTACCATACAAAAAAAAAAAAAAAAAACAAAACAAAAAACGAGTGCACATACAATATTAGAAAAATTGACAATTAAACTACAAAGATCGATAAAACAAGTGACGGACTGGATTTTTGGTTTTTTGAATAAGAGCTTGGGATGACATGTTTTTGAGTGATCAAAAAAGGCTAAATTTTGATTAAAATGAGTTCCTCCCCAACAGACAATACTATATTGTAGTCTTGAATAAAAAATTCTGTAATATGCCTTAACCAGAAGATCAAAGATAGTAGATGCTTCGAAGAGTACTACAAAAATGGATTCTCAGATATTCTGTTTGTTAAGAGAATGGAATGATTGGTTAACCCTAAATATTTAAACTCCTAACGGTTTCTATTTGAAAACACTTGCCACTTAAATCAGTACAACTATCAAATAAACGATATGTTGTTTTGGAGCCACACTTGTTTTTGGTGATTATAACTAAATTATGTACCGAAAATTAGATTCAAAGCACTTTCTAAGCCATAAGCGAAACCCACATCATTTGGAAATGCTGTTACTACACCTTTAAAGTTTAAACTGAACTAAGACTTGATGTATATTACAAAGAGTATTGGTCCTAGTACAGAACCTTGCGGCACCCCTAAGTTAAGAAATTCAATTTTGCTTCTGATAGCATCTGTTTATCACTTTCTGGGAATTATTTTTCATGACTCAAACCATATTAAAATAAAGCTATAAAATCCAGTTCTTTTGAATTTGGCAAGCAATAAAGAGTGATTAACCATGTCAAGGGCTTTGGTTGTATCAAAAAATAAGCCAGCTGTGCATTTTTTCTCATCAAGTTGATCAACCTCTCTGAAAACCAAACCGGATGGTACTGAAAAAGTTTGTTTCATTTACCATAAAAAACTACAATATATGGCCTTTTCAATTTTCTTTTATCAAATGATGATAAAAGTAAGATTGGCCAATAAGAGGTAAAACATCAGATCAAATCTACTTTGACATTTGTGAAAAAAAGTGATACACAATAGACATGAATCGCTATGCTCCTAAAGAATGCGGAATAATTGTTAAGAATTTGCCTGAATTTTGGCGCAGATTTCTCGTTTTTCCGACACCAACTGAGCAAATACTATGACGTTTAGACGCTCACCTAGAAGAGATGCTGCCAGGCCTAGCTGACCCCGAAACAGCCATTCTGCTGAGACCACAGAGTATCGACCAGAGTACGTGCCACGCAATTGGGAGAAAATACCAAAACCTTTTCCTTCCTCTGTTTTCGAGGCATCTGTAAAAATTGCAATTTCATTTGACCTGCATTGTTTTGTCATTCTTCCCTCTCCGGATATAAAATATCATACGGGATGTTGAAGTCGACCAAGGAAGAAATTTTATCAGTTAGAATTGGATTATCTGGCAGTAGCTCCGCTAAGGCCATACCATGTCAAAACTACTGCTCTTGAAGTAACCCAGATTATTGAGCCGTATTGCATTGTTTCCATCAAATTTTTTGATCTGTAAATTAAGCCATGTTAGGTGCACCTTTAATGCTACGGAAGTTCTTTGAACCGACGATAATTTTCCGTAAACCGTTTTCTTATTTGTTGCTTTCCACTATACTATTGCGCCGTATGTAAGTATGGGTCTTACCACCACCATATAAAAGAATTCTTTTGCAGATGAAAAGAGCATTAAATGCCGTTTTGATTCCTTTCGCTACATTAAGATTACAATTCAGTTTTTTTTACAAAATCACACGCAGATATTTCGCGCTGCCCGAAAGAGACAATTCCACTCTGTTGAGTTTTGGGAGTTTGAATTGCGGTATCTTGTACTTTCTCGTAAAAATAACCAGTGAACTAACCTACAGTAAATACATTTAAAAAGATCCCGTGAATAGTAAGATTTAAGAAATATATTCACCTAGTCGCAGTTATGAGAGTGCACAACTAAGTTGTCGTTGATAAAAATGCAACTCTATTGGGAAAAAATAGTTACAAATGAAGCATTCAAAGTATTACCCATCGTTAGCTACAACTTTTTTCCATTTTTCTGACAGAACTCGAATACCGCTGCGGTAAAAGTGTTTATATTTTGAGTCTATCCCCGAATCAAGCCATTTTTTGATGTCTTCATATGAGCGGAGCCAATGATCAGCCAGACAATGTCACAATTTCTGGGAAATATGGCGGATCGGGTAAGACTTCCCATTTAAGCGCTTCCAGGTACGTTTTAATGAGGTTGGCAACGTGAGGCCGAGCGTTATCATGCTGTAGAATAACTTCTTCGTACCTCTGCTCGTATTTTGACCATTTTTCGCGCAGTGCTCGACTCAATCGCATCAATTGAAGTGGATACCTTTCCTCAGTAATGGTTTCGTTGAGTTTTAACAGTCCATAATAAATGACACTGACCTGGTCCCATCAAATACACAGCATAACCTTCGCAAAATAAACATTCGGCTGAGCCGACGACGTACAAGCATGACCGGGTAGTCCCCTTGACTTTCTTCTCTTTGAGTTGCTGTAATGAGTTTTCATTACATCACGATACGATGAAGCAGTTGTTCACAGGCGAAGAAACGACGCTCAACGTCCCTTGGATTTAAATTATAAGGAACCCAAGTTCCTTGTTTTTGAATCATTCCCAACGCAAGCTATCGCTTAGAAATGATTTAACGGGTAACTCCTGCTTGTGAAGAAAGCTCTTCTAGCGTTTGGCACGGATCCTCCTCGAGCAATGCCTTCAATTCAGCGTTTTCGGAGGATTTTGGAATTCCTTCATCGAAATCACCGTCTTTAAAGCGACGGAACCAATCACAGCATGTTGTTTCACTTAACTTCAGAAACATATTTTTTAATCATTTTTTTTTGCTGAGTTAACTCTGGGTTAACTGAACAAATTTTTTTGACAGATACTGAAAATAGCAAGGAAAAAAGTCGATTTCACTTATATTTTTGTGAAATATTGCTGCTTCTTCTGCTCATTGTCATTGTTATGCACCAAAAAAAAGAAAAAAAAAGAAATAAAACAATAAACAATGAGCAGATGAGAATGACAGATTTCGATAGTGTTTTGACAACTGAACGATACAATGGCAGTGATGCCAAATTAAACCACCACTCATGGAGTTAAAATTAATCTTTCCCTGAAAAACTGCTTCTTGAGTTAACTATGGATTAATGTTAGCTTCGAGTTAGCAAACTCTAGCTAAACTCGGAGTTAACTCAGCACTGAAAAACTGGAAGAAAATCAACATTTTTCGCAAATGACGATTTTTTGGCACAAAATCAAACATTTTCACGCAACCAAAAATATATGACTCTAAAACAAAATTACTAATGTTTCAAAACGGTTTGTTATCCATATGTCTAAGCTTGGTTCATGACGTTTTGGATATGTCAAAATCGATCAGCACTAACTGCGGGACCCATCTATTGACAAACAGCTATCTATTGACGAGAACTTTGTTGCGCAACTAATAGATATACAATATTATGTACTTAAGGGCATCCAATGGATAATACGTATGTTAGGATGACTATTGTCTTGCTTTCTTCATTGTTGGGGATTCTTTAACCGCAGTGCTGAGCTGTTACCAGTTGTTAAGCGATGTTGTTGATTGGAAGGGGGTGAAGAATAGTTTGTAGGGCTAGGTGGAAAGGTTTTCAATGCATCTAAAATGCTGAGACATACTAGTTAATATCTATATTTCAAATACCATCATCATAAATTAAATATTTTCTTCAACTTAAAACTTTTGACAGAAACTCTACCAAACATCGTATTCATCGCTATGGTCTGAAATACGCAACATTACAGAAATCCTGTATATTGTAAAAATTAAAAACAGATGTGCCATGAAAACTAACTCAACTTACTAATCTCCCTTCCTACAATTTCGAACCCGTTTGTCGTCAATATTAACTGAATAAAGAAATCCTGTGTTTTCTACTACATTAAGAATTAGTATATCTAAATTACTTTCGTCTAAATAAGATTTTATTTATTATTGTTGCAAAAAATTTCCAGCCCATAGTTGGGCTTTTAAAATCGAACATTAAGACCACTCTTTTAACGCAGGTCTTATCTTATCTTTGATTAATAGGTAAACTATCGCATGTAATAAACTCAAAGCATTAGCTTTTAGAACGAATATTATGAATGTTACATTCGAGTGCAGTTTATTTATTGATCGATAAGATCTCGATCGGTTTTTGTGGATATATGTTCTGTCTTAAGGCGCTGTTCATACATATGTATAGAGATGTTGTCTGAATTATTAATCCACAATCACATGAGTTAAGTTCGACATATGTATTTGTATTATTGCTTTCGGAAATATAAAATGAAAAGAACTATACCATCAACACACAGGGTTTTTCATTAGATGCGCCAAAATCTTTTTAAATAAATATATAGATGTGTGTTTAAGTATTAAAAATGCATGTTAATGCTCTACTCCCTCTGCGGGACTGGATATTCTGTTTTACTTGACACTCCTTGATGCCTTTAGCAGGCAAGTATCTCCGACCGCAGCTATTAGCTTTAAAGCAACTTCACAGAAGGCAAATAATTTATTTGGCCACGCTAACATTCTTAATATATTAGGAAACCTCGCAAATAACATCGATTTCACTTTACCTGAACTTTGATTTAACAAAGACTTTCATGTACGCTTCCCCTGTAGATCCTTCTGGTAAGAAGATGCTTTCATCGAAGACAAGTCAATCTACTTCTTCACAGATGGATCGAAGACTGATAGCGGGGTTGGTGGCAGTGTTTTCTCAGATATGTTAAATCGAAGCCTCTCCTTCCGTCTTCAGAATTACTGTAGCGTGTTTCAGGCAGTAGTTTTGGCTACTAAGAAAGCTCTGTTCTGGCTGAAGAAAAATGTGCTGCGCACCTTTTCGGATAGTCAGGCCGCTATTAAGTCGTTGGATTCAGTCTCGCTAAATTCCAGAACCTCCCTTAAATGCCGATCTTCTCCTAGGGAGATAGCAGAGCAGTTCAATCTTCACCAGGCCCAAAAAGCCTCAGATCACTCTGACCTGAAGCTGCCTGGTTACGAACTAATACCATTATTCTTTTTTTATGTTTCTTACTTTTCCTCGATAACCGCGTGGATGTCGCTGCTGATATAATACTATTTTCTTTCGAATGAGATTCCTTATCCCTCACCGGATGATCATGAATATCAAACCAAACGAAAAGGCATGGCACAACTCTAGCTGTGAAAAGGCTGTCAGGATTAGAGAAATGTTTTTTTGTTTCTACAAGACCAGCCCGGCAGGGGAAAACCGGAAAAATTCAAACGAGCCAGAAACAACGGCAACCTCTTTCTCAAGCGTGTTAAATTTCAATATGGCCAAAAACTGAGGCGAAAAATACTACAATGTCATAAATTTGTTGGTTGTTCGTCAAAAATATTAAAAATTTTGCTTCATCTTCGATTCCAACGCTCATTTACTATGAAATTGTAGCCGTCAGCTCTTTGGACAATGCCAATTTGCTTGCTAAACACTTTGCGGGCTTGAGTGTGTCGGATCTTCAATGGGACGAATCCGCTTTCGCACTCGTGTTGTAGCAAGAGTACTTGAAGATCTCAACATACATAAATGGGTTGATTCCGACGATATGTCTCGCCTTCTTCTGATTTAATGGGATGTCTCAACGAAAAGTGGAACCACAGCATACATCAATCTGGCGAAAGCAAGATAGTTGCACTTGATATTTCTAAGGTATTTAACGGAGTTTAACATCAGGCTCTTTTGTCTTTTCTTCAATGAATTCGAAATTACGTTTCGAAACGTTCAATTCAAATTGTCTTGGATGGTTTCAAGTCTGATATTCACAAAATAAATGTTTGTGTGCCCCAGGGCTCCATTCTGTCTCCGACACTCTTTTTAATTTTCACCAATGATCTCTTGTCTTCTTTTTCTAATCCCAATGGGGGTGGTCGTGGTGTAGTGGTACATGCATAGACTCCTCAAGCAGAGGGTCTTTTCACAGAATTTGTATGTTATGTAGTTATATAAAAATCCCTTCGGCGTCATCTCTGACATGAAGGCATAACACTGATGTTGGAGTGGTTGCTGGCTGGACTAAATGTAACGAACTAACAACTAACACGTACTAAGACCCACTGGTTGAGGATGCACTGGCTCCAGTTTGAGCCAGTTGGA
This sequence comes from Volucella inanis, assembly GCA_907269105.1. NCBI lineage: Eukaryota > Metazoa > Arthropoda > Insecta > Diptera > Syrphidae > Volucella > Volucella inanis. The sequence goes on along the minus strand of OU026157.1, from coordinate 48,185,592 downwards.
AAAATATCGAAACTTAATACCCTTGAGTTTCAAACTACTACACCATCAGCCCTCGCCCTGAAGAAAAGCCAGTAAAAAGGTTTTCATATCCCTTTGGTGCGCGCGCGGGATTATAAGAAATATATATATATATATTGTATATATATATTATTCTTTTCTTATGACAGTACTCTCTGCTTTGCATTGTTGAAACCGAAAAACTTTTCATTCTCGGAATGTGTGTCAATGACAACTTACGTTATGATGACCATATATTCGATGTCGCTAAAAATTCTACAAAGTGTCTAGGCTTCCTGAAACGATGTTAAAAATATTTCATCACCTCTAATCTGGCCTCAATATATAAGCATTCATCCGTCCAAAATTAGAGTAGATACTATGGTTAGGCGCCCCTAAAACCTCCTTGCACTTGTTAGATAGGATTCAAAACCGTGCGATAAAACTCATAGGTTATGCCAGTACGACACCGTCGAACACTGGCGTGACTTCTCCTGAGTCACCTTGTTGTATCGCTATTTTCATTACCATAAGTCCACCGAAATTGCCAGTAGCATTCCGTCTCTTCAAACTTTTTACCGTAACACCCGTCTCGCTATATATGCTCATCAGTACACCATCTACTGACGTATTCTGAAATTTTGTCAAGTGTTCTCGCTGCATCCAATTTGCTATGATTTTTCGTATAATCCGGCCAATATACAAACGTTCGCGAAATACCAGCTGTTGAGAACAGCGTACAACCGCAATATTCTCTTTACTTCTGACGTCTCGCTGTCTCACTGGCACTTCAACATGGAGTCAATCAAAATGTTTACACTAAACGTATGATTTATAGACTGTCTTGAAGCGTATATCTTTCCACGATTAGATGGTAGACAATCAGGAACACAAATATGGCATCTGTTAAAATATGGTTAGCGACTGTTATGTTCAAAATTATTCTACGCTATTTTTGTCAATATTGACTTCTTTCCAGTTCTTTCTTCAAAAACTTACAGATCTTCTCTTATATTTTCATTATATTCGGGGAAGTTTTTGCCGGAAATTAAATTTGCGTGGTTGTGGCAAACTATATTTCTAAACATTGATTATGACAGCAACACTACTCTGTGCAACTTTTTACTTCAGTTTTCGTTTGTATTTATTCATTCATACAGAAAAAAAAATTCACTGTTATGATTATGTTTAACTAACAATTGACAAGTCAATTGACACTTACTTGTCAATCACCACTCATAAAAAGCTACAGACACTTTGATGTCAAGTACTGACATTTGAATGTTAATTGAAAAATTTTATTTTTTCAATTTATTCAATATTATTTATTTTTTGAATTTGTTTATGTTTTGTTCAACAATAAGTCATTTGTATATCCGAATACTACGTTGAAACAGAACTTTCTATTTAATTTGTCGCAGAAATGAGCATGTACCTTCAAGATTTTAAATTGAAATCAAATGAAGAACTTGGATACTTTTTTAAACTTCCTGCATTCTAAAACTCTTGCATTCACCTCGAAAATCAAAAATGAGAATGAAAATGAGAATGAAAATGATAGATCTCATTTAAAATTGCCTAAAAAATGTGGCAAAAACTAGCAAATGTCAGATCAATACACGATGTGAGCACTTAAAACTTCAAAATTGTTTTCCATCTACAAAACAATTAAATTGTCTTAATGTAAGAGACACGTGTACATATATGGTATATAAATCAAGAATAAATGTCACTTTTTCTAGAAATATTTAATTCTATTCGAGTTTTATGCATTTTTAAAATGGCGTCTAATTGACACATGACAATTCTCTATCCATGCATATAAAATATCAGCTGACCGAACTAAGTTTTACATTTTAAATTTCGTTTATTCAGCTGCATTTAGAAATTAGAAAAAAACCAATTTATATTCAATGTGTAGCGCTACGAAATAACAATTATTTTAAGAGGCTCATTAAATCACATTGTTTTGACTTATGTGTTCAACTGGTTTTACCTAGGATGTGACATTTGACTATAAATTTGAATATTTTAAATATTTCTATTTAAATAGAATAGGAGAAAATAAATTTCATTTAATCAGTGAACCTTATTTGACATCCAAAAGTCATAAGCGTAAAAAAAGGTCTATGTCTGTGGTCTTAAATGACACGTGATGCGCAATTTCATCAATTTTGAGTGTGTCTTTGACAAGGCAAAATTTCAATAGCTGGAGCAACTGACTAGACAGCATGACGAGCCTACAAGTAGTAAGTCAATCCTTTTACTTAGACAAACAGTCTTTCGTGTCTCTGAATATCACTTCGAGGCGCTAATCTATTCCAGTTGTGCATACCAGGTAAGTTAAGATCCCTTTTTACGACCTAAGGAAAGGTTTTCTTCAACCATATGACCACTCCGGAATTTATTTGAAGACTTCCCTGCTCCGTCTCATAATCATCTTACTTCAAGAAAGCAAATCTTGGTTAGTAAGCATCTTATGAAAAGTTTTCTTAATTGTTCACAATAGTTCTACAGATTTTTCAAAATTTTAAGTTTCAAATCATAAACTGGATGTCATGTTGTCGAAATCCTTTTTAAATGTTAGAGGTATTGGTGCTGTTGGTATTGAATTTTATGTGATAGCGACCGTTGTCGTTATAACGGCAATTTTTCTTGCTGACATAGCAGCTGAGGCCAAAATAGGCCTCGTCCGAGAAGATGATTATTTGGCCAAAATCCGAATCTGGGGCCAACATTTCCAGTGTCCAATTACCGAACTCACTTATTGCGTCAGCAAAATCTTATACGGATGTAGGCCCATACCCAACCGCAAAATAAGCCGGGTTGTCTCTCTGGCGATGTCCAAATCAGCTGTTCGGCGTCAAATCGAAGTTTCTGGGATTTCTTCGATGCTGGCAGCTGCGCCGGCTTAGTTTCCTCATATCGCAAAAACCTTAGTTGATTGCTTAAAATCCAAAAGAGTGTACTCACGCTCAAACTTTTCCACGGTGCGATGAATGGCCTGCACACTGAAGCCATGAAGACGAACGACCTCATGGCGAAATTCACGTTGCGTATTTATAACTGATTCGGAATTTCGATCGTAAAACTATGCATGATGAAATGGCAAACCTTACTGAATTGCAACTATTAGTAGTTCCTAAAAGTACCCGTTCTTATTCTTTTCTTGTTCTCCTTGAGTTTTGTGTCCTTTTTAGTGAAACATCAGAGGACCATCTTCTTAGTAGTTTATCTAGCTCTTCCTTTTTTTTTGAGAAGCAGTAGCTCCTCTTGTTCCATTTCCTTGTCTGGTAAAGTTCGCCATAAACTTTCATCCTTTTCTGCACCGCCGTCTCAAACCCTCCCTGTTTCGCATGCGCTTGTCGTAGAATATCCTGACAGAACTAGTCCATCGAACTCTTCGCATGTTTCTTCTACTGGACTTGATTATTCTTCTGTTCAAAGAAAGTTGGCTAAGCGTTTTAATGATAAACCACCACCCACCAAATCAACGCCGAGCATCTGCACTCTGATGGGAACATATCGAATACGAGTATACATTCTGATCAAAAAATTCCTGGAATTCTTCAATAAAACGAAAACTGTTCACTTTATTCCCTCCAAAATCATCTCCATTGCAAGCAATGCACATATTCTGACGGTTCCTTCAATCTTCTTAACACTTTTCAAAGGCCGATTTTGGAATCGCACTAAGCTCCTTTTGCGAATTCTTTTTATGTGTTAACTTCAGTCGTAAGGAAACAGTCACAAAGAGCCATGTGGAACAGTATGAACATTGCTTTTGATCAAATAGTCGCGTACAAGATAAGATATTTCTGAAACAAATTTAAACCGCCCTTCAACTCGTCTCATGACCAGAATATCGCGCATAACGCTCTGCACCGATCCGAACGAAACACCTCCCTGATGCTCACATGACAATCTGCGAGGGCAATTTTATTAACTTTTTTGATGTTGGATGGACGACTGGAACAAGGCGAATCATCATCTCTTTGTACCACTTGTATGCTTCTATTTTCAAATCGCGAGTCCTCGTAGGCTACCGTTAACATTTTTAACGCTTCCGTACTTGATATTTTGTTAGAAACACAAAATTTCAGGAAAATTGTTTGCTTAACTAAATTTGACACTACAAAATTCGCAGAACACAACAAACACTGACGTGTTTACAAAGCTATCACGTAAAAACTCTCGAAAAGGGCGTTCAAACAGATATTTAAGCGCCAGATGACAGATTTACCAACCTAAAAAAAAGAATTTATGTGTCATTGCCAATAAACTGTCAACAAAATTTTCAACTGAGAGACAGCAGGAAAGGCACTATTCTTTTAGAGACATCGGGAAGCATTCATTTGGTCTGTCATCCTGGAGGAATTATACTCACATGATACTTTACATTCAACAGAAGCATTAACAGGGGTCGCAAGTAGTTCTTTCACTGATACGAGTTCGGAAGAACTCTCCTCTGGGTCGAGGAGAATGATTGCAATTGGAGAAATCTTGAACTAGTTTGGAAGTGGTGGGAGTAGTTAACAGAGCCTTAAGCATAACTAATTCGAGTTTGGGAGTGCAGCCCAAATTATGAATATTAAAGAGAGGGAGATTCACAAGTGCGTCAGTAACAGATCCAGGCGTGTTAGTAAAAGTCCCGATGCAGCCGAGGCAGCCGTTCTTTGGGATCTGGTAAAAGCAACACTTATATATATACTTTCTGGAGCTTGCTCCACCGGACAATCGACACTTAAAATATAATTGGTATAACCGTAACTATTTATGTAGATCCAAAGAACCCTACTCTGTGGCAAGCCGAAAGTTGCTTTATATTCCCAAAAAGCTGACAACGCATTCGAGACTTTCGACGTGGCATGGTTGGTCTAAAAAGAATCTATTATCCTGGATGACGCCCAAGTACTTAGTTTCGTTAAAAAAACGGATGTCTTTATATACTAGATGAATCACATCAGTAACCTTCCTCTGTTTGTCCTAAAAGCTCAACCCGTTTAAAAAGGATGATAAGCTTCACCATCTGTATATGCCTGAGTACTTGTTCATAAACTTCATCTAAAACCCAGAACATCGGATGCGGCCTTTTTTTTCCTGTACCACATTTTCAGGGTTTTGACGTCCGAAATATTTATACGAGTACTCGCGCATAAGCTATGATGCAAAAAGGTAGAAGTCCAAGTCAAAGTTGACTCAATGGAACATTCTGGCACACAGAAGAGGTGTGGGGGTGGCCGTGGTGTAGTGGTATATTCATAGACTCCTCAAGTAGAGGGTAGGAGGAAATTTTCTGAAAAAGTCTTTTCATAGAATTTGTAAGTACTTATACATAGTTGACGTCGGCGTCAACTCCGACATGAAGGCATAACACTGATGTTGGAGTGGTTGCTGGCTGGGCTAAATGTAACAAACTAACAACTAGCACGTACTTAGACCCACTGGTTGAGGATGCACTGGCTCCAGTTTGACAACCACCTCTGGAAAAATATCGAAACCTAACACCTGAGTTTTAAAACTACTACACCACTCGCCCGCGTCCTGGTAAAAAGCCAGTAAAAGGGTATTCATATCCCCTTGGTGAGCGCGTGGAATTATAAAAAAAAAAAAAATCCTGCTTCTGGCACCTTATTTCAGAAGAAAAATTTCTCCTCTGGATTATATGTCAGAATGTACTAACACTTAAAAATATAAACGTCAAGTAGTACCAGAATTTTGTATTCGTGTAATCGACTGTGTCAAAAGTCAAAAGTCAAAAGTTGTTTTTAGTGTTCCATTGAAGTCCAAATCGCCCAACTTCCGGAGAGAAACCAAATCGAAAACACTATAAATGAAAAAAAAAGAAACGTGAAAACTGTCAGAAACAGAAATGATGATTTTGATGATTTTGACACTACAGCACTCATTACATCTGATCGGTATTTGTAAGTCTTGATCTTTTCAAAGTTAAATACGCATCGCTAATCAATTAAAAAAAAAATTAAAGACTTATTCAACCATGTCAAAATTGTGTGTGACGTCTCAAACTGTCACTCAATTTTCAGTGAGCTGCTAAATAGTGTCAATTTTTTCTGGCGCATGTCATAATTATATTTTATTAAAAAGTTAAAATTAAATTAGCAAACACAAGGCCGTAGATTTTGATTAAATCGATATCAACAAATTACCGCATGATTGAGTTTGTTCACAACTGCTCACAAAATCGCTTTAATTAAATAAAACCGAACGTGGGAAGTATTTTAAAAATGTGATCCAAACATCCAAACCAGACGTTCACTAGTAATTGAAATCTAATATTGAACTCGTTATTTTTATTTTTTTTTTTTTTTTTTTGTGTTTCTTAAAATTGTAATTCCGTCATATTTTTTCTAGCGGTAATTTAATTTTTAATTTCATTAATATGAAAGAATCGGCTAAAACAGGGTGTGGCTAGGAGAGCTGTCTGGAAAAAATCTGTGCATGGTGTTTTGACTTACCCTAAGGCAAAATATTGTTTAATTAAACGGTCAAATAAATCTGGAGAAATCCTTTTCGATCCAAATAAACCGGGCCCAAAACTTCCCGATCCAATGCCATGGGAATTCATAATTTAAACGCTGTCTACTACGATCAGCCTCCGAAGTTAGGCAAGTACAATACAAACAATGTTCTCTGGTTTTTTTTATTTGACTCCTGAACAGCCTATTAATGCATATGTGATTTGCATCAAGAACAAATCGTACAACCAGATAGAACTGAATGGAACTATATATCTTTTTGAATAAAACATTAAAATTTTGTTTACCTGTTTACGAAGTTTTGATCTAATGACGTTGTAAGGCAACTTTAGAAAACAAATAAACGATTTCCTAAAATCTGTTTTGAATAATTTCTGGTATTTTGAAGTTAGTGACCAAAAACGATATTTTATACCTTGGGCTTTTGAAAGTGTAGATGTATCCACGAGATTTGAAGTTTAATGAACTAACGTTTTCCGGTATAAATTGACAAAAAAAGTTGAAGAAAAAAATAACCGCGCCGCCGGTTGTCTGATTTTGTTTCTCAATATTGTTCTAGAATTGTTGCCGAGAAAATATGATTAAGAATATGTCAAACCTTAGTGTGTACTTATTGACATTGAATCATTGAATGGATTGCAACCAAGCATTTGCAGTTTTAGTTTGGAAAAAATCTGGATACCCAATGTAGCGCGAACGTGACTCGACAATATGTAGGTGTGTTCGACGTCAGTACTTCCGCAACACAAATGATAATAATTTGGCGGCACTCCTAATTTAAACAAAGATGTTAGTTTTATGTTTTTTTTTTGTTTTTTTACCCTAAATGCAGACTTAATAACAACGTTATGGCTGAAGGCTAACACATTAACATCTGGCCATTGTCCTAAATAAAGAACTTGACTTATAAGTAATTTTGGTTATGTGTCATTAACATAGTAATAAAAAAAAAAGAAAGATATGATATGAAATCATATCATGTCCATAAATGTCTGTCTCTTTCCAAAAAGAGTTTATGTATGTACTCGTATAACGAATCGCAAAGACAAAATGTCAAGGAGAACTTTTCTGCTGCGTTTTTACTGGAAAAAACCTTGCATTTCCAGCATATAGTAATTAATCAACGATCATTAACAACCTCATTACTTTATACCACAGACTTCAGATCTAAAGGATATGACTGTCTTAAGTGTCTGAATCAGGATCAAGTGGTTAAAAACGTTAACCCGTTTTTGATGCAACCCCTCATGCTTTATTTCGTTCAAATGCGGATCATCCCTGGGTTCCATGGTCGCATAACATTAAAGTTCAACAAAATCGGAATCGATTTTGCACTTCGGAAACTTGATTAAAGTTTAATTAGTTTGTTAGTTAATAACCGCTCTAATTACAGCTCCTAAAACAACCATAGCGTTGAAATCACTTTTACAACAAGCATGGCAGAATTTTGTGTCACTTATGCTCAGCACACTTAAGTGCTTTTCAAAAGCGTAGTGTACCTTTCTTACTGAGGGACCACCGAAAAATCGCTTACCTCCTAGAGACATCGGGAAGCATAAGTTTGATCTGCTGGCAACCTGGAGAATCAAGCCATCTGCAATTATACTAATATGATGCTTAACTGTCAGTGGAAACCTAACCGGTTCGGTTTTTTTTCAGAACACATGCTCTGATCAGAGGAGAATACTAGACAGTTTGGTTTCAGTTTGCAAACTATTAACATGGAGTGGGGCGTTAATAGCGTAATAGCGTTGCATCTCGGAATACCGAGAATACTCGTTTATAGGGCTATTGCTCGCTTCGGCGAATTGCTTGGATTAGAAGACAGGCCAATAAATTGTCGCCCGCGTGTAGTCTTTAGGAATGGTGTAGTAAAGGCAGTGCGTGAACGAATTCGGAGAAATCCCCTTAGAAAGCAGAAGATCATGTCCAAGGAATTAGATATGTCATCCAGATTCATGTCTAGGGTGATTCGGGATTATATGAAAGCCTATCGTAGTCCACGGCCCACGTCGGTCTCCTACCTCCTAAGCTAAAAAAAAATTGGGCTGGAAAGATGCCAGCGATTTTTTTAGTGGCCCGCAGACAATAGCCATGAAAACATTCTGTTGACGGATGAGAACATTTTTACCGTGGAAGAAGTTTTCAACAAAAAAATAACAAAATTTATGCCACTTCATCTAAGGAAGTGAAAAACGTTGTTCCACGGGTTCAACGTAGACATCATTCCGCTTTCTTAATGGATTGGTGGAGGGTCTCTAACCATAGTTTTACATCCCTCCACTTCTGTGAAAAAGGCGTAAAGACTGGTGCAAAGGCTTACCAAGAAGATGTCCTAGAGGGTTTTGTGAAGGATTTGACCAATACTCTTTTCAATGGATACAGATGGATCTTCCAACAGGACTCTGCTCCAGCGCACAAAGCCAAAACTGCGCAGGAGTAGCCCAGAGTCAATATTCCTGGCTTTATAGCAGCAGCCGGTTATTCTGGCTTAAATTCTGGCCGAAAACATTTCTAGTCACAGAGAGAGTCAGTTTATTATATTTTTAGACTTCAATGCATATAGTACCAAAAAACTTACTCACTCAGGTGGTGCTACAGTTCGGGCAGTATTTTTAAACTGCCTTCAGTTTCGCTCTCCAAGTCGTTTTAGGTCTCCTTAGATATGCGCCCAACACCTAAGGTTGTCCCTCCGGGTTAGATTGTATGACTCTGGATAGTGTCTACATATCCTATCCATTTTAGGCGACTACTAAACAGTTTTCTGATAAGTTCGTTGTCGTTGTTGAACTCGGATAGATCGTCGTTTAATCTTCTCCTCCAAAGCTCTTCAAAGGACGTGTTAAGCAAAAATGTCAAAGCTAGACATGGCGCTATATAGGTCATCTCACCAAAAACTGTCATATGCGGCCTTATAATCGATGCAAAAATGGTGGAAACCAATTTCGACTTCTTGAATTTATTCCAAAATCTACTGGACTGTGAAAATTTGGTCTATTGTGGACTTCCCTGGTCTGGAACCATACTAATAGGGACCAATCAGGTTATTGGCGAAGGGTTTCAGATGTTCACGAAATACGGCAGATAAGTTTTTCTATCCGATATGGAGGAAACTTATATCTTTATAGTTGGCGCAGCTGAAGGTGTCTCCTTTTTTGTGGATCAAGCATACGGAGTTGAGATTCCATTCATCAGGCACACACTCTTCTGATCAGATTTGAGAAATGAGTTGGTGCATGCTATCCATAAAGTCATTTCCAGCTGCTTTAAATACTTCAGTTAGTATGCTGTCAGGTCCATCTAGTTTATTTGATTTCAGCTTAGATATTGATATCCTTACTTTGGTCTGGTTAGGTGGGCAGAAATTTTGGCTATCATCCTGCAAGTTGAATGGTATATTCTGCCATTATACAGTTTGCAGAAAAAGATTTTCCATATTCCCAGCACCGACCGTGACTCTACTACGTAATTTCCTTCTTTATCTTTATAGGCTTCTGTACGGGTTTTCTGGCCTTGACACGTTCTTTTTACCTGTTTTTTATAGCTTCCGTACGTTATTCCTGGTGTACAACCTCTCAATATCTTCAAAAGCGCTCTTCTCAGGCTGTTTTCTCATCGTCTGGGGAAGCCGATGTCCTTCCCGTCCGAGCTAAAAAGCAGCTTGCCGGCATTTTTAATCGAATCAGCGATTTCTTGGTGGTGGTCAGGTGAAGCAGATTACATCAGTTGCGGCATCTCTGGTAGCACGTTTGAAGCGTTGCCACTGGTTTTCGGTACTTGATGCTGGCGGCATAGAAGTTCTTGAAAGATTTTGGGATATGCATTCGGCGAAGGTGTTGACGATCTCTTGCGATTACAGCTTTTCTACGTGATGTCTTCTCATGGTTGCTCTTGTTTGTTGCGGCGCTTGGGAAATCCCCATTCGCATATCGGGTGCAACAAGATTGTGATCCGAGTCAATGCTAGCTGCCGAAGCTTTCGGACATCTAGAATACTGGGGAAATGTCTTACGTTTTTAGAGTTTGATGATCCGGAGACCACCGTGTCCCTTTGTGTATATTGAATAAGGAAACCGGTAATATTTCGTCAATATACCGCTGCTAAGTCAGCAAGCTTAAGTCTATTGCCAGACGTTGTGATGTGTGGGCTATACTTACCAACTGTTCTACCAAAGATGTCCTCCTTTTCTGTCCTGGCGTTGAATTCGCTTAGCAGAATAACTTGTTAAGAAGTTATTAAAAACATTCTTTGGTTGTTTCGTCCTTGTCTACCGCAGGGGCAAAGGCGAAAATTAAGTTAACTCTTATGCGGTTGTTTTAAGACGTTCGCTAACGTGTCGGAAACTCTAGACTTCTTGCAATTGCCATCCGAATAAGCACTCTTTCTTTTCCATATAGCAATCTCCATAGTATAACGGCTTTCTAATAACGACTTGACAAATTTTTTTTTTAATAAAAGTCAAACCGTTTGAGATATTTCAAAAACTTTATTATTGACTTGAAGTACAATCAAAACATTTATGAATGGAACTCGACTTCGTTCATATCGCCAACGACACGTTTGCAGTAGTCGATTCATTGGACCCAATCTTCAACGGCTCGGCCACACATTTCGGCCGAAACGGCCGCTATTTCGCGTTCAATGTTGGCTCTGAGCTCTTCCAACGTCGTCAGCGTGTTGGCACAAACCAATGACTTAACGTAGCCCCACATAAAATAGTCAAGTGGCGTTAAATCGCTCGAACGAGGCGGTCAATCGACTGACCCATGTCTTGAGATAACACGCTCACCATACTTACTCTTCAATAAATCGATTGTAGCGTGTGCTGTGTGGCTTGTGGTACCATCCTCTTGAAACCACATGTCGTCCAAGTCCTTATCTTCCAATTCGGGCCAAAAATAATCGGTGATCATGGCGCGATAACGCTGACCATTCACAGTAATGTGACGATCGTTATCGTCGACGAAAAAATATGGCCCAATAACGCCGCTGGCATGCAAACCGCACCAAACAGTTATTTTTTGTGGATGAAGTAGTGATTCATGAAGCACATGTGGGTTTTCACCCGACCAATAACGCATATTTTGCTTATTGACGAACCCATTGAGCCAAAAATGAGCTTCGTCACTGAAGATACTGTAATTTTGCGATGAAATTCATCATCTTGGCGCATCTTCTCCAGAACGCAATCGGCCACATAAAAATGTGGCCTTCACAACCGTTGTAGCCTTTGATTTGCCTTCAATCATATTTGATTTTAAAATGATAGTCAGCTTTGAGCAGTAGTCTGCTCTTCGACTTCTCTATGAAAGAAGTCAGGTTCTAAAGGAAACATTACCTGAAAAAAAAAAACTAAATAATAATTTCGTATGTCATAGCATTTTTGGTCTACAACGAAAGTCTTTTTTTTTTTATTTTCAATCTACATGTTAATTAAACTAACAACTTAGGCCACACACGCTAATTAAAGGCAAGATTTCCAAACCTATTTTTCCGTGATAGCGATAATTTGTATGGGAACGCCAAAACACGTGTAACTTTTTGAACAAATAAAATGCTCGCACAGTCAAATTATCCCCATGTTAATATTTGGCGCCAACAGATGTTTTTTGGGCTCTGAAAATTAAGCGTTGATACTGATGCCAAAAAAACCCACCTAATATCTTTCATGCTATCTCTTTAAAATTAGAAAAAAAAAAATCTCTACATCCCAACTGTATAGGGAAGCTAAGCCAGCATTACACTTAATTCAAACTTATACAAGCTACGAATGTTCTGCTATTGTTGTTATTGTCGCTGAGTATTATATTATACTTTGACCTGACCATACAAAAACTTACGAAACTAAGACCAAAGGTGTCTTGAAATCATTAAAAATGATATGCAGATTCTTCACGAAGTAGCGTCTACTTTATTTCTCCACCATTAACTGTGATCACTTGATCACTTGAAGTAACCCCAAAGAAAGTAATAGAGTGGTGTCAAATCGCATGATCGCGGCGGTCAATTGATAAACGTTCGGCTGTGAGATGACCCAATTGCCAAATATCTCCTTCACAACTTCAAGCGTTTCGACGCTTGTATGGAATGTAGCGCCGTTTTTTTGGAACCATAGCTCGGATATATCGATATTATCGAGCTCTGACCACAGAAAGTTAGGTAACATCGCTCTATATCTGACACCATTGCGAGTAGAGATGTCTCCTTCCTCATTTCGAAAGAAATAATGTCCGGTGATGCTGACATGCCATAGATCGCATCAAACAGTTAATCTTTGTGGATGCATTGATGCTTGGCCAAACACTTGTGGGTTGTGTTTGCTCCAGCAATGGAAATTTTTCTTGTTGACATAGCCGCTGAGCCAAAAATGGGCCTCGTCCGAGAAGATGATTTTTTCCAAAAATCCGGATGTTCGGCATACATTTCCAGCGCCCAGTAAGCGAACTCAATGCATTGTCTATGGGCGTCAGCACAATCTTATACGGATGTAAGCTCAAATCCAACTGCAAAATAAGCCGGGTTGACTCTCTGGCGGCGATGCCCAATTCAGCTGATCCGCACCGAATCGACATTTCTGAGTCTTCTTTGATACTGGCCGCTATGGCGGCTATGTTTTCTTAGTTTCACCCCAATCTATGTCTGGTTGTTGGCTTAAAATCCAAAACAGTGTACTCGCGCTCAAACTTTTCCACGGTGTCACGAATTGCCTGCACACTGAAGCCATGATGACGACGTAATCCACATTGTGTATGTACAATTCAGCCGGAACGGAGCACAGCTGCTGAAACATAACAATTGGAAAGTTTGGTTAAATTGCGCTGCAACAGCATGGAACTTGCTCGTAAATTTCATTGTATGCGACAGTACTCGTAGCCTCATCACATGATAGTTGTTACAGTTTCTCGTGTTACCCTTGCCTTTACTTGCCTTGGCCCTGTTTAATCGAAATCCCGAGGAGTTTCTACGTTGTTTCGTGACTGTCGATGAGATATGGATTCATTGGTACACAAGAAAGCCAATAACAATCGAAACAATGGGTTTTACCCGGTGAACGTGCTCCAAAAAAATTGAAGGCCGTGCCTTCGACCGGAAAGGTGATGACCACCGTTTTTTGGGACGCGCGAGGTGTGATCCACGTTGAATATTTGAAGAAGGGAGAAACAGTCACAGGAACATACTACGTCGATTCAACGCTGATTTAAAGAAAAAACGACCACATTTGGCGAAGAAAAAAAGTGTTCTTCTACCAAGATAACAACCAAATTTGTCGAATTGCACTACAAATTTCTCTCCCATACGCCGTATTCTCCGGATTTGGCTCCCTGCGACTTCTTTTTGTTTCCAAACCTTAAAAGATCGTCCCCAGAAAGACGTACGGGTCGAACGAGAAAGTTCTAAAGGCCAACAAAAGTCGTACTATACGGAGAAGTTGCAGGAAAAGTGTCATTTCTAATCCGGGTACTCATTAAACAGTCGTCGTATACACCAACAAAATGTTTAATTTTAATAAATTGTGACAATAAGACAATGTAAAATGGAAAATTAAATATTTTCCTTATTGTAGATTCACCCCAGTTAGGTAATATTATGTATTATCGAGCTAAACTATTCTCATAGTCTGCCTAGAAATCTTAAAGAAATATCGTTATGTGCGCTAATCTGTCAACTTTCGGGCCTCAGGAATTTGAGGCTGAGCTCACCCGGAATATCTTTATTGAAAATCTTTAAATATTCTTCAAAAAACGATTTATACTAGTATAATCGTATGTACCAGTCTAACGTCAATGTCAATTATCACCATAAATCACTTTTTTTTTTTTTTAATTTTCGAAAAGGTTATTTAGTATTACCGAGATAATATCTATCTTTTTGCCAATTTCTTTGAAGTTGCTTTCCGATATGAACGTTTTATTTATAGTTAAAATTTAAAATTCCATCGTGCATTTGTCAGCTGTCAGATAAATGTAAAAAAAAGATTAGCACCCCTGTCAAACAAATTTATACAAACACAGATCAGTCACGTTTTTCTGTCAAATTAATTTAAATCGAATGACGAAAATATTGTAAGTCTTTTAAAGTGTAGAACTGATTATAAAAAAAGCAGATTTAACCAGTTTGTTTTATTTTTAATTAATGGAAAAAAATTTAAAATACAACACATTAATCTTCTTTGAAAATTTGAATCGTTAAATAACCAGTCACGGACTTTGAGTTAACTGATATTGAAATACCAAATCTAATAAGTTACTGGTTATGTACATGCTCACATTGAATTAACATTTAATGAAGGCGTAGCGTCGGTCGTTGGATACCACAAAAAATCCGGAACTTCATTAAATATTCCACTTAAGTGTGTATTATTTTGCATATGAGAAGTTTTGAACTTTTTTTCGTCATCAATAATGGTATGATCATATGCCAATATCTCTGACATATGAATAAAAGCACGCCGTTCCTAATCATAATTTATGGTATATATTCGTACTGGCATTGAATTTGCTGTCGAAGCTACCCATTCGTAAGTTGTTTGGGTGGAAATGCATAGATACTTTGAAGTAGTAAATAAAATTATATATCTAGAACAAGTTGGAGTACATAAGGGTATTAAAATGAGGCCAACATTGCTTAGTTGTCATAATTGATCGGTAGTGCTGAGGACATAAAAATGACAAAGTACCCCAATAAGTAAGAAATCTTTTTTTTTTTTTATTTGCAAACGCCAGCTATAAACAGATTTTACTAATTGCAAGTTAACTTAGCAGGCAATACTTAATTGCCATTATTCTATGCTAATCTAGCAAGCTTTAGTACATTTAAATTCAATTACGTGTTCAGTGAGATTTTTTTACCAGCAAATCCGGCATCACTGTTTTTCGAATACAAAAACAAAAACCAGTAAGATCAGATAAACCAGACACTATAGTGCGGTGTGATTAAAATTATCTTTTGAACCAAAACATTAGTGAAGGAGATTTATTTACGGTCATTAACCTGAAATACTTTGCAATTAAAAATATTCCAGTTAACTTTAAGGTTAAATATTTATAACAGGTTTTGATTCCAAAACTTGGACTGATCCTATTTATATTGTACAAAAAAGAAGAAAAACAAAAGGGGAAAGAAGATCTTTCAAACTCGAATGCCAGTCACTCACATATCCTGGTCTAAACTCCAAGTAGTGTGAGATTCTTCCTCAATTAAAAACATCTCCCTTATGCAGACTACGGCTGAGTTCACGAAAACTTAACAAGCAGTTCTTCCTTCGTGTTTTGTTTTGCTTTGATAAGATTTTTTGCAGGCGATATCTGAAAAGGCTTAGTCCTTTTCAGACGGCGCAATAAATTTGTCTCGTCAAGGATTTGTTGAACGGAAATGTTCGTATATCCTTGTAGTCAATTTTTGTGTTTTCGTGAAGACATTTTAATTTCGTTCTCAACGTTTTCGACTCCAGGTCTTTGTTTTGGAACATCTGTAAGACGTTAACGTTACTAGTTTTGGTACAACCCCAAAGCTGTATACCATATGTCCAGACCGGTTTTAGCACTTGCTTATATAGCATTATTTTGTGCGCTTGTAGCAAAAAAACTTCAATACAATCTTAAACTTAAGTACCAGAAGCGTTAAAATTAGCAAGGAAAAAATTTAAGACCGCGCAGGAGCGAAAACAAAACTCTGCTTTTTTAAGGTCCTATTGCCTGATTTAACATATCAATCATAGTCTATTTCGTCGCTACTATCCATGAAATTAACATTATATATAAAAAGTGAGCCAAGAGACGGTTTGTGGTTGATCTTTGGCAATGTTAGTCATTTTTAGGCATTTTTGTTATTCAATCTTATTATGAAAATGGACGAAAAGTTCTTGAATTTTTCGGTCATCATAAACGCCCTAGTCTGGAATTCATACAATAGTGAAGTGTTGTGATGGAATTGATTCGATATCGAGTCAAACTCCATATCAGCATGACCGCCCAACACGTACAAAATGTATTCAAAAAGTAAGGTGACTTTTGAAATTTTACGGACAAAGTACATTCGATTATCGATTTTTTTTTTAACTATGTTCGTACAAATGTCCCGCACATATGTTCACAGTTACAAGTGCTTTGAAGTACCTGAAATGTTAACAGTGACACACGATGAGTCTGCTCTAAGTAAAAAAAAATGTTTAGCAGTGGTACAAGCTCAAGATAGCCAAGTAGATGCCAATGACGAACCTTACTCTAGACACCCCAGCACATCTCCAAGTACCATAGGAGAATATGCTGAGGATGTTAGCATATCGATCGGCTCGTGACATGCAATTTTTTTCCGAATTTTGTTCCGAAGAACCGTCGCATGAGCATCGCTCAGAAGCTCTTGAACGACGTCAATGATGATCCTGACTTACTCAAAAGGTCACTGGTGACGAATGGTTATGAGGTCGAAACCAAAGCCCAATCGTCCCAGAAAAGTTCGATCAAATATCAAAGTTTTGATCACTGTTTTTTTTTCGATTACCGTGGAGTAGTCCATCAGAAATTTTTACCTCAAGGTCGTGCGGTCAATAGGGAGTATAACCTTGAAATTATACGCCATTTGCGGAATTGTGGAAAAACAATTCATAACTTTTGCATCAAGATAATATACTTGCTCATTCATGGCTCTTTGTGAGAGATTTTTGGGCAAAAAACAAACCCGAAAATCATGCCGCAGCCACCAAATTCAGTGGATTTGGCCCCATGCGACCTATATAAGGACGGAGCTTTGCAACGATTGAGGAAATACAAACGGCATCGCTGAAAGAGCTCAACGCTATATCAAAAAGTGCTTATCATATATGGCACCAGTGTATTATAAGTGTTTTAAACCAACCAGGCACCTCAATTCGTCGCCAAAGTCAACAATTAAGCATCACTTATGATACTTTACTTTGCACACCTATAAAATTCATATTACACAACAACTGAAGCCTTTGGACCACCTACGACGTCGCCGAATTGTTAACTGAATGTTGGATCGCCAACACAATTTGTCATCGAATTTGATCGTTTCCGATGAGGCCCATTTTTGGATGGATGGTTACGTAAATAAACAAAATTGTCGTTTCTGGGGACCGGCATTATTGGCCCGTACTTTTTCGAAGATGAGACTAAAATGAAAAATATTACGCAACATGTTGACCGGTTATTTTTTCCAAAAATTGAATGACTTGCATCTGAAGATATTACGAAATTTGAAGATCGCATTATTCCGGTTGGATGAGAAGTTGGTTGGTCTCCAAGGTCATGCGTTTTGACACCTTTAGACTTCTTCCTGTGAGATTATTTGAAGAGTAAGGACTATGACATTAACTCATCAACAATTCAGGATCTCAACCATAAATGCCAAACTGAAATTACAGCCACTGATCCACTTATTCTTCAAAAAGTCATTGATAATTTTAACCTTCAGATGGTCGCTTGCAACAGAACCCGTGATAGTCACATGAATTTTTTCCAAATTCCCATTGCTAAGATGGGTAATATTGGGTGAGAGTCTTCTCATTAACAAGTAAGTAGGCGCATTGTTAATGGTTCATCTGTGTAAATATCATTGATATAGATAGAGCGTTAAGTTATGTTGAATTAGCTAAGAGTGGTTGTTGGGGAAAAAAAATAAGCAACCCACTTATACCCATTGGCCCAGTGCGATCCCATGTGGATCTGTGATCATCCAACTCTTGGAACCAATTTCAGCTTCTGACGAAGTGTAGGACGTTCACGTTTATATTGTATAGATTGCTTAATTCATTGTAAAAGTAAGTTGATAAGTGGAGTTTCCTTCTTTGGGAGAGAGATCTTGATGTACAGAACAGGTGGAGGACCGTCTCCTTCTTCTCCTCGTCCAAGTTAACACGTTACACTTCGTCAGACCATGCTGTTTGTTTTAACGGAAAGATAACAAATAAACCACAGCATTAATAGATTCAGGAATCTAAAAGAAATTCCTATCGAACTGTTCACATGATCCTTCATAAGATTTCAGATTCCAGTTTTTTTAAAAAAAAGTTTAAAAACCGAATTATTAATTTCCATGCAGCTTCTACAGAAGTCATTTGTAAAAACATCAATATTTCTTGCGTGCTTGCCTATAAGACAGTTTCAAGTAATGACACCTGTGGTAGCGCTGAAACGTTTCATATTTTGAAAGATAAAACTCTTAGAGCGATTTAGATCCAGCTTTGGCCAAATTTGTTTCATCACTAGACATGTTGACCCCACAGTCTGCCTAAGGTTTGTTCTTCTATTAGCATCCAGCTTTAGTATTAGTTTTTACGTAGCGGTTGCTACGTAAGAGGATCCAATTTTGGGACAAATCTGGAGAATACGGTGGGTGGGGAAGCAATTCGTAGCCGAATTCATTCAATTTTGCCAACGTTTTCATCGACTTGTGAAACGGTGCATTGTCTTAATGAAACAGCGTTTTCTTTTTCTTCAAACGCGGCCGTTTTTTGCGATTTCGTCCTTCAAACGCTCCAACAACGCAATGTAATAGTCGCTGTTGATAGTCTGCCCCTTTTGGATATAGTCGATGACAATTATTCCATGTGTATCCCAAAATACGGATGCCACAACCTTGCCAGCCGACTGTTGAGTTTTTGGTCGTTTTGGACGAGGTTCGTCGCCTGCTCGCCACTCAGCTGACTGCCGACTTGATTCTAGTGTGAAGTGATGGAGCCAAGTTTCATCCATTGTCACATGCCCACGCAAAAATTCGGCTTTATTGCTGTTGATTTATAGCTTTGAATACTCCCCTGAATCATCAACAGGTTGTTGTTTTTGGTCGACTGTAAGCAAACGCGGCACCCACTTTGAACAGAGCTTTCGCATGTCCAAATATTCGTGTATGATATATCCAACACGTTTTTTTGATATCTTCAGAGCCTCAGCTATCTCGATCAACTTCACTTTGCGGTCATTCGTAATCATTTTGTGGACTTTTTTAATGTTTTCATCTCAAACAGCCTCTTTTGGACGTCCACTGCGCCCATCATCTTCGGTGCTTGTATGACCACTTTTAAATTTTTCAATCCACTTGCGAATGGTTCGTTCGGCTGCTACAGAGTCCGGGTAACACTTATCAAGCCATTTGTTTGCATCGGCTGCATTTTTTCCCATCAAAAAGCAATGATTAATCAACACACGAAATTGCTTTGAATCCATTTTTTTTCACAATAACAAAAGTTGCTTCACTCACAATGCTATATCTCGAGAACTAATCGTCCGATAGCTGTCAAATTTATACACGTATCTTTTGAAGGTTGGTACTAATTGATGGTATGGATTTAATTCAAGTGGTGCCCTCTCTTAGAAACGGCTCATGTATTATTCATCTATTTAAAGGCCGCGTATGACAGCATCTATAGAGACCAGCTATACAGAACAATGTCAAAACTAGACATCCCTGCCAAACTCGTCCATTTGTGCGGGACGTCGATGGAGAATGTACGCTAGTCCATCAAGCTGGGTACTGAGACAATCAAGGGCGGTTCTAAAGTTCTAAGGGACTGAGCCCAGGGACTTGATGGCGGCCTAACTATCAGAAAAGATGGGGATATCCCTTCCAGATATCAGGTTTTCCAGCCAGGACAAGACTTCTCTTTTAATAGCCAAAATTTCCGCTTGGAAAACACTACAGGAAGTATAACAAAATTTCAGAGACAGAGAGTTACATATACCATTTATTCATCTTAATGTATATTGTCCGCTTCAAAGTAATCCCCATCACCTAAAACATACTTATGCCAGCGCTTGATCCAATCCTCAAAGCATTTTTAATATTCGGTTTTCGGTATGTCCATAAGTGCTCTCTGCGATTTTTCCATTACTTCCCCTCGGCTGCTGAAACGCGTTCCCCGTAGTGGTTCTTTCGATTGAAAAGAAAGAAGTCACAGGGACCTGATTTGGCTCCCTGTGTTCAATTCGGTGGCTGTTTGATGGTATTTGTTGCATTTTTCGTCAAAAAATTACGAATAATGATGGCACTGTGCGACGGTGCGTTATCATGGTGCAAAATCCACGAGTTTGCCCATAATTCTGGGCTCGAAAACGACGTGGTTTTTTTGGTCTCGGCTCATTTGGTGAACGCTCTTCACTTGCCTGATGTCTGGATTGCGTTACTCATAAGCCCATGTCTCGTCTCCAGTAATGATCCTTGTGATAAATGTGATATCGGATTCAGCCTCGCAAATCATCTCTTTTGCGACGTCAACACGGTCTCTTTTTGGCACAAACTTTGCTGCTACACGAAGGAAACCCAAATCATTAACCAAAATCTCTTTGACGGATACATAGGCAATGTTCAAGTCTTTTGCTATCTATCTGATGGTTAATTTGCGATTATCGACCAACATTTCTTTTACTTCATCAATGTTTTCGTCGGTTTTCAATATCGATGGTCTGCCACTGCGTTCATCATCTTCGATTGACTCACGAAAACTTTTGAACCGCTCGTGCCACCGACCGTTTTCTTTAGGGAATCGTTGCCAAAACACCTTTTCAACATTTTCAACGTTCGCACACCAATAAATCCGTTTTTTACGCAAAATTTAATACAAGTTCGTTGTATCATTTCTAAAATTGTAAAAAATCGCCAACACACATAGAGATAGATGTACTCTTTGTTACGTAACTTTTGCAAAAATTTAGAGGGAATGTCAACAACAGATGTAACAACTTAACAAAAAAAACAAAACTCAAATCGGAACAATGGGAGCATCATACGGTGGTTATTTTTTGATCAAGGTGGTGTTTCTTCAAAAATGAGGCAAATCAGAATGTTAATGTTAATGGTAACCGTTATCGCGCCATGTTAACGCACATAAGTACGGTGAGCTCTGGTTTCAACAAGACGGTGCTACGAGCCATACAGCGCGTAAAACAATGGACTTGTTGAGCAATCATTTTGGTGAGCACTTAATTTCACGTTTTGCTACGGTAAATTGGCCGCCTAAATCGTGCGATATCACACCTTTGGAATATTTTCTCTGCGGATATGTGAGACTCTTCAGGAATAAGCTACGATTCAAGCTTTGGAAGCCAACATTACTGGTGTTATCCGTGAGATACAAGTCGCTATGCTCGAACGAGTCGCCGAAAATTGGACCTTCCAAATGGACCACTTCAGACGTCGTCGTGGTCAACATTTACATGATATCATTTTTGAGGAGTAAATGCCATATATTGTTCTTTTAACCGATAATAAAAATTGTAGGTTCACTTTCAAATTTATGTATTTTATTTTACATTATAAATCAAACCTTACGATGAATCAGCCTTTACATATAACAGCTTCTTCGCTCTGGATCCACCGCAGTCACTGAGGACTTGAAACAGGCCTGCTTCGTCTATCGTCTTGATAAACTAGGCCAACAAAGGCGGCTTGCTAGCCAATAGTCCGACCTTTATCCCGCCGAACCAGACAGCTATGGACGACAGGAGTCCGTCGTGCAGCCTAAGTTAACAACTGACCTTAAATTGAAATCGAGACTTTTAGAATCATTGTCCCGACAGTGGTAGTACAAATCTAGGATGGATTTTGGCTTTCGAAAGGTTTTCTAGTTCACCTATAAACTCACTTCACTTATAAAAAAGACCTTGAGCCACATACTTTCAACTTATATGCAGAGCTCTACAAATTTTCCAAATGAGAATTTTAATGTCATGTTTACACTTCTTTTGATTTTTCGATAACTCAGTCAATCAGTTGACATAGATTTTTCACTTTGACGTTGACAGGTGATTGCAATTGACTCAGACAGCAATACAATCACCTGCTTGACGATTTAATCGCATTTGCCAAGCTACAATTGTGAAAGTACTATGTATATCTTTGTAGATGGGGATTTTCCATAAGATTTATAATAAGCTCAGTCTCTGGATCTGCCATGCGAATAGTTAGTTTAAAGTTAAAAGTAAAATTTATATGAGGATTGTAGATCCTAAAATAGAAAGAAGTAAAATGTTCAATCCAGTTTCAGTTATTTTTTGTCTTTTAAGTCATCAGACATTCTCGCGTCTTTGAATTAATTGACATCGTATTCATACTCATAATTTGCCGTGAAGGACAGTAATTTCACAAGTTTTGTGATCTGAACCAGTTAAATAATTATCAAGTAACAAGTTATAAACTACTAGCAAATCAGCTCAAAAGTACTCAAAAAATGTCCACATACTAATCAAGCAAATAACAAAATAATGTTTGACGTTCGTTCAATTTTTTTTTTTTTTTTTTTAATTACGATGGATTTCCAATGGAAATTCAACAATTCATATTGAAGATAGAAAGTCAACGAAGCTAGCAAATAAATAAGATTTATGACGGTTGTGAGGGTATATGATTACGTTTATTAATCTGTCAATTGCAGTGCCTTTTCCTTGTCATCACAACCTTACAACCATACATCTTATCCCTATGAAATGCGCATCAACAATTGATTTTTCTTCAAAATATAAATTTATATTTGCATCTTTATTTACATATCGTTATGACATATTCTATCTCTAGCAGACTTTGTTAATTTTATGACTTTTCCCACCAAAGCGAAAGGCGTAACTTCAATAGTTTTGATTGAATTTGAAGTATTTCGATCTCATAAAGATAAAAATGTTCACAGATAAACATTTGCATCCGAGAAAGTAAAGTTAATTTCTCGTCTCTAAAAAAGTAATCAAACAATTAAAGTACTACAACGAGTGGTATTAGAAAGATAAAGTAGCAACTTGCAATGTTCATTTACCGCTTTGTAATTAATATTTTTGCGCATTTAAGTTGGGCAAGGGTGGATCTAAACACACATAGAACAGAAAAGGGCTATTATGTTATCATATTTCAATTAAATCAAAATAGTTTTTGAAGGTCATTAAGTGAAGAAGCCTCTGTTTTTGGAGCAGAAAATCCGGAATAATTACATTCACCCTAAGACTCAGACATATAGTAGTAGTTTGGATACATCAATTACATAAATGATCTGTAGTCACTTAAGTGTAATCAACATGACAGTAGCTTTATAAACTGGCTTACGTCAACTTAAGGTATTGTATAAGAGATACCTAATCTCATTTAACGTTAACGTCTTTTCCTGTAACAACAAGTATTTATAATACTTTGTAAATGTTTACTATATATCTGCCAAATCGATTTATGATATGTACTTGTAAATGTCAATAAACTAAATTTGACATTTTATTGGTTTATGGTTTTTCAGCATAATTCGTTTACACATTCCAACTAGTGTAATCCAACTAGTCATTAGAGCACACGAGTTTCTGAATAACCCATAAACTTGAAGTTGTCCAAAACCAAGCAATGTTTGTTTTTTGTTGTTCTTAAAGCCGGCATTGAAATTTGTTTAAGTCGCGTAGTTTTGATTTCTAGATCATCTAGGTCATCTCACGGTGAGCGATTTATTAGCACTTGATTATTTTCTCTAGGGCTATGTCAAGTCCTTTGTTTACTAACAAGCTAACAAGTTAACCAATTTGAACGAGCTCGAGGCTTACATACAAAACGCCATTGCCGAAATAACGCCGCACACATTGAACCGAACGCTTGAAGCACTGCCAACAAAGATGAGGCGGCCATTTGGATGATGTGCTATTTCACACATTATGGCATGAAGGTAGCTTCAAAATAAAGTCAGAATCAATTTGATATCTCACACCGTTGTTGTTTGTTCCTGTTCCTATCATTCTAATTGTGAGGACAACTCTTTGGAGGCTTTTTACGCCACTTGCGTTCGTTAGCTTCGCTGAAGAAATAGATGGAAACATCTTTTAGCATTAAACCATTCAGTTGCCTTTTTCAGTAATGAGAAAATTAATTGAAAGCCCACTTCTAGTGGCCCAGTTTTCGAATCCATCTGACAAACAGTCATTTTCATTTTAAATGCATTTTTATTAATTCCGATTCAATAATATCTCAGTGGTACACAAAAATACTCAAAAGTTACCTAAACTAACCTAAAAATCTTAATTTAATTTACTGGCCCTATGCAGGCATTCTAAACTATGCGTAACCTGTTTTCAAGTGAAACTTTTTATGGATCATTAAGCAGTAATTTCCAACTTCGATGAAACGAAAAAGCGACATAAATTGTTTTTGAACCCCAATAAAACGAAAAAGCGACATAAAGTGATTTCGAACTCCGATGAAACAAAAAAGTGACCTGAAGTGATTTCGAACTCCGATGAAACGAAAAAGCGACATGAAGTGATTTTTAACTCAATTGAAACGAATCCTGAACCCCTTTTTGCACGCACTAGATGGCATTCAAAATCGTGCGATAATACCTGTTAAGTGGTCCAAGCAACACCATCGGCATCTTCATCATCATTGTTAAGTACCTACCTTGACATTACTTGGTAACAACACCAAAATGAACACATAACGTTAAACTTTAGCTTAACAACAAAATATGGTGTGGCTTAGCTTTTGTTTGTATACGCCAAGAAGATAAGCAGTATAGAATTGTTAACTGTTAACTATCAAATCTTCATTTTATAATGTTTTGTATTATTCTAGGTATTATGCTAATCCAAATTAGTTTAAGATAACAAGCCAGTTGTGTGAAAGACCTTGAAATAAAAATACATTATTCAAATTAGT
Organism: Volucella inanis; assembly: GCA_907269105.1. Lineage (NCBI taxonomy): Eukaryota > Metazoa > Arthropoda > Insecta > Diptera > Syrphidae > Volucella > Volucella inanis. The sequence continues at coordinate 48,160,468 of OU026157.1, read as the reverse complement.
TGTGTTTCATTTGTAAAGACTGGGCAAAATACATAACTCGCACATGGCATAGCGACGCTCCATCTCGTGTTCATACGATAGACCCGAGTATAGGCACATAGAGTCATGGCTGGCTTCGTATGAGTAAGACGAGTAATAGCACTATAATGGCGCTACACAGAGAAGAGTTTCCTCTTCTTTACTTAGCCACTAATGTTACGACTTCCTACCAATCTGTTGACTTCTCTGTCGTAGTTAAGTCGCCTGTCCGCAGTTGTTAAAGCAACATAGTATATAATCGTCACCGCTAATTTTTCTTGGGACAGTCCTTTACTATCTATATAATAAAACGCTTCTGGGAGAATGAAGCCGTTATAGCGAATACAACGGAGGTGAGGTTGTTTGTCGAGGTCATTGCTCTAGCAACTTGCATTAGAGTAAACTTTGTAAAAAAAACTGTCCACTCTTATAAGGTTCATTCTCATGAGACCTGATTAGGATAGAATTTGTTGTACTACGAATCTAGTGTTCTGTACAAGCGAAGCCTAGTCCTAAGGCAAGCCATCTCAAAGACCCGAATCTTTTCCACGGGGACATCCAAAAAATAAAAATATAGATATTGATCTAGCCAGGTTCCAAGGTATCTGACTACATTTCGATAAACAAGTGGCTGTCCATGTTATTCAACGATCATAAACTTTCGTCAGTTCGTTCTGGTACCCGTTAACGCGGGCCCCAGGCAAGTGCGTCCTAAAAAAATTTTTTCCGATTTCTGAAAGTTTATCTTTAACTGCAAGAGCATATAAATGATCTCGATCTTTGCGTGGTGAACTGATCTCACTAGATTGCTCGTGTAGATCGCACCTTGTTGCAGACCGTTTTTAATGTCAATTATTCCAGCAGAAGTCATTTCTCCATTTTTCACGATAAACTATCTACTGATGAGTACATTAAAAAGAATGTACAGCAGTGGTTTACTTATTACTGTTCAACTTTGAGTTAATATATATTAGGTGCGCCAAGTTTTTGATGAAAATGCAACTTTATTGTAAAAAAATGGTAACGAATAAATCGTTCAAAGTAGTGCCCTTCGCTAGTTATAACTTTTTTCCATCTTTCTGAAAGAGCTCGAATACCATTACGGTAAAAGTAATTATCTATCTATCCACGAATAAAGGGATTTTCTGATCTCTTCATACGAGTATAAGCAGAACTGTTGGTCAGCCAAATCATGTCCCATCGAACGGAACAAGTAATAATCGGAAGGCGCAATATCTGAGGAATATGGCGGATGAGGTAGGACTTCCCATTTCAGCATTTCCAGGCTATCATGCTGTAGATTCACTTGGAAATGGCTTGAAGGGTAATTCCTAATGCTGAATCAAGCTCTTCTTGTGTTTGGCATGGATCCTCATCGAGCAATGCCTCCATTTCAGCGTCTTCGAAGGTTTTCCACCTCCTATCACTCGGACAGTCGTCAACATCGAAATCATCGTCTTTGACGCGATGAAACCTATCATGGCGTGTTGTTTTACTTAGAGCTGCATCTACGTAAACTTTTTGAAATTCACGATGCGCTGCAGTCGTCGTCTTCTTCGAATGAAAAAAAGAAAATCAACACTTCCTGCAAGTGACTATTATTTGGCACAAGATCAGTCATTTTCACGCAATCAAAAGTATATGACTCCAAAACCAAATTACTAATGTCTTAAAACGGTTTGTTTATCATAGGTCTAAGCTTGGTTCATAATGTTTTGAATATTTCTGCTGGAGCCATCTATTGATGATTGAGAACTAATTTGCTCACCTAATACAATAGCAAAAACTCTTTCTAAGTCAATTAAGCAGACGTTTGTGCATTGTTTCTTGCATTTGTTCCATTGAATATCGGATATCATCTCCGCTTCTAGTAGAAGATGTCAAAACACAATGTACGATATCCCATCGACTCCCATGATTCGAAAATCATTTGGAGAATGGGGTTAGGTCCGTCTCATGTTGTTTATCATACTTCCTATCACTCAGTATCATACCTTCTCAGAACGAAATAAATCACATTACGCTGTTGGAATCATAAAAAGAAGTTTTAGTAGCAATGAAGCACCCAACGCTCTGCTGTCTATCGGAAAATCCGCACAAGATTTTTGAAAAGCCAATGCATCTGTAAAAAGTGATAGTTGGTGCGGATTTTGGAGTGCTGGCATCATTGGCCCATTTTATTTCGTAGATGCTGCTGGAAACGCAATTTCCATAAGCCATCATTACCGAATTTTTGTGGACTAAAATTGAAGGCATGTTCTTGAAAGATTTTTGTTTTCAGCACGATGGCCCAAGCTCGGTAATCGTATTATCAGCCCCTATGGCGATTCAAATTGGCCAACTCAGAGATGAGATTTGACCCCGTTAGACCATTTTTTGTGGGGTGCCCTTAAAGATTGTTATTATGCAGAAACGATTCAAGCCCTTAAAGCAAATATTGTCCTAGCTATTCGTGAGATAGAAAGAGTCAACAAGGTCTTGAAAAATTGGATTGACAAGATGCGCTACTACGAAGGCAGCCACATGAATAAAATCGTATTTATAACTAATGGAAATTTTGCCATAATATAGCAAATTTGAAGTATTTGAACCACCTTGGAATACCGGTCCTATAGCCTTTACCTTCTGCTGCGGATCTTTGATCACAAAAAAGTTTTCATCTACAACTTTTCCTGGATCTATACCAGCTATTAACAGTTCCTTGTTCGTTATTTGGGCGATTCTTAAACACAGCGGGTTATTTTGATTTTTAATTATTTGCGGGAAGATATTCAGGTTGCTGATATTTATAGTACATTCAGGATTTAATTATTCGAATACAAACTTACTCACACAGAGGCCCTATAATTCTCTTCTATAAATGCCCGGAGGTTTTTGATCGAAGAATTCAGTGTCATGACCTCCGGGTTCGTGAATAGTTGCACTGTGAAACATGTTATAAATCATCCGACAAACAATACAATTGCATTATCTGCATATACTTGGGGCGTACAATATTGTAAGCATCTGCAACCAAAGTTTTGTTCAATGTCGGTGAAAATGCCGAATGCACTAGATTTTGAAGCACACTCTTACCGGATCTGTCTCGTTGATAAATGACTTGCATCTAGGACAGGCCAGGCCATCCATTCACAAAGCAGTTTCGAGTATATAGAGCTCAATTGTTTTCTCTATGCTCTCAGAACAAAGGGCAAATTGATGAGTCTAAAACGATATTGGGCATACTCGTAAGATCTACTTTCAGTCAAATGCACATATGCACGCCAGTGTTAGATTAGGAAAGTAGGTTTTATGCATAGTTGACATGAGCTGGATGTATGCTTAACTGGATCTATCAGCGTGAAGCGACTTGAATCCATCAAAGGATGCAACAGCGAAATTGATGACAATTGTTGACAGATACTAAATCACGGACTGCTGCAAAGATCAGCTCACTGGCAAGTTAAATGACAGGAGCTGGCTGCGAGATGGTTCGGATCTATCATAATCACCTGGGAAGTAAATTCTGAGTAAGAAAATTAGATTCAATGCAGGTGCTTTCAGATTTTCTGAGAGTTTCCAGCTTTTCTCAGGCTTTTATTTTATCTCATGTGCTTTTCTCTTGCTTGTCATCAGTGTCTACGTTACTCTACGGTACATAAATGTGTCGAACTTGCCACATAGAGCAAAACCCCATACTTTATGGATATGCTGGGAACTTAAACTTCATAACAAATTCCAGTTTCAAACCATTCAACCATATCCTAAACACTGGATCAACAACCCGCTGGACTTCAATACGTCAACCAAACAATTCAAAAAAAATGTATCGCAATCTTTGTTATTTAATTGAATTATATAAATATTGTATTTCCCAAGAACAGGTGGAAGTGGAATTGCAAACAAAGTAAAAAATACCCATCTACCCTCAGTGCACTGCTTTCGTATTAACAAATAAATTTTACTTGTAGCGACTGACGCTCCTGTCACATAATCTCCATCGCGATATTTATTTTTGTCTGAGCTTAAATATATATATATATATATATATATATATATATATATATATATATATATTTTTTTTTTTTTTTTGTTGAGAGAATCCAGGTGTGAACTTTCCGGTTTGAGGTATTTGCACAATTGCTTTTAGAGTAATTGTAAATGTTAATATTAGTAGTCATACTTGAAGTTGCAATGAGTTAATGGAGAGTAAAATTTGTATTTAACGAGCGTACAATTGTTTCCGACTACTTAACCTTGGGTGACATGAAATGATATCCCACAGAAAAGCAATGACTTATTCGCATTTCGAAATAGAAGCAATTGTAATGTACCTTTTTAAGTTTGTTTGGGAGGGGTAAATACAAACAAATGTAATGACAGTTTAGATATGATAAATGACAGTATGGGTCACTTTCATTAAATTTTGTCTCTTCCAACAATTGAGGGTTTTCCCTACCGCTATACTCGTCATTTATTATGAACAACAAACATTCGAAACCAATATGCATGCGGACCTCACCTCATTTCGTAGAGCAATTGCGCTGATAAAAGCAAGGATGTCACAATTCCTCAAATTTAAGTGTGAAATAAAGCAACTTCTTTCGGCAAACGTCATATGACAGTATACTTAGGTCCTCGGACCTATTATGCCGGGAGCTTCCCCCTGTGGGGCACAGAGCCTCCATTACTCTTACGCGCCATCATAAACGGTTTCTGAAGGTGCATCCCAGCTCTCTAAAACTCTTCCCCAGTTATACTGATTCCTCTTCGACTGTTTTACGTCAAGTATTTATAAGTGAGCGTGAAAGAGTTCCATTGCATCGCTTGATTCTCAATACACTCGTGATGATGTTTGGTAGAAATTCACATTCTATTCACGAAGATTTCCAGCTTTCTTGTGACAGAATTTCCAAGTTCTGCACTCATAAAGGAGCAAAGCAAAAAATAAATAATTGGAGCGGAACAGTTTGTTCTTTAGGCTGATAGAGTTGTTTCTTCATATTCTGGACTGCATTCCGAACGCAGCCGTTGCATTTCCGACTCGGTTGATTATATCTAATTCGGTTCCGCCATCAGTAGAGAAAATATTTTCCATATATTGAAAGTGGGTTCCGTGCTACTGATTACTCTCAATCCTTGTGAAAGGAGGTCCCCTAGTTTTGGCGGACTGCGGGATCCTTTAGTCCATCGGTATCAAACTTAGGCATTTGGGTGTTTTCTTGGGATCCAAGAACTGCAGCTTACGGTAGTAACCATAAGATGGGGATCGCGGGCCATTCCCATACCTGCACCCCTTCAGTTACGAATACCCAACTGTCTTGTGGGACGTCTTGTGCTCAAACATGGTCCCTTCTATTACAAGGCGGTTGGCCCGTCTTGTCGTTGTTGTCTAAAGCCATCATTGTCAATGCCAACCTATGATGTAATCCGGCTATAAAAAGTCTCCTTCTCCTGGACAGAAGAGGGCTCCACTGGGGCGTTACACCGTATGATGGTGATGCGAAGTACTTTAGTCCGAAACCTGGTTTTCAGGATCCTGTCGTCTAAAGACTTCCATCAAATTAAGCTTTTGAGAGCTATTTTAGAAAGCAGCAATCCAACGTCAGCTTCCCGATAACTTTCATGTGTCTTTCCGGAGTAGAGTGGTACAGTGGTACGAGTTGAAAATTTTACTTCACTAATCCCTAAGAGGTCCATCTTATATCGCAAGAATTCCTTCTTAAATTGAAGAAATCTGGCATTTTTATGACCTTAATTTCCGTTGTCAAAAATCATCTTCACATTCCAGAAACCAATTTTTGTCCGAATGTAATGGCCAAAAGTCGTCAACGTGTTATTATTCCTTATCCGAGGCGTAATATTGGTTTTGGTAGCGACTTTGATTTCACTTACAAAGAATGCTTACCTTCATAACCTATCTTAGAAAGCTAGTCCTCTCGCACATGTAATTTTAACCTATTTATACGCAAATAGTTGCCCGGGGACCACCACGAAAAGATAAAACAAGCACTTCATCGTGATTGATTGTTGCACTACTGGCCCAAACCAAGCTCTGAACAATCAATAGTTTTCCAATCAGGTACGATTTTAACTGTTCTTATTGGAAAACTTAAACTATTGGCTTGAGGCAGTTTCAACCCCTGTGTCTCTGACACTCCCTAAAAACCAAGAGATTACTATCTCATTAAACAACATTGGCATTTGAAAGTTTATCATATTTGTTTACGTGGGACTTGAATGTCATAGTCGTAATGATATAAAGTAAGATCTTAAAGATAAGGAGCTAAGAATTAACATATTTATTCAATCTTCGTAAAAAAAGAGATGACAATAACGTCAAGATCAAAATGGGATGCAATTCAAAATGTGTGCCTTATGTTTCTTGAATTTTAAAAAAATCAATTAGCTTCTAAGTCTCATAACCTCACTAACCGCAATCATACTCGTACATTGGTAATCAGACACAAAGCCAACTAATATTCAATAATAAAAAAAAAAATTATAAAAAAGGAGAAAGGAAAAAATAATAGATTGTATTATACTTAAAGACTTCAAGTCCATCATAATTCTTTACTTTATACAGATTATGTCAATTGGCAAATCTTCAACGAGCTGTAGTCAAAATAGCATTGGTTTACAACAAAACTATGGACTCTGGATACTGATACCGATTAATGCACCACTTATTGTGGCTTTTTAATTATTTTTCTGGTAATAAAATTAACAACAAGCAATAAACGTCATCCCATCGAGTACATGTACGACTACTTGCGTTTGATTAAAAGGTATTTCATTCGCATTGTGATAAAACAGAAGCTGTATGGGTTCACTCGTACATGCTACTAAAAGGTACACTTCTAAGTGCAATCGAAAGTAAATTTCACTTACCTCTGCACTTATCGATAACAGATAAAAATGTGCGAGTGAATTCTACAAAACAAATTTTTTAATGAAACAGAACTTTTTTTTCTTTCAATTCGGTACAAGTACTAACTTGTCAAGGGAAACATGCTGCTGATGTCACCTTAATTTGAAAAAGTAACGTATCTGACAGCGTGATTTCACAAAGATTCATTAGAACTGTCGAACGGCCGAAAAAATCTTTCAGACAAAGGGTTCGCAGAATATTGGGACACAGAACTGTATTTGGGTCATAAGTGTGTCATTGGTTGTAATAAACACTTATCAACAATGGCAACAAGTCAGATATTTGGGGGATCGGGTTAATAAGTATAATGCTTGTCAAATCATTTTGAACATGACATACGCGGATTGTAAAATAAGTTTATCTTCATTAACATGTATTTTGTTTAGAGCCTTTGTACGATTATTTGAAGTATGTAGTTCGTTATCTTAATCGCCACGAATTTATAAAGTATGCGTTGCGTGGAAAGCAAGTACATGTGTGAATATGAAATCGAAATGATAAAATTTATTGTGGAAAAAAATGGTAAAGTGTTGTACGTAGGATCTAACCGAAATTAATCGTTCTTTGTCCAGGGGATGTATTCGAAAGTTAGCGACGTTCGGAAAGTAATTTCGTTTTTTCAGAGCCAACCTCACAATTAAGCCGCATTTTTTGGTGAGGGCTGACTTAAAAACTAACAGAAAGACTAAAAGTTAGGCACAAAGTGCTAGGAGTGCTCAGATTGAAATCAAAAAAGGAGACGTTTTAGTTAACCTTTTGGGATATACGAGTGAATGGTTCGTTGAAGCCATAAGACGTGCGGTAAATCTGAAGACAGAAGAGACGAAAACAATATAGACTACGTATAATCCTACATTCTTATAATAAAATTCATATTAAGAAGTTTGAGGCGGTCCTGATAGGGAGGTGAGACTAAAGAGTCGTTTCAGGGCAGATCAATATCCTCAATTAGCTTGTCCTTATCTATGTGGCTTGAAAAAAAAAAACAGGATAATAGGTTGACCATAGAGAAAATAAATTTGGGAAGAAGATGGGTTGCATTTACGTGAGAAGGTTATACACTCTGACTGACTCAAACTGCAACTTTATAAAGTAGTTTTCAATATGTCCACCTTTGGAGCGAATAATGGCCTTGAGACGCCCGAAGAAAGCATCGTACGCTGCATGCAAGTGGCTCTGCGGTATTTTGGCCCATTCCCGGCGAAGTGCTTTTTTGAGATGGTCCAAACTTTGGTGTTTTTTAGTGCCAACCTTCGCCTTTAAAATACCACAGACAGAGTAATCCAACGGATTTTCATCCAGAGAATTTGCAATCCATTGTGTCGAAGAAATAAAGTGTGGAACATTGTTTTTTAACTAATCTTGGTTGACGCGCGCTTTGTGAGACGGTGCCGAGTCTTGTTGAAATTTCCACGGTCTCCGACCGAAATGATTGTTTGCCTAAGGCTTCAATACTGCCTATAAGACAGTTTCACGGTATACGATCGCATTAATTTTTACGCCACGATCCAAAAATACGAGCGGAGAGCGACCATCAGCGGTTATGGCGGCCCAAACCATCACCATCGGTGCTGCCTGCTTTCTGGTGTCCGTCCGAAGGTGTAAATTTTCGAAGGACCTCTCTGGCAAGTAAACTCGGTCATTTTGTTTGTTGACATATTGCTCGATAACAAATGACGACTCATCGGAAAAATCCAAATTCGGCAATTCACCACCTTCGTGCAAGCGTAGCAACTCCTTTGCTCTTTCGACTCTAACTTTTTTCTGTTGCGGGTTAAGATCGTGTGATTTTTGGAACTTCAATGGCTTGAGGTCAAGCTCATTTTTCAGTATGTGTTACATCCGTTCCGACGACACGTTGAGCTCACGAGCCATTTTTCTTTCACTTCGACACGGATTTCGCTCAATTCGAGCCTTCATTTTCCGAACCATTTCTGCTGATGCTGCTATTTTTTTATGACCACCTCCATGGCGTTTTGCAACGCTGCCAGTATCACGGTAACGAGCTATGATTTGAGACACAAATGATTTATTCACGTCGAGGTGCTACCTATAAGCGATCTAACTATAGCTACTTGTGGTTTTCCAGCCAAATATAAAGCAATCACACTATCACGTTTGAATTTCATCGCGGATAAAATTTTTTCAACACAACTGAGACGCAAACCGTTTGAAAGGCTTGTAAATAATAAAATTATCTGTCATGTGTCAAAATTTGAGCTCACTGTTACGAACGGTTTGGAAATTATAGCAGTCTAAAGTTGGTTGTCAGTCAGTCAGGGTGTAGATTGAACGCCTTCCCGTGGATGCGAAATCTTACTTTTATCTGAGTATACTCTGATGCGAACATCTATTAGTCTTTCCATTTTTTTTTAGAAAAAAGCTTGTAGTACGGAACGATTTGGGTAGTTCACTAGGTTTGTAACCTGGTTTGGGAATGAAAGCTACATTTACCTTTCTCCATGTTTGTGGCATATATCCCAGATTGTAGCTTGATCACTTTAAATCAAAGTTGGAAAGTTTCCGTCACTTCCCGGTGTCTTGAAAGATAAAAGTAAGATTATGGCCAATATGTCTTGTTTTTGACTAACCATTTTTCTTCCATACATATTTTTGTCAGTTAGAACCCACAAAAGGGTGCAGCTCTTATCAATATAAGTACAAAGAGACTTCGAAACTTAATTTGTTCAAGATCATGATTTACCGGACGCTTATCTCCTTATTATACCGGTAGAGTAGAGTGAATTGGGTCAACTGCCTTCTTTTTTGATCATTCCCATTACTGCAATGCAACTCACGAACATTAACATGAGCATAACACGAACATGCACCCGCGCTGTGTACAAACACGTTTAGGGTACACAAGTCCCTTGAGCGTAACGTAAAAAAAATAAAAAAAAAGACTGCGCTTAAAAAAATATCCGCATAATTTCGATTAAGGCTTCAAGAGTAACCAACGATCTCCGCAGACTAGCGAATCTCAATATTTGCACCAAAATACAAGCTTTCACAACTTGTGTATTAAGAACAAACAGCCAAAACTATGGAATTATCAATCCTTATACGAGTACTGCTGTAAAGCATTGTCCCAATCATAGGCAAATGTAGGCTGATTCAGTATTTCAGATTGAAAAGCTGACTGGTTGTGCTGCTTTAGGGATAAAAGTCATACTGTTTGCATGCCTTAACAAAAACAAAATGACTTAACGTGTTAAACGAAAAAGAAAATATGGCCTAACAATTGTAGAAGAAAGCTCCTATAAGAAGTACGCTCATTCCCATTCCAACCTGCTTTTGCCATGTTTAAAGATGTTCGTAGCAAAATCTGGTTCAAAAGCAATATAGACTCAAGCTTCAACCGAATTTCGAAGATGACACCGAAAGATGAATAATTTAATTACTCAGATTCCAAATACGTCAGCAAACTGTAGCAATGCAGATACGCTTTACATATTATTCCAACGATTGATAAAAGACGAAGAAAAGGAATGGCAAAAGCAAAACAGACAGGCTTGTTTTCTTACCGGCTTTTTCCGGTGAAAGAATGAATTAAACGATAGTTGAGACCTCTACAAACAATGCAGAAGCTATCCACATTCCATTTTACCCTAAAAAGAGTGTATCGAACCTATGTCCGTTCAATTTACTCACTTATATAACTATCAGCATTGAGGTTATATGTTTAAGTTCTAGCTCAACCACAAATTGGACACATTACAAAACGTTGTCTGGATTCCGACGATTTTTACTTAAATACTTTGTGACAATTAAAAACACAAAAACTGTTATTTGTTGTCCTAATTAGGGATTGCTTCACATGCTAGTATGACTGCAAACCCATTAAATAAAATACAATTCTGGGTAAATAAAACCAACAACAATGGCGGCAACAAAATTAATTATCGGTTAAGCAGTAACAATAAGTTAAGTATGTGATATACAAGTACTCGTACATATGAACGAAACGAGTTAAATCAACGCATTAACTACGAAAATTCTTAACATTTTCGGAAGAAAAAGTTGTGCAATATATGGAGTATCTTAACCTGATTAAATGACAAAACCGGTTTATCCGATAATGAAATTGAAGTGACATTACTCCTGACCTTGCACTAGTTAAGACAGTTTTATAACCAATATTATCAATTAATGCTACCACTTGGTAAATTAAAAACCAAATTGGTACGAATTTTAGTAGTTCATGGCCATAACATAAATATCTTGCAATTCGATGTGAAAAGTTGAATGACAAGAGATATATGTGTACGAGTATATTTATCTCAAGAGGCCAAGAGCTATGTTAAGTTCATCAACTGAAATATAAATTCTTAATTTTTGAAAGCTACAACTTACTAAACAAAAAATTAGGCGGTGACATTCAATGACAGGTAAAATGCCTTATTCTAGGGTTCAATTATAAATCTGCAACCGATAATAATCATATAGGGTCATCCATTTCGTGATCCAGATTTGACATTCTTGTTTCAATCACATACGTCTGAGTCTGAGATTGTATATGTTTATTTTAAGGTTTGCCATTTAACAAAAGTTATGGTTTAACAATCGCCGAACGTGTTAAAATTGTAAAAATTTAGTACGAAACTAGTAAAGGCCTATCCATCATTCATCATCAAAATGCACGCTTTGCAGAAGATATGGTATGGTTGTCGTTAGTCAAAAGTGTTGAACAAGATCCAAATCTATCGATATCATGGCGAGCACAGCATTTGGGCTTGTCTTACCGCATAAAAATTGAAGCAGCTGACCACAGAATGCATAGAATATACGCCGATTGGGTGCTTTAACATCAGAATTTGTGTAAGCAAATATTCAAACAACATTTTCTTCAGTGATGATGGTAATTTTTCACTCGCTGGATACGTTAAACAAACAAAATTGTCTCTTATGGGGAAGTGAAAAGTCACATGTTACTATCGAAAGAACATTGGAACCACAAAAAGTCACTGTATGGTGTGCAATTAGGTCTGGTGGTGTCATTGTTCCACACTTCTACTAAAATGAGGGAGTTGTAATCGTCACCGTCAATTCTCACCGCTATAGCCAAATGCTAAAATAATTTTTTTACCCCAAATCAAAGATATGAATGTGAAAGGCATCTGGTCTTAAGAAGACGTTGCCACATCTCACACAACACTGACCGTTTTGGCTTTATTGCGAGAAAAATTTCCTGGACGAGTTATTTCGCGTTTTGGTCGTATTATTTGTTGCCGTTGGATTTCTTTTAGTGGATCTATGCAAATCATGTCCATGTACACAATCCGCAAACTTTTGACGCTTTATGAATGAATGTTCGTCAAATTATGGCCGAGTAATTGCCTGATATGTGTCGAAAAATCATCGAAAATTACCTTGTCAGAATTAAGTCCCATAGAGGACATTTAAATAATGTTATATTCCATTCATAATGGCAATATTCAAGCAATATATTGAAATAAAAATTTAATTGAAATCTAAGTCATAAATGTGTTTTATTTAAATTTACTTTCGGAACCACAAAATGGAGTACCCTGCATTTCTACACTGAAACTTTGTTCTCAATTCTGTTGACTGTTTTTCTGAATTCGAATTCTGCTACAAAATAGAAACACTTTCCAATCTGGTATGGGAATATGTAATGTTTTGGCAGTAGAAAGCAAAAGGGTTCAAGTGAACCCTTATCATTATACGAGTATAGATACAGTTCCTGAACTCGAACTACTATATACCTCAGCAACCAGTCTCGCCATCTATTTGTTGGAAACTTTTTTACCATCTGTCAAATAATAAACATATGAAAACTTTTCATAAACAAATTTTCACTTGATGTTGATATTTTAACCGATTCATTCAAGAGAAATCATCGCCGCTGGAAAAAAATTATCCAAACTTTCTGGAAACAATTGTCACTGGTGATGAAACATGGCGCTTTCAATAGATCTAAAAACGAAGTGTCAAAGTGCGAAATGAAAGTTGCAGCATTAATAAGTAAGTAGCAGCATTTGAAGTCTTTCGGGAACAGTTGTTATTGAACTCCGAACCGTCTGATTGGGAAGCCAATACACTATAACTTGAGCTACGGCCACCAAGTTTGAAGCATCGCTGGCTGTCTTGGTTGACTCAAGACAGCTTTTCCAGTGCTACCAGGAGCATCATAAAGATCTGTCAACTATTTGCGTTAAAACTATTAACTTATAGGTTACTGTTTACTAGTAAGGCAGATAAGGCAATAACCTGTCCATCCGTCAGCTACTACTTATTACTCGATACCACTTTTGCAAGGAGTACAAACCCGTACGTATGTACGGGTAGTATCCTTCAAATACTCTCTTTTCCCAAACCTACGTAACCAGTAACTCGTTAGTAAGCTTACAAGTTTCCTGGTATCATCCGCTTAATAGGTCAGCCTGTAGGAATAAACCGAGGGCTGGAAGTCGTTAAACGAATACGTCAAACCGAAAACACGGACCATAACAGCACTATCCATGTATCTATTTTACCAGCATCACAAGAAAAATAAACCAAATAACTTTCTGCTCTTTATCGCAAACGCCACACAAGTAAACACCTTCTTAACAAAAACTCTTTCTCTCGAGTTAGATCTCAGGCGTACCTTCCATTTGGTGTTTTTGTGGGGAAACCAATTATTGAAGAAGACTTCCTTTAAAGATTTAACCTCTTGTAATGTTCGCTTCCACAGCGTCAATCGTAGCTGGCTTATTCCTGAAGACCTGAGACTTTACATATCCCCAGAGAAAAAGTCGAAAGGGGTGATATCGCACGATCTAGTCGGCCAATTTACCGTAGCCAAACGTGAAATTAAGTGCTCACCAAAATGTTTTTTTAATAAGTCCATTGTTTCACGCGCTGTATGGCTCGTAGCGTCGTCTTGTTGAAACCAGAGTTCACTTAAACCATGAGCTTAAATTTCAGGAAGCACATAGTCCGTTAACATGGCACTATAACGGTTAACATTGACGGTAACTTTCTGATTTGCCTCATTTTTGAAGAAATATGGACCAATGATTCCATCAGCCCATAAACCACACCATATCGTTGTTTTTATACGGCAGTTTTGTTTATTAACGTATCTATTGAGCCAGAAATTCGTCACGGTCTTCACGTACACTCTCAGCTACAGTTGCACACTCTTCACTACGTGCTGGATGTGGTCTAACCGGTAAGTATCATCCACTAATGTAAGATGGGACTCAAATTTGCGAACGGTATTGGCAATAGTGGTTTCAGTATTCCTTGAACCGCACGAAAAACATTTCTCACAGAACACTAATTTTCGTAATACAGCTAAACAATTTGGAGACGCTGTTGTAGTGTGAGTATTTCCATGATGACTTGCCAAACGAAAGTGAACAGTTTGATAAGAGTCACGCGTGATCTGTCCAATAAAGTCTTTTGAAAATCAAACCTCACGATGAATCACCCTATAGAGCCGTCTTGTTGGAATCACAGCTCGGATATGTCGCTGTTGCCAAACTCTAAGACCATTGGCAGTAACGGTGTCTCCTTCCTAATTTCGAAAGAAATAAGGTCCGATAATGCCGCCGTGCCTAAACCGCACCAAACAGTCAATCTTTGTGGATGCATTGATGCTTGGCCGAACTTGTGGATTGTCTTCGCTCCCATAATGGCAATTTTGTTTTGGGCCTCGTCCAAAGAAGATGATTTTTTGGCCAAAATCCGCCCAATTATCGAACTCACGGCGTTGTCTATGGTCATCTAGGGCAATCTTATGTGAATATAAGCCCAAATCTTATGTGAATATAACCAAATGGTGATGCCCAATTTAACTGATCAGCGCCGAATCTACACTTCTGGCTGTTCTTCGATACTGGCCGCTACAGCGGCTTTGTTTTCTTCATTGCGCACCAACCTCTGCCTAGTTAGTGGCTTAAGATCTAAAAGAATGTACTCACGCTCAAACTTTTCCATGGTGCGACGAATTGCCTGCACACTGAAGCCATGATGACGACCGACCTCAACACAAAATTCACGTTGCGTATTTATGGTACAATTGAGCCGGAATTTCTATATTTTTTTAATAATTTCCGCACGTTCAGCAAGTTTAAAACGATATATGCTGACATGCAAACCTCAGTCAATAGTTTGACGTCTGGATGTCATTTGTAAGTTTGACAGCTGCTGAAACATAACAATTGGAGAAGGTATAATTGCTATTTGGTTACCCTCAATCATCAATTACGTGCGTCGGAAAGGTAGTTCCCTTCACTGATGTACTGTCAATATTTTGTGACATTTGGAAAAATAGAAGCGAAGTTGTTGCGTCTAAAGTGGCAGTATACTCGTGTCATCGGTACAAAAATAAGCATATAGCAAAAATTGCTCAGAATTCAACATTTGAAGGACATCAACAAAGAGGCCAAAAAGAGGAAGAAAAACTTCCTTTATTGTGGCTGGTGACGAAACGTGGTGTTTTCAATATGATCCAGAAACCAAACGCCAAAGTGACAAGTGGAAGGCATCAGACGAGCCAAAAAAGCTTGCTATAAGAAGTTAAACGTGAAGACAATGTTGATTTGCTTTTACACTGGGCCAAACTGTTGATGCACAATTCTATCTTCATGTTTGAAGTGCATCATATTCATCTTATTCGGCCAGAATATTGCACATGTAATCGTTTTTTTTTGGCTAAAAATCGTATTTTAACTGTCAAAGACTTTCCTGACACCGACATTCTGAAGAACATCCCGACCGACGATCTAAAACACTCATTCAAGTTGCTTTTAGACCGTGTCATTCGCTATATTGAGTTTTTGAGGACTATTTGCATAAAATAAATCGGTTTTGCCGATTGTACAATATTTTGGAACGCATCTTGTATGTTATACGTACATATATGGGTTGCAATTTATAATGGGACTTTAATAGCTTTACTGATTGTGAGCTCTTTCAGCTTTCAGAACCTATCTGCATTATACTACAAAATCTTCAAGGTATTGTCCATATCGCAATTAATCACCTTATATCTTTGAACACCACATACTGATTACTAAATAAATAGCAATTTTTCAACAGCCTTGATAACAGAGGTATTCATATGTGTTTACCAATATTTCGCATTTGATAAAAAGTAAAATTCGCAGACACTAAGCTTAGTAATTATGGCAATTAAGGATACAATATGCCACAGTAGTAATATAAAAACATAAAGATAAGAACAAACCTGAGAAACGACAATCTTCTATGCCATACTACCAACTAATAGTGCACTAGTCCGGCCAGTTCCAAGAATTGGTCAAGTAAGCTATGAGTATGTTAGCCAAATCTGCTTCGTTCATCATCGCGCCAACAAATAACTTACAGCATACGAGTAATTGTATATCGCTAGGACACAAGGCTGTGTAGGTAGGTAGGTAGTATCTACCTGTGTATAACCTAACTAACTTATCTATAACATAACATAACACAATTTATATATAACGATCAACTATTAGGAGCTCAAATCAGATAGTTTTTTGTAACAAATGGGACATACGAACGTGAAACTTAAGAACAATCTCAATTCATAGTATCTTTCAGCACACCATTAAATGAACATTTTTTTAAGAATGTGCTCCAGAATAAAAATCAGATAAAGAAAACCAACAATTAAGATTAGGATTAATAAAGAATTTTTGATAATAAAATTATGCCGGTTATGTGGATGGAAAAAAAAAAAAAGTAATTCATGACAGAAAATGTAGATAGTTTAATCGTAATTGTGTAGGATAAGATTGCCGATATCATGTATGTACTCGTTATTAAGACACAAGAAGATCTGATTTATAATCAGTAATCAGTGATGAGGTTTTTTAAAAAAATACTTAGGTCTACGAATTTGAACTCAAATTCATCACACTCATGCGATGTACAGATTTCTTAATGATCCTACAAATGAATGAATTTTGAAACCAACCTACAAGGCATGGAAAAAAATGTAATTAATGTTACGTATACGTCCCAAACATTTGTACCACCAAATTTACGTCACAAGTGTGCTTTAATTATCTCAGGCACAGGTAATTGAATGTGTTGCACCATAAGTAAGTCAAGAACGTTATGTTTGGTGGTTTTCTGATTACAAATGTAATCAGATCAAATACGAGTATGTTACTTTGATTACTCATCTCATAGAAACAAATCGTGAACATTGTCGCTTTTTTTTTCAAATTAACTTAATTAACTGACGACGATGATGATGAACAACATCGGTGTTCAGGTAATTAAGTGTACGAGGTATGTGGGAGTAAATAATAACACACTTGTCACTGGTATTTATAAGGTTTCTTGCATTCGATGAGCTTTTGCAAGGCATGTCAAAACAAAACTGTGGCGAAAATCCTACCTTGCAAAGTGTTTGTACGCCTTATATACAGAATGTATTGTATGTAAATTTATGGATGCATTCCAAAACCAAGATTTCTTCTTCTAGGATTTCGTTTATATCATCTAGTTACAGGACTTCAAGGCCATTCACTCCAATCCGCCATCCAACTAAAAGTAAATTTTCTGCACTGCATTCAGGATTGGAGCCTTCAATGCATTCTATGCATTCTGGCCATAATTGCCGTCATTTTTTTATGTCACGCCAGGATGGTTCGGTGATCTTTGTTGCATCCGCAATATTGAACTTACGCTAAAACTCCTGAAGTTTGAATTTGTTGGATTCATTTATAACTTCTAACATTGTGAAAAAGGTTTGGCGCAGATATATTTTCTTAAATGTGGCAATGACTCCTTGGTCCATTGGCTGAATAATTGAATAATTGAATACTGTTTGGGGGCATAACCACAACTTTTGAGTTAGTGTTGCATATGGACTAAAAATAAGCAGCGCTTTGTAGTTCAAAATCTAATTCTTAAGAAAGACTATACAAAAGCATTTATTAAACAAACTTTTTTTTTTGACCTCCGATGTAAGTCCATCCTTTCTTATGTTTTTTCAAAGCTCTGTGGGTTTCTGACTGATATATCAGAAGTGGTGCTCTTGTTACTTCCTTGGAGATATACGGTAACTTCGACTATTCATGCGTTTTCAGTAAAACTCAGTTTCATCCGCATTAAAAACTTGTTGAGTTATAATATATATCCTCCGTTGTTAACCCTTACATGACCATAAGATATCTAAGACTCAAATAAAAGAAAGCAACTATTTTATAAGCTGTTTTGGGTGTAAAATAAGGAAATATAACCAGGAAAACCAAGATGGGCCTACACTTTTTCTGTAATGTCATGGAAAATATTTTTGCCTGTGAGCCATAAGGGTAAATAAAGTAACAGTTATTTATTGCCTTGTAACATGAAAAATATAAATAAAAATGATAGAAAAATAATACAAAAGCGTTAGTTATGATATTGGTGGTGGCCATTGCACATCGCACATTTTCTATGTGTCCTATTTTTCTATGCGTCGTTTAGCACAATTTACACATCTTTTCATTTTCTCCACCTTTTGGATGTTGTAAGCTAGCAAATTGCGTTTGTTGGCAATAAAAAGATTTTCAAGAGAAAATACAGTAGGCCTTGGACTCTGTCTACATGTAAAATTATTTATTAGACCTCAAGCTATATGTTGGCGATAATCGATACTGCTCAGAAGCGGTTCTTCTACGCGGTGTGCTTGATACAATTTTACGTTCACTAGCGATATCTGTTCATAGTTCATAGCGATATCTAGAATATCAAAAAAGAGGTGCAAGTAATATTTAATTTTGGCTTTCTGATCAAAATCATAATAGGCTTTGCGCTGATCCAATAAGGTCCACACCGCCCATATATTTATTGTACCACATAACCTCTTCCGGACAGGTAACGTTTATTTTTTGAGCGGTTCCTACCTCACGCCTCTTTACAGTACTAGTCGGCACCGGGAATACAAAATTGGTCAATATGTGAACTGTTTTGGTATCTATCCACTTTGTGAATATTATACCATTTAAACTTACGGCATGAATGTCGCCTCTTTGTAATGTTCTGCATCATTAGTTTATATTGCAAAGCAGGAGAGTTCAAAATACACTTCACAACCAAAAGCCTTTAGCAGCTGCGTTAGACTGAGTATAACTGATTCACCTAGTTCAATTTCTGTATTAGTTTTCTTGCCCGTATATAAATCAAACTGTAATAGATATCCTGTGGAAGACTCATCACATCTTGAACCCCCATTTTATAGGTTTATTGTTGATGTACTGCTTCATAATGTTATGCCCTTTAAACTTGATCATATTTTCGTCAATAAATTGCCTTTTTGAGTTCTTCATTGCTGCTTGAAAACAAGAATTGAAATGTTGCAAAACAGCTCTTATTTTGTATGCTCGGTCACTCGTTTGCGAATGACTATCACTATCACAAAAGTGTAAATTTTGCCGAATTTGCTCAAATCTAGTTCTTGGCATATAACATTAGCGATGAAAGGGCCACCCATGTCATCTTCAGTTGACCAGTAATTTCTCATAGTTGGCAAAACATGGTAACTTGTAACAAAATTCATGCCCAAAAACGCCTTCATTTCGTCGTAGGTAACAATAAATGGACTTTCATATTGTTGCACGTATTTGATACTCTCTTTTACCAGGTGTACCGGTATGAAAATAAAACACTAATTTTTAGTGGGAAAATAAAAAACATTTTGTTCGAAGTAATGGCCTATGCTAGCTACACACTTTTCACATTTTTCAGGCAATTTATGGATTCCACGCCAATAAAACTGTTCGTCTTTTGAAGTAAACCAAAAAGTCACACAATTTTCGACTTTCTCGTCGGATTCGAAGTGTCCCATGTCCCATCGATGAAAACAAATAGTAGTCGGAAG
The DNA here is from genome assembly GCA_907269105.1 of Volucella inanis. NCBI lineage: Eukaryota > Metazoa > Arthropoda > Insecta > Diptera > Syrphidae > Volucella > Volucella inanis. The sequence continues at coordinate 48,140,714 of OU026157.1, read as the reverse complement.
AAGCCAAGTGTGTTGAATACAGCGGGTGGGGTAGCAGCTCTCAGCCAAGTGCTTTGATTGTATCCTGAACCAGTTTCGCTTTGTGTGCAGGTGGATTGTCATGGAACAAAATTCCCTTGCCGTGTCTTCTGGCCCATTTTCGATCAATGCATGATCATATGTTGTCGGTAGCGATCTGTGTTAACGGTTCCATAAGGTTTTAGGAGCTCGTGGTACACCAAACCTTTCTGGTCCCACCAGACACACAGCATTGTCTTCTTGCCGAATCGATATGGTTTTGCCTTCGAAGTTGATGGTTGTCCCAGATTATCTTTTTTTTGAAGCCAAATTTCGCAAGTGGTTTTTCGGTTCTCCATCTGTCTTTCATTTAATTCATGTGGCACTCATTTTCCAGACTTTTGGATCTTTCCCATAGCTTTTAAACGGTCAGAAATTGTTTTCTGTGCAACATAAAACATTTCTGCCATTTTTTTCTGACTCAAAGTGTCATCTTCATCAAATAATACATGGGCTGAAAAGTCTGTTAGTCAGTTAGTACCAACCTTCAAAAGATACGTGTATAAATTTGACAGCTGTCAGACGATTAGTTCTCGAGATATAGCGTTGTGAGTGAAGCAACTTTTGTTATTGTGAAAAAAAAAATTGATTTGTCATTGCTTTTTGATGGGAAAAAATGCAGCCGATGCAAACAAATGGCTTGATAAGTGTTACCCGGACTCTGCACCAGCCGAACAACCCATTCGCAAGTGGATTGAAAAACTTAAAAGTGGTCATACAAGCACCGAAGATGATGCACGCAGTGGACGTCCAAAAGAGGCTGTTTCAGATGAAAACATCAAAAAAGTCCACAAAATGATTACGAATGACCGTAAAGTGAAGTTGATCGAGATAGCTAAGGCTCTGAAGATATCAGAAGATCGTGTTGGATATATCATACACGAATATTTGGACATGCGAAAGCTTTGTTCAAAGTGGGTGCCGCGTTCGCTCACAGTCGACCAAAAACAACAACGTGTTGATGATTCAGAGGAGTGTTTAAAGCTGTTCAACCGCAATAAAGCCGAATTTTTGCGTCGGTATGTGACAATTGAAACTTGGCTCTATCACTTCACACTAGAATCAAGTCGCCAGTCAGCTGAGTGATTAAATCTTGAGTAGCTCTGATAGTCCAAAATGTGGACTTATTGATGTTAAAAAAGTGCCAATAGCGAAGGGTCCTTCGCTACTTTTCTAAATGTTTGATAATTTCTAATTTAGTTTTCAGATTCAACACGACTTTCTTCTTTTGGATTGCTTCCATAGACGCTTCTGATGACGTGGACATATTATTGTTACTATTGTGACTTCTAAATTCAAACGATGGTCAAAGATAGTTAAATGCTTACAAAATGAACCGAGTCAAACATTTTTTTTTATTTGGTGCGCTGTTTTTTTATGAAAATGCAAGTTTATTGTGAAAAAATGGTTACAAATGAATCATTCAACTTTTGCCCATCTTTCTGGCAGAGCTCGAATACCGTTACGGTAAAAGTGTATTTCTTTTAAGGCTATCCACGAATCAAGCCATTTTTTGATGTTTTCATATGAGCGGAACTGCTGATCAGCCAGACCAAGTGTCATCGAACGGAACAAGTAATAATCGGACGGCACAGTATCTGGGGAATATGGCAGGTGGGGTAGGACTTCCCATTTAAGCCAGATAGGTTTTATCGGGTATGGTAACATGAAGCCGAACGTTATTATGCTGTAGAATCACTTTTTTGTGCCCCTGCTCGTATTGCGGCCGTTTTCTCCGCGTCGTGCTCGGTTCAATCGCATCAATTGAAATCAATACCATTCCCTAATGATGGTTTCATTGGGTTTCAACAGTTCATAATAAATAAAACCGATCTGGTCTCACCAAATACACAGCATAATCTCCACAGCGTGAATAATGGGTCGAGCCAACGACGTAGTAGCATAATCCGGCAGTCCTCATGATTTTCTTTTCTTTGAGTTGCTGTAATGAATCCATTTTTCATCACCCGTCACGATGCGATGGAAAAAACTCTTTCTTTCTAATATGTCACTAATGTGTCAAACGGTTTTTTTTTCATATGTCTAAGCTTGGTTCATGACGTTTTGGGTATGTCAAAATCGACATAATATGCTCATTTTACCTTCCTTTATGAGACATAACGTTACAGCTTGTGCTTGTTTTAAGCGACTGTTAATTAAAAAAGTTACCTATTGACAGGTGCACTAATTTCAACTTACTTTACTTTTGATAGCATCTTACAACCCGAGGTTGTCCTGCGTCTTAACCAACATACCTATTCAACCAGCTCGATCCCCTACTAGCTGCCTCCAGTAACGCATATCAAGTTGCTTGAAGTTCCCTTCTAAATACATGTTCCACATTTTGTAAGGTCTTCCTTCATTACGTTGCCCCACTGGGCTGGAAAACTATACGACCTAACCAATTTAATTAGTGTAAGCCGATAAAGTTCCTTGCTACACCTTCTCCCTCAGACTCCGTTTATGCAGACCAAACCAAATATCACAGGAAGAATTTTTCGCTCAAAGCAACTAAAAGAGCTTGAGAATGTCCTTGTATAGTGTGTTCTTTGCGTGAGGTAGATTTTTGCTGATTAATTGCCTCTTTAGCCCATAAAAACAGCGATTGGCAAAAAGTAACGAGAATTCTTCGTTTTTTTTTTTTTTATTTTTTTTTTTTATTTTTTTATATATGTATAATTCAGCGCACATATATAACATATATAACTTTTACCGGCTTTTCACCAAGGCGCGGGCGGGTGGTGTAGCAGTTTGAAACTCAGGTGTATTAGGTTTTGATATATTTCCCAGATGTGGTTGTCAAACTGGAACGAGTTTAAACTGGAAAACCAGTGCATCAACCAGTGGATCTTAAGTGCGTGCTAGTTGTTAGTTGGTTACATTTACCCCACCCAGCAACCAGATTTTCATATAACTACATGCAAATTCTACGAAAAGACTTTTTCAGAAAATTGCCTGGCGCGGGATTCGAACCCGCGACCCTCTGCTTGAAGAGTTTATGCTTATACCACTACACCACGGCCACCCCCACGTTTGACTTCTGCACAGAGCCTAGGTAGTAAAATTCCTTTGCCACCCCAAAATTATGGTTGTCGATAGTCGCATAACCTCCTGGTTTCTCCCTATTATGTCAAAGTCATCTTCATTTACTAGACTTTTGAAATGTTGTCCCACTGGTGTTGGCTTGTGAGTTGCGCACAATACTTTCAACTCTATAGATATATTTAAAAGCAACTTAAAAAATTTATAATAAGATTGTGGGTACCGAGGTGGTCTCGAGACTTCTCCAAGATCTACCGCACTGATATGGTCGTGTCCGATTTTTGATGATCAGTTGAAGACGTTCACATAATACCGCAGCATAAATTTTGTATGAGACGTTTAAAATACTTATGCTCCTATAGTTGTTGGAGCTCTTCTTTCTTCAGAACCAGACAGATAACATTTGTGAGAAAGTGGATAAAGATGCGTCAGATTGAGGGTCATTCAGTAAGGACAATAAAGCAATCTGTCAATTCTGGCGAACGCAAAAAAAAAATTGTCCAGCAAAGGAATTTAAGTCAACACAATACGACGCCATTTGGCAGAATCTGACCGCTACTGATACAAAGACAATTGAAAATATGGGCAACACATGATTAAATCCAGGACTGGAGCAACATCATACCACCTTGATCAAAAAAAAAAAAACCGATGAATTTAAATTTGCAACAATGAACTTGTATTCAATTTTGCGTAAAAAACGGATTTATTGGTGCGCGAACGTTGGAAAAGTGTTTCGGCAACGATTCTCTAAAGAAAGCGGTCATTTACCAGTGGCACGAGCGGTTCAAAAGTGGTCGTGAGTCAATCGAAGATGATGAACGAAGTGGCAGACCATTGACATCGAAAACCGACGAAAACATTGAAGAAGTAAAGAAATGTTGGCCAATAACGGCAAATTAAGCATCAGAGAGACGGAGGACTTGAACATTGCCTATATATCCGTCCAAGACATTTTGGTTAATGATTTGGGCTTTCGTCGTGTGACAGCAAAGTTGGTGCCAAAAGACCTCAATTTCATGCAAAAAAGAGACGGTGTTGACGTTGCAAAAGAGATAAATTGCGAGACTGAATCCGATCCCACATTCATCAAAAGGATCATTACTGGAAACGAGACATGAGTTTATGAGAACGACACGCAATCCAGACATCAGCAAGTGAATGGCGTTCACCATATGAGCCGAGACAAAAAAAAAACCACGTCGTTTTCAGTCAAAAAAGAAGGCAATGCTCACGGTTTTCATGGATTACAACAGCGTAGTGCATCATGAATTTTTGCCAGAAGGCCATACAGTAAACAAATTTGGACGTTATGAGACGTTTTCGTGAAGCAATTCGCCGAAAGAGACCAGAATTGTGGGCAGAAAACTCGTGGATTTTGCACCATGATAACGCACCGTCACACAGTGCCATCATTATTCGTAACTTTTTGACGACAAATGCAACAAATACCATCCAACAGCCACCGATTTGGTGGCTTTGGCTTTGATTTGATTTGGCTCCCTGTGACTTCTATCTGTTCAATCGAGTTAAAAAACCACTTCGGAGAACGCGTTTCAGCGGCCGAGAGGAAGTAATGAGAAAATCGCAGGAAGCACTGATGGACATACCGAAAACCGAATATAAAAAATGTTTCGATGATTGGATCAAGCGCTGGCATAAGTGTGTTGCAGTCGATGGGAATTACTTTGAAGAGGACAATATAGATTAAGATAAATAAACTTGTATTTTTAATTTTCTGAATTAAATCCAAAATTTTTTTGATATCAAGGTGGTAAATACCACCACCACAGGTGAACGAAAATAAGATGAAAATTTCTGCAACACACTGTAAAACATCCAGCAAAATTTCATGTTTATGGATAATTCTAGGTCAAATGATTCGGAAAGTTTATAGTATTCAGACAAAATCTCGATGCACAATTCATGCTAAAATTATACCAGAAAAGTCTGCTAAAGTCTGACGAATCTCTGTATCGACCAAATAATCACGGCTGGATATTGCAAGAGGATAACGATCCTAAATATCTAAGTTGAAGAGGACTAAGTTAAAAATATGAGCAAAGTTGCACTTAAAGATGCTAAGCAAGTTTATGTTTCTAAATAATAATAGTGACTGGTCTTCCTACTGATATAATTGCGTTTTGACAAGATCTCGGTGGCTAATTGAAGTCGATGAGAAGGAGAAGGAGAAAGCTGCCTCGATTGACTCATCTAGTACTTAAAGGCATCACCATCCAATTCTCCAAAGAAGCTAAGTATTTGGGTGTAGTCCTGTATAACAAACTTCTCTGCACTAAACCGTCGAAAGCCTCTAAGGCGCTGTCGGCCCGCCACCGAGAAGGGTATTTTGGATCTACACGACTACATTGTATTCTATGCGTCGGTTGTCTGATGCAGCATTTGCATCTGTAGCGACAGCCAAGCTACGCTTAGAGCATTACTGTACACTCTTACGACTTCCAAGCTAGCTCAAGAATGCTTAATTCAGTGACCCTTGTCTGAGTCCCAGGTTACACTGATATCAACGGAAAAGAAATCGCCGATGAACTTGCTAGGCAAGGTTCAGAAGAGAGTTTTTCAGGACCCAAACCTACGTTGGGAGTGCCTGCGTCCTCGGTTAAGACTTCCATTGAAAGTTGGGTCTCATATGAGTACAACTGCAGATAGCAATGCTCTCCGGGATGCAGGCAGACCAAACGAATGCTTCCCGACGTCTCTAAGAAGTCAGCAGCCTTTTTGTCATCCCTGACGCTTACTGACCTCCTGACAGGGCATTATACTTGTACAAAGCACTTAAACGTGCTGGGCATAAATGACACAGCATCTTGCGATGCTTGCTGAGAAATTGATGGCGACACTGCTTACGGTCGCATCAGGCTGCAGATATTCGGCACTGACGTGGTGGATGCTGGTACTGTAGCACCTAATCATTGAAGCTCTTACTCACCTTTCTTCGTAAGCGCTGGCGGTTTTATTGTTTTTGGAACTTTTCCCAATTGTTCCTCCAGCCCCTTCTCGTTCAAGCATATGGACTAATTAATTATTATCCAGACGGCAGCAGAAAATGGCATTTGAATTCAATTATGATTCCCTGTGGAGTAACAAGATTCTTGTAGAAGGAAAACCCCAGAAAAGTTTCTGGTTCTTACGCCAGAGTTCAACTGTTCCGATGTTCATTCTCCACGAATCTTTGATATATTCTTCAATTGAGCAAGTATATACATTGGCTCCTTTATTTTTTTTTTTTTCTCGTTCGCCAAAAATTCTAGAAATTCCAGGAATACTGATGGCTCCAACGTTAAGCGACTTACTTAAAGCGGATGTTTCCGATTATTTGCTAAATATACAGTTTAAATTCCTTAAACGCATATAGTGGATGATCAATAAAGGTGTTTCCACTTCAGATAACTATTCTCCAAAATGAAACGCGCTTAACTCAGAAGACCTTGGTATAACCAAATATTATTAACAAATTTATTTCAACTGGTTCATCTCATGACAGTCCAAGGTTGCTTGTTTCCCTTCTTGAATTAGGTCTTACTTTTCCTACCCACCCAACTTATCGAAATGAAATCCAGCGTAGGCAGCTCTTCTTTTATGGAGGTTCTTTGCGCACTTGGAGAGACTTAATTTTTGTATTGTCAACTTACTTCGAATAGCTTTTGCCTTGATAGATAGAGCCGTCATGATAAATTTTCGCTTCGCAGCTCATTCCACAAATCGAGTATGGTTCCTAGATATCAATTCTATGAGCCCAACCTTCTTCGGAGACCTGCTGCTCTGTATCTCAAAATTTTGATCTCAGCATTGCCAGACATCATTTATTAAGACTTACTACAACAGTCAATCTAATCCATGATTTTCTCATCTAATTGCAGATTTTATAATACCACAACGGATAATCCTGTCGATAATGGGATTTTTCGCCATTCTGAATGCATACACGATGCGAATTTGTCTCTCAGTGGCCATTACACAGTTGGTAGTTCCTAAAAACCACACAGAAGAAGGGCACGCTGAAGCGGTGTGTCAAGCCGATCCTTTAGGTGGTGAAGGTGATGTAAGCGCCTCTAAAATTATTTTCATGTCCTATAAAGATGATTTATTTATTTGTATTTTCTTACAGAAATATGTTGGCGAATACGAATGGTCTGAATCGCTCCAAGGTCTGATCTTATCATCATTTTACTGGGGTTACATTCTCACTCATGTTCCTGGTGGAATTCTGGCTGACAAATTTGGTGGCAAATGGACACTAGGCTTGGGAATATTTTCCACAGCCGTTTTCACTCTGCTGTCTCCTTTGGCTATCCGTGAAGGAGGAGCAACTGCTTTAATCATAGTTCGTGCTTTTATGGGTTTGGGTGAAGGTACAACTTTCCCAGCTTTAAGTGTGCTTCTGTCACAATGGGTTCCACTGAAGGAAAGAAGTAAACTTGGAGCGTTGGTGTTAGGTGGTGGACAAGTGGGTACTATACTGGGTAACTCGATATCAGGTCTCTTATTAGATTCATTCGAATGGGATTGGACGTTCTATTTCTTTGGTGGCTTAGGAATGATTTGGTTTATTATTTTTGTAAGTCTTAAACAAATAAGACAATATGAGTGACAATACGCTAACTGGTCCTATCTGTGTTATATTTTAGATTTTCCTTTGCTACAGTGATCCTGGTTCACATCCCTTCATTAAGCAATCAGAAAAGGACTACCTTATGCGTGAAATGGGTTCCATTGAACGTAAAACTGATCTGCCACCAACTCCATGGAAAGCAATTCTAACAAACGCTCCAATGATTGCTTTAATCTTTGCACAAATCGGTCACGATTGGGGCTTCTATATTATGGTCACAGATTTGCCAAAATACATGTCTGATGTCATGCAGTTCTCTATTAAACAGAACGGTCTCTACTCTTCCTTACCTTACTTGATGATGTGGATTGTTTCTATTAGTTCTGGGGCATTCGCTGATTGGTTGATTACGAAGAAAATCGTTGGCATCACAAACTCACGAAAGATGTTCACAGCAATCGGTAAGAAAAGATTTGAACAAGTTTTACCAAAGAATCCTTTTTAATATGTTTTTGTATGTATTTTCTCTTCAACAGCTGCTTTTGGTCCAGCTATATTTATTGTGGCAGCTTCCTATGCTGGTTGTGATAGTGCAGCAGTAGTGACACTCTTCACAATCGCCATGGGTCTGATGGGCACCTTCTACGCAGGCATGAAACTAAATCCGCTTGATTTGAGTCCGAATTACTCGGGAACTTTGATGGCCATTACAAACGGAATTGGTGCAATCACTGGTATTATTACGCCCTATCTCGTCGGTATTATGACACCAAATGTAAGTATAACCTCAAACAGATAAACCAACAAAGTTTTAACAATTTATTTAATTACAGGCAACTCTACTCGAATGGCGAATGGTGTTCTGGGTAGCATTCGGGTTTCTCTTCTCCACGTGTATTGTTTATGTGATATGGGCTTCAGGCGAAGTTCAATCATTCAATGATCCTCGGCCACAAAAAGAAATCGAAGCCGAAAAGGGAGGCTACGAAGAGAATAAAACAAAACAAATTAAAAACTGAGGAAACATGTACATATATGTAAAACTGAGCTCTATCTGGAAGTATATTAGCCATAAAGATGGTCTCCACAAGGAGCCTTAGTGTTACCAATACGAATTTAAAAAATATTTCGGCCGAAGCTAAACCCTAATTTAATGTAATAATGTTTCTTGTAATTGTTAATGAGTGGATTTAAGAAGAGTTGTTAACTTGAAGTACACTGGTAGGAGACGGCCGCACGGGAGTTGTACCCATAATGCTTGCCTACATTTATTTTATTTTTTTTTTTTATTATTATTATTATTTTTTTTTTTTTTTCTTATTAATGTAATTGTTAAAGGAAAAACCTGCTAAATGTGATGAGACCGTCAAGTATCCTGTATTCGTAATATGAAGCAATGTGTTTCTTATTGTGTAAATATTTAAATGCATACGTCTTTATAATATATATAAATATTTTTTTCTTACCATAAGATATAGTATTGAGATGGATTGTAAGATTATGAAGTACATAACATGTATTTTGTGACCCCTCAAAGATAAAAATATGACCTGGAAGCAGAGAGAGAACATCGTTTAATGATGTTTTGCAAATCTAATTTATATAAACGTATTATTTACAACAAATTATAAATAGATCAAAATATATTTAACTTTGTCTTTTGTTTGATTTTATTTTAAGTCCGCCAGATCTCTAAATAGACTAGATATAGTTCGCCTTTTTTATATAATTAACGCGCGCTCAAAGTTATTATACCCTTAAAATGTTTGCACACAGCGTGGGCGAAAAAAACTTAGAGAGGAAGAAAAGAGAGGTACCGATGTACATTGGTCTTAAATGTTTGCAAGTTATAACGACTGGAGAATAGAGCTTGGCAGGGCATTCAATAAGCAAGTTGTGTGGGTTAGAAAGAAATCCTGATATTTTAGAGTAAGTCAGGAAGAAGGCTTTAGGGTGCACTGATAAGCATTCATAGCTCATAAGTAAGACGAGTCTTACGGTTAAAAGTTTCAAGGGCCGGAATACTACTGGCGATTTCTATGTAGCTCGTGCTTACACGTTACGTAACATTACACTAAAGTTCGAGGATGCCCATTGTCTAAGTGATATTAAAAAGTGAACCAACAGATGGTGTCGATGTTGGCTTTTAACTACTGTCATTTACTGGATTCAATATGGTTGCTCTTTTTGACAGATGTCACACAATCTTTGCCAATTTTAGTCTATTTATTTATTTATTTCATTTCATCTTCTAGCCAAGCTATACAGATTACAATTCAATAATAAATACTTTAGACTAAGATTACGCTAACAAATTAAGTAAAACACTTTTGAAGCAATCTCGAAAAAGAAAACGTCATTGAATGATATAATATCTCTGGACATAGGCTCATTATGCCGTAATTTGTTCTGTGAACAGTTCGAAGAAGAAGGTTTCTTTCTCTTAAAGGCCCAGCTAGGGCATAGGTTGGGACATGAGCTAAAAGTGATGAACATTTAATGTGATAGCATAACACGTTCCTTATCAGCATGATGTCATAAGCATTTCTTCCAGAATTCAAAGTTGATATGCCTAACAATTGACATCGAGCCCTTTTAGAAATATCAAAATCCCAGCTCATTTTCCGAAAAATGTATTTTATGAAACGCCTTTGGACTTTCTCAAGGCGATCTGAGTGAGTTTTAAATACGATGGCGGTCCCAGAAGTAAGCGACCCAACAAAGAATACACAAAAATTTATTTATTTTTCAACATAATAGCCTTTCAGCTCTATGCACTTTTCCCAGCGATGTTCAAAAAGTTCGATACGTTTTTTATAATAAGAACTGTCTTGCTCCTCAGAATAGCCATTAACAGCCGACATCACTTCTTCATCGTTGGAAAATCTTTGACCACTAAGCCAGTTTTTCGAGTTTGGAAACAGAAAATAATCCGAGGGGGCTAAATCTGGCGAATAGGATGCATGAAGTAGCAATTCAAACTTTAATTCATTAATTTTAGCCATTGCAATAACAGATTTGTGAGCTGATGCATTGTCTTGATGAAACAACACTTTCTTAGCCGTTTTTGCTTGATTTATTCGCTCAAACGTTGCAATAAGTTCGCATAATGCTGACCGTTGATAGTTTTTCAATTTTCAAGATAGTCAATGAAAATTGAACTTGCCATGAACTTGCCTGCAGATGAAACGGTCTTCGCCTTCTTTGGAGCCGGTTCTCCCTTTTGAATCCATTGTTTTGACTGTTCTTTTGTCTAGGGTATAAAGTGATGGACCCGTGTTTCATCTATTGTTATGAAAAGGGGCAAAAATTCTGCTTTGTTGCTGTGAAACTTCGCAAACACTCAATTGAAATATCTTCACGAAACTGTTTTTGCTTGAGTGTAAGCTTTCTTATGCCCATATTTTCAAATAATATGCGATGTACCGCACTTTTTGAAATGCCTACAATGTCTGCAAGCTCGGGCACTTTCATTCGACGATCATCCAGTACCGCTTTGTGGGTTTTCTTCATCATTTCTGAAGTCTTCACTCATATGGTCGACCACTGCGATGCTCGTCTTGGCAGCTCGTACGGCCTCATTTAAACTCAGCAACCCAAAGTTTTACTGTTATAAACGAAAGAGCAGACTCACCCAGAGTAGAATCCAGTTCAGCTTTTATATTGGTTGAGCTGAGGCCTTTCAAATAAAAATATTGTATCACATAACGATGACCAATTTTCTCCATTTTCAGAAAATTCACTGGCAACGTTCACTATTGATGGCTGCCAAACAAATACTAAAAAAACGTGGCGCTTTCAAACTTGAACCATATGCTTTGTAGACTGCATACTTTCTAATACCGCTATGTCTTGGACAGGCCGGGTACTTCTGGGACGGCCATCGTAAAGCGTTCCATATAAAATAAGTATATTCTAGCTGAGATCTAACCAACGCAATAAGGGTATGAGGATCGGAAAATTCCATGCTATTTCGCTTAATAAAGCCACAGAGTTTATTTCCTTTATCAATAATGTGGTCAACATGATATGAAAAGTTGAACCTCGAATCAATTAAAATGCCAAGATCTAACTTCTTCGACTCTGTTTAGTCTAATACTGTAGATTTTGTATTGAAACTTAAAATTAGAATGTTCGACGCACCAAATAGATAGGTTTTTTAGATCATACTGTAAAAACTCACAGTCAAGCGAAGCTTTGATTTTAAGAAACAGCTTTAAGTCATAACGATATGTCGTTGATAAAAATTATAAAAAAGGGTCAACCCAAATGGCTATCTTGTGGTACTCCAGAGCTGCACTCAATCGATTGTGAAAGGTAATTATCTATTTTGACTCTTTGAATCCTGCCAATCAAATAATATGCTATCCAAACGAGTATTGCAGAGTGAAACCCAAAACATTCAAGTTTTTTTTTTAGCAAAATATGATGATTGACGGTGCCTAACTGAAATCAAAGTAAGCACCGTCGGCTTGATAACCATCTTCAATAGCATTGATGGCATAATAAGAGAAGCAAGGAAGATTAGTAGTAGTGGACCTGCCAGTGACGAAACCATGTTGTGTATCGCAAATGAATTCCTTTACCGAAAATTACATCTTAGATTCAACTATGCTTTCAAAGAGTTTTGGCAAAGCGGATAATATGCAAATTGCTCTATAATTTTCTTTTTTACACCGAAAAACACTATAAAGAGACTCATCAAAAATTTCAGAGTCAACAATAGCCATGGAGTCGTTTACAACGCAACAATTAATTTTTGTTGTTCAATCTTATAAGGAAAATGGACGATCTGTAATAGTAACATTTCGTGAAATTCGTGAATTTTTCGGTCAACATAACCGTCCAAAATTCGTGGAATGGTGAAGGGTTTTGAAGAAGCTGGCTCGGTATTGGGGCAAACTCCATATCAGCATGCTCGACCAGCACTAACACGCCAAAACATCACCACTGTGAGCGTAAGTGTTCAAAACCAGCCAGACACTAAATTCATTAACTATATCAACAAATGGGTCTTAACTTACGGCGAATTTTTGAAGTTGATTGTCATTTGCACGCCTATAAAATCCAAACTACACTATACTACGTAGGGTGAAAAGTAACCTCCTTGACCACCAGAATACGCTGCTACTGCAAAGAAGGTTATGGTGCCTTGAAGTCCGTTAATATTTAGGCAGACATGCTAAATTTGCGTGCGATACTGTCTTTAGTTTTGTTTTGACAGCTGATTGTTGTTGACGTGTTTGTCATCATCATCAACGATTTTCGTTCTCTCATAAAACATTATTTTTTGAGAGGCAAAACGGCGAAGGAAGCAAAAGAAAAATTGGATAAATATTATGGGGCTAATGCTCCGTCAGATTACACCGTCAAATATTGGTTTCGAGAGTTTCGTGGTGGCCGCAACTTCACTACCGATCAAGTCCGCAGCGGCAGGCCTTCGGATGCGATTACAGAGGACAATGTCAAAAAAATACATGAAATGATGTTGGCTGACCGGAAAATGAAGGTGCGCGAGCTAGCAGATACCACAAAGATTAGTACTGAGCTCATACGCCATAATTTGGGCAATATTCTGCATATGAAAAAGTTATCCTGCTGCTGGGTGCCACGCATACTCACTCCTGACCAAAAACACGAACGCGAGAGCACTTCGAAAGAGTGTTTGGACTTGCTGATGCAGGATCGGGCGGACTTTTGGCGTCGATTGGTAACTGATGACGAAACTTGGATCCACTTTTAGACACTAGAGAACAGAATGAGTGTCCGGCAAGGGACTGAAGCCGGCACGAGTGCTCCGAAGCGGCCGAGGGAGGCTCGATTGGTCAGAAAGGTTTTGGCGTCGGTTTTCTGGGATTGTCATGGCATACTCTTCGTGTACTACCTCGAAAAGGAAAAACCATCAACAGGAAGTATTACTGTGAATTATTGGAGCGATTGAAGGCCGAAATCGCTGCACTACGGCCTCACATGAAGCGAAAAAAATTTTTATTTTTGCAAGACAATGCACCGGCGCACAAGAGCATCGCAACCACGGCTCCAATTGCTGTCGCATCCACCGTATTCGCCCGATTTGACTCCCTCGGACTATTATCTCTTCCCAAACCTCAAAAGATGGTTCATTAATAAAAAATTCAGTTCACGCGAGGAAATCATCGACGCCACGGAGGAGTATTTTGCAGACCTGGAAAATTATTTTTCGGACGGGATAAAGAAGTTGGAAAATCGATAGAATAGGTATATCAAACTAAAAGGGGACTATATTGAATAAAATAAAAAAAAATTTTTTTTTCATTCCCAAGGAGGTTACTTTTCACCCCACCTATGAGGCTGGAAAGACAATTACGGTGAATGGAAAACGTTACCGCAACATGTTAACCGGCTAACAATTTTCCAAAATTGAATGAATTGGATCTGGACGATCTCTGGTTTTAACAGGATGCTACTACCGTCCACATAAGCTATAAGTCAATCAATTTATTGCGTACGAAATTTAAAGATCTCATTATTTCGGCTAGAGGAGAAGTTGATTAGCGTATAAGGTCATGCGATTTGACACCTTTAGACTTCTTCCTCTGTAGTTATTTGAAGAGTAAGGTCCATGCAAATAATTTAGAATCTAAAACATAACATCCAAACTGAAATTGCTGCCATTGAGCCACTTAGTCTTCAAAAAGTCATCGATAATTTTGACCTTTGAATGATCGCTTGCAACAAAAACCGTGGCGGTCACATAAACAATATTGTGTCTCATTCATAATTGGCATAGACCGAACTTTATCAATCAATAAAATTCTATATTCATTTCACAAGAAATGTGTGTTTAATTTAATGAAAACTAAGACACTAGTTGTTGGTTCACCCTCTAGTATCTCCTATGAGATTTATAGTACGGGTTTGAATCCTATCTAGCAAATGCAGATATGTTTTAGGCGCACCTAACCAGATGTGGGCATTGTACACCAATTTTGGGAGGTTGAATGCCTAATATATTGTGCCCCGATCAGAGAGGGGAAAGTATTTCTTACATTGTTTGAGGAAACCTATACATTTCGCGACATCAAATATGTGGTCAATGCAACGTAGGTTGTCATTGGCACATAGGTATGCCGAGAATGGAAAGATTTTCGGTTTCAAAGATGCAGGTGTCATTCATTGTATAATGGCTGGGTGTTTAAATTTTGCTTTAACGACAGCAGACAGCATTGTGTTTTGGAAGCATTAAATCATACTTTGTTGATAGTTCCCCAGTTGGTTATGCTGTAAATATCGGAATTTAATGAGCTTAGCATACGCTGCCAGGTCCGTTCTACAGCCGAAAGGCAGGAGCCTGAGTCAGGGAACGAATGTGCAAAGCAAAGCAATTGCAAATCAGCAAATCAGACTTGAAATCAAAGGCAACTTGAATTATACGTTCCGAAAGGTAGTTTCTAATTCATTGAAAAAGAGATTAATCGATCCCAAATGCACGCATTTTCGACCAAAGACCCTGGTGCTAAACTCTATTAAATGCCTGAGAAATATTAAGTGCAATTATCTTGCTTTCGCCGGATTTTTTTTGGTGAGGCATGCCATGGAATTACCAGTGGACCTGTTGCCGGTCATTTAGAAGTTTTCGCGCCTCGAAATATTTCATGAACTGACGGTTTATCAGCGTTTCCATGAACTTGGAAAACAAGTGGCGTAAGTGCAATGGGTCTGTAGGAAGAGAGAAAGAAAGATTCGCCTTTTTTAAAATTCTGCTCGAAAAGGAATTTAAATAGTAGGATTGATAAAACAGCTTAGGCTGCGAGGAAGAACACCTCTTCAGAAGAAGGGGAGATATATCATCTAGACCAGCCGATTTGTGTATATTGAGATCTTTAAGTACTCTTGCTACTACACGTGTGTGAAAGAAGATTCGTCGCACTCAAGTGTAGGCGCGAACAAAGCTCAATCTGGAAGTGTTGAACTGACCGCAAAGTATGCAGCAAGCAGTTTGGCTTTGTCATTATAAATGAGCGTTGGGATAGAAGATGAAACAGAATTTCTTATATTTTTGACGAACGACTAAAAAGTTTACTGCTTTTGCAACACAGTAAATAGTATTTCTGCCTCAGTTTTTAGTCTTATTAAAATTTCACACGCTTCAGAAAGATGTTACAGTCATTCCTGGCTCCTGGCGTTTTTTTTTTTTTTTTTTTTTTTGAAGAAACGCGGCCCAACATCCATCTTTGAACAATTTCAAATGTGCAATGTGTCATGCCGACAATGTAAAACCACATGTGGCGAGGAATCCCATCCAAAAAATTGCTTAATTGAGTTGAAAAATTGTAAAGAGACCATAAGAATGTTTTAAAAAAAATTTATTTTTCAACATAATCTCCTTTTAACTTGATACACTTTGTCTAACGTTTCTCTAAACTTTTGATGCCCTCCGAATAATACGATTTCCCGAGGCTCTGAAAATAGGGTTTTATTTCATCGATGCGATTTCTTCGTATTTGGAAACAGAAAATAGTCACAAGGGCTAAATCTGGAAAATATGCGACTGCGGTGTCGTGCCCCGATGCGTTGTCCTACCGGAAGAAAACTTTTTCTTCTCCAAATGTGGTCGTTTTTGCTTCAAATCGGCGTCCAATCAATCCAGCAATAGACGCAGGTAATAGTTTTACCCTCTTCAAGGTGATCGATGTGAATGTCCACTGTAATGAATCCATATTTCGTCCACGGTTACCAAACAGCGCAATAACTCGTTGGAATTGTGATTAAATATCGCCAAACACTCCTTTAAAATTGTCAAACGATTGCGTTTCTTGTCAATGGTTGGCAAACGCGGCACCAGTTTGGCGAATGGATGCTTCATATCCAAATATTTTTGCAAAACCGAAACGACTGATCCATATGATAACCTTGTAGTCTCTTCAATTTCGCGCGATCATGAAATCCCTAAAATATGTTTCAAGATTTCGTTTGGTTTGTTTGACAGATTTGACAGTTCTGTCTGAAAATTTGGGTGTGTTCTTTTAAAAGATGATCATTGACAAGCAAAATGTTAGATTTGAGTTTGCAACCCTATCTGTTTCAGCAACATATTGGCCCACCCTCGTATATTCCTGGCTTAATCCAAAGTTGTTGGTCTATTGTGGAAAAATAGTTATTTTGCCCGTCCTGTTATTTTTGTGTTACAAACCGCCTGGTAGATTTCTGATTTTTCTGCTTCTTTCACTGCTCCGAAACTACATTTAAAATTTGCATTAGTGCTGCACTATCACCATCGAATTCACAAATTCTTTGAATATTAGCACCGTGCGACTCTGTTCTTGAATCGGGTTTCGCACTGCTAAAACTCCAATAGCCGGTATTAATAGATCTGCTGTTCCATTTCAGGTATATTTGGCCAAAATGTCAACGTTTTGTTTTAATTTTTAATGTTAACGATTTGAGTTGATATTATGAGAAAACAAAACTTTATTCTTATTCTCTTTTTCCGCTCTCGAGCTTTCCAACTTTTTTTTATAAAAAAAATGGGTTCTTAGTGATCTGAAGGAGGCCTTGTAAAAAGATTGTAAAATTTATTACTTCATACTCTAGCGTACTAACTTACAATGTTAGTTTTTCTTCTTTTATAAGTTTAAAAGCCGCGTTCTCGCATGATTCCCACGTACAGATTGCTTATGCAGGAAATCCATGGGATATGATCCGCGAGAATGTATTCGGTGATAAAGTACCGACACGCACTTGTTCCTTTACCTGTTTGAGTTTGAAATTTAAGAATTTATTGTAGAACGGACATGCGCCGCTACTGGATACGTAACCCACACTGTATACACCTGGTGCTGCTCATTAGCAAAAGTCTGTCCTCACAGATAAAAATCTAAATATGTGATAAAATTGTGATATTTTTTACATCTGTTATAGAAGACAAATTCGTCGTGGAAAATAAGCCACTCAATTATTATTGATTTAAAACCATAAGGAATCTCCTGACCATGATCCGCATCAAGGCAACATACCAAAATATCAGCATAATATATGCAAGCGCCAATACAGACGACGCTAAAGACTCTTGCAAGGAACTAGTCGATGACCGCAGGAAGTAATAGACGTGTTTTGACACCACTTCCAGTAGCTACTTAATGGCCAGCAGGCAGCTTTGAAAAAGCTGAAGCATAGCAAGGCTGCTAGCCCCGTTGGTCTACCAACGAAACTTTTTAAACAATCAGCTGGTGTTTAAAAATCATCAGTATACATGATGGATGAAATCATGCCAAATGGCTGAAATAAGAGCTCTATATACCACATATTTGCAGAGTGTGTGCGATAATTGGTTTGATTGCTTGAAAATCCCACTGAATAACTCCCATAGCATGCTGTAGACTACTTCCTCGTAGATAATCTTGCTTCTTTATCTGTAATTTTCGAAGCGGAGTATTTTATTTTCATTGCCTTTGATATAAATCTTTTTGGCTGCATGAGTCTGATATTTTTATGGCTGAAGTCAATCGTGAATCGGTCACTCCTTGAACATTCTTTGGTAATATCTGCTTCTGTTAAGATTCATGGATTAAATTTTGACATGATTTAGGGATGGAACAAACTAACTGGTGTATTTAGCAAGACTCGTAAAAATTAAGTCGTCGGTCGTAGACGATAAGAATTCTCAGTTTTCACTAGAATTATCCCTCTTCTAATACGCAGTCAAATTTTACTTCAGTGCATCATTTTTGCAAAGCTAAAAGACGTACTTCGTATATTCCTTTATGTAAAGTCCGGTTTGTTTCTTACCATGTGAGACTTGTCCACCGAACAGTGAAATATCCGTCAAAACTGCACTTTTATTGGCTTTATACGGTGAAATTCGAAAAGCTGGTGACCTTTGCCGGGAAGGTCGATAATATATCTGTACAAAAACAGGAATACACAGCATATGCTAAAATACTGATCGGTATTGGAAACCGAAAGTGGACAACAATCCGAAATATCATAGTGGTATCTGTCAGGATTGAAAGAAGCGTCGATGTGTTGGATTGGCCATCTCAATCCGATTGCAAAGTATTACGACTTTTAAAGCAGCGGATTAAACGAATATATCAAAACAAAACCGCTCAAACTGCTTTCAAAAAGTATTTGGCGACAAATAACGCAGAACTTTGCAGAAAAATTAGCTGTTAGGTGTTTTATGTAGAAGAAACTGAACAACATATGTATAAAGCACTGTGCGCATTAAAGAAATGTTAAACATTTTCAAAATAAATAATTTGTTTCATTAAGTCAAGGTGTTGTTCTCTCTAAAACCACACATTTTAACTATCCCTAATAACTTGATAGGTAGTCAACTATTTTGAAAATGCAAGTTGTCACAAAAGCACCTTAACCAAAATGAATTTTTACTCAATTCAATTGAGAATGCTTCAAATTTTTGGCAGCCAATTCTCATACAAAATGAATATGATCTCTGTAGTTGAATCGTTTCACATTCAATTTATAGAGTCCTCAAAGCTTACTTTATAGTACGCATTTGAAACACAACAAATAATAAAATTTAACAGTCTACTTAACGGTTTATTTATAGTTTTGTTTGTTTTTGGTTGAAAGGGGCTAATTTTTTTTTAACAACTTAAGGATAAACTTTTCTTCTTTTTTTTACATTCGAAGTGCGAATAACATAATTTCGATGTGAGAAAAATAACAAAATAGCGCTAATGGTTAATGAAACAAAACAATTTACATTCCCGACATAATCCTAGGTTAAGTCTTCATCGAGGTATATTGGACTCAAAAATAAAAGAAATTAAAATGAAAAATGATGGCTACGTCTATTGTTTTTTAAATAACTGATCTCTATTGCACAAGTGCTGACATCGATGATAAGTCAATGCCAAGATTACGCGTCACATTGACCTGTGCAATGGCAGCATTCCGCAGCGCGTATAAATGCGACATTTCTGTTTGGTTCTTTGCCAATTTAATGGCCTTTTCAAATAGTTCAACAGCTCCACTTAAATTAGCACGCTGTACTTCAATTGTACCCAAAGTTTCATAAGCTAATTCACACTTTTCATCGATTTCAATACTCTTTCTCATGAGTTCAACAGCCTTTTCAATATCGCCCTTCCATTGAAGCCACATTATTCCGCGATGCACATAAAACGATGCATTTTCTGGAGCCATTTTTATTGCTTTTTCAAAGAATGTGTCGGCTTGCTCGAACTGTCCTTGATCGCTAAGAACTTGTGCCATTAAACTGTAGCACTCAACACAGTCGGGGAACTTCTCAATTGCATTTTTAAATTCATTCATAATGATCATAAGTCGCATTTGATCTTGAGTTAAAATTGATAGACGATATTCTGCGTAGCATTTCTGGATGTACGCAATGGCATGTTTGGGTGCTAGTTTGACTGCCAATTCAAATTCTCGGAGTGCATCATCCAATTGGTCAAGAAGAATATAAATTTGGGCACGTTGGTGGTAAATATCGGGATTGTTAGGGGCAAGTTTCTGTGAAAGCTCGAAATCAGCCATTCCTAAGTCTTTTTCGTCCAGTTGGATGTGAAGGGAGGCGCGCTTAATGAGCGCGTTTGCACGGAGGCTTGCTTCGGCATCAGCTGTAAGAAGAAAGAAAAGTAAACGTTTATTAATGCAAGAATACATTTATAACATGCAAATCTATGTATGCACCAGCATTAAATTTACATAAACACGTAGAACATACGAGTATAGTATTGTTTCTTTTATTTAAGGAGGAGTGATCTGAGAACCAACAAAAATATTCCTAGCAAAGATGATTATTTCCAGGGTCATATTGTGGTCATACGAAATGTTTTTCAATTGATTAATATGTGACGAGCATATTTGAATCACAGTACAAATATGTTCGTAGGATGAGTCTTCTCCAAGTAAAAACAAGCTCTTCCAAGATGGCCGAGAAGATGCAAATGACGAACCAGGACGCCCCGGCACATCAACAAAAGATGATAACGTTGAAGCTGTGAAGAAAATAGTTTTGGAAAATCGTCATTTTACCATAAAAGAAGAGGATGTTGGCACATCGGTCTACTCGTGTCATGCATGACATGTGTCAATGAAGTTTGTTCCCAAACAAACAGAAGAACCATCGCTCAGGAGCTCTTGAATGACGTTAATAATGATCCTAACTTGCTCAAAAGGGTCATAGCTGTTCCCTGTTTCAGTACCTGTTTCAAAAACTGAAGAGACCTATGAAAGGACGGAGATTTGTAACGATAGAGGAAATAAAACGGAATCGCTGGAAGAGCTGAAGGCTATAAAAGAAAAGTGCTGCGAGGATTAGAAAAAGCTTTGGCACAAATGTATTATACGTGAGGGACATTACTTTTTGAACACCCCTCGTATACTCGCATAATGGTATATAATTCAGTCATATTCGACAAATGTAAGCAATTGCGTTGTCGTAAAATCTCTGCGATTCCGAGACAACAATATCAAGCACAGAGCGAAAAATCCCTAAATAGGGATACAATGATATCAAGACAGGAATGAAAAACCTTAGCCCTGAGATTTAACGACATCTATTACAAATACCCGAAGTCTGTAAGCCTGGTCGGATTTATACTTCAGAAGACTACTACTACGAAAAAAAAAAAAAGTCAAGTACTCAAGAATATTAACACTCAACGGGTGGAATGATAACAGTGCAAAAGCTAGCATCGTGAAAGCTTACATACTTATACGTACGTATATGAATAATAACCCGCTGAATGCGAATCCCAGAACGGACATTTCCGTATCAGACTCCGAGTATTTCTAGGAGCAAGCAGTTTAACGCGTTCAAAAAACAGACAGAGACCCACTCAAGCTGAGAAATTGACATTATGAACGACAATTTAATTGAAAGCATGCAAAAAACGACGAAACAATATCCATATTATCCATCCAAGATAACAAGTGGGAAAATGTAGGAAACAAGGCTATTGCTTTCAATCAGCGTTCTCCAGACATCTCAGACATTGAAACCGTAGATGCCGACTAGACGGATGTCGCTGTTCACGATTTAATCCCCTCCTCAATACAAACGGGACCGAAAATCACACACAGCATCTTCTCTTCAAACGACTAGGTGGTTCTTCATCAGCATTCGACAAAGTTCAAACCTCTGCGCCATAGAGCAGGACCAGGATGACAAAGGTCTTATATAAAGTTATTGGGTTGTTCGGAAAGTAATTTCGTTTTTTTTGCAACAGAGGACTTAATTGTAATTGAGGGGGTCTATTACTAACAGTAGCACAGTTTTGAGAAATCCTTATTTAACTAAAAAAAAAAAAAAAAAAAAAACTCCTAAACGATGAGTAATTATCACTTTTTCCAAAAGATCTCAAAGCCTACACTTTTTTTCTTTGGTCACCAAAGAAATAATGTCATTCATGTGGCCATTTGTGCACTTGTATCCATTTTTTTTTTTTATAAAATTTGCTCCTACCACTCAATTTTTCACAGTCAACTTCACTGATAAAGATAGGCTTGCTTGTAAAAAATATCGATTGACTGTACGCAGTAGTTTATGGTTGGTGGCCTTCCAAATATCGAAAGTGAAATGCAGCATTTTCGGCATATTTCACTTTTTTACTATCGAAAAGCTAAAAATACTGTTCAAGCAAGAAAAAAAAAATCCGATGTGTATGGAGAAGATGTATTGACAGAACGCCAGTGCCCATACTTGTTTGCAAAATTTTGATCCGGCAATTTTCTTGTGGAAGATGTACCACGTTCTGGATGGCCAGTTAAAGCTGATGAAGACACAATAAAGACATTAATTGATGCAAGCTGGCGAATAACAACCCGTGAGATCGCTGAGAGGTTAAATTTATCGAATTCAACCTTTCATGATCAGTTGAAATGCCTAGATTTAATCTCAATGCTCGACATATGGCATCCTCATGTTCTAAAAATATGTGCCATCCCGGTGATGTCTATACTTTGCTTCACAAACGTCAATAAAATGATCCATTATTGGGGCGCATCATCACTGCAGGCGGAAAATGTATAGTCTACAACAATGTTAATGCAAGAGATCATGGAGCAGAAAAGATGAACTGGCTCAAAGCATTTCAAAAGCCCATATTCATTTAAAAAAAAAAAATAAGGTGATGCTATCTATTTGGTGGGAGTGCAAAGGAATCGTTTTTTTTTTTTTTTTAGCTTCTACCGGACAACGCAGCGATCAGTTCTGAAGTGGTACTGTCATCAGCTGGACAAATTGAATGATTCACTTAAACAGAAAAAGCCAGAATTTATCAATATAAGTTTGGTAACTCGCCAAAAACTATTACAGCTTAGATGGGATCTCCGGCACACCCACCATATTCTTTAGATCTAGCACCTTTCGATTATTATTTGCTCCGATGTCTACAAAAAAATTTAGATTGTAAAACATTTACCTTTTTTGCCAGCTAAGAAAAACTAATTTATGAGCATGGAATCATGCTACTGCCAGAAAGATGGCAAAAGGTATTGGACCAGAATGGATAGTATATAATTAGAAAATCGTCTTTCATTTTCAATAAATAAAAAAAAAAAAAAAAAACAAATTTCTTTCCGAACAACCAAATATTTGGACTTATGTTCTTAACTACCTCGAAAGTGAGGTTTGATTTTCAATAGGCTTTTTTTGACAGATCACGTGTGACTCCCATCAAACTGCTTTGTCGTTTTTGTTCAGTATCAATATCGTTTGGCAAGTCATGATGGAAAGACTCACACCACAACAGCGTCTCCAAATTGTTCAGCTCTATTACGAAAATCAGCGTTCTGTGAGAAATATTTTCCGTGCGATTCGAAGAACTTACGGTGCGCATAATCGACCTACTGAAACCACTATTGCCGATACCATTCGAAATTTTGAGTCCCAGTTTACATTAGTGGATGATACCCGACCGGTAAGACCACATCCAGCACGTAGTGAAGAGACTATAGCAGCTATAGCTGAGAGTGTACGCGAAGACCGTGACGAATCAATTCGTCGTAGTTCTCAGCAGCTTGGCTTGGCGTACTCGACAACTTGGCGTATTTTACGTGAGAATCTCCACCTAAAGGCGTACAAAATTCAACTTGTGCAAGAATTTAAGCCAGGTGACTTGAATTTGCGTCATATTTACATTGAATGGGCTCTGGAAAACCTAAATGAAAATCCGGTATTTTATCGTGAAATTTTGTTCAGTGATGAAGCCCATTTCTGGCTCAACAGATACGTTAATAAACAAAATTGCCGTATTTGGGCTGATGAGCAGCCGGAAGAGTAACAAGAGGTACCATTACATCCATTAAAAACAACGGCATGGTGTGGTTTATGGGCTGGTGGAATCATTGGTCCATATTTCTTCAAAAATGAGGCAAATCAGAATGTTACCGTCAATGGTTAACTTTATCGCGCCATGTTAACTGACTATGTGCTTCCAGAAATTCAAGCACATGGTCTCGGTGAGCTCTTATTTCAACAAGACGGCGCTACGAGCCATACAACGCGTAAAACAATGGACTTGTTGAGCAATCATTTTGGTGAGCACTTAATTTCACGATTTGCTACGGTAAATAGGCCACCTAGATCGTGCGATATCACACCTTTGGACTATTTTCTCTGGGAATATGAAGTCTCAGGTCTTCAGGAATAAGCCAGCTACGATTGACGCTTTGGAAGCCAACATTTATCGTGTTATCCGCGAGATAACAGTCGCTTTGCTCGAACGAATCGCCCAAAATTGGACCTTCCGAATGGACCACCTCAGACGTAGTCGTGGCCAACATTTACATGATATCATTTTCAAAAAATAAATGCCATGAATTGTTCTCTTAGCCGATAATACAAATTTTAAGTTCACTTTTAAATTTGTGTTTTATTTTGCATTATAAATCAAACCTCACGATAAATCACCCTTTGTAACTGATGATGGTGACGTTCTGGCGAAACTTTCGGTGGTGTGCGTCCTTTACTGTAACAGCGAGGAATCTCCATATCATCCTGTACAGCCTTACGTATACAACACAGATATCAAAACTAGACATGGCGTTGTATAGCTCGTCCCTATGCACGCGGTCATATGCGGCCGAAATTCCTACATCTTTCTTAAGATTTGCCGTAGTGTGAATACTTGGCCGATGGTGTACTTTCTTGGCATGAAACTACACAGGTATTGTTCATGAATGTTCATGAATTGTTCATAAATGGTTTTCGACGCTCACAGAAGAGACAGTCAAAATGGTCTCCTTTCTTGTTGAACGGACAAACGGAATTCCACCGTCATAAAGTCTGCATAAGTAGCTTTCCATATCCACTGTACCGACTGTAACTCTACTACTAGTTGTTCATGTAAGGTATTAAAACCGGTGTACAGAAATCAGTAGGTGGGGCACGTCCAGTGGGTGTCTCACACAATCCATAACCAACCGACAAGAAGAACGTTGAAACACAAACTGGCAACTTTAACTTCATTTTTTTTTTAATAACACACCAACGCAGTGTGTGCTTCCTACACTGCAGAAAGGATGGATGGGGGCTAATATCACGTAAAATAAAAAGATGCGAACTTGCTGTAGACCGTTGCTAGTCGACAGACAAGCTTACGAATAACGATGGAGTAAAATCGAACACTGTGCAAAAAAAAATCAGATTATCGTTTCCATTTATCTGAAGAAAACGTTTGTGAGTTCCAAGATATGATTGCTATCTCAGTCAACTCGCGAACATGGATTTTGTCCACGGTTTCCTCTGTGGTAACCGTTTTTAGGCCACCTGGGCGCGGTTCATCAAAAACCGGGATGCGGCCACGGCGAAACTCTGCTTAAGACTTAAGACTTAATCACCTGAATTTTTAGTCCTTGAAATTTTTGAGTCCGAAACTAGGTGACCATCAAGGTCTTGCAACTTTCGCGCGATGAAAATAACGGAAAAGATAATCAGTTTTAATAAGTATTAATGGACATCAAATTACAAGGCTCAGTTGATCGTAAGGTCATTCATCACATGCTTCAATTTGTAAATTGCTCAAGTTTTGATCTTGCTAATGTACGAGTACATGGCATCATAATGGGCCAATAGGGCCTAAGTGGGTTGGTTTCTTCAACAGCCGCTCTTAACTAGCCCAATATAGGAATACATAAATAAAAATTGCATGGACCGGATAGATTAGAAACTTATATTAATCAATCTCTGAGGAAGAACTTAAGCTAAACGCTCTGCTCTGTTTGATGCGTTGAAACCAGAACTGCTGTTGCAAAAATATAGGAAATCGAATTTCGTTATGTCCAGAAATGGTTTAGAAACGTAGTCGGGTCTACACGAATAGCTCCAAAACCAATATAGGATGAGTCGCTGATGTTTTTCTAGAGAACGACGATGTTAGATTTCCTACCACGTTAGAAGAACTTGCGTCTGTCATCCCACCGGAGATATACGCAATCCTGTAGGCAAGTTACTATATTACGAAGAAACGATGGAGGAACCTGAACCCTCCATGTACTTCCAAGCCAGTTCGAGAATGCAAGACTTCATTGAACGGAGTCGATAGGCTGAATTCACGGAGTCTTGTTTTGGTCATAACACAACACACAATATCCTTTGATAGTGAAAGTGATGACGATACAGCGGAGCATAACCTCTGTGACTGTCCGGCTTAGGCTCGCATTAGACTACAGGTACAACGCGCTGATGTTGATGGTTCCGGTACTGCACGCACTTTATCATTGAACCACATACTCATCTTTCTTCGAAAGACAGAGACATATCACTAAAAGGAACATACGCCTTACAATGGACTAGTTCTTTGGCTGAGTTCCGCTCAAATCAAAAAAAAAAAAAAACAGTAAATCAATCAGAGTTAGCAGGTTAAAACAATAGGGAATACGGTCAGGTCTAATGGAGAAAAAAATAAGCTGTTTAGAAGCCTGAATTTATGGGCATCATGGACGGGCGTTAATAAGGAATTCCTAAGACCACACATATTCACATTTTTATCAGACGACAAGCTGACTGACTTTGCTTGTACGCTTTAAATTCAATAACAAACTCGTACGTAAATAGAAGGCCTAACAAACTCACCATTATTTATTACAGCATCCAAGTCCTGTTGAGATTCTGCAAAGCTAGCCGACAAGAGATGGAAAGTGCCTCGCATGAGCAGAGCCTCGGATTTGTATTGTGACTCCGATTCGCTTGATTCAATTTCCTCAGTGCAGGCAGGAATGACTTCCTCATATTTTAAACTATCAAATGCCAGTTTAGCCCGTACGTAACCTTTAGGATCATCTGATTTTGGAACCTAAGAACCACAATACACACAAACAATTCGAAAAAAAAAAAAATTACAATTACCAACCTCTTTTACAACAATTGGATCCTCCACGAATGACTTGAAGAAGGTTTTGATAAAGTTCTTCGATGGCAGTACTGGAACTCTTGTCTTTATAGCTTTAGCAGCATTGTCTTTTCCCGTCTGTTTTAGAACGCGATCTGCAAATGTGATGGTGCTTTGGTTTTGGAACATTTCCAAAATACACGTCGCAGTTACATCATCAAGGCACTCCAGCATATCATTTGTAGCTTCACTAGCTTTTGCACGGCGAAAGTATGCCTTGGCATATCGCGGATTATACTTTATAGAGCTACTACAGTCTTCTTTTACTTTCGACCATTTTTTCAACATTTCATAAGCGGCAGCACGATTCTGATAGAAAATCGCCAAATCCTGTTTACTTTCCTGAGGACATTTATCAATCGCTTTGTCATAGAATGAAATCGCTTCATCGTATTTGCCTTTACGATAGCAAACATTGCCTTCGTTCTTGTACATTGTGGCCTCCTTCAATGGCGACAGTTTTTCACTCTCCAATTCGACGTTCTTTTTCCTTTTCTCCAATTCTTTTTCGCTTTCAGTACCATCAAGGGATATCGAATGATCCTTTAATTCACCGATGGGGAACCTTTTCGATGTCGATGCCTTGCCATCATCATCCAATGGCTGTTTGGATGTCCTTTTGTAAATGTAATAGCCAAAACCAATGACTACCGGTGTTCCAACAATCAATGCCAATTGGAATTTAGAAAGCCCAGTCGAACCAATGTTTCCTTTAGCCATTTCCCTGATGCTGGAATTACGTAAACAACAGTTAAATTCACATGCACATGACAATACGCGAATAGAAGAACGCTAAAAAGAAAAGCCCGACCAAGGTTAGAATCGTAAAGACCTTTTAGCTTACAAAAAAAAAAACAAAAAAACAAAAAAAAAAAAAAAGATTATTAGCAAGGTAACGTGAACAATTGCTAACAAGTACTATCTCACTTAAGCTAGAAAAAAAAAATTCAATACGTTCACGAAGGAAACATGTTCTTTTTTTCGATTCTTCCAAGTACTTTTACGGACCACCACCCGGCGAGTAGAAGCGAATATATTGATTTATCTGCTATTTCTTCCAATGATTTGGTTTGATTGGTAACTTACCCGTTAAGTAAACTGTTTAAACAAAAATTATATTTAGAATTTAAATGATTTTTCAATATTTTTTATTGAAAAATCGCAAATTTTTCCGTCGATAAGCCGACAAACCCCACCGAATGCTTAATTATTCTAGTAAAGTTGACAGAATTCATTGGAGCTACTTTGACATTTCAGGTTTATAAATGAACAGTCGAGCTAGTTTTCACAGGGTGCTGCAGAAGTTATTTGAATAATTCTGAGAACCACTAGAATAAATTTAGAATCTACTTTTTTGGGCAAGAATTAATATTTTTGTGGGCGACTCGTTCATATATAAGTGGAATGTTTTTGACATTTGTTTTAAAATTGTTTCAAATTTACAAAAGGGCTTTTCTCGTTTCACAATATCTTAACAATTCAGCTTGCAAAAACAAACATAGACACAAATTAGCTATCAATTCTCTACGAGGATTATTATGATTTTGAAGGTTTAATGATGCGCTCAGAAAATTTTGTGTACCCTTAAAATATTCTCAAGGCGAAGAAGTTTTGTAGAGGATAGAAAGAGAGATACTGTTGTACATTGGTTTTGATTGTTTGAAAGTTATAATGACTAGGAATTATAAAGCGAGTTATGTGGTTATGGAAAGAATTCCGATATTTCAGAGTACGTTCGAAAGTGGGCTTGAATAGTGATATGAGTGATATGACCACGTAATGTGAAGGAAGTTAATCACCTATGAAATTTACCGGACAATTTTAAACCCTTTCTGATAATTCTGAGAGGTCTTAGGAGCACCTTACCAGATGTGAACATTGTACTCGTTTTGGGCGGATAAATTATATATATTGGCCAGATCAAAAGGGCTGAAGTATTTTTTACATCGCTTGAGAAATCCTATCCATGTCCAGCATTTTTGACGACATCGAATATGTGTTCATTCCAACGTAGGTTGACGCATATATGGAGAATGGCAAGTTTTTCGGTTTCGAAAATGAATGTTCCATTCATGAATAATGGTGTTTAGGTGTTTAGATTTCGCTTTAATAAAAAAAAAAATCGACACTGCTTTTTGGAAATATAAAATTCCATTCTGTTTGTGGTTCCTCAATAAGTTATGCTAGAAATATCACAACTAAATGATCTCAACATACGCCGCCGCTCCTGTTCTACAGCCGAAGTGCAGAAACCGATTAGATTACTGTTGTCAGTTAAGCAAAACATATATTGGAATAGAAGTAGCAGATAGAAGATGACTGGCATACCAGTATCTATTTTGTGGGTGTCAGACTTGAAGAAACTCATGGGCCTAAATGCACACATTTGCTACAAAAGATCTTGATGTCAAACTTTGTTAAATGCTTTCAAAATATCAAATGCAATGAGTTTGGTTTCATGCGATTGGTGTAGACGTCCATTTTTGGTTAGACATGCCATCAAATCACCAATAGACCTGTTGCTATGAAAACCGTACTGCCTGCCATTGCGATGTTTTTTCATGTTTCGAAATTTTTTACCACCAGACGGTTTATCAGCTTTCAAAAGATGCTGGGGCTCTCAATGAGATCTTTGAAGTAAGCTAGGAGCTATACCCTCTTTCATGCTCTCCATAAGGTTGATTCTCTATGCAAAAGTGTCCTACTGGTCTTTCGCAATATCATTCACTCATCTTTCGTTACTATCTCTCCGTCAGCAAAACTTGCTTTTGTTTCATTAAAAAATTACTCCCCAATAGGTCCCTATACGTTATGTGCTGTAATATTCTCCAGGCTTAAGCTATAAATCGCCATATACTTGCTGTATAGACAATATTCTTACCTTCGATGACTTGAATCTGCCCCAGTTCTTTTCCTATCGCGTCAAAAGCCAGTTCAAGCACGAAATGTCTGTTCATAGATCGATTAGCAGACTCAAGGCTAAGTCAAGTAAGTATCGTCTCTAGCTTCATAGTCATTTCCATTATTTTAACCCTCCTTGCTATATACTTTTTAAAACAACCATTTGCAGACAATTTCTTCGTACCAAGTTGCTTATATTTTAATTACCGTTTCAACTGTAGAATATGGCAACAAAATCAGTGTCATTGTAACAGATTTGAATAAAGCATTGGATAAAATATCTCATCAATTGATTCTTTTCAAATTGCCTACCCTCAGCTTTCATTTCATATTATTAAAACAAAAATCTTTATATCTGGAAGAAGGTCGTTGACTTCTTGAGGCGTCGAGAAGCTTTGGTTTGGTCTGCCTGCAGTCTGGAGAGTCATGCAATTTGCAGTTGGCTCATACCCTTACGTATGTTCAGGTCACGAAAATGTTTGTTTTGAGCCTTGCCTAGCAAGTACATCGATGATTTCGTTTCCCGTGATCCGATTGCATTCTCGAACTAGCTTGGAAGTCGTAAGAGGTTTCACCCTACAATCGCTTTGTTTTGATCTGTAAAGACTCCAGTCTTCATCCAAATTAGCCCTAAGTGACCTGTTTAGAAAGTTTTTAGTTTTTTTGCGAAAATGCTGGCAATTTTTGAAAATGGTCCTTTTTTGAAACGAATCATGACTGGTGGTGAAAAATGGATCATCTACAACAACTTCAATCGAAATGGTTATAATCTTAGTCAGAATTGACAAACCGTAAGAGAATCGTATTGCATAGTCACAACGCTAGACCACACATATCTATGGTAATTCACAAACAATTATGGAACCTTGGAACCATACATCCCCGACCTTGCACCATCAGATTATAATTTATTTCGAAATTTACAAAACTCTTTGAATGGTTAAACTTTCACCAGTGATAATGACCTGTGATCGCACTTGGTCCAGTTTTGTGCTAATAACGGCTAAAAGTTCTATGAGCAAGGAATCATGAAGTTGCAAGAAAAAAGCAGAAGGTCATCGGACAAAATGGAAAAAATAAAGTTGATTAAGGTTTATGATATAAAAAAGGTAGATGTACCAGTCTACAACTTGAGCAAGATAGAAATAAATAAAAACTCTAAAATTCTTCTCTTTCACGAAATCCAGCACATCGGAATGTCTTTTCATATATCTCGCGAACACCTTCCAAGTACAGTTCACCACTGTACTGGGTCCAAATGACAGTTCCATTGACGTCTCTTTGACGTACCGAAACTGTCACACGCCTTTGTGAATAGCATCTTGACGAGAATTTCTTCATCACTTTACTGAATTCGCGAGTGATTTTTAATCCATTGAAATCCTTTAAATAACCACAGGATATATTTGCGATTTTTTGATTAATTCAAAAATAATAACCATGGCACCAAAAAGTAAAATGACTGTCGGAGTAAAACCCAAAGGACAAGCGTTCAAAGATAAAAGCAAGCCGGCCGATGTCCGGATGAGCAATCTCCAAGCAGCAAAAGGTAATTTGTGGTATAAAACCAAAAAAGCTAAGTGAAAATTGTATTTCGAAGCTTGATCAAACGATGGCTTTTGAAAAGATGCAAATTTTAGTGAGTTTTCATTGATTTACAAAGGTTTTAAGTGGCAGATGCCTTCTGTGTTGTAGGTGTAAACAAATTTTCTCTGGAACGTTCTATGAGTCACCTGATTGATTTTTGAATAATTTTTCAGTGAAAAATGCCAGGATTCACTGTAAAACTGTGAGAAGATTGTAAATTATGGAGAAAACAATAGGAAGAGATTTTTAAATTATTAATTTGCAAAGCAGAGGTTGTTTTAGGCACCCGGCAATCTTGTGCAGATTAGGAACCACCGGTGTACGCTTCGAATTATGTTTGTACGCTATTGTATATGAATGAATGGGATTTCATTGTGGACTAACTACACTCGCATCTACGCACAGTTTTTCGCATTTTGTTTGCTGCTCCATTTTGCAGTTTTTCTAAATCTATGCGACCTTGTCTATCATTGTTTTTGTACTTCTTTATTTCAAGTGGACGTGTATAACTTTCAACACATCTAGGTAATGTTGAAGTTACTGCTTAGTGCATAAAGGCTTATGTTTTTGACCAAGAGCCCGGTGGTTTTACTTGAACAAGTTGTTTGCTATACTATGCTGGAGTGTTATCTTTTCAATTCGAGAATGTTAGTTTCGCTTAGCTGTCAAAGAGTCAATAGCCGAACTTTTGGTTTTGAATTGGGTGTGAGCAACATATTGTTTCTTATTTTCGGACAATGTATGTTTGTCCGGTTTGGTGAAAAAAAAAAAAAAAAATGTAACTAACGAATTAAGCAAGCCTCTCATCTATCGCAATCACTTCTCGTGTTTCCAGTTCATGAAAATTGTTCATTTGGGACACTGGAGCCGTGCAGCCTGCCATCTCTAGTTCCGACAAGGTGGCATTGAGTTCGCCGTAGCAGCGATGGCTTATGGACATTCTTCTACAGATTTCATATTGACATTTGATTAATTTTGACGCTGAGGAAAGCGACGTTTTGTATTTATTGCAATTTACACAGGGCTCGCTTTCTGGGGAACCAAGCGGCAAAAAAGGCTTTTGGAATATAGAACCTGGTTAATATCAGGTTTATACATGCGGACAGTTTATCTACAAAGTTCTGGGAATGCCTGCCAGGACGAAAGTTGTTTTTTAATTTTCAATATACACGGTATCTTACTCCTTATACAAGTTTTTGACCGGTCGTAGAGCTTTCGTAGGGTCATTGGAGAATTCACTTCCGAAACGCTTCGCAGCATTACCATCACATACCCTACATGTGATCAAAATGTCTCCCTTCATAGCAGTGCAGCTAAGAGAATAGAAAAAACAGTCGGTTGTGGCCAACGTCAAGCACCATTAACTGAGTAACGACATATTCGCAAGAGCATTGTCGTAAAGTAAGAACTAGTCGGCGTCTAATACAACTCCGACTGTAAAATACTGCGAATGCTTCCTTCACTAATGTTCAGTTGCTCAGAGAACATTTTAATCGTAATTTGTGGGTTAGAAGGCAGAGCAAGGCGCATGCTTTCAACAACTGAGTGACATGTCGATGAAATCAAAGGTTTGCTAGTCGTAAACTGCAAACTGATCATCGGAAAGTAATCAGAAATAACCAACATCTTGACTGAACCCGTTCACTGCATTTAAACCAATCAATTGGTGGTAGCAAATGACTTAAATTTCCTGCAACAATTGCAGCATGTGGATATTGCAAAAGGTATCTTTCCGATTCTGATTCTCACTACACATTCATTAAACGTATCATAACTGCTGACGAGATGTGGTCCTATGAGTATGACGCGCGAACCAGACATTAACCGAGTGAATTTTGTGCTCCAAATGAACCAAAACCATAGAAGTCATGTTGTTTTCAGTCCAAAATTGTTTTCATGGACTATAATGCTGCTGTGCAAATGAGTTTCTTTTTGAAGGATTATTATTTTCCCGTTATGAGACGTTTGTGTGAAGCAATTCCCAAAAAAAAAAAAAAAATATTCGTTCGACACTCTCGAACACCGACCTTCCAACATGGTGTTGTATTGCTATTTTCACCACTAGTGCTCCACCGAAATTTTCAGAAGCATCTCGCCTCTTCAAAATTTATTACTTAACATTCGTCTCGCTATGAATGCTAATTAGTACACCCTCAAGCCCATCTTCGGACGTACTCTGAAATATCGTGATTCTCCTATGCAGCTAGAATGCCCTAGTGAGCTCTATATTTCCTAGTCACTATGACGGTAGGAGTTCTCGATACAAAATTCTCGCAGAACAATCAATTTATCGGACCTATCACTGTTGCTATCTATCTGCTTCGCATATTTTTCTACAAATTTATTTTCCAATTTCTTTTTGCAAAATTTTCACCAACATTTTTACCTGCCTAACACCTCTTTTATTTCAGCTGTTTCGGATGCCATTCGCACCAGTTTAGGACCCCGTGGTATGGACAAAATGATTCAGTCAGGCAATGGAGAGGTTTCTATCACCAATGATGGAGCTACCATTTTAAAGCAAATGAATGTCCTTCATCCAGCAGCCAAGATGTTGGTTGAACTTTCACGCGCTCAAGATATCGAAGCTGGAGACGGAACTACTTCAGTAGTAGTAATTGCTGGAGCTTTGTTGGAAGCATGTGAGAAACTTCTACACAAAGGCATTCATCCAACTGCTATTTCTGATTCGTTCCAACGTTGTGCAAATAAAGCTATCGAAATTTTAAATGGCATGTCGAAGCCAATTGAGTTGTCCGATCGTGAGACACTCATCAAGAGTGCTTCCACTTCGTTGAATTCTAAAGTGGTCTCCCAACACAGTAGTCTACTTGCGCCCATTGCTGTGGAAGCTGTCATGAAGGTGACAGAACCTGGCAAGGAAGGTGCAGTTGACTTGAAGAACATCAAAGTAATCAAGAGTTTGGGTGGAACTATTGAGGACACACAATTGATTGATGGTTTGGTATTTACTATGCGATCAGCTGGTACCAATGCGCCGAAACGTATTGAAAAAGCTAAGATTGGTCTTATCCAATTTTGCATTTCGCCACCCAAAACTGATGTAAGTACATAAGAATTTTTGTTGAATAGAATTTTATATATGTTATTTTGTTTCCTTATAGATGGACCACAGTGTCATTGTTTCGGATTATGCTGCAATGGATCGCGTGCTCAAGGAGGAACGCACATACATCTTGAACATTGTCAAGCAGATCAAGAAGGCAGGCTGCAATGTCTTGCTTGTTCAAAAGTCTATCTTAAGAGACGCTGTTTCTGATTTGGCACAACATTTCCTCGACAAAATCAAGTGCCTAGTCGTTAAGGATGTCGAGCGGGAAGACATCGAATTTGTTTGCAAAACTTTGAACTGTCGTCCTATTGCTTCTCTTGATCACTTTGTCGCTGAGAGTCTAATAAACGCTGACCTCTGTGAAGAAATCTCCAGTGGTACTAATAAATTTGTGAAGATAACCGGAATTCAAAACCCTGGTCGCACAGTGTCTATCATTTGTCGCGGCTCAAACAAATTAGTACTTGAAGAAGCTGCTCGTTCACTGCACGATGCTTTGTGTGTTGTTCGTTGTTTAGTTAAGCAACGTGCTCAAATTTGTGGTGGAGGCGCACCTGAAATCGAAATGGCCTTGCAATTAGCTGCTTACGCTCAGACAGTTGAAGGAGTCGATGCTTATTGTTTCCGAGCCTATGCTGATGCCCTTGAGGTTATTCCCTTCACTTTGGCTGAAAATGCTGGTCTTAATCCAATTGCCACAGTGACAGAGTTGAGAAATCGTCACGCTCAGGGTGAAAAGAATGCCGGTATTAACGTGCGTAAGGGTGCTATTACTGATATTTTCGCCGAGAATGTAGTGCAGCCATCGCTTGTCAGTATTTCGGCGATTTCCCTAGCCACAGAGACAGTTCGATCAATTTTAAAAATTGATGATATTGTAAGTCTTACCTAAGTTCAAACTAATAATAGAGTGATACTTAATGAACTCTCTTGTCTTTTAGGTAAACACCATGGGTTAGGTCATCTATTCAACTCGCGCTTAATTGTTATCGGCTTCTACGATCAACACCATTGGTATCATTACATCTTTTATGTATCTTCATTCGTCTACTTTTCTTTTCTTTATTTTGCATTTTAATTTTAAAAAACGAATCACAAATAAAATACAAAGCAAACGCTAATCTATTAAAACAAAAATGAAGTGAGTGTTTGAATTTACCATTTCGCACAACGTGGAGTTTCTGATGTTTTTGTCTGCCAGACGGAGTGTTGTTTATAGCTCCTCTTTTTTAGGTTGTAGTAGCAGTCGTCTTCATGTCAACCAGATGGATTTCGAGCTCGGTTAGGTCTGCGATAACTTTTTGATGTCTCTTGTTTACTTTCATCTGGTAGAGGCAAGTTGATGTTGTCTTCCTGAATTTCTTCTCCCGGAGATGACATCAACTGAGGTGAAAATGGAAGATTTGGATTATTTTGTTTTTTAGTTTCAGGCTGCGATGTTTGTACAATTAAATTTGGATGACTTGGACTAATGTCAGTTACAGGTGTGTACTTGTGGATCAGGTTGAAATGATTTCGTTAATGTGCTTCCGTTTCTAACATTTACGCGGTCTATCGTGATGTTTACTTGATAGTTCAGGTTTCCCTTTTTTTGCAAGACAATAATCTACGTTATTGGTTTAAAATCACCGAAAGGCGCAGACATTCGCATCAAACTCCAATGCATGCTCAACAAGGAGATTAATTATACAATGGATAAGCTAGTGACAGAAATTCTTCGGTGGCAAAGCCCAAAAACAGTATACATTCATGATCGAATCCAAAATTCACAACGTTTCGGTCAGGCAAACTCAACCAAGTGATCAGATATCCAAACAGAACGAAAAGAAAAACAACCAAAGGGATAGCATTATTAAACCCAGAAAATCTTGTTGGAAATGCAGTCGTATGCACTTTTCCAATGACAAAAGTGCAACAAAACAAGTTCAGTTACAAGAAGAAAAATTCATCTAACTGCTTCAAGAAAAAAACTCTTGATGGGCGATTACAGTCAGCCAAAATCAATCAAATCAACAAAAATGCAGACATGTCATCATCAATATGACTGGTTACAACGTGAGACTTCAAATCGACACGGGTTTTGTCATCACGATCATTTCAAAATTAGTTTGGCCATCAGTCGGTTATCTAGCGGCAATTAACACTCATCACAAAGCCAGAGGCACAACTCCCAATCGTTAATGAATTGTAAGGCAATTATCAGTTCAGCAGTCTATGTTTCCACAATCAGTGGCCTAAACGTCTTCGGATTAGACTTAATGGAGAAATTCAATGTGTTTGACAAGCCTTTCAGGTTTTTTTTTTTTAAAACAATCAACCCAGCCGGTAGAGCATCAATCAATCAAGAGACAATTTTCAGGAGATTTCCGCTAGTGCCCTAGTCAATGCACGAAATTTTTTGCCTTACATTGACGACGCCATTGTAACAACAGAAACGGAAGGAGAAAACCCAATAGCAGTTCAAAAAGTTCTGAGAAGATTAGCAGAATATGGGTCTTACAGTCAATTGGAACAAGTGCAATTTTTTTTACTAAGGAGTGTAAGTATTTAGGTCACATTATCTGTCACAAAGGACTGATCAAGTTCACAGTCACTAAAACGTTACCTCCGCCAACAAACATCAGTGAACTACGATTATTTTTGGGAGCCGTAAATTATTACAGCAAATCTATAAAGCAAACTCGTTCCCTACGAGCACCCTTAGATAAATTTCTTAAAAGCAACGCAAAGTGGCCTCGATCAACTGAACGTCAAAAAATTTTCCAGACATTCAAAACAATCCTGTCATCGGATTTGATAGTCACTCACTGCAATTCAAAGCAGCAGACGCATACAGAATATGAATTGGAGCTTGTATTTATCACGTCATGAAAGATGGCCTAGAAAAAGCTATTTGTCACGTTTCAGGCTCAACGCCAACGGCAAAGAAAAATTACAGCTAAATTGAAAAAGTAGCATTGGCTTTGGTTTTTGCATTCACCAAGCTCCACCGAATGATCTATGGGAGAAAATTCAACCTACAAACAGACCACAAACCATTGTCGATATTCGGATCTAAAAAAGGGATATCAACACACACGGCCAATAGAAAATAACAAACGGTAGCCAGCGCAAGACCAGAATCAGATGTCCAATCAGTTCTTCAGGACATCATTACTTTTCACATGGTAAGTGCAGCTACACCAAAGATCAACTCTTGCTGATAATTTCAGAATATTTCAGTAAAGTTGGCCTTAAAAATCAGACGACTCTACCCTATCAAAATCTTTCAACTAAAATATGGCGAACGCATCATCATTTCGGATATTCTTCGAAAGTGGGTTTTCACTTAACTGCACAAAGGATACCATCGTAAGAATGATAGAAATCGGATGGTCCCATGTTTATTGGCCCACAATAGATACCTATATAACAAACTGGGTCCAAGGTTCCAAGGCTGCGCTTTGGAAACGAGACCTCCTGTCAAAGTATTACTAAGTTCATTGCTATTTGCAATTTTCTCCATGCTGCGCCCTGACATCGACATTGCAGAGTCAGTTATCTCTAAATATTACTTTGTAATTGTTGATGTACATTCCAAATATCCAGAGATTTTTCAGACAAAAACCATCACTTTAGCGACCATTACACAAAAACTTTCTGAATGTTTCACACATTTTGGACATCCAATAGAGATAGTTTCAGATAATTGCGCCCAATTTAGCAGCGTTGCATTCCAAGAGCTCTGCAAATCCATAGGCATGAAGCACATTTCAACAGTTCCATATCATTCCCAACGGGCAGCTCGAAAGCTTTGTGGACACATTGACGATAACTTTGGTCAAATTTAAGGCATGCAAGCGGCTCCGTAAGTGTGATATTTCATAACAGTACCAATTATATTTTAATCCAAAATAAACAATTCTCTGATACCTTAAGCACACGTCTTGTAATTTAGAAAACAAATTTGGCAATATAAGTTTTCATGCCATCACTCCTGACAATAAAACCTCACTCACTAACGTCAATAAATTGCTAATTAGCTGAGTAGCGCTGGAAGGCTTATACTATGTACAAAACACTTTCGCCATTAAGTTGGTGTTGTAAATACAGATGAAATTATGCCGGTTAGCACCGATTTTTCTGCAGCAAAGTACTCGATAAGGTCTTGCGTCAGGCCTCGCATAAACGCAATGAAAACTATGGAGTCGCAAGGTGACTACACATCGGAAAATTGATGCCGTGGTTATTTTAACATTTATGTATTTGATTTGATCCAAAACCAGTTGATGAAAGGCAGAAGATCAAGACGAAAAGCTAAAGGAGGTTACGAGGACCAAAGTGTCGGAACCCCAGGCAGAAGCCGGAGCCAGATATACAATTTCAGCATATGTGAACTCTAAAAAGTGATGACAAAGAGCAGCTTATGAACAACGCGAAATCAGAAAAACTTGAAAATTAAGGCGGACGTGGACGAAAGTGGTCCACGAAAACAGAATTGAAGTAAATAACAACAACACGTAAATGCAATAGTTGCGCGTTTACTTTACTTTTGGTGGCAATAAGTTTCGTGCCAGGAGTTGGGTTTAACAAACAGCACCCTATATTTAGCGCGATCTTGCACTATTCGTATCCACCTGTGCATTTCAAGTTGGTTGCGACCCCCCTTTACAAAAACGCCCCATATTTTTATCGTGTTCCTCCCCAAACGTGTTGGAAGTATTCGCTTAACATATCCTAGTGACTTAGCCGATTAACTACAAATGGTCTGAAGATATGTATTTTGCTGTGAATCTATCCGTATTTGAGGTTAGAGCGGAAACTTATCAGCGAAGTCTTTTACTACCTCAAGCGCTCAAGCATGTGCCTAAGGAAAGAGAAATTAGTTCAATTAGAAATTAGTTTGACGTGTACTCGGATTGGAAGATAGGTGGCGCTACTGAGTCGAAATAAGTATAGTATAGCCTCTTTTAGCCCGCCTGTCAAAATTTGGTCACAATCCGAAGCTTAGTTTTGTTTTGACGCCCATTTCAAAACGTCGTGTTAGTTTTTTCTTGCGATCATGGAAAAAGAGCAGTATCGCTTCGTGATTCGATTCTTGTTTTTCAGTGGCAAAACCTGCAAGGAAATCAAGCCCATCCCGTACAATCATTTACCATTGGTTCGCAGAGTTTAGCCGTGACCGCACGAATTTGGAATTTGTGAGTGAAAATTCACGAGTTAGCTGAAATAGCTGGCATCTCAACTGAACGCGCTAGCCATATCCTGCACGAGATTTCGGGCATGAAAAAGCTGTCCGTGCGATGGGTGCCACTTTTGGTGTTTCTACGTCGTTTCGTGACCATCGATGAGATATGGATTCATTGGTACACACTTAAGACCAAAGAAAAATCGAAACAATTAGTTTTATCCGGTGAAAGTGCTTCAAGGAAGGTGAAGACCGTACTTTCGGGCGGAAAGCAGATGGCCACCATTTTTTGGGACGCGCAAGGTGTGATCCACTATTTGGAAAAGCGAAAAACAGTCACGGGAGCATACTACGTCGATTTATAGAGCCGATTCAAGGCCGATTTGAAGAAAAAACAACCACATTTGGCGAAGGAAAAAGTGCTCTTCCACTACGACACTTCCACAGTCTCCAAAGCCGAATTGGTCGAATTGCGATACGAATTGCTGCTTCATCCTACGTATACTCCGGATTTGGCTCCGTGCGACTTCTTTTTGTTTCCAAACCTTGAAAGATCGCTCTCCGGAAAGTAGTACGGGTCGAACGAGGAAGTTATCGCACCCGCGGAGGAGTATTTTGCAGGCCAACAAAAGTCATATCATACGGAGAGGTTAAAAAAGTTGCAGCACCGCTGGGAAAAGTTTATCGAGTTAAAGAAAGTTTATATTGAAAAATAAATTGTCAAAACCTAAAAAAGTTGCGTAGTCATTTCTAATCTGGGTATTCATCAAACGGCCCTAGTAGTATTCGTAGAAGCGACTTCGAAATACTGAAAATGAAGGTAACATTAGAAAGAATAATAAGCCCGAAGACAAAGAGTCACTGCCTACATTGTTAACAAACGACTGAAGAATTGCTCATGATAACCGATTAAAAGGGACTCCACGATTGGAACAACCCAGATTTACTTAATGTAAGTTCTCCTGTTCTGAGGAGAAGTAGCTACTCTTCAGTAGGGTTACATTTATTTCACGTCTGTGCAGCTTTCAAAGAAGTCGTTGTAGTATGCATTAAGGCGTTTAGAATTAATGCCGATGGCGCTGTGATTATACCAGAGGCTACTCACCCGTTCCATCGCTCTTCTGGCTATAGGGTATGTCGTTCAAAGGGAGGACCCTATTGTTGATCTTAGTATTCTGGCTTAACTTCTAGGGCTTCATAGTGAATCCCATCATCCATATAAGTATTGCAAAAATCCACCTCCTCTATGTTGGTGATTTGTCAATTTCTCTACTCATTTTTACCAGGAATTCTGATAGAGAATCCCCCGTCAAAAAGGTGCTCTTGGAATCAGTTTTCGAAAGTTTAGAGCAATGTCCCAGCGAAAGAGTATATAGTCGCAGACTTAAGTGCCAGTTACCCATACGTGTCCC
The DNA here is from genome assembly GCA_907269105.1 of Volucella inanis. NCBI lineage: Eukaryota > Metazoa > Arthropoda > Insecta > Diptera > Syrphidae > Volucella > Volucella inanis. The sequence goes on along the minus strand of OU026157.1, from coordinate 48,099,535 downwards.
GTCCGCAGTTTAAGAGAGCTACTGCAGTATAAATCCTGTAAAATGAGACTGATGCAGGCATACCCCTGCATTTGGTAAGATTAAAGAGTTGGCGCTTCTATGAGGCTTTCCAGCGAATCCGGGTAAGTTATTATCGTTATACCAACACTCAAATAGATAACATGGCTTGAACGACAGGTTCCTGAACGTATTCGCTAGGGTTTCTACGTCTACGTTAGAAAACACGACCTCAAAGAGCTATCAGTAAGAAGAAAAACATCTTATTTCGTTTCTTTAACCTAATTAAAAAAATTTATATTTGTTGACTGCTTTTTTTACAAAAGAAAAATTCAACTAGAACTACGCCTTGATGCCATACGCTTCTGGCATCCTCTCAATCGTGTACTTATGGGCTGCAACATACATTATAGGAACACCGGGAATTTTCCTTATTCTATTCTTCAAATCCTTATCGTTTGTTGCTACAATATAACACTTGTGTTGCATTACCCGATTCACAATGCAGTCATCGGCGTAGGTGCCTTGATGCATACAGGGTATCCTTTCAAAGCGCGGATCCGATATTATCCTCAGTGCAAGTTTGTACTTACTGCCAAGTTTTTCCAATTCAGCTCTCACACAATCAGAGATGTATGGAATGCACTTGGCGTAAAGACAGTCCATCATACCCTGGATTATGTCCAGCTTATTCTTGATGCTGAAGTTGATGAAATTCGTATCGAGAATTATGTGATAAGGCGGGCCCAGTTGTGTGTTGTATTGGAAAAACAGCGCCGAACTGACTTGTGGAGCTTCTGTGATTTTGAGCTGGTGTGGATCAACAAGTTTTTTGCGTTTTTTGCGAAGTTCTTCTTTGATACGACCATCGGTGGGCTTCAACAGACGCTTTAGTTGGGCATTTCGTTGTTTTTGAATCTTTCTCGTTTTCTTTTGTTTTCCCTTGAAGAGGAAAAAAATGGGTAAGGAATGAATAACGTTAAGTTAACAAAATAAATTTATTATTTACCATTTTTCACAATTTTATTAAGTGCATTGAGAAGAACTAAAATTCAAGCTGAAAATGAAAAAATAAACACGTGTGATTGACAGTTGGGAAATGTCAAATAAAGCAGTGGGGTAATGTTCGACGATTCGTTAAATAGTCAGGGTAAACACCAAAAATATTTTAGTAGGGATAAGAACCAAAATAATGTGGATGGAAGTTAACGAAAATCAGTAATTGTCGTGAAATATGTATTTGGCGTATACAGTATTGGTTGCTTTACCTTACAGTGGTAAATTTGAGTAGATCCCTTAATATGTAAGCTAAAATTACAAGCGCGCACTGGAACAGTGACATATTACTGGCCTACACTATAATAGGGCTTACAACCCTATACAGCAGAGATAACAAAAATGTGACGAATCATCTAATAGCCTTGGATAATGACGACTCTGGCAAACTATTAAAGGCAACGATCTTCTTTTCTGCGAATGTTCAGACCTTTATCAGACTGCGTGTATCCGAACTAGCAGCGCAGATCTTCGACTGCGACAAAGCTGACTACACCGCCACCCAAGAAGTGCGGTGGGATAGATCGGACAAAAGGGGATGAAAAGCTGTGACGTCTGCTATGATATTACAGATATTACAGACAATTGGCCGGACAAGGACTGTAGCTGAAGCGTTTATTCTGGTGCGAATATTGAAATTATAGGAAACAAGACTTGAGCCACAGGCATGTAAGCGAATGCCGTAATACAATTCGTATTCCGTCCACGGGCTGCTCAACACAATCTATGAGCAATGCCATCAATATGACGAAAGCTCCGACCTCCATCACCTCTCTCCATCAGAATGCGACCGACAAAAGGCACTCCTCCAGTTGTTTGGCAGATGACATAAGCTCGGACCATTTTCTTGTTGTAATCAAAGTACGGCCGTAACGGCTCAACATTTGAATATAAACGTCTACAATCACTACAAACTACAATCCCATAAGTTCTCGTGGAGCACGATGCCACTAGCATCAAACATATGTAGAAGACCAGTGAAATCACTGTTAAAGAGTAATCAGAGAGACTGCTTTTAATGTGTTGGAATTCAACCTGCCGCAGCAAAGATACACCTGATTCGATGACGAAAGCAGACAGACAAATTTTAGAACTACTGTGGACTGTTAAGTGAAGCTGACGGACAACATTCCGCCGACAGACAAAATGAATCATTCAACCTTTGAGACCTTCAATGTTAGAAAAGGAGTTAGACAAGGCGATGCATTGTTATGTGTTTTGTTTGTTCGACGTCGTTCTTGAAAGAATCGTCTAAAACTTTTAAACTAAGTCCAGAGAAGCTATTTTTTAAAAGTCTGTTCAGAAAGGCTCCATCCCATAGAGTCCCTCAATCCGTCGATGCATCGTTTTTAACTGACAAGTAGATAGATTACACGAAGTCTAATGGAAGAGGCTTGCAACGGAACGATGTCGACAGATTCTATTGGGGTCTAAGTCGCTTACATACAAAGTATCTGTCACACATCATCGACGCCTAGGACAAAAAAGTCACGAGAATTAGCTAAAAGTTTGAGGTAGTAAGTGACTTTATCTACTCCGATATCAATGAGCGCAGAGATCATGCGAAGGATCACTCTTGTTAATCGCTGCTTCTTTGGGCTTAGAGTGCAATTAAGTAGTAAAGCCCTGACAAAAGCGTATGAAAATGCTCTCGGGCGATTCGAGAGAAAAGTTCTTAGGGTAAATATTGGTCTCATTAGCATCAACGAAGTATGGAGGAGACGTTTCAACAGAGAACTGAACGAGCGTACGATTATTGTACAGCGAAACCGACCTCATCAGAAAAGTTCGGATAACCGGAATTAGGTGGCTAACTCACTTTAAACGAATAGACACCAGCTCCACAGTGGGTAATGTTTATGACTCCAACCCATAAATGCAACGCGGCATGGAACGACCTCAACCTGGTAGGCCCACATAAGTGCGCAAATGGAGGAAGCTAGAAAAAGAAAGAAAAGCTGGCGGCAGGCATATTAATGAAGGGTTATGTGATAAGACTATCAAAATTATTATAACAAAACAAAGAGGTTCTCATGCGTAGTTACTAAAATTACCTATTTCCCCGCGAAGCAATCGGGCCCTTTGTAGAGGCTGTATCTAAGTAGTATATGCAATAGGGGGTTCAATTAATGATGCTTTTGTTAAGATCTGCAGAGCAAGGCCTTTGTTCATAACTCTTACAGTGACAAGGACTAGTACTGTCACTACAATGAAAAATAATCATCGTGAGACTCTCGATCCATCGTCCGCTTCACATACCTGATGTGGTAAAACAAATCGTTAAGCAGTAATCCAAGATCAAATTTATATGCCAACTGCATTTCAGTCGAGCACTTCAAGGTGAATGTCAGGCGACTGAGAAGGCCGAAGGTATCTTTATCCGTCTTTGCTAAGATCTATGTATATGGTATGGGTATTTTAAAAAATCTCAACGTCTCATAGTTGCACAAATATTTGGAAAACTGTGCTTCTCAGGTATGATGTCAAAGAAGTCAAACGACAGCGCATTATCTAATCTAGACCCTCTTTTGGCATAAACAGTCTTCTTAAGATTTTTTGTAATCTTTAAGGAGCAGTTTCCCAATCATCGCTCTGCGTAATCTGACGAGTTGGGCAGGAATGCAAAATCTAGACATGGCTTTGGAAGACTCGTTTCTATAGATGCTGTCATATGGAGTTTGGAAACCGATAAAGAGGTAATTTGTATAGATTTGGACATTTTGGCCTTTCTATAGGATTTGCCGTAGTGGGAATATTTTATCAATTCTAGAATTAGCCGGCCTAGACCCGCAGTAACCGGTGCAATTAGATTCCTGATAAATGGCTTCAGGCTTTCACATAATAAAACAGATAAAAACTTTATTGCGATGTTGAGGAGGCTGATGTTATGGTTTCATTCATCGGACATACTTTTTGACCAATACGGGCCAGCAACGTTGATATGCTAAAGTTCAGATATTGATATTTTACATTCAACGCCTAAGTTCAATTATTTGTTTTGCTTGAAAGAGCAGAAGTCAGCACCGAGTGTGACTGTAGATACTATAAAATTTGTTTGCTCATTTCTACAGATTTCTGTCTTATTAGCTTGACATGAGATACTCCCGTATATTTATGAAACGCAGCTTCATAGGTGAACCATTCTGCCCGTGTATACTCTTAATCAAACTAGAGGTTTCGTAAGCGTACTACGGTGAATCCCAGCAATTTAGGTGCGCCATTTCTGATGGCTTCTTGGCATTAATGCTAGCATGTTTCAGCACTTAATGTGTTGTAAAGGTATTGACAAAAGCTTGATGATTAAGCTATAGCCAAAGATTTCGATAATTTATTTCCAGAGCAGCTGTTCAAATTTAAATTGCCTTTTCCGTTATTGTGCATTTGAGATATCCATAGACATAATTTAGCTGCAGCTAGGTGGTGCCTTGAGTCTACGTTGTACAGTCGGAACATTTGGATATACTTAATAACTTATTTAGGTAGTGCTACAGTTCGGCGTCAACCTAGGTCTCAACTGACAAGCCTCTCCAGTAAGCCGGTTCCTTATCTAACTGGTTCCAGTTGCGCACTCCAAGTCGGTTAAGATCCCTTCTGCCTGTATGGTTCGTCGTTTAATCTTCTCCTCCAAGCCCCGTCAATGCAAACGGGACCGAATATTTTTCAAAAGGTTCTTCTTTCGAAATTACTGGGCACATTTCCATCCGCGGTCAATAGAGTTCATGCTTTAGTGCCATAAAGTAGGATTGGGGTGAGCAAGGTGTTACATAGAGTCACCTTAGTTTTTCGGGATAGGATCTTACTACTCAATTGCCTCCTTAGCCCAAAGAAACAGCGATAGACAAGAGTGATTCTTCGTTTTATTTTTACTGAGGTGTCGTTGGCAAAATTTAAAGATAGACAAAGTGCCATACCACCTCGAAGTTAAAGCTGTCGTCTGTACGTTCTATCCAATACGTCGATATTGTGTGTCTCTTCTTGTTGACAGCATATACTTGGTTTGGCCTTCATTGAAAGAATCTGTTTCATTACTAGCGAAAGCACTAGTAACAGCTCACTGGGTTCTCTTGAAAGATTGCCTCCAGTGTTCGCTTGAGAGTTCCACACAATTCTTCCAAATATGATGTCAGTCACATGACAGCGCGCCACCTTTTCTAGAACCTTTTTTGAGATCATCTCTCGTCATTCTGTACAGATAAAAGAGCTTGACAGGGATGCTAAAACTAAACACAGCGGGGCTTAAAATCGTTAAAAAATTCATGGCCATCGATTTGGATTTGTTGGTATAAAGCCGCACTTATAGGGGCCAATCAGGTTGTTGACAAAGGGTTTCAGACGTTCACACAATATGGCAGATAAAATCTTGTATGCGATGTTGATGAGAGTTATGCCTGTATAGTTGGCGCAGTAAGGGGGTCTCATTTTTTATGGATCGGCCAAACAATGATGAGATTCTCGTTCTCAGGAATACACTCTTCTAAGCAGATCTAAGGAATGAGTTAGGGTGTATTCTCCAGAACGTCACATCCAGCAGGTTTAAATACCTCGGCCGGTAAGCCGTCAGGTCCAGCTACTTTGTATGATTTCAGTTTAGATATTGCTATCCTCACTTCATTGTACGGAACGGAACATTGGACGAATGTTTTGGCTCTCATCGTTTAAGTCGAATGATCTATTCTGCCTTGGCGAAGGTCGGATGAAACCCAGTACATCAGCGTTACCACTGGGCGTCGGTATTTGATGCTGCCGGCATGGGAGTTGTTGTGAGATTTTGTGTTACGCATTCGGCGAAGATTCAGGTGATTTCTCAGTAGTTCTTCCTTCTTGTGGAAGAACTGTGTTGGCTGCCCGGAATGTTCGGAGCTCCGGAACGCTGGACGGCTCTCTTATAGGTACTGCAATGTATTCAATTTAATTTAGCGTTTCATGATCCGAAAGCCTCCATGTCCCCTTGTGTACATATATTGGGATGAGGAAACCGTGTGCTTGCTATAGTGTATTTCATCCCGCCGCTATAGCTATGCTTACCAACTGCCCCACCAAAGATATCCTCTCTTCCTATCCTGGAGTTAAAAATGCACAAAAATGCAAAACTTTACAATTTTAACGTTATACGTAGCACATTACTCATAACATTCTTTGGTGGCGTCATTTATGTGTTTCATGCCCTACGGACGCATATTAGGCTTATGCTAGCGAATTTATCCTTGATGCGGACTGTCATAAGATGGTCACTCACGAGTCGGTAACTCTAGACTTCTTGCGATTCGCATCCTTTTCCATGTAGCAATCTTCATTGTATATATCACAGTTGTTCATCCTCCTTATGCCTGGCTCATTCCATCGCACATTCTAGATTGCGCCGATATCTGTGTTATAACAGTCTCTTCTAATTGTTCGGTTGCACATGACCTTTTAAGGGTCCGAACATTCTACGTGCAGATCCAAGTTTGTTGTTTGCAAGGGTCGAGGTTATCCAAGGCCATTAATTAGTTCGTCATATGTTTTTAATATCTTTCGTATACGGTTATGAGCTCTATGACGGCGTATACCAGTATATGCTATTGGTCGAGCATGTTCTTGCCATTTTAGCCTGAATGAGTAAGGGCTTACTCCTGCAGTTAGTGGAAACCACCACTGGGAGGTAAGCCAAGCATTTCGCTGCAAACTTGATTGCTGCACTGCTGGCTCAATCCAGATTATAGGATAGTCAGCAGTTTCCCGATGAATTGTCGCACAAGTCCCCATAAACATTCAAACATCTATAATAAATGAGGAGTGTTTTGACTAGATCAACTTTGTTGACTATTTTATGATCTGGTGAATGGCGTGAAAGCTAAAGTGACATTCCGTTCAGCAGCAAATCCAATTAGCTTAAGTTCATTTAGAGAATAGGTCTAAGGACGTCCTCGTTTTCTAATTTTTCCTCGAATTTACGCAAAAGCGATTTGAAAGTCATGCTTAGAACACTGCTCGTTCGTTTTGTTAGTAATTCGTCGAAACATTGTTTGGTATTGTGCAGTGTTGGAGAATTTAGATTTATTGCCACTTAGTCTTCCGCTCATAGCAAATCTGCACCCCAATAGACAATACTTCGGTTCGCCATAAGAATGGACTGTTCAAAGCAGAAACACTCCATTAGCAAATCTAAACGGCGCTGTGGTTTTTCCCTTTGGCAAAGTCTTCAGTAGTGAATCCTTTCATATCCGAGGACCCTGGATCTCTTGTATTAGTATTATAAATTCTAAAATTGTGTTCGCATTCTAAAAGACTTTTCAGAAAACAATACTCGTACTTTTCTGCTCATTCATTTGTTGCCGCATAAATTATTCTCTGGAAATTTAATGCCACAAATGATTACTTCTTTAAACTTTGTCTCCAATCGCATCTCATAAATCAACAGTCATTAGAATCCCCCAACAATGGCCACCAAAAGACAAAAGCCCCACAAATACGAGTATGAGTAGTGTTCCTTGAGACAACATTGCGAATCTTTTGTTTTCCCATCCGCTGTCGAACGAACACGAATACCATTGCCAACTGACTACCACAACTCGTACACCCACCCCCTTAAACATCGTTTGCAATTCAATTGAAAATTAAGCAAACAACAACCCCCGAATGGAGCACAAACAATGCTGGATATTTGTTTAAAACATATTTATTCGTAGAACAGCTAAATTCGAAAATACTTGCACAAAATTCTTTTCTCTTCTTAAAAACGGAAAATGGAACAGAAACCAACTGAATGCCAGTTGAGGGTAGGATCTAGGACATTCGCACACTCATCTAGGGAGAGGAAGTGCCCCAACAGAAATGTCAACAGTCTATATACAAACATGAGGACAAAATAAGAAAAAAAAAAACAAACAAACAAACAAAAACAACAACCAAATATGTTTTCAACAAAATAACATCGCTGGATGGAACATAAAATTAAATAAGTAAACATTTTCTCTTGTTTCAACGAGGGGATGGGGTTCGAAACCCTAAAGCTCGACAAAGGTAAACAAAATATTAAAAAGGCAAAAAACAGAAGAAATTGAGAGAAGTCCTATTCCGTTTACCGGAAACTGGGCTAACGCTGGCCGAGGTAAACTTTCATTTCCATTTCCATTTCCATTTCCATTTTCATTTTAATTTTTTGTATTCTTTATGGAGGCTGTGGACAGAAATCACGCCCCCGTGAGCCTTGAGAATATACTCAACTTTGAATCAGGGATGGTTTTTGAGCGACAGGATTTTAAACTGCCATTTCTGAATTTTAAAACGCCATCATTCTCCTGTGTACCATAAGAATCTCTGGCGAATCAAAAATCGCAATTTCAACCCTGATTTGCATGTGCGCAGATTTTCGAAAGGGGTGTAAATAAGCCAAATTCTCTCTTTTGAGGAAGGTAGATATTATGATGAAGCACGTAATGATCTGGGCACCTTTTTTTTTATTTTCTGTTGGAACGGAGGACTGACAGAAGGAACTAGTGCATTGTGCTCCTTTTGCATATACAACTCAACATCGCCACAATAGCGCCAAGTACCTCTATTTCTTTGCGAGTGTAAGCTAACAGCAATCACCGCTGGATTTTTTTTTTTTTTTTTCATGGGAAGGTGAGAAATCTTCATAGACACTATAGGCCCGGAGCCTATAGTAGTGTAAGATCACTAAAAACCACGACTGAGTTTACACTCAACAAGCAGTTCTTCTATGGCATTTTATTTTGTTTTTATAAGATATCCTGCAGGCGATTTTCCATTGAAAATTCCTGTGTACTTTAGAAAAATTACGCGCTGCTAATCACCGCGCTAGATCGAGAGGATTAGTCCTTTTAAGACGGCGCAATAAATTTGTCTCGTCGAGGATCTGTTGAACAGAAATATTCGTATGACCTTGTAATCGATTATTATGTTTTCGCGCAAACATTTTAATTACGTTCTGAACGTTTTCGACTTCTAAGTCTCTGTGGATATCATCGTTTCTAATGTACCACGACGCATTAACAATACCTCGAAGAACTTTATTTTGGAATGTCTTTAATACATTAATGTTACTTTTTTTAGCGCAACCCGAAAGTTGTACACCATATGACCAGATCGGTTTTAGCACTTGCTTGTATAACAGCAGCCAGTAAATATCTCTATATTTGATTTCAAGCTCTTCACGTTTTTTCTTGACGTGTGCTCTCCATTTAAGTTTAACGTCGAGTGTCATACCAAGATATTTGGCCTCGGTTGCGTAAGGAATTCGTACGGCGTTGATAAACACCGGTGGATTCTCAATTTTCTTGAAAGTGAAGTTCACGTGGACAGACTTGTTTTCATTAAGCGCGATTCGCTAAGTCTTTGTCCAATTGTTAATCTGTGTAAGGGCACGTTGCAACTTGGCAGTTGCTTCTTCGACTGTTTTAGCCGTTGCGAAAATGGCAGTGTCATCAGCAAATGTGGCTAGGACAGTGTCGTCCGTTTGCGGTATATTACTGGTAAAAAACAAATATAGCAGAGGGCCAAGTACACTTCCTTGCGGTACCTCCGCCTTTATTATCTTAAAACTAGAATATTCGTTTCCGTGTCTCACACGGAAGAGTCGGTCTTCCAGATATGAACCTAAAATACAAGACAATTGCTGGGGTAGGGCTTGTCGGAGTTTATATTTTAGGCCTTCATACCATACCTTATCAAAGGGTTGCGAAACGTCAAGGAATGCTCTTGAACAGACTAACTTACACTCGATTGCTCGTTCAATTACATCGGTTATTAGATGCACTTGGTCAACTGTAGAGTGTTGGCTTTTAAAGCCAAATTGATGGCAAGAGGGAATTTGTGTCGGTAATTGGTTTAAGACGATTAAGAAGGATTCGCTCGAAGACCTTCGATGTAATCGGGAGAAGCGATATTGGTCTATATGACTTGACTTCAGTCAGCGGTTTATCGGGTTTCGGAACCATAATAACTTCGGCTACTTTCCACTGGTGCGGTACGTGCTATAATCTAATGCTGGCATTTATAAGATAGAGCAGCTTTAGCAAACCTTTATTAAGTCATATCCCGGGGCTTTATTGGGCTTAAGCGTGTCTATAACTTGTCTAAGTTCCCTAAGTGTAGCCTTTTCTACTGGAAAGTTTGTCGTCACGTCTAGCGTATTCTCACGAAGCACCGCCCAAACGAATGGTTTAAACGTTTCTGCAAGATGGTCGGCGAAAACATTATTTTTTACCTTATCTTCTTTCGCCCAGTCATCCTGGTTTCTTATTGGCGCCACGTGTATTTGGGGCTTTCGAACACTTTTAACGGCTCTCCATATGGAGTAGTTGGTATCCTTTGTCGCTGTGAGTCTTTCAAGGTAGTTATTAATACATTGATTATTGAAGTTCTTGATCGATTTTTTCAACAAGTTGCAGAGCCTATTGAAGGACGTTTTATCTTGTGGTGCCCGGGTTTCATGCCACTTTTTCCGAGCTCTTAGTTTCTTCCTTATCATTTCTTTGATTTCCGGTGGATATCTTATGCCGACTTTGGGAACTTTGTTCGATTCGCGGGGAGTGTTCTTCCAGGCCGCTTGCTGTATGACTTCAACGAAACGTTCAACTTCTTTTTCAAGTTGATACGGCGTTCTAAGTGCTATTTTCAACTCAGTATTGTCTACAACGTCTATTCGGAAATCTTCCCAGTGAGTTTTGCTGTTAGTTAATCTGGGTAGTCTTTGTTTCTTAACCAAGGATTCGCACAGTGAGAGGATAACTGGAGAATGATCGGAGGAAAGATCGAAGCCCTCTTCAACTTTGACGTAACTAGCGTTTACGTCACATCAACATCAACATCAGCGCTGGATGTTGTATCACTTATGCCTAGCATACTTACATATGTAGGTGTTCAGAAATAGTGTCATGACGCTTATGAAACCCAACTGCCAATGAAAGCATAGGTGTCCTAAGAAGCTTACTCTTCCGAACGTGTTCAAAAAAAGCTTACATTTTTGAATTTGACTTAAGACTAGCTTGGTTGTCGCTACAACCGCAAATACAATACTTCACCCGTTCCTCACAATGTAGCTCATTGTAGATTGCGTATATGTCAGTGCTTCAGTCAGCGCTATATTTTAGGTTCTGGAGTCATTCGCGAAGTCTCGACTACATTCTTTTACTGTTTGAGATTTTGTAGACTCAGCAAAAGGAATTCTGGTGTCATTGCATCAGAAGACATATCCATAAGACCAGAGTCAAAAGACAATCGACGCGCAGGGTCATCAAAGACCATTTTCTTTTAAACAGAAGATGGCTTTGAGAGTGCAGCCCATGGTATGAATATCAAGGGGAGGGCTCTCTTGAGGATGGTAGCTACTATGATGAAACACGTAGTGATCTAGGCACCTTTTTAATTTTCTGTTGAAACAGTGCACACTAACACAAAGAACTTGTACATTGTACTCCTTTTGCATAATACAACTCAAAAGCGGCGAGTACCTTCAGTCTGATGTAAGTGTAGGCCTGACGTCCGCAGAAATAATACTCCGGGGTGTCGTCAATACTTTAACAGCAATCACCGCAGGATGTTGTACCAGTTATGCCTAGCATACTTACATATGTAGGTGTTCAGAAATACTGTCATGAAGCCAGTAAGTAATCTTCAGTCTTTCCTTTTAAGGGAACTGAGCTCTTCGAGAAGTTTAATCATTTGTTTGGTCTGCCGGTATCCTGGAGAGTATCCGCTCACCAAGAGCTTCAGACTTATAATCCTGACTTCTTTCATTTTGATGAGCATGGAGAGAGTGCGTTGTGAATGCATCCTCTCTTTAAGATGTAATATGCTTACAAACGCGGAAAATCTTGCGAAAGTGCGCTATCTGGTAGACATAATGGTAGGCGGACTCGACTCGACTCGTCTCGATGAGTCAATTGAGGGTGCTTTCGACAATGCAACTTTTGACGTCATGGGTAACTCGGCCAGATAACACGGCGTAGACAATCGCTAGCTTCGTGGATAAAAGAAATGCTGGTGAACAGGACACTGATGGCGAATACCGGCTGAGGCGGGAGTAAACAGCTTTTGCTTGAGACGGCGTTCTGTTTCCACTGCTTTGGTGCATGTTAGTCAATTCATCTGCTTAAACGCATCACCATCCGATTCTCCAAAGAAGCTAAGTATGTGGGTGCCATTCTTGATAACAAACTTCTCTGGACCAAACATGTAACGTCGAAAGCGGCTAAGGTGCTGTCGGCCTTCTGGCAGTGGCAAAAAGCTATAGGCAAGACATGGGGCTATCACCGAGTGGGGTACTTGGGATCCACATGGCTATTATATGGACAATTATTTGCTAAAAAGTAAACATAAGAATTAAAGTAAAAAAAATTTAAATAAAAGAACAACGGTGTGAGATATACAATTAATTCTGGCTTTATTTAGGACTTGACGTAGCCGCAGAGAAAATAATCGAGTGGTGTCAAATCGCATGATCGTGGCGGCCAATTGATGAACGCTCGCCGTGATGATGACCCAGTCGCCAAATTTCTTCTTCACAATTTCGAGCGTTGCGTCATTTGTATGGCATGTAGTTTCGTCTTGTTGGAACCACAGCTCGTATATATCGATATTTCTGACCACAGAAAGTCAGTTAACATCGCTCTATATCTAAAACCATTGACAGTAACAGTGTCCCCTTCCTCATTTCTAAAGAAGTAGGGTCTGATGATGGCTCCATGCCATAACCCACACCAAACAGTCAATCTTTGTGAATATATTGACACTTGACCAAACATTTGTGGATTGTGTTCGCTCCAATAAAGCCAATTTTGCTTGTTGATATAGCCGCTGAGCCAGAAATGTGCCTCGTCGAGAAGATGATTTTTTGCTCAAAATCCGGGTAGCAAATTCACGGCGTCGTCTATAGTCGTCCGGCTTGATTTCTTGCGACAGCTCAATCTTATACGGATGTAGGCCCAAATCCAACCGCAAAATAAGCCGAGTTGACTCTCTGGCAATGCCCAATTTAGCTGATATTCGCCGAATCGACATTTCTGGGTCTTCTTCAATACTGACAGCTATATTTCCATCACTTCGCACCAATCTCTGTCTGGTGGTTGGCTTAAGATCCAAAAAAGTATACTCACGCTTAAACTTTTCCACGGTGCAAGAAATTGCCTTCACACTGAAGTTATGACTACGATCGACCTCACGACGAAATTCACGTTGCGCATTTATAACTGAGCTGCAATTTCGATATTTTTTAATAATTTCTGCACGTTCGGGAAGCGGAAGACGATTCATGATGAAATGTCATTGGTAACTTTGACAGCTGCTGATACAAAATGATTTTTTTTAAGAACTTTACACTCAAGTAGGTATAACTACACTTATGAGAAAGAAAGGTATTTGGGCTCATTGGCTATTTGCTCCATTATTGGCATCCAATATTAAATAGGGAGACAAAATTATGAGTGTAAATTGACTTGATGCTGTATTTAGGCGACCATTCATCTCACGAGATTTTAGTTGCCTGAAAAAGTATTTCGGTAACGGCTGGTATTGAACTCCAATCAGTCCGATTGGGAAGCCAATACACCACCTTTCTCTTCATCCAATTTTCCGAAAAACTTAACACGTTCTCTGGCATTTTAAGAGTAGTAACACGCTCTTGAGTCTTAAGTTGTATAAAAAAAGGAAAAAAAGAGAGGAGACATCTGCAAATTGGCAAACCTCACAATGATTTCTGCAAGACCTTCAGAAACGAAAAGGAATCTGTGGCGCACTCGCTTTGCAACTAAGATCTAAGTAATCTCTGCTCTATGTTCATCACCCATTTTGGCGATCATATGACGATCAAGAACCAACCAATATATTGAAATAAAAATTTTATCGAAATTCAAATCAAATGCATTTTTTTAAAAATTTGTTCTTGGAGCCACAAAATGGATGTCGCTTTATTTATAAGGCGATTAGTTAAGAGCCTAAAAAGAGCCTGCTTAAGCTGAGTCATATTATTCTGTTGTTTCCTGCAGACTCATAGGGAAGTAACCTTCGGGAGATAAAGTATCGTTTGGTACCTCCAAAGATAATGTTCATTACTTACAAAACGAATGTCGATATTAAGCGCTGGCCCAACAATCGTTGGTTTCATGAAGAAGACTTGGAGTTTTCGAAAGGATTTCTCTCAGTCGCAAGAGTTGAGAAAGTTTACAAGAATTAGTAGTAAAAGGAGCGTTCCTCATTATTATGTGGAATTAAGTCAGTGCATGCTGACTTGACATTACGGGTTTCGTGGAGGTGATCGGGTGAAACTAAGCACATCAGTTTTTTTTATTTTTAAAAGTAGTTAATCGCTCTACCCACCGTCCAACAGGAATCTGTCAAACAGGGAGATTGACAGGTACCTTAAACAGATGGATGAGACCATAAAACGAATGATGGACGATACGATACCTCGGTATAAGCACATAGACAACGAAGACAGATTTCGCAATTCAACTATTGACACACAAAAGTAGACTGCTGTCGAGACTAAAAACCTTGTATAGACGGTTTACTGACAGACAAAACTTGGAGGTCATGACTCTGAAGTCATCAATCAAAAACTCCAAGTATTAATCAAATAAAAAAAAGAGCATCTATAAATTTCTATTGAAACAATGAAATTCGAGTTGGAAACACCAGTAACCCGAATATGGTTTCGCAAATAAATAGAATACCTATTTCAGAGGGAAGATCAAAACAAGCTTCCGTATCTAAAGATCGCACGAACTGCGAACAACAAAAAATTACTGTTAACATCAGGTGTAGATCCAGGAGAAGCTATTGAAGATGACAACTTCTTTGTGATCGAAGATTCTCAAGAGAAGGTAGACGCCATTGCAGCGATTCTCCAGAAAGTGTACATTGTGAATGATATCCACGACGTGGAAAATCAAGTCCTTTTGCATAATTCTTACCTTTGAAATGATATTGAGAACTTAGGTTCACTGGGAACTACCCCCTTTCATTTCGAAGGAAGAATTCTAAACAAACTTCGAATGGCTGAGAAGTAAGAAATCAGTGGGAACCATGGTATATCATGGTATGGTATGCTTCGGCATCTCCCACTAGAAGCGGTGGACATTTATATTATCCTGTTTAATAATGCTCTAAGTAATCTTTATTATCAAGCGCATTAGAAGACAGCAGTATTGCATCCCATTCTCAAAAAGAATAAAGTCACATCTAATCCGGCGAATATTCGGTATAAAGGTATTCGAAAGAATCCTGACTACGTGGGTTACGGGTACCTGATCAACTTGGAGAAGGCCTTCGACACCATTTGGTAAAATGACCTCTTCTTCAAGCTGAACAGGCTGGACATAAGTAAATCACTGCTGTATATTATTTTTAAAATACTTTTCAGTAGACAGTTCATCGTGAAGAATGGCAATGTGACTTTTGCTGTTCAATTCAACATTTACACAAGCGACCTTGTGAGTTCTCTTCGCTATGCCATAGCGTGCGCAGACGACTTTATCGCTTACAGATCGCGAATAGATCAACTTCAAAGTTCGAGATCATTAATATGCTCTTGCAACGTGATTTCAATCAGACAAAACGATATTACGATGATTGGAAGTTGAAGATCAACCTTCAAAGCTCTGAAAGCATTATTTTTAAGACGCCTTTGTCTATGGTCTCTACGGATACCAGAAAGAACTGGCGAAAGTTCTCAATCGTAGTACAATACGGGCAGCCACTTGCTTGTCGAAATATAGTCAGATAAATTGGGATCTGGCTAGATAAATGTCTGTATTTTAACAAATATGTACAAGTTGGCGCAAAATTAATCACTAAACAGCTGCAGTATACAAACAGTCAAGCAATAGAGCGCTATAGTCCACAAGAGCGTGGAATAATCAACCAGACGATTTTAGTGAAGGACTTACACATATTCCCGTACAAAGTGCAAACAGTGCATCAGTTAATGCCACCTGACCGTCAGTCGCGTGTGAAAGCCATCCCCAATCTCAACAACGAAGAGGACGATTTTTCGAAATTCATCATGAGCGACAAGGCGCATTTTCACTTAAGCGGTTACGTCAGTAAGCAAAATTTTCATTTCTGGGGCACTGAAAATCCGCATGTGATGCACGAACAGCCATTACATCTACTCAAAACCACTGTGTGGTGTGGCGTTCACGTGGGAGTAGTGATTGGGCCGTATTTTTTTGAGAACGCCATCGGCAATACGGTCACTGTTACTGGCGAACGCTACAGGGCCATGATCAACGACTTCTTACTATCGGAATTGGATGAGAGGGACTTGGTGAACATGTGATTTCAACACAGCACGAGCCACAATGCATATTGTGATGGAAGCGTTTCCTGGTAGCGTAATCTCCCGTTTTGGGGATTTAACATGGCCAGCAAGATCGAACGATTTAACCATCCCAGACTTCTTTCTTTGGGGCTACTTGAAGTCATTGGCTTATACCAACAAGCCTCAGACATTCGCAGCAGCTAAAGGAGAATATTCGACAGGAATGCGATCAGTTATCACCGGAAATCTTGCAGAAAGTAATGGAAAATGCGATAAAACGGGCACAAATGTGTATCAACACTTATCATCTTTTTCATTTAACAGAAACAATTGCAAGGATCCAAATAAATCACTCAAAATCATTTTTTTTATTTAGTAAAAAAGTAATTCAAAAACAAATGTAGATGTTGCTTTGGCTAGAGCCAAGGGCGCTTTTGCCCTTACGAAGAGACTGTTTTACAGTAGCCAACTCGATGCGAGGGTAAAAGTAATAACCTACATGACCTAATCCGGTCTATGCTTGTATTTGGATGTCCTGTGTAGTTCAACGTAGAAGCATGTTTGAAGAAAAAGATTCGGGTATTTGAGAGTGCTTGACTTAGGACTTTTCTTCGCTTATATAGAACACCAGAATCGCAGTACATAAAATTTTATCCTATTGAGGTGTTGCATAATAGGGCGAACCTATCAGGATTGGACAAGTTCGTCATTAAGCTGACTTAAGGGCACATTGTTAACGCGACGAACAACCTGATCTTCGGGGCTTATTACCCTAATCATATGCACCAAGAGAATATGCGCTTTAACGGGTTTGTTCCTCCAGAAGCGTTTCTCTGACATATTTGGATAAAAATGGACTGATCCAGGATAGACTAGCGAAGCCTCTAATCTTTCACGTTGTCACAGCGGAAAGCCAAAAAAGTTTGAAGTTTGAAGATGAAGAACTGGAAACATTACTCTATGAAGATTGTTGCCAAACACAAGAAGAGCTCGCAGAACCTTTGGGTATCACTCAAGCAGCCATTTCAAAACGTTTAAAGGCAGCTGGATATATTCAAAAGCAAGGAAATTGGGTTCCACATGAATTCAAGCCGAGAGACGTCGAAAGGCTGTTTTGCATGTCCGAAATGTTGCTGGAACGCCACAAAAGGAGGTCATTTTTGCATCGGATTGTTACTGGTGATGAAAAATGGATCCATTACGACAACCCCAAGCGCAAAAAATCATATCTGAAGCCCGGCCAACCAGCCAAAGCAACGGCAAAGCCGAATATCCATGACGCGAAGGTAATGCTCTGTATTTGGTGCGATCAGATGGGTGTGCTGTATTATGAGCTGCTAAAACCGGGTGAAACCATCAATGGACAACGCTACCGAACCCAATTAATCCGTTTGAAGAGAGCAGTAGCCGAAAAACGCCCGGAATATGCGACCAGACACGAGGCAATAATTTTCCATCATGACAACGCTCGGCCCTACGTTGCTATTCCGGTTTAGATTTATTTGGAAAACAGTGGATGGGAAGTCTTACCCCACCTGCTTTATAGCCCAGACCTTGCCCCTTCTGACTACCATTTGTTCCGGTCGATGCAGAACGCCCTCACTGAAATACGGTTCACATCAGAGCAGAATATCAAAAATTGGCTTGATTCTTTCTTCACTGCCAAGCCGGCGCAGTTCTTTTGGGATGGGATCCACAAATTACCAGAAAGATGGGAAAAAGTCATAGCTTCAGATGGGCAATACTCTAATTAATACTATTGTACATGCTTTTCTTAAATAAACGTTCAAATTTTGAAAAAAACTGCAATTAAATTATATACCGAAGAAAAGTAAGTCATGATTAGACACGTCAAAGGATATTGTCAAAAGGGAAGACAAGCATAGGATAATAAGGTCAAGAAGACTGGTCAAATGGTTACGAGAAAAACGGGTAGAATATGTGGTTCATTTGAAAGACTAGTGAATCACTTTTTATTAAATCAGCATTAAATTCGCCACAGCCGATTATATCGTCATAGATTGCAATATTTTCTGAAAAAGCGGAGAAGAACGGCACTGGGTAACAACTACGGTTTCTACAATAAGCACATGAATCAATACGTTTGGTATTACGGTTTCTAATTTCAACAACAGGTCCACTAGATTTAACAATAATCTTAAATTTAATAGATATATGTAAATCTACGTATTATATCAGATATATCTAGCTTAAACCACTAACACATACAACCTCAACATAAAAATTTAAAAATGTTGCGGCTTTTCTGATGGATTCGGATACCCGACCTGCAAAGACTAGGAGTTTGTTGCGAATTTAGCCATTCAACGTTAACCTCATGACCATATTCCTTTGTTTTTGTTGTGTTTGAGACATGTTTGAGGCTCATAACGTTCGGACATCTATAATATTTGAGGAGTGTCTTGTATCGATCGTAACCTGGACTCTGTGTGAATATAAAGGTAAGGAAACTATGTGCCAGCTTTAGTAATGTTCCGAGTCGCAGCAAAGTCACTTTGTCTCCAAGCGTGGTGTAGTGCAGGTTACAAATATGGGGATGTAAATACTGTGTTGCTAAAAGAGTCTCCTGTTCCTATTTTGGAGTTAGAATCACTTAAGATGGTGAAAAAGCGCGTAAGTTTTGTCAAGCAGCTCGTAGAAACATTGTTTGGTAGCATCGTCTTTTTCCTCAGTGGGAGCGTAAGCGTATATCACGCTGCTCTTAACGAATAGATCCGCACAAAAATAGACACTTTCTGTTTTCTCTGTACCAATCACTCTAGTATGTATATGTCATAGTTTTCCATTGTTCTTTTGCGACACTTGTCTGTTAATTAACACCCCGATAATGTGCTGCTTCTCTAATATTTATGAAACAACTTACGTTTTCCCCGTTTCTGTTCCAATCTGAAGTACATTCAAAACATTTTATCTAATTTTTCCCAAAATTCTGGAATGACTAAGTTTTAAACAAGTAACTTCACAAGTCCATAGCAAAGACTATTTTGGCTTTTGAACTCACATCCTTTCGCTTTCCCAAGTTCTAATGACCACCCATAGCAACAACCCGCATTTAAAAGCTCCCTTTGCTTAACCCCTATTATCCGTACCTTGAAGCAAATAATCAATTACCCTTAAAATGCGAAAATGATTAGCACCCACTTCAAATAGCCCTTAGGATAGAAAATTTGTTGTTGATCCCTTCTTTTAAACAGAGGAAAGGAAAATTTCGAAAATCGAAAAAAAAAAGAAACCGACAAACACAGAGCAACACAGCCCAACAACTTCAGTAAATAGATATCCAGATTAAAACGAAGGGCCGTATCCCCCTACCATTAGTTTGCTTGGGGCAAATCTATATTTATTTATACAACTTCAAGTCTTACCTCGTCTGTCGATCCCCAAATTCTGGAATCAGAAAATCCCACCAATGACCGGAATTCTCATTTTTTTTTTTTATTCTCTCGAATTTCCAAAGACGAATTTTTTTTTCGGGATATTATCATCCTTATAGTAGAATACTCCGTCCAGAGCAGAACACCCCTACAATATCCGATTCGCACCATTTTGAATTTGAAGAGCTCCATATTGCGTCGGTCGGTCGCTTTCGTTTTACACTAACCCTTTTGTCAAGGGTGTCCAAAATGTAATGAACTATAGAGAGCAAATGTTATGGCAGGGACAAGTTTTCTTCCCTTTGAAATCATATCTGCTCGGGTCAAGTGTTTTGATGGGAAAAGTGAAAGTCGAGATTAAGTTGACATCGAAAATGGGTGGAGAAGATGATTTCCAACTCTCACAATCAATGCAGGTGGCCGAACAACAAATAAGAGCATAAAAAATCCAAAAACCAAACCGAAAACAAGCTTACTGGGTTATCCTTTGTTTAAGATCCTTGACTCTGTGTAATTGGAATCTCACACGAACACCGGCCATGGACACGGGAACATTGGATTCGATTTTTTATTTTTTATTTTTATTTATTTTGGTTTTTTTTTTTTTTTTTTTTTTTTTTTTTTAATCAATGAAAATACGATACCGATAGCTATCAGTATCCTGACAAAATTCCTTCGTTTGATTTGATTTTAATTAAATTAATTTTCCAAGATCCTATCGCCTTTCATTTAGTATTCTGGGATAGAGAAAGAGATGGATTTGGGCTCACTATCGGAAGTGCGAACGGAATTTTGTAGAACAATCCTTAGATCCCCGCCCAAGCTACCGCCATCGTAGGTACAAATTTATTTAGTCAAGCATTGTTCGTCCCTTTGATTAGTGTCTAACGAACCGTTTTCACAGTTGACGTCAGTTTAATAAAAGATGGGTGGTAGGGTGGATAATGTATAGGGGTGCGGATTTTAAATTTTTTTTTTTTCTTTTTCGTTTCTCTGAAATCAAGAACATGTCAAACAAAAAGTGAGGGAGTTTTGAAGAACGGGTCGAGGTCGAGTTAGTTAAAATGATTAGAGGCCCTCTAATTCCTTTCTACGCATGTACAAGGGAGAGTGCTGAAAAATGAAATGAACCCGCAGATAATTTACTTTAAATTCGTCGAAGGCAATAAGGGAGCGATTTCGAAGCTTATGCATGAGAAATAGTGGTCTGATGCGATAAGGATTCAAGATAAAGCTCAGCCCTTTCATATCAACTGGAATCCATTCGTTTTTCAATTCAAATAATAGTAAAATGGAAGATGTTCAAAAAAAAGGAATCAAAAGGATGTTGAGATAATTGAGGGTCAGTGTGCCTTAGGATGTTAAAGTATAATCGTTAGTGAATTATCTGGTAAAATGATATACGAGTAAGAACTTCCAGTAATTTATTTTCACACATATATGGAAAACTGAACAAGAACAATTCAAAAAACTTCTAGTGGAGTATTTAAGAGCTTTCAAACAGTATAAAGCCTCAACATTAAGTACAGAAGTTCTTGAACTTTTATCCTATCACTTGGACGGATGCGTTGACCACCTGCTGAATACATTATCTTCTCGGGACGATTTATTAGAAAATAAGAGACGTCGTTGCTGAAATTTCATTGCATCATGTGAGTTCTGGTTTCATACGAAATAATTAGATAGTAACCCCGAGGATGTTGAACTCGACATCGTCTACATACAGATTGGACTTAACTCCCTTCGTTCTTAATTCATGTTAATGATAATATGGAAGCTTCCTTCGCTCGAAATATGCTTTTGTAGCAGCAGATCTGCTGGTGTTTTAATGTCGAAAACTGGAACTAAAATCTACAGCAATCTGGCAAAAAAAAAGAAGAGTCTCACTTAATATCGCAAACGCATTTGACAGAGTTTGGCAACAGGCTCTTGTGCCGAAAATATGTTCATTTAGGGTCGATGAATGTCTCCTTCATTCGATTGGAAAATACCATTCGGAACGTTCAATTCAAGCCATTTTGTATGATATGAAGTCTCATATTCACAAACTGAACACTGGTTATATTTTATATACACTCAACTACCCGTTTTAATTTTCCGCTGATAACCATTTATCTTTTCTAGCCTACCTTTTACCGATGCCCCTTGTATATGTTCCAGTTACAAAAATATTTTACGCATATCCTCTAAAGTAGTTATTTACTTGTGGTCTGAGGTGCTTCTGCTTCAGCTGCTGCGTCGAAGTTCTTGTGTTATTTGAGCTTTAGACTAGTTAAAATGTATTTTTAAAGTCTGATTCGCTTATGGCGGTTAATTAAAAGTCGATAGGTGAACCACTGCGATGTAATCGGCTGGGTGTCAATATCTACCCTGAAACCAAACGACTCTTGTTGACAGTGATTAATGTCAGGATATTTATAGTGAAGACATTGCTGAGATCGCTTAGATTTTTTAGTGTTCCCAATGTTGGTGAAGGGGAGTGTTTTTCCCATCTGTAAAACCAGTCGAATTTATATTCAAATGGCAAAAACCTAAACAATCTCCCTGGTGAAACATCCAATTTCTTTGCGAAAGCTAAGAAGGCCTTTGAAGTTCATGCCGTCTATGTGTTCTAGGTTTTTGAAAAATAACGATATTGCCTCGCATTCACACAGTATGTGTGTTATGTCCTCAATAACTTGCAGATCACCGCAGAATCTGGAAATATCTATATCTGACAATTAAAGTCTCTTCGCGTGTTTTCGCAGGATATAGTGTCCTGTCATGATTTCTATTATTGTCCTAAGCTTAACCCTGTTTTACGATTTTTTCCTCGATAGTGCCCCTTACTATGTAAACGGGTGGTTTGATGTTCGCAACCTCACTATTATCGAGTATCTCTCCTCTTCTTGTAAGCTCATCCGATCCGATAGCCCCTGACTATGAGAATTGATGTTGGCCTCCTTGAGTGCGGCCGGGCTATAGTTTCATTTTGGTTTCGATTCTGTTTTGCATTCATATTACTGCTCTCCTGTCGGATACTTCTAAGTTGACGACAGTACTTACTGCTTTTTATATTCTTACTCTTCGAATACAGAGTGTTAATGACGGCATAACTGATAGCATAACTGTTGTGATTACGCACAGAAAGTCGACTTCATAATTCAACAGTTTATTCAAAAATGACTTAGTTACTTTTAAAATGGCCACCTAAAAACAATTTGAAAAAGGCGGGACAAATCCAGATGTTGACGCGAAAAATAGTGACGTTTCCAATTATATTAGTTAGTGATTGACAGGTTCATATCTTTATAGAGCACATCATTACTCCTTCTCCTAGGTTAAAGAAAATTTCATTTGCTTATTTCGCAGACGCTCAGATTTTCTCGGACTTGGTTTGGTTGTCATGACAGCAGCTGACTTTGCTAAGTTGGGTGGTGATGAATACTCTTGAAGCTCTTCTTTAGATAAAATTGGTGGCTCAGATGACTAAAAAGTGTAACAAAAACCCACCGATCTCTTTTTTCCTAGTAATTATAACTTGGCAATATTAGTGTCTCTCTTACATTCCCCACTTATTTTCCAAAACACCGTGCAAACATTATAAAGGTGTCCATAATCATTTAAGCACGCGATGATTAAAACAAAAATGTTCCATACTTCTTGTTTGTCAAAAGCGTCTACGCCTGCGCACAAAATTCCTTTTCCATCTCCTCGAGTGTTTACTGAATTTGAATGTGCTCGTAGGCTGGAACACCCGAGCCTGTCAAAGTGTATTTGTGTGATGTCAAGTCCAGATATGTCCAGGACATATGTATGTTTGTTGGCCCGATTGGGTAAAATATGCCTTACAAAAATTAATGCAGTGTCTCTCAGAAATTCAAGTCACTTTTATAGCCAGGCCAGCCCAGATCTATAAGGCTTTTCATAGCTAAGACAGAGTTTCTGAGGTAAAATACTAAAACTAGTGACAGCAGTCAATATCGACCCCTTTACCAAAAAGAATTCAAATAATAAGGTTGGAACCTTGAATTGAAAATTAAATTGTTGCGAAAATATCAGGAATTTAAATTAGGTAACTCTTAAGCTTGGAAACAAAGAAAAACATGATAACCAAGCACAAAGGTATACAGAATATAAAGTTTCTTTAGGGTTACTTACTTACTTAGGTTGTTTGAGCTTGGGCCTCAAACAACAAGCCTTTTTAGTTAGCACGATTTCTTGCCAACTACAGGACCGCACATCAAGCTGTGCCGTTGCTTAAGGTTTGAATAGAAGACGCTTTGGGCCAGGGCTATAGTATCCATTCGCTCAACATAGCCCTGTCATTTCTAATGTTGAGCCCGTAGATTCCTGACTAGATCAAAGTCGCTGTACAGCTGAATCTCCTCCTCCATTTGCCCTCAATTTAAACTGGACCGCGCTGTATATTTCTATCGTAACGACCAAGTGGCTCTTCATCCATTTTCGACAACATCCAAGCCCCTGAGCCATTGAGCAGAACCATGATGATAAGTGTATAAACCAGTTTGAGTAACAGAGGGGGCTCTGTTACTCAATTCTCTCTTGAGAAAAAACAAATAGCTGGCAAGAGTAATTTTGCGTCCAATTTTTACGTTGATGTTGTTGCTGTTTATAATGCGGAGCCAAGGTACGAGTAGATGAAATCTTTAACTTCCTCGAAGTTAAGACTACCAATGGTGACGCCAAGCTGTTTCTGATGAAGCTTTATTGACGGCTTACTGTATTCGTCCTATCACATGTATGTCAACCGTATACAAAAGTTATTGTGCGGACTTGTACAAGCGCTGTGTACAAACATTTTAAAGTTATCTTTTGTTGGCCATTGAGTTTTGAATAGTCCTCTCTAGGGCAATGATAAAAAAATCACCTAATAGCGCTTCTACTTGCTTAAAACTTTTCTTGACATTGAAGGTTAAAGTAATTCATTACCGACCTTGCTGGAGCAGCAGGAATTTTCCATAGTCATCCTGAACAATCTGACAAGTATGGCGCTTATGTCAAAACTAGGCATGGTGCTGTGTCACTCGTTTCTTTACATTCTGTCATATGTGGCTTTGAAATTTCTTGATCTTTCCCAAGATTTGCCGTAGTGTGAATATTTGATCGATGGTGTACTTTTCTAGCCTTTATCTTGTTGGTGCACTCAAGACGGTCTCTTTTCTTGTGGATCGGACAAACAGTTTTGGGATTTTATTCTTCGGGTATGCTTTTCTTTGACCAATTCTTACACATGAGCTGAAGCGTGTTCCTAACCAGTTCATCTCCAGCTGCTTTAAATAGTTAAGTAGGGAGTTTAACTATGCCAGCAGCTTTTAGGTATTAAAGCGGATTTGACAAAAAAGGGTTGCGTTGGAAAATTTGGTATTACTAGAGCGATTCGTACATAGAAGATTTGTCAAAACGAGCCATCTGAACGAGACATTTTACGACACTTTGTATTTAGGTCACATATTTACCGATAAACTTCAGCACGTATGCGCTCATATTTCTATGAGGAAGAACAACGACATCACAATAAATATGTCAACAAGGTCCTTGACAAGACATACGAGCAGCTCTGCAAGTCAAAGACATCTCCATCTGAGAGACAAAATTTTAGTAAGGCTTTAATGTCACTACCTCTTGCAAGATTCAGATTTAAAAAGTTTTCCTACTCAAAGGCACTTGGAGATCTTTTGATCAGCCTGCATTCGGTCAGATCATCGTAACTGTCGCAAGACGATGAGCAAAAAATCCCGTAACCATGCGCATGGATCGTATTGTAATGGCCAACAATTTGTTCGGTCTTGTGCGAAAGATGGTAATATTATTATAAAAATATCATTTACACCAAATTATTTTCGAAATCTTACAGAAAAATTGTGCTACTTGGGTTCTAGAGAGCCATCCTTTTGAAATTGATTTGGTAATTTTCGACTTCGAAGCTTTAGTATTCCCTCATTCAACGTGTCCTATGAACCTTCTGACAAGATCAGTGTCGAAGTATTGTATATCTCATAAAGTTCGTTGTTGTACATTTTTCTCCAACTTTATGCAACGAAGCCGAATATCACTCGGTGGACATTTCCTTGAGATCGTGTGCGGATTGCTGCAACACCTTTCAGTTCTTCCCAATCCAGCAATTATCTCTAATACTTGCTCCACGTTTTTGAACAGTGTGACTGTTCTGAGATACCGATAAAAATTTTTGCATCAGTCACAAAAACATTGAATTTTTCGGTGGCATTCACCGAAGTCTACAAATAGAACGGGATAGTTGTTTATAATTGATGCAGTACCAAGGCGTGCATGAGCTACTATAAGATGCTGATTCCCTGCCATTCTTTTATCCGTAATGCAACGTTTGCTATGGATGTCTAAATGATAATTTCTAAACCGCCGGTTGATCACGAGGTGGTTGGCTTGGACGGACGTTTGTTGCCTTTCTGTTCTATCTGAATACATCTTGTTGTGCGTTTTTTCTCAAACAAGGAGACGTGGGTGCTCATCATATGTTTAAGCTCAGTATTGTCATTATCTTCCTTGGCATTCAAGACCCCCATTACATTGAAGATGTCCCCGTTGTGTTCTGCATTTTAAGCATCACCTAGTTGGCTGTAAAAGTTGCCCTTTTCTTCCCAAGTCTTGGTTTCTTGCATAACACAGTAAGATGGAGACTTTTTTTACTTTACTCTGGAATCTGGAAGATAAATTCGGTTGCTGGAGGTCTTCTAAAATCTGAGGCTTTAGTGAGCTGATTTTTTTTTTATAATAAACTAAGATGGTCTTGTACAGGGTGTCCCAGTTTAGGAATGTTTTTGTTTAGTTCGGTGACAACTTTTAAAATGTGCCGATGTTACTTTATTTACTGATTAAGAGTGAACGAGTAAAGTGTTTAGCAAATGTTTAAGAAAAAATATTTTCGATTCGCGAATACGCGTTTACGGTTTCTGTAATGGGGATGCAAAGTTAGCTAGATTAGAGTACCAACGGCGATATCCTTGACGGAGGATTTCTTCTAGGCCTTTTATCAATGCTTTTCACCGCCTTTCAACTACCGGCTCAGCATATGGACTTCCAAAAAGGATTAAATTTTGACAATGACTGCTGCATCAACAAGATGAGAAAGAGCAGTTTATTCAGAAAATTTTATGGACTAACGAAGCCCAGTTTACGAGAATGGGCATTACCAACCAACGAAATTCGCACATCTTTTCAAAGGAAAAGATTCAGTTGAAATGCAGATGTCTTTCTTAGCTGTATACCATTTTACAAAAGTTTTAGAGTGAATGGACCATTCATACCTCCACATGTCATAAATTCAACATTCTGTTTAGAATTTTTGAGAGACCAGTAGCCGGAACTCCTGGAAAATGTTCCTTTTACTCAGAGGCAATGAATGGTTTTCCAACACGATGTTGCTCCTTGCCCTTGTAGCAATAATGTAACTTCATTTTCAAATCAAAAATTTAATGGACTGTGGATTGACCGATTTAGTCCTTTTCCTTGGCCACTTAGATCTCCTGACCTAATGCCAATGGATTTTTTCCTGGGGAGCCATAAAAGAAAGGGTTTATTTGACTAAGATTTCAAGTCGGGAAGAGTTCCAAAAGAGTATAAATACAGTGGCAGAGAAGCTAAGTGGCATTTACCCAAACATTAATTTGCAGTCTGATATAATCAATATTTCGAAAATTTACTATAAAAGCGTTTTGAAATCTCAAAGCGTAATGGTCCTTTTTAAGACCACAAAAACTATTTAAAGGGATATTAAATTTATTTTGTAGGTGGAAAAGTTTAACATAAAAATCGTAGATAACGAAGGGAAGACAAAAGTTTTGATAAAAAAATTTAACCTAAAAGTTGAAAATATTTTTCTGATGGAATTGGTCCAACGATTTTTCAAAATGTTAGCTTTAAAAAGCCATAGTTTTGGCTGGTTTGCTATACCCTGCAATACAATTTTTTTTTTCGCCACAACTTCAGGAATCTTCAGCTATCAGGACGAAAACCTATACTGGGACTGTCTGTATGTCGGGGAATGGTAAGCTTAGTTTCGGCTCTAAGTATAGAGAGCTGAGGTGGATTCAGCATGCAGAATTAACGTAAATTTATACCACTTTATCCATCCAAATATAACTAAAACTGAAGGGTTGCTAAAAGAGTTGTAATAATTTCTTTAAATGGAGCTATCGCTATGTTTAAATATTTGCCACAGATATACCATCAGTCATTGTAGACCTTGATATGTCCGTATTGTGATTTATTTGGACTAGGCTTATGCACTGAAGTAAGCTCAGCTGTGCTTGCTTTCGTTCATTCACAATTACTTGTTTGAACTCACAATATTGCAGTTCGAAAACGGTGGTGGAGTAGTTTACAGGGGCGCCCTTGCTACCTAGCTGGGCTATGGCGGACTAATGTGTGTTGGAAGTGATGCCTATATCCAAAATTGTTCTTCTGTTGTAACTTTCTAGTTATTGCCAGGTTGCATGCAATTCCCAATACATACACAGTCATTTTAATTGCTTCCCAAAAGTGTTTAGAAGTCTTTCAAACATTCAAAATGATGCTGATTATAATCCTTAAAACTTCGTACAATGGTTCTTTAATGTTTTGACAGGACTTTCCTTTCTCCCAGTGAAACTCAACAATCGATTTTCGCTATTAATTTCACCTCCATCATAGTATCGCACGCGTCCAAGACAATATTTTAGAAGTGTTTTCGAAACCCAAACTCTTTCTAATGTTCGTGCTCATAAATTTCACTTTTATTTAGTGAGCCGGGCAAGTGAATGACTGCAACCCCAAAAATAAAAATCGACCGTCCGGTCCGTTTGTTAGGTCCCGTTTAAGCATATAAACGTCACAAATTTCATTTAAAAAGCGATGTAAACACCACCACATAAAAAATGGTCTTCGTAGGCGCACCCAAGCTGTCAACGCAACGAACAGCAGTTGGGGTAAATGGTTTCTTTGCCCTCTTATTTCTAACCCAGGACTTGAAAGCAAAAGGGTTGTGACTATTCTTGTTCTATAGAATTCGGAAGTTAAACCCGAAAATTCACCATAAGGGTTAAATCGGAGTGATGATATTTCTTCACACAAAATCCTTCTGGCGCATTGGTTGGTGGTCCTTACAAAGCGGATGTTATTATTGCCACGGGCGCGTGGCATACCCTTCTTTCAAAAAATCGAGTTGGACCATTTTTTTTTTTTTTTTGAATCAGAATATTGTTTCCTCGATAAACAAACTTCAATCAATCAGGAAGTATTCAATATTCAACAATCAAATAGACCGAAAGGCAGATTGCCCAATGTCAGTTCTAGATGGAACTGGACTAAGGACTAACATACATACATTCAACTACTAAGGACTGCTATGAAGCCATTTCAATAAATAAAAACGAATGCCAGTGCAACATGGCGACATGTGAATCTAAATTATTGTCATCACCTTTTTGGTCCTTATGGCGTGTCCTTTAAGCTTTTATTCGGAAATGTTTTTATGTTTTTATAAGGACATCGTTTTCTTGTTGGATTTTCCCTTTTTGTTTTCGATGGAATGGGAGCAGGACCATTATGAAATCATTTAAATTGCCGTCACATCTGATGCTGAGATTTATTATGGAGCAAGAGGGTTGCGTCAAAGTTTTGAGGGTTCAAGACAAGGAGAAGTATAACGAATTGATTTTGTGCTACGTAATCCTCTGGTGAGTTGTTCGAACAAGATGCTTGGGGCATGTTAACAAGATAATTTTGTCATAATTCGATTAAAGAAAGCTAAACAAGGAACATTTGAAGTTATGTAAAAACTATCTTTTGATCCACAAATATGACTTTGATTTCTATAAACTTTAACTTCTTTTGGTTTTTATGAAATGGTATCGGACAAAAATAACTATTTTCAATCAAAGAGACGTCATTACAATTCTGTATTAAGGACTATTGTATGAAGGATAACTATGACCAATTTCTTTAAAATTTGATTCACATCCCCATTATGATCCTTTGTTACCACTATGGTTTCAGTCTATAACAACTTGTAGTCCACGACAAAGACAAGGGCCAAAGATTGAATACCAATCAGTGTGAAGTTTTAATTGAAATACCACTCAAATACTGCGTATATTGACTATGGGTGGGGTTCCACGTGGGTCTGTGGTAGGTTAGGTAAGGTTAGGTAAAATTGGCTGTTGGAAAGACCATCACACTTAAGCCTCTTGGCCCAGTTTGATGCCACGTAAATCTGTGATCCTCCTATTTTTGGAACTAATTTGAGCTTATGATAAGGTGTGGAAGACTGTTAACCTCTATATTCTTTATATTGCTTAAGTCATTGTAGAAAAAAGCTCCTAAGTGGAGTTTTCTTCTTTGGAAGGGAGCTGGGATTGTCTCTTCCTCCTCCTTGTCCATGAAGCTTCAACAGGAATCATTTGTTAAGGCAGTGTCCAGTGATGACATCCATGATGGCGCTGAGATGTTTCCTATTTATCATAGAAAGATCAAACTCTTAGAGCTCTTCTGTAAGCATTCAGTTTTAATAAT
The DNA here is from genome assembly GCA_907269105.1 of Volucella inanis. Classification (NCBI taxonomy): domain Eukaryota; kingdom Metazoa; phylum Arthropoda; class Insecta; order Diptera; family Syrphidae; genus Volucella; species Volucella inanis. The sequence goes on along the minus strand of OU026157.1, from coordinate 48,069,295 downwards.
AATTTGCACGTAGACATTGGTATACCGATGCTTCTATTTTGCGGTAGAATAGGTAGAGTGATTCTATAATCAAACTGAGTACAGGGACTTTATAGCAGCCTGACTTCGAAAAGATGCGGATCACGTTTTTCTTTAGCCAGAACAGAGCTTCTTTAAAAGCCAAAATTTCCGCCTGGAACACTCTGCAGTCATTTGAAAGACGGAAGGAGAGGCTTAGATTTATCTTATCTGAGAAAACACCGCCACTAACAACTCTATCAGTTTTGGATCCATCTGTGTAGAAGTGGATCTTTTTTACATGAAAATCTTTGTCAAACCAAAGTTCTAATACAGTACAATCGATGTTATCTGCAAGGATTCCTAGTAAATTAAGATTGTTAGCGTGGCCAAATTTACTATTTGTCTACTGTGTAGCTGCTTTAAGGCGAATAACTGCGGTCACAGCTACTTGCCTGTTGAAAATATAGAGGAGTGCCAAGTGAAACAGAATATCTAGTGTCGCGGAGGGAGTGCTAGGTTTCGTTATCTTTAAAGCTTTAGATATGCAATCTGCAGAGACGGGAGCGTGTACCGACAAATGTATTGCGTATAATACAACAATCAACCAAGAAGTTTGAGTTAAGACTTAGAGAATTATAGAAAATAGTTAAGAGCCAAGCAGGTATCAGAACTATGACCGCAAAAAGCAAGCCCCTCCAACTAGCTTATTTTATAGCTAATTGCATTCAATTTTGTATCATACATTTTTTCAAGTTTAAATGAACGCCATCTATGAGCCAATCTTCGTATGGTGAGTAGTTTTTTACTGGTTGGTTTAATTGACTCGTTGAGTTTAAGTGTTTACTCATACGCTTCAAGTGTTCTATGCACTTTGGATGTGCATTTTCTTATCCATGCTTTGGCGGACTAAGGCTTTCATACAGCATGAATGCTAGTATTTTAAGAGCTACTTCTGCCTCTTTTTATACTGAGGTCTTGCTTTAAGCAGCGTGACAATTAGAGCATTGGTATTGCTGTCCTGACTGCCATCTTTAAAGTTGAATGGTTCATCACCGACTGTCGTACTACTATGAGATTTCCTTCTCCGTTCTTGCAGATTTTTCTTCAGCCTATACATCTTTCGCACGTTTTACATTTCAAGAAAAACTTCGGAACTTCATTCTTCTGATAGCACCTCTCCAAGTTCTTGGACAAAGCTTTACTCATGCTCTTCCTCTTACTTCTGAGGAGCCTAGATTCTTCCCTTCTTTCTGCTTGTTGTGTGCGAATCCTTATCTTTCTTTTGTGCAGGGCCGTTCTGTGCACCCGCTGTTTTTCCGCTGCCCGTCTACATTTGTTATTTAACCAGAGATTTTTCGGGGAAGTGGTGCAACTAGCCTTCTATATTTAGTGTTGACGATATCAGACTTCTCGAGAGGTTAAGGGAGATTCGATAGGGAAATGGCGAAGTTCCACTTCCTTACAATGGTTCGGTAGCTTTGAGCTATTACGGATATCCGCATGAGTATCTTGGCTACAACGAAATAATGATTCGAGCAGATGTAAGCTGCTTGGAACATGATCATTAAGTTGATCAGGAGTCAACCGAGTCCGAGAAAATTGTGTACTGGCTACATTTACACTGCCGCGGAAGCTCCAGTTTCTAACCGTCACGAAATTCAATAACCGCAAAGGACGAATTTCAAGTCATATTTAGGGCATTGCTTATAGGTTTTGTCGGAGCGATCATAGAAGCAAATTTTGGTAAGGTCGTCCTTCTCCTTCATCGGGGCATGGGTGTTTATGAGGCTTATGTTGGCGAACTTAGCCTTTATGCAAATCGTCAACTTTTCGGTTAAAGCCTAAAGTTCAAAGCTTGTTCCCTAGGTCTTCCTCTGATGCCAAATCTGCATCCAAATAAACGCTTCGACTGCTGTCCTTGTCTGTAGCATTGTACAAAGTATCATAGATATTAAAATTGTTTTTCCGCTTTTTGTCCATTCCATCCCGTCGTACTTGTTGGACGGCAGTTATGTCTTCTTTATATCAGTCGAGTTTTTGAGTTGTTGAGAGCATGCAGTTTATTTCGCTTTTCAGTGTCGTCAACAGTAGATTGTCAAGTATTTCGTCACATTGTGATTGTGACCCCTATAAGAGCGTAGGTCAGTGCTTTGGTACTGGACCAGCACGCATTTCCAATTTAAGTCTGCATGCGTTATGATGATGCTACCAAGGACCATCACTGGGTGTTAGGGCAAGTACAACCTCACAAAATTGTTTGCTGCACTGTTGGCCTAATCCAGGTTATAGGAGTGTCAGAACTTTCCCGATCAATTACCGCGGGGAACAAAAACTACGTACCTTCAAATCTCAATGGTGTTTGCCGTCTTTAAAGCGAAATTTAAAGGCCCAACAATTATCCATGAATAACACTTGTATCGTTAAAACTGGTAAACTTTCAACTCTAGGTATGTGTCTTTATTGTTTTTGATTTTTTTTTTTATAATCCCACCCTCGCAACAAGGGGATATGAATACTCTTTTACTAGCTTTTCACCAGGATAAGGGCGGGTGGTGTAGTAGTTTGAAACTCAGGAGCATTAGTATTCGATATTTTTCCCAGAGGTGGTTGTCAAACTGGACGGGACGAGCAAGTGCATCCTCAACCAGTGGGTCTCAGTACATGCTAATTGTTAGTTCGTTATATTTAGCCCAGCAAGCAACCACTCCAACAGCAGTGTTATGCCTTCATGTCAGAGTTGACGCCGACGGGATTTTCATATAACTACATGAAATTTCTGTGAAAAAATTTTTTCAGAGAATTGCCTCGCGAACCCACCACCCTCTGCTTGAGGAGTCTATGCATACGAGTATACCACTACACCACGGCCACCCCGTGGTGATGTCATCATGTCATCGAAAATGGTGCGAAATGTCTGGTTTTTGCCGCCCTTCAGTAAAAAGCTGAGTGTTGTATCCGTTAAGTCATTTAAGGAATTTTTTTTTTTACATCCTCAGCACCTACTGTCTTGTATTCCTTGCTAACTTTTGCAAACTTTTACTCACAGTCTTGGTCTTTTTACTTACAATAATAGCATCTCTCAATAGATTCCATCGGAACTTTGTGGTGATCCGCTTTCTTCCTTCTTTAAGGTCCATAACTTTCATTAAGTCTTTCAGTAGTTTTACTGGTTTTTGTTGACAGGTTTACCTGGTCCTCTGCGCTTCATAATGTGCATATCCGGGATGACGAGATGTTGAAAACGTCAAATTTTGTACCAGAAAATAATGACTTGCGGAAGAAATTCATTTGAAAAAAAGTGCTGCAGAGTCACATCGAATGTTTGTCGAGTCATATGGTGATCATGCTCTGTCAGAAGTAATATGCAAAAGATGGTTTCAACGGTTCAGAGATAACGATTTTGATGTGAGAAATAAAGAACGTGGAAGACCACCAAAAAACTTTGAAGACATCGAAATGCAAACAACATTTGATGAAGATGACACTTTGAGTCAGAAACACATGGCACAAATGTTAAATGTTGCACAACAAACAATCTCTGACCGTTTAAAAGCTATGGAAAAGATCCAAAAGTCTGGAAAATAGGTGCCACATGAATTAAATGTAAGACAGATGGAGAACCGAAAAACCACTTGTGAAATTTTGCTTCAAAGACACGATAATAATCAGTTTTGCATCGAATTGTTACTGACGATGAAAAATGGATTTATTTTCAGAATCCTTAACAGAAAAACTCATGGGTTAATCTGGGACAACCATCAACTTCGACTGTAAAACCAGATCGATTCGGCAAGAAGACAATGCTGTATGTCTGATGGGACCAGAAAGGTGTGGTGTATCACGAGCTCCTAAAACCTGGTGAAACCGTTAATACAAATCGCTACCAACAACAAATGATCAATTTGATCGAAAAACGACCAGAATGGGCCAGAAGACAAGGCAAGGGTATTTTGAACCATGACAATGCACCTGCACACAAAGCAAAACTGGTTCAGGATACAAGCAAAGCACTTCGCTGGAAGCTGCTAACCCACCCGCCGTATTCATCAGACTTAGGTCCTTCCGACTAGCATTTGTTTTCATCGATGGGACACGCATCGAGGAAGTCGAAAATTGGGTGACTTTTTGGTTTGCTTCAAAGGACGAACAGTTTTATTGGCGTGGAATCCATAAAATGCCTGAAAGATGGGAAAAGTGTGTAGCTAGCAATGGCCAATACTTTCTCATTACAAATTGGTGTTTTATTTTGACAAAAAAAAAAGCTCACTTCATATTCAAAACATAAAGGTTTGGTTTGGCTTCAAAAGCGTGAGTAAGACTAGTTCTACAATTAAGCATGTCTCTCAAGTTCTCTGAAATTGACGTGAAGGGATGAATGTTGTTCTTGGTGAAATGCAATATACGGAGCTCTTCAGATTAGAATTGAGTTTTATTGAGCGAGGCTCACATGGTTCAGAAATGATAAGCCTACGAACTAACTCTAATTCGTTGGAGGAAAGAAACTGAAACATATATGAGTACATGAAGACCTTTGGTAGAAAGATAATTCTTGTAACATAGAAATATAGCCATGCACATTTGTTTTCGCTTGGTCTGAAATATGTATCCCAATAAAGTTCTTCAAGCTTGATTCAGATCTTTTCCTTTCTCACTTGGTCGTGATATTAGTTTAGATCTTTGTCTGGGTTATGATCTTGATCATATGATTTAGGTTCACATAAATGAATTCTTAGTTATCACCTACAACTACATTGGTCGTCAGTTGGAAAACGGATACTTCATCTTAGATTGCTTGAGAAAATGTAAGGATCTGAGTGTGATGTTGCGCGGAAAACCTTTTCTACTAAATTAGGCTCCGTATTATATGTCAGATATAGGTTAATAGAGATCGACCAGGAGAAAAATTAATGCAATCTTACAAATATTAACACCGAACTTCCTGCTGACTTACCTTCGTCTTGGGTCTTCAAATACAATAGAAGTGTCCTGTAACCATTAGTAAATTGTCTACAGCGCATCTATCCCAACTCGTATACAATAGATAACATAACCTTCGGCAATTTATGATTATAAGTATTTACATATGTTTCAAACTGAGCAATGACAATATGATAGATCCAGGAGTAGCTAGACATCATTGACCTTTGCTCTCACAATTGTACCACAACAAAATTTGTGACCCTTTATTAAAGTGCCATTCCAAAGTCACTAACAATATAGAAGCCCGCGCCAAAAAGTCACCGCGTTCCGTCGTAAATGCAGAAAGGTGAAAGTTACTGCGAATGGTCAAAACCAGGATTGGTAAGGTTTATCAAAAGTTATAGAGTAAGTTTAAGATATTATTATGATAAGGACATTCAAATCCGCTAGTATTTCCAAGAATGTTTTCGTTGCCTTTAGGCCATGATAACCGAAGCTAACTGAACAATTTAAAAGTTGATTATTTGCTTCGATTTGCCTTGTTTTCAATGGTTCCTAAACGGTCTGAGCGGACAAATAAGAAGAAATCTTTCAACAGTTGAATACAGAAATCGAAAATAAAAGATAAATGTAAAGAAAACCTCTATACGGAAGAAAAAAAAGAAAAAAAAGTCCTTTCGACAATTTATCCTATTTACCATACTTTTGTGTGGCAACAATGGTCCATGGTAAAAAGGAAATATGGAAAAACCACCCCTGCTCATTTGTTTGACCTTTTTATTCATCAACTTGGTTGGGCACATATATAGAGACTTATCAAACATTGAACAAAGCTTACCACCACCCCAGAATGCGTGCGCCAGAGGGCTGCTTTCTGGTCGAGGACCAGGAACAAGAATAAAACCAGAACCACGACCAGGACTAGAACGCCTGAATAAATTCCAACTCCAAGGGTAATGGAATCTATTTTCCATTCAAATGACCATTTATTTACCTTTTTTTTTTTTTTTTTTTTTTTTTTTTTCTTTCTTTGCCCTTTTATACACACAAAATGGAGGAGTACCGGGGATGACATATGGGGTAACTCAAGAAAGGTTTCCTCAATTTCTTCAAAGCACACTATGGGGTGAGAGAGTGCTAAATGGAAATAGAAATGGAAAAACGAGATTAAGATTATCAGAAGTAGCCTCTTACGAATCGTTTACGTACCGGGGACTACTATAAGGAAATCCAAAAAGTTAAGAACAGGGGTTGATAGTTGAATCATGTCCTTTTATTACTTAGACGGAATAAGATGGAACTACTCATTTACTACAATATAAAGTCCCACTTCAATCGTCATTCACCTGAAAGTAGTCAGTACGAGTACATTAAAAGAAAATTGAATTCAAAACGAATGAAACTTGAAAAGGTGAAAAGTTGTGTGATGACCAGAGACCGAATGTGCGAGAAAGAAAGTCTCCATTTTTGTTGGCATTTCCTTTGAATAACCAAACGAGGCTATGAGTCTATGAGTGTTGAAGTCATGGAGTAAAGCGTTGCTCCGTTAAAAGGATGTCCACTTGCATTGAGTCTGCTTTTGTCATATTACTTGAATGGAGCCCGTCGGACAAATTTCCAGTCAAATTAATCCAATTGATTGCCGAGTGGATTGGTGGAGTTTTTCCTTGTCGCTACTCCTTGTCAAATAGTCAAACGGATAAGTGAAGGAAGTTGTGTGGAATCAGGTTTGTGGCAGATAGTTTCCTTTGGCTATTGCTTGAGTAGAATTTTCAATATTATATGTTGTACTACAATTGAATTTAACTTAAAGTTTAAGTCATCGTTCTAAACGTTAGAAAAACCACTAGGAGCTATCTCAACTACTATATATTCTATTGAAGACAGAAGAATTATCAGTCAGTAATCTTCGATTTTCACTTGATGGAAATTTTGTCATCATGAAATAATCCTTAATAACGATTCGAAGCGATTAATAGTTTTTTCTTTTAATCGAATGATTTTTTTGAGACTCCTCAGTGTATCTGTGTGCTTAATAACTATTAACTGAGAAGTCTAATCAATGAAGCAATAAAGTATCTGCGCTATTAGTTATTTAAAAAAAAAAAAAAAAAAAAAAACAGACACATATGACAGAATGGGTTTCAGCATAGCCACGTATATCTGAAGAAGCCTATTCAACGACAGGTTGCATGTCTTGCGAGAAATACGACAACAACTTGGAAATTCAAAGACATTTTGAATCCGCGCTTACACCTATTTGGGCTTTTACTTAGATAACTGATATGGTACATTCAAAAATTAGTTTCGGATTCATGAAGCTCAACTGTTCTTTCTGTTCAGCAGAAAGAAAGTCAGACTATTCAATCGAGTAACTGATAATTTTTGCGGATTACCAACATTGGTAGTTGGTCAAGTTTAAGCTTTCGGGCAGCTTGTTGGCCATCATGCGTGAAAATTCCGTATCACCTCTCATCACAATCGATGCTGTCTCTTATCATGTGATGTGATTAGGTCTCTCGATCTTTGAGACAAAAGCCGAATTCAAAGTTCGAGGTTATGGCTAAGGAGGATATCCCTAGCAAACCTAGAACCCGCATCTGAATCTCAGCTGAACCCTACTCCCAGGAATACATTCTGGAGATAATTAGGCTCAGTAAACCAACCTTTCCGACTCACCTTAATTGTGATCAATAGGGAATCCCTTAACAATCTGGTACAGACTAAAGGCATAATTCGGTTCATATTCGAGTATATAATTCTAATGTTTTACAAGAAGGCTGAGCTGGATGCTGACTAGCAACCTTCTCCTTGTTTAATCGAAACAGAAAGTACAGCCTCAGATATTTAAAATCGATAGCGACGAGGTGACAACCAAGTCAACGATCTCCACCGACGACGAATCAAAAAGAGCTCCTTTGCGATCAGAGAATGAAGATCAGCTTTTGGGTACATTTTGAATGCATTCAAAAACACGGAGGAATGAATTGCTTTTGTACTGACTTAGAAATGCTGATGTTTACGAACTGGACCTCTTTCTTTTTTTCGCAGATGATGGAGCAATTATACGCAATGACATGACAGCCGTACTTAATATCATCATAATTAGACCGGACAAAGGTGCTAAAAGAAAACGTGCTACGAATCCTGCTTTGACGATTTTACGAAGCAGCAAACCCAACTCTTGACATCTAGAAGGCATCATCATGCCAAAGTGCAAAAAATTTAAATACTTAGGGTGTGTCGTGAACCACCAACAAAGTTGCGATAACGATGTCGCACATAGGGTCCGTATGGGCTATCTTAAATGGCATGGAAACTAAGCAGTATTTTGTGATAGAAAGGTTTGCCATCTCTTACAGTAGTATGTCCGGCTTTAATATACGCATACCAATGTTGGATAAATAACGAAAAATATAAAGAAAATGGATAAGTTCCAGGCGAGGTTCGAAGAAGAAGGCGAACCAAAAATATCGTAGCTACCTAACTCAAATGCGAAAATATAAGCAAATTCTTGGCCTTAGTAACAGGTGATCTACAATAAAATGGAGTGTCCTGCAGAATGGTTCTAAAGTCCAGAAATTTGGACTTCTTTCTTTAGGGCTATGTGAAAGAGAAGGTCCTATGCCAAAGCTTCCCAGTCGGTTCAATCACTTAAACCCAACATGCTTTATCAATGAAATATACATAGTTTCAGTCGTGCTAAACAATTTTGTGGTCGTGGAGGTAAATTGGCTGATGTTATTTCTTATTTTTAATGGAAATCTTTCTTCTAAATAGTGATCATCGTCATGCTTCTGTAATAGGACTGCTCCGTAATCTTTTTTGCTGGCGTCGGTGTTCAACTGAGTTGATAACTGGGGTTTCAATATTTTTAATGCAGGCTCGCGGCATAGCAATTCTAACAACAATTTGTAGACTTGTTCTTCCTTGGACCCCCAAATGAACTTGACATCTTTTCTAGTCAGATCAGTCAATGAATTTGCTATAATGGCGTACTTTGGGTAGAATTTTCGAAAGTACCCTGTTAATCTCAGGAATTGCATGACAATTGCACCCGTCTTTTCTTTCGACGACTTAATGTTGCCATTACCGATAATGTGATCAAGAAATTTAACTTGTTTTTGGATAAAAGCCCACTTTCTCCAATTTATAATAAGTCCGCTGGACAACCTCTAGGTCTTTCCTTAACTTAGCCATCTCTTTCTCTTAGAATTTTTAAGGAACTATCAAGTCGTCTAAATATATAAGCAACGACCACCTCTCTGCGCTTTGAATCTTGTAGTAACGAAGGCCGTATACTTTTTCGCGTCTCTTCGCGTTTTTCATATGAAAAAAACCCAATTTTGAGGTTCAGTATGGAGAAGACTTTAGCGCCACACAATTCTTCCAGCAAGTCTTCGATAATTGCTAATGGATACCGATCCTTAAGAACATGTCGATTGAGCTGCCTGCAATCAACACAAAGCCGCAGGGAACCATCTTTCTTGCGTGCATGTACAATGGGACTAGAGAAATCTGAATTACTATTTCGGATAATCCCATCACGTAGTCACTCGGTGAGTTGCTCATACACAACCTTCTTTTCTAGAGGAGCTAATTTAGGTGGTCTTTGATAAATAGGTTTCTCATTATCTAAGACGATTTTCATTGATGATGAAAACTTCTAAGTCCTTTATGGCGTTCGAGGTTTCTTCTATTTCAGACTCATCGTATTGTCATTTGGAACACTTCTCTTGCAAATTTGCGCTTGGCTATCTGTGATTGTTAGACTAATCTTCGGCAAGAGATTACAAAATGACAACTTAGATCATAACACTCGCCTAGCATCAGTTACCTTATATTGCATAGACCCTGATCCCCATGTCTTACCCTTGTTGTTATGTCTGGTACCGTCAGCTTGTTGATCCTTGCGTGCTGAATTTGATTCCCGGTTAATTTACTTTCGGGACAACTTCTGGTAATGTGTCCAAATTTGTTGCATTTAAAACGATGACTGCCTTTCTTTCTATTTGGACAATCCTGGGATGAATAAGAAAGTGCTATGCAATTTTTGCACCAAAGATGTCCCTTTTTACAGCTACCATTGGACTGGATTTGGTTGTCGCAGCACTTTTACAATGTAGCTGACCAGTTTTTAACTTTTCATAAGATTTTAATCCCTCCTTCAAATCGTCAAAAATTTTGGCTTTACACAGTATGCTCTTTTTAAGAACATCATCCGGAATGCCTCGTCTATCGTTCCTCCTGAAGCAGGAAAGATTTCTCCTCTGTTTTACTACTTTTTTCTACTCGTTTGTAAGCGTTTCATTGTTCAGACTTGCCAAACTCTTTCAATAGAAATGCTTTTACTGACTCCCGACTATAAATCGCAGTTTAATATAGCAGTGCTAGCTTGTAAGCCCCAAAACAGTAATCGCTTCGAAAATAAGAACTTTTGGACCTCTCTCCAGTTGCAAACTGTGAATATTTTCTCGAAATCCTCAACCTAGGAATCAGCACATTTTCCACTTCCCTCACTGAACTTTTCTAATTCTTCTTCCATATCATTGAATTGAAGAGCGTTTTGTAAAGACACTGTTCGTTGATGATCGCCAGCCGATGTCCTTTCACAGATAGAGTTGTCATATCTACGAAATTTAAATTAATATTACCAGCAAATAACGGATCTACAGTGTTCGGTACACATAAATCGGAGTAATCACTTTCACTATCTGTTGTTTGAACAAGACCTTCCTTTAAAGATGTGAAACTTTCCACACCTAAGATGTTCCAATCGAATATGTTTTGAATGCGCGCAACAAGTTCTCTTTTTGGTTGTTTTCAATTGGTACACACTTAATTAATTAATCAAATTAAAGAAAAAAGAAATTAAACTAGAAAACAACAAAACTTTAATTGCATGTCTGTAAGTACAGGCCAGCTGTTTGGGCACTTAGCAAAACACAGGTAAATCCCAACCCACACCTCTCAGATCGCTCTTATTTGAAGCTACCTGGCTACGAACTAGTGTCGTTATTCTTTTTCCATCACAGTCTCGCTATTTACGTTCGTAGTGATGTAGCTTACCAAAGTCCACCACAATGTAGTTCCTGTTTCAATCCAGATTTCAATTTCCTGTGGTTAAAATTCTACCTCTGCAATCAAATCATGCACTACTGCTCTATTTACAGAAGCTACACATCAGACAGCAGTTCCACCTTTAACGAGTTCGATGCGCTGTCTGACTCCACTCAAAGAATTGTATCTCTGTATCCTCATACTAAAATCGTTATTACTGCCGATTTCAATATACACAACTCTGGCTGGCTTCGACATTCTGGACACCCGAAGGACAGGGTGTTGAGTTCTTAGTTGCGGAAAACAACTTGACTTGACTTGAGTCCACTCGAATACCAGAGGTTCATCGTCATACCGCCAACACCCTGGACTTGTTTTTAACCTCTCACCGTGATAAGTACACTGCTGATGTGCTCTTCCCTCGAGGCTCGTTAGACCACTGTGTCATATCAGCTAATTTCTCATACACCTACCACGCAGTTAGAGAAAAGATTCCTAAAAAACCGTATGGCAATACGAGAAAGTCAGTTGAAGCGGACTTAACAGCTTTTTCAGGAATTTTAACTGATCCTTATGTTTCCTCGATAACGACGTGGATGCCACTGCTGATATCATCACATACATCACACCACAGATTCTTTACCCCTCATCGGATTAAGGGTATCAGCCCAAAGGCGTGGTACGATTCGAGCTATAAAGAGTCTGTCAGGGTAAAAAAAATGTTTTTTCCGTCCTACAAAACCAACCCGACTGAGGAAAACCGAAAAAAGTTCAAACGAGCCAACAATGACTGCAGCGTCTTTCTTAAGCGGGTAAAATTTCAATATGACCAAAAACTGAGGCTAAAAATACTACAATAAAAGATAGTAAAAATTATTCGTTGTTCTTCAAAAACATAAGAAATTCTGCCTTATCCTTCATCCCAACACCAATTTGATGTTATGCGGCTAGCTTCTCCCCCTAAACTTGAGTGCGTCGAATTTTCAATAGGATGAATCCACTCGCGTAGTACCAAGAGTACTTAAAGAGCTTAACTTTCACCAATCCACTGGTCCAGATGGTATATCTCCCCTTCTTCTGAAGAGGTGTTCTTCCTCGCTGACAAAACCACTGCGTAAGCTTTTTATCAATCCTACTCTTTAAGATTCTTACCGAGCAGATGAAAAATAGCATTTGTTCAGCTCGTCCCTAAAAAAGGTGAATCTTCTTCCCTCTCCCCCATTGTATTTACGTCCCTTCTTTCCGAGGTCATACAAACGCTGATAAGCCTTCAGCTTCTAAAATATCTCGAAACACGAAAGTTTCTCAATGACCGACAGTACATTTGGCAAAGACCAAGACATTTGGCAAAGTTTGGCATCAGGCTCTTTTGTCGAAAATGCGAGCTTTGGGATCGATGACTCTCTTCTTCAATGAATTAGAATTTACCTTTGTCTTGGATGGTTTCAAGTCGGATGTTCACCAAATAAGTGCTGGTGTGCCCCAGGGCTCCGTTCTGTCATCGGCAATCTTTTTAATTTTCATTAATAATCTCTTGTCTACTACTTCCAATCCAGTATATTCCTTTGCTGGTGAGAGTACTCTCTGCTTTTTATATTTGTCTCGGACTAACATCCCTGCTCTTCGGCTGTAGAACGTTTGTTAAGCTCATAAAATTCTTATATCAACAGCATAACCAATTGGAGAACTATCAACAGAGAGGAATTTATTGCTTCCAAAACTCAATGCTGTCTGCTGTCATTAAAGCGAAATCTACATAAGTACCCAGTCCTTATCCATGAATGGCACTTGCATCGTCAAAACAGAAAAACTTTCCTTTCTCAGGATGTGTGTTAGTGACAACTTACGTTGGAATGACAACAAATTCTGCGAAATGTCTAGGTTTCTCCAATCGATGTTAAAAAATATTTACCCTCTCTGACAATACGAGGGTTGTTTGATCAATACCCGGATTAGAAATGAAAACGAAACTTTTTTTAGCTTTTGAGAATTTATTTTTCAATATAATCCCCTTTCAACCCCCCCGTATAGTACGATTTTTGCAAAATACTCCTCTGCGGCGACGATGACTTCCTCGTTCGACCCGTACTTCTTTCCGGAGAGTGATCTTTTAAGGTTTGGAAACAAAAAGAAGTCGCAGGGAGCTAAATACAGAGTATACGGAGTATGGGACAGCAATTCGACCAATGGTTACGACTGCGGAGGTGTGAGCCGGTGCGTTATCGTGGTGGAAAATCACTTTTTTCTTCGTCAAATGTGGTCGTTTTTTCTTCAAATCGGCGTTGAATCGGCCAAATAAATCAACGTAGTATGCTTCTGTAATTGCTTTTCCCTTCTCCAAAGGGTCAACGTGGATCATACCTCGCGCGTTCAAAACAAACGGTGGCCATCACCTTTTCAGCCGATAGAACGATCTTCGTCTTCTTTGGAGCGAGTTCATCGTGTATGTACCAATGAATACATGTCTTATCGATTGCTCGATTAAACGAGCAAACGCGGTACCTATCACGCAGACAGCTTTTCATGCCTAAAATCTCGTGCTGGATATGGCTAACGCGTTCAGTTGAGATGCCTGCTATATTACCTCAGCCAACTCTCACATTTTTACTCAGCCGTCCGCCAATATGAGATCATGGACTTTGTCTACGGTTTCCTCTGTGGTAACCGTTTTTGGGCCAATTGGGCGCGGTTCATCATAAAATGACGTGCGGCTACTGCGAAACTCTGCAAACTAAAGGTACACAGTACACTTGAACGCGCACTCATTATAAAAAAAGCTCTCCTTTGCGACTGACTTCCTTATCTCCCTTTCTGCCTTCTCTTTTCCAATTCAGCACAAACCTTATTCCACTGGTTCTCCTTGTCTTGTCATCTTTATTTTCGTACCACCCACACAGATATCACATTTTACTTCATAAAAAATACGTCCTTTCTTGATAAATAAAATGAAATTAGATCATAGCTTTTAGAAGTACCACAATGTTGTAGTTTAAGGCCATTGCTATTTATCTCCTCATACGAATACGAGTATGTTCCTTTTTTATAAAAATTGTCACTGGAATCCTCAGGTGTCACCTGGAAAGAAAATAACACGAAATATTGAAATAAAAGCTGTTCCACAAATTGTTAATATTTTTCTAAATTTATTTTAACCATTATGTTTTTATTTTTGTTGTGTTTTCGTTTTTTTTTTTTTTTTTTCTTTTCATCATACATTGATACATAGCGTCATTGAAAATGTCAATTTGACAGGTGCTGACGGTTGCTTAGTTTTGATTTTGTTTTGTTTTGTTTTGTTTTTTTTTTACAATTGCTTAGGTCTAATTTTACAAATACAAGTAATTTTACAATACTACAATTGGTTACGGATTACTGGTTACGTTGTTAAAAGTTCTGTGTTTAAGGATACAATTCTACAATTCTACTAGTAAATTCGATAAATAGTTTTTTCTGTCATTAATTGTTAATTAATTATTTGGTAAAAATGGACATATTATAGTTTCGTTTACATTTTTCTTATAATTTCAATGTTTTTCTTTACACAGTGTTAAACGGTCTATGATATGACTTACTCGTACAATGGAATGCAAGAAGTACGGCTAAGAAGAATTTTAACATTTACAACAATTAAAAGATATTTACTCCTTGCCACCCTGTGTTTTGTTTAGGGCGGGCGAGGAGCTGATAAGTTTAGCTTTGTACATAGATACGGCACCTGAGTTGTGGGGCCTAACTGAAACACAAACGAACGGACAAACAAATACAACATCTAAGAATATTTCTATAAATTAGATTTGTAGTGACAGAACTATTCGAGGTAATTCTCACTGGTCGTCATGAAGCTGACTTCGATTGGATTGGACGAGGGATACCAACCGTTCAGGGCCTGTCATTCATGCTTGATGGTCGTCATGGGCTGATAGTGTGGCGAAAGGCTACTTATTGAACTGGAGTCTAAGCCATTAATAGAGGGTCGATTGATTGCTGGAAGACTGTACATGTTGCCATGGCTGCTAACTGGTGTACCAGTCGGACTGTCCATGTCCAGGGCGGGATTGATGCGTTTTTCTTTCTGCCGACGATTACAGAACCATACCCGGACTACTTCTTTCTCCATGCACAGTGAGTCGGCAAGGGCTGTTATCTCTTCGCTGGTAGGCTTGCAGTTGATCATGAAGGCTTTTTCGAGGGCGCCTCGGACGTTGGTTTCGATGGAGGTACGTTTCTTACGACGGCGACCCATGTTTTCGGGTGTTGTAAGCGGGTTCTGTAGAGCGGCTAGTCCGAAAATCCTGCGAAGGAGAAGAAGATGATTAGTAGTTGAATGAAAGTTGATCACAAGCTGATGGCTAACTCACCCCCCTGGTTTAGAAATACTGGTGTCTGCATCCTCTAACCACTTCTGGAGTAATGGCTTCAGTTTACACATGTTCTTGAAGCTCAGATTGAGGGCCTCGAAACGTGATATGGTCGTCTGAGAGAAGTCATTGCCGTAGAGTTTTCCCATTGCTAAGCCGACATCGCCCTGAGTGAAGCCTAGTTTGATGCGACGCTGCTTGAAGGTTTTTGCAAATTGTTCCAACTCCTCGAGATCGGTTGTTTCTTCTGGTGATTGATCCAGAATTCTGGGGGTGTTAAGAGAAACTGAGGAGGAGCCCATGAGCTTGGAGTTCTGTGGGGCATAGTTTGACATGCCGGGTGTGTTTGGTGTGAGTAACCCCGAGCCCATATTAAAACCGGCTGAGTTAGGCGGTGTTGTATGGGTGCTGGTTTGAGTTTTGGACATTGGAGTTGTGTGTCGACTAACTGGGCTTAGTGATGGACTTCGCAATGGGGACTTTGTCATGGATGTCACAGAGTAGCTATTCATTTTGCCCTGCGGCGTTGAGTGCTGGTGTTGGAGTTGTTGTTGGCGCTGGTGTTGGTGTTGGTGTTGGTGATGTTGTTGTTGTTGCTGCTGGTGTTGCTGTCTCTGTAGTGCGTGGAACTGTTGTTGGGCAGCTTGGGCCATAGCTTGGAGGGAATTTTGTAGTAGGAATTGTGAAGCTGCAGGATTATTTAGAGTCCCATCTGGTGCAACACTGCGCATCATTTCAACGTAATTCTGAATCTGGGCTTGGAAAGCTTGTTGAATATCTTGCGGGCTCAGTGCAGCTGTTAGTCCAAATTGGTTTTGCAGCAGTAAAGGCCCAAGTGGGTTCTGAAGTGCAGCTAAGGTGGCCTGTAGATTATGATGGCTGTTTGGACTATGACCGGGTGGCTGTGTATCCTGAGACAGAGGCGGTACATTCTGGGGAGTCGAAGAGCGTTGAATCGATGGTGATCGCCGAGTTGATGGGGATCGCTGAACCGATGGTGACCTCTGGACAGATGGGCATCTTTGAATTGATGGCGATCGTCTTGGAGAACGAATTCTCTTCGGTGATGGGGAACCTCTAGACTGTGCCAAGTTTAGTACTCCTTCAACCATGACATTCTTTTTGCTCAGATTCTCCGGTGATGGTGAACGTTCTCTGTCACTTAACTCATCACAGCTCTCGGCATCGCCTGAAAAAAAAAGTAAAAAATAAAAAATCACTATCAGTAAAGGGAACAAACAATATTTTGATTTTTAATTTTCCAATCCACTTGACAGCATTGGCAGAACAGCAGCCAGTTCTGTTTGCTGGCCTGGATTCGTGCACAATGTCCTGCTATGTATTTTATTCCTTACCACTGGCCAGGATAATGAAATTTTCCGTTCAACCCTATGGAATAATTTGATTTTGGTCAGAAAATTGAATGCTCCTGTCAATGCCGCTTCAGTTGATGGTGTTTGTTTGTGCTATTGGGCTTGTTGCTGGATGAGATGTTACGAATGGTAGAGGGGAGGTGAAATTTATACATAAACATTTTGTTTGTGATAGAATACCAATGAAGATGAAAGCATTCATGCAGCCATCAACGACTTTCGAAGGGGAGATGAACGCAAATTTTATTCAATCTTCCAATTGAGTGAGTTTTTTGGAGTTTTGAAAAGCTTATCAACATTGGGGCATACGGTTTGGGTTCGGAATCAGGTTTGTCCAGTAAGGGTTTTCTCAAAGAAGTAGAGAATTGCGATAGTATAAAGTGGACTACATTTTCGTCAAGAATAAGGGAAGCAATTTCTAAACGTTGATGGGTTGTTTTGTTGCATGTTATTGAAGGAGCTTGAGTGCTGTTGTAGCTGATAAAAAAGAGATTAAGGATGTGGAAGTTGTAATTTGTAAAATGGATGTTGAGAAGGCCAATTTAAAGGTTTAGTAGATTTCAGTAATTTTTGAGAAAGCTGATGGTTTCGATATTCAAAAGGAGTTTTTCGATTTAAGGGACATTCCTCGGTGGTATTCAGATGGTGGATAGGTCAAAAACTTATGTGAGGTTTGAAATGGAAATGTATTGTAGTTTCTACTTATATACGTGATGTCACTTGTAGAACTCGACCATATGCTACATCTTTTGTTAGAGTTTTGTAACAGAATTCACTTAATGTTGGATTAATTACAGACAAGAAAAAGTATCGGGAACAGAACGAATCCCTGAGCCATGCCAGCATTTATGCATTAGATTATCCTGATGTCAAACACTGTCGAATGCCTCTGATACCCATTTTCGGTGAGATAAGCCTATAAATCACTAATGCTACGAAACCGTAACATCCCCGGTCATTAAGAAATGTTCGTGTCTTGAGATATTTTATGAGCTGATAGTATACACAAATTACCATTTCCATGACTTGTGAGAAAAGGGACATTAGTCCAAAGAGTCTGTAGAAGGATCTTCTTTGTGTATTGTGATTGATTTAAGGAAAAGAAACATTGCTTATTCGGATGCAATTTTCTTATATGCGGTAGTCTTAGGCAAGAAGTCTACCTGACTTCTACCTGACAAGACACCTGAGCGAGCGTTTTATGAAAATTCGTATGAAGGATAAATTCGCTAACATAAACCTAATATGCGAGCATATGCGGCCTACGGAGGACAGGAACAGCGCCAGCGAAGAATATTTCTACGAGCTCCTCGACGAGCCATATAAGCAATTTCCAAGGTATGACGTTAAAATCATACTAGGCAATCTTAACGCCTGGACGTTCGATCGCTCCGGGTAGTCAACTTTGACTCGGATCACCACCTTGTTGTAACCAAGGTAAAAATGTCGATTTTCCAAGCGCCACAACAAGGATGAACTACTGTGAGTAGGTAAAACGTAGAAAAACTGCAACCGCAAGAGACCCCAAGAAACTTCGCTGATCGCGCATCCCGAAACCTTACAACCACACCTATGTCGCCAGCATAAAGTACTGAAACAACAACTGATGTGCTAGGTTTTACCCGACCACCACTAAGAAATTCCTGGCCTGATGAAGAATGCCGCCAACCACTTGCTGCTAAACAAGCAGCAAGCAAAGCTACGCTGCAAAAGAGGACAAGAGCTCTCTAGAAGAAGGAAAAAGAGAACGAGAAGTATGCTATCAAAAATATTGAGAGGTTGTACTCCAGGAATAACGTACGGAAGTTTTATCAACTGCCCTGCAGAAAGGGGGCCCCCTTTTAGCTATACTGTGTTAATGTCTAAAACCCTGAATGGCCCCTATCGGTGCGGTTTTAGAGTGGGAAACTCCACATTCGTCCATATTTTCATACTCCTTCAGATCCTAGAAAAAGCTAAAGAGCTCTAAATCGATTTCAAGGCCGCGTATTACAGCATTTATAGGCACGGGTTATATAAAGCTATGTCTAGTTTCGGCATTCCTGCCAAGCTCGTCCGTCTGTACAGACTGACGATTGAGAAGGCTCGCTACTCCACCAAGGTCGGTAACGACTTTATCGTGCTCTTAAGACTAATTTATAGGAAGATTGAAAGCTTTATAGATCAAAGCAAAACGACTTTAAGAGGTTTACTAGGGTTTCGAAGAGCGCCTCTTACAAAAGGCAACAAGTAGACTGTCTAAAGTCCTTAAAAGAGGAAGATTCACGAGACTAGGACCACTCAGACTGTTCGTCTCATGCTTGAGTCTCACTTCCTAGGCGATCTAATAGAAATCAACTCACAGCTAGCTTCTATAAACGAAACTGCTAGTGGACTGAACAACACAATAAGCCGTCAGTTGGGATGCTGTTGCTCCTTTTGATGGCTTCAAGTCGCATGACACCGATACTATGTATTTATTCAGTTATGTTACAAAAAGGTATAGGCCAGCTGATGGCAACTCTGAAGCGAATTTTCACTGCTAGCCTGGCACTGGTATACAAACCGGAACCCTGGCGAACAGAGAGAGTAGCCCTTAAACCGAAAATCGGAAAACTCACTCGTCGAGAGGCCAGACAGCACGATGTAGACGAATCACTAGTTTTGTGGATAAAAGCGATGCTGGTGAATAAGACATTGATTGAGTATGCTGGCTGCAGACGATATGTGGTGGCGGGTGCAAATAGTGGTTGCCCGCAAGGCGGCGTTCTGTGTTCACTGCTATGGTTTAACAGTAACCCACTGCTCAACGCCTCAATACTTCTAACGGCTATGCACAATTATACGCGGTTGATTTAGTTTACTGACCATACGCTAAAGCGCAGGTAGCCCTGGTCTTAATCGAATACTGGTGCACCAGTAATGGGCTTTTAGTCCATCCTCCCAAAACTGAGGGTGTTCTCTTTACGAGAAGGAGGAAGCTGTCTGGTCTGACTCATCAAGTGCTTAAAGGCATCATCATCCAATTCTCCAAAGAAGCTAAGTATTTGAGTGTCGTCCTGTAAAACAAACTTCTCTGGACTAAACATGTCACGTCGAAGGCATCTAAGGCGCTGTCGACAAGACATGGGGCCACTCACCAAGACACCAAGAAGGGTCATTTGGATCTACGCGGCTATGATAAGGCCAATTACAATATATCCTATCGTCTACTGTCTTGTGGAATAAGCTTTCGCGTGATAGTTGCTTTTACCAAACCCCAAAGAAAGGTTTCTTTCTGATGCATGGGGGCTTTCCCCAGAACTCCTGGTTCCGCTCTAGACGCACTGATGAATCGTCGTCCCCTTGATATTCATATAATGGATTGCACTCTTAAATCTCTCTTAAATCACTCTTAAATAAGTGGTCTTTGGTACAACACGCACTGGAGCTTTGATGACCTTGCAGGTCACAAAATCGACTTTCTCTGTGCCCAGGATTGGTTTCGGTCAGAATATGAGCCAGGAAAGTATTTCACGAACGGATCAAAAGCCAATATAGGATGTTAGATTTCAGTTCACGCTAGGGAAACTTGCATCTGTCTTCCAAGCGGAGATTTACGTAATCTTGCGAACTATATTGTGAAGAACCGGTGGACGGGGAGAAGCATTTGCATCTGTAGTAGCTACGCTTAGAGCCTTGCTAAGCCTGCAAGAGATCCCTGAACGCAGTCGGAAGGCTAAATTCAGTGACCCTTGTTTGAGTCCCAAGTCACATGTTGATCACGGAAATGAAATCGCCGATGAGCTTGCCTGAAAAGGTTCAGAGGAAAGTTTTTCAAGATCCGAACTTACGTTGGGTCTGCCTGCGTGCTCATTTAAGTCTACCATTGGGTCTCATATGACCCAGGATGTAAGCAGACCAAACAAATGGTTTCTGACGTTGCTTGTTGCAGGTGGCTTACTGGCGTCGTGACAGGTAATAACACTTTTTCTAAGCACTTAAATGTGGATAAGTGACACAACATCCTGCGATGCTTGATGTGAAAGTAATTACAACACCGCGGAGCACTATCTCTGTAAATATCTAGCTTACGTTCGCATCAAGCTGCAGGCACTCGGTGCTGACATGGTTAGCGCTGGTACTGTAGGCACCTTATCACTAAAGCGCTTACTCAGATTCGTAAGATTGAAAGATTTCATAAAAAGGAACTTTCAAGGAGTACAATGGGATAGTTCTTTGTCTAAGTGCTCTGTTTCGACAAAAAAAAAAAGAAAAAATCAAAAAGTGTCAATCACATTTGAATGACTTGCTCTTCTATCCCGTATAGCAGTGCCACTCGCCACATATGTAGTTAAGATGTAGTCATTCTGAAATTTGGGATTGGTTCAGGGCTAATTTCTCCGAAAATGAATTTTAAGTCAGTGGAAGGATTCCATTGTCTCATTAGGATTTCTGAAGCCTAATCTGACTACAAGTAAGTGCCCATATGCGTATGGGATGCTTATTTCTTGCAAATGCTGATTTTTTCGATTGAGTTGAAGGACACGTCAACAGGGTTCTCATTTAATATCATATTCTCATCTCATAAATGAAATGTCATAAAATTCTGGAAAGAAAACGAGGAACGAACTAAAGATCTTTGAAAAAAATCCCAGATAGTACGTACTAAGTCATTATGAAGAAGTACCACTGCTGTGCCGTGGCAATTGCAACATATGCAACTCATTCAATTCACATGTTATTGCAGCAAATTGTGATTGATTGTCGTAGTGAAAATATTAAGCACTAATATTTCTGATTCCCGCCTCAGTTTTGCCAAATTATCCTTTCACTTAATGAAGACAACAAATGGCATCAAACCACGATTCGGAGTTCTTTTGCATTATGTCTTTTCTCGCCCAGAAAAAAAGGGGAAATAACCTTCATAAATGGCACAAATTATCCATCAAAATTATTGCGCATTTCGTTTTCAATTAAAATCATAAATATCTACAAAATAAGGGTTAGAGAGGTAGAGCAGCACCATATTGCAACAAAACTATCCCCGTAATCAATTCCACCCGCTTGCAATGGATATGATCATGATTGATGCGAAGATTCTTTCAATTCTGGCTACGAGTATACGAGCACAACGTATACTGGGTGCCATGAAGGTCAATTCTTGATTGAGGACTTTCTATCCTTCATACGATTAAAGTACTTCAAAAAGGATTGCGATTTCGATTTGATTTCGATTTCGTGTTCAATTTCTATTTCAATCCAAATGTACTCCTTTGAAATGGAATTTGTATTTAAAAATGTTTAACTGTACATGGAAAAACTGGAAAAAAAATCAAAACCATTTTGTAGTAAATTAAGGACATCTGCTTTCAGATTTAGGATAGTTCACCCTTTCTAGGGCATTGGCAATGAATTTGCAGTATTTGATTTAACTATGTTACTGCAGCGCATTGCTGCTATCTCTACGGTGTCATCAGGAAGGTTGTTTTTTATTTATTCCAATTCTACACCAATAATGATACAAGGATTCATGATGTGCCACTATCGTTGGCACTCGTACTCGTATAAAAAAAAAAATAAAAAATCAGGATTACGATGCAAAACTGCACGCAGAACTCATTAATTTGGCTCGGTGATTACGAGTATTGCTTATTGCTTGCTGCACACCACCATTTCCATTCCCATTCAACCCCTAATTCGAATACTGTTTTTTTTTTTTTTTTTCTACCCCGTTTCTCTTACTTGTATTTTTCAGTTTTAACATTTAAATGGGGGTTACGAATGCAAAGAAGGATACTGAAACGGTTTTTTTTAGTTTTTGTATTTTGAATCCCTTCGTGCTCGTAGTTTTTGTAATTTTTGAATAGGGGTGAACTTTGATTGGCTTGTGTCTAATGTCACAATTTTTAAAAAAAGGGGTTGAGGTTTTTTTACAGAAAAAAGAAATGTTACTTTTATTTTTGAATTTATGTACATAACCATCAGGACATCGTAGGACATTAACAATGGTTTACTGATTTCAAATTTCTCATGGTAGGTACGCATGGACAGAAATCGAGACACATACGAACACAAATTGGTTAGAAAATCACCCCGGGGATTCGCGTTGGGTTTGGTTTTTGGTGTGCCACTAGGCAAGGGGTTTAACAAAAATTTCATGCAAGATGGTGACGAGAATATTTGAAGTCCTTGCCTGAGGATGCAGTTGAAAGGATTTTTATGTGCAAGTCAAGAAGTCAGATAATGAAGTGCATTGTTGTGTTGAAAGGTGCAATCAAACAAATGCAAACAAATCGAAGTATGTTTGTAGTGACAGGAGATGTTGGACTAATGCCGCATGGGGGTATTGTTGCAATTGCAGTTGACTAACAGAAAGTGTGACCTAGTTCTTGAGTAACAATGTTATTTTCTCGTTTACGCTTTTATCTCTCACTTCTTGATAGACTACTAGACCATTTACGAATAGGTAGGCTAACGCCTTTCAGAAACTTCTTTTGAAACTCATATTGGCTTAAAATAATTAAGATAGCCATACTATACAGAAAGCTATAACGCCTTTTTCTGTGGCGTTGCAATACTTAGGCACGATTGTAAGTTTTCATATCTTAGTGAATAAATCCAGGCCTTTTCTAAGCCTGTCGCGACTAGCAATTTCCTTAGTTGGTGGGTTTGTAAGCTAGAAAACTATACTGGCTTATCTAGGAAAGGGTTTTCCTGTTAGAAAGTAAGCTGCTTTGTCTCTGCAAAATGGCAGCGTGTCACTTTCGAGTCAATATTGGAAGTGGATAAGGTCAACATTGCTTTTTTTCTGTGGCAATCAGTGATGTCATTGTGCCTTACTCTGTGTGAGGAAAGTTGGAAGATGTGATGGACATAACAACTAAAGTTCTTATATTCTACTCCTTTATGCTACCACCCAGGATTACAGCTCCAAATGGCTACCTAAACCTCAAAGCTGAGGTAGGAATAACACATAAAAGAAATACGGCCAAAACAAAAACTTTTAATTCCTTAAAGTATGGGTTTTACAGTCTTGGATACGAAGTCAAAAAGCTCATACAATATTAATCCCAACTTCATGCAAAATATTGTAAGCTTTCGGCACGTTATTCAGAATCTTAATAGGACTGTGACTTCTTCGCTTCAAGATACACTCACCACTACTTCACAGATCTTGTTTCTGAAAGTTCAGTTCGGGTGTTACTATGCAAATTCTTATTCTACAAATTGTTCGGTGAAATCGGATCTCAATATAAAAGTACAATAGCCAACCGATATAACTACAACGCGAAGGAGTAGCTGAACATTAAACCCAGTCTTGTGTTCTTCCTCGCTGGCAAAACAACTGCCTTAGATTTTTCATCAATCCTACTCTTTAAATCTCTTACCGAGCAGATGAAAAACAGAATTTGTACATCTTCTCTCTCCTCTTACAGACCCATTGCACTTATGTCTCTTCTTTCCAAGATTATGGAAATGCTGATAAGCCGTCAGCTCATGAAATACATATCTCGAAACACGGCAGCGCGGTTTTCGTAACAACAGGTTCACGGATGATAGTTCCACTTGTTATTCTAAAACATTTAACAGAGTTTGGCATCAGGTTCTTTTGTCAAAAATGCGTGCTTTCAGGATCGATACCTCTATTCTTCAATGGATTAGAAATTACCTTTCGGCACGTTCAATTCAAGTTGTCTTGTATGGTTTCAAGTCTGATATTCGCAAATTAAATGCTGGTGTGCATCAAGGCTCCGTTCTGTCTCCGACACTCTTTTTAGTTTTCATTAATAATGATCTCTTATCTGTTACTTCTAGTCCAATATACTCCTTTGCTGACGAGTGTACTCTCTACTTTTCATATTCGTTCAAGGACTCACGTCCCTATTCTTCGGTTGTAGATCGGGAACGTCAGCGTATGCTCAGCATATTAAATTCTGATATTAGCACCATAACCAATTGGGGAACTATTAACAGAGTGGAATTTGATTCTTCCAAAACTCAAAGCCGTGTGCTGTCATTAAAGCGAAATCTAAAACACAGTCATTATCCATAAATGGCACTACCATCTTCGAAACCGAAAAACTTTCCAAATCGGTATAAATGTCAATGACAACCGACGTTGAAATGAACATATATTCGATGTTGCCAAAAATGCTGTGAATTGTCTAAGTTTTCTCAAACGATGTAAGAAGTATTTCACCATCTCTGATCAGGCCTCAATATACGAGTATAAGGCATTCATCCCCCCAAAATTGAGGTACAATGCCCACATCTGTTCAGGTGCTTCTAAAACATCTCTGCACCTGTCGATGATTTCCTCGCGTGAGCTGATTTTTTTTATTGATGAGCCATCTTTTAAGGTTTAGGTAGAGATAATAGTCCGAGGGAGCCAAACCGGGCGAATGCGGTGGATGCGACAACAATTGGAGCCGTAAGCCGGTGCATTGTCTTGCAAAAACAAATTTTTTTTCGCTCCATGGCCGTTTTGCAGCGATTTCGGCCTTCAATCGCTCCAATAATGCACAGTAAAACTCGCTGTTGATGGTTTTTCCTTTGTCGAGGTAGACAATCCCAGAAAACCGACGCCATAACCTTTCCGACCCATCGAGCCTCCCTCGGCCGCTTTAGAGCACTCTTGCCGGCTTCAGTTTATTGACGGGCACTAATTCTGTTCTCTGGTGTTCAACAGTTACCAAACGACGCTAAAAGTCCGCCCGATTCCGCATTAGCAACTCCAAAAATTATTTCGAAGTGCTCTCGCGTTCGTGTTTTTGGTCAAGAGTGAGTATGCGCCGCACCTAGCGGCAGGTTAACTTTTTCATATGCAGAACATTGCCCAAAATATGGCGTGTGTGCTCAGTACTTATTTTTGTGGTATCTGCTAGCTCGCGCACCTTCACTTTCCGATCAGCCAACACCATTTCATGTATTTTTTTGAAATTGTCTTCTGTAACCGCATCGGAGGGCCTGCCGCTACGGACTTGATCGGTAGTGGAGTTGCGGCCACCACGAAACTCTCGAAACCAATATTTGACGATGTAATCTGACGGAGCATTAGCCCCATAATATTTATTCAACTTTTCTTTTGTTTCCTTCGTCGTTTTGCCTCTCAAAAAATAATGTTTTATGAGAGAACGAAAAGCGTTTTTGTCCATACTCAACATGATGCCAAACACGTCAACACCAATCAGCTGTCAAAACAAAACTAAAGACAGTATCGCACTGAAATTTGGCATGTCTGCCTAAATATGAAGGCACCATAACCTTTTTTACAGTAACAGCGCATTCTAGCGGTCCTAGTATTTCCAAAACCACCGCCCCTTCAAGCTATTAACCGTAACACTCGTCTTGCTATGTTTGCTCAGCAGTGTACCCTTTCGGACGTACTCTGAAATATCGTGATTCGTCCCTAAGCCGTACAACCAGCTTATGGAATGCTCTGCCAAGCTCTCTATTTCCTATTCTTTATAACTTGCAAACATTCAAGGCCAATGTACATACATTGGCATTTTTCTTTTCTTCCCTCCTGATTCTCCTTCGCCCGCGCTGTGTACAAACATTTTAAGGGTACTCAAATCCTTGAGCGCGCGCTAATTATGAAAAAAAAAAAATAATTTCTTCTACAATGCACACCTATGTTCCAGATTCTTTTTAAATATCCTTCCCCGGTATAATGAATATTTAATTATTCTCACTCACAGTGGTGTTTTCATGATGATGATTCCAATACGAATATGGTCGACTATACCATGAGGATCCGATGCAGACACTTTGATTCCGAACAGTGTTGAACCTAAGCGAGAACGGGCTTTTGAATAAAATAAGACAAATAGTCAATTTTTATGGATAGGTCAAATGCCCGGACAAAAGTATGTTCGCTATAACACCGGAATTTAACGGACACTAGGCTGGGAAGTATCGGTTTTTTTAATCAGATACATAAGGAAATCTGTTGGACACAGCTCAAAACTATAGAGACAGAGAAGTAGGTAGGCTATTGATCGAGAAAGAGCTGGTAGAAAGGATTAAATAAAGATGAGAACCTGTACACTAAATAAATTATTAAATTCTAAAGTTGCCTGGAATGGACTCTGTCTGCCATATTATTCGTTTTGTCATTTTGTGTGTAAGGAGAGAAACACTCTTCATATGCATTCGAGAGGGTAGTAATGTCACAAATCACTTTTTTATTTTTCGGTATTTCCACTAGGACCCGAACCCAGACATAAGGCTGTTCGCTCCAATCGCGTAAAAATCGAGCTCTAGAGTGCATATACCAAATCACCAACCAATAAGATATGTGTCAATGCACGATGAATAGTCTATCACCTCCACAAGCCCTATCGAAATATGCCGAAGCAAATATGTGGTTTCGGTCGGTACAATATCCTATTTGGCGATCTTTATGAATGTGTCGAGCCTGTGTATTGACGGTATACTAAATCTTTATTCTTTGTGTATGTTTGACAAAGGATGACGAATTTTATTTCGGGACATCTTATTTAAAATGATTTTTACGTTGCAGCTTCATTGGGCTAATAAAGCAACTGACTATCAAATCACTCTTTCGGACAACAAAAGTGACACCATGAAAGACCTTAATAATACCAGTAGATAGTGTTCTGTGGCACAGAGGCATGAACTGTGTCAAAAATGGATGGGACTACTCTCGGAAGATATAACGAATTAGTCAGAAGAGTGAATTTCCAACGACTGAGATAGATGGCCCACCCAGCAGAATCAGTTAAATTTGCGTACCAAAGAAACTGTAAGCGCTCTGGTTGAAGGTGTGACGGAAGATCTGGAATTGCAAATTTGACATTAACCGCAACAATTTGAGCGAAAAGATCTCGCTTACGCTTTTATAAGATCCAGCTAATTCCGGAACTTAAGTCACAATACCTTCACTGACACCAGACAACGGGCTGATTCGCTGATTGATTTCTTGCAGCCGCCTCTAACTTAATGACAGCGAAAATAAAGTTTAGTGAGTTTGTGAAGAAGCGCAATTGGCGTTTCTGGTGTTAAGCAAATCCAGAAGAGACTCACAAAAGTGCACTGTTTTATGTGATTTTCACGCTAGTGGAATCATCGGGCCTTGTTTTTCCAAAGTGAGCCTGGAGCTCGCCATATAGTCAATAACCAACGCTAGCGAACAGTGATCAGTGATAATGTCTTAGAATATGGATGGCATTGATCTGGACGATATGTGGTTGACGCTACATACCATACTGCTCTTGAAACAATTGACTTCACTGTGGCCTCGGTTCAACGACAACTTTATATCGCAAAAAGAACTTGTTAATTGGCCACCGAGATTGTGCGATTGATTCTAATGCTTTTGTGGAAAGCCTGTGGTGTGTTTTAATAAGCCCCAAACTATTTAGGCCCAAAATTGGTATAACAGGATGCCGAGGAATCTGTGTTCATAATATTCTGTCATCAATCCTTCTTCAAATTGGCAATTTCTTTATCGACATGTTGTAGAAAAGTGGTTGACCAAAATAACTTAAATTGTCGAGTAGGTAGGATTGAAAATTCTTATTACATTCAATGCCCTTCAAAATAAATATCCGAACGAAATCCCATCACAATCAAACCAACATAATCATAAATAACTTCACTTGTTTCACTATCCCTATCTCCTACAATTAATCACCTCATTAACTTTCCAATTACTTGTCCACACTCACACTGGATGGCAGTAAATTTTCTACCTAATACAACTCCAAACAATAATTAATAATAATCAAAATTCTTCACTAAACTCGACAATTTACTGTCGAGCAATCAAAAAAATTGTGCACCCTTAAAAAGCGGCCCCTTCTCTGAAAGCCAATTGTCACTGATCTAACATGTCACCACAGCTTATTTTACATAAACATGCGTACTAATGCGCATTATTCAAATGCCATTGTTACGAGCGCACAATGCGAATATCTTGGGGCGCACAACCCCTATTTTAAATATCCTTCAACAGGCTCAACAGATACGACTATGAATATCCAGTTCTACTCGTACATACCCTTGTTTCAATTTATTTCCATTGCGCAACCACTGTGACTGTGACTGCGAAAGTGTATGTAAAACACTCAGGAATGCAATTTTGAATGATGAATAAAAATGATATCATCCCTTGATAAAGTGTCAGGGCGACAGAGCCATACGGTGGAAAAGGGAACCATCCTTCTCCAGGTGAAGGGTGCGTTAAACAAATTTATTTAAATTTTATCGCGCCTTTTTGTTACGGTTGAAGTTTTTTTGTTTTTTTTTTTTTTTATTGAAATTTTCAAGAGCACCCTTTTAGAAGGTTAGAAGGGTTGTGATTTGTGATTTACTCCTTTTTTTTTTTTTTTTGTTGAAAGGATATCTTTTATTGGCTTTTGTATGGAAGGTGAGAATAAAGGCGGAAGTCACTTTAGAGGCAGTTTAGCATATCAGTTATTTAAATTACATGGTTAAGTGGTGTACGTGTGGTTTGAAGAGGTAACCCTTTGGTGTCGACTTTGTTGGTTTTGCCTCTGCTTTCTGCCTGTTGCGCAGGGTCTTTTTTTATTCAATTCTTTGATTGAATCTGTAAACGATATGGCACGGCAGAACAATTTGAAACGGAAGAATAGGAGATTTAAAGTGGTATTCAAATATTTTGACAATTGAATGAATGAGCTAGGGTTGGATTTGTGTGGTAAACCCTCTAATTTGCCTATCAAATGGGTGTTGAGCAATTTGTTGAGGAATAGGGTTGAAGAGGCACGTTTTTTTTTTTTTTTCCTGAAATTAAGAAGTCAATTATACTCAATTAAGGATTTGATTTGATTGAGTTGGTTTTTTTGTGGGAATTATGAAAGGGTTATTTGGCAAAGAAGTTTGTTAAGAAAAGTTATATAAGGGAGAACATTTATGAGGTATTTGGATTTAGATCTTCATCGGCATTGGAGTCAAAATCACAAACGATAAGTGGCGCCTTATAGAGTAATGCATACTTAAATGCCTTTTCAAAAGCCCCACAATATGTCCCTTATTAGTTCTCATTGTTCGCTAAGTTAGCAAGTTGTTATGATCCCAGCTCAACTCCGGTACAGTGGTTCAGCCTACGTCATAGGGCCGAAATACCGATGTGGTAAATATGAAGTTATTTTCCCGGTACAGGAAACCCTATTCATAACTAGCTCCGTCAAAACACACCTTCCACTTTTTTTGTTTTTAACCATTTTTCCATATTCAACTAAGCTTTTACTTATGAAGGTACGAATCGCCATAAATGAGTCATTTATCAGTATAATCTCTTATTTTCCTTATTTTTGTGTTTGCAGGTACAACCATTTCGTGTTCTTTTACCCGCATGATTGTTTTATTTACTAGGATAGCTTCAAAAAATAAAGAAAATGAAGCAGAAAAGATTCGGGAAGTGTTTGGATCCCTTGCGAATTCTTTACCGGATTTTGAATCTCCGTTAACGATTTGCCGCATATTGGAAGCAATTAAGGAGATCAAAAGCTAAGCTAGTGGCCAAATACGAAAGCTGATTAAATGAGACCGAAGTATCTGATGGAGAAGTATGTGGAAACTACAACGACGAGCAAAAGGAATCTCTTCAATCTACAAGTGGAACGCGATACATGAAGTAGTTTGGAGACTGCAGCAAGAGGTCCAAACGTAGCAGATTAGCAGTTTTATCACAGATGGACGATTGCGCTGTAACTACCAGGTCTAACGGTAAAAATAAAATACTAATTTTTAATGGAAAAATAAAAAAAAATTTATTCAAATATTGGCCATTGCTGGCTGCACATTTTTCCCATCTTACAGGCAATTTATGGATTCCACGTCAATAAAACTGTTCGTCTTTTGAGGCAAACCAAAAAGTAACCCAATTTTCGACTTCCTCGTAAGATTCGAAGTGCTGCTCAGTTCATGCGGTTCCCATCGATGAAAACAAATGGTAGTCGGAAGGAGCTAAGCCTGGTGAATACGGCGGGTGGGGTATCAGCTTCCAGCCAAGTGCTTTGCTTGTATCTTGAACCAGTTTTGCTTTGTGTGCAGGTGCATTGTCATGGAGCAAAATTACCTTGCCGTGTCTTCTGGCCCATTTTGGTCGTTTTTCGATCAATGCATGGTTCAAATTGATCATTAGTTTTCGGTAGCGATCTGTATTAACGGTTTCACCAGGTTTTAGAAGCTCGTAGTACACCACACCTTTCTGGTCCCACTAAACACACAGCATTGTCTTCTTGCCGAATCGATCTGGTTTTAGAGTCGAAGTTGATGGTTGTCCCAGATTAACCCATAATTTTTTCCGTTAAGGATTCTGAAAATAAATCCATTTTTCATCGTCAGTAACAATTCGATGCAAAACTGATTTTTTATCGTTTTTTTCGGTTTTCCATCTGTCTTTCATTCAATTTATTTGGCACCCATTTTCCAGGCTTTTGGATCTTTCCCATAGCTTTTAAACGGTCAGAAATTGTTTGTTGTGCAACATTTAACATTTCTGCCATGTATTTCTGACTTTTTTGGTGGTCTTCCACGTTCTTTATTTCTCACATCAAAATCGTTATATCTGAACCGTTGAAACCATTTTTGCATACTTTTCTTTAAATGAAAACAAAAAATTAATGCTTTCCGTAAGTCATCATTTTCTGGTACAAAATTCGACATTTTTAACACGATAAAAAAATATGATGTTTGCTTAATGAGAGGTGTTATAGTAACCAAAAAAAAAAAAAAAAAAATTAAGGCCCGTTCACAATAAATGTTCCCTATCGAGACATTTGTATCTTGACGCTCACTTCATACCGGTACACCTGGCACTTTACTTAGCAGTTCAAATCAATCAGAAAGTTCTTTGGAATTTAGCACGGATGAAGTTGTTTCATTTATTAATGAAGCTAAGCTTACTAAAAACCAATATTTATTATTAAGTTCTGGAAGTCACAAAACGTTGCTATCCAAGCCCGATTCAGCGTGACGGAATCTTCTGCTGAAATCAATTCGCAATCATAGTTAGACCATACATCAAGTCGCATGTTAAATCTCAAAAAGCTGTGTTTGAAAGTGTTCACGAACCTTAAGATGACTTAGTTTTAGTTGATAAATAGAGTTTTGATGGCAGCACAGGCCATAGTGAATATAAGCAGAAATTTTTAGATTCAAATATCGAAGATTCGAGTTTATTTGTCACACCTTATGTACCTCTTCAACTTGTTTATAAACCAAATACCTATGATGAATCAATCATTTGGAAAAAACCACGCCCTTCTTCTACTACGTGGTGCAGACCAATTTGTTTTCAATTTACAAAAGAAACAAAGGAAGTCACCTTGTAAGAAAAACTTTATTTCAAAAGACAAATTAACCAGTTAGTCCTTAGTTCAGTGCTTATTAATGGCCACGAAATTAAAATCACCCATTCCTTACAATTGACGATAGTAGATGGTAAAGTTTGTTCTGCACTTAGCGACTTATCTTTGAGTAGGTGTTACATTTGTGGTGCAACACCAAAAGATATGAACGATTTAAATATATGCTTAAAAAAGGTCCCTGATACTATTGGGTCTATAACTATTCGTGCGGTTTGCTAAGAGATGGCGTAACTTGTATTATCCCATTGGAACATGCGTTGGAAAGCTACTGTCATTGTACGTCATTTCAGTATATGTCATTCATTTGAAACGTAAACAACAATAATTTTTTTTCACTCAAATATGTCGAACTTTGTGCTTGAAAAAGTGTCTTTGCGAGGAGTTCTACTTCATAACTTTAAAATGGAGGAAACTGCTACCAAAAGTCATCGTATTTTGGTGCAAGTTTATGGTGAACATGCGCTAGCTGAGCGAACGTGCCAAAAGTGGTTTGCACTATTTAAAAGTGGTGATTTTGGCTTGGAAGACGATGAAAGTCCTGGGCAGCCAAAAAAGTTTGAAGATGAAGAACTGGAAGCATTACTCTATGAAGATTGTTGCCAAACACAAGAAGAGCTCGCAGAGTGTCACTCAAGCAGCCATTTCAAAACCTTTAAAAGCAGCTTTATATATTCAAAAGCAAGGAAATTGGGTTCCACATGAACTCAAGCCGAGAGACGTCGAAAGGTGGTTTTGCATGTCCGAAATGTTGCTGGAACGATCAAAAGGAAGTCATTTTTGCATCGGATTGTTACTGGTGATGAAAAATGAATCCATTACGACAACCCCAAGCGCAAAAAATCATATGTGAAACCCGGCCAACCAGCCAAATCAACGGCAAAGCCGAATATCCATGGCGCGAAGGTAATGCTCTGTATTTGGTGGGATCAGATGGGTGTGCTGTATTATGAGCTGCTAAAACCAGCTGAAACGATCAATGGACAACGCTACCGAACACAATTAATCCGTTTAAAGAGAGCAGTAGCCGAAAAACGCCCTTAATATGCGATCAGACACGAGGCAATAATTTTTCATCATGACAACGTTCGGCCCCACGTTGCTATTTCGGTTAAGAACTATTTGGAAAACAGTGGATGGGAAGTCTTACCCCACCCGCCTTATAGCCTAGACCTTGCCCCTTCTGACTACCATTTGTTCCGGTCGATGCAGAACGCCCTCACTGAAATACGTTTCACATCAGAGCAGAATATGAAAAATTGGCTTGATTCATTCTTGGCTGCCAAGCCGGCGCAGTTCTTTTAGGGTGGGATCCACAAATTTTGAAAAAAAAACCGCACGAATTAAATTACATACCCATTATATCAATATATACTGTAAGAATCAAATAACAAAATGAAGCGGAACCTTAAGGTTGTGGATTAAAGAGCACTTCCACCGCAATCGGATATCAACATAGCAACAGGCGAGAGTGGCATTACAAGTGAGGAGACAGTCTCAATCAATGCCGTTTCTAAGAAGCCAGCTCCAAGCAATAGACTACCATCCAGGGCCCCCTAATGTCGACAAAAAAAAAAAAAAAAACAAGGCAGACTCCACATCCATCGGTCCAAAGGAACAAGCCATAAAAAGTAGGCTAGAAAAGCTTGCTCGAAAATGAAATTCGTGCAATAAACAACGGAAACAACAACATGAAAGCAGCTACGCCCAAGCTGTTAAGAAAAAAACCCGTTCAATCAACGTCAATCCAATCGAGGCAAAAAGAACAAGGCCGAGGAAAACTATTTAAAAAAAGTCAAAGGACAAGATAGAAAGCAAGAAAACATATCAAAAATTTCTAACAGAAGCGATTCTAATGAAGCCTAAAAGAAAAGAAAATTATGCCGATATCCTGAGCGAGGTTTGAAGTAAGGTGAACCAGAACGACACAGAAACTGTTGTTGAAAGAGTACGCCAAACGAAATCTGGAGATGTACTACTAGAGATCGGGTCGAAGACAAGCACAAGGATACTTTTGGGAAATCTCTAAAATAATTTCTTTGAGATAGGCTGACGGTCCGCTGCCTTGAACAAAACACTTCACTCAATATTAGGACGAACTAATTACAGTGGAGGAAGTTTCCAATGAAAAGAATACTTCTCTTCTCTTCACAGGAGTCGAACGGCTGACAACCTCCTGGTCAAAATCAGAGTGAAAGATGTATGGTCATCGTCAGCGAACAATACACCTAATGTGGACTCATTAGGAATAGCTGTCTGGGGTCCAGACGCAAATAAGTTCCGATCATCAGTACATAATCTTTAATCTACGAGGGGACCAACGAATTCCAAGTTGGAATTCCACACGAGACCCAAAGTGGAACGCTAATAGACTCAACGAAGTGCTTCTCATGTCTGTGATCGAAGAAGGAAAAGGTGCTGTCCTCCAATTTGAGGGTGAGGAACTCATACGATGCATCGAGTGAGTAATTTCGACAGAAACAGGGCTCAGCAGCGCAGTCAGCAGGAGAAGGAGGAGACATGCTGGACATGCTGACATGGAATTCAGAGCCAAAAGATCTCTGTTCAAGAAAACCATCAATACGAGCGAAAAACAGAAGTGAGAGTATCCTTGCCAAAACGTCAATAGTGACCCTTGAGGACTAGGATATAAGGTCTTCAAGTGAAAGCTAGGAGCTCCTTAATGAAAAAAAAGATGAAACTCATAGTAGACAGGCTTTTCCCAACTCACCCTTTCAGGCCCCCCGACACGGCCCTCTCCGAATGATAGAAAATTTCAGCTTTCAGCGAAGAATTGTTGAGTATCCTGAAAACACCGAAGGAAGTGCTGCCAACCACATCCACAGCAACTGCTGAACATGTACAACAGCTGCCTTGAGGAAGGGACATTTCGCAGGAGTTGGAATACGCAACCCTTAGTGCTGAAGAAAGCAAAGGCAAAGATACACGGATTTCCCATGTGTACACACACCGCTTAGTAAACTGGACACAGCAGGGAGATTCCTTAAAAATACATATGCTGAAACCACGGCTCACAGATGCAGTACAAAGATCAAGTGACCTGTCCACGAGTCAATATGGCTTCAAAAATGGCCACTATATGATCGGAGCTATAGGACAAGCAGTGAAGAAGATCGTACTGTTGGCAATTCTGGATGTGCGAAACGCCCTCAAATCTACCAGGTGGAGTGATGTACTACCTCAAAAACCGGGAGCTGATCTACGATACCACGGAAGGCACTTGAAGAAAGGTAATCAACTTCGAAGAGGCACAGGGATCGATCCTGGGACCTGACTTCTTCTGGAACATCTCATACGATTACATACTTCGCAGTACATATACACATACATACGCACATACATCTTCGGAGATACCTGAAGATGTCTTCCTGGTAAGATACACAGATGATATGACAAAAGACGCAATGAACGCTGATGAAGCTCATGATGAAATGAAGCTGAACCAGGTTATGAGACGAGTGAACTCATAACATGGATTGTAGCTAGGCCTAAAGAAAAAAGCGGGTTGGTCCTTTTGATCAAGAAAAGGATCCCGCACATCGTTAACTTCTAAATCGGGCCCAGAGTTATAACAAGACAGGAAGCAGTGGAATGCTTAGGACTGACTATAAATACGAAACTCAGCGTCTGGCAACAGATAAAATTCATATTGGAACGAGCGTCGAAAGACGCAGTACCACTTAGCAGACTTATAGTCAACGTAAAAGGTTCTACGGCCAGCAAACGAAGGATACTAATGTGAATTACACACGCCTCGGCGGACTTTTTAGACTACCACCTGGTAGAGAGACCTAGTGAGACTTTGCCAAGCGCTAAGTTGCAGGTCTGTATGAGGTGAAAGACTCTACAAGTTTCAAGAGCAAGAGCCCTATGATCCTGAAACGCTCGTTTAGATTTTGGATTATCGAAAAACCTCAGCTCTTAGTCAACGATTGGAAGCTAAAACCCAGAACATCGTGTAGAAAACTATGGCAACGCACTCTGTAGAGATAAAATGATCAGGAGTCTTTGCCAGCCGAGTCCATATCTCACCTTAGTGCAAGGAATTTAAAAGCTTACTTTGGTGTTGAAGTTGTAGTGTTAAAGCCGTTTAAGAAAGAGGAAGATCCTGTGCCTGACTTATAAGACACACTTTCTAAGGCAACTCTTTTGGAATCTGCCAAGTCAATACTCCCTTCTGCAAACAAAACACTGAGACAACAACAGTGGACGAGTCATCCTTCGAAGATCTGAATGACACCATCAATGAGGTATCTCTACCACGTTGTTCTACCACAACACGACCCACCGCATCAAACCTTACCATCCACCTAATCGAGAGCGGTGAGCACATCCCTCGTATTAAAAAAATTGAGGTGTATCCAGAACTTGTTCCCTTGCCAGAACTAAACTTAATCTCTCTTTGTTCCCTCAAACGACTTTGCGTGATTTGAACGTGGGCCGCCGCAATGATAAAAAAGTCATTTTGGGCTGCAAAGCAAGCGCAGACCCCGATTTATAAGTCAGTATTAGCCCTAGTGGTGAGTCAAATTTCGAGTATCTAGCAGGTACCAATCTTGTGGTCTGTAACATAGTTCAACGGTCTTTCATTATTAATAATCGCTATCAGATCTTGACGTCAATCTTGTCACAATCAAATGAACCACCCAATTTTGACTTATATGGTAGTTCAGCACATCGAACAAGCACTTTCCTCGCTATAGGACGAATTGTGAGACACACAAGACGATCGCTCATGCCAAGCTAGAGCTTGACGAACTTAAGAAGAAACTCACTTACTCTCTTGTCTTGCCTTTATCTCATCATGTCCTACAGAAGGATGACAGTGGGTAAGATCCCGAAGTGGTGGGCCACATATCTCCAAGAACTGCTCTGTAAAAGAAGAATAAATTTTATCTGTGTCAAACCATCATTGTCCATGTGTGAGAACTTGAGTGGGAAACCTACAAGACATCCTTAAGGACCTACGCAAGTAATAAGAAAGGCGCAATTTATCTACGTTAGTAACTAGGCGTAGTTTCTGCGAAAGGATCACCAGCACAAGTGAACCACAGTCGTGACTACGACTTCCCAAAACACATCGAGCTTCGAGCACACTTAACCATCTAAGTGGTACTTAGGCTGACTCTTAGGAAGAATTTTGGATCTGCCTATGAAAACAAAAATGATGAATCTCCCAAAATGTTATGTAAGGATTAACTTACAAGGTGAGAACAATACTTCCACATACCAAAGACTTTATGGAAACCCCTACTCGTATTCGAAGTATCCTCAAGTCCTCAACTCATAAAAATGTCTTCAAAACCTATGTGTTCTGATGGCCTTATGTGCTTAAAAGCCCTTTCTATCGTTGTAGTGTTCTGCATGAGACCATTCCTTCCTGATCCTTCCAGCTTTTAGGATCAGAGCCAGATACATTATTTATTATCCAACATATTCACTAGTCGCATTACTTTTTAATACGAATGACGCAGTCTTCAAAGTTAAAATTACCTTTGTGTTTAGCTCCTTAGTGAGAAGAGGTGGGAAGTTAGCAATCAATGTACACACAGTTACCACCTAGTCATCCTGTTTAAATTGCAATCGGAGAAAACAATCGAGGAAGGCCCTTTCAAAAATGGGTTACAAAATAAGCACACTGCACGAACGCATCTTTACCTTGATAGCCGCTGATGTTACAAAAAGATTAACTAGGGCTTGCAGCTCCAACAAATTGCTGGCCACCAATATACTGGTGCAACTAAAAGAAAGAAGAGCTTTCAAGGCCATCTAACGAAAAGTCTATGCCAGCGATCTAGTGCCTTACCTTTATATCCGAGCCTACATGTGAAATATAAAAACTGGCGTTCGGATTTAAAATTATATCCAATGAAGCAAGAGTATCAGCTTTATGAAACATTGAGAGCAAGTAGACGTAAATTGAGATGAGATTCCACTGGATTCTCTTGGTTAACTCTTGGTTCTATGTTGAGGACTGGACTTGGACTGAGGCGACTGTAATATACCTCAATTGGATGGCATAAAAACTAATGGCTTAAGCTAGCCATCAAAGTAATTGCAAAGCAATTCTTAGAACGGATTTTTCAAATAAGTGGAAAAGCAATTTCTAGTGCTGCTGTCTAAGGTGAGCAAGCTACTATATCAGGTTATGGCATACCGTCCCATATGTATATAAGACGCAACATAACAAATACTGTAGCCAATCATACAATATGCAATCGATTGGAGGTGACGACTGATGAAGCCGGGGGATTTTTAAGCCAACAGTAGAAGCTATTTAGGTCAGGAACTTTGTGAACATTATGAACTGGAATCCAGAGAGAGAGAGTGTTCAGTAAGCCCGTAAACGTAGCTTGGCTGTTATTACAGACATACAGATAATGTGCCTCCGGTTGTTCTTTATTTTGCGTATTGCGTATGTCTCCGCTTAGAAGATAGACACAAGTTTGCCTAACGATAAGTGAAATCAAAGGTTGGTGTCCTCTACAAAGACACCAGCGCCACAAACTAGATCGTTCATGGAACTGTCGGTGAAGATCTGAATACATTCTGGTTGATTCCAGTTAACCACAGTAACCTGAATTATGGTATCATTGCATCAGATGGCATGTCCTTAAGATCTCAGTCAAATGATCCAAGGTGCGCAAGGTCTAAGAAACTCCAGTGTGAGTTGTACCAAAGATTACTTTTTAAACTGAAGATGACATTGTTAGTAAAAGCTCCCAAATGAATGAAACAAACTATTCTTTGGAGTTAAGTGAAAATAGCAGTGCCGTATGTACTTAGCTTATCTACCACCAAGCAACTAAAGGACCTTTCTTGGTGACAAACTTAATGGCTTGACAAAAAATCCCTTACACTGCCAGAGAGTTGACAGCAAATTTAAGGTTTTCAAGATGAACTGTTTCGCGGCTTCGTTGGAAAAATAGATTGTGATGCCTGCGTTTAGACCAGTCAGTTTCTTCTTTCTCGCAAAACAAACAAGAGAGCATACAGTCGCTAAACAAAATCTAACCGACAATATAGTGACCAACATCATCTTTGGGTTGACATATTGGCAACAGTCGGCAATAGTGGTGGATCCTATTCACTAGCCTTGCTCCTATCTACAAAACTAGCGTTTCGTGTACGGTATGCCGTGTTCTTGGGCCGTGGTTTACCGCCAGAAGATGTCATTTGTGACGATTTACACTGTTCTGGGCTCTAATACGCAAGCAAGCTCTTCCTGTATATTTTATGGTACAATATTTAGCCTAATTTAACTAGACAATTTCTACACACTATGCACATACTCACACACATATACATATATGTATTTTCCTTTATTCAAAGAAGCCCAATCAAATCGTCGATTCGTCGCAACACAATATTGAATACAACCCCTTCGTATCCACAAAATTCAAAAAACCTCTAACACGCAATCTTCTTCAATAGAATAAGCGTGCTCATCTCGTGCTTCGTTACCTTTATATTCATTCACCAGCAAGACAACACAACGTAAACCCACAAATAATCTCCCTCATCCGCATCCTTTTATTTTTATTACGTCATCATCGTCATCATCCTTTCACGATTGAAAAGAAAAAGAGACACGAGTGAGACACAT
Source organism: Volucella inanis (assembly GCA_907269105.1). Lineage (NCBI taxonomy): Eukaryota > Metazoa > Arthropoda > Insecta > Diptera > Syrphidae > Volucella > Volucella inanis. The sequence continues at coordinate 48,029,637 of OU026157.1, read as the reverse complement.
TACCCTATGTCTGCATTAGAAAACGTAGAACCCCCAAATGTACCACAAGGTAGACGTGTTGTAGTCTTCTCTCCTTCATCACAGTCCCTTTATCTTTTCCCTCTTTTTGGCTATAGAAAGGATTACACCTCAGACAGTCAAGAAAAAAAAAAAAGGACTTGCGGTTAAAATTGGTCTCAATAAAAATCCACCAATGGAACGTGCTGCATATTTTTACTGGACTCATTGCCAATCATTCAATTCACGAATGCAACGTGTTGCAACAATTACCTACAAGGATATGAACGAATAGGGAATAGGAATATCCTTGAATAAATTAAAAATTACTTAAAAGACTCGGGCAGCGATTGTACGAGCACACTCACCTGATATCGATGGTAACGGTGATGGTGTCTTTGAAATTCGATTGATATCTGAAATGAGACGAAAAAGGATAACAGGATTTAGTAAAAAAAAAAATAATAATAATAAAACTAGAATAAAGTCAAAAATTGTGATAGAAAATCCTTAAGAATTCTGCAAAAATAAATGTCACGTTCTTCGGATGCAATGCAGGCAATGCAGGACCAAGGACGACATTGCTCATGAATATTCAAAAAGCCAAATACGAATTTGTACATGTTTATTGATTTTTTTTTTTTTTTATGTCCAGTTATTCTCTATACTCATCCCTGTCCTAAACAAATAAAATTTCCAAGTAAAACGGTACAGGGTATACAAAAATAGAGTGCACAGTGGCAGTAGTATAAGATGGTGAGTATCCTTTTTTGGGTGGAAAGGGAATAGTAGTAGCTGAGTTGCCACTGTAAATGACATTCCACATTCGGTATTCAACTAGGATTTAGGTATGCAAATGCAAATGTACATAACGATGGCAATAATCAGCACAGGAAATGCTTATTGGTATTGTTGAGAGGTGATTTTCCTAAGGAGCTACTCGTATAGTAGAAAATTGTGAAAATAGTTTTCACTGAGAAGCCTGCTTAAGAAGGAAGGTTGTGGAAGCTTTAATCTTACGTACACTCCATAAGCATTTTTCGTTTTAGTTAAGATGATCCCAGTGATCCTAGCGGTAATTACTTTCAAGTGCAACTGGTTCTACTGTATGAAATGGTTTTTTTTTTGTCCTTGTGAATTCCTGTTATAAGAATCTCTCAGCTTTTTGTGGAAAGATGTAAGCGCATTAGTGAAAAAGAGGCTACAGTACCAGTATCCACCACAACTACAAATAATTGGGTGCCTGATTTACGAACCCTCACAGAGATAGCGTGCTACGGTATCTTCATCATATGGCGTGCGTACTTTTGTGTCTAGTTAAAGCATAATGCTCCATTCGCCAGGCGCCAGTAAGGACCCTACAGTATTTTCTTCTGAAGAACCTGACTTCTTAAGGAAGACTGGCAGCATCTGTTTTGTTTGCCGTCGACCTGATAAATTATTCGGTCTGCATTTACGGTCCGCATAGATCGGTTTTGGAACCAACCGTGAAGACCGTGAATCAATCCATTCCTAGTTCAGATTCTGGCTAGGGGAAGTCGATTTCGTACTTTCACAACATCAGTTCTGCTATCATTGTACCTCATGTACGACGGGCTCCTGCGCCTAGAAATACATCCGGCAACTAAGTTGAGCGGGTTTGCGGATGATGTCGCACTAATCGTGACGGCGAGATCCCTCGTGAGGAGGTCGAGTGGTGGGAGGTCGCTAGAGTGGCGGACTGGTGTCAGGGGTTTGAGATGGCATCCCAAAAAACGGAGATGGTTGTCCTCAACGATAGTTTTGGGGAGACTTCCGTTTGAACGTCGCGGGTGTAGTAGTCCGCGCGATTCTTCACTATCTCGGATTTAAGACCCTTAGGATCGCCTAGTAATAAAGTCACCAAGGTATCAATCGCATTGTCTAGGCCAATGTTAGCGAGTCGAAAGGGGCCAAAAAAACGTGTTACCGTCGGTCGCCAATTCTATGTATATTTCTGTACGGCGCCAAGATGTTGGCGGGTGCGCTGTCAATAAAGGGACTCCGAAGGGTCCTTTCAGATCACGTTTGCTTACCGCACGGAATACGAACAAGATAGCTACAGGAGAAATACAACATTGGCGTTCTGGCAGCAGGAATGGGAAGAAGAGGTCGCTGATAAGTTGACACACCGACTCATACCACTGCTGACTCCGTGGCTGGGTGAAGTCATGGCTAGGTAAATTACTATCTTACCCAGCTTCTTTCTGGACACGGTCGGTCCAACGCTTATCTACCCCGCATGGCAGTGAAAGCGTTAATTAAATATGACTATTGCCTTGCGATGGAGGATACCGCAGAACACATATTTTTCATTTGTGCAAGGTGGCATTAGAAATGGCAGCTGTTAGTGTACAGGCTGGATCTGGTAATCACACCCGATAATATTGTTTTCACCATGTTGAGTTGCGAGGACGCATGGAGGACGCATGGAGGACTGTGGGCACCTATTAGACTGGACTGCATAGGCTGGGTCTGATAAGCACCATATCGTTTCCACCATATTAAATTGCCTACGCCCGATCGATAAAAGCGAAAAAGAAAAAGAAGGAGGTGACGTTGGACGGGACTGCGTCTTCCAGGCGTATCACGGTTGATAAGAAGCCAAACTTTGCTGGCTGTGCATATTTCTGACTGCTCCGATTTGCCGGTCCCCCGCCCATTTATCAAAGCCGCGTCCAGTAATAAACAGGGTTAGAGCAAACACTGGTCTTATCTTAAACGTTTACCGATTGACGCAAAGGAATACTTCTACGATTTGACCAGTAACGTTACATGCTGGCAATAATTAAGTTCCTATTGATAGGCAGGACTACTAGCAGGACTACTAGCAGGACTACTGGCAGGACTACTGGCAGGACTACTGGCAGGACTACTGGCAGGACTACTGGCAGGACTACTGGCAGGACTACTCTACTGACCGGGACTTTAAAATTGCGGTTTAAATCACATTCGCAGGAAAAGTCTTTCAGTTGGTAGTTGCAATAAGTACTGGTTGCCATGACTCTAAGATCGGCAAGAGGGTTTAGGTCGCCCTCGACTCATACTAAGGGTGGAACCTGTGCCCTCAACACAGGCTTCGAATTGGTATCAAAGGAATGACGGAGAGCGATTGTAAGGCATATTCTTGCTCCCATTGATGTATGGACATGCCGTGAATTTGGGTTTTTATATTGACAGGTGTTCACGTAAATCACAAGAGACTTTTTCGGGGTTGCCAGCAAGGTGAAGCACCAAAATGAACAGTCACTATGGGAGGTCTGAATATAACCCCACCGAAAAGATACCACGGTACACCTCGGGGTATTTGCGATGGGTTCCTTTTTGGGTTAGAGATGAAATTCCTCTCTGCTGTCACCGGGTTTTCAGAAACCCGAACGGTGACTCCAACCTAAAACAATTCGAACCAATCTCACATATTCTTAAGTCTCTACGGTGTATGTAACATAATTAGGGTTTTCAGTCGATATGTCCATAAGACCATAGTTAAAAGACAGTCGAGGCCGTCAGAACTCCAGTGCATGTTGTAGCAAAGACCGCTTCTTTTTAAGCTGAAGAAGGCATGGAGTACAGCCCAATGTTAAGGAGAGAAGAATTAGAGTGTCTAGAGTAAAGGGTTGTTCTAGGGAAAGCCCCTCTGTTCTTTGAAGTCTGTTAAAAGTGGCAGTTAGATTACTCTCATTCACGAAAGCGAATAACCATATAACTGATACACAAAATGTAATTGATCTAATTATAGCCGTGTAATGGCAAAGAACTCTTCTAGCTTACAATCCTAATTTCTTGCTGATAGCTCCTCACACTGTTAGAACGACGACAGTACCTTGGAGGCTTTCGTGTTGACATGTTTAGTTCATAGAATATTATTATCTACGATGACACCCAAATACTCGTACGTTGCTCCATTGGGGAAACAGATGGTAATGCGTCGAAGCACTAGATGAGTCAGACCAGTCAGTACAACAGGTTGTGCTGCAAAATGTCACAGGATCATTCGCGTTGGTAGGCATATTGCATCTTGTACAGAAGATAACTTGCAAAACAGTTTTGTTGACAAAATTTTCGACGGTTCTTTAAATGCATCAGGGAAATCGGATTGATAGATCTGTAGGTCTTGGCGATCTTTTCCGATTTTTGATATAAAGGGTCATGTCATGCTAACAGTGAAGCTTGGCTTTAGAGTCACCAGTAGCTGTTATATATCGTTTTGTACCAAAAATGATCCATGTGTGTATGTTATCGGCGCGAAGAACCTAGAAGCTATCAGAGAAACAAAACAGTGTGCTTAATGGCCTTGTCCTTTAACACAACCCATAAGACATGGGAGCTGTTTCAGTCACTGTCAGCTTCAGTGATTGAATTGAAAATTGATTCTCAAGTATACAATACAGTGAATCTCTCTATGAAGTGTTAGTCTCTAGAAGATAAACAATTAAAGCCTATCTGCAACACACTAATAGGGAAGTTCTGCTGGACTGATCGATATCGGACAGAATCTTAAAACTGAGACAAATAAAGTTAACGACCAACGAATTTCGACTCACAACTCATCACCTATTCATTAACTTCAAGGCCGCTAGCATGGCGATGGCTCAATTCGGAGCAAAGCTTGTTTATCTAATACGTATAACGCAGGAAAAAAGAGGCAAAATTCTTTGATTTTAAAACAATTGGAAGTAAATAAGAAAGCAAACAAGCATCTGTCTAATGCATAGGACAAAATATCTTCATTGCTAGAAATAATTAAGATATTCTGCATCCACATACCTAATTTTAGATCTAACTTGACAGGTAGTGGCATACGCGTCGCGTCTTCGTAATCGTATGTAGTTTGAATATAGGGTTTTCCAATAGGGACTTGACAACTTTGAATTTAATTTGTGAACGCACTCTTTCACTAATCATCAAACTGTCACTGTCAATTTATTCAGTAAACTCAACATTTTCATCATAGTAAAGTACACTAACGAACAACGTCTACAAATTATAAAAATTTTCTACAGATATTCGGAGTCGCAAAATCATTTTCAGTGACGAAGCCAAAAATGGCTCAATGGGTTCGTCAATAAGCAAAATATGCGTTATTGGTTGGGTGGAAACCCACATGTGCTTCATGAATCACCAGTTCATCCACAAAAAATAACTGTTTGGTGCGGTTTGTATGCCGGCGGCGTTATTGGGCCATATTTTTACGTCGACGATAACGATCGTCACGTTACTGTGAATGGTCAGCGTTATCGCGCCATGATCACCGATTATTTTTGGCCCGAATTGGAAGATAAGGACTTGGACGACATGTGGTTTCAAGAGGATGGTGCCACAAGCCACACAGCACACTCTACAATCGATTTATTGAAGAGTAAGTATGGTGAGCTAGTCGATTGGACGCCTCGTTCGTGCGATTTAACGCAGCATGACTATTTTCTGTGGGACTACGTTAAGTCATTGGTTTATGCCAACACGCCGACAACGTTGGAAGAGCTCAGAGCCAACATTGAACGCGAAATAGCGGCCGTTTCGGCCGAAATGTATCCGAGTCGTTGAAAATTGGGTCCAAAGAATCGACTGCTGCAAACGTGCATGCGGTGGCCATATGAACGAAGTCGAGTTCCATTCATAAATGTTTTGATTGTACTTCAAGCCAATAATAAAGTTTTTGAAATATCTCAAATGGTTTGCCTTTTATTTAAAAAAAAAGTTGTCAAGTCGTTATTAGAAAATCCTATATAATTATACATAGAGCCAAGGCGTCAATATAGACTTACTCGTATGTATGCTTAATAGTAGACTGCTTTTCGGGCCTCACCAGCAAGAAGGCCGGCAGCAATCTCTAGTGGTCAGTTCGGGTTCTGTATCTGTGAAAGCGTTTTTAACAAAGCCGTCGTCTCGGCTCTGTAGACATAATTTAATACATGGGCTGAAAAGTCCGTGCCGTTTCTGAGAGAGGGCACTACTCTACTCAGTTAGTACCAACCTTCAAAAGGTACGTGTATGAATTTGACAGCTGTCGGACGATTAGTTCTCGAGATATAGCGTTGTGAATGAAGCAACTTTTGTTATTGTGAAAAAAATGGATGGGAAAAAGTGCAGCCGATGCAAAGAAATGGCTTGATAAGTGTTAACCGGACTCTGCACCAGCCGAACGAACCATTCGCAAGTGAATTGAAAAATTTAAAAGTGGTCATACAAGCACCGAAGATGATGCACGCAGTGGATGTCCAAAAGAGGCTTTTTCAGATGAAAACATCAAAAAAGTCCACAAAATGATTACGAATGACCATAAAGTGAAGTTGATCGAGATAGTTGAGGCTCGGAAGATATCAAAAGAGCGTGTTGGATATATCATACACGAATATTTGGACATGTGAAAGATCTGTTCAAAGTGGGTGCCGCGTTTACTCACAGTCGACCAAAAACAACAACATTCAGAGGAGTGTTTAAAGCTGTTCAGCCGCAATTAGGCCGAATTTTTGAGTCGGTATGTGACAATTGATGAAACTTGGCTCCATCACTTCACACCAGAGTCAAGTCGGCAGTCAGCTGAGTGAAGGGCCAAGAAGGGGCTGTAAATATGTACAACCTTATATATTGTAGTTTGTGATCGGGCACGCTCGCTTTCGGAAATACCTAGTTTTGGGCACCTTGTCCAAAATTCCCAAATGAGGGAATGAGGACGATATGGAGCATGACGTGCTGTACTTTATACGCTTTGCAAAAGATAGGACAAACCTGCCAAGCCAGAAGGATTTTGGAAGTCACATGACGGGATCAGCGTGCGTGTCCAGAACGATCTGCGAAGAGCTGAAGTATTAAGAAGAGCCAAAACGCGTCCTCGGAGAAATCAGTATAATTGCTAACCAACCCGGCAAAGTAGTTCCTAATGACAGTCTTACGGGAAGAGACGTTAATGAGTGCAAAGGTGCATGCATGCCAGTATTAAGGATCATTGGCGTCCATTTTCATATGAAGATTCCAAATCTATTAGCGCAAACTTAAATATCATGTTCTCAAGGAAATTTAGAAGATAGTTCTTTGTCAAAGCCAAGAAAGGGCCTGTTTTATTGCCGGAACTTGTGTGTGAAATACCCTACAGCAGGTCGGAATGCTGAATGAAAAGTTATGCTCAGTACGAGTTGGTTTGGGAATACAACCCTCTCAAATCCATTGGTTAGTTCTTGAAGCATAAGTAGAAAAACGAATTCTATGATCAGCGTAACATGGCCCATCCAGTTGTCCTTGCTCGGGATTGTGACATTGAAGCTGTTGTCTAAATTAGTGCACTGTTTTGACTAATTCTTTATTTATTTTTTTTTAATAATGGGGAAGTGATCTGTTATAATCTAGATACTGATCCACTGCAAGGCAGCTTTAAGGCAATTGGCAGCATAAATCGCCATCTCTCAACCATAGACATCGAACTGAAGTAGGTGAAATAGCAGTCCTTGAGCTCAGGTGGAGATAGGTTTCAATGACACCCTGATGCATGTACAGTCTGATTTTTTCAACCTTCTGAAGATTTGCAAATTTGGAATTTCAAATTGGCTTACCCACCGAAGAATGACCATCATCTTGCTACAGTGCATTACTAGAAGTTCGACGACCGAAGTGCAAAGCCAAGCTTTCAGTTCAGTTTGTCATCCCGTAACTTGCTCTCTATCCCCAAATTGACAGATTACTCTAATTCGACTTAAGTTATTGAGATTGAGATTTTTGGATCTATTTTAGGAAGGATGGTGAAGTTACTAACGTTACTGAATCAAAGCGAAATGTCTTTGAGAGACTTCATATACTTCCCAAGAACACTCTCGATTTTAAGATCTTAATAGGAGGGCAGTAGTTTTTTTCATTAGAATTCACCAATGAACTGTCCCATTTGACTACATAGATACGTCGCAATGTTGGATTGAAGTCTATAAGCTTAAAAAATTTCGAGGTTTCGAAGAACTGCTCTACGTCTTCATAGGAGGTTCTTCAAGATCTCTGTTGAACTTTTCTACGATGCTACTAAACCATCGCCTTCCCACTTTTATATGATGTATTAGGTCACGACAAGGTACCAGGCTAGTTTCGGAATCCTAAGGATCCTAACAAAGATGGATGATCTCGAAATTTGCACAGCAGCGCTCTACATGTCTGATGTGTGAAGGTCTTACATATAAAAGATTTTAATAAAAATCTTACAATACAAAGGACATCTTCAACATAAAAAAAAAAAAAATTCAACAAAATCCACTCCCTTCATCAGACCAATTTCTCAGAAATGGCAACAATGTCTGGGACTCTTAATGACGATGGACACAGAAAATTTTGCAGACTGCACATTACGAGGGGTCATGCAAATGGCACGTTTTCGGCTTTTAGTCGTCCTGGTATAAAATATCCATTATAATTTCGTTTCCTGTCTTATCCCAAGTGAGAGATACTCTCATGGTTTATACGGCTCTTAAGAGTGAAAGAACATTCTCGAAGAAAAAAAAGTGTCGTCAGTTCAACTTTAATGGACTTTGCATATGAACGAAGCTTACTTCTCCTGATGTGTACTTCTGTGTGTTGGTTTGGGCATGTTTCCATAGCAAGGACACACGTCGAACTTCCTTTTTATTAGATGACTTATTTTATGGTATCACACACACGCGGTAACCATGTCCAGTCAAATTTTTTTGCATCTCAAGAATAATTCTTCGATTTTGTTCTTCTGTCTTGTACGTCTAATAAATAACTCTTACTTGAGTTGGGCCATCTTTAGGGCGCTTGTTATCCTTGGTGAGTTTCGAGTTATTCTTTCTTTGAGTTTCAAGTTCCCTAACTGTTTTTGCATGATAAAAAAATCAACCGAATCCGAGTACTCTGGTGTGTGACTGTTTGTTTGCTAGAAGGCTTGATATGGGGCAAATTTATGGGTCCCAAGAGATGGGTCAAAATACAAGGATAATGTCCTGTTTATGGATGAATTCTTTTCGATTTTTGTTTTCTTTTGCTCCCTCTGTCTATCTTTAGATAGGAAGAGTATCTTCCTCTTTCTGTACACACCCTAAACTCGCTCCAAAGTCAGCTGTATTTTTGAAACAATTCTTGGCCTGTTTCAGTGGTCGAAGTTGGTAGAGAATATCCTTTAGCAGGAGTATTTCGACTTTTTTATCTATTATCTTGGGGATGATGTTTTGCCTTAAGAATAAATAAGGATAATCGAAATGTTTCTTTTTTTCTTTCCCTCTTGTATGGACAACCTCCCACGTCTTTTTTTTTTTTTTTGTGATTGAAAGCTGGTTTAGAGGTATTCAAATGTGTGAAAGGACATATTACATGCATTATCCTTAATTATGGATTTTTGTTGTTACTATTTATCCGATTGTGATTGCTGTTTTGTGTTGCATTATTCTCTTTTGCAGAATAGATATGACTCCCTCCTACTTATGGTAAGCTGCAGAAACATGTAGTTTTTTCTACTCGTATCTTTAGGTATGTCCTTTTGTATTTTCTTCATCTATTAAGTGATCCTTTTAATGTTAGTTTTTTTTGGTTTTTTTTTTTTTTTTTATGCAGATCTTTTCTACTTTTTGTAATGCTGTGGGAAAAATCGATGATGAAAAATGAAACGCACATTAGGGATGCAAAATCAAAGGGAAGATAGAAGATGTCGCCTAAAATTCAGGTAGGTAAAGGTGTACCAGTTGTAGTATGCATATCATTTGACTATCTCATAAAAGAACAGCAAAAATACAGGAGGAGGATGAATAGTTTTTATTTTTTATTTTTTTGTTTTGTTTTACTTTAGGGAAATGATGAGCTGTGGTGCACAGTATGGTGCCAAATCGTAAGGACGAAATTGTAACACGATATCTCGTTTGGTTGGAATTTCTTTTCCTTTTATCGATTTTTCTTTCGGCTGTATGCAACAATGAAAGGACTAATGGTGCTCCTCTGATGTATTCCATTTTTAGTTCTTTTCGATTGATAGACACATTTATTGCAACCTACTATCGTTGCAGGTGAGTGCTGGGCTTGGTTTCGGAGAATAGATAAAAACGCAAAGTATGAGTAGTTTTTGTTTGGTGGAACGATAATGTGCAACAAAAGGATTTTATGCCCTGCGTGATGGCACAGTAGTGCGGTTGAAATGAAAGAAAGGTGCGCGTGGAGAAACTAGACCTGCAATTGTATGGTGGTCTTTTGTAAAAGCAGTTTTCTTATAGTCAATATACAGATGCTAATACATGCAGATTAACACACTCAAGTTTTGGAATAGGAGTGTGACCAGGACTAGTTCAAGCTCTGTTACATAGCGAAAATGGATTTATTACTTGGTATGTAAAGGGAACGGCTAGGTTTATTAGAAAAGTGGAAGAAATCCCGATGCGCCAACATTGTACAGTCAAATTTAATTTTGTTTTTGACGGCATTAGTTTGTGATTTTTAAGAGTAGTTATGCGAATTCCATTTGCGATGACATAAGTTAAACGAAATCAATCACTAAACAAAAGATCCTGGGAGTTTCTGAGTGAAAGAGTGAAGCACAAAAATACTGTGCACTGATAATAGCTGTCTGGAAGGCGTCTTGTATACCAAATCTAAGAAATACAATGGATACAATCGTATGTAACTAGAAATGTCTTGGGATATATCCTGTAGTCTTCGAGTTAGTCCAGTGGTTTTATTGAGGATTACTGCACCTTGATTGACGTGTTGTCTCAGACGTATGAAGTACATTCCACCATACATCCATATGTCATCTGCGGCATAAGTCAGAGTTTTTTTTATACATATCAGGGTGCCTTGACGATGTCCCTTACGTTGTGTATTAGAGAAGGTAATTTGGACTCTAAAAATAAATTAAGGGTATTGAAGGATTTGAAGCTGATTTTGAGTTATTCAAAATAATTCGGTTATTTTTGGTCCATCTGAGAACTCTAAAGTATTCAGTTGACTCGCGTTTGTTCTTCCCAAGTGTAGGTATAACTGTGTCATCAGTAAGTGTAGCCATTGTACAATTTAAAAGTGTTGGTATGTCGTTGGTAAAGGGTAGATATAAAACTGGACCTAAGATACTTCCTTGTGGAACTCTAGCTTTAATTTCTCTCAGTTCTGAGTAGGAACTACCTTGTGTAATACGACTCTAGCACTTCAATATATTCTATGACAAGGAATATGTTTCAGGACAAAGCACGTATTCATAAGACTTGCCGCTTTGAGAAAAATCTTTGGTGGCAGTTCGTGTAGGAGCTAGGCAATACATAATAAATCATACTCAACTAGTTCTTTGCGTTTGAGATAGTTTTTGATAGTTAGGCGGTGAAGTAAAAGGATTTTTTTTTTTCAGACTGTTCTACGTCTAGGAAAATGTCAACAATCCGATATTCATTGTGTTGGAAGGTCTCATTAGATACTCAGCAAAGAAGTAATCTTTTTCGGCGTTTTTCTTAGCCCAAGTGTTTCTTGATCTTAAAGGTGGGTTCTGTTGTATTTGACGTTTTAGGTATTTGGTAGACTTCCACACATAGTATTCTGTTTGCTTATTAATTAGTTTTTGTAATCCTTTAGATCGTGCCTTATCAATTTAGTTGTAGATGGATATCTCGTCTGGTGACATTTTTTCTTAGCCTTTCGTTTAGTTTTTTTTTTTTTTTTTTGTTTTTGGTTACTGCAGGAGTGCTTTTTCAGGCTGCAGTTCGTCTTTATTTGGTAAATAAAATTACTTCATTTGTTACTTCGGTTTCATCAGTTAAAAGTTTGTTTTGATCTAATAAAATTCTAAAATATTGTCAATCCGTAAGCTTGTTTGTAATGCATTCACTTAGAGTGAGATATACTAGAGAGTCATAGGAGATTAAATTTATTTCGTCTTCTATTGCTTGAAAGTTTGATAAAAACTTCCTTTACTATAAGGAAATCGATAAGATTTGGTATTTTATCTTTATCTATAGGCCAATATGTTGCGGATACAGAGAAGCATAAAACTAAATTCCACAGGGCTCCATTCTTATACCTCTTCTTTAGAAAATCACGTATAGGGGTATTTTTTGTCTACAAATTCCGAAAATGTTAAAAGCAAATTGTATCTAACCCAATCTGTATCATTAGAATATCACTTATGATGAAAGTGGAAAACCCAACAATACTTTGCGCATCTCTGAAGTGTTAATTTCTGTCACGCAATGAGGAATGTTATCAATATTTGTATAGTCTTGCGCTTGATGATTTCTCCGAATATGCAGAGTAAGAAGAAATTCAGGAAAATTGATAACAAACGTACAAATCGAGCTCGGTTCGAACACTAAGACTGAGATATTTTGAGCAAAATAAAATACTTAAATTTGCTTTGATCACCAAACAAAGTTGGGTATACTTATTTAAACTTTAACTTGAAAAGGAAATCCAGGTAAGAAGAGTCTACCCAATAGAGTAGGCATCCTTCAAATACCTTTGAAGCATTTGATCTTAAGTAGTAATACGAGAAAAGCAGTGGAGCTTAGAAAATTAATTTTTTGGATGAGATATGGGAAATCTGTGCAACTGAAGTGGAGGCCAGCTCTTAGAGCAATGATGAGCTCTCTGTAACATCTGATAGTATGCTAGGTTAGGTAAAAGTGACAGTTGAGGCCTATTGACTCATTGTAATGCCAAGTGGATCTGTGATCCTCCTGTTCTTGGAACCAATTTGAGCTTATGATGAAGCGTGAGAGACTATTAACATCGATATTCTTTAGATCTCTAAAGCTTGGGAGATCGCTGGGTATGTACAGAGTTGGTGGAAGATTATCTTGCATGCTTGCCTATAAGGCAGTGTTCAGTGCTGACACATATGATGGCGTTGAGATGTTGCCGATTTAGAAAGATCAAACTCTTAGAGCGATTCAGATCCAACTTTGTCCAGATCTGTTTGGTCGCCTTGCTACCCTTTTCTGGTAGAAAACATAGAAAGTGGTTTCAGTTTTGGCGAGTTGGTCACCCTAAAATTAGCTGGAATAGCTCTGTGGCCCGGCACCCAACATAGATGGAGGTTGAACTGATGTGCCATCTTCCTAAGAGATGATCTGCATTCAAGGCCGTTTCTAAAATTTATTGAGACTGAGTTCACAGACTTGATAGCAGCCTGACTATCCGACAATATGCTTATATCACATTTTTCTTCAGCCAGGAGAGAACTAACATGAAAGTATCTTCCTCTCTGGTAGTAAGTACCTTAAATTATGTTTAAGAATTCGGCAACACCATGAGGGTACTATGGGACACGGTAAGAATAACTTCATCAACATCTTGGATACAGAAGCAAAAGAAGCAGTAGATACATATTTATGTAAATGTTACAACAGAGTTATCTTAAATATCACAGTCAGTTGGTCTTAACTTAGAACAACATTTGGTGAAAGTCTTAAGCACATCAGGCCAAATAAGAAGATGGGAGAAGTATTTTACTTCAATGTTGACCATGTGAACGACATTAAAAAAAAAAGTATCCAAAGCGTTTTTTCGTTCGCTCTCAAGCGCGAAGCTAACAAAGCCGTATTGACAAAAGCTTAAGAGCTCTTTTACCCTTTACCTTTGACAGAAGAAGTGGCAGAAATGTATTGGGTATATATTTTAATTCATGCGGTTTTTTTTTCAAAATTTGAACGTTTATTTAAGAAAAACATGTACAATAGTATTATTCAAAGTGTTTCCCATCTAAAGCTATGACTTTTCCCTTCTTTCTGGCAATTTGTGGATCCCATCCCAAAAGAACTGCGCCGGCTTGGCAGCCAAGAATGAATCAAGCCAATTTTTGATATTCTGCTCTGATGTGAACCGTATTTCAGTGAAGGCGTTCTGCATCGACCGGAACAAATGGTAGTCAGAAGATGCAAGGTCTGGGCTATAAGGCGGGTGGGGTAAGACTTCCCATCCACTGTTTTCCACACAGTTCTTAACCAGAATAGCAACATGGGGCCGAGCGTTGTCATGATAGAAAATTATTGCCTCGTGTCTGGTCGCATATTCCGGGCGTTTTTCGGCTACTGCTCTCTTCAAACGGATTAATTGTATACGGTAGCGTTGCTCATTGATGGTTTCACCGGTTTTAGCAGCTTATAATACAGCACACCCATCATATCCCACCAAATACAGAGCATTACCTTCGCGTCTCTCGGCTTGAGTTCATGTGGAACCCAATTTCCTTGCTTTTGAATATATCCAGCTACTTTTAAACGTTTTGAAATGGCTGCTTAAGTGACACCCAAAGATTCTGCAAGCTCTTCTTGTGTTTGGCAACAATCTTCATAGAGTAATGCTTCCAGTTCTTCATCTTCAAACTTTTTTGACTGCCCGCAAAAACACTTTTTCAGGCACAAAGTTCGACATATTTGAGTGAAAAAACATTTTTGTTGTTTAAGCTTTAAATGAATAACATATACTGAAATGACGTACAATGACAGTAGCTTTCCAACGCATGTTCCAATGGAGTAATAAGAATGGAATAATACAAGTTACGCCATCTTTTAGCAAACCGCACGAATTTATAGACCCAATAGTTGCACTTGCAATTTCTAAGGCATTTGACAAAATTTGGCATCAGGTCCCTTTGCTGAAAATGCGTGCTATTGGGATCGATGACTCTCGTCTTCAATGGATTAGAAACTACCTTTCGGAACGTTCAAATCAAGTTGTTTGGATGGTTTCAAGTCTGATATTCACAAAATAAATGCCCCAAGGCTCCATTCTTTCTCCGACATTCTTTTTAATTTTCAATAATGATCTCTTGTTTGTTACTTCTAATCCAATCATTTCTTTACTGACAACAGTACTCTCTGCTTTTCATATTCGTTCCGGACTCACTTGCTGGTCTTCGATTGTAGAATGGGAATGGCAGCATATGTTAAGCTCATTAACTTCTGACATTAACAGCACAACCACAACTATCAGCAGAGAATAATTTAATGGTCTTAAAACACAATGCTGTCTGCTATCGTTAAAGCGAAAATTAAAATACTCGGCCTTTATTCATTAATGGCACTTGCATTGTCAAAACTGGAAAACTTTTCATTCGCGGTATGTATGACAGTGACAACTTAGGTACTTTGGAATGACCACATATTCGATGTCACAAAAAATGCTGCGAAATATCTAATATTCCTCAAGGGATATAAGAAATATTTCACTCTCTCTGATCTAGTCTCAATATGCCTTGTATATTGATTCATCCGCCCAAACTTGAAGTACAATGACCACATCTGGTCAAGTGCGCATCAAACATCTCTGCACCGTGCGATAAAATTCATAGGTGATACTAATATGTATCAGTCAGTCAATCGGCACCCTTGAACAACGATGTAATGTCTCCTGTCTCACTTTGTTTTATTACTATTTCCACCACCATTGCTGCATTGAAATCGCCTTCAACCGTAACACTCGTCTCGTTATAATTACTCATCAGTATACCCTTCAGCCCACTTTCGGACGTACTTTAAAACATCGTGATTCATTCCTAAGCCGTACAACTCAATTATGGAAGACCCGCCGAGCCCTCTATCTCTTAGTCGTTATAATTTCCAAACATTTAAAACCAATGTACATGTACATGTACAGCCCGCCGAGCTCCCTATCTCTTAGTCGTTATAATTTCCAAACATTTAAAACCAATGTACATCGATACATAGTTATAGACCCAATATAAGCATCAAATTCTTGAAAAAAGAGGTGTTATTCAGTAAAAACAGTAGGGTCGAATGTGCGTTTTCCATATAAATAGCCCTCAGGCTGACGACCACGGCAAAATTACACTGTAATAACCAAGAATCTCTTATTTGAACGAATTAACTGCTGATGACTTTGTAAGGCGATCAAAAGACAACAGTGTTCGGATCGCCTTGTTTGTTGCAGGAAGGTATGAATGCCATACAAAAGGGCAAATTTGTTGTAGCCCGCAGACCAAAGGAAAAAGTGTTGAGTTTTTGGCATGAGCGAATGTCTTGTAACAATCCACATTTAGGCTAAATTCGCCAATATCTTGAAGATATGACGATGTTAAGACGATGTTGCCATCAAAATAAGAAATAATGATATATTTGGTAGTGGATTCTGAAAGCACGGCCTAAATGACACCACGTCTAGAGATGCAATAATCACTATAGCTAACAAACGGTTTACCCATCTTAAAGTTCATCATTGAACTTGAGAGTCATCTGATCATTAAGCCATTAACTAAGTTAACTAAGGAACTCCTCCAGTATTATTGATGGCTCAACAAAATGCTGAAGATCAGTGGTGTTAATGCCAAGAATCCGTCAGAAATATTGCAACTAATGTGATTGTTTTCACTTGATCACTGGTATGAAGCGAGAGGGGCTTGTGCGTTCTACGAGTGGGATTTTAAGAAAAATAAAGAATGACCGTTAAGACAAGCGATTGTGGAAACTTAGAGAACTTGTTTCAGGAACAACATTCGGACGTCTTATCAAAAGATAAAAAGAACATGTCAAGCCGAGAAGACCTGCACAGAAATCTATGGAGATGACAAAGGACTTCCGCCCACCCAAGCCCAACAAAATAATGATAGCCACACCATGATAAATCCGTCTCGCCACACTGAAAGTATCGGTTCCCATTAAATCACCGAAATCAAGCAGTGTTGGGCCCGGTAATTACCAAGTTGGAGGAGCGCATGGGAACTCACTACCTATCAGCGTGCTGTTGACAGTCGGAACACATGGAGTACAATGGACCAGTTTTGTGTCTGAGTGCTACCGTTCCGAAAAAGATGTTGCGAATTGTATGCGAATGAAATGAAAATAAAAAAAGAAGCTATCTATGGCAGAAGAAGATGAGCCAACATGGTAGATAGCATACATCAACTCATTTCCAAGATTTATCGGAGGAAGAAGCTATGTTTGATGAATGGAAGCTGATCATAGTTTGTCTGACCCACAAAAAAAAAAAAAACTTTAAAAAATGTCGGAACTATAGAAGCATGGGTTTCCTTAACATCTTATACAAGATTTTGTCTGCCGTATTCTGTGAAGGCCTGAAAACATCTGTCGCCATCAGTATTTACACTAACTTTGAAGTTCTTGTCAAGCTTATCAGAGTAGCGAGGTGTTGCTAAGAAACAATAGGAACCATCTGAATCGTATGGAGATATCCTTTGAGCGCAAGGTTTGGGAAAAGAAGTATCAATAAACTCAAACTTGTCAGAAAAATCTGCATCAGTCTATTGGTATGCAAAGAAAATATAGTCTTTCTAGTTATTTCTCTAATAGAACACTCCTCTACGCCTCTGATGGTGGAGTTAAAGCGTGCCACCAGGCTCGATCTTAGGCCCCCTTCTGTATAAAATTTTACGCCTACAGATTTCATACGAATAAATGCCTCGATTATCGGATTTGCTGATTACATTGTCGTGGTGATCTTACTAAAAAAGATAGAAGAAGTTCAACACCACAATGAAACTATTGCGACTGTATGCCAATGGTTAACTAGCATCGGTTTGCAACACTCTCTAGAAGCGTTGTTTGTTATGAGTAGGAAATTCGCAAAACGGAAAACAACGTCAGAGTTGGGCCCTATAGATAGTCGTCCAAGTTTTAGATCAGGTTTACCGGAAATTATAGAAAACCGAAAACGCACTTACTATACAAGGCTGATGAATAATATTGGAGACCCATATATTGCTCTTATTGCCTTTTATACGGATATACGCAGCAGAAATGTAGCCAAGTGACGGAAAGGCTAAGTTTTACGTGCTGTGATTGCAATACGTCCACCGCCTTAGAACAATTAGAGTCCTCAGAGCTTTTCGAACTATTTCGCATAGTGCTACACTCGTCGTATCTTCAATGTAACTTGTTAACTCAAAAGCCAGCAAGCTTGGTGAAAAACGAAAAATGAATATACGAAAGGAACCGTAGTATCGCAACCTGGCAACAGGTGTGTTCAAAAAGTAAGAACACCATCTTACGAGGTGTGTTCAAGGGGACTTTTGAAATTTCGCGGGCAATAAATTCGATAATCGATTTTTTTTCTTTTTTTGCTGTGTTGGTACTCATGTCCCGAACATATATACACAGATTCAAATATATAGCGTATTTAGTTTGTTTTTGACAGATAGAAAGGTTAGACGTGTTTTGGTGTGCTTGGCGATTTTCAATTATAATAAAAAAAATGGAACAAAGAATTTGCATCAAATTTTGTGGAAGAATAAGAATTAAGTGCTTGAAAATACATGAAATATTGACAGTGGCATACGGTAAAGTATGCCAGTAAGTAAAAAAAAAATGTTTACAAGTGGTACAAGCTCTTCCAAGATGGCCGAGAAGATACCAATGATGAACCTCGTTCTGGATGCCCCAGCACATCAACAAAAGATGATAACATCGACGCTGTGAAAAAAATTGTTCTGGAAAATCGTCGAATTACCATAAGAGAAGTTGCTGAGGATGTTGGCCTATCGGTCGGCTCAAGCCGTGCAATTTTTTTCTGATGTTTCAGCGTGTCAGCGAAGTTTTTTTCGAAACTTCCTAATTTTGGTCAGAAGAACCGTCGAATGAGCATGGCTCAGCGGCTCTTGAATGACATCAATGATGATCCTGACTTGTTCAAAGGGGCCATAACTGGTGAAGTAATACGAAAAAAAAACGTCCGGAATTGTGGAAAACAATTCATGACTTTTGCATTACGATAATGTACCTGCTCATTCATCTTTACTTCTGAGAGATTTTTTTGTTTGCCAGAAACAACACGACAATAATGCTTAAGCCACAATATTCAGCGGATTTAGTCCCTGCGATCTTAATATTGATGAATAAATAAATATTTTTAAAAAAAATATATATAAAGTCACCTTACTTTTTGAACATACCTCGTATACCAGATGAGTGGATTAAACTAAAACATACTTCTATCTAACTTAGTGTCTTATGAAACATGGCTGTTTCAAAGAGTATCTGAAAGTATCTGCTTAAACGTAAGCATGTTAACGACCTTAACTGTCCATTTTATGAAACTGCCCCGGAAAACTGAGAGGCTAGTCCTATGGGATCAGTTTGGAGAATCGGCAAGTCCCGACAATATAGTTGATTCAAAACTAAGAAAATTGGACTGTTGTTAGTAACATAGTGGTGCATAGGTACTTAGAACGTCAATGTAAAGCGAAGGATTTAGCTAAATTTTTAAGCTTATCCCCGCAAAGAAATACCATACGGTCTGTATGGTATATGGTATAAATCTGTATGTTCGGTTGCTTACACGATTCGCCCCACCTTCCAACTCAAAGATAAGACCAATTATAAAACCAAGAGTACGAACTAATAGACTATGAATGTGTTGACGACGTGTTTTGAATTCAAAGCTGCTAAATCAGCATACGCCATTTAAAAACTTTCATTCTAAGCCACATTTACTACTAAATGAATCTAAAACTTGATATATCCTATATGGACAAACCTATGAAAAATTTTCCAAAACGTTGGCGACTCGAACAGCGACTCGAGGTCATTTAACAGAGAAGCTTAACAACATTGATCCAATCGAATTGCAATTGTGTATGCTCCACTATATCATGATTTTAGAAACGAATAACCTTTTAAGGATTACTTTGCTTTTAATATATAAATCCGATTAATGGCTTTATTTCTTTCGGCTAAGTCGGTAATTGATAAGCGGTAATGGATTACCGATAATTATTTATTTAATATTCCACTGTCAGCTAAAAGGGATTACAAACATTGGTAATGCATTACACGTTAGTATTGTCTACACTGAAATGCTCCTGCACTCAAGGAATTTTTTCCAAAACCTATTTTTTTTTTAATTATAATTTGAACTAAAATTAGCTACAATTTTAAAGTTAACATTATTATTTGTATTAATATTTTGTATTAAAAAAAAAAAAAAACTAAATAAAACGTACATCTCTGTCCAGCAGGTATAATTCCATCACTTGTCGGGCACTCAAGTATCCTCGCACTCATTGAGTCCTCCTCGTCTTGCTTAACACCCGAACTGTTATTATTGGCACCGGACCAATGTTGCAATTGCGAAAGTACCATCATTTTGCCAAAAATAAATTTTCTCTTATAAACAATTTGAATAATCTCAAAAAATTCGATTTAATTCTTAAGAACACCCGCGACGAACGAATCATATATGACAGGACTACTCCAACTTCACTTGCAATATCACAAAAAAAAAAATTTAAATATTCAAATTAACGTTAATTTTAAATTTACATAATTTCCATGCAAAATCAATTTAAACAAATTCAATTCGATGGTGTGTTGTTAATTAATTAATTTATTTTTTTTAAATTAAAAAAAAAAAATAAAAAATAAAAAATCAATCACCACCTCGATCGGAACGCATACGAAATGCAACTAAACCGTTCGATTAGAATCGTCCTTGAGAGCCATTTCTCACATCGTTTTCGACTTAAAAATTCAATTTATCCAACTATTTCACTTTATTCCTTATTCGTTATGCCCTTCCATCGATGTGGTGCTGCTAAATTATTTCATAAACTAAATGTGTGTGCGTGTATTCGATTTAATAAGATATTCCGCACTTTCTTTGCATCCTATCGCACGAAGGTGCAAAAGCAATTTTTTTCTTACAAGACAGTAATTTGTGTGTTTTTTTTTTTTTTTTTTTTTTTTTTTTTTTTGTCGAATGAAAACTGAGAAAATGTTTTGAAAGGAAAATTTCCCTCACACACACGTGTGCATACTCGTCGCATTTAAACACATGCAAACATTATCGCTATGCCATTAGAGAAATTGCTATTGCAACAAAGTATTCGGACGGTGATTGTGTTGCAGAGGAAACAACCCTTAAGAGACGGCTGTTCCCCTTCAAAAATGTTGTTGGTGAGATGGTTCCATTTCACAGGGATTATTATTGAAAAGGCATTAGATGAATTGCCAGGGGATAGTGAGGAAGAAATGAAACCCTTACCAAAGCCTAGAAACAAGAATCCCCTGCATTATTTGTGGAACGTATTCACAAATACACGTGTGTAGTGGTGCATTAGCATTTAAATGACAAAAGCAGGGGTAGCACTCGTAAGACTATACCTATGAGTACGAGTACTATTGCCACTGCACTAGGATACGATTCAGGACTATCTTAACGAGATGAACTTTCTGGGTGTGGCTAGAAATTTCCAAAGTGGAATTCAGTAAAAAGAAGAAAAGCAACTTTTTTCTTAAAGATCATAGTGTCGTTTGTGTGCCTTTTGGGAATGTTCTTAGGTCTCATCTAATTGTATGTGCAATACATTGTCATCGGTGTTGTCTACTTTGGTGGAATTGAAATTGCAAAAGGATCAAAACTTGTCCGGCTAGTGGGTTTGTAGTGTAAGATGGGTGGTGAAAATACTCGTTCGTGGTGTTGCGTATGATGAGACGAATGACCCCTGGCTATTGTATGGAGCTGAAGTTGCATTATCAATGTAAACAGGCGTACATTCACAAAGAATTTATGTATGCACATACATATGTACGTACATATGCTGGTGGTGTGGCTGAGAAGACATGGTGACAGGATACTCTTTATGATTATGTATTTCACGTTGGTTTCTATGGATTTTTCCTTTTACTATCTTCTCTGACAGCACAAGTGACAGTACACTTGTTAAATGCAAGTTCCATACTCGTGCATTTACGAAGTATCTCTGGATCTGTGGTGGAATCTTTTTGCATTCTCGAGTGGTCCCATAAGAGAATGTTTTATTTAGAAATAACACTTTAAATAAACGCTCATGTATGACTTGGTTGCAATGGTGGATTCCTTCGATTTATTATTGAAGAATATGTGGACGGTTGCAAAGCCAAGCTCGACTATGATTAGGAAATTCCTTAAGACGATTCCTTTCACCCAACTGGGAGGGTAGGTCAATTAAAAGAGTAATCCTACAACTAAGTTAGTTAAGATTTAATTGCAATTACAATTAAATATTTAGTTGCTAATCATTCAAATGCAAATTAAATTTTTAAATCGATTAGTTTCAGTTGAACGATTGAAATTGAAAGACAAGAAATTGTAGTAATGGCAATTAATAATTTTTAGTTTCCTCTTAGCTTGGAATTGACAACTAACAATTAATTTTTGTAATAAGGTGAGAAAACTAATGTAAGCTGGATTATTTAGAGAAGTCAATGGTAACTATGATGTATAGCCAACGTTTTGTCAAACCTTATGAGATGATGAGTAGCAGAGTGTGAGTGATTGAGTCTAGAATCACTTATAATTGATTCATTGATTGAATATTGAACTTTCGATGAGAACATCCCTTTTCTTAAGCAAATTCAAATATACATAGCCAATTAAGTTAAATTATTTGCACATGAATGATAAATAATTTTACTTAGATCTGGGGTCTCTAGATAACTGCCTTCAGTTGCGCAAATTAAGCTGAAACATTTCTTAGATATAAATGTGCATTTTTTTACGCTTAGCGCCGGTCTATCCTCCGGAAGATACAAGTTAGGTGAATAATTTCAATGAACCACTCTTGTTCTGCTGTTTCAACCAAAATGTTCAAATAAATTGTTTTTTTTTCTTCACGCTTCGCTCTCAACATAAATCTCGCGGCACTTAAAGCTAGGAGTTCCTCTATTGCGTTGTACATTCTTATTGGAATCGAAGACTCTTCGGCGTTCATTTGCTCTGCATGTCCTAGCCGTTTTAGGTGACTTATGTGCTTTTTTCTGACCAGTTGAATGTCCTTATACAGTCCGTAGATTTTATCATTGAATCTCCTCCTCCAAAACTTGTCAACGCAAATAGGACCAAAAATTACTTAAACAATTTCGCGTTTGAAATGACCAAGAATATCTCCATCAACTTTCGCTAACATTCATTCTTCTGCACTAAAAAGCAGGATGAAGGATCTTATATTGAGTCTCCTTAATCTGTTTTGACAAAGCCTTTCTACTCATCTG
This sequence comes from Volucella inanis, assembly GCA_907269105.1. Lineage (NCBI taxonomy): Eukaryota > Metazoa > Arthropoda > Insecta > Diptera > Syrphidae > Volucella > Volucella inanis. The sequence goes on along the minus strand of OU026157.1, from coordinate 48,006,718 downwards.
CCTTCTTAAGCCAGAGCAACAGCCATTGGCAAGAGTAGCTTTTGATTTCTGATGAGATGTCATTATCAGATTTAACAGTGGATCCGAGGTATACAAAGTCCCTGACTACCTCAAAGTCATATCTAACTATCTATTGTGATGGTCTGTTCGACTCGTCAATATTGTGTTGACAGCATGTACTTAATTTTGCCCTCATTCATGCCTAAACATATTTTTGTGAGATTTTTTTTTTCAACACTTGCAAACGCACCAGTGAGGTCTTGCTGAAATCTGTTAATGATGTCAATATTATCAGAGTATACAAGAATAATATGATAGTTGGACAGGCTTTTAGAAAATTGTGTCTCTAGTTTGACAAATTATCCACTACTGGACAGCAATTCGACCTTTCACAAGTTTGATGCGCTTTCTGACTTCATTCAAAGAATTGTATCCCTACATCCTCATACTGAAATCGTTATTAGGGGCGATTTGAATATATGTATATAATTCTGAGTGGCTTCGATATTCTGGACAAACAATAAGGAATGACGGTGTGTTGAGATCTCCTCTGTGGAAAATATCTTAACCCAGCTTGTAAATGAGTCCACACTTGTACCAGACGTTGATAGCCATACCGCCAACACAATGGACTTGTTTTTAACTTCTTACCCTGATAAATACAAGGTCAATGTGCTATCACCTCTAGGCTCATCAGACCACTATGTCTTACCAGCTATCATTATATCTCGTATATCGATACCACAGTTAGAGAAAAGATTCCTAAAAGAACCGTATGACAATATGAGAAAGCCAATTGGTGCTCTTATGTAATCCCTGACACCATTCCCTTTGGAATGAGATCCCAAAGAAAAGGAATGGTACCACTCGAGCTGTAAAGGTCAACTGTCAGAGTTAGACAGATGTTTTTTCAGTCTAACAAGACCAACCCGACTGAGGAAAACCAAAAAAAGGAATGATTGCAACGCCTTTCTTAAGCGTGTGAAATTCCAATACGGCTAAGAACTGAGGCAAAAAATATTACAATGCCCCAAAGGTAGTAAAAATTGTTCGTTGTTCGTCAAAAACATTAGAAATTCTGCCTTATCCTTCATCCCAATACTCATTTACAATGACATTCCAGCTGTCTTTGGACAAGGCCAATCTGCTTGCTGTACACTTTGCGGCTAGCTCATCACTTCCAGAATGTGCTTTGCCCCCGTCTTCACTTAAGTGCATCTAAACTTCAATGGGACGAATCCACTTTCGCACTCATGTAGTACCAAGAGCGCTTAAAAATCTCAAGATTGCTGCCCCAGATGTTAGATCTTTTCTTCTGAGGATGTGTTCTTTTTCGCTGGCAAAACCACTGCGTAAGCTTTTTCATCAATCCTACTCTTTAGGTCTCTTTCCGAGTAAATGAAATACTTCATTTGTCTATCCCGTCCCTAAAAAAGCCGAATTTTCTTCTCTTTCTTCCTACAGACCCATTGCACTTACGTCTCTTCCTTCCAGGGTAATGGAAAAGCTGATAAACTGTCAGCTCATGAAATATCTCGAAACTTGAAAACTTCTTATTGGCGGGTAGTACGGTTTTAGTACATGTCTCTTCGAAAAGTGAAACCAAAACGTACATCATCTGTCGAAAGCAAAATAGTTACACTTGATATTTCTGAACCAGGTTATTTTGTCGAAAATACGTGCATTTTGGATCGATGATTCTCTCCTTAAATGGGTTAGAAATTACCTTTCGGAACTTTCAATTCAAGTTGTCTTTGATGGTTTCAAGTCTAATATTTACAAAATAAATACTGGTGTTCCTCAGGGCTCTGTTCTGTCTCAGACACTGTTCTTAAATTGTATTACTGATCTTTTGTCTGCTACAATGACAGTAGCAGCTTTGCTACTGACAGTACTCACTGTTTCCCATATTCGTTCCCAAACTCACGTCCCTGATCTTCGGCTGTAGAACGGGAACGGCAGCGTATTTTAAGCTCATTAAATTCCGATATAAACAACATCGCCAAATAAAGAACCTCTTACAGAGTGGAGTTTAATAATTCCAAAACACAATGCTGTCTACTGATGGCACCTGCATCGTTGAAATCGAAAAACCTTCCATTCTGGGTATGTGCGTCCATGACAACTTAAGTTGAAATGACCACATATTTGATATCGGCAAAAATGCTGCGAAATGTCTAAGTTGCCTTAAGCGATGTAAGAAATATTTTACCCTTCCTGATTAAGCCTCAATATATAAGGCAGTTATCCGCCCAAAATTGGAGTAAAATGCCCACATCTGGTCAGGTTTTGTTATACCATTTCTGCACCATTTCTGCGCTAAGGTTCAAACCCGTGCGATAAAACTCATAGATGACAAAACACCACCAGCATGGCAAAATATTTAATCACTACTTGTAATCGCTTATCTATTTGTTAGTCAATAGACGCACTTGAACACCGATGTAATGTCTAACTTTGTCTCACAAAATCGCTAGTTGCATTCGGCCTCTTCAAACCTTCAACTTTAACAACCGTCTCAGTATCATTTCAAGGCCACTTTCGGACGTACTTTGAAATATTGTGATTCTGATGATTATGGAATGTCCTGCCGAACTCTCTTTTTCCTTTTCATTATAACTTGCAAACATTTACGACCAATGAACCTCTGTATTTCTCTTTTCTTCCTTCCTGATTCCCCTTCGTCCGCACTGTGTACCAACATTTTGAGGGTACTCAAGTCTCTTGAGCCCGCGCTAATTATATATAAAAAAAAGCAAAAATTACCTTGTCTATATCATTTTTTTATTATGAAATGTCTCAGAAAGATTGTTTCCGACTTATACGGATTCTTCATCGTCAGTCTGCTCTCTATAGATGGTGTAATACATGGCCTGAAAATCGACAAGGAGGTTGTGCGTATCGATTTGAAGTTATTGTTTTTTTTTCAGGGTATGTCGTAGTATGAACATTGAGTCGATTGTGCTTTTCCCGGACCTTATGGGCAGTTAGGTGTGCACGATTAAGGTAAATAAACAAGGTATGTTCAAAATGTAAGGTGACTTTATATTTTTATAAAAAAAAAATTATTTAATCATCAATATTAAAAGTGATAACATTCAAAGTAATCTCCCTCAGATATAGTACACTTGTGCCAACGCTTTTTCCAATCCTTGAAGCACTTTTGTTATAGCCGTATACTTATGAAGGTTCGGAACAAACTTCGCTGAAAAATGTCTCATGCCCAGAACAACCGAAAAAAATGCATGACAGGAGTCGATCAATATGCCATCATCCAACATAACTTCTCTTATGGTAATTCGACGATTTTCCAAAACAATTTTCTTCACAGCTTCGACATTATCATCTTTTGTTGATGTGCTGAGGCGTCCCATTTTTTTTTACTCAGAGTAGACTCACACTGTGCCACTGTCAACATTTCAAGTATCTTAGAGCACTTGATTCCATTTTTTATAATAATTGAAAATCACCGAGGACACGTCTAACCTTTCTATCTGTCAATAGAATGTACCTGCTGCTGGTTTTCCCAAGTATCATAAGGAAAATATAGTAAAACCTTATGTTTATGGCGTATTTTCTGGAGAAAAGTGGCCTCAAAGTCAAAAACTACAATTGGTAAGAAAATGGAACAGGCTTAGAAATTGGATATCTGAAGACTTAAACAAGATATCAACTTTATTCAAACGCAATTACAAAGCCTAGTATTTGTTCTAAAAATAAAATCCTAAACGTAGTTTCTATCATAGCACTAACAGACCAATTTCCGTTAATATGGGTAAGGGTACACCAAAGTAAGCCTTTTCTTAAATTCTCGGGAATTCTCGGATGTCAAAATTGGAGATAGACCCTCACTGTAGAACGATTTTTTTCTTAGAATATACCTAAGAATCATTTCCCTAATTATTCTTGACGGATTAGGAGACACCCTGTGTATTATATCTTGCGCTTATGGCAGAGCATGGTTTAACCTCTTTAGTGAATGTTATTACTAGACCAATTGCAGGTACTTTCATTGACCATGTATTTGCTCATTTTTTTAAGAATTAGTCTTAATATTTACATTGGTATCAACCTCGGTCTTCAAATATCTGATCATTGTGTAATTTTTAATGGCTTGGAAAGTAAAAAAGGAAAGAATCATAATTTTCCAAGGAAGTTAAATAAAATTAACTATGAGCTGCTGAATAATTTACTGCGTTTCGAAATTTAGAAAGAGTTGTATACCCAAGAAAATGTATCTACGGCTGTTAATTTATTTTTGACGATATTAAATAATTATATTATCTTAGTTAGCTATGTAACTATTCCTAAAAAGTCAGATTTCTGGGTAAAGCCTTGGATTAGCTGGTTAATTCTTAGGAAAATTAGGCAAAAACACAAATTATGGAAAAAGTGCCTTAACCATCCACAGAACGCTAGCTTAAAGAGTCGCTATAATCGTATGAGTCGAATCATAAATATTGAAGTACGAAAATGCCGCGATGATTAGTATCATAATCAGATAAGGGCTGCGCTAGAGAATCTTAAACAAGAATGGAAAGTGAACAATGACATTATGAATCGAAGTGTACCCAAGCAAAATAATTCTTTTGTCTTAAAAAATGGAAAAATAAATGTTTCAAAACTCAGAGAAATAGCAAACGAATTTAACAATTTTTTCAAACAAATAATCTTAACATTTGCATTTATTGTTATCCTGAACCCAGGCCTTCAGATAATAGTTTTGAAAGGGATATCTTCTTTTTCGAACCAATTTCTGGGGTTGAGATTTTGAAGACCATTCACTCTTTAAATAGCTCCAACTCCTGTGGGAATGATAGTATTTCCAATGTTATGCTTAAAAATATTTCCTTTAATATTGTAGATATCTTGGAGCATATTTTTAATTTGAGTATCCTGTCCGGATGTTTTTCTGAAGTTATATTGTAAAATGTGCTATTGTTATTCTTCTCTTTAAAAAGGGAAGGAAACATGAAAAAAGGAACTATAGACCAATTTCACTGCGTAAAGAAAAGAGTGTTAGAGTATCTGAACAAAATAAAATTCCTCAGTCCAATGCAATTTGGGTTTAGAGCTGGGCTGTCTACTGAAGACTCCCTTTTAGATTTTTGCTCCATTACACGGAAAGGTTTGGATGAAAAAAGATCTTGTGCTGGACTTTTTGTTGATATAGGGTTTTCTAATAACGACTTGACAACTTTTTTTTTTAAATAAAAGGGAAACCATTTGAGATATTGTATTTCAAAAACTTTGTTACACTTACAACTTTATAATCAAAACATTTATGAATGGACCCAATTTTCAACGACTTAACCACACATTTCGGCCGAAACGGCCGCTATTTCGCGTTTAATGTTGGCTCTGAGCTCTTCCAACATCGTCGGCGTGTTAGCATTAACCAATGACCTAATGTAGCCCCACAGAAAATAGTCAAGCGGCGTTAAATCGCACGTACGAGGCGGCCAATCGACTGGCCCATGTCTTGAGATAACACGCTCACCATACTTACTCTTCAATAAATCGATTGTAGCGTGGGCTGTGTGGCTTGTGGCATCATACTGTTGAAACCACATGTCGTCCAAGACCATTTCTTTAAATTCGGGCCAAAAATAATCGGTGATCATGGCGCGATAACACTGACCATTCGCAGTAACGTGACGATCGTTATCGTCGACGAAAAAATATGGCCCAATAACGCCGCCGGCATGCAAACCGCACCAAACAGTTATTTTTGTGGATGAAGTGGTGATTCATGAAGCACGTGTGGGTTTTCACCACGCAATAACCCGATCAATAACGCATATTTTGCTTATTGGCGAACCCATTGAGCCAAAAATGAGCTTGGTCACTGAAGATGATTTTGCGATGAAATTCATCATCTTGGCGCATCTTCTCCAGAACCCAGTCGGAGAACGTATGTCGTTTCAAATGGTCCATCGGCTTTAACTCTTGAGTCAGCTTGATCTTGTACAGGTGTAAATCAAGATCCTTACGCAAAATGTGGTCTGAGGGATGCCCAATTCTTGAGAACGCCGTGAAAATGACTAATTTGGATCGTTTGCTACGGACGTCTGAACGGCAGCGATATTTTCGACACTTCGACCAATACAAGTGTCTCACTGACACGGCAACATCACACAACGAACATGTAGACTCAAATTTTTGCACTAAACTTGTTATTGCCTGTTTATTAGGGCGAGAATTACGACCGAAAATTGGAGTTAACGCTCTTAAAATTGCAGTCACCGACTCCAAATATCTGTAGAAAATTTTTATAATTTGCTGACGTTACTCGTTAGTGTACTTTACCACGATGGAAATGTTTAGTTTTCTGAATAAATTGACAGTGACAGTTTGATGATAAGTGGAAAAGTGCGTTCACAAATTAAATTCAAAATTGTCAAGTCCCTATTGGAAAATCCTATTATATAGGTTTTCGTGGTTTGATACATAGTTGGTTTATGTCTTATCTAAAAGACAGAAAACAAAAAGTGAAAATCGAATCTACCCTAAGTAACTTTATGGTTATCAACCTTGGTGTCCCTCAGGGCTCTATCATTGGACCTATATTATTTCTTATATTGTATATGTCAACTCCTGGTTTTCCCAGCCATTTGTAGGAAAGTCAGGGCTTTTGCTTATGTTTTTCAGTCTTTTAATACTCTACAAACTATTATGGGATATTTCATTCAAAATTGCAGTATGGTATAGGATGTTGGGGAAGTGCTTACCTGAGTAAAATTCAGCCGTTGATTGTTCTACAGAAGTGTGTCATATGAAAGATCTGTGGCTCTTCCTGTCTGGCCCACTCCATGGAATTATTTACATACGTGCAAATCCTACCAGTTAGGCATCTGTTCTATTTTAAGGTCTCAAAAATATTTTTTATCCGAGGTGGTTATATGCAGAGTCCGATTTCTGACGCTTACAACATACAAATCTTCTGTCGCTATTCCTGCTTTTCGTATTACCTGCTACAGAAATTCATATTCTATTCTATCTTGCAAATTATTCAATAGTCTCCCTGTAGATACATGATTCTTAGGTAATTTGCGTACTTTCATGAAAAGAGTTAAACAATGGCTTTTTAGCTACAATCAGAACGAAATCGAAATTTTGCTACACTATACTATACATTGAGTAATAGCTTTTAATTTACTTTTAACAAATTTTCCTTGTGAAACGATTTCTTATTTTTTTTTATTAGTTATATGTTTATATATATAATTTTTTTTCTCTTTTCTCAATTTGAATTGTTCACCCCACTCTTCATAGTTTCATATAAAGTGACATTTGCCTCTATTTATGTTTTTTAATACAAAATGTCACTATTCTCGTATTTTAAGCTGCAACATATTTTATTTATAAATTATTTGTAAATTGTAAAACGAGAATAAATATACAATATAAAAAAAAAATTTATAATTTTTTTTATTGACTTCTGAATCTGTTTACACTGATGACGTGAAAATCTTCAAACATTTTTCAACCTACTCTGATTGTCTTTTGCTGTGTAGAATGATTCGCACAGATTTTATACTTGGTTCGTAAATGTAAACGCTTACCAAATTCCCCTCGTTTTTAATTTGTAATCAACCTGTTCCCTTAGTAACTAAATTTCAAGACCTAAGTGTTATTTGTGATAGTGAACTCAATTTTTGTTCCCACGTTGGTTTAATCAAGCGCTGGTCTAAGGAATTCTCCAACCCCTATGTTACTAAGTATTTGTTTAGTAACTTTGTTCACCCTCTTCTTGAATACGCTAGCCAGGTTTGGTCACCTTACTACACCACCCTACTAAATTCTCCAGGTTGAAGCTTTTTCGACTCAATCCTCACCCAATAAATTATGGATACCTAGAACCAATATCTTAGATGCTATCGCAAATTAACAGTAGTCAAACCCCATTTCGATAATCACCTCATCAAAATTTTCTCAAAGAACTTCCTTCACCCTACCTCTGTACCTCGACCCCATTTCTCAATCCTTTACTAAGCACTGATTTTGTTAATCTTAAGGTCGATTTTTAAGTGTGCTTTGTGTTTGTAATAAGCTATAATAAATCCGTCCCGGTTAACCCAGGCGTTAACGTCAAAGAGCGTCAAGCAGTGTGTCGAGCAACATGCCCCAATAGAAGGAAAGACAGGACATCGCATTGCGGGTAACTGCTTTCCATCCTCGCTATCGCAGTCAGCGTTCGTAATCAGTGTCCTATTCACCAGTATTGCGTTTATTTACAAAAGTAGTGATTCGAGCATGCCATGTTGTCCGGATGAGTTACACATGCCGTCAAAAGAATTATTTGGTTGAGCCTCAAAGCGTTATGATGGTTCCTTTGTGAAATCTCCATATGAGGTGTCGAGATAAAAATGTTTTGCAGAAGTTCTTTCACTACATGGGTAAGCCTTTATTTCTACAATATTTGCGATAAATAAATTAAATTAAATCTTTGAGATGCAAAGTTCCATATTAACATCCTCATCAAAGTTACGTTTGCTTTTACTTAATCTGAATGTTCTCCGATCAGCATGTTCAAACCTAAAAAAAAAAAAAATGGACAAATGCTCAAAGCTTTAAATGCCAGAAGTCCCCAGACGATTCCTCAAACCCCACAAACACATTCCATTTGTCACAATTGATTAAGTAAACTCCGGTCCCGAAATCTAAAACAGACCTGGGCATGCATATTCCAGAGCTCGTTATTCAATTGACGACTTTAACCTTGTCGTTCTCTAGACAAGGGTGGACTATTGAACATTGGTCAATTTCAATTGAATCTGTCATTTGACTACAACGTCTATCTAACATCCCCCGGCAGTGAGTGGACAAACAAAATGCCACAAAAATAGAAAAAAAAAAAAGAAGCAAAAACAAATGCCAGTACCATATGCAAGTGAATAGAGGAAAAACCTTTTCTTTCTTGGCTGGGATGTTTCCCTTCAGGTTCTTACTTCCCAAACAAATGCAAGCACATCCTTGTGGAAAGGACAAATAGCAATCAGCAACTGCACATAGTTATAGATCTTTAGATGTAGATACAGAGGGAAATCGAAAAGACTAAGGAATTCTGAGAGGATGACAATCTCTCTCTGAAAGCAATCATAGACTTTGGCACTTGTCCTGAATGTTTGATTAAATTTGTTAAAGACAATCCTTGGATGTTTGATTTTTCATGACGGTGATTGAAAACATCTTTTTTAATGAAGCAACCACGCCTCACATTTTTATAAATTTTTATTGGCCAACTACAACCCTAATTAGCATATGACCTACCCACGCTCAAGAATCATATTACAACCGAGCGCGCTTTAAATTTTTCAACAGGCTTTGCACCACTCTGCTGCCGGGCAATTCCCAAAGATTCTATTCAACCCAAACCACTTCACTGGATGAGTTCATGTAAAAAGGATTTATCCTTCCCCCAGTAAAGTGATTTTATTGGATTTGGATTTTTTAAGTTTTGTTTCCATATGAATGCAACCACCCCAAGTTAGTAAGAAGCACCACAGCCATCACCATCAGTCCTGATGGGATAAAAAGGAATTCCCATTCTGATGCGCCATAATCCGCTGTTGGTGTTCGTGTCATTTGAGTATCACGCACCAGTTCAACAAGGTCAACCCACACCACCACCATCGTGATCACAACTATGGACAGAGGGTGGAATGCGTAGGGTGGATATTTTGCACGACAGGACATTTTATGGGGACCCCAACCTAAACTGAAAATGTAAGTGTTTTAAGTTTTTTTTTTTTTTTTTTTTTTTTTTTGAAAACATGCCTAATGGAGTTGTGAATTTGACTCAATGGAATTTACAGTTTAAACAGTTGTCACCCTTCGATTGTGCATAGGGGGTTAACCGTGAAAAATTGTGGAATCTACACAATCTTGTTGTGGCATTCGGTTTATTCTCAGTGGGGATCGGCGAAATCCCGTGGGGGTGGGATGCGAATTAAATGGAAAATTTGAAATTTATTTAGGGGTTTTGAGATTGATTTTTTTTTTTTTTTTTTAAATGGAATGTAATGGATGTTCAGCGGATTTTATGAATGTGGATCGAGTTTATTGGGGCTCGTAGAATGGTTTGAGCATGTAAGTAGAGGACTTGAACATGCATAGCACAGCAGTATGTGGCGTATTTCGACCGATAGTACGAAATTGCAACCAAAATTGCACAGCCATTTAGATTGATCGGTTCATTTTTTAGTTTAATCTTGCCACTACCTGCCCGGCCGGTTTCTTGAGTGAGATTTTCTTCTCCTCAGTTCATATCTATGACTCTCTTCTTCGCTGTTTTGCAGCAAGATTGCGCCTCATTCTTTTGCTTGTTGAATTGAGTGGTAATGCACCAAGCTGTGATCGGAATGTTGGCGCTCATTCCATTTTTAGTTGTCTTGTCGAGGCAGGAAGGCTAATCAATCAAAGATCTCAAGGTTCTGAAGAGAACTCAGATGAAACATATGATAGAACTATGCGTTAAAGAAGTTCAAACCAAACGTAAAATGGTTAAAAATTATGAAGGTGAGCCCAGAGGATTATAGTCCAAGTGGTACTCGAAATAGCGATAATCAACCCGTAGTCTTCTCAATTTCTGAAGGCCCTAACCAATATACTAAAGAAGGGGCAGTTGAAAAGGTGAAAAAAAACATCAGGTAAACGCATGACGCAAATCGACGACAAATGATATCGAAGGCACTAGTGCTAAAAGTCCCACTCCTCCAGCGGAAAAAGAAAAGAAAAATAGTTCGGCAGTAGTGACACTCACTGAAATCGGTTAAGGTCTTGGAACTGAAATTGCATCCTTATTTCGTCTCGAACAGGACCATGAGAGAGCAAGTTTCTATTATTCCCTTCGTCGATGGATATGCCTGCGGCACCGCTAAAACACTGGTTTTACTTGCATATGGTGTCTGAATCAAGTTGACGCTGCAACCAGCAATGCTCGTACGTCTGGTGGACGGAAGTCTGTCAATGCAGTCAAGTTCATCTGAATTAATATCGCGAGAAAACTCCGAAACTCCAATGAGGGCGAGACCGACTTACCTATAAGGATACCGCTATCACCTCCCTGACGCTTCGAATTAGAAAGCCTGTCCACTACAAGTCTGAAAGATATTGAGTGCAAACAATATGATAATCGTCTGAGGGCTGCGGCGCCTGCTATGAAAGTAATGACGTCACCTCAGAGATATACCTCTGTGAGTATCCAACATACGCTCTCATCAGACTGTAGGTGGTTGGCGATAATGTAGTGAGTGGCGGCACTATATGCATTTCATTTCTAAAAAAATTACTTAACTTCGACGTTGTAACGTCCGAAAAACTGTTTATATACCACTGAGTGCTTGCCTATATTGCTGTTCATCATCTGAAATCCGTTGCCTAAAATCTCCAGAGCGTCTCCTGTGCTTAAAGTGAACTCTTGCCTTATAAATACTTAATTTCAGTGAATGTCCATAAAAAAATGAAAACAAGGATACGCTTTGCCATCCTATTCGTCAATTCCTTTTCGTATGCGTCGAGGCGTAACCACTAACATCCAATGCTTTTTGTAACTCTACATCGGTTCGAAACCAATTGGAAAACAATTTTTGCATTTTAGGTTTTAAACCACAGTCACCGTGACGTTCCCACTAGAGGCCAAATTCTGACAAGTCAGGCCCGAACCTAAGTCCGGGGGGCCCTGACTCCAAGTGGTCCTGCCAGTCCATAAGGCCTGTGACCAGCAGCTTGTAACTGGTTAATTACAAAAGTGTGAAGGATTGCATAGGGGTATCTGGTACTATGAAAACAGCGCCAACAGTAGGACTAGAGTCTAATCTCCTTGCCTTAGATCTTTGCGTGCAAGAATCCGTGTATAGGCCTGTATACAGAACATATATTGCACCTAATTGATAACAGAAACCATGTAGTACACGAGTCAATATCCCTCTTCATGGATGAAAGATAGAGATAAGGATTGGCGCTGAGATCTACTCACGTCACCTGAGTCTACAATATTTACTGGCGTCACCTTTTCAGTCATTAGGCTCTTGAAAAGCTTCAAAAAGATAAATTGTTTTCGACAAAAATTTTGTACGGCTCATTTCTGGCTTAGTGCTACGTCAATTAGAAAAATAGCTATATTTGGGGTGCGGGGTACCCGAAGAAGATCAAGAGCTGCCACTACATTTAGACAAAACAACGATTTGGTATGGTTTATGAGCTGATGGAATGATCTGTCCGTAATTCTTTAAAACTGGGGCCGGACGGAACGTATTTGTGAATGGCGGCTGTCATCATAACGAACTATTTGCTGTCTGAAATTGAAGCCCGTGGTATTGCCAACAGTTGGTTTCACACAGCTCGTGAAACCATGACTTTATTTCAAGTACGATTCGGTGAAGAGTTAATTTCATGCTTTGGACTGGTGATTTGGCCGCCTACATCATATAACATCACACCTCAATACTTTGTCCTTTGGGGCTAAGTAAAGTCTTAAATCCACATCTATAAGACGGCTATAATTGAGGCTGGATGACAAAACTACTCGAGTCGATTGCTCAAACACCACTTGTAATGCTCGAACGCGTCATAAAAAATTGGAACTTCAGAATGGACCATGATAGCCGCAGTTACAACTAACATTTGAAAGGAGTAAAATTTAATTGTTTGATTGTTTTGTTTAATTATTGTAAGTCTTACAGAATTACCTTTAAAAATAGATCCCGAGCTCATTTGAAATGAGCGCTCTGATGCTGTTGGGAGTCGAAGTATTAGATCATGCGTTGGAGTAACGAGCAGCGCGTGTAAAGGCCTTATAGGCCTATTTTTTCAAAGCGCCTTCCGAAATCGCTTCAATATTTACGGTTCTGTTTTAGAGCAGAAATCAATTCTTTTGTGGGTCACAACGTTCAAGAAAACTGGTTCTGTGTAGAAAAGAAGAACTGCGATTATCGGTCCACGATTTTTCGAGGAAAAATTCACAGTCAATTCAGACCATTTTGTGAACAAGAACTCGAGTAGTTCTTTTTGCCACGATTTGATGTAATGAACTTAGGGGTCATATGGTTTCAATAGGATGGAACAACGACCCATGCTTCAAGGGCATCGATGTTTGTATTGCGAGGTGCTTCATTTCACTGAGGGTGATTTGGAGTGACCGGCATGTTCACTTGATTTGACCCCTTGTGACTTCTTTTTGTGGAGATGTTTGAAACCCCGTGTCTATACCAACCGCCCACAGACTCTGGACGACCTGAAAAGAAACATTCAGAAAGAAACGGCCAACATACCCATCTATATGCTAGAGAGAGTGATCAGAAACAACAGAATTCGGTTCAACCAGCGCACGGTGCGCCATTTCACTCCAATAAGTTAAAAAAATTCAATGTTGAATATACTCGTAGAATGCATTGAATTTGAAAGAAAAATGAAATGCGCAGAAATGTTTCCAGGCTTTCTTCAAAGATGGAGATAAAGTGGAAGAATGCTGGTAGACGGATAGATTGCTTTTTGAAAATCAACAGCTCATAGTTAGAAGAAAATTTCCAATTGTACAAGGGTAAAGAATAATCTTTGGAAATCAACGACGATGTCCCATCCACTTCACGTGGTGCTGGTAGGCATTTATTGGCTTTTATTGCGGCTTCTGTGAAGACAAAACAAAATCCACATCCAAGAAATACTGTAATATCTTCCATCCAAAATCTTGTTTGCGGCTGAACAAACCAAGCGACTATCAGGACAATGATCTATTGCTCGTATCATGAATGAAGTTTGCAGCGATAGAGCAACACTTGTAACTAATAAAAGAAAGAAAGATGTTGACTGTTCGTTGGACCCAATTTTCAACGACTCGGCCACACATTTCGGCCAAAACGGCCGTTATTTCGCGTTCAATGCTGGCTCTGAGCTCTTCCAACGTCGTCGGCGTGTTGGCATAAACCAATGACTTAACGTAGCTCCACAGAAAATAGTTAAGCGGCGTTAAGTCGGCCCATGTCTTGAGATAACACGCTCACCATACTTACTCTTCAATAAATCGATTGTAGCGTGGGCTGTGTGGCTTGTGGCACCATCCTGTTGAAACCACATGTCGTCCAAGACCATTTCTTTAAATTCGGGCCAAAAATAATCGGTGATCATGGCGCGATAACACTGACCATTCGCAGTAACGTGACGATCGTTATCGTCGACGAAAAAATATGGCCCAATAACGCCGCCGGCATGCAAACCGCACCAAACAGTTATTTTTGTGGATGAAGTGGTGATTCATGAAGCACATGTGGGTTTTCACCACGCAATAACCCGATCAATAACGCATATTTTGCTTATTGACGAGCCTATTGAGCCAAAAATGAGCTTCATCACTGAAGATAATTTTGCGATAAAATTCATCATCTTGGCGCTCGTAGTCTACCTTACCATGATGAAAATGTTGAGTTTACTGAATAAATTGACAGTGACTGTTTAATGATTAGTGAAAGAGTGCGTTCACAAATTAAATTCAAAGCTGTCAAGTCCCTATTGGAAAACCCTATACTATCCCAACCATAAGAGGGAATCTACTCCGCAAGTGAAAGACAGTCGGTCCTTTTCTAAGCACCGCTCCTAGCTGGACCTACTGGATCCAAAATGTTATACTATAAACCGTCTACACACATTTTTGTATGGTAGTGACCTTTGCAATGGCAGTACTGAAATAATTATTCTCAACGAAATTTCGGAACTGGGGCAGTTTGTCTAAAACTTTTCCTACTTCTATAGACGACACACTTCTCTAGAATTTTAACGAAACGAGAGCGCTTTCGTGCATCATCTATAAGGAAACTGTCAGACTAAGAAATAGAGAGGTATCACCAACCCGAACATGTTTCTACGAATAAACAAGATATTTTGGCGGGAGGATTAAAGAGATGTTCATGGCTAGTGTGCGATCACAATGAATTAATATATACTAGAAACAACAAGTACAGGATCAGAAAAATCCAGTAGATGATGGCAAGATCTTTGGTCCTGTTCGCGCCGATTGAGCTTTGGAGGAGGAAATATAACGGCGAATTCTATAGTTACACCAACATGCTCAGAAGTGCGCCTATCACTCCTAGAATCGCAAGGACATGTAGAGCGGATGAGCGAATACCGCTGAAAAGTGTTCAAAAAGACAACCCATTGAAGGAAAAAACCCGGTTTCAGTGGCGTGTGCAAGTTTAAGGAGGTCTTAACCATCTTGAAGTGTGTAGCTGGTGATATTTGGGCAAAGACCACGCTAACTGGAGAGGTTTATTGGTTAATACAGAGGTACTGTAGCGCTTATATAAGTATAGGGTGATTCATCGTGAGGTTTACATGATATCATTTTCAAAAAGTAAACTGATATGTGTTGTATTTTATATTATAAATCAAACCTCACGATGAATCGCTCTATATATAGATAATATTGACGTTCGAGAAATGAGTATTTATATAAAATACGAAACTTCTGCTAGAAAAGTCGCATACAACAACCGAATAAAACTAACAAAAATTACAAGAAGTTCTCCCTACTAAAATCAACCCGATATAAATTAATATTTACTGAAAGGAATCCGCATAAATACCGAAATCCCGTGATTCTAAAGTAAGAATAAAAAAACACAATATCACTCTAAAAAAAAAACACAAGTCCCGCTCTAAAAAAAGATTCCAAGATCAAGGACAAATAAAACTCACTGATTATGACGACCCATGACGACCCAACCCTTAAAAAGTGGCTAAACAATTGCTTGCAATGCATTTTTTCACCTAAAACTGTTTTTGTTTTCAAATTCTTACATCCTTTCTAAAATCAGGACGATATTCTTTTTTTTTTAAGAAAATTTAGAAAAAAAATTCATCTCATTGTCATGTCGAAAAATCGACAAAGTACAAAGGAATCGTTACGTAATGTATTGGCATCTTTGAGGATCCGCTTATCCCTCGATGGATATTTCCCTGATTTCTTCTCCGGAGCATCCTTACTGAGGATTTTTAACGAATTTTCTCACGATTTTCTTGCAATTTTTATTCCATTTCTTGGTTTTTTTTTTATTTTTCTAAATCTTTTGTAGGTACGAAATAAATTAGAAAAAAACGGATGAAAGGGAGAAAAAAAAATCTTCAAAAATCCTGTTAATGAGGGATGAAATGCAAGGATTTCCTGCAAAGGGGATTTCGGCTTTGTAATCCCGTTGTTTGGTGTTAACATTTTTAAGGGTAAAAAACGGAGTTTTTATGAAAATTTTTTTCAATAAAAAAATTATTTCGTAGTTCAAAAAAAAAAAAAAAAAAAAAAACTGAATTATTGATAGAATATGTGTAGCAGGAAGGGTAGATCTCTATCGATATTCAAATGTAGGGTTGAAGATTGAACTTAGTTGGATTGGATTGGGTGATTTCTGAAATTGTGACACCAAAGTCCGTGCTAAATTAATTCTTATCGAAGGCATATGCATACTCATATACTCGAAGAGGAACAGTTGGCGTTTTTTATTGTTCAAAATTAGCACGTAGAAGAGTTTTACTACGCACTACTGATTATGATTATACATCTGTCTACATAAGTAATGGATTCCGGGTGGAAATTAGTACCCTGGCACCTTTGCCGAGGAAACTTATAGATGGAACTGTGGTTTTGAAATGGAAGCTTAGATTGGATTAGGCTGACGAGGCTAATGATATGAAAGTACACACACCTTTTCCACATGATTTTAGGTGCTTCGGATAGAGCACAACAGACTTCTTCGTCCTGCATTAGTCAAATCACTTGGCTAGTCATGCCAAAGAGCTCTCAAGTTGCACATTTTTGAAAAAAAATTTCTTTATTCAGAATCGATTTCAATCAAGTTCATATTGGCCATTATTATCTATGACCTTTTGCCATTTTCCGGGTAGCTTCATAATTCCATCGGTGTAGAGCTTTTGTGGTTTATCAGCGAAAAACTTGACCAAGTGATTTTCAGCGGCTCTTCGGTCGGCCAATTTTTAACCATCAAAAGAGTTTTGCAAAGACCGCAACAAATGGTAATCAAAGGGTGCAAGGTCCATGGTGGATGAATCAAAACTTTCCAACCAAGCTCCCTTAATTTGTTCTGGGTCATCAAAGATGTGTATGGCCTAGCATTGTCATGATGGAAGACAACTTCCTTTCTGTTGGCCAATTGTGGTCACTCTTTCTTGATAGCTTCATTCAAACGGTAAAGTTGTACACAGTAGAGGACCGAATTGATCATTTCACCATGCTCTAGGAGCTCATAAATAATAGACAATTCCCCTCCAATCCAACCAAACACTCAACATTACCTTGTTTGCCGTCAATCCAGGCTATGAAGTCGTTTGTGGTCGTTTACCGGCTTGTGACTCGTTTCAAAAATGATTCCATTTCGTTACGTTTCAGTAGCGTTTTACTGATGGTTATTCGGCCAATCAATTCATGTGTCATCCAAACATCGAGCTTCTTTGAGTAGCCTGCTCGTTTTTGATGATTCCAAGCTGTCATACGGTTGATGTTTAGTGCCTCCGCTATCTCCAGACCGCTTCTGTTCTGATCTTGCTCCATCAGTTGCAAAATTTCATCGACTTTTTTAGTGACAGGCCGATCAGTGCGAGGTGCATCTTTTACATCGAAATTTCCGGAACGGAATAGAACAAACCCTTCCTGAGTCACACGAGCACGAATTACACAGCTGTCTTCACAAAATATGTAGCTTGACATGTCACCTTCCAAACACGTGTTCGTTTGACACAATCAGATTAGTGTTTCCAAATAAATGGACACCAACACCATCTAGTGACAAAAAACCGCGGAGACTTTTTATATTACCCAATATTTGGTTATTCGATGACTTTGGCATACCTATGTAAGTACCCTCTTCTAATGGAGTTGGTTGTGGACTTCTATATTTGGTAAGTTTAGGTTTTTTGTTTTTCTGAAAGAGGGCTCAGATTGTGCTTTATGTTTGTTCTTTTCACTGGAATTTTTAAGGTCTTCCCTAAAAGGATGAGGAAGTGTTTCAGTGATTAAATGCCTATAGTACCAGCATCCACCACATTAGTGGTGAGTACATGGAGTCTGGTGCTTAGCAAAAGCCTAGTGCCCATCGACGCCAGTGAGCAGCCTTTAATATTTCCTTATGAGGGAAGCAGAACAGTTGCTGAACTCTTGGTGATTTAGGGAAGTATTCGTATGGTCTGTCGAGAGTTATTTCATCCGTAGTTATGTTCACATGAAATCCAGATGTCAATGGAAGCCTTGGTCGAGGACACAGGTAGTCAAAACATAGGGTCCTGAGCCTTGCCTAGTAAGTTCAACGACAATATCGCCTCCCATGAATCCCATATGACTTGACATCCAAACGAGACTCAGTGAGGTTAATATTCCGACTGCGTTCTGAGAAGCTTTATAATAAAAAAAACTAGCTCGGGAGTGATAATAGGGTTAAACAAGGCCTTGGAAGTTTCTACTGGCTTTCTCGCCCTTCATTAATTCTTAACAACATAATCCATTGACATCAGAATTGCGTATCTATAGGAGTATCTCAGTTTAGAAGACAGTCGCAAGAAAACAAGTATTAAATCCTCAGGTAGTCGTCCTCCAAATAAACACCACCGCCGCATACTAGATCGGCTTTGGAGCCATCCGTGAAGACTCAACTATATCTCTTATTTGGCTCAGTGAAAGTCGATTTCACATCTCCAGAGCAACAGGAGTTTTTGTCTCATTGCATCAATACAGTTGGAGCGCAAAGTCATTAAAATTGAAATAACTGCTGTCTCTTTAAGAACTAGCAGAGTCAGACCTGTCAGAATACCTTTACTTATGGCAAGAAAAATCTCAATTTTGAGAGGGTTGAGTGAAAGCCCATATCTAGTGCAGCGATCATCGAACACGTATAGGATGCTTGTGGTTTGTAGTCAACAGACTAGAGCTACGTCATACACTGAGCTTAGACGTTATAACTACTGAAAGCCTAAAGCAATGTAACCACCCAGAAATCCGTGTTATGATGAAAAAACATGGCGATCACATGCAGCTAAACAAGGCGGCGTTGCAACGAAGGACGAGAGACCCTCGTGAGCTCTACGAGCAGAAGAGACGGAAAGAGCATCAGCTTCTCCAGAAGCAAGATAAATGGCCAATTGAAAATACTGATACGGAAGTTTCACCAACAGGTTAACAGAAAGTGCCAAAGAAAGAAGACTCTTATAGAAGTTTGTAGAGATTAAGAAGGAAACCTTGTAGTAGAGTCACAGCCGGTCACAACGGCGAAAGGGCCCATTACGGTCCATTACTAGGCCATTCAACTTAGACAACTAGTCCACCTGACCAGAACAAAGTGAGGATAACCATATCTAAGTTAAAATTCAATAAATCAGCTGGACTTGACGACTTACTGGCCGAAGTATTCAAAGCTGCTAAAAATAGCTCAGATCTGCTCAGAAGAATTTATGTCTGATAAATGGAATATCAGCACCGTATGCCTGATCCACATAAAGGGGAGATCCCTCAACTGCGACAACTATAAAGGCATAAGTCTTCTGAACACTGCATAAAAGATGTTATATATGAGGCGTCAGACCAGGAAAGTCGGCAAACTTCACATTCCGGTTGTTACTGGAAAAAAGTCCTAAAGTTCAAATCGATACCCACCATCCACATTCGTCTGTTAACGCAGAATGACGATTGAGAAGGCCCGTTACTCCGTCAAGGTCGGTAACAAGTAACGACTTAACCAAGAGCTTTGATGTCAAAACAGAGTTAAGACAACGTGACGCGCTGTCAAGTGACTGACATCACTTTTGAAAAAATTGTGCGAAACTCATAAGTGAACACTGGAATCAGTTTGTGTAAATACTAGCCTATGCCGATGATATCGAGTTAATACACAGCAGTCTTCCATTCCCTAGTATTAAAACGGAAGCAGCCACAATATGTTTAGCGATAAATGAAGGAAAAACCATATATGGTGTCAACAAGAAGGGATATACAACATCGACGATAGTTATAGTTTAGAGGCAGTTAGAAACTTTGTCTACCTTAGCCCTGCTATTAATTACTTTTCCCAATAGCTGTTCCTTTGGGCTAAGAAGGTAATTAAGTAATAAGACCCTCTCCCGAAAAACCAAGGATACAGTATATAAGCCCTTGATCACCCCCTTCGCACTTTATGAGGTGTTTTCAAAATGTAAGGTGATTATGTAAACTTTTAAAAAAAAATTTTATTTATTCATCAATATTAAGGTTGTCTCCTTCAGAGAAATCCGCCTCAGATATAATACAGTTACGCCAATGCTTTCTTCAATCCTCGAAGCACTTTTCATAAGCACTTTTTGGTATAGCCTTGAGCTCTTCCAGCGATGCCGTTTTTATTTCCTCGATCATAGCAAATCTCTTCTTTCATAGGTCTCTTTAGCTTTGGGAACAGAAAAAAGTCGTATGGGTCCAAATCTCTCAAGCAACGATGAATGAGCAGGTATATAGTATTATCGTGATGCAAATGCCATGAATTATTTTTGCACAATTCCGGGCGTTTTTTCGTATTTCTTCTCGCAAACGGTGCATAACTTCGAGATAACTTACTCTTTATTGACCGTACAACATTGAGGTAGAAACTCCTGTTGTACTACGCCACGGTAATCGAAAAAAACAGATATCAAAACTTTGACATTTGATCGAACTTGGCGTGCTTTTTTCGGTCTTGGCTCTGGTTTCGACGTCATAACCGTCGATTCGTCACCAGTTATGACCCTTTTGAACAAGTCAGGATCATCATTGCCGTCATTCAAGAGCTTCTGAGCGATCCTTTTTATTAAGAAGTTTCAGAACAAACTTCGCTGACACACGTTTCATGCCCAAAACATCCGAAAAAAAATTGCATGACACGAGCTGACCGATATGCCAACATCCTCAGCAACTTCTGTTATCGTAATTCGACGATTTTCCAAAACAATTTTCTTCACAGCTTCGACGTTATTATCTTTTGTTGATGTGCTGGGGCATTCAAGACGAGGTCCATCCTTGCCATCTTCTCAGCCATCTTAGAAGAGCTTGTATCACTTCTGAAATTTTTTTTTTTACTAGGAGCAGACTCACCGTATGCCACTGTAAACATTTCATGTATACGGTGATTCATCGTAAGGTTTGATTTATAATGTAAAACAAAATACATAAATTTGAAAGCAAACTAAAAATTTTTATTATCAATTAGAAGAACAATTTATGGCATTTACTTCTCAAAAATAGTATTATGTAAATATTGGCCATGACTATGTCTGAAGTTGACCTTTCGGAAAGTCCAATTTTGGGCGACTCGTTCGAGCATAGCGACTGGTATCTCGCGGGTAATACGAGTAATGTTGGCTTCCACAGCGTCAATCGTAGCTGGTTTATTCCTGAAGACTTAAAACTTTACATATCCCCAGAGAAAATAGTCCGAAGGTGTGATATTGCACGATCTAGGCGGCCAATTTACCGTAGCCAAACGTGAAATTAAGTGCTCACCAAAATGATTTCTCAACAACTCCATTGTTTCACGCGCTGTATGGCTTGTAGCGCCGTCTTGTTGAAACCAGAGCTCACCGAGACCATGTGCTTGAATTTCAGGAAGCACATAGTCCGTTTACATGGCGCGATAACGGTTATCATTCACGATAACATTTTGACTTGCCTCTTTCACCAATATTCACCAGGCTATAAACCACACCATATCGTTGTTTTTAATGGATGTAATGGTAGCTCTTGGTACTCTTCGGATTGCTCATCAGCCCAAATGCGGCAATTTTGTTTATTAACTTATCCATTGAACCAGAAATGGGCTTCATCACTCAACAAAATTTCACGATAAAACACCAGATTTTCATAGTTTTTCCAGAGCCCATTCACTGAAAATATGATGCAAATTCAAGTCGCCTGGCTTCAATTCTGGCACAAGTTGAATTTTGTACGCTTTTAGGCGGAGATCCTCACGTAAAATACGCCAAGCCAAGCTGCTGAGAACGACGACGAATCGATTCGTCACGGTCTTCGCGTACACTCTCAGCTACAGCTGCTATAGTCTCTTCACTACGTGCTGGATGTGGTCTAACCGGTCGAGTATCATCTACTAATGCAAATTAGGACTCAAATTTGCGAATGGTATGGGCAATAGTGGACGCAAAAAATTGCTCACAGAACGCTGAATTTCGTAATACAGCTGAACAATTTGGAGACGCTGTTGTGGTATGAGTCTTTTCATGATGACTTGTCAAATGATAGTGAATAAAAATGATAAAAGCAGTTTGATAGGAGTCATGCATAATCTGTCAAAAAAAGCCTATTCAAAATCAAACCTCACTATGAATCACCCTATATTTTAGGTAATTACGTTGCCGCGAAATTTCCAAAGTCATCTTATTTTTTGAACACACGTCGTATGGCGCTAAAATATGAATTCTATCGAAAGCGGATGAAAATATTTTTATCCGTTTCGAGAGAGAAATCTTTCGGAAAATATTCGGTCCCGTTTACGTTGACGGGCTTTGGAGGAGGAGATTCCTCGACGTACCATACAAGCTGACCTAATCAGACAACTGCCGCCTGAGGTGGTGAGGACATGTTGAGCGAATGAATACCAAGGCTTCGGCTCACAGAGATTTCGAAAATGACGCAGATGGACAACCCAGTGGAGGAAGACTCCACAGTCGCTCGCAAGTAGAAGGGGACTTTAACCGACTTGAAGTGCGCAACTAGAGGCAGTTAGCTAAAGACCGGGATTACTGGGGAGGCTTGTTAGTTGAGGCTCAGGTTCACTACCGAAATGTTGCGATATCTAGGTAAGTAAGTATACAAGTAACTAACATGTGTACAGAAGAAACTGCAGGCGTCGTAAATGAATAGCTAAGGGTAACCTCGGAATCATAGCTCTTTAACTTTTATTAGAAGAAGGACGTTAACATGTAATAAGAAATGGGTTAGAGTGATGCCCGACCTTATGCTGTTTCTGTGGCAGCTTCCGTAGTTTTAGTTCATGATGCTTGACCACAAATAGTAATAAAGGCCATGGATTCTGGTTTTCTAATAAACGAGTGGTAGATGTGACCTTTTTGGTAAGTTCGGTCCTTGTAACTTCAAAAATCGCTATGGCTGTTTCAAGCTGTTAATTAGACTTCGAAATATAGTGATCTCTCCACTATGGATGCTGTCCTTAGAACAGTACTATTACTAATTTTATTCGCAAGTGTAAGCTTTCCTTAAAAGATGTAAGTACAGTATTTTAAGAATTCGGTGGACAACAGTCTTTCGGAGCCAGATAGCACGATTTACATATCGTTAAATCGCATCATCATATCAGACACAGTAACACAATTGCTATCTGGATCTCTATTTCCGTATCCCAAATGTTGATATATGTGTGAGATTAAGCACATCGGAGTTAACTTTATATTGCATAAACGAGGCATTTTCTATCTACTTGACCTGTCGCAAAATGCCTTCAGGAGTTTAGTTAGGTCTTCGTACGTAGCAATAAAAGTATGTTCTTCCGACTGACGTTTCTTAAGTCGTAGTAGAGCTATAGGCCCAGTCAAAGCCATCGTTATTATATAAAAATGCAGATGGTACTGGTAAGATCTAGCGAAGTTTTGCGTTTGGTTAATAACCCTGCCACATAAAAATGGATCTTTTACTGAAGAGGCAAAACCGTCGAATATTTGCATGTACTTTGACTGGAAAACAAGCTCTCTGTAAAGAAACCTAATCCTAATATCACGATAAAATCCATTCCAACATATGTCACACTGAGAACGAGAACGGCCAACGACTATCAAGTTGAAGCCTACCATCTTTACATCGGCATTCAAAGTTCGTAATTCGATGGACCAAGAAATACTCTACAAAATATTGATCCTGTCAGTTGCTAAAAAAAAAAACACTGAATGAATGCACAAATATCTATTCCAGAGAGAACTACATGGTCGCAAACTGGAAGTAGAACCAACCGTAAGAAGATATTGTCAAGACCATACTGAATGAAAGGAAATACTGCACGAAGATCTGCTTACTTTCTATAGAAACAAACAGTAAGCGTCTGCATCGGATAACTTTGAAAAGCTATCTACACAATTCAAGGTTCATCAGCCCCCAATCTCGTTGCTGGTTCCGACTGCGTTTGTAGAATGTAGACAGATACACACATTTTCAACCCAACTGACCTCTGTTTTACCCTTATTTTCTTTCGTCTGAGTATGTACATCCATAATGTAATGAAACAATTCAAACTTACCTTTAATGCCGTCTTCTGAATTCCTCAGCGCACCTCCAATACCAATAGTTACATCGCCGACATGCGAAAACGCCCTCAAAGTCAGCTCCTCACAACCATTACCAACGAATCCAATTCGACTGTGTTTACTAACCGGCGAGACCATCATGACACCATTGGCATCTGCGTCATCTTCTTCGTCGTCAACGTGTTCCATCTTAATGTGAATCTCATCGTTTGGTGTAGTCAGATCTCGAGGCCGCTTCCTAACGCCCTTCATTTCCATACGCTGCTTCTGTTGCTGGAACTGATGCTCCCTAATCAGACGATCTCTCTCATGGTAATGCGACACAAAAAGAATTTTCTCATGCTCCGGCACCACTATGGCAGGACCAATTCGACTACCACCACCAGTACTAGCACTTATGGCATCCCCATCGGCTATCGGCATCGTGCTGAAATGTTCGTGCTCCTGGCTGCCAATAGTGTTGGTGTTGGCGGGAAATGTTGGCGGAGGTAGCATTGTAGGTGGTGGTGGCAGCACGGCATCTTGGTCCGATGTTGTCCCAAAGGTCATTAAGTTTTGGACGGCTGCTGTGGTGGTAGGAATTGGGGGATAGTATGCCGCCGTGTGGCGGGAATTACTATTCACCGTTGTTCCTGTATCCTTCAGATATTGAGAATTCGGAGAGAATGTAGACGCCGTCGCTGTGACTGGTTGAAGTTGTTGATGGTGGAACATAAGGTCATTGAATGAAGATATAGTGGAACCTAAGTTTTGCCTCAACGTAGGTGGTAGTCGGGTTGTATAGAACGTATTGCCAGCCACTACAGATGCCACAGCTGGGGTAGTTGTGGGCTGAAATGTTGGAGGCAGTGGTGGTGGTGGTGGAGCACTTAGTAAAAGATGTGGCAATGGCGAATTCGGTGGTGTTATCTGATGGTGGTGCTGTGTATGGACATGGGAATGGGAATGGGAATGGGAATGAGAATGGGGATGGGGATAGTTACCGCCAGACAAAAATTTTGCCTGCTGCTGTTGATGAGAAGAAATTAGAAAGGTCGTCGCCGCTGCTGCCGCCGTCAGTGATGCCGACAAATTTGTTGTTGTCATCATAGTTGAGGGGGTGGACGCAGATGATGATGCTACTGCTGTTGTCGTTGACGATAGTGGGGTTGAGGTTTGATTACTGCTGACTCTATGCGTAGTGGAGTGTGGCAGTACTGTCATTGTTTTGGGGATTGAATGTTGATGCTGATGTTGCTGGAGTTGTAGCTGTTGCCTAATGTCAATGGTTTGTTGTGTCTGGAGATCAAGTTGGTTCGACTGTTGACGGACTTCAACTTCCGGACTCATTTGATGATGATTAGAATGATGTGATGGAGTAGGATGTTGTTGATGGAGATGGTGATGTAGATGTTGATGTTGATGATGCCCGGTCGGTGGGAGTAATGAAGTCATTGAGGTGGATGTCGATGGTGTCAGCATTAATGGACACCAAGGATTGATTGGTGGCAGCTTTTGAAGAAGTGTCGCCTGTTGTTCTAGTTGTTGTTGTTGATGTTGAATTTTCCCTGTAAGAGAAAGAAAACATACAAAAAAGGGGTGATTTAGTAAGTCTATATCATTATTACGGAGTGTATGGAGTATGTAATAGTGCTGGACCAATCGATTATCGTTTAAGACGGGAGTTTTATGTGCGTTTGTAGTTTGACAATGATGGGTGATATGATTCTTTGATGATTCTGAGCGCAGAAAAGTACTCTGAGGGATGGTTGTCACCCCTTTCGAATGATTGATGAGACAGAGATTGGTAGTGAATTCGATTAGAGACAGGAGAAGGAGTTAGTCGATTATTTGTAGTCATTTGTAGTTCTTTGTCTCCATGAGGGTAAATGATGAAGCAGAAATGCAAATGGTGTTTGATTGTGAAGGGTTTAACGCTATTTATGAGGTACTAGACCGAAAGGAGTTGCTTTACAAATGTTATATGCGAAATTTCGGAAATTTTCTTGCGAAGGATGGGCAAATTGCAAAAAAAATTTCCAAACAATCTGGTTTGTCTGCTGTTTTTATACTATATACCCATGCAACGATTTAAAATAGAAGTGCTATTCATGATATCAGTCAGCAAGACCATTAGAAAAGGAACAGAGGAGTTGCTAATAAGAACTTATAAAAATCTTTTCACACTGGTGTCATTGTGTGTGGTAGAATGTCCAAGAAGAACGTATCTTTATGGGTTTTGAAATCACTTTGAGGTGGCTTTGAGGGAACCATTGAAATCCGATCAAATTTTTGATGAGCAGCAATGCAGTATTCCTAAAACGTACTTATGTACTTAGGTAATGCTACAGTTCGGGATGAATCAGGGCTTCAACCAACAAACCTCACGATCTTTCGCCGGTTGCCTCCAGTCCCGCAATCCAATTTGGTTGAGGGCCTCTTCTACTTCTTTGTGCCACCTTAGATGCGGTTGATTTCCACTGTGCTGACTGTTGGGGTTAGAGTCGAAAACTCTTTGGGCCGCTGTCGTTGCATAGCCCGTACAGTTTGTGGTTGATTCGCCCCTTTTATTCCCTAAGTAGGGGTTAGGATATACCCGAGGTAGGCATGCCTCTCGTAACAGAAGACTAAAATTCACCTTCTGTATACCGTACAGTATACCCTGTATGGACAAAACAAAAGGAATTATTACCCCAAGAGGCAGGCCTTGCTTGAAAATTCACCTTCTTCGAAGGTCGACTCTACGGATTCTGGGGAGAACAATTTATTGCATTTGATAAACTCATTTGAATAAAGCTCACGGGTATTGAGATCTCCACCAACTAGATCTTAAATAACTACGTACGAAATAAGAAGTCCGACGACACCGAAAATGTCACGTTTCGGTGAGAAAATGTGAAACTTCGGTTTCTCTAAAATGGAATAGCAAAAGAGAAAACACCATGGTAGAGATCCATGTGAGGCAGAATTGAAGGCTCACTCGACAAGAAGGAATACACCTTTCTACAACGCAGCAATCACAAGTCTTGTGGATAAAAGCAAGATTGCGGACGCTGGCTATGGCGGGTGTAAATAGGGGTTGCCCGTAAGGCGGCGGTCTGTTTCTACTGATATGGTGCATGTTGGTTGACTCACTGATCAAGCACACTCGGATGTAATAGCTGTATAATCTATTGAATCGTGTCTAGTGTTACTTTCTGCTCCAAAGCGCAGGCAGCCCTAGACGTGACGGACGACTGGTGCACTAGTAGGTAAGTATGTGGGTGTCATACTGAATAACAAACTTCTTTGGACTAAACATGTTACGTCGAAAGCCTCTAAGGCGCTGTCGGCCTTTTGGTAGTGCAGAGGGGCTATCGGAAGGACATGGGCCTTTTACCGAGAAAGGTTGTTTGGATCTGCATGGCTTCGATAAAGAAAAGCTCTAGGTAAAATAATCGATTGCTCCTTTGACCAGACTCCAAAGAACGACTTGTCTCGGATACATGGAGTCTTTTGCCAGCACTCCTGGTTCCGCGCTTAGCGCATTGATGAATCTCCCTCCCATTGATATTCATATAATGGGCTGCACTCTCAAAGCCATCTTCTGTTGAAAAAGAAGCCGTTTTTGATACAACACGCACTGAAGTTTTGATGATCTTGCGGTCTTATGAATATGCTGTGCGATGCGGAAAGAATATGAAATCAACTTTTCCTGTGTCTATGACTGATTTCGGCCAGAATCTGAGCCAGGAAAGGAATACAGTCGGCTCCAAAACCAATATAGGGTTTGGTGTGGGGCTGTTTGTCTTCCGAGCCGAGATTTACGTAATCCTGCGAACTATATTGTGAAGAATCGGTGGCGGGGGAGAAAAATTTGCATCTGTAGTGACAGTCAACCTGCGCTTCGAGCCTTGCTGAATACTCTTACGACTTCCAAGCTAGTTCAAGAATGCAAGAGATCATTGAACGCAGTCAGAAGGCTTAATTCGTTGACCGTTGTCTGGGTCCCAGCTTACAATGGGATCATGGGAAATAAAATCGCCGATGAACTTGCCAGGCAAAGTTCAGAGGAGAGTTTTTCAGGACCCAAACCTACAGGCTCTACGTTAAGGAATAACTCCCCAGGATGCAGGCAGACCAAAAGAATTCTTCCGACGTCTCGGAATTGTCGTGACAGAGCATTACGATTTGGCTAAGTACTTAAATGTTCTGGACATAAGTAACACAAAATTCTGTAATGCTTGCTGTGAAAGTGAGAACGACATCGCGGTACACTATCTCCGTGGATGTCCGGCTTACGCTCGCATTAGACTGAAGGTAGTCGGTGCCGAAGTGTGGGTGCTGGTACTGTAGGC
Organism: Volucella inanis; assembly: GCA_907269105.1. NCBI lineage: Eukaryota > Metazoa > Arthropoda > Insecta > Diptera > Syrphidae > Volucella > Volucella inanis. The sequence goes on along the minus strand of OU026157.1, from coordinate 47,978,138 downwards.
CCCTTATCACCGAAGCGCTTATTCATTTTTCTTTGTTAGACTTTTTTCTAAGACTGCATCCTGACTGACTCGAACTGCAACCTGCAGACTGCTATAATTTCCAAACCGTTCATGACAGTGGGCTCAAATTTTGACACATGACAGATAATTTTATTATTTACAAGCCTTTAAAGTGATTTGCGTCTCAGTTATGTTGAAAATTTTTTATCTGCGATGGAATTCAAACGTGATAGTGTGATAGTCCTCCAGCCCCTCAACGTGAATAAATCATTTGTGTCTCGAACCATAGCTCGTTACCGTGATACCATGCAAAACGCCATGGAGGTGGTCATAAAAAAACAGCAACATCGGCAGAAATGGTTTGGAAAGTGAATGCTCGAATTCAGCGAAATCCGCGTTGAAGTAGAAGAAAAAGGGCTCGTGAGCTCAACATATCGTTAAAACGGATGCAACACGGACTGAAAAATGAGCTTGGGCTCAAGCCATTAAAGTTCCACGAACTTACAACGCAACAGAAAAAAGTTAGAGTCGAAAGAGCGAAGGGGTTGCTACGCTTGCACGAAAGTAGTGAGGTGCTGAAATTGTTTTTTTCCGATGAGTCGCCATTTGTTATCGAGAAATATTTCAACAAACAAAATGACCGAGTTTACTTGCCAAAGAGGTCCTTCGAAAATGTACACCTTCGGACGGCCACCAGAAAGCAGGCAGCACCGACGGTGATGTTTTGGGCAGCCATAACAGCCGATTGTCGCTCTCCGCTCGTATTTTTGGACCGTGGCGTCAAAATTAATGCGATCGTATACCGTGAAACTGTCTTAGAGGCAGTATTGAAGCCTTGGGCAAACAATCATTTTGGTCGGAGACCATGGACATTTCAACAAGACTCTGCACCGTCTCACAAAGCGCGCGTCAAGCAAGATTGGTTAAAAAACAATGTTTCACACTTCATTTCTTCAACACAATGGATTGCAAATTCTTCGGATGCAAATCCGTCGGATTTATCTGTCTGGGTAATTTTGAAGGCGAAGGTTGGCACTAAAAAATACCAAAGTTTGGACCACCTCAAACAAGCACTTCGCTGGGAATGGGTCAAAATACCGCAGAGGCACTTGCGTGCAGCGTGCGATTTTGATGTATTTTCCAACATTTTTTACTCTGGCACAATAAAATTCATCAAAAATTTTAAAAAAGTTGCAGTTCAAGTCTAACTAAACATTCAATGATTTGCCAAATAAGTGAAAAGAACACGTTTCAAACTTCTTGTGCTTCTGATTCTTCTCATCGCGATTGGTAGGACGTTCCAAAGACGTACAACATGAATAAAAAATTTACGCTGAGTGTTAAGATAATTAAATCGAGAATTTTTTTGACTCCTATCAAACTGCTTTGTCATTTTTGTTCAGTATGGTTTGGCAAGTCATCATGGAAAGACTCACACCACAACAGCGTCTCCAAATTGTTCAGCTGTATTACGAAAATCAGCGTTCTGTGAGAAATATTTTTCGTACGATTCGAGGAACTTACGGTGCGCATAATTGACCTACTGAAACCCAGTCCCACTTTACCGGTTAGACCACATCCAGCACGTAGTGAAGAGACTGTAGGAGCTGTAGCTGAGAGTGAACTCGAAGACTGTGACGACCCGATTTGTCGTCGTTCTCAGCAGCTTGCCTTGGCGTATTCTACGTAAGGATCTCGGCTTAAAAGCATACAAAATTCAACTTCAGCAAGAATTGAAGCCAGGTCATTTAAATTTGCGTCATATTTTCAGTGAATGGGCTTTGGAAAAACTCAATGAAAGTCCGGTGTTTTATCGTGAAATTTTGTTCAGTTATGAAGCCCATTTCTGGCTCAACGGATACGTTAATAAACAAAATTGCCGTATTTGAACTGATGAGCAATCCGAAGAGTACCAAGCGCTACCATTACATCCATTAAAAACAACGGTATGGTGTGGTTTATGGGCTGGTGTGTTGAGTGATCATTTTGGTGAGCACTTAGTTTCACGTTTTGCTACGGTAAGTTGACCGCCTAGATCGTGCGATATCACGCCATTATCGAAGAAGATCCAGAAATGTCAATTCGGCGCCGATCAGTTGAATTAGGCATCGCCGTATAAGGTTGAACTGATGCAAGAATTGAAGCCAGACGACCATAAACAACGCGTGAGTTCGCTAATTGGGCGCTGGATTTTGGTCAAATAATCATCTTCTCGAACGAGACAGATTTTTGGCTCAGCTGCTATTTCAACAAGTAAAATCAGTGGAGCGAACACAATCCACAAGTGCTTGGCCAAGCATCAATGCATCCACAAAGATTGACCCTTTGGTGAAGTTTACGGCACCGCGGCATCATCGAACCTTATTTGTTTCGAAATATGGAAGGAGACCGGTCTCAGATATAGAGCGATGTTAACCGACTTTCTTTCATCAGAGCTTGATAACAGCGATATATCTGACCTGTGATTCCAACAATACGGCGCTACATGCCATATAAGCGACTGGATCATATCATGGCGAGCGTTCATCAATTGGCCGCCGCGATCATGCGATTTGACACTAATCGATTATTTTCTCTGGGGCTACATCAAGTATTTAGCTTACGTTAACAAGCCAACCACTTTGAGCGAACTCGATGCCAACATTCGACACACTACTGCCGGAATAACGCAGCACATATTGAACCGATCGCTTGAAATACTCTCAGCGATGATGTACTATTCCACATACGATTACAATGGTATGAACGTAGCTACAAAATAAAGCCGGAATCAATTTTATATCTCACACCGTTGTTATTTTATTTAATTTTTTTTCCATATTATCTGGTTACCTGGTTAGATACGTTGCAGTGGTTCTAAAAAAATAAGGAGAATGTTAAAGCCTTCTCCGATTCGATTCTCTTTCAAGATTCATCTGTAAATATCTGAAGTAGCTTGCCGTAGAGAACATCAGATAGGTTGCTTGGCAAAATAACCAGATCAAGGAAAATTTTTGAGTGATGACATCCAGTCATGATTACGGAAAATAGATAAACACCAGTGCTTTGGCTTAAATGTTTATCTGACTTAACAAATAATTCAGTGTATGCAACAGAACACTTTTCGGCAATTTGTTCTGGTTGGTCAAATCTGTGGATTAGTTCACTCCGAACTGTGGAGCCAACAAAACAGTTCCTCACATTCAGTTTTTAAGTGATTGCTATGTAACATAATGGCTTAAAGAGGACAAGGCAAGGCCTAGGTATATCGTATATATTATAGACGCTACTGGCAAGCTTATAGTCCCTTTGTATTCGACCCAATAAAAATCTCGAAAAATCGTTACAAAACTTCAAAGATCTTGCAAAATAGTTGGAAAAAAAAAACTATTAAATAGGGTAAAATTTAATAACTGCATTATTCCAGCTGTTAACACATCGGTGCCACACAACCCTAACCCAAGAACCCTACATTATCGTTTCGCAGATCCTTTCAGGCTCAATTTGATTCACTCATTGCGTAACCGCCAATCAAAACCCCTTTTTTGCTTATTTTCATCCCAAAAAATGTGAATGAAAAATAAAAAAGGGAAAATACAAAAATACAAATCCGATCTTAACAAAGCCAGGATGTCTCCTTTCTCTGTATATCCTTGAAAATGAAGATTTCACGCAAGATGTTCAAACATTGGCTCTCCTGGTAAGAAAGTATTGCACTGCACTTTATAGTCGCGTACCGCACCCTGTGTGGGTTTACCTGGCGGCAATGGAACTGCAGTACCTACATATGTATTACCTGTAATTGTGATTTTGTAGCATCCTTGATCCTGGCATTAATCTTTTACTTTCGCTTTAGTTCTCCCTTTCATTGCCAAGAAACAGTCTCTGTTGGCATGTGTGCAGTATATAACCAAACCTCTAGTGCGGTAATCATAGGTTTTAGGGCCACTATCCGTACTCGCATTTATCTACAGTTTAGGATTACGCCAAAGATTGAAGAAAAAAAAAATCCCCCCAAAGGATGTTATGAAAGGATTTGAAATCCTTTTGCTGCTTAGATTGTTTTTTTTTTTTTTTACAACAAAAGCCACAATACGAGTATCAAGGCGGAGATTCATTTTTTTTTTATTCTTTTTCTGAAAAAAAAAATTATCTGCAGCATACCAAATTTGGATTGGAGACTGCTTGCCATATGTCCTTGAAGACGTTTTCATTTAGCCTCGTCGAAAATTGATATCCTTTCGTTTTCATCGTGCGTAGCATTCATTTGATCGTAATTCTGACAGCAGCCTTAGTCAACTCATTCGATATTGTCATCCTGTCATTCGATTGTAGGTGTATCGAATGAAATGATCGAAGGAATAGGATATTTCGTCCCTGGAAAAGCATTCATTTTATATTTTTATTCATCAGTTCGATCGTTTACGCGCGTAAGGTAATCCTTTTTTCTGAGTTTTTTTTCGTTTTTTTGTTCTTGTTTATCGAAATCACCCTCACTTTCCCCTTCCGCAAAGTAAATGGCTTCCTTTTGTCACAGTTTGTCGAAGATTAATGACATCTTCAGGGTCGTATACAAGTTGGGCTTCCTGTTTAATAATTTTCCTTTCTTGTTATCCAATTCTTGACATGGTAGTTAAGAGAGGTTGACACCGTCGAAGTCGGCCTGTGCCATGAATTATGGGTTATTGAAGAAGCAAGCTGCAAGTTGGTGGCTTTTGTTTGAATGGAAACGTGTGCAGGACACGCGTCAAAAGGGTAACTAAGGAAATTATGAAATATACCATAATCGAATCAAATCAATGCTAATTTGAGATAGAAGATTGAATAACGGTCATTGTTTAGTAGTTCTATGTTTTTAAGTAGAGATTTTAGGAAAGTAAATACGACACTCTTAGGCACACGAAGAAGGAGGGACCAATGGAAGTTAAAGTCTGAGTTAAGCTGAACACTTTAAAGGTCCATTCAAATAATTTTATCTAGATGATGTCTTGTCGTCCAGGACGAGTTTATGAACTCCCTTATGGAGGTTGTATATAATGTTTTGAGCTAATGGTAAAGAGAACATTTTGTGGCTGCAACAAAAAACAGCTTCCACATGCCAGAATGGCTATTGCGACTAGAACATTTATCTGTGTAGAATAGACACGAATAGCTGAAGCTGTCCAGATCGGCCAAATCGACCAATTTTTTTTTTTGAAGGGGAAGATTGAAGATTTAGATAGGGAACCATCGATATTCCTAAGTTCAAGGGCTCAAAGTTTAATCACATGGACTCAGATCACATGCTTTCCGAAATTTTGGTGGCATTAAAAAATCTTAGATTTATGTGGTCCGCGATTGTTTTCAATAAATGATGAGAGGTGATCGGATTCTTAAACAGTGAAGGAATAGCTTTCTTGTTGACTGAATAAAAGCAAGGCCAAGTTGCGTACTAGTTACGACTTACTTACTTACAGTTGGAGAGTAACAAGCCTCTCCAGTTAGTGCGGTCTTTAGATAACTGCCCCCATTTGCGGACTCCAAGTTGGTTGAGGTCCCTTTCTACTTAAGCTCTACACCTAAATCGAGGTCTTTCTTTACTGCGCTGTCCCTCCGACTTAGATTAGAAGTCTTTGCCTGCTGGATTATTAATGTTTATTAGCTCTACATGCCTTAGCCATCTCAGGCGACAGATGCGCAATTTCCTGCTTAGGTCGATGTGGCTGTTTAACTCGTATAGTTTGTCGTTGAATCTTCTCCTTCTCTTTCTCCAGTCAACGCAATCGTGACCGAATACTTTTCGAAAGATTTTTTCTCTCGAAACGACTGTGGATGTTTTCATCAACTTTCAATAGGGCTTACGCTTCTACGCCATAAAGTAGGACTGGGACGACCAAGATCTTATATAATATGTCTTCAGTTTTTCGGGAGACACATAAGGATATACTGGGATTCCATTTATCAGGCATACACTCTTCTGACCAGTTTTGAGAAATGTGTTGGTGTAAAGAAAGTCATTTCAAGAAGTTTTGAATACCTCGACCCGTAAGCCGTAAGGTTTAGCTGCTTTGTAGTATTTAGATCCCTAGATGATTTTGGTCAGATGGATAGAAGGTCTACTTTGCCTGACAGCGGGATGTTGGGCTTCTTCGCCATTATGGAGCTTCCAGAAAAAGTTTTTCCATATTTCCATATTTCCATTTTCCCCTACTGCGACTCTACTACAAGGTTTTTTTACAGACTTCTATACAGGTCTTCTTGCCTTGGCACGTTCTGTTTGCTTGTTGGTAAAACTTCCTGACGTAAAACCTCTCAATAACTGCGATCTCACTTCTCGTCCTTCTTTTCTTCTTCTGGAGAAGGCGATGTCACCCCGTCTTTTCTACTCGTAGAGTTCACAAGCGGCTCTCGTCCTTCGTTGCATGCGATGATACTTGTTGCAGATGGCATAGGATTTGGCATAGATTTTTCTTTATTGTGGCTCTTGGGAAATCAACATTTATCCGCAGGACCTTGGTTGCAACGAGGTGGTGATCCGAGGCAATGCTGGCTGTCCGGAACGTCTGGACTTCCAGAATACTGGAGGCATGCCTGACGTGTTTCACAAGATGATCTATATGACTGCGTTCAGTGATTTGAAATCTTCACAGAAATTTTATATAAACTTAACTGAGGACTAAAGGCGTACCCGAGAAGCAAACAAGAAAAGTTCGCGAAATAAGTGATGGAATTGAAGTCGGATATCACCAAGCAAGGGCTCAAGATGTGCTGCACGTAACCGAGTTCGGAACGACTTTGCATCTTATTGCCGATGGCAGCACTATCATAAGCAACGAACTGATATCCTTTCAGGCGTCACGCAATGATTGATTAAGGGCTTGAAGATTTTGGTTTACGAATCAATTAATCTAAGGCGAATTCGCAGATCCAACCTTTGACATTTATCTAAAGTGAGCCACCATCAAGGAAAGCGTGACGTTGATTTTGCACAAAGAGTAGTCATAAGTTGCTTAAACGGAACCACAACTCTGCAGTATTTTGTAAAAAAATATTAAATTCCTAATAACGAACCAAATATCTGCAAAAATAAGCTACGGTAGTTGTGGTCATTTAAGTTGATGCTCTTTAAGCTGCTAATCAACAGGCTCAAGTATGCATCTGCTTTATAAATTATTGCTATTGCTTAAAGGTTCGTCTAGCATAAAATTCAGCCTTGAACAGTTTATAGAAGTGGGAACATAGCTGATCCATCTACACCATAACAAGCTACGAATCACTTGGAAGTAGGTGCTAAAAGAAGCAAGCACATCACATTAACTCAGTTGTACAAGATTTAAATTTTCAAATCAACAAGGATTCTCTATCACAGGCTTATTGTCATTGCTGTTCTAGCTTCACAGCTGTTCTAGCCTCACTTATCAAGATACAAACAAGAATGAAATAGGTGAACTGGACAAGAGAATCTTTGGTGTTAGCGTTGATAACAATAAATATCAGGAAATTTTCAAACATTGTAACTTAACTCCTCTTAAGTCCTCTTAGAAGAGTTTATCATTAGAATCGCAATACTTGCAAATAAGATAAAACTTTCCTCTAAATCAACTTTGTTTATCAATGCACCATTATTTTGGGGTTCTGCAATTACATGATCCTGGAATTTTGTTATCCGAAACAGAAACCCAATGTGGTTACAGATCAACATGGATCTGAGTGGAGATGTAAACGATTAATTTGCAGTCTCGAACCTTACAAGACGTTAGGACCAGATGGAATATTTCCTGCACAACTACAGAGTGCATTTCAGGATGTCAGAGACATTCTGTTATGCATTCTGAAAGGCTATTTAGTTCTCGGTCGGATATCGAGTGTCTAAACTGAGGTAACTGCAGTTTTTATATCTAAATCAGGTAAAACAGCCTGTATGCTCCGGAAAAATCTCAAATCCAGCTTCTCTTTTTGCTTTATCACCCTCTTCGTCTGATGCTCACTAAGTGTAAATGCTGGTGGTACAAAAGTGTCATCGAAATTGGTAGGTCAGATCTCTAAAATAAAAAAAGTTTTTGCTGGAAGTGCTGCTTAAACACATCTACTATCCCTTGACCTTTGGTGACTAATTTTTCCTCGCTGATCCGGAGAACCGACATTTTGGGCTTGAAGCTATCTGGCAGTTGCTTAGGTTTCCTGAAATACATCCGAATGTTGTTTTTATCCAAGGACCCTTCGAAATCTTTGAATTGAGAGATTGCGTAATTTTTTTTTAAGCAGAGCCTCTTGGTGTGCATTTTCCGTACACCTTTTTCGTTGAACTCACTCATCATCATACCAAGGGCGGTTTTTTGGTGGTGGCTGGTTGCCTAAACCTGTTAGGACTATCTCTTTGATAATGTTGCAGTACTAGTTCCTCAGATTGCAGGCACTTGTAGATAATGAATACACAGCGAAGAGTCTATCACTTAAGCGATCTCTGTAGATCTGGCTACTCCAGTCATACTAAGGCTCTCTTTGCTAGATAGACGGGCCGCAGAGTTGACGGTTGTATGCGTGTTTCGAATCCATTAGCACGTAATTGATTTGGTTGGCGATTCAACTTTGTGAAAAGCTTAAGTTTTTTTTTACATGGATTCGTATTCACTCCTTTTGATTTAGAGTTTACATATAGTGAGCAAATATTATGCTGATTTTGCCGAATGTTTATCACGATTCGTGATGTTATCGGCTTGATATCAATTATCATTGAATATTGGCATTTTTTACGACGTATCGCTGTCTTTTTTCCCATATACTGCCATAATATCTATTTTGCAGCACATGAGGATAGATTCAAGTCTTAGAGCAGCACCAGGGCTGTACAGTATACACCTCAATTCATAGTTTGAGGACATTCCGCGTTGTGATATTAAATGAGAGGCTTACTTTTTTCATAAATGGTTTTGTTTTACGTGGTAAGGCGGAGGTCGAGTTGGATTGCAGAAACACCTAAGACCACGGGCCGATTACACCGACGTCTGTAACCTTCTGTAAGCGCAGAAATATATTAAGGTATCAAGATTGTAACTGACTTCCTAACTGTTCAAATGCCTTCTCAAGAGGATAAGCTATACCCAATCAGATACATGGCGTCTCTGTCCTGATGACACTGAAAGAGTCCAATATGAGCTCTGTAAAGGCCTTTCTAATATCTGGCGGCTTCTGGCTTAAGCCTGACATTCATTTAGGAATTAGATATCAGCTAGTAGGCAGTTCTCTCTCCTGTGACCCTATTAGAAGAGGTCTACACTCAAGCGACAGTTAGTCCTGAATTTTTTCATACTGTTTTCACCATAATTCCGGATCGATGAATAATATTTTTTGGAAAATGTTTCGGATGTGTTGTGGAATACCATCCTTTGTTCTTGGAATGGTAACATGGTGGCTATTATCGTACGCACTTTGTACTGAAATGTTTACGTGAACATAACTCATACGCACTAGACTTTCGGAAAGAGGCTATCTATTCTCTAAGCACTTCAATAATTTTCGCATTGGAACCATAAAACTAATTCAAAACAAAAGCAAAATGATTCTCTCTCTCTCTGTTTATAATGACAGCCGTTTGGTGTAATATTTGAATTTATCATGACGTAAATGTCTATTCTATAGAGAACACTTATGTCACATTCAGATAATCAAATTTAGAAATTATCCATCAAAAGCCTCTGCCTAACTATTTCTACTTAAAAGTCGCAACTCATTGACAGTCCCATTAGAGTGTTAGTTTCCCATGGAAAACAAATGCAGAACATTAAGTTCAATTAAAACAAAAACAAACCCAAAAACAATAACAACAACATGTCATAGATTTGGATTTGAAAAAAAAAAAAAAAAAAAACTGACGTCGTCCGCAGCCGTCAGATAGAAGGTAACGAATATTCTGACCACCGGATGTGGAGCGTTTACCACATGAGTGAACCCACACTAACCGCTCACGTGATTCACAGCTCAAACTATCCAGGTTACCTCAATCAATTGATGCTCACTTACGTCTCCTCAAGCAACAACAATAACAATGATCCCCTCTTCACGAAGAAATGATCTTCTCAACTTTTACGTGGCTCACTGCGATTTCCTCTTTCACTAAAAGCTCGTTGAACTTTCTTGATTGAACCTTCTCCAGGTTCTAATCACTTCTGGCTTCCATGTACGTGCTCCCCAGAAACCTCAATTACATCAGACACAAACATCACATCGACAGCAATAACGAAAAAAAAACCAAATACAACCCGAAGAGGGCTCGATCCAAATAATTTAAATCATTATCTATCTATGCATCTATGTTATGTATCTTTGGCTTTGAGTTCGTTCTTATTCAAGCAAAGCATCGTCATTACGACAAAATATGGTAATAAAAATAGAATTTCAAATATCCGTACTCGGCGCACGATCATACAGGTAGGTACGACTATTTATCAGATAGAGTGCGGGGGGCGTCGTGGGTTTATTAAAATTTTTTGACGCGCGTCGTGATTGCGCCGCACAATTAACCCATACGCCATTCCACATCTAACAATCCATTAGAGAATCGCGGAAAGAGAATCGTTTTCTGTATACAACAACGACAACGTCCATTTAATTGCGGGTCACCATTGGAGCGCGCGTTGTCGTACCGATTGCGACTACCATACGAGAGAATATATAGTCCAGGTGAGCTGGTTGTGTTAAGAGCATTTGCAAGTTAACTTTTCGCCGGTTCAGACATTCAGTCGTCCTATTTCGGATTCGAGTTCAAAAGTACGCACGAAAAATGCCAACGTGGTCAAGTGTAGTTTTAATTGTTCCCATCGTGTCCGTGATGCGTTTTCCGGTCGATTTACGAGTAAGTGCAATGGTTTTGCCAACAAAATCAAATGGAATCTTTACCATGACAGCTAGAATGACAGATGAAGCAGATCTACTTGAAGAGCATGGACGATTTATGCTGGCCAATATGAATACGACCATTGATCCGTGTGAGAATTTCTACGAGTACGCTTGTGGTAATTGGCAGAATGACACTATGGTGCCGGTAATGGGGCGCAACAATACCTTATTCTTTGCCATGCAGGTCAAGGTGAACGAGTTGGTTGTGAGTTTTCTGCGAAACACAAGCGGCGTCATGGATGAGACAACCGCTGAAACGAAAGCAAAGAAGTTATTTGCTTCATGTATGAATATGAGCGAGGATCTTAGTCAGGCATATGTCACTTTGTACGAGTCGATGAAGGATCCAGTGCTAAAGGAGGGAGAAACTCTTGACTGGACAAAGTTGAACTTTTACTCGGACTATGGAGTGACTCCTTTGTTGCCATTTAGTGTGCAGTATAACTCGGATAATCTGATGTTTGAGATTTTAATAAATGCCCCATATGCGGTCCTTACCAATGAGCGCACATTTAACTTTACAAGCATCGCCGAGGATTTAAAGTTCAAAAACGAAGAGGAAGTGGAAATGGAGTTGGAAGAATTGAAGACATTTGAGAAGCAGTTAATTGCATCAACTTCATCGTTAAACGAAACCGTAATTCAAACTTTGGGTGAGTTTTTAGTCACTCACAACTCCAGCGGTGTAGATTGGAAGGCACTCTTTAACTTGGCGTTCAATGGAACTATAAAGAATTCATGGATAGTCCACAACGATGTGGAGGACTTTACCCAGCTCAATAAGTTTCTCATGAGGACCGATATGTACTCACTCTTCAAGTATGTAAAATGGTTGAATATCCTTAAATTCTATCAGGTCTGGAAGTCTCAAGCTGTTGAAAAGACTCAGGAGAGTAAGTGCCGTGAAATTACTGTGAAATACTTTAACTATGCATTCATTCCGTGGTTCATCGAAACCACCTATGATAAAGAACGACGTGCTGACGTTCTACTCATATCCAAGCGACTCAAGGACACTTTTTACACCTTTCTCGATCACTACTCCTGGCTAGACAATGAAACTAAAGCGGGAGCAAAATCTAAGTTACGAGCAATGGATCTGATGGTTGGCTACACAGATGACATGAAGCACCGACAAGACATGGACGAGGTTTATAGGGACATCAACATCACCAAGGACTACTGGGTCAACCTCATGAACATCGAGAGAAATCGTGCCAAAATTCGAACACGGGCAGTCGGAAAATCAGTGATCGCTCCGATCATCAGTACTCATGAGGTAAATGCCTACTATGCTGACTTCTTGAATCTCGTTTTTGTTGCGATCGGAATGTCTCAACTACCCTTGTATCATATAAAATTGCCCAGCTCACTGAAGTTTGGTGGGATTGGCAACATAATTGGCCATGAGATCGCTCACGGCTTCGACTCCGAGTGCTATGAGTTCGACTATGATGGCAAGAAGAGAAACTGGTGGAGTGAGCAGTCTTTAATGAACTTCAAGGAACGATATCAGTGCTTAGAGTCTCAGTACAACAAATTTATCTACCGTGGCTTAAGGACTAATGGAAGCCGTACTTCTGGTGACAATATCGCCGATAATGTTGGAGCAAGAATCGCCTACCATACCTACCTTCAATTTTTGACCGAAAATCCAACTTTGGAAAAGCCCGAAGATAAACCCATTGCGGGTTTGAACTTCAACAACAAACAGCTGTTCTTTTTGAAATTCGCTCAAACCTGGTGTGACGGTCGGAGTCCGGAAGATCGTCAACGACGCATGGAATACGACGAGCATGCCTATGAGGAGTTCCGTGTTGTGGGCACACTAATGAATATGCCAGAATTTAGTGAGCAGTTCAATTGTGCTCTGGGGACGGATATGAATCCGTTGAAAAAGTGCGTCGTCTGGTAGTAAGGGATTTATGATCAAATAAATACTCATTTACAGTCATTGCTGCTGTGATACGTGTTTTTTTTTTTTTTTTTTTTTTTTAATAACTTTACAGAGAAATTTTTTACCAAAATTTGAAATGGGTTCAATTTTTGTTTGTTTACGATTGAGTGGATTTGGATGGGTGCTTAGCAGGGTTAGTCATCATTTGTGGAGTTAGCCGTGTGCTTCCAAGTGTCAACTGAAGTTCAGGTGGAACTCTAATGAGTATGCTAAGCATGTTCGAATTTTGGTAAATAAACAGAATGTGGACACTACGTGAATGATGTTTGTAATGAGTGCTGTATGGCGATTAGTACGATCAGTATGATTATGATGGTCAGTATGAACACGGTGAACAAGAGGTAAGTGCGGGGAGGAGTATTTAATTTTGTTGTCAAGGTATTCGGCTCAAAGAACATATCATAATTGGATTAAGACGCATGCCGACCATTTGTTGGCGCATTTTCTGCGTTCGTTGTGATAGAGGATGTGTTTGCTTTTTTTTTTTTTTTTTGGGGAAAGAAAAGTCTTGCCAGTCAGCCTTGAGAATGAATTACATTGGGGTAATAACATTTATCAATTGTTGACAAGTTCAACGGCTTTGGAGGATAATTTATCGAACCACGAAACGCAAAGGCAGACTTGATGAGTACTCGAACATTTTGTTTTTATGGACACGTAGCGGCTTGGAATCGTTCGTTGTAGTCGTATGGTAATTTGAAAACGAATTGAAGGTTCAACGTTCCGCATAATTGGATTAAAATTTTGAGATAATCTTGGCAAGAAGTAAACGAGAGCGGCTTTCCAGTATAAGTTTTCACTAGATCTTAAGTGAGTATGAGGTGTATATGCTTTGAGATGATGATGAACTATCAACCCAATTCATCGGTGATATTAAAGAAAGATTTGTATTCTCTACAATCTACTTAATTTAAACCGAAAAGTTTTCAGACAGCCATGCTGTATATAATTTGATGGTTTTCTTCTTCCGATTGACATTTACATATGTGGATTTGCTACTTCTAGTTCCAGAAACACTTGTAAAAGCTGTATACCCAAGTTAGGGCTTATAGTTGACAGTTGGTTGTTATATTTTATTTCCTTAATCGCATATATAGATTGTTACAATACGAAATCTACTTGCCTTGAGCCCAGGACTGGCTTCGGTCATAATCTGAGCCAACAAAGTTCAGTCGGAAGGCTAAATTCCATGACCCTTGCCTGGCTCGATGATGAACTTGCCAGTTCAGAGGAGAATTTTTCATTACCCGAACCTACATTGGGTCTGCCTTCACCCTAGGTTAAGGCTTCCATTGACAATTGGGTATCATACGAGTACAACTTGAGATGGTACAGCTCAATGGGATGTGGGCATATCAAACGAATTCTACCCGACGTCTCTAGAAAGTCAGCGGACTTACTGCTGTCCCTCAGCAGGAAATACAGCACGAAACACACTGCCAGTTGCTTACTGGCGTCGTGACAAAGCGTTACACTTTTGCAAAGCACTTAAATTTGATGGGTATAAGTGACACAATATCTTGTTATGCTTGCTCCGAAAGCGATAACGACACCGCGGAGCCCTATTTCTGCGAATGTCCGGCTTACGTTCGCATCAGGCTGCAGCTACTCGGCGCTGACTTGGTGGCTGCTGGTACTGTAGGCACCTTATCACTGAAGCGCTAACTCATCTTTTTTCATAAGACTGAAAGATTTCATTAAAAGGAACTTCTCAAAGAGTATAATGGACTTCTTCCGGGACCTTGATAAACATTTCTCTGCTCAACTCTGTTAGAAGATTTGCGTATCAGGTTGTCCAGAGACTGGCATGTAAAAACATTTTTTTGGCAAAATTCTCCTTTATCCATCAACATTGTCTCCTTTTAGATTGATACAATCATTCCGTCGCCGCTCTAACAGTTTTAAGCCTTTCTTGTGGAACGATTTGTCCAGCCCTTCAAAATACGATTTAGTTTCGGCGATGTACAGGTGTCATTGGAGGCATATCTCTTTCTGACGAGCATTTTTTTAATACTTGTGCTGGGGGTCAAATATGGAGAATACGGTGAATGCGAGAGAAATTGGAAGTGCAATCCATGCAATCCATGCGATCCGATTGTGACATTGGTGCATTGGTGAAAGAGCACTATTTTCTTCGTCATTTGAGGCCGATTTTTTCGATATATTGCTTCAAACGCAACAGTAATGCCATATAATATTCCGCTTCTTTTTCGCTTTGGGTGGCACTCATCCGTCCCTGTTCACTCAGCTGATTGTCGAATTGACTCCGGGTTGCACAGGGCGACCAGATAAGAACGATAAGGAAAACAATTTAAATTAAACAATAGTGGTACGAGGTATGAAATTGACTCTGGACTTAATTTGAAGCTTCATTCATGTGATATTGTGTGGAATAGCACATCATTGAAATAAACGTCTCGGCTTCGCTGGCAGTGCTTCAAGCGATCGGTTGAATTTTTAATGAGTCAGTCTAATATGTGCGGCGTTATTTCGACAGTATCATGTCGAATATTGGCCTCGAGCGTATACAAAGCATTTGCCGTAGCCCCAGAGAAAACAATCGAGTGGTATAAAATCGCATGAGATGACCCAGTCACCAAATTTCTCCTTCACAACTTCGAGAGTTGCGTCACTTGTATGGCATGTAGCGCCGTCTGGTTGGAACCACAGTTTGGATATATCGATGTTAATGAGCTCTGATGACAGAAAGTCGGTTAACGTCGCTCTATACCTGAGACCATTGCAGGTGATGGTGTCTCCTTCCTCACTTCGAAAGAGGAATACGACCAAAAACTAAAGCGAAAAATACTACAGTGCCCCACAGGTAGTAAAAATTTTTGGTCATTATTCAAAAACATTATAAATTCTGCCTCATCCTCCATCCCAACGCTCATTTACAATGACATTCCAGTTGTCAGCTAATTGGACAAGGCCAATCTGCTTGCTGCACACTTTGCGGCTAGCTCAACACTCCCAGATTGTGCTTTGTTCCCGCCTACACTTGAGTGCGTCGAATCTAGAATGGGACGAATCAACTTTCTCACTTGTATAGTAGCAAGAGTATTCAAAGATCTTAACATGCATAAGTCTGCTGGTCCAGATGGTATATCTCCTCTTCTTCTGAAGAGGTGTTCTTCAACGGTAGCAAAACCACTGCGTAAGCTTTCTCATCAATTCTACTCTTAAGGACTCTTTCCGAGAAGATCGAAAACAGCATTCGTCCAGTCCGTCCCTAAAAAAGGCAAATCTTCTTCTCTCTCCTCCTACAGACCCATTGCACTTACGTTCCTTCTCTTTAAGGTCATGGAAACGCTGACAAACCGTCAACTGATGAAATATCTCGAAACACGAAAACTTCTTAATGACCGGCAATATGGTTTTCATAGCAACAGGTCCATTAGTGATTTGAAGACATGTCTCACCGAAAAGTGTAACCAAAGCATACATCAATATGGCGAAAGCAAAGTAGTTGCACTTGATATTTTTAAGGCTTTTGACAGATTTTGGCATCAAGCTCTTTTGTCGAAAATGTGCTTTTTTAATAGAGTCATCGATTCGTCATCTTTTTCAATGGATTAGAAATTACTTTTCGGAACATTCAATTGAAGTTGTCTTGGACGGTTTCAAGTCTTATAGTCACAAAATAAATGCTGGTGTACCCCAAGGCTCCGTTCTGTCTCCGACACTCTTTTTAATTTTCATTAATGATCTCTTGTCTGCTACTTCATCCTCCATGTCTTTCTTCGCGAAATCTTTACAGTGTTACACTGTATGATGGCAGTGTTTGTTAATCTGCTTTAAAACTTGAGAAGGTGCTTTTCTCTCTTTTTCAAGCTGAGATCTGCACATACACATCCTTCTTACAAGTTAAATTAATGTGACTACGACCACCACTTTTCGCTCACCCATTTGATATCTAACTTGCACCTCAGACATATTTTCTTAAGCTAGGTCGTTTCGGCACAGAGTACTCTGAAACTTCTTTTGTGGTCATTTTACTGAAATCTCTCGACAACAGTTGAGTAAGCATTTCAGTGATAATTGAAACTAGGACCCACAACATCAGTGGCGAGTACTTGCAGTCTGATGCAAGCGCAGGCCAAACATTCATAGAGGTTGCGTTCCGCAGCATCGTCACAATTCTCATCTCAAACGTATCAGGTTGTTGCGTCACTTGTGTACTAGTACACTAGTACACTTAGCAACTCAGCAAAGCGTAGTGCCCTGGAACGACGTCAGTCAGCAGTCTTTCCTATGGAGGGAGAGAGCTGGAAAGTTTCCACCCTCTTTAAATACTGGAGAGATATATTACATAACCTGCATTAATGCTTACATGTCAGCTGACAATGGAAATCGTAATCGAAATTCTAAAGCAAGTTTGAGTCCCCTTCCTTTGTCATCCCTTTGTAACATGGGACCTCAGCAAATTACATCTGAATTCCTTGAAAAACCTTGAGAGAAGAAGTAAGAGCATTCGGAAATTCTTCACAATAACGTTGACATCAGGATTGCGTATACAGAAGACAGAAGGAGTTAAATCGCACGTATTCGTCCTTTAAGGAGACACTGGCGCCCTATTTAAGATCAGATTTGGAGCCATTACTGAAGATCCGGCCACATTCCTTCCCTGGCCCAGATTCCAGCTAAGACCACGAGTTCTGGTGTCATTGCATCAGTCGGTACGGAAGGTTATCAAAGCTCCAATACGCGTTGTAACAAAAGCCACTTCTCTTTAAACGATGACGGTGAGAGTGCAGGCCATGATATGTATCAAGGGAAGAGGTATTCATTATTGCCGAGGCAGACTATTCATTGGAGTCTGGTAAAACCACAAGGATATAATTAGTCTCATCATAGTCACCTCGATGACAATTCCTAGTCTTAGGAAAGCTCCTTTACACTGTCAGAAAGCCAATAGCGACTTGAAGATTCTCAACGAGACATGTTTGGTGCAGAGAGGTGTGATATTCAGGATGACACTCAAGTATTTAGCTTCGTTGAAGAAATGCATGGTAAAGCCAGTCATATTCCTCTTTATTTAAAGGAGAACAATCTCAAGGACTGAATAGAAACCAATTTCTACTGCACTAATGATCGCTCACGCCTAGGGCTACCTGGGTTTTATGTAGAGCTGTTCAGCTAAATTATCTGTTTATGGATGAACAGAGACGTAAGGACAATTGAGGACGCTAAGGAGTAAGTCGATCAATATCGTAGCAGTAGGTAAAGGACTATATCTGGCGGGCAACTCTTGTTTACACCCGCAGTAAGCATTCGCAATCATGGTCATCATATCATCAACTAGGATGATAGCTTTCAAATTTTCGAGTCCTGTAGAAAATTTCATCAATAATAACTTTGATTTTCCAAGCTTGGTACAAATTGGATGCAAGGGAAGCAAAGATATCGTAATGACACCTTCGGCATATTAAGTATTTAAATTCAGCTGTTAGTGTGGTTCGTTGGCTTACTAGAGCAGAAATACTCCTCTACAGGAACTGTAGAACATTGATTGGATCGTCTTTGGAGTCTGAATTCATTGTCAACACAGTCTATTATGAACAAAAATATGTGCGAGTCCTCTGGTCTATACGTTTTATTACTGAACGACTTGAAGACTGATCATCAATTTTTTCCATGCCAGTGTTTCAAAGAGAAAACATCGATCGCTTGGTCTCCTGTTTGGCCTACAGTTTGACTTCGAAACTTCGATGTCCTCTAAACAACACTGTGAAAACCACACATAGCCAGAAGATTTGTATTGTATATGCCTTGGATGTATTTTGATGTTTTTAAGAGAGTTTAACAATTAATATTTTCCGCTTCAGGAATAATGGTTCGCTGAGAATAACCTTTAGATAGAGCAGTCTTCTTTTGTGTTCTAAAAATTGGTGCATAGGAAATAGAGAATAGTTTCGACGTTCCCATATGTTTAAGCATATTGGACCAATAAGTAGTATCAGTTGATAACACAGCGACTATTGCCTTTCTTGGAGGGTTTAGAGAGAAATAATTTAGTAATCTCTGTAATTAGATGGGTAAATGACTGACGAATTCGCTTAGTGTCCTTAACATTTTATTCAAAAAATGGAATAATACGAGTTGTAATGGAATGCAGCTCAACAGTGCTCTTGAAGGACCAAAAGGTTCTATGCTCATGCCCAACTCTGCTAAGATAAGTATGTAGATTGCAACAAAATATATTTTTCTTTTACAGTCTTTTGAATATGTCGGAAACGGAATCTGTTAGCTTTCAATACAACGGCTCAAAAGCCAACCATACCTACAGGCCTATCTCCCAAGGAAAGCTCCTGAAGGGGTGTCATCACACTTTCATCACAGCAATGTAGTAATAAAAGATCTGGCTTAAGCATTCTACGCTCGTAGAATAAGTTTTTAAATCTATAGGTCTATGTTCTATCTCTACGGGGCTTCCAGGATACTAGTTTTGATATGATCTATACGAACTTTTGTGTGTGGTTCCTTTTGCTTGACTGCTCACTAAGAACTTCTCCAAAAACACGTCTTTTATTCCTATGCACGTGTTCATGTAGATCATCAACAACTCCGCTGATCACAGGTATAGTCTCATTGTGAAGAATCCTTCCATCAAATCGCCCATTTCACATTCAAAAAGATCATTTATCATTTCGAGGTCATTTTTCGAATTTCAAAGATACTACGTATGAATAATAATTAAGTCAGGCCTATTGCTCCAGATTCTCACTGTTGTCGGTTCGCTTTCAATGCGCATCCTTTTTCGACCAAGTGTTGATAATTGTTGTATCCCAAGGCATAGATAAAATACTGATACAGGGATACAGATACAGAAATCTCACAAATCTCCCACAGTTGATTGATGGAAATACGATTTTATTTAAATACAACTCAGCGAGGGCAAGAAAAGAAGTGTCCTATTTCATATGGTCGGTATTTGTTCCTTATATCCTGCCACAACCATTAAGGATTCATTCATAGAGTTTTTTTCTTTAATTCGATTACTCGTATCTATCCACTGATCTTCAAATATAATTATTATAATTGCATAGCAAAAGACAGTAGGCCGGAGCATCCCTGCTGCTATTGTGCCAGATTTAATTATCCAACAGGTAGATTTTGGAATCCTTTTGTCTGACTTCTGCTTCGGATGGTAGTCGCGCAGTGCACCTGAAATTGCAAATGAATTCGACTCCACTCCGGCGAATGATTTATGGCTGTAAATTGGCATCGTCAGGTATGGATTCGGAACACAACGAGTGCAGTAGAATGACTTGATATCTCGAATTTCTCGATGATTGTGAATTGAAATTGAACTCCCTGTTAATACTATAATTGACGTGGCTATTCGTTTAACTAGAATTCGGAATGATATGTCCAATTTGACGAGGATTTATTCCCTTCATTTGTATAAAATAATGATAAAAACAAAACAGGACATACCTCCCTTCAAGTAACTTTGCACCTCAAGATTAACATTTGATTCAGTCTGTTCATAGTTAACCAAGTGACGTCGAAAGTGAGCTTGAGTCAGCACCACCAACGGTCATGGTAAATAAATTCTGCTGTGTGACCGTGAGCACTCAAGCTCGAGACACTGGAGGCGCTACACAAGTTCGTAAATTTTCAGTAGGTCAACCGACAACAAGTATTAAAGTATTATGACAATTAAATTGATGGCTAAGTGCACGCCAAAAAAGGCAGAACAAACGTCGTTATAAGTATCACAGTGGGGTTCAGCAATGGCAAAGGTACAATTCAAAACTGGAAACTATAGACAGAAACTATAATTGCTGGGAAGAAGGGACCCATAGAAAAGCATATATAATAAGGACGATAAGAGCCGGTATGACATAATCGAATGTCAGGACTTAGATGATTTTCCAGAAGTCGAAGGCTTAACTTCCCTTTCAGGTTGATTTTGTGCCGTGGAGTAACTTTTCTTCTTATGAGAAACTGATCCATTACGCTGTTCCCATGTCCCCATGTAAGGAAAGAAAACGAAATATATTTCTTCAGAATAGAACTTCCGTTAAATACGATATAAAGAACAACTTCCGATGTATAATCGACGAATCAAGTGAAAACCATTAAAATCTATGGCTCCCTTAGTAGCAACTGAAATCACTCCACAACATGGAAATCCGTCATGTTAATGAACAATCATTTAAGGAATCATTGTCTTAGGTGTCAACCAGCAAAATTACGAATAACGAAGCAATACCTATCGTAACCATGCAAGGTATCAATACAAGGACATCCCAAACCAACTATTCTGCGGTTCTCCTACAACTTTCCCAGGAAACATTAAATTTTGATCACGTTTCAGCTGCAGTCTATGCAGGTTCCAACAAGGAAATCAAACACTCCAGCACAGCGGTTGACTGATATCCAGATGAATGGAAATATGTCATCCGGGTATAAGCAATAAGATGCCTTCAAAATATCAATTGTGTATCGCAACCTTAAATGTCGTCACAATAACGTGTAAAATTTTTGAACTAAAAAACCTACGACAACGTAAGCTAGATATAACATGCATTCAAGAGACCAATGAAACGAAATGTCGGAACTTGTAAACAAAATTGTACAAAATTTATTATAACCATCTTGAGAGCCAAACTCCTATATCAGATCCGAAAATATACGAAATTAGCGATCGACTAATGACAGTAAAACTGGTAATTGAAGGACAAACTTGGAATATTATTAATGCCTATGCACCGCAAGTATTCACTGAGCAATCAGAAACAAAAGAAATATTTTGCCGACCAAGCGAGAAATGAAATCGGACTTTAAAAACGAAGATTGGCGTAAACGAAAAGGTTTCGGAACAAGACTCAACGGGAGAAAATACGTATTTAACGACGAAAACATATTTTGAAATATGGTCTTATGTTACATGGCCTTATGTTCAAGAAAGAGCAGCACTTGATGGAAAACTGAAGTGGTGGGCACAACCCTATATAGACGACGAGTGAAGAAACTAGAGAAAATCAAACGAAAATCGGACAGCAGCCAAAAAGGCAGCCCTGTTGGCTACATTTTGAGGATGTCTCCAGCGAAGTGGAGAAACTAGCCGCGCAAGGTATGTGGAACAGCTTAGATTTAAAGAGTTGGAGTAGCGCAAAATCTCTGCCCGGTATTCCAATAGGGTTCATGAACAACCAAAAAAAAAACGTAGTGGTAGAATGGTGGGATAATGAGACGAACATTGGAAGAACCAAAAGGCAAGCCTTTCAAGAATGAGCTATAGCTATGAAAAAATACTTAAATAAAACAACAACGGTGTGAAATAAGAATTGGTTCTGAGTTTATTTTGAAGCTACGTTCATGTCATTATGTGTGGAATAGCACATAATTCAAATGCCGCCTTAGCTTCGCTGGCAAATGTCCAGTATGTGCGGTGTTATTCCGGCTATAACGTGTCGAATGTTGACTTCGAGTTCATGCCACGTGGTTGCCTTGTTAGCGTAGACTAAGAACTTGGCGTAGCTCCAGAGAAAATAATCCAATGTTGTTAAATCGCATTATCGAGGCGGCCAATTGATGAACGCTCCCCGTGAAATGACCCAGTCGCCAAATTTCTTCTTCACATTTTTGAGCGTTGCGTTGTTTGTATGGCATATAGCGTCGTCTTGTTGGAACCACAACTCGAATATATCGATTTTGTCGAGTTCTGACCACAGAAAGTCAGTTAATATCGCTCTTTAACTGAGACCATTTACGGTAACGGTGTTTCCTTCCTCATTTCGGAAGAAATAAGGTCCGATGATGCCGCCATGCTAAAAACTGCACCAGGCAATCAATCTTTGTGCATATATTGATGCTGGGCCTCAAAAAATGGGCCTTGTATGAGAAGATGATTTTTTGACCAAAATCCGGATCTCCGGCAAACATTACCAGCACCCAATTAGTGAGCTCACGGCCTTGTCTACGGTCGTCTGGCTTCAATTCTTGTGTCAGCTCAATCCAACCCAAATCCAACCGCAAAGTAAGCCGGGTTGACTCTCTGGCAATGCCCAATTCAGCTGATCGGCGCCGAATCGACATTTCTCGGTCGGTTGGTGTCTTAAGATCCAAAAGAGTGTGAGTACTCACTCTCAAACTTTTCCGCGATATGACGAATTGCCTACACACTGAAGCCATCAGGATAACCGACCTCACACGACATTGCGTATTTACAACTGAGCTGGAATAATATTTTTAAATAATTGATCTTCCGTTAGTTTCTTTCAGTGCCGCATTCCCAGACGATTGAGGTCTCTTTCCACTTGCGTGCGCCACTTTAGATTGGCTTTTGCTGCGGTGTCCCTCGGGATTTGAATCGAAACCCTGGGCCAGAACTATGGTATCTTTTCGCTCAATATGGCACAGCCATCTAAGAAGTTGGATCCATAAACGTCTGACTTGACCGATGTAGTTTAACAGCCTGAATAGGTTGAATCGGGTCCTCCATACCACGTCAATAAAATACACGTAGTACCTTTCTCTTGAAATGGCCTTCATCCGCTTTCAACAAGGACCAAGCCTTTGCTTTAAAGTTAGAGAGCTACGATTGCTATCCAGCATAGCAGTGACCTTTCCTGAGTCGAGTGGATTCATTGAGTCGGTACCACATAAGACAGTTTCAATTTCTGGCCACTAAAAAACAGTGACCCTGAATTTTTTTCATTCTGCAACCGGCCGGAAAAAATATCAGCGGGCGAAGGAAAATAAGGGATGAAGAAATAGAGGTACCCATGAACGTTGTTTTTAAATGCTTGAAGGATATAATGAATAGGAAATAAAGAGCTCGTCAGGGCATTCCATAAGGCACGAATCAAATGGCTTGAGGGTGCACTGATGAGCATTCATACCGAAACGGGTGTTAGAGTTAAAAGTTTAAAGCTATGACTTATGAGTTGCATAATAGGCAAATGTACGGCCACCAAAACGTTAGTAAAAATGAGAAAATGAAGTCACATTACCAGCCTCCCTGTATTTGTAGAAACATCGAATCGTTTATGCGTCATCAAATTAATAATGCACTCTATTCTGATCAAAAAATAGAAACGAACATTGCACTATTGCCTAAAGAAAAGGTAACACTTTGAGCATTTTGACCTACTTCCATACTTTGCCCCAAAGAGGTTGTAGATTCTATTGATAAGAGAAGCATAGTCCAAGTCGTTAGCGATAGAGGTAGTTGTTTTACTTTTTACGAATTTAGCAAGCTCTTGATAGGGAGAAAGGCTTCGCATGTGAAGGTGGCCGTTTCCTGCTCGCAGGACAGTATTTAGGTAAAAAGGATCAACCACATTCTAAGAAGATGCTTAAGAACTAATTTCGTTCAATATTGTCTCTGTATCGTGTTTGTTGTAATGGAGAACGAGGCAAGGTGGCAGAAATAGACGTGCTTATAAAATGTCTTACGGAGAATGCGCAGGATCGGTTTGCTAGTAGCCTTCCTGATATGACGGAATTGAGATTTATCGGCCATTTAACTTAACAAAGAAGTCCAGGCAACAAGAATGAAATACCTCTTATGATCCGAATACTGTGTACGGCTGTCTGATGAATCTGATCTACTGCTTTCGCAAAATGTTTTATGGCCTCTTGGCTGAATCTATAGAGACTCTGTAAGAGGTCAAAGTAGTATTGTCCGTGCGAACTTCTTTGAGATAACTGGATAGAAAGAACATCACAGATGACAACATTATCCTCCACAGCAAGACAACAAGTAACAATCGGTTACGGTTATGGGAAATCGATAGGTTTCTTAGAATACAAAGTCATAAAACTCTCTGGCTATCTCCCAACAGTCAAACTGTCAAACATATTTTCGCAGAACAGGAGCTAACCGTTGTCAGCCACTTTTCCCTACATCCAAGACAAGCGCGTATTTAAAAATGCTCTCGTAACTGCCTTATGCAATGTCTACATCATCACATCTTCCATCACTATGAGGTCGCATGGTTGGAATTCATCATGTCTGACATGACTCATTTCAAATGGCTTGGGAAGATCATTGTCAATTCTTATTGCAACATCGAATGAGTTGACCAAGAATATTGACTTTGTCATCTATATTGAACAAACTAACAAACTTTATTGTTTTTCAGTTAAGTACGTTGCTCTTAAAAAATCATCACAATTGATTGGTGAAACATCAGGAATGACTAACTTAAGTATGAAATTGTTACTGCCATCCTTACTTTCAATACTAGTTCCGACAAAGTGTCAGTCTCATACTTCAGCATGTTCTAAACATTTGTCATCAAGGTTCCTTTTTCGTTTTTGAAGAAAGGGCCAAATATCCTAAAACCCTCAGTAAAGCAACTTATTCTTTCGAATAGTTGTCGGGCCTCATAAATATTACAAATCAACACCTCGACCTCTTAGTTAATTTTTGCGCCATTTGCTACTCTTTATCTGCATCGACAATTTACTGCTTGCCTCTGAGTTGGCTGCAAAGTACCTAGATTTACAGCGGGGTAACGTTTGAAAGTTTTATCATCGAATAAATTGAACATGCCACGGCTACAAAGTTAGAATGGAAGCCTGCAAAGATAAACATCGCCGAATAGCCGTAGAGTCGCAGACAATGCTAAGAATAAGGAAAGACTAGTTCTGTAGAGTGTATATTACAAGGAAACTTACTTACTTACTTACTTAGGTGGCGCTGCAGTTAGAGGTAAATCTAGACCTCAAAAATTATGCCTCTCTAGTCAGCACGTCTCTTAAGGTTGGTTAAGGTCATCTTCTATTGGTGCACGTTACCTTAGGTGAGGTATCCTTCTTCTTGGTTGTCCATCCGCGTTGGATTTGAAAACTATGTGGGCCGGAGCATTGCTATCTACTCATTCTACTCGTTCATGTCTAAGACACTCCAGGTGACTGATGCGTAGTTTTCTGGATAGGTTCATGTCGCTGTACAGTCCGTATATTTCGTTGTTGACTCTTCTCCTTTAAAGCCCGTCAACACCAAATTATTTTCACTTGAAACGACCAAGAGCATCTTCACCTGCCTTCGCTAGAGTTCATGTTTGAGCGCCGAAAAGTAGGACTGAGATGTTCAAGTTCTTTTATAGAGTCTCGAGATAGGGCCCTACTACTTGCTGTCCTTTTCATCCCAAAGAAACAGTGATTGTCAAGAGTGATTCTTCGTTTTATTTCTCCTGAGGAGTTTTTGGAAGCTTTATAGCAGAGCCAAAGTAGACTGCCTCGAAATTATATCTGTCGTGGTTGTTGGGGACACACATTTACTGCTAAACCCATTTTGGTAGCTTCACAGTAGTTACACAGACTTTTGAAAGATTGTGCCTCCAATGTTCGCTTGTAAGTTCCACACGATTCTTTTAAGTATGATGTTAAAAAAACCTGCTATCAAACTTTACTAAAGCATTCCCCCTTTTAACCGTAGCACCCGGTTAAACTGAACTGTTGTATTCTCTATTTCCTAGTCATTATAACTTGCAGACATTTAAGACCAACGTACATTGGTACATCTCTTTTATTCCTTCCTAAATTTATTGGGCCTGCATTCTTATAAAGTAAGGTATTGGTAAAGTCGTTACCAACTTTGACGGACGAGCTTAGCAGGGATACCAAAACTTCTCTACTGGCTCTACATAGCTCGTTTCTAAAAATGCTGTCATATGCGGCCTTAAGCCGATGAAAAGATGGTGGGTATCGATATGAACATTTTCAGTTTTTTCCAGGATCTTCTGCAGTGTGAAGGTTTAGTCGATTGCTGACGAAGGGTTTTAGAGGTTCACATTTTTTGGCAGATAAAATATTGTATGCTATATTGAGAAGACTTATACCTCTAGAGTTGACGCAGTTGTGGGGGTCTTTTTTTTATGTATCGGGCAAATGATAATAGGATTCCATTCATCAGGCATACATTCTACAGACCAAATTTGACAAATGGGTTGGTGTATGCTTGCCACAAAGTTATTTCCAGCAGATTTGGTTAAATCGGCCGGTAAGCTGTCAGGTCCAGCTGATTTGTTGGATTTCAGCTTAGATTATGTTATCCTTACTTTCTTACTTCAGGCTATCATCCCCTAGGTCGAATGATCTATTCTGCTGACCTGTCAGGATTATGGACTTTCCGGCGTTATAGAGTCTGTAGACAAGTTTGTGCCTTGACATTTTCTTTTTAACTGTAGTACAACCTTTCCACATCTTCTAAAGCGCGCATCTCGTGCTCTTTTTCTTCTTCTGAAGACACCGATGTTCTTGCCGTCTTTTCTACTTGTAGAGCTTGCGAGCATCTTTCTTCGTTTATTTAAGTGCCGCCTTGTAGGCATTCTTCATGAAACAATTGATTTCTTATTTGTGATCGAGTGAAACCCCCCAAATCAGTTGCAACGTTTAGTTTTATTAAGAGATTTTGGGATACGAGTTCAACGAAGATTCTGGTTGTCTCTTGCGATTGCAGCTTTTCTACGTCATATCTTTTTTCTCGCGGTAATTCTTCTTTATTGTGGCCCTTGGGAAATTCGCATTCGCACCTTTAATACAACAAGATGGAGGTCCGAGTCAATGTTAGCTGATCGGAAGGCGCTGACTTCTAGAATACTGGAGGCATCTCTTACGTGATCATGATCAATTTGATTTAGCGCTTCATGATCCAGAGACCGCCTTGTTCCCTTGTGTATATTGAGATGATGAAACCGGTGCCACATTTGGCATATTCACATTCGAATAGGCACTGTTACTTTGCCGAACAGTATCACAGATCTTAACCCTTCTTATGTCCGGCCAATTCCATAGCTGTGAAGGGCCTCTGCTTATTGCTCGGCTGCACGTGGCCTGTCGTCAAGTCGTCAATAGTGAATCCATTAGTTGGTACGTCATATCTTTTTAATCTCGTTTTTATACGGTTGTGAGCTCTATGACGACGTAGACCAGTATTATGCTTCTGGCCGAGTATTCCCCTGCCTGCTTTAGTAAGGGTTTACTCATTTAGGTACCGGGGACCACCACTGGGAGGTAAAGCAGCACTTTACTACAAACGTCAGCAGTTTTTCGATCCATCGCCATGCAAGTCGCCCATATGTAAGTTTGTAAGGTTTGTATATTAGGGTGGTGATGGTTAAAACAGCACTGTATTTATTGTGAACGAACGCGACTGAGAATTTTGGCACTCCCGAAACATGGAATCTCTCCATCGTTTTCCCGAAAACCTATCATCGACCAAATATTCACACTACGGCAGAGTTAAGAGAAGGCGCGGGAGTTTGAGATTGACCCTCACCATCTATTTGTCAATTTAAAGGCCGCATAGAACAGCGTGCATAGGAACCTGTTTTGACATCCTTGCCAAATTAATCAGAGGGTTACACATCGGCGAAACAGATTTTGAAATTTGGGGCTACTGACTTGTACATTGCTTCTTGCAGCGCTGTTCCACTGTCAGAGGTTTGTTTGTTCTCCGTCCGTTCTGGTGTTGTAATATCACGGTGTGCGTCACTTGTATTTTTACTCAAAAAGTGCGTAAACAGCATTTTTAGCTTCGTTGTCCATGGAAAAAAAATGAGACCAGCGTTACAAAATCTCGCACCAAGCCGAATGTAGAGCGGTCACTTTTTTATTGAGCCAAACTGGAGAAAAAAAGCTGCCGACGCCGAATCTGGTATAAAAATGTTCTTTTTTAATGTTGGAGCAGTTGGAATAAGACGATGTCTTGACCATTTGTGTCATCCCCGTTTCAACTTTTGCGTCTCCATGTGCATCTCTAAACTATTTATAAGAGGTTTGCGACAGATTAACATATTTCGAAAATTTGCGTCTTCATTCGAATGGTTTTGAGAGTTTTGTTTAACTACCCACCATGTACACGATATAAGTTTTATGTTAAGCGCATATTGTCCTTGACGAGCTACTTCGCTACTGAATGGGTAGAAGTGACGAGCAGTGATCTCACTAACTTCTTCCAGTTAAAAATAATTAATAACTTTGCACACAACAATCTGACTACATGTCGGCAGACCGTCCCCGTGTACAATTTATTTTGAAAACTTATTCCTCAGTAGGCTGGGCTGGAGTTTTATTGACAAACAACTGACATTGAACCGTGAAAGTTGCTTCTTCACTGTTCACTGTTGTTCATTGTTAGGTATTAGCGTCGATATTCCATCGCTGCATCTGATCCGTTTACCTTCTGGGATCAAATGCAGTATTCTAGGAGACTATCTTATGCAAGCTGATCACTTGCCAATATTCGGAGACAATTGTATGGAGGATGTACAGCGGAGATGCCTCCATACCTGCTCAGACTAAGGGATTTGAACTCTGTCAACTTATTTGCGGGTGGCATGTTTGTGCAGTTTGTGTTTAGCTTGCTTCGTTATAGTTAACCCTCATATGTACCACTATTCGCGACGAAGGACAAAAAAAAAAAAAAAAAAAAGCAATAGTGCACCCGATCACCACTTGATCATTCCGCCAGCACTTGAATCACAATTTTCATGTTAGACACCACGTACGGATACAACACTGATTAAGCTGCTCTAGCAAAATTGAACAAATTTTCCACTCAATTCCAATAGATACGAGTAGTTGCTATCCGAGCACTTGTTCAGACGCAGCGTTTTTGCATCCATAAAGCACACTGCTTGCATTAACCTCAATCAAGATGCTTTCCCTAATAGCTTCTCCACACAATGGACTTTTATAGTGGTATACAAGTACGTGTACAGGAAGGCAGGAGTACACCACTATCAGCACAGGAAAGCCTCTCACCACTCCTGTGTCCTGTATCCATTCGAAATATTGTAAAATGCAAAAATTCCATGTTGTAGCTCATGTATAACAACATCCTAGCGCGTGTTCTGCGAGTCCGGAAGAAATATTAACCAGCACCGAGCATAGCCTTCAACAAGCCATATTGCATAAACGGGGTCTTGGTCTTATCTGGTAATTGGATTAATGAAAATTCGTGAGCATCTATGGATTTTTGTTGTTCCAAACCAAGCCACAGTACACAATATACAGGCAACAGGTACCAGCAATAGCAACAGCAGCAGCAACAGCAAACAACGTTGTATATCGTCAGTCATGCCATGATTGCGTTCACTTAGAGACTTGGCCTTTGCATACCACATCTCGTACTCATCCAAAGGCAGGCGGACAGGTAGTGCACCACCATCCCACCTTCCAACATGCTGCTAATAATTACATGCACACAATTGGTAACAACAGAAGAGATTGCAGGCAGGGGATAATTCTGCTAGAACTACCACCTGCCAGCCTTGAATTGACCGGCCATCGGTTCTGGCAGGGCCAATTCGGCCAGTGGTGGTTGTGAGTTATGAAATGTAGCAGCCAAGGCGGTGGCAGAGGCACCATCATCATCAACGTTCTCTTGTCCAATGTGGAGCTGCCACAGCAACTCTGTGAATCCGTATGCAAGAGACCTTGCGCATAATAATGGAGATGATCAATTTAAATATTCACCAGGGCAAAGGGGTTCTGGCGACGCATAGAAAATCTGCTGCTTAAAGATCTGGAAAAAGAGACGAGAAATGGAAAGGTACTGGAACGATATCCAAAAGTCAGCAAAATATCTGAAGGAGGGCATTCGAAGGATATTCGTTTGTAAACGCCCGCCGTTACGCCCGATCGTTGTAGCGTTGTTGCTGTATTACTGTGTTGCGTTGGAGTCCTCGATGCCTGATATCCGCAACCCGATGCTTTTGCATCGTGCGCGATTATCTAAATTGCATACGAAATTATTTTAATTAAAAATCTAATTTTGTGAAAACTGGATGCGTTCGCGTTTAAGTTTGCGTTTGCGTGGTGACTGGCCACTTTGGTGGAACCGTTTCGTAGCTTATGTTTGTGAAGTTGGGGAGTTGTTCTTTAGAGTTGCGTTACACATTAATCTTGGTCCGGGATGGCTGGTTCTTTACTTTAGCTGGACGATTGTTTCTTTGTTTTTTTTCACTTTTTTTCTAGAAGGAGGATCATTTGGTTTTATGTAAAGCGGATGGAAATTATTTTAAAAATTATTTTGCGTGGGAAAAAAATATCCGACTGAAGGTTAGGTGACTGTTTAGGTAGAGACGTATTGGTTGGTTAACCTGCTTTATGGCGGAATGAAGAAATCATTTGAATGAACCCTTTTTTAAGAGTCGTAGCCTAGAAAGTTGTATAGTCATTGTGCATCTATGACCTGGTATTGTACTTAAATTACACAAAAAAAGCCGGTAGAGAATCAAAATTCCAAGTTTTCATGTATCTTCTTCGTACAATTGGGTTCTTTTGTATACCCTATGACCCCATCACTTGCCTGGATATTCCTCATCATCATTTAATAGTGAACAAACGATGAGTCTAAATATGTATACATAGTATAGAGTGATTCATCGTGAGGTTTGATTTATAATGTGAACATACTGGTATCTTGCGGATAACGCGAGTAATGTTGGCTTCCAAAGCGTCTATCGTAGCTGGCTTATTCCTGAAGACCTGAGACTTTACACATCCCCAGAGAAAATAGTCCAAAGGTTTGATATCGCACGATATGGGCGGCCAATTTACCGTAGCCAAACGTGAAATTAAGTGCTCACCGAAATGATTTCTCAACAACTCCATTGTTTCACTGTATGGCTTGTAGCGCCGTCTTGTTGAAACCAGAGCTCACCGAGACCATGTGCTTGAATTTCAGGAAGCACATAGTCCATTAACATGGCTCGATAACAGTTACCATTGACGGTAACATTCTGATCTGCCTCATTTTTGAAGAAATATGGACCAATGATTCCACCAGCCCATAAACCATGCAAGGCGACTGTAAAAGGTCTCATCTTGCATCGAGTTATACCGACTCGGACCTTCGTGTAGCTTCGTGTAGCTATAGGTAGCGTTCTCTCTACATCTTCAGGATTATTCAACCATCTTGTGGGTCTGGTGAGATCCATTAGTTATTTCCTTTCGACAATAAACAGCTCGGCTTTTCGGCATAGAGCTTTCATGTTGCCGAACTCTCTCAACCATTCCAGGATGGTTACGTTGCATTGTATGACTTTGAATCCTTTTGGATCACTTATTAAAAAAATGTATTAAGATTCTGTAGAGTTCTTAGCAGCTCAAATTGGTGAATCGTAGTGAGCTGTTCTTAGCTACTTGTGTAATTTGTTAATCAAGCGCTACAAGATGTAGAAATGTGTAACCTACGTAACCCATTCCATTTACTAATGCGCCGTATGTTAGTATGAGTCTCACTTGTGAACAGACAATGCACCATTACGAGTCTCAAATACCAAAGACAGCGTTTAAGGCTTCCTCAATTCTCTTATTTACATTAAGGGGCCATATTGAGATTTACCCTTCACATATGCACGTTGTGAATCGCTGAAATTCATTGCTAGATTTGCCATTGATGTAAGCCGCTATGATTGGTTCCAAGATTTGAGTTTGATTTCGGACCGTTTCGGACGCCTTCGAGACAATTACTTAAACGGCTGATGCCAATTTTGACAATTTCTTTTAATATTTGCTGCCCGTCAGTTAAGAAACAAATGATCTTGTGGCACGTATGGCAGAAGTCCGAAAATCGCTCACTGCTGTCATGTCAGTCTCCAAGACCGTGATCGAACATCATATGTTTAAGCTCTTCTTTGCATTAAAATGCCAAATCATCACATGTCCATATTAGCCGTTTGGAATAGAAATTGCCCTTATCATCCTCAATCACGACTTCGATCAAAGCGTAACATAGACTGATGAGAGTCTTGATGAATAAGTCCTGATTTACCATTTCCTCCTGTAGCATAGTATGCAACGTAGTATACTCCCTCGAACAGTGGAGTTCACTCCATTACGACAAGCGTATAGCTTGCTACGGAGTTGGAAACTCCGATTGTAACCCCAAATCTAACGCCAGTTTTGCTTTCGTTAATCACGTTTTAAGCGTTCCCAAACAGAGTCCAATAAGGAAAATTAAATATTTTTTTCTAGCCGTCATACTCATTTTGAAGTCCTTTTGCATGTCAACCTGTTTGTGAATAAATCTAGCTGCATATCCTTCGACTCCGCTTATACATACTCATACATACCTGATCATTAATAAATATTAAAGCGGGGATTGAGTCAGTAGGTGCTTTTGAAATTAAAACATAAAAAAGGCTCTCACGAATAACTGTCAACTTTTGCATTTTCACCTTCTGCTCCTCCACAGGACATTAGAGTTTTCCATTTATTTTCCCTTTTCCCATACCAGGATTTATGCCAAACGAATACTTATCAAAATCAAATCGTTGTCCAGTCCATCCACCCGCATTCAAATTGACCCTCTATCTTCCCATACACAAATTTGTATATTAGAATGTCAGACATAGGTGGGAAAGATACAAAAATCCAGGTAAACCGATCGTGCAATCTGTTAACAGCTATGGCGCCGCACTAAGTCTTCCATCCAAATTGCTACAATCACCAAAAACAACTGCAACAGCAACAACAATTTAAGACAAAAATTGGACGTAGTAATGTCCCTTTTGTTTTCGACCATTGTTCCTGTCTGACAGGAGAAATTTATCCTCGAAACAATGCCATTTCACCGTAATTTGTATGACTTTTCGGTCTTCAGTCCAAAAGGCAATCTGCAACAACATGACATTTGGTCCATCATCATCGGTCGTATACTAATGATCGGTGTCCAGGTTGCTCAATTCTCACCTGTGGTGGTCGGTCCATTAAATACACATACGAGTGCGTAGTGGTAGAGAATTCATTATCTCTGAATTAAGGACCGTTTTTATGCATTAATAGGATATATGTACTCGTATTCCTTGAGATGGGTTTTCGAGAAAAAGAGCATTAGGCACCGAGTTAACTGCTAACTGTTTTTTGTTCTCAACGTTCCGGTGTAAATTGATTAACGATGGCTTATGTCCAAAGGACGAAACATAATTTTTTTTAAATTGAATATGAAGGGAGCTGTATTTGCTCACCAGATGACATGTGGTGCAGATGTACGCGTGTGCATTTATTGAATGTTTATAGTTGAAAGGACGAAATAATTAGTGAGGTCTCAGTTAGTTCAAATGTTGACAACTGAACTGAATACGTATGTAGAGATCGATGAACCTTTCGTATTACGTTTCAAGTGTAGAGTCTTACTTACTTACCATATTTGCTTAGGTAACGTTACATTTTGGAATGAATCTGGGTCTCAACTAACAAGTTTTTCCAAATAGTTCGGTCTTTCAGGTTGGTTGAGATCTTCTTCTACGTGTGCGCGCCTAGTTAGGCGAGGTATTTCTAAAGGCTATGCGATCCAGAATATTGATGTCGACTCGTTCTACATGTCCTAGACCTCTCAGGCGTCTTCTGGCTAGTTCGTACAGCTCTTATAGTTCGTAGTTGAATCTACTTCCCCCAAAGCCCGTCAAAGCAAACGGAACTGAATATTTTTCGAAAGGTTTTTGCCTCGGAATGACAGAAGATATCTTCATATGCTTTCGATAGATGCCATGCCATAAAGTAGGACTGGAATGATCAAGGTTCTATACATAGTGCCCTCTGTTTTTCTACTCAATTGAGTAGTTGATGGGGTGTTGAGTTGTTACTGGCAGAATTTATAGCAGCGCCAAAGTAGACAAATCCCTTACTGCCTAGAAATTATAGCTGTAGACTGTAACGTTCTGTCAAATTCGTGGATGCTGTTGTCCTTCCTTGTTGACAGCATAAACAGCTTCCATTTCAATACAAGTGAAAGAACCGGCGACCACCCGCTAAGATATGCCAATTATGTCGCCGTAAGTACAAACTTTTAAAAGATTGCTTGTGAGTTCCGCACGTTTCTTTAAAGCAACATGTTATGGTAGTTACATGATAACGTTGTCTAAAACCTTTTTTTAACATCAAAAGTCTGTTGTCGTTACCAACCTTGATGGAGCAGCGAGCGTTCTCCCCCGTCGTTCTGTACAGAGTGACGAGTTTGGCAGGGATCCTAAAACTAGACATGGTTCTATATAGCCCGTCCCTATATATGGATCGTGGAAGGCGTGGTTCGTGGACTTGAGACACCTTTATACGCTCCACTCTATACAAAAGACAAGGGTAAGATTACAACTTGTATACTAGTGAAACGTAGCCTTAATGTATTTTTACTTTACGTTGCCTAGCTGGAGACTTTCAAAGCCTCCTACTGGCTGGCATCGGCGTATCTTGGCTACGATCAGGTGGGCCCTCTCCCTGGGGATAGCCTATAAAGCTTAGTACTGGGAGCTGG
The DNA here is from genome assembly GCA_907269105.1 of Volucella inanis. Taxonomy (NCBI): domain Eukaryota; kingdom Metazoa; phylum Arthropoda; class Insecta; order Diptera; family Syrphidae; genus Volucella; species Volucella inanis. Next base: position 47,943,102 of record OU026157.1, on the reverse strand, counting down.
AAGGCAAAAAACTGGCCCCATCATCGGATGCGACGCTAGCGCTCATCACACGGTATGGCTTAGTACCGACATCAACGATAGGGGTGAGTCACTTTTTGATTACATTTTAAGTACTGACCTCATTGTTTACAACTGGATGGTATCGACTGAACACTCGTTTTCAGACCACAGATACATCCAATTCAAACTGCGTGATGCTTCCTTTAATCGAACAGCATTCCGAAACTATCGGAATACTGATACAGAGCAATACTGTCAAAAATACTATTCTCTGAACTCTTAAGTCCCCCTGTCTCTCAATCAGTCTATAGCATTTCCGGCACTCTGATTCAACCTTGGATCAAGAAAAAGCCGCACTGGTGGACTTCAGCACTAGGACCGCTTAGAAACACCTGCAGAAAACTTTTCTACCTTGCAAAAAGCACAAGAAAAGTGACTGACTGGGACTCATACAAAGAATCCCTCAAAATTTATAAAAAAGAACTGAGGAAAGCAAAGCGTCAATCGTGGAGATTATTCTGTGAAAATCACAGAAACCTTTGAGGCATCGCGGCTAAGAAAAATCCTCTCTACAAATCCTATGATGTCTATTTGTTTGAAAAAAAAAACCGTTGCTCTTGGACAACCTTAAGTGAAGAATCACTCAACTTTCTACTGGATACCCACTTTCCAGGTAGCTACTCATTCGCGGCCAACAATAACCAAAACAGGACTACTGTAACCGTGAAAAAAATTCAAGGTCTGGTTGTTACAAAAGACAAAAGGCGCTGTATACCTTCAAACCATACAAGTCTGCGGGTCCGGACGGTATAATACCAGCCGAACTGCAAAGGTCCTTAGATATTATCTTGCCCACGCTAGGGAATATCATGAAGAACTGTGTAGAACTGATCCACATTCCATTGTCCTGGAGAGAAGTTAATGTAGTTTTCGTTCCTTAGGCCGGAAAATGCTCCCATGATGTCCGAAAGGAACTCAGACCTATAAGTTTATCATCTTCCATTCTAAAAACTCTAGAACGACTGATTGATATCCATATTCGAGCTAAAATTTATCCAAAACTTTTGTCAACGGCTCAACTGACTAGCCTGCGAATGCAGCTATTCGCCTTAAAGCGACTACACAGTGGACAAGTAATTTATTTGGAGACGCTAGTATTATTAATTTATTAGGAATCCACATAGAAAACATCGATTACACCATACCTAAACTTCGGTTTGACAAAGACTTCCTCCTGTGAGGAAGATGAATCTAAAACCGATAGCGGGGTTTTTGGCGGTGTTTTCTTAGATAAGCCAAATCTAATTCTAGGACACATATTGAAAGAACGATTCAATAATAGGATAATCTGTAGCAAATACCCAATCTTTAACCCTATTTACAAACGAGTGAAAATAAGGAGTTCTTCGAATAGCAGTAGGTAATTTGTTAAGCCATTTAGGCGCAATAACAGTAAAAAAAAATAACAAAATTTGGTTCTATGTGCGATCGGAATATTAACCAATGCTCGATTCTTAACGCGCAAACTATAGAAATTTGAATTCGTATTTGGAGTGTTACCACTTGGCTTAAAGAATTCCCAATGAATACGGAACTAAAAGCGTTATCATAGGATTCACCTCAAATTGCTATACCATATTGCAACTTAGAGTTAGCGAGGCCGTAGTAAATGAGTTAATACTTGTTTGGAGCAGTAAGGTTTTACAAGATACATTATTTGAGCCACACGCATCATATATGATTTAACTGTTTGCGTATAATTTTTCCAGCTTACGAGTTAATTGAGATAAAATAAGACTGCCAGATATTTAAATTGATTAACAAACTCAATTTTAAAGCACCTGATTCAACATTGAGCATTTTCAATAAAATTTATAAATACATCCACAAGCTTGCAGAGATAGACAAAACCCTACACAGTCGGGAGAATGATAAGACACATGGGGTGGCCGTGGTATATACATACACTCCTTAAGCAGAGGGTCGCGGGTTCGAATCCCGTGCGAGGCAATTCTCTGAAAAAATCTTTTCATAGAAATTTCATGTAGTTATATGAGAATCCCTTCGGCGTCAACTCTGACATGAAGGCATAACACTGCTGTTGGAGTGGTTGCTGGCTCGCCCCGTCCAGTTTGACTACCACCTCTGGGAAAAATATCGAATACTAATGCCCCTGAGTTTCAAACTACTACACCACTCGCCCGCGCCCTGGAGAAAAGCCAGTAAAAAGGGTATTCATATATCTTTGGTGCGCGTGCGGGATTATAAAAAAAAAAAACGTTGAAATCGGTAAAAACATTTCCTAACATTTTGAAATCCATCAATTCTGTTTTTTCGCTGATAATCAGCTTATGAAATGCAAACCTCTGCTTTAATTTTTGTAGATCTTCTTCAGTTTTGATAACAAATTCGAACAACGTGAGTCCTTGATAGTAGAATGCTATATCATCAGAGAACGCTGTTGGTCAACCGTTGAAGTTCTGCTTGAAGAGGGAGTTAATATAAATTAAAAACAAAAGTGGGCTGAGGACAGAGCCCTGCGGAACACCATTCTTTATTTTAAGTGATCTACTAAAACATCCATTAAAATTGACCACTTGTTCTCTATCTGTGAAATAAAAGCGAAACCAATCATGTAAAACTCCTCTAAAGCCAGAGTTGTATAACTTATCTAGAAGCAACTTATGGTCCACCATGTCAAATGCTTTTGTCATGTCAATGAAATGAGCCATTGTAGATTTGGAATTATTGAACCCTTAATACAATTTAGTACAGAACTTAAAAATGGCATCTTTTGTGGATTTGCCTGATTTGAAACCGAACTGATTTTCAGAAAAGAAATTCTGGTTATCCAAAAAAAAAAACCATCATGCGTGAGATCAGTAGCTTTTCGAACGGCTTAGAAAATGTGGGAAGCAGCAACATAGGTCTATAATTACCCACATCTTTGCGATTTCCCTTTTTGAGCAGTGGTATAATTTCTGCACATTTTAAGGGCTGTGGAAGGCATTCCAGTGAATTGTAGGGGCGACGAACTCGCCAAAACTGGAACCACTCTACCTATTCTACGGGAAAAGGGTAGCATAGGTATAGCAATCGCTACGTGCAAGTTATTATTTAAGCTGGATGCTAATAAAAGAACAAACCTTAGATGGACCAACGGGCCAATGCTGTCATATGCAGCCTTAAAATCAATAAAAAAATTAGGCCTTCTTGATTTTTTCACAGCATCTGCCGGAGTGTGAAGATTTGGTCGAATGCGGACGAAGGTTTTCAGCCGTTCACACAATATGGAAGATAAGATCTTGTATGTGATATTGAGGAGCCTTAGACCTCTAAAGTTGGTATCAGACAAACAATGATGAGATTCCATTCAACAAGCATACATTCTTCTGACTAAATCTAAAATATGAGTTGGTGTATGCTCTCCATAAGGCAACATACAGCAGCTTTGAATACCTCAGCCAGTAAGCCCTCAAGTCCATCAGCCTAATTGGACTTAAGCTTAGATGTTGCTATCCTTACTTCATTGTGGTCAGGTTGGAATGTTGGAATTTTTCGTCGTTATAGAGTCCGCAGAAAAGTTGTTTCCATATACTCAGCATAGACTGTGACTCTATTAAAAAGCTTCCTTCTTCATCTCTACAGGTTTCTGTATGGGTCTTCTTGCCGTGTTAAAAATTAGTAAAACTTCTCAATATTGCCGATCACGCATTTCTTGTGCTCTTTTCTCTTCTTCTGTAGAAGCTGATGTTCTTCCATTCTTCGCTGCAGTGCCACTTTGTATAATACTTGCTTACGTATAATATATGGTATGTGTTTGCTCGCATTTTTCATCAAACTATGAAACACAGCACATTAGTTGCGGCGCCTCTAATGGAATGCCTTCGGTGCTTGACGTTGGTAGCATGGGACTTCTTGAAGATTTTCGGATACGCGTTCGGCAAAGACTCTGGCGGTGTCTTGCGGTCGCTTCTTTTCTATATTAGGTATATCTTCCCACAATAGTTAGTCTTTGTTGTGGCGCTTGGGAGATCTGCATTTGCACAATGTTGGCTATCCAGAAGGTTTGGACATCAAGAATACTTTGATCGTAAAATGATTAATTTGGCTAAGCGTATAATGATCTGGAGACCTCCATGTCCCGTTGTGTATATTAAGATGAAGCAAACTTGTATTTACTATAGCAACACTCCATCCCGGTACAAGGTCAATAAATTAAGCCTTAGTCCGTTGCCAGACGTAGTGTCGTGTGGGTTATGCTTACCAAAGATGTCGTCCTTTTCTATCTTGGCGTCAAAGTCGTACTAGGCGTTCATACTTAGGACATTGCACATATGTCTTGTCTAGGAACTCGTAGAAAAATTCTTTTATGACGTCTTTATCTGCCGTGGGGAGCATATTAGGCTTATGTAAGCGAATTTAGCCTTAACGAGAATTGTCATAAGATGTTCACGTGACGGACGTTTGAGACTTGTTGCCTTGAATAACAAATACGTGTATAATATAGTAAATCCGCATCCGAATAAGCGCTGATTCTTTTGCCTAAATCAACCGTCATAGTAGTTATCACAGTTTTTCAACCTTCTTTTGTTCGGCCCATTCCATCGCATATCCTGGATGGCGATGATACCTTCATGATAGCTGATAAGTATCTCTACTAATTTTTGGCTTTTTATATAGTACTCGGTTAAGGGTCCGAACATTCTCCATTCAGATCCGAAGGTCCTTATCCCTGTTTCGTTTGCTGGGGTCATCTATATCCGAAGCTTGTTGTTATTTTGGAACTTTTTGGTTTTTTCATGGCACGGAAGTTACCAGGATGCATAACCCCCAAATTGGAGGGCCAAATACTTGCTTTTAACCCCCAGAACGCCGATGCTTGTAATCCATTTCGGGGATTCCCGAAATTTTATTGATCTCATCTCCGAATATGTTGATGTACCTCAAATATCGCCAGCCTAGTAAAGTAAATTTCTCCTTCTGAGGACATATGCTTAGAAATTGGTGGTAAACAAAAATGCCTCGTCTGGCACATCCATGCTAAAGCTCACCCGGCTGAGCTCGTACTGTTCCGAGTGTTTCAGCTCCACATATATAGGGTGATTCATCGTGAGGTTCGATTTTCAATGGGCTTTTTTTGACAGATCACGCGTGACTCTTATCAAACTGCCTCTCCAAATTTTTCAGCTGTATTACGAAAATCAGCGTTCGGTGAGAAATGTTTTTCGTGCGATTCGAGGAACTTACGGTGCGCATAATCGACCTACTGAAACCACTATATAACAGCTGTAGCTGAGAGTGTACGCGAAGACCGTGACGAATCGATTCGACGTCGTTCTCAGTAGCTTAGCTTGATGTATTCAACAACTTGGCGTATTTTACGTAAGGATCTCGGCCTAAAAGCGTACAAAATTCAACTTGTTCAAGAATTGAAGCCAGGTGACTTGAATTTGCGTCATATTTTCAGTGAATATGCTTTGGAAAAACTCAATGAAAATCCGTGAAATTTTGTCCAGTGATAAAACCCATTTCTGGCTCAATGTTAATAAGCAAAATAGCCGTATTTGAGCTGATGAGCAACCTGAAGGTTACCAAGAGCTACCATTACATCCATTAAAAAAAACGCAGTCGCCTTGCGTACGATACCGAAGAGGAAGGCGAACCGCCATGCTGAAGATAGTACAGTAAGTTACAGTAAGGTAACCAACGCCAACCTTGTGTACCCTACGACTAAGGAAGACATCGACATCGCCCTTATCCAGGAACTTTGATAACTTGAGACAAAACAAGAGGACCGAAATCATCCGAATCGGTCACTTTGTAGCCAATCAGGTAATAATATTAGAATTCGTGCCTGTATATTTGCAAAAGACCAGACAGTAGTCATACAGCGCAATACTTAGATCACTTTTTAACAAAGTAGAGAAGGAAAGGTCTGATGTGGTCATTGGATGTAACGCTAACTACCATCATACATAATAGGTAGCACGGACACAAAACCTCGAAGTGACTCCCTATTCCAATACATACATATGTAATTGAACATCATTTTTTCATCGCCAACCGCGAAAATAGACCAACGTTTGCAGTGCAAAATAAACGGCAGGCATTAGATATCACCCTACTTAGTAACTCTGACGCCCTTGATGTAAACAACTGGAAGACATCTTCTACGATATGTTCTCCGATCACAGAATGATCAAGTTCAATGTCTAAGGCATACTCATAACCCCTCTACTGTACAAAAATCCCAAAACTACCTCCCAGGAAAACTTTACGGCAGAGATAGTTTAAAAAGTGTATGTCCTCAGCGGATTCACAACGAAAACCTCCCCTGAAATAGACTATGCAGCGGCAAAACTGGAGATCATCTTCACCCAAGAATTAGGAAATCCAGGAACTTCCCACATTGGCCGACTAAAGAACTACAATGCATTAAGAAAGAGGCAAGGAAACTTTTCAATACAGCCAAAAGCTCAAATCTATACCCTGACTGGGACAAAAACAAGGCCAGTTTGAGGAAATACACGAGCGCAATCTGCAGCGCTAAAAGAAAGTCATGGACAAAGTTTTGCTCCAACATTGAAAGCACAACAGAGTGTGCGAGGCTAGGGAAAGTCATATCCAAGGAACCAACAATATTGGAACATTTAAAACTACCAGATGGTAGCAACCCAAAATCCTCCTTTGAAGCTTTGGAACTCTTGTTAGAGACCCTCTTTCCTGGATGCATTCCTATTCCAACACCAGATCCAAATACAGACTCATTCTTTTCCAGCCAGAGGAGATGCTAGAAGAAAACAAAATAAACTGAGTCATGAGGCTGTGATACTGTTCCTAAAAAGACTCTTCAGCAGTAGCATCAAATATGGATATGTTCGAATATTCTGGAGGGAAGCAGTAAGGGCAGTATTCATTCCCAAAGCAGATAAGCCTAGTTATAACCATCCAAAAGACCTCAGGCCCATAAGCCTAACATCATACATTTCATTTAGAAAAACTGATTGATACTCATATTCGAAGTAATCTGCACGCAGAAGATTTAGCCTCAATCCAGCATGACTATACAAAAGGCAAAGGCACAGAAACGGACATCGAAGGAGCCTTCAAGAATGTAGAAATTTGGAAAACGCTGGAATTCATCCTGCATTAACGAAACTGATAACATCAATGCAACACTAAGTAACACAATTCTGAGGGTCATCACCTCAAGGGGCATTCCTCTAGGAGGAGTGATATCACCTCTACTATGGATCCTACACCCTCACTGACTCGAACTGCAACCAACTTCAGACTGCTATAATTTCCAAACCGTTCATTACTGTGAGCTCAAATTTTATTATTTACAAGCCTTTTAGACGATTTGCGTCTCAGTTGTGTTGAAAAATTTTTATCCGCATGGAACTCAAACGTGATAGTGTGATTGCTTTATATTTGGCTAAAAAACCACAAGTAGCTATCGTTAGAGCCCTTCAGCACCTCAACGTGAATAATTCATTTGTGTCTCGAACCATAGCTCGTTACCGTGATACTGGCAGCATTGCAAAACGCCATGGAGGTAGTCATAAAAAAATAGCAACATCGGAAAGTGAAGGCTTAAATTGAGCTAAATCCGCGTCGAAGTGGAAGGAAAATGGCACGTGAGCTCAACATATCGTTGGAACGGATGCAACACATACTGAAAAATGAGATTGGGCTCAAGCCATTGAAGTTCCAAAAAGCACACGATCTTACAACGCAACAGAAAAAAAGTTGACCGAGTTTACTTGCAAGAAATGTCCTTCGAAAATGTACACCTACGGACGGGCACCAGAAAGCAGGCAGCACCGATGGTGATGGTTTGGGCCGCCATAACCGGCAATGGTCGATCTCTGCTCGTATTTTTGGACCGTGGCGTCAAAATTAATGCGATCGTATACCGTGAAACTATCTTATATGCAGTATTGAAGCCTTGGGCAAACAATCATTTCGGTCGGAGACCGTGGACATTTCAACAAGACTCGGCACCGTCTCACAAAGCGCGCGTCAACCAAGATTGGTTAAGTAACAATGCTCCACACTCCATTTCTTCGACACAATGGATTGCAAATTCTCTGGATGCAAATCTGTTGGATTTCTCTGTCTGGTGTATTTTGAAGGCGAAGGTTGGCACTAAAAAATACCAAAGTTTGGACCACCTCAAACAAGCACTTCGCCAGGAAAATACCGCCAAAATATAGCAGAGCCACTTGCGTGCAGCGTGTGATGCTTTCTTCGGTCGTCTCAACGCCATTATTCGCGCTAAAGGTGGACATATTGAAAACTACTGATACAATTTGAAAATTTATGTATTTTCCAACATTTTTTGCTTTGGCACAATAAAATTTATCAAAAAATTAAAAAATTATAGCATTTTAAAAAGTTGCAGTTCGAGTCAGTCACCCTGTAGTTTTTAGTGAAATGAAGTGAAATAAAAGCCACTGCATACTCGGATGATGTGGTTCTTATGGCCACCGGCGAGTTCCTACCCACGATCAGTGAAATCCTTAATTAGAAGTCCTTGGAAACTGAAAAAAGCTCAGTTTTTTGTGGAATCTACCCGCAAAATACAGAACTTGCTCTATTCACACATAAGAAGAAAATACCATAATATGACCTTCCTTCCATAAATTGGACAACCCTCCGACTATCGAACAGTGCCAAATACCTAGGTATCGTACTAGAGAGTAAACGAAGTTGGAAGCTCAATGTCGAAGAACATGCAAAGAAAGCAACGATCGCCTTCTACACTTAAAGCCGTATATTTTGGGAGAAAATGGGGAATTAACCCCGAGACTATCCTGTGGATGTACAAGGCCATCGTCAGACCAATCTTAACCTAGTTTGGTAGCAATCCAATAATTAAACTAACAACCTTAGGCTAATGACAAAAGTACAGAGGATTGCATGTATAAGCCCGACTCATGCAAACTTACCCCTAGATCTATTCATGCAAATATCTGCAGCGAAAAGCGTTTAAAGACTAAGTCAGCTTAATGGATGAAAATCAAACCCAAAGGGCCACGTCCTAATCCTAACAAGTGAACTGGGTTTATCCTCCAATACCGATTATGTGATGGGGTACGGCTTTCAAACTTTAAAACACCATTGGCCTGAATTTACCCAAGCTGAAAGAAATGGGACAGGAGCCAAATGGTACAAGGCTATTTGCGTTAAGCATATGATTACGCTATGCTGGATTCTTGCATGTAGACGAACTAGCTCGAAAAGGATCCTCCCTAGAAAAGGAACTGATAGATCAAAGTATCAAACCTTCACTCTGCACTCTGATAATACAAGTGGAGGGAACAATACAAATAAAAACCTTTCAAAGATGGAAAAACCTTCCAACTTGAGAGACCTCAAGACAATTGTGGCCGGAACTAAGCAAACCCAGAAAAAGAAAATTCTCTGAAAAGCAGAACTGAACTAACTACACTTTTTGTTCTGCTCACTGGTCAAAATCTGCTGCGCTGTTTTAATGTTGCGCCTTACCGATGGGCGATGATAACCTTCGCAGGCTCACGGGACGATACCTCACACTTTTTGTGCTACTGTCCCAGCCTCAGTAATTTGAAGCAAATATCTTTATTACTTCTACGATCTCTCAGAACTATCTGCTGTTTTACTAACATCTCTTTTCAGATTCGCGGATGCAACAAGATGGCTTAGATCCGCTCAGGGACCAAACGAAAACCAATACTAGATGGAAAGTGGAAACCAGAACTAACAATCGCAATCAAATTTAATTATCATTCCAAGACAAGTGGCTAGAGATGCAATAACAAAGGCAAAGAAGTTTCTATATACACAGATGGATTTGGCATAGCAAAACGAATGTGCTCAATGTTCTTCTTGAACTGAAACTGTCCATTTGACTTCCGGAAGCTGTAGCTGTGACTATCGATACGATAAAATGAGTTACTTAGAATACGCTTCCCAAGTAAGCGGTGAGCAATCAGAAATAGAAATATTTTGTCACGACTTAGATGAACTTTTAAACGGAATATCAAACGACAATTTTGACGTAGGTTTAAATAGATACGTCTGGGCATCGAACTGCGAATACTAAGACTGCCATTGAGAAAGCAGTTTCAGATACTGAAATTCAACGGAAGATACTATACTAAGCGCATGATCTAAGTATACCCAGTATATTATTTCTTAAGCTAGAGCGACCTATACTGAGAAGACAGACTAACATCAAGCTATTAAAAAACACTCAACGAGCTGCCTGTACAAGCATCGCCGAGGCGTTATAAATCTGCCTAAAGGCGGCTGTCCAAACATTGCCTCATTTCCAATAGACTTGTTCTTCATGCAGATTGCAATTAACTTTACTCTCGAACTGAGAGATACTCAATAATAAAAATAGCTAAATGTAAGTCATGCCAGTCTACCCTATCCGCATTGCAGTCTCGCCGAAAAACCGATCTTCAATTATCTGAAAGGGACTTTATCACTTGGTTCCAGAAAGGAACGAATAAAGACAATAGAAAGTCTTCCTCAGTTAGTCAATTTCCATTTGCACAGCTCTAAAACAGCCAAAGGCATGGATACACAAATTTTTCAGTCTACCCACATACTTCTTCCAAGTCGAATTCGTAGCTATTGATCTGGCGACGGCTTGGCGTAGCTTGAATCCAATACTTTCTCCGGGATTCTGCAATATACTCGTACATAACACAATCAGTACATACAATAAATCAGTCAGCAACCACATACCCAACAGCTGCGCCCCTCTCAATGAGATGGCTAAGCAGTACAAAACCACAATTTGTTGAGTTCCGGACATTCGAATGACCCAAGAAACTGAGTAGCTATTGAAGTGGGCAGATTCCCAGGACCAAAAAGAAGGCACCCTGATAATGTCAAGCAACAAATTTCTTGCTGCCAGTCCTATATGCATACAGGATAAAGGAAATATGGCCCATATTTAACCTTTTGAGAGGAGAATCTCCAAAATTACAAACGTAATCACGGGACGCTATGCCTATGGAAGATATCGGATTGAGTATTTCAGACAACAATTTCTGCAGGAGCCCCAAAGAGTAGGAGAAAGAGGAAAAGGAAGATAAATCTGTGTCACATTTCCTTTGTAACTACCGTGCCGTGGCCCGCATCAAAACGTAAAACCTAGGTAATATCCACTTCCGAGATCTTGATTATATCTGCTCTACGACCTTAAAAAAATTGATGAGGCAATTTCTATGGAAGGCAGATGGAAACACATCGCTAAGCTTCAAAGGATCGCATGCAGTGTTCAAAGTCAGAATTTTCTATTAAAGCAATATATTCAACAGAACGTCTCTTGGGTTTAACGTAAACACCTATCTAGAAGACTTAATTTCACGGGATGCCCATACATCCATGGAAGCAAGGATACCCTTGCCATCGCTTACCTACATTAATAGTATAATACCAAAGCAGAATTTGTGTTGGAGGCATAAGTTACATTCTTGGTACGAGTCGAGGCCAATCCAAAACCTGATCCTGACTCCCGTTGGGTCGCGATTTAAGTCCTGGCAGGAACTACCGGTAGTCCTGCCGCCAACAAGACCTATCTGAAAACAGTTACGATAAAACCAGTACTTTGCTGTGCACCATCAATGACAACTTCATTTATGGGCGAAGCCTTGATAACTGAACGGGGGCCACAGTATATTCAACAGCCCGGACCGCCTTCTTTTTTTACTGATGACAGCGTTATTATAAGTAGCTACGTCCCAGACTTTCAGGGAACATTTAAAATAGGCGTCAGAAAATATCGGCCTATGAATAAGTCTTGTAAGGACTACCACGCGAACCTAACTCGTGACATCTAATTAAAATGAGCTATCGTCTCGGAGTGCGAAAAATCGTCCATTAAACATTGTCATTGTCCAACCGAATGTACTCATTCAAAGTTCAAGAAAAAATTTTCCATCCAATTCCATATACAACTGTCCAACACGTCGTTCAATATATGTATACTTAGTACGAGTAAGTGCTGCTGATTTTTAATCAGATCCTCGAAATTGCCTTCCTAAAGGATGACTTATCTCATGATTACACTTATGATTATGATGTAATTCATGACATTAGGAAGTGAAATGGAAAAGATTACCTCTCAGGTGCTCACATCGATTCGAAACACGCGACCGGAAATTAAAGCAATTCCACTAAGTCTCCATTGGTCCTGGACTCACGTTGCTTGTTGCATTGTTGATTTGAAATGAAGAAATCGGTAGATCTGCAGAAAAATAACTATTATCACCAACACAATTCGATTGGCAAGTCATGCTCGGAATATTTCATCATCATGTGACCATGATACTGCATTCGTATCTAATTTGACATAATTATACATCGAACAAGTAATTTGTTAATCTTATCGTTTGCTGGACATAAAACAGAAATCGTTAAATCATCTCAAATATTTTACTGAACTGGACAGTCATGGCGACTCAATGTGTTTATGATTCAGTTGTGAAACGTCACCAATAAACCGAACTAAAGAGTCTTGAAGTTTCTAAACTGATAAAAGGTCAACACGTAACACACGATTTATGTTCTTCGAAATATCAGCACTAACTTATCGAAAAGCCTATAAAACGTGTTATTGTTGCTTGATGGTATCAACTTTCTGATTAGAACGTTTTTGACGCAAAATGTGTTTTATTAAAAAATAAAAAAAAAATTTTCACAGTAGCGACTTCTAGTGACACGAAGTGGAAATAGTGATCGTCAGGATAACGGTCATATCCTTCAATATAGGAAGTCTGGACCAAGACCTGTGTTTCTCAACAGTTTATTAGCCGCCACATATCTAATTTTTCTATGCTCTGTCACTGGTTCTTCTTCAAGGCTGTAAAAGAATGCATTTCCTGAAGTCCTACTGACACATTTTGGGACGCATTTTGTCAACCGCCATCTTAAAAGTTCATGGGTACATTGATTTGAACTCATTCTGCGTAGTTTCTTTTCATCAATCAAACGATAATAGCTGAATTTTCACAGACCTTGACACTTTAAAGACTTCAAATGACTTCAAATGATTGAATACATTCAGATATGACTTCAATGACATCAATGAATTCAATGAATGCAATCTGCGACTTCACGTAATTCAACTGGCCGAATGCATCCAGTTCTTGTTAGGGACTTGCAGAGCAACTTTGAAAATAATATTCATTTTTACTTTTTGAGTTGAAGTCATTGAGTCAAAAACATTTTTCAGTGAGGTTAAAATAATTATGCGCAGAGTTGATTGCATTCTTTAACAAACCGGTTCTTCTTGTGGCAGGGTTCGATCAGGAATTCCTTATTTATCGTCAGCTGTCCACAGTTATGGTTGAAATGTGTTTCAGCTTCATCTCTGTAGTCTATAACATGAAATTAGGATTCGAAAATGGTATATAAGGCTCCATTCAGCCTTACTTAACTTACTAAAATCCTGTCACTTTACGAGGGCAATCGGACCGGATTTCTGCAATGTGTTGAAGTCACTCCAGGTCTATCCAGGTCTATCTCTAGATTTTTTTCCGGCTGTTCTTTGTCATGTCTCCATAAGCCGCCCCACTCTTCTGCCTGACAGGGTGAGTGGATTTCACTGCACGTCATATTTCGCAATAGGACCGTTTTCAGGCTGTGACCAATAGTGATGTCTAAAAGTTTTCGACACGTTCTCAGATAAAGCAATTCATTGGAGATGCGGTTCGGCCAAAAGATCCTTAAGATGTTTCGCAGACACCTAAAGGGTGAGCCAATACATGGTGTGGATATTGACTGTCAATTACAGTCATTTACCGAATTTTTGACAGATGTCATACAATCATTAGCAATTTCAGCCATGGAGTCACTTACCACGCAACAACGAATTTTTGTTATTCAACCTTATTACGAATCTGGATCTGTAAAGGTAACATTTCGTAAAAGTCGTGGATTATTCGGTCAACATAATCGTCCTAGTAGGTCCGTAATTTGTGTAATGGTGAAGCGTTTTGAAGAAACTGGTTCGACATCGGGTTAAACTCCGTATCAGCATGCACGACCTGCAGTACACGCCAAAACATACCCATTGTGGGCGAAAGTGTTTGAAACAACAATTGAGCCTCACTTATGGGAATTTATGGCGAATTTCAAAAGTTGATCTTCATTTGCATAACAATTGAAGCCTTTGCACCATCTACAACTTAGCCGATTTGACAATTTGTCGTCGAATTTGGTCTTTTCCCATGAAGCCGATTTTTGAATGGATGTGTACGTTAATAAACAAAATTGCCGTTTCTGGGGTCTGGAAACCGCATTTTTTTCTTAGCCACATGTGGTCGTTTTTCTTCATATAGCGTTGATTCGGCCCAATAAATTGACATAAGCAAACTATTCTGTTATTTGTTCCCTTCCCCAAATGGTCAACGTGGATCACATCACTTAGTCCCGAAAAACGGTGGCTATTACCTTTCTGGCCGAAGGCACGGTCTTCGCCTTCTTTAGAGCACGTTCATCGGGTAAAACCTATTGTTTCGATTGTTTTTTGGTCTCTGGTGTGTACCAATGAATATATGACTCATCGATGGTCAGGAAATGACGCAGAAACTCGTCCGGATTTCGATTAAACAGCACCAAACAGGTCTTTAAAGTAGTCTCACGGTTGCGATTATTCTCCGGTGTGAGCAAACATGGCACCCATCGCGCGGACAACTTTCTCATGCCCAAAATCCCGTGCATGATATGGCTAACGCGTTTAATTGAGATGCCTGCTATCTCAGCCAACTGGTGAATTTTCACTTGGCGGTCCGCCAATACGAGATCATGGATTTTGTCCACTGTTGCCTCATCAAAAACCGACCACCATCGCGAAACTTTGCAAAAAAATGGTAAATGGTTGTACGGGAAGGTGAATTGGTCTTATACACCCCATCGAGAATGGGCTTGATTTCCTCGCAAGTTTTGCCACTCGAAAACGCGAACACAATATTTTGAAATGAGTGTCAACACAAAACTAAGCGTCGAATTGTCACCAGGCGACAGATTTGCGACAGGCGGACTAAAAGAGGTTATATTAAATGATGGTATACTCATTTTGGCTCAGTAACGCCACCTATCTTCTGATTTGGATACTCATCAAACAGCCCTCGTAGATTAAGCCTCTTCTGGCGCTCCTTCAACTTTTTACACGGAATATCCTGTCAAAAGCAATGCAGATCAAAAGGGAAGACCACGGGTGGATTATCGTTATTGCGAGTACCATCAGGAATACTACCTAGTTGGGTTACCTCCATACTGTTTACCCATTTCGCATCTAGTCTGCATGTTTTTGGCCCTTATTTCGTCGTCTTACCTGGATTATGCAGTCAATTACGTAGTCAACCTGTAGAGAGCCTACCATAGTCGCCGTTCTCTAGTTCATTTTAATTATCAGCCCTACTTGACACATTGAAACAAAGGCTTAAAATATTACACACAGAGCGGGTATTTCCTATCGGTTAAATCAGTCCTGCAGCACATTATTCGAAAATTCGAATTGTTCAAGTTAATTTACGAAGGCTCTTTTACGATTATTATTAAGTAATTACCAACTGGTTTTGAAATTACATATTTCATAATCAATAATTGAATTGCGCGACAACACCGGTTGTTGCTTACGAGAGTCAGCTTACCGTTAAATTTTCATTCGGCTTACGACGGATATCCGGTCTATTCCGAGATTCACGAAAAACCAATGCACCCTGAAAAAGCTACTGTATGGTGCAGATTGTAGTTTGGTGTTATCATTTTCAAAGACAAGGCTGGAGAAACAGTTACAGTAACAATGGAGAACGCAACATGTTGACCGGCTATTTTTCTCCAAAACTGAATGAATTGCATCTGGACGATCTCTGGTTTCAACAGAATGGTGCTTTTGCATACGAAATTTGAAGATCGCATTATTTCTGTTGGAGCAGAAGTTGGTTGGCACCTTTACACTTCTTCTTGTGACGTTATTTGAAGACTAAGGTCTATGCCGATAACCCAGCGACAATTCAGTATCCCAAGCATAGCATCCAAACTTAAATTGCGGCCACTGACATACTTATTCTTCAAAAAGTCATCGATAATGTTGACCTTCGAAAGGTCTCTTGCAACAGAAACCGTGGTAGTTACATGAACGATGTTTTATTCTATTCATAATTTCCATAGACCGGCCTTTATTAATCAATAAAATTTTGCCATGATTTCACAATAAATGTTTGATTAATCCACACTAGCTGTTGGTTCACCCTTTATCTACGAAGGTTCGCAGTCTTCAAGTGGCAATTTTAGTAATCATTCAAGTATTACACCTGTATAGTAGTACTGATTCTACATTCTTTGTTTGCTCAGTCTGCACATTTTGTGACTTTTGGTGGAGATCCATTACTTTATGTGCACCGTCATCGTAGTCATAGTGTTTGGGGTAAATGTCATTCTCCACATCAATCCTTGGTTCTCTTTAATTAGTGCTGTCCGAAGTACATCGCTGATGACTATTAGGTATAACAACGGTAAAAGTATATAACCCTGACATACTCCACTATGTACTTTAAAGTCATCTAATCCAAGACCATTGCGCAATACGTGACACTAACCACCCTCGTAAGTAGCCTCAATAATAGCTATAGTATAAGTTTTCCTGGGATACCTTTCTCGTGCAAGGCTATCCAGATAGCATCCCTGTTCTAACTTTCGAAAGCATTTTCAAACACAATGAAGAGTAGATCTGGTCTAGAACTGAACTTAAAACATTTTTCAATGATGGTTCGCAAGGTGTTGATATGATCTACGCAGGAGTATCCATCGGAGTTCGGCATCGAGTGTTGAGTCTAAATGCTCTCCAATCCACTCTAGAGCTATATCTTAGCTATTATCTTGGCTACGACTAGGGATAACAGTCCCACTTAACACATTCCATCAAATTGCTCTTCCTTAGAAGCTTGATCATCATCCCTCTTTTCCACTCCAAAACTGAGCGGCTGGAGTAACTTCGCCGATGTAGTTGGCGCTGCTTGGAAAAGTTCGGGAGGGATATCATCAATGACTTCCGCTTCATTTCTTTTGAGTGATCTCATAGCCGCTACTACATCTGTGTTGTTAGGAGGTCCAGATCGAATTTGCGGATTTGTTACTTTGACACGCTGTCGCCTAAAATATTTAGCACATACTCAAAATGTTCCCTCCAGTAAATTCTTTTGTGACAATGTAGACGTTCGTGCTGTCACACCTGATGGCTGCTTCTTTAGCCTTCGAAGCCAATGCTTCGTTGTTTGAACGCTTGTCACGTCTGACACTACGCTACACTTCCCTCCTTTTCACATGACATTGGGCACTAAACTCGTATTTTCTCTACTACTGATGGCACTGAAATCCGAGCCTTAAGGGTAATACGTTCATCGATCCATCACCAGGTATCTCCTGATATCCATGTGCTATGACTTTGCAGCCTTATACTGATGTAGGCAACTGCCCCTAATACAAAAAGAGCCCTCCAATGGTCATCCATGTCTTTACGCGTTAAGCTGCTTGGAAAAATTACCTGTTTCGGTGCCAAGATGCTTTCTGAGGTGTAGGCGCACTGAGAGATTCCAAAGTCTTCCATAAGAAGAGATTTATATACAGTTTTCCAATAGGGACTTGACAACTTTGAATTTAATTTGTGAACGCACTCTTTCACTAATCATCAAACTGTCACTGTCAATTTATTAAGTCAACTCAACATTTTCATCATGGTAAAGTACACTAACGAACAACGTTATCGGAGTCGATGACTGCAACTTTAAGAGCGTTAACTCCAATTTTCGGTTGTAATTCTCGCCCTAGTAGGCAGACAATAAAAAGTTTAGTGCAAAAATTTGAATCTACATATTCGTTATGTGATGTTGCCGTGTCAGCGAGTCAACGGGTTGGCCGAAGTGTCGAAAATATCGCTGCCGTTCAGACGTCTGTAGCAAACGAACCAAATCAGTCAATTCCAGGGCGTGTTCAAGAATTTGGCATCGCTCAGGCCACATTATGGCGTATTTTGCGTAAGGATCTTGGTTAACACCCATACGAGATTAAGCTGACTCAAGAATTGAAGCCGATGGACCATTTGAAGCGACATACGTTCTCCGATTGGGTTCTGGAGAAGATGCGCCAAGATGATGAATTTCATCGCAAAATCATCTTCAGTGACCAAGCTCATTGGTTTATGCCAACACGCCGACGACGTTGGAAGAGCTCAGAGCCAACATTGAACGTGAAATAGCGGCCGTTTGGTCAGAAATGTGTGACCGAGTCGTTGAAAATTGGGTCCGCGGTGGCCATATGAACGAAGTCGAATTCCATTCATAAATGTTTTGTTTGTACTTCAAGCCAATAATAAAGTTTTTGAAATATCTCAAATGGTTTGCCTTTTATTTAAAAAAAAAGTTGTCAAGTCGTTATTAGAAAACGCAAGACAAATGGACGAGACCATAAAAAACAAACCTCGGTATTAACACCCTGACAATGCATCAACACAAAAGAATACCGCTGCCGAGGCCAAACACTTTGTACAGACGATTTACTGACAGTCATTACTCGGAAATCAAGACACTGTAGCAAGGTTTCTGTAAGTTTGTGTGGGAATAATTAGGTCTGTAACTACCAACAACTCGAATATATTCACGCAAACAAATAAAATATTTCGGAGGAAGTATCGAAACGCCTTTCTGCTAACTGTTGGTTGTCCATGACGATGACTTCTTTATAATCGAAGATCTACAAAGTACGCTCCCAGGAGCAACTTTTCAGGAAGTGTGCAAATGATACCATTGGCCCGAACCACAAACCACAAACCACAATTCTTATATGCGAAGGAAGAATTGAAATTGAAATTTCCGAATTATTGAAAAGTATTGACCCAGATATTTACACGCCCTGTTGAAAAATGCCCCATATTTCAGCGAATCAGTGACAACGATGGTGCATAAAGCTTCCAAAAGGTATAAATATACGTCCAATGCGAAGAATTTTCCGTAGATAAGTCTCTTTCTGAATATCAGCGAGGTTTTCGAAAAGGTGATCAATAGGGTATCTGGTATCAAATGGAACAAAGGCAAGAAACAATTGACGAGTGCCAGCTTGATTGATTTAGAAAAAGTTTTTACACCACTCGGCTGCTTGGGAAAAACTTCGTTTCATTTTCGATGTACAATTCAATTAGTTTTCTAAGCGAGTACATATTCAATTATATAAACTAAATATGCTTCACTAGTGCTCACATAATGCTATTTTTCTGGTACAGAAACGATGCCATTGGTGAAGAACTTCTCTGGTTTTTGGTTGAAGAACCGAGTCAAGCTCCGAATGTCGCACGTGACCCATTTTTCATCACTGCTTGTGACTCGGTTCAGAAATTGCTCAAAATCACTGCATTTCAACAACGTAACGCAGATGCAAACTCTGTCCATAATGTTTTCCTAGGTCAATTCATGAAGAACCCATGTATCGATCTTCTTTTTGAATCCAACGTTCAAGACTCTATCAACAGTGCTGGTATCCCTGTTTTTTTTTTTTAATTTTTCAAGAATTTTTTTTACCATTTTAGGCGACTGTATGACCAGGGCTTAATTTATGTCTTACAACATTGATATCGCAAGATCGAAATCAGGCGAACCATCTATACAGATTCTGATAATGTTCCTTCGCCGTAAACAGCAACAATTTTTTTTACAAGCCTGCGCATCGTTTTTTCCCTTGCCGTGGTCTTGCAATACGAGTGAAATACAGCGAGATCTCTCGTAGGGAGCTTTTCAAATCCGATAAACTTTTTTTTTCTGTCAGCAAAGTCCTATTCCATCATTCTCCTACATAAGTTCCTATCATTGAAATTCTTCAGTCTTTGTCAGAAAGTGCATACAATACCACAGGAAATACAGGGGAAATGCCCCGCGGTGTCGTAATCACTTCTACATTACAGGATGTTGTGTCACTTATGGCCAGCAACACGATGCCAGTAAGCAATCTACAGTCTTCCTACTGAAAGACAGTATGAAAGTCGCTGACCTCTCAGAAATGTCGGAACTCATTCGATAGGTCCTAACCGAGGACACGAACAGTTTTGTGGCAGGTTCATCTCCCGAAAAACACTCCTCTGAGCCTTGCCTAACAAGTTCATCAGCGATTTGATTTTCCGGGATCCCATTCCCACCTGGCACTCAAAGAATACTCAATAAATACATCTTCAGATTGCGTTCAGTGAAGACTTGCATTCTCGAACTAGCTTGGAAGTTGTGAAGGGGTTCAACAAGGTTTTAAGCATAGTACTGTCGTTACAGATGCAAATGGTCCATTTTTTTTGACAATATGTTTCGATGCCAGCAGGATTGCTTGCATCTCCATTTGGAAGATACACGCAAGATTTCTGAACGAGGAATGAAATCTAGTTAACGCTGTCATGCTTGAGAAAAACATCGGTTTTGGAGCAATCTGTGGAGACCGGACTACATTCCTTTTCTGACTCTGATTCTGACCAAAACTATTCCTGGGCGCATGGGATGTCGTTATCGTATTTTGTTGTTAGCAGAAGTTCTGGTGTCACTGCAAAGAAGGTCAGCATACTAGGTCATCTAAACTTGTTTTTTAGGCTGAAAATGTCTAAGAGAATGCAGCAGTGCATCCAATGAGATGCGTATCAAGGGGAGCAAGGTTAATCAGTGCGTCTAGGGAAAGAATCCATGCAGCCCAAACAGACTGTTCTTCGGAGTCTGGTAAAATCAGCAGTGATGTATTTCTTTGAAAGCTTGTTTCATCAGACAGTTGCATCATAGAATATAATTTTCCTGATCATAAGCGTGTAGTTCCAATAGACCCTCTTCGGCGACAAGCCTGAAAAGGCCGACAGTGTCTTAGAGGCTTTCGACGTAAAATGTTTAGTCCAAAGAAGTCTTTTATTCAGGATGACATAAAAATATTTAGTTTCGGAGGAATGGTGTTATATGGTATTGGCGTCACCTATGAGTTTTATCGCACTGTTTTGAATCTTACTCATATCTAGCGGGTGAAGATGTGTTTTAGGAGCACTTGACCAGATATGGGCATTGTTCTCCAATGAGGTGAGACAAGAGAGAAAAAATAGATGACGCAAGTGCCATTCATGGATAATGGTTGAGTATTTAAATTTCGCTTTAATAACAGCAACATTATGAGCATTGTGCTTTGAAAGCATTAAATTGCACTCTGTTGATAGTTACCCAATTGATTTTGCTGTTAAAATCGGAGTTGACTCAGATCAACATATGCTGTCAGGTCCGCTCTACAGCCGAAGAGCAGGAGCGTGAGTTCCCGACGAATGTGAAAAGCAGAGCAATTTATTGGATTAGAAGTAGCAGACAAGAGATCATTAATCAAAATTAAAAAGAGTGCCGGAGACAGAATGGAGCCCTGGGGCACACCAGCATTTATTTGGTTAATATCAGACTTGAAACCATCCAATACAATTTCTAATCCATAAAGAAGAGATTCGTCAATTCCAAATGCAAACATTTTCGACAAAAGAGTTTGATGCTAAACTCTATGAAATGCGTTAGAAATATCAAGTGCAATTATCTTCCTTTCACCGAACTTCCAGTCGTTGAGAAGTTTTCGTGTTTCGAGATATTTCATGAGTTGACAGTTTATCAGCGCTTCCATTAACTCGGATAGAAAGGACGTAAGTGCAATGGATCTGTAGGAAGAAAGAGAAGAAGATTCGTCTATTTTACCGACGGGCTGGACAAATGCTGTATCCCATCTGCTGGGAAAGTGTTCTGAAAAGTAGGATTGATAAAAAAGCTTGCGCAGTAGTAGTAGAAGTTTGATTAAAAACCCATCCCAAGTGCATCACATCTAGGACCGTAGAGTGCTGTAGAACAGACAGCAACCGCTGTTTCTTCCCGCTACCACACATTGGCCGCAGTCAGCTTCGGAAATCAATGTCTAAATCACCAGCATTACTTTGATCGACAAAACTAGTGATTAATCTACGCCGTGTTTTCTGGCCGAGTTACACATCCCGACGAAAGGTGCATTGCCAAAAACACCCTTATAGTCGATGAAAATACCCAAAGCGTATTCTATCTTATCGAGTACGCTTGCTATTTTGTCCACCAGATTTTGAAGCGCGCTTCGCAGAAACTTAGTGCACATGGAGCTGGACCGTTTTTTTCTATACTTTTCAACAACTCAATTCTTAATGCTCCGCGAGGTGCTATTTCATAAATTACACGCAATAGAAAAGCGTAATGAAGTCCTTAACATTTTAAAGGCAATATACGACAGGAACTTAGAATATATCTGAGATGGCGAATTTATTTCTGATGAGATTAGAATATCAAGAGGGATGAAGTAAGATTGAATACTGAGCGCGCTTCTATTGATTCTATGTGTGAATCACATAGTGCTCAACGAGTCCCAAGTGTTGAGTAAAGGTAAGCCCTGATTGTGTGCAGAGCTTCTATTCTATTAAATAAAGATTCTATCCCCATAGTCATAGCAACCATTTCACATAAAACTCGAGGCCGTAAACTGCGCTCAACGTTGTAACAGGTGCAATTAAGTGACTTGAGTTCTCAGAGTTATACCTGGAGATTTGAAATGATAATTTGGCTTTGGAATTGGTTCTATATAGTTTTAGTGATCTTATTTACTTCAATGACATCTGTCAAAATAAAATAACTAAAGACCACTTTGAGTCCATAATCAATCTCCATTTTCACACCTTCTGCTCCACTTTCAAGACAGATTCTCATCACTTTATCATCCGTCTTAAGAAAAACATCTTGTTAACACAATATAACAATCCGTGACACATTTCATTTTTATGTGTGTGCATCTACGGATATGTGCGTCGTCCTTCATGCCCTCCGTTCAACCCTTTCGATTGGGGTAATCATTTTTTTTTTTTTTTCACATTTTTCTTAAATCACATTTCGTTGTCTTCTTTCAGTAGCTGGCCTCTCCTGGCGTCGCTCACAAAAATTGTGATGATTTTCAATCTTCTGATTTTCGAGTGTTAACCTTAAGTGAAATTGGGTATTTACGATGTGTGGACATTTGGCATTGGCACCCTCCAGATACTTGTACAATTCAAGATTGACATAGTCGTAAGCCATCCTTTTTTTCTAACTCCTTTATTCGCGTGTGGGTTTTTTAATCTTCTTTATCGTGGCCTATTCGTAGCTCGTCATGCGCCACGTCTTACAATCGTTTATCTCCGATACTTATCGAGTTGTGATGTCTTGATATCGAACAGGGGTTGCTGCATCTTACGGATTCGTTGTTTTTTTTTTTTTTTTTTTTTTTTTTTATGATGCCATCCTCAACTGTGGGGGAACAACATTTATGAAGATTGAAAGGGTTGTTGGTTTACAAGGGGTGCATATACTTAGAGACAAGAAAACAACTTTTGGGCCTTGACCAGATCATGTTAAGTCCCAAGGGTGGATTTGGGTTAAGGCACTCTACCTACCTCCATACCAGGGGTTAAGTGTTTTTTTAATGCGATCAAATTGCCTCTTAATAAAGTCGTGAGGAAGAGTTAGAATCGTAGATAGGAATAGACTACAAAAAAAAAAAAAAAAAAAAATTGTACTTACCGCTTATGGCATCCTCGAAGAGGTCGTCATCTCCGTCGACCTTGAAAGTCTTCACATCCATAGCCAAGAGTCGACTCATAGTATCTGCATGTGAGAATGAAGACGTCAAATCGGTTAGAAATTTATTAGTATTCGCAGTACTGCCGTTGGTAGTAGAAGTCGTGGTAGCCAGTGTTGTGGCAGCTTGTTTCGAGACCGTAAAGTCGAGAGGTTGTTCCGCATTGGCAGCACCACCACTACCAGATGAAGTGCCTCGAGCAAGGTGCTGGTCATTAACACCTGCCTCTGCCACTACTGATGCTGTAGTTGATGCTGTTACTGCTGTTGCTGTTGATCTTGTGGTTGAAGGTGAGATTGCCGATGCCGATGATGACGATGGTGATGGTGGACTGTCATAAGCTACTGCTGCTGCCATTGTAGCTGCCGCTGCTGCTGCTGCTGCGGCTGCTGCTGCTGCTGATGGATGATGATGCTGCGTCAAAATGTGATGAGGTGTTCGTTCAGAGCTTAGTTGAGCGATCAGCAGCGACATGATTGGGTCTGAGCATTTGATTTATGATTGACGATTAGACAGCCGGTTGCCGGAGCATGATCTGCAAAGAAAATTGCATACGTGAGTAAGGTTTTCCTCGCCACTGGCATCAGCCACAAGACATAACACATACGAGTACGCATAATGGTCGTGGGAAATTGTCGGGGTGGAATGGAAATTGATTAACCAATTAACCAATTACTGGGTAATTTGCTAATTTTGTTTTAGTTTTCTCATATTTTTTTTTTTTTTTTTTTTTTTTAATTTTTCTGCTCCCGTTCTTGGGCCTATAAATTAGCAATTCCGCCTGTGGCTACTTCTGAAAGAGTTTTGTCAGACGGGTGGAATGATGACAGAAATTTGTTCGAAACGCTGCGCAATCGAGCGTGGAAGTGGCTGGTTTTTGTTTTTCTTCATCGATTTTTGTCATGATGGGGGTTCGGTTTGTATAAAGTGGCCGACGGCGGCAGTCGTCAGAGTGTGATACAATTCAATTGAATTAAACGCAATGTGATAGGGGAAGGCTTAAAGGCTAAGGCTATAGTTATGCTTTGAAAGTTTGGTATTCAGTGTGCCGCCGCGCCGTCGGTCATTCATCAAAGAGTCAACTCGAGTGTCAGTTGCTTGAATGGGGGTCAGTTTTTGAGAAATGTGACATTTACAAAATATTTAAATTAATTTCAATTGTTGAGTTGAAGGGTATGTTCAGTATTTGTGTTTGAAAATGTAAATAGGCTTAGATTTATGAGTTCCTTTTTTTTCTGGAGATGGGGGCCGTCAATAGTCATTATTCCTGGTTTGTTAGTAGATGAGTGACGTTTGATATGACTTTTGATTGAGTAACTGAGTGAGACCTTTTTCTAAGGTTAAAGGGTTAGCCTGGGCGAATATATTAGTGGAAAAAGTGACGACAATTGTAAACTTGATGGGGTAAATGGACAGATTTGGGAAAAGTCGGACGGAAGGGGATTTTAAAAGTAATCAAATCGTTCAAATTGGCTAAGAATGCCACTGAGCAATTCTGAATTGATACTTAACTGAATCGATGACGAAAGGCTCATGGAGTACGTACACTTTCAAAGTCGATTCACACACGTAGTAGTGTGTTCAACCCATTGGCTAAGCTCAAGAGATTTTTCAATCCTTTCAATCGCAAATGCACCAAATTTTCCACCTTTTCTTCATAATATGTTCGCAATCACTATTGACCCCTCTAATGGGCTCCGACTTTTGAATGTTTCTACAGGAGGCAATGTTGCCATTCAGTCTGTTCAACGCTAGACACAAGTATTATATATGTATGTATGTAACTGCGTTTCCTGAATTCATAGATTTTGTGTATGAAATCTTGTCATCAACTAGATTATAATTATAGAGCCAATCTGGCCTCTATATCGCAACTCTCGACTAGACATCTACATGCTGACAAAAGTCATAATATCTGTGGTTGTATTTTCTCCTACAATCATCTAGAATCCTGGTAGACCAACTAAACTAAGGTTGCTCTAGAGCATAATCTCAGACTTTTGAGGGGAATGTGGTTGTTATTGTTGGTTTATGGGAAAAAATCTAAATTTCAGCATTGTGGCTGCAGAGAATTTGTTAATAACTATCCATGTAATCTTGTTTATATGCAACATTGCCGTTAATCGTCTTCTGAATTCCCGATTTTATCATCAGCACTGCCGATTTCCATCCAACTAGTGTTATGAAAGGAAGAGCATCAGGAAATCGACTTGATCCTGTTCAAGAGGCACGCTGAGATGGTTATCAAGTAGAATGTACCTTCTATCAGACAATTAATTCTGGATCGTATTCAAAATTTAACCTTGCTTTAGAGAGAGAATCGTAGTTTTATAGAGCAACTCCTGCTAGCTCTGAAAAAAATTCTTCCCTTCTATCCTAGTACTGGCGTATGTATATACCGAGCACCTGCCGAACAAAGAGAACAGCTTTTGTACTGCCCAAAGTCTTATGGTGATGTGCCTCAAGATCCAATGAGCAGAGTTTACGAGTTATGCAATCGACATCGACATAGACATTAGAATACCTCCAACAATGTTCATCCATTTCTCACCAAGCTCAGCCAAGTATCTGGTTATTTTCTACAGCAAACTTTTCTGACTAAACGAGTCGCATCAAAGACACCCATAGAGCCGTCGGATCACTGACAGTATAAAAATATAAAAATAACCGACGAAGGACCTCTGGAACTTCACGGTGATTATATGTAAGCCTATTGCCATTTATGTAAACTAATCTCGCTCAGGATGTGAGTCAATTAATGCAGTTGAACTCTGAACTCTGTCACCACTTCTAGGCTAGATTTACTTCTATGAACGCAGTAGTGAAGAGATCTCTCCGTTTCTAGAAATCCTGATTTCAAGAATCTTTGATTGTATTAGAGCAGACTTTTGACCCTGTCGACACTTTCACGTTGAGAGTAAATAAGGAATAACAATAAGGGCTGTTTGCTGATATTCATCTGTGACTTTACCTTAGTGTTAGCTTGCAGCTACATTGAGTTTTCTTCGCAGTAGCTGCCATATTTTGGATCTAAGTTCTGAAAGCTTCCAGAACCAGATTTGTCCCATCTTATTTTGGGATCCAGAAAAGTATCACGAAGGTATCTATCGGTGAAACTTTAGTCCAAATAAGTCTTTCACCGACCAATATTTACAATACGCAGAATCCTGGAGAAAACCCAAAATTTCGGTTCGACATATGGAATAGATTTTATAACCATGATACCCTTTATAGGGACTAGGTAAGAGTTGCGGTATCGCCGCCGTTCTTCTCCGAATTTCCAGGATGATGCTGAAGAACGCTTTCTTGTCCATCGATGTCCGAATTAAGATGCGCTAGCATGTGACTTTCTTCTTCTCTAGAGACAAAAATGTTCAAAAGCCTGTGCAACTACTTCTATTGGACGATGACACAGATTTCAAATCTATCACAGCTATAACTATGCGTTCGCAAGTATGGAAATGGAAGCAGAAAAGTTGACTAAACTGTGAGTGAGTGTAAAACCAAGTATCGTATATGTTGTCGACCAAAGGGAAGCTCAATGTTGTTCTATCGGAACTGAATATTTTCGATATTTGGTACAAAGACGAGTAAACGCTTCAGTGATGAAGTACCTACAGAAATAGCACCCACCACAACAGTGCTGAGTACCTGTAGCCTGATGCGAGCGTACCTGGACACTCAGAGCTGCCTAGCATAACAAAGTCCTTAGGCATTTTACATACATCCCTACTGAGGGACAATAAGAAAGTCCAAGAGGTTGTGTATCACTCCTTTGGTCTGCAGTCATGCTGAAAAATCATTTCTATTGCAATGTGTGTTCATATGAAACTTAACTGTAAATTGAGATCCTTACCGAGGACACAGGGAGTCCTAAAGTAAGTTTGGATTTTGAAAGACTGTTCTCTGAAACTTGCATGGTAAGTTTATTGGCGATTTCATTGCCCGTGATTCTATTGTGATGAATTAAAGGATTCTGAAATTTGCTTGAAAATCACGTGAGGGTACAGCTTGGCCGTCACTGCAGACATAGATACTTCGCTTCCTCCACTGGGTCTTCACAATATAAGTAGTTCATTGCGATCATGATTGCGCAGGTTCTCATAACGAGTAGTGAAATCTAACGTTGTAGTCATCCAGAATGACCCGACCACATTCGTTTCTTGGTTCAGATTCTGCCCAAAACCATTCCTGGACACAGGGAAGGTCAATTTTATATATTTTTGGAAAAAGAGGTTATAGTGTCATCGAAATTCCAGTGAGTGTTGTTCCAAAGACAACTTATTTTTGAATGGAAGATGGGGTATAAATAGATCCAGAGAATCTCGGTGCAAAAAAAAACACTTGCCTTGCAGAAAGCTCCGTCCAAAAGAAGCGTCTTGGAGGTTGTATCGCAATATAGCTTCGTTGGAGAAATCAATAGAGATGCCTTCAAGCATCAGATGAGTCCAATCAGTCTGACCTTATCCTTCTCGTAAAGAGAACAAGCTCAGTTTTGGATGATTGACGGGAAGTCCATTTGTAGTCTATATGTCGTGGATCACGTCTTGAGCTGCCTGCGCTTAATAGCATCATTACCATATGCCTGACCGCAGAAGTTACATTACAACCAACATTTCAACACGCAGTAAAAGCTGCATTGTCAAAAGTGTTTCCTATGTCGATGAAACTGGAGTGCATTTTCAATTACCGGTCACTGTAGCTAGTGGTGAGCCAGTTCTGACCAGATTACTTTGGAAATGCGTCTTAAGAATAAAAGTTTCAAAAAAATCACCCCACCAGATAGGCTGTGCGCGGTATAGTGGGTAAATTCGAGTCAACATATTCACTGTTGAATGTTAATGTGCTAGTGAGACAACGCGCCGAGTGAACTACCGAAAATATCGCACCAAAAATACCGAAAACATCTTAGCCTACAACCTTACAAGATCATGGAACTGAGCCCATTTGAAGCGCCGAATCTTCTCCGATTGGGTTCTGCAAAAATTTGAAGAAAATCCTGCACTTCAGCGATGAAGCTCATTTTTGGCTTAATTGCTTGTCGATGCGTCATTGGACATCAACAAACTCACATGTGCCTCAAAAGACTCCTTTTGAGTCACATTTTTGGTGAGGAGAATAGTCGCCATGCTAGGGTCTATGGAGTTAGCTATCGTGCCATGTTGAAAGACTATTTTGGTCAGAATTGGATGAAATTGACATAAACGACATGTGGTTCCAACATGATGGTTGACACAGCTGGTCAAACAATTGATCTATTAAAGGGGAGGTTCGGTAATCGCGTAATCCCGACCGAACCATTGGTCGATTTACCACCTAGCTTATGCGATTTAACGTTGTTGGATTCCTTTTTATCGGCTTACGTTGAGTTGTTCGTTTATACGAACAAGCCAATAACATTAGAGGAGCTCGGGAACTAAATCGAACTCGAAATTGCCAAGGTTTCGGCCGATATGTGTGGATGAGTGGTGGAAAATTGACTCCAACGAATTGATCGCTGCAAACGTGCTCGCGGTAGTCATATGAACGAGATCGAATTCCGTATTAAATTTATCATGTATACTACACACAAGGTGGGGCAAAAGTAATGCTATAAATGTAAATTTTGTCACAAAAAAAAAAAAAAATGCCCTCTGTGTAATTGAAGGCGTAAAGTTGATGCATATTTGCACTCGTTTTGCAGGATTTTGAATTGTTGCTCGCAAAACATTTGGCTTAAAATTGGGTATTTCTTCTTCAATGTTGGCTTTCAAGAATTGCTCGGTTTATGGTTTATTGTGGTAAGCGCCAGATTTCAAAAAGCCACAAAGGAAGAAGTTTGGCGTAGTTAGATCTGGCGATCTGGTGATCTGGCCGGCCAGCTCAAATCACAGTACACACGGAATGGAAATTGGTGGTTGAGCGTGTGACTGTGTGAGTGGTTGCTCCGTCCTGCTGGAACCAACAATGCTCTAGACCAAATTAAGCAACTTGCGGCAAAGAAAACTCGCTTAACGTTACGGTGGTGCTGACAACGTCCTCAAAAAAATAAGGGCTAAACACTTTTTGACTGGAAATGCCGCACCAAACAGTCACTTTGTGAGGATGCAATGGCTCTTCGTGCATTTTATGTAAATTCTCCGTGTCCCAAAAACGCAAATTTTGTCCATGCACGTAAGCAGTTAAGTAGAAATAGCCTTCGTCCTTTGTTATGATTTTGGATACGACATCAACTTCATCTTGCATCAGGTTTAACTAGAGCATGAAAGTAAGTCAACTCCACTTGACGGTCAACAGGCAGCAATTGGTGTACGGTTTGCATTTTAAAAGGGAACATCTTCAGATTTTTCTCCAAAATTCGACGCGACGAACGTCTGCTGATGCCAAATTGTGTGTATCGTTATCTTGTCGATGTTTTTAGACTCTCTCGGACGTTCTTGGACGTGATATTCTTGGTCGAACGACGACGTGGAAAAAAATAACTCTTTTCACGCTGCGTTAAACTAATGGACAGGAAATCGGTCAAATAAGCAGTAACAATTTTTCTGTGTGTGTGTATCGCTTTATTGCTTGTTTCAACTAATTCTCTACTTATCTACAACAAGCAAGTAAATGTCAAAAAACAATGACACTTGACGCCATTTGAAAAAGTTATGGCATACTCGCATTTTGACATTGCTGCGATTAGCATTCCTACGAAAGTGGGACATCTATCAGCGCTGTGTTGTTTTATATTGCAAAGGGATTGACGCTTGACAAATTCAGATAAATACAACTGTGCAGTCCGAAGGAAAAATGGTTCAAATCAGTTTGAGATGGTGCTGGAGTGGTCTTTGAGGCCCAGGTCAGGTCCATTTACTCTATCTAGTCTCAGTCGTTGTTTTATAAAGCGCCCATGGTTCCGCCCTAATAAGTACTCTTTCAGTCCTCCTTATTAGAGATTTTTACTGTGTGCTTTCCCTGCAGTTACACCTGTAACATACGAACTTATTGGAATATAAAATTCAAAAATCTAATTCTGTTGCACGTTCTATCATATTTAACTACCACACCGACTTTTGATTTTTTTTTTTTCAAAAATTAAAATAACAACTATCACCTGTGCTGATAAGATAATGCGTTCCTAAAAGAACTTTAACAAAATTCTACCTTATGTTCTGGGAATTATAATTATAAAGGTTTACTTTGATTTCAAAAAGATCGATTGTTCGACACCGTTTTTCCCGTCATCGCTTTTATCGGTGTTCCAAAAAAAAAAAAAAAAAAAATATAGAACAAACGCAAATTAGTCAGAGGACACATTTTTAAGTGGAAGTGGTTACGAATATGTACAGTATCCGTATCTACGCCTCTGTTATCATTTAGAAAAATTTAAAAAAAAATAAATACAAGCTCGTAACACATAAATAGATACATTTATCGCAAGAGGGGTAATTTATTTATTACATTCTATAGAATTATTAAGTCAATTTTTGGTCGTTATTTCACCATTCAATTGCAGGTTGTACTCGTTCAATGTACCTATTCCCTATGTCTCACTATAAAAACTTTTTTTAAAATAATTGTTAATAGCGCGGTTACATTATGTGGGAGCGGTGGGGTTGGGTAGTGATAAGGATATGATCGTCGATATTCTATTGAATAAAAATCGCTGTAGGTTAAGTTTTGTAAATACGAACAGATAAGATGTGCAAAGAAACTAATCCTTATCTTACAGTGAAGGAATTTAGTGGGTGAGGTAAACTGCACTTGCTCTTGAGTGAAAACACCGTGCAACTTCGAGTTGCTTTCTATTGATAGATTTCCCAGACTTCTTAAACCATCTAGGGTAACCATTTTTGACTCAAGAAGTTGGTAACACTAAAGGTGGTGATTCCGTGGTTCAGGGAAGCTAGGGCTTACATACACATTTTTCTTCTGAATGTTGACCTATATGTTGACATGGTTATCTATGTAATATAAGCTCCCAGCCAACTGTTGTTGCGAAAGGACGATAACATGCAAATGGCATCACCCTATCCACAGACAGATACGCTAAGGAAATCACCGGCTATTTATCTGAACTCCCAGACAATAGTACATCTGAATTCTGAATCGGAAGCGATGCTTGAAACTTGCTATAGAAGAGGAATCTAGGAAAAACCAACTGAGCGTGAGGAGCTACACAATTTTACCAAACATCCTCTACTCGTAGCTCAGAACATGACAGGACATAAAGGAACAGTGCCCTCACCAAATGTTTTGTACGGAAAAGCCCTCGCCCGTTTCTTGGTAGAATGCAACTTTGATAGTTTAGGCAATCTAAAACTGCTATAGGTAACTTAAAACTAACGTGGAGAAAGCCTGAAATCCTTACAGATTGAATCGAAAAGAGGAGGACTGAATGAAAGGGTATAATTCGGATTTTAAAGGATTTTTGGGAAATGATCAAACTGGTCGAGGTGTTGACCTTTGACTTTGAGCTACTTAGAACGCCTAAAAAATATCATGACATCTACATCAAGTCGTAAATAGAGATTCTCTTGGTCGAAAATCACTTCTCAGCTATCCAGATCCCAAAAACCTCCTATCACTGGAATTGTAAGTGGGCTCACTAATATAACCCACAGCAGATGGTGTGCCTATAGATTATGTTGTTGCGTCCTTTGATGACTTCAAATTACTTGGTATTGACGGATTTTTTTTTTAACAGATTAGTTGCATGAAGAATCTTCAGATGCTAGCCTAGCATACTGAATCTCCGGCGAATAATGAGTAGCTTTGGCATAGAAGATTGGCAAATATGACAGCTCACTCGCTAAGAACTTCAGACCAATTATTCTACGCCAGCATAAGTGAATCACTAGTTTTGTGGGCACTGACTGAAATCACTTTGTGATGGCCAGGGAAATAGATGTACCTCGCAGAGCTGTTTTCTGTCTTCATAGCCATGGTGCATATTGGTCGATTCTCTGGGTAAAGCCTTCTACGTCTACGCTTAGGACATGTGCTAATGATGTAGCTGAATTGTATGTCTAATCAAGTTTAGAAACTGTGGGTTTTAAACTGCAGGAAGTCAGGAAGTAATAGCCCATTGGTGGCTTAGAAATGGGCTTTTATCCATAATCTCAAAACCAAAGTTGATCTCTCTACAAAACAGGGGAGCTGGTAGGTTCGACTTATCTCAAAGTCGAGATTTCATCAAGGAAACTATGAACTTGTATCTCATTATAGAAAAACATTTCTTTGGATTCAATTTGTAGCGTTGATAACTGCCAAATTGCTGCCGGTCTTCTAGTAGTTTAGTGAAGTTATTCTCTGAACTTATTCGGCTATGATAAGGCAAAGTTTATCTTGTTTTGTAGAATAAGCTCGCAATGGAGTTTCAAAAATTTCGAAAACTCGCGCCGACTATCTTAGGGTTCTGATTTTCTAAATATGTCCTCTGACCCAATGATAGCGAAACTTAGAGCGTTTCGAGTATAAGACTACCACTGTTTCTATACTAAGACTGACTTCTGTGTAAAAAAGCGATGTATGACTGGAGAAATTATTGTCTGCGTCTACTTCTGTAGGAAGACCTCGCCCTCTCACCACTTCCAAGCAAGTTTAAGAATGTAGATTTCTACGATTGCAGTCGATAAACTAAATTATTTAAGTTTCGTGTGGACCTAAGGTCATAATGAGGTTCCATCCCTAATTGCTTTGCAAGGCAAGGCTAGGAGAAAGGCTTATCAGGCTTCTTGTGGACATTTCCTCTGTTTGCTTGCTTTGGTTGCTGTTTGCAAAAGGGTAAAAGACTACCTGGAAACAGTGATGATTCCACTAAGAAAATTTCCTTCTGCAATCGCGGTTACGCTTATCAAGACAAATACGCCCAGTAGCATTACAGAGGAGATTAAAAAGATGTAACGAACCAATTACTAGCTTCAGATAAAAATGAATTCACTGTTGATGACCCTAGCAAACGTTTAAAGGACACTGACCTTCGTATCTGCACGTAGAATGTTCGCATCATTAACAGATCACGTGCAGCGGAAAAACTAGCAGAGGCTGTTGACTACTATCACGCAGATGTTACTGCCATCCAGACTATATGATGAGATGAGCTGGACATAAGGAGGATAAAAAACTGTGATATACGAGTATACCACGGTGATTGCTATAGGGAAAAGAAACTTGCCACGGACTTAGGCAAGAAGTCTTGAGCTTCTGAAACGTGCGCTGCATCAAAGACGTAAGGCATGTCTCCAACATTCTAGACGTCCAAACGTTTCGGGCAGAAAACATTGACTCGGATTATCATCTATGTACCTGCAGTCAATGTACGAATGCAGTTTTTCCTAGCGCCACAATAAAGAAAAATTACTGTGAGAAGATATATTATAAGAAAGCGAAGATCAACTACTTCTATACCGCCGACATCAAGTATCTAAAACCAATGGTTACGCTGCCAACGTGCCATTAGAGACACTGCAACTGTTTGATGAAGAATGCCGGCAAGCACATGCAGCTAAGCAAGAAGCATGCAAAATCATACATGGCGGGAGGAACATTGGCTTCTTTAGAAGAAGAAAAACGACTACGAGAAGCGCAGTATTGAAGATATTGAGAGGTTGCACTTCAGGAATAATGTGAGGGAGTTTTATCAACAGGTAGAAAGAAAATCAAAAACTTATTCTGCGGCGATGAAGACCAACATCCAGCCCATTCAACTTAGACGATGGTAGCCAAAATTTCCGTCTACCTGACCAGAATAAAGTAAAGATAGCAATATCTAATCTGAAAATCAACATTACAGCTGGACTGGATGGCTTACCGGTCGGAGTATTCAAAGCTGCTGAGAATGACTTTGTGGATAGCACCAATTAATTTCTCAGATCTGGTCTAAAGAGTGTTTATCTGATGAATGAAATCTCAGCACCGATGTTCAAAAATGGAAATCCCTCAACTGCGGCAACTATAGAGGTATGAGTCTCCTTAAAATCGGAAACGAGATCTTATCTGCCATATTGTGTGAACGCCTGAAACAATTCGCCAACAACCTGATTGATATATATCAATGCTGCTTTGTCAGACCAACAATTCCAAATCGATACACACTATCTTTTCATTGGTTTTAAAGCTGCATATGACAGCATTTATAGAAACAAGCTATTTACAACCATGTCAACTTTTGGCATCCTTGCCAAGCACAACTGTTTGTGCAGAAAAACGAACGGGAACTGTCGCTGCTCCTTCAAATTAAAGTCAGGAGCGACTTAACCGAGATTTTTGATGTCAAAAAAGGCTTAAGACAAGGTGACGTGCTGTCATGTGAATTCTTTAACATCATACTTGAAGGAATTGTGATGGCCTCACAAGTGAACACTATCTTTCAAAAGTCTGTGCAACTACTGGCGTACGCCGACGATATCGACATATTGGATATATAATTATTTTCGTGCGGTTTTTTTTCAAATATTGAACGTTTATTTAAGAAAAACATGTACAATAGTATTATTCAAAGTGTTTCCCATCTGAAGCTATGACTTTTTCCCTTCTTTCTGGCAATTTGTGGATCCCTTCCCAAGAATCAAGCCAATTTTTGTTATTCTGCTCTGATGTGAACCGTATTTCAGTGAAGGCGTTCTGCATCGACCGGAACAAATGGTAGTCAGAAGGGGCAAGGTCTGGGCTATAAGGCGGGTGGGGTAAGACTTCCCATCCACTGTTTTCCAAATAGTTCTTAACCGGAATAGCAACATGGGGCCGAGCGTTGTCATGATAGAAAATTATTGCCTCGTGTCTGGTCATATTCCGGGCGTTTTTCGGCTACTGCTCTCTTCAAACGGATTAATTGTGTTCGGTAGCGTTGCTCATTGATGGTTTCACCCGGTTTTAGCAGCTCATAATACAGCACACCCATCATATCAAACCAAATACAAAGCATTACCTTCACGTCTCTCGGCTTGAGTTCATGTGGAACCCAATTTCCTTGCTTTTGAGTATATCCAGCTGCTTTTAAACATTTTGAAATGGCTGCTTGAGTGACACCCTAAGATCCTGCAAGCTCTTCTTGTGTTTGGCAACAATCTTCATAGAGTAATGCTTCCAGTTCTTCATCTTCAAACTTTTTTGACTGCCCAGGACGTTCATCGTCTTATAAGCCAAAATCACCGATGACTTTCGGCAGCAGCAAGAACTCCCCGCAAAAACACTTTTTCAGGCACAAATTTCAACATATTTGAATGAAAAAAAATTAATGTGGGTTAAGATTCAAATTAATGACATATACTGAAATGACGTACAATGACAGTAGCTTTCCAACGCATGTTCCAATGGAATAATACAAGTTACGCCATCTCTTAGCAAACCGCTAAGTTACAGACCCAATAATTTATAGAATACAGCGGGCTATCACAGGTGCGTTCGTTAGTAATAAAACGAAAGCTGCAAAAAAGGGTTTTGGGGTAATTGAGAGTCAAACGATGTATATGCTGTCAACAAGAAAAGACACAGAACATCGACGAATTGGACAAATCATCACAGGCGACAT
This sequence comes from Volucella inanis, assembly GCA_907269105.1. Taxonomy (NCBI): domain Eukaryota; kingdom Metazoa; phylum Arthropoda; class Insecta; order Diptera; family Syrphidae; genus Volucella; species Volucella inanis. Next base: position 47,906,933 of record OU026157.1, on the reverse strand, counting down.
CTATAACTTTAGGTAATAAGGGACTTTGAGTACATGGGCTCTGCTTTGAATTCTACCAACAGCACCTTAGTAGAAATAAAACGAAAAATCACTCTTGCCAATCACTGTTTCTTTGGGCTAAGAAGCAATAGAATATTAAGGCTCTGTAGTAAGAAGCGAATGGACACCAAATCTAACCCACTGGCATAATGCAATAGAGAAAGACCTCATATTAGGTGGCGCGCACAATTAGATTTGGTATTCGCAACTGAAGGCAGTTAGGTAAAGATGAAACTAACTGAAGAGGCTTGTAAGTTGAGGCCCAGATACAGCTCGAACTACAGCGCCACCTAAGTAAATGAGTAAGCAAGGTAATGAAAACAATATCATGTTCCAACACGGTCTTGAAAGGTAGTTGATCAAAGGGAATTTAATTTTTAATTTTTGCCTCCATTTTTTCGCTTAATACAATCTTTAACTAACTTAAAAACTAACAACAATTAAGGCTTAGGAAGTAAGGAAATGGTGAAGGAGATCAGGTTTAAGACGAAAAGTGCTCATATTAAAATCAAAAAGGCGGTGGTTTGAGTTGGAATCATAGGAGGTACGATGGTTTGAAATATAGAAGAGGCGAGGACAACGTAAAGAACAGAGGACTAATTTCAGAAAATAGCTAGTCGAAGAGACTAGGTTGTCGACCAGGACTGAAACATGTCGAATGCAAGGTCTTTTCCAGTTCTACTGATGAGACTAAGTCCTTTTTTTGGTTAAATCAAGGAAGTCATCTCGAAGCAAGTCAGCATCAAAGTCTCCAAGGGCTATTACATGCTCGCAAAGTGTGCTATATTCTTTCAGAGTTATAAAGAATGGAAACCATCATACGACTTCGACAGAGCATTAAGCATAGTGTACGTTGATTTGTTGTTCACACTGTTTTGATTACATTGCAAATAAAAATGATCGGAAAGAAAAATAAGAATGAGGATTGAGAGAATAAAGAGATGAAAGAGAGAAAGAGAAGAAAAAAGGAAGATACCTGGTGATGCATAAGTTTTTTCCGGCTTAACTAAGAGATGGCGCCAGCGAAAAGAACGAAGCTTATTAATTTGACACACCCAAGTTGAGTCCGCCAAAAGCTAGCGTCTTTGTTTTATTGTTCAGTGATCATGTCAAGTTTTGTGCCTGAAAAAAGGCATTTGTGGCACGCATTGATTTTCTTATTAATTCAAAAGAAAAAAGGCTGTTGAAAGTTATCGTTTGCTGGTAGAAATATATGGTGAACATGCTTCATCGATTAGAATAACACATGGGCTGAAAAATCAGTGCCGTTTTAAAGTAAAACACAAAATTTTTGCAAAATTCAACTTTATTTATCAATATGGTTGCCTTCGAGTGCGATACACTGATTGAAACGATTTTTCAATCTTTCGATACCAGTTTTGTAGTACGATTTCGGTTTAGCCTCAAAATAGGCCTCTGTTTCGGCGATTACTTCGGTCTTAAATCTCTTTCCAGCGAGCATTTTTTTAAGGTCTGCGAACACGAAATAGTCGCTTTGGGCCAAATCTGGGGAATACGGTGGGTGGGGAAGCAATTCGTAGCCGAATTCATTCAATTTTGCCATCGTTTTCATGGACTTGTGACACGGTGCATTGTCTTGATGAAACAGCGTTTTCTTTTTCTTCAAATGCGGCCGTTTTTCTGCGATTTCGTCCTTCAAACGCTCCAACAACGCAATTCAATCGTCGCTGTTGACAGTCTGCCCCTTTTGGAGATAGTCGATGAAAATTATTCCATGTGTATCACAAAATACGGATGCCATAACCTTGCCAGCCGACTGTTGAGTTTTTGGTCATTTTGGACGAGGTTCGTCGCCTGCTCGCCACTTAGCTGACTGCTGACTTGACTCTGGTGTGAAGTGATGGAGAAAAGTTTCATCCATTGTCACATACCGACTGAAAAATTCGGCTTTATTGCGGTTGAACAGCTTTAAACACTCCTCTGAATCATCAACACGTTGTTGTTTTTGGTCGACTGTGAGCAAATGCGGCACCCACTTTGAACAGAGCTTTCGCATGTCCAAATATTCGTGCATGATATATCCAACACGCTCTTTTGATATCCTCAGAGCCTCAGCTATCTCGATCAACTTCACTTTATGGTCATTCGTAATCATTTTGTGGACTTTTTTGACGTTTTCGTCTGAAAGAGCCTCTTTGGGACGTCCACTGCATACATCATCTTCGGTGCTTGTATGACCACATTTAAATTTTTCAATCCACTTGCGAATGGTTCGTTCGGCTGGTTCAGAGTCCGGGTAACACTTATCAAGCCATTTCTTTGCATCGGCTGCATTTTTTCCCATCAAAAATCAATGATAAATCAACACACGAAATTGCTTTGAATCCATTTTTTTCACAAAAACAAAAGTTGCTTCACTCACAACGCTATATCTCGATAACTAATCGTCCGACAGCTGTCCGACACGTATCTTTTGAAGGTTGGTACTAACTGAAAATGGTACGAATTTAATTGAAGTGGTGCCCTCTCTTAGAAAACTTTTCAGCCCATATATGAAGTAGCGTTTGGCACTACATGCACTGGTCTTATGTACACTCTATTTGATAGAGAGACACCAGAACACTTATTACTGCGAAAGTGCGATATTAACCTTCGTAGAGTCCATGAATGGTTTTAGTCAGAAACTGAGCCAGGAGATGAATGTAGTCGGGCCTTCACGGATGGCCCCAAAGCCTATTGATGATGCCTATTGATAATGAGATTTCACTCCTCATTAGTAGAACTTGCGTCTGCGATCCAAAAGGGGATGTACGCAATTCTGATAGTAATGTGATGATCAAGTGATCAAGACTTTGTTGAACCTTCTTATTTCTTGAAGATATTTCGAGAATGCAAGAACTCAATCGGGGGGTTGAATTCATTAAGTTTTATTCGAGCCCCAGCTTGCTAGGCAAGGCTACAATGGAAGCTCCTCGGTAGCATAAACTGCTTTAGGACTACATGTATTTTCCATTGACAGCTTGGTCTAATAACTGCAGATGGTAACACTCTTCAGGATAATGGCAGATCAAGGAATGCAGACTGCTAAGATTTTAGATTCCTATGCACCTAAATCGGAGAGTTGAAACTGAATGTTGATCTGATCCAATTTGAAAACAAAATATTCTGCTGTGCAACGGAACCCTTTTCAATTTCGGTGTAAACTAACCGTATCTATGAGTTCAATGTTAAAGTGGAACAGTAAAATTATAGGAATCAAAATTTCATATCAGTTTTTAAGTACTAAATCCTCATTTTCAATACCACCTTCCAAACTTCCGATCACACATTTAGCACATGTTTTTTTCAATTTAAAATTTCGCTTTATCTTGACAATATTCTATTTTTAATAAATTTGTTAATAATTCTACTTAGAATCCAAAGAGGATACAAACAAAAACATGCAAACGTACTTTGAGTTCAACATGATCAATCATACTTTTAAATAAAGTCAAAAAGTAGCTAGAATATCGGGAAAATTAATTAAAAATTGCTTGCCTTCTTAACATTGTCAAAATTATAATCGCAGTTTTTAATTTTAGAATTGTGTTAAATCCTTTAGATAAATCGAAAACACGAAAATGGAATATCCTAATCACATAAGTAAACTGAGTCAGCAGGTGTGAAGTGCTTAATGTATCTATTGACTGGTTACTCACATTTTTTTTTATCTCTTTAAATGATATAAAAATGGTATAAGCTTATTGGAAGGGAATTTGATATACCCTATACCGGAGTTTAAAATATAATTCTTGGTCTGTGACTTGGTTGTATCTTTGGAAGAATAAAAACTCTATCTCTGATGGGCTAAATGTTATTTTCAGTGTTGAATCAATTTCACAGAGCTGAGTTGAAAGTTGTTTCTGTTTCTGGCTAAAGGAGGTAAATGAAAAAGAATCACTTGTCTGTGGTACTCAAGATACACCCGATTATTAAAAAAAATACTCTGGCTTCGAAATATTTCGAAAATGGCTTTCTCATCGAAAGCTCTGAGGATCTGCTTACTGCTGCCGCTACACTTGTATTGTTTCATTGTTTTCATTGTTTCACCACAATTAACGTTCACCAAAATTCCAAATATGTTATTATTATCTGATTCATTTTGCTATTCCATTTTATTTTACTGCTCTACCAGGTGTATGCATAAGTTTTTCCGGTGTTTTTGGTAAAGAAAATACTTAATTTTCGAAATCGCTGAAGCGCTAATATACCAGCGCGTGCCCCATTGATGCGAAGAGGTGAGAGTCAGATGGCGTCAAGTCTGGGGAATACAGCGGATGTAGAAGGATGTCCCATTTAAGCGATCTTAAGGTGTCTTTCACTAGTTTTGCTGTGTGAGACGGCGCTTTGTCGTGTAAAAAAATCACTTTGCCATATCTTCTGGCCCATTCCGGTCGTCTTTCGATTAATGTGTGGTTAAAATTAATCATTTGTTAGCGATAGCGTTAAGTATTAATGGTTTCGCCGGGGTTCAAGAGTTCATAATACACAATACCGCTCTGACCCCATCAGACACAGTCATGGCCTTCTTGCCCAAGCGATTTGGTCTTGGTGTTGAAGGACCGGATTCGCCAGGTAAAAGCCACGATTTTTTCCTCTTCGGGTTTTCAAAATCCATTTTTCGTCACCCATCACAATGTAAAAGATGTAAAAATGATTTCCTTTCGTGGAGTTGAAGCATCATTTCACAAGTGACATTGCGATTTTCCGTTCATTCAAATCTTGTGGGACCCATTTACTGAGTTTATTGATGTTCCCCATTGCTCGTAAACGTCATGTCATGTAATGCTTCTGATAATTGCCGTTGAGTTTGACTTGGGTCATCATACAATAACTCCTGCAATTACTCGTCTTCGCATTTTGTGGTCTAACAGAGCGCTCACTGCCTTTCAGATTGAAATCACCACTTTCAAATTATCGAAACTATGCCTTACATAATACATGGGCTGAAAAGTGCCCATGTGCCGTTCTTAAGAGAGGGCATCACTTGAATTAGATTCGTACCATTTTCAGTTAGTACCAACTGTATAAATTTGACAGCTGTCGGACGATAAGTTCTCGAGATATAGCGCTGTGAGCGAAGCAACTTTTGTTATTGTGAAAAAAAAAAATGGATTCAAAGCAATTTCGTGTGTTGATTTATCATTGCTTTTTGATGGAAAAAAATGCAGCCGATGCAAAGAAATGGCTTGATAAGTATTACCCGGACTCTGAACCAGCCGAACGAACCATTCGCAAGTGGATTGAAAAATTTAAATGTGGTCATACAAGCACCGAAGATGATGCACGCAGTGGACGTCCCAAAGAGGCTGTTTCAGACGAAAACGTCAAAAAAGTCCACAAAATGATTAAGAATGACCGTAAAGTTAAGTTGATCGAGATAGCTGAGGCTCTGAAGATGTCAAAAGAGCGTGTTGGATATATCATACACGAGTATTTGGACATGCGAAAGCTCTGTTCAAAGTAGGTGCCGCATTTGCTCACAGTCGACCAAAAACAACAACGTGTTGATGATTCAGAGGAGTGTTTAAAGCTGTTCAACCGCAGTAAAGCCGAATTTTTGAGTCGGTATGTGACAATGGATGAAACTTTTCTCCATCACTTCACACCAGAGTCAAGTCAGCAGTCAGCTAAGTGGCGAGCAGGCGACGAACCTCGTCCAAAACGACCAAAAACTCAACAGTCGGCTGGCAAGGCTGGGATACACATGGAATAATTCTCATCGACTATCTCCAAAAGGGGCAGACTATCAACAGAGACAATTACATTGCGTTGTTGGAGCGTTTGAAGGACGAAATCGCAAAAAAACGGCCGCATTTGAAGAAAAAGAAAACGCTGTTTCTTCAAGACAATGCACCGTGTCACATGTCGATGAAAACGATGGCAAAACTAAATGAATTCGGCTACGAATTGCTTCCTCACCCACCGTATTTTTCAGATTTGGCCCCCAGCGACTATTTCGTGTTCGCAGACCTCCAAAGAATGCTCGCCGGAAAGAGATTTAAGACCAATGAAGAAGTAATCGCCGTAACAGAGAGCTATTTTGAGGCTAAACCGAAATCGTACTACAAAACTGGTATCGAAAGATTAAAAAATCGTTTCAATCAGTGTATCGCGCTCGAAGGCAACTATATTGATAAATAAAGTTGAATTTTGCAAAAATTTTGTGTTTTACTATAAAGCGGATCTGACTTTTCAACTCATGTGTTACCTTAAAGTGGAATATATCTTTGAGAGTGCAGCACATGATATGAATATCAAATGGAGAGAGATTCATCAGTGCGTCTACAGCAAAGTCGAGTTTGCTAAGAAAAGCAATAAAATCTGCGGTTTTTATCTTGAAAGCATTGTTTTTTTGGAAAATCTCTGTATATACCGTTATGAAATTTTTATTGTTTGTTCCAGTAGAGAAGATTTGTTACTCAATATTTTTATTTTTTTTTTTTTTTTTTTTTAATGGAGGAAATATTCGGCATATTTTGCCTTTTTTTGTTATAAAATGTATCAAAGCGACAGAGGTTCAACGGGAGATTTTCAGCGTATATGGAAATTCGGCTATATATGCTGAACTCTTGTCAGCGCTGGCTTACACGTTTTCGTTCAGGAAATACAGACCTTGCTGATGCTGGACGTCCACCCAATACAGACGACAATCAAATCTTGACTGCACTTACTGTTGACAGGCATTTGACAACACGAGAGATTGCTCAGTAGTTTAACATCGCCCATACAACCGTTTCGACGAGACTGAATAGGAAGGATGTTGTTTTCTATCATGACAACGCCAGACCGGACACAGCTTTATTGACAAAACAAAAGCTAAATTCATTTTGGTGGAAAGCTATGTAGCACCCATCATGCTCCCCAGATCTTGCGCCTTCTAACTACCACCTTTTCCGCTCTCTCCAAAATAATTTGGACGGAAGGCAATTTCATTCCGAATATGAGATCAAAACGAACTTGGAAAACTTCTTTACAAAATAGGCATTATGCCTCTTCCAAAATGTTGGGAGAAAGTAATAGACCATGATGGGCAATATCTGATGGATTAAATTTAAGCCTTTATACGGGTGTTTAACTGTAACCCTAAAAAAAAACCGCAGAACTTATTGAACAACCCAATGTATACCAAAGTCGATTCTGCCACATGCAATGAACTGTTGAAAATAGTTTAAGAGTGGTTTCGGGATCAGAAAATCAATGTTATTGAACGGCCGACCAAAAAGTTGTAGTGTAGTAATCAAAAACAAAATTTTCTCCACAAAACATTGAGGTTAAGTCGCGATGACCACCGCAGAGTCTTGTGTTTATGTAAAAGTTGGTTTAGTTTTGACCAACACTGTATGTACGTGTTATAGTTTTGAAGATATTTGAATTCTTTTTTTTAGTATTTTTAAACTTTAAATATCCTTTATCATATCAGAAATAATATGTAGTAGCTTACCTCAAAAACCGCTTTGGATTTTTACTCCTGATGTACTAGAGAGCATCTAGATTGTTGTTTTTTTTTTTTTTTTTAGAAAATCGGAGTGAGCACTTTTGGATATTTTATTCGAAGATTTAAATAAGCTGGGCAAGTGGGCCTTGTTTCCATCACTTCTTCTGACCTATACAGCAAGCAAAAAGCATCAATTGGAGACTGAGCTAATTATATAGGGTGATTTATGGTGAGGTTTGATTTTCAATAGGCTTTTTTTTGACAGATCACGCGTGACTCCTATCAAACTACTTTGTTCTTTTTATTCAGTATTGTTTGGAAAGCTATCATGGAAAGATTCACATCACAACAGAGTCTCCAAATTGTTCAGCTGTAATACGAAAATCAGTGTTCTGTAAGAAATGTTTTTCTTGCGATTCGAGGAACTTACGGTGCGCAAAATCGACCTACTAAAACCACTATTGCCAATACCATTCGCAAATTTGAGTCCCAGTTTACATTATTGGATGATACTCGACCGGTTAGACTACATCCAGCACGTAGTGAAGAGACTATAGCAGTTGTAGCTGCTATATTTTACGCAAGGATCTCGACCTAAAAGCGTACAAAATTCAACTTATGCAAGAATTGAATTTGCGTCATATTTTCAGTGAATGGGCTCTGGAAAAACTCAGTGAAAATCCAGTGTTTTATCGTGAAATTTTGTTCAGTGATGAAGCCTATTTCTAGCTCAAAGGATACGTTAATAAACAAAATTGCCATGATTGGGCTGATGAGCAACCCAAAGAGTACCAAAAGCTACCATTACATCCATTAAAAACAACGGTATGGTGTGGTTTATGGGCTGATGGAATCATTGGCCCATATTTCTTCACAAATGAGGCAAATCAAAATGTTACCGTCAATGGACTATGTGCTTCCTGAAATTCAAGCACATGGTCTCGGTGTGCTCTGGTTTGAACAAGGTATACAGCGCGTGAAACAATGGACTTGTTGAGATATCATTTTGGTGAGCACTTAAATTCACGTTTTGCAACGGTAAATTGGCCGCCTAAATCGTGCGATATCAAACCTTTAGACTATTTTCTCTGATGATATGTAAAGTCTCAGCTAAGGCAGCTACGATTGGCCCTTCGGAAGCCAACATTACTCGTGTTATCCACGAGATACCAGTCGCTATGCTCAAACGATTCGCCCAAAATTCTACCTTCCTAATGGACCACATCTGACGTAGTCGTGATCAACATTTACATAATGTCATTTTCAAGAAATAAATGCCATAAATTGGTCTTTTATTCAATAATAAAAATTTTAACTTTGCTTCCAAATTTATGTATTTTATTTTACATTATATATCAAATCTTACGATGAATCACCCTATATTAATTTTCAAAGTTAAAAAACTTTGAAACAATGTTTTCCGAACCCGAGTTGATGAAAATGCAACTTTATTGTGAATAAATGGTTACAATTCAAAGTATTGCTCGTATTGTGGCTGTTTTTCGCGCATTGTTCATTGATGCAATCGCATCAATGGAAGTTGATACCGTTCCCTAGTGATAGTTTCGTTGGGTTTCAACAGTTTTTAATAAATAACATCGATCTTGTCCCAACAAATACACAGCATAACCTTCGCAACGTGAATATTCAGCCGAGCCGACGACGCAAAAGCATGACCGGCATCCCATTTTGGAGTTGCTTTTATGAATCCAATTTTCATCGCTCGTCACGATGTGATAAATAAAACTCTTACTATTTTGCCGCTGGAGCTGTTGTTCATTGATGAAAAAACGACGTTGAACGTCCGTCCCTTAGCTTCAAATAATAAGGAACTCATTTTTTTTTTTTTTTTTTAAAATCATTCCCAACGCATGCAATTGCTTGGGAATGGCTTGGCGGGTAACTCTTAATGCTGAAGCAAGCTCTTCTTGCGTTTAGCATGAATTCACATCGAGCAATGCCCCAAATTCAGCGTCTTCGAAGGAATTCGGCCTTCCTTCACGCGGACGGTCGTCAACATCGAAATCATCCCTGTTTTATTCGAATGAAAGAAGAAAATCAACACTTCCCGCTAATGACGATTATTTGGCACAAAATCAGACTTTTTCACACAACCAAAAGTATTTTACACCAAAACAAAATCACTAATGGGTCAAAACGGTTTGTTTACCATATGTCTTATCTTGGTTCGTGACGTTTTGGATATGTCAAAATCGACCAGCACTTACTGCTGGAGCCATCTATTGGTTTAGTTGAGAGAGTTAAGAACTTAGTTATGCACCTAATATGTACAAGTACTCGTATATTCTTGTTAAGGATACCGAATACTACAAAGTACTAAATTTTCAAGGATAGTAGAACTGTGCGGGTTCAACGCCACAATTACCCGATAGTAATATTGTGCCATATATTGTGTTTGCACTTAATAGACTGCAACAAGAAAGCTCTTCCTCTCTACTTGTTAGGCATCCGCCCTATCCTCATTATTTTATTGAACAAAATAGTGAGCTATGTAAGTTTAAGATTTGATCGCCATCAATATTTTGGGTTGCATGTCCCTGCGTTTTCTTTTTGTATGCGAAAATGTCGGTATTCTTTCCTTCTAAAACAAATCTCTTTGTTCCCACTTAGCAGACATCCATGCTGATCTTCAATATACTTCGGCAGTTGAACCTATGTATTACCGGGGTTTTCTTCGTTGTGAATCTGGAAAACAAACCGTGTCAGCTGTAAAATCTGTCAGATGTACAATACAGGGTGTCCCAGTTTAGCAGCATATTCCTGAAGTTCCGCCAAACAAAATATTCTATGACAAGGGGGGGTCTATCCTCACTCCATTTCAAGTTACAGCCCATCAAAGTGGGTGACCTCTAAACTAAACTAAACTAGTTCAGGTACAAAAGTAGTTTTAGATGTTTCGAAAAGATAATTCAGTAGTGCATACACGTCTTAAATACTTTGGGTACATCTGTGCAGCAACAAAAAAGTTATGGCTCGTTAAACTCAAAATTATGAAAATTTGCGGTTCCATTTTTTTTACTTAAAAAGCATTTTTTGAAAGAAAAAATGGTCAAAAAGAAGTGTACCTATTGAATTACTCATAAAATTTCTTAGATATTTTTTGTGGTCTTGAAAAGGACCTCTTTAGAACAGTTTATGGAATGTTTATATCAATTGTTCGAAGTGCCGTCCTTCCATTTGAATACACTTTTGGGCGCATTTAACTATTTCGGATGGCAAATTAACTGGCAGCAAAATACTTCTTATCTCTTCTGAAGCGGCACTAATATTCTCTTGGAGCTGTACCAGACTCGACATTTCTCTAAAATAAACCTTTTCTTTTATAGCATCGCAGAAGAAAAAATCCATGGGTTTTAGGTCAGGATCGTTCGTTAAAAGTATGGTTAAGGAACGAAGTTACCTCGCTGATACTGTGACAAGGTGCTCCATCTTGTTGAAAGAACATCGCCCTTCTCTGAACAAAAGAAACATCTTCAAGGAGCTTCGGCAATCGTTCTCTAAGAAATCCCAGGTTTGTGGAAGAACGTGCGAGCCTACTAAACCCCTATGCAAATACGTTTTGAATACATCTTGTGGAGATCAACTTATCAATCGGCTGTTCACTTACAGAGCAAAATGTCGATTGTAGATCAGGTGAAACAAAATCGCGGTACATTTACAAAGCTGGAAATATCAAATTGTCAAATTGGAAAAAAGAGAACAAAGAATTATTTAGAAGTTATAGCGTTTAAAATGGTTACATCTTCAGATTAGAAGTCACCCACTTTGATGGGCTGTAACTTGAAACGGAGTGAGGATAGACCCCCCCTTGTCAAAGAATATTTTGTTTGGCGGAATTTCAGGAATATGCCCTTAAATGATTATACTGCTGAGCTGGGATACCCTGTTTAACATTTTTCTTAATTACATTTTCTAAAATCCTCGCTGAAAGACTAGCGTTTCAAGATTGCTTGTTGTAGAAGTTTATTTCCTGAACTCACCGGAGCTCGCGTTTGAGCACAGCCATTTGTAAACTGACTTACGGATCTCTTGATTAAACTGCAACATTTTACAACGAAACATGCCAATAACTTGACCAACTAGATCATGTGATTTGAAATCAATCGATTTCTTCTTGCAGGGTTATGTATGGCTTTTGCCGATAACACAGGTCAACGGAACGATATTTTTTTTTTTTTTTTTAATTTTCCTTCCAATAATTATTTTCTAATTCTTTCTTCGGAAAAGTAACTAAGCTCATCGATTATTTTTGAAAACAGAGAAATGTGTTGTATTACGTAAAGTCGGTAAGGAGCGGTGGAAGAAGATTGGACATTCACATGGCTCGTTAGCGAATTCACCCTTAGTGAATGCACCATACCGCAACGGTATGGAATATTTTGTGTTATGGTAGCTACAAAAGTTTTCTCTACACACTGCCTGACTCGAACTGCAACTTTTCAAAATGCTATAATTTTTTAATTTTTTGATAAATTTTATTGCGCCAAAGCAAAAAATGTAAGAAAATACATCAATTTTCAAATTGTATCAGTAGTTTTCAATATGTCTACCTTTGGCGCGAATAATGGCCTTGAGACCGCCGAAGAAAGCATCCCACGCTGCACGCAAGTGGCTCTGCGTTATTTTGGCCCATTCCCGGTGAAGTGCTTATTTGAGGTGGTCCAAACTTTGGTATTTTTTAGTGCCAACCTTCGCCTTCAAAATACCCCAGACAGAGAAATCCAACGGATTTGCATCCGGTGCATTTGCAATCAATTGGGTCGAAGAAATGAAGTGTGGAACATTGTTTTTTAAAGAATCTTGGTTGACGCGCACTTTGTGAGACGGTGTCGAGTCTTGTTGAAATGTTCACGGTCTCCGACCGAAATGATTGTTTGCCCAAAGCTTCAATACTGCCTCTAAGTCAATTTCACGGTATACGATCAGATTAATTTTGACGTCACGTTCTAAAAATACGAGCGGAGATCGACCATCGGCGGTTATGGCGGTCTAAACCATTACCATCGTTGCTGCTTGCTTTCTGGGGGCCGTCCGAAGGTGTACATTTTCGAAGGACCTCTCTGGCAAGTAAATTCGGTCATTTTGTTTATTGACATCGGAAAAAACCAAATTCGGCAACTCACCACTTTCGTGCACGCGTAGCAACTCCTTCGCTCTTTCGACTCTAACTTTTTTCTGTTGCGGTGTAAGATCGTGTGCTTTTTGGAACTTAAATGGCTTGAGCCCAAGCTCATTTTTCAGTATGTGTTCATGTATGTTGAGCTCACGAGCCATTTTTCTTCCACTTCGATGCGGATTTCGCTCAATGGCGTTTTGCAACGCGGCCAGTATCACGGTAACGAGCTATGGTTCGAGACACAAATGATTTATTCACGTTGAGGTGCTAGAGGGTTCTAACGATAGCTACTTGTGGTTTTCCAAACCAACTGAGACGCAAATCATAAATAATTAAAATTTGAGCTCGCTGTGATGAACGGTTTGGAAATTATAGCAGTCTGAAGTTGGTTGCAGTTCGAGTCAGGCAGGTATACCAAACAGCCTTGCTTTTACTTTGCTTGTGGGATAGTAGAGCAGACAATTTACACTACCATCAGCACTCATGGCCTATGTGAATCGAGTTGGAGATATGAAAACATAATGTTAAATGTGACCTACCTGTTGAGACCAAACACATATGGATGGCTCCATTGCATATAAAATTAAGCCTTATTAAGCAATTCGTTAGAGCTCTTCTTCAAGATTGTGAAACTTTTCAATACCTAAGAAAACTGTTTCTTAAATCATCCAAAGCTTCAAACAAAGAAAATACTCGTACATAATAGCCAGTTGCTCAATACTCATGAAAGTCGAGCATGGGACAGCCTTAAAGTAGTGGTCCATGGTTATCTCGCAAAGAGATGGTATGCGATATAAATATGATTTTGGCTTTATTTTGAAGCTACGTTCATACCATTATGTGGCCTCGCTGGCAGTGCTTGAAGCGGTCGGTCCAATATTCGGTGCGGTGTAATTCCAGCAATGGCATGTCGAATGTTGGCTTCGAGCTCGTCCAAAGTAGTTTGCTTGTAAGAGTAGACTATGGACTAAGGACCCCAGAGAGAGAGAGATGACCCAGTCGCCAAATTTCTGCTTCACAACTTCGAGCGTTGCATTGCTTATATAGCATGTAGTGCCACACTTGTGAATTGTTTTCGCTCCAATAATGGCAATGTTGCTTTTTAACATAACCCCTTAACCCAAAATGAGCCTCGTTCGGGAAGATGATTTTTTTGGCCAAAATCTGGATCTTCGGCAGACACTTCCAGCACACAATTGTCTATGATCTTCTGATTTAAATTTTTGTATCAGCACAATCTTGCACGGATGTAGGCCCAAACCGAACCGGTTTGACTCTCTAGCGATGGCCTCTTCAACCACCAACATGCCCACGACCAAATTCACGTTGCGTATTTACAAATGAGCCGGAATCTCGATATTTTTTAATAATTTGGCAAACCTTACTGAATACTTTGACAGCTAAGTGTCATTGGTAACTTTGACAGCTGCTGAAACATAACAATTGCTATCTAGTCACCCTTCATAGGTCACCTGTTTGATTTCAAAAAAGCTTGAAAAATTTAAACTCAAACATGCTCACTTGGACCAATTTAAAGACAATGTGGGTGCCTATCTGGAAAAAAACAGATTTAATGGAATTTGAGCGTCGCTATCAGGGCCAATATAATGAAAGGATGATTGGGAATCTAATTTGGGGACTATTGGGGGCTAATATGTGCAAGACAGTCCGTACAAATACGTTTTGTATTTATTTTTAACAATTATTTGTTGGTATATTTTTAAGTTGTTATTTATTTACTAAAAAAAAATCAAATTCCATGCCAAAGATTATTTTTAGTTTTAAGTATAAAATGGGCGTATGCGGCGTTGCTCGTGCAGTATGCGGCGTTACTACGTTCTGCTGGAATCACACATCCTCTAGACAAAGTAAAAAAATTAATTTATCATGGCTCTGTAGCGCTGTGGATGGTATAATAACGTTTTGGCCCGCGCCGTTATAAAAAAAAAAAAAAATAATGGTCCAATAATTTCTCCAGCGTAAACAGCACAAAATGCAGTGACTTTGGGTGGATATAAAGGCTCCTGGTGCATTATTAATTTTGGTTGTTCACGTATCCACATAGTTGGGAATGAATGTCGTCACTTATGACTATTTTTGACGTAAAATCGTCCACTTCGTTGAGATTCAGGAGGTTGTGAGCGTAGGTTAGACGCGATTCACGGTCAACACCCATCAGCTGACTGCAGTTCATAAGGAAACATTTTCAAGTCTCTAAGCCAAGATAATGTGCCGTATATATGTGCGTGGAATGACCATTAACGTGATAGGTCGTCCGGTCGATGTCGACGGAGCTTCTATTACAACTTCAGCCACTGAAGCGAAATTCTCGGCCAAAAGAGAGACTGTTGTTCCAGTCTTTAAGAGATGTGCAGTTTTGCATTGAACGACCACTGGTAGTCGGGCGGCCAGTAAAAACAGACACGAAATGAACGTTGCGCCAAAATCAAAAACGAATTCTTCATCAAAAACAACGTGACGATTTTTCTGCGCTCTTCAGGAGTGTAGCGTTCCAAATTCTAATTTTGTTTGCTTCACAAGTGTAAAAATCGCATTAATATTCGACGCAATTTGTAGAATCTATCGCACTTTCCGATAGGGTCATACCTTGCACAATAAAGCGATAAAAAAATAAACTTTTCTAAAAATCCGTATTTTCCTTCTGACAGCAGGATGAGAGAAATAAGAGTCAGGTAAGCAAAACTCAGACTCCAAGTTTGTGTTGACTCGAAAGCGTAATTGCTGAATTAAATACCAAAATATCTGTCCAAAATTTGACTGACAGGATGAGCTCCTTCAATTAGAGTCGAGAAAGTCATATACCCGAACTGCGTTCCATTTTTACCTTACTGTTAACTGTTCATAGGTTTTGAGAGTAAATTATATGGCTCCAGATACCACACCTCTATTGCTATCTTTTTGCCTTTTAGCAATGTTTGTAGTTTGACTCATTACCCACTTTTTCAATTTCCCTATTTCCGTTGTACCTACTTCGTTTGGGGTTGTCTTTTGGTGATGAAAGCAATTTTCTTCTCATGGGTACAACAAAAAGTTGCTTTATTTACGTGGTTATGTGGTTACTTTTGAGACACGAAAGAGAGTTTCTACATATCTCTTACATATTTCATCAAATATGTTTTACATATTCTGCGCGCTTTACTTTTTCTTTTGGACTATGGCATTTGTGAGCCATTCTGGCAAATAAAACGCTTAGAGGTGGTCTCGGTCCTTGTTGAAATTTTGCCAATTAATTTTCTCGACTTATAACGATTTTCGTTAATTTTTCTCTGGTTCCTTTATGAAATGATCTGTCTTCAAAAATTTCTTGGTTCGCCCAAGATCTCATAATAATCTTTTACATGTCGTTCCGCGTTATTATGGCAAAAATGGTAAATGGGTTTTGGTGTTGCTTCTTTAGTATAGTAGACTGTGTGATTTGTGTGAGTTAAGTATATCTGTTCGATTGATTTTCTCTTTCCGAAAGTACGCTTTCCTGACGTATTCTGAAAAGCATTTTCTTACTTGGTAATCTATTGAAAAGCTCATCGAAATTTCGCCAAAATATTTCCTGGGCTCATAATATTATTCCAAAACTAGTTTTCTATTGCCATTAGGCGGTCGTTAATTTTTGATATGCTTGTGAGTTTATCTAGGAGATATAGATGACGGGAACTCTATTCTTATTCTATTCTGATCCATAATATACAATATAATGTCCTCCAAAGATAACTACACAACTGGTCTCCTGGAAACTTAATATTGATTGATCTTAAAGGGTTCAATAGTTTAAAGGTTCAAAAAAGATTTCTTCCTTTGACACCTAAATATGGATTTGGAGTCCAGAAGTAACTAAAAAAGGATGTGAGTATTCCAAAGATAAAGAAAACTTTAAGATGTTAAGCAAAACAGTATCCAATAGTCCTGGTTCATCAGTGGCTCTTATTGCTTCGAAGAAACTAATGTCACCGTCTTGCTAATACCAATTCTAATAGAAAAAATGGAGAATACCGAGCTGGACTTTACTACAATAACCTCAAGTTCTATGCTGTGTATGTAGAATAAAAAAAAATGGATACACAGTTCCTTATTCCCGACAAAACAGTAGTAAACGAGTTATAGATGTTATTTATTGCGGAGTAGGACACACACATAATTATTTAGATGCAGTATATCTCGTCACAGAGAAGTAATAGTGCGAATGCTGGCTTAACTTATCCAGAAAAAAATTAGGCAAATGCAAGGGATGAAGGAGATTCAATGATTAGTATATCTAAGTAGTAGACCAAACGCCTTCTCATATCCTCAAGCAAGATAATAAGAAATAAGATTTCTAGTGAGTTTCTAGTGATACTGAACTTACATAACATCCACAGTGATAATCTAGTATACCCCAGATAGTTGAGAGTATTGTTTGAATCCAATTGAATCGGTTCGAAGGTAAGATAGCTGATAACCTCTATTTAAGATCGTCTTTTTCGAAAATAGAAAAAAAAAATCACTGAAACTGATCACTGAGTCACAAAGTAGTAGTCGTAGGCTTAAACGTTTTGTCGATTTTTTAAGTATTCCAGGCTTTACCGACGGTAGTTTTTGAAGCTTATGTTCTTCCACAAATGTTCTTTGAACAAATGAAAATTAATTGTTCTTTTTTCTTTTAAATTTAAAATTCCGCAGGTTTCACATAATTTCCAGACTTGAAAATTGAATCACAAAGTTCCCCAAAAGATACTCCCGAAATTTAATTTTCTCTCTATCTATGAACAACTTGATAAAATTGCCGACAAAATCATTTAACAACAATTAGATCGCGCGCGTACAACACTATTAAAATCAAAAAAATACTAAAAGAACCGCGCATTCTTGGTTCGATTTCCCGTTCGCGTTCGCATTCGCATTCGCGTTCACGTTCACGTTCGCGTACGCGTTCGCTATTCCATTCGTTAGCTAGCTAATTTGACATTCGCTTTATTTTTATTTTTTATTTATTTTTTTAAGTGCACAAGTATCCGTGAGCCTCTTCACTTTTTGTCAGCATATACCGTTCTGTGCTGTTCGTCATCATTGCCGCAACAACTTGACACTTTATTGATATTTTGATAATAATACAATTTAGGAGCACGCTATGTGACTGACTTCCGACACACGACTAAAAAGATACAAAAAAACACACAAAAAACTTAAAAAATAAAAAAATATCTAAATAAATAAAAACACACACTCGCATCCACATAACGAGGAGAGCAGAATTCCATGAGGCAGGAGCACCGAGCAGAGTACTGAGCAGAGCACCCCGACAAATCGAAAGAACAGTCTCGTGGAGTACAAATAAAAAAAAAAAAAATAAAAAAAAAAAACGTGGAAACGAAGTGAAGTGGTGGACATAGAAGATGTAAAGTGAGGAAAAAAAAAATCACCGACCGTCCGACCGTTCAGAAGCGTAACGCGGGACCCGAACAAACACCGCCACACAGTCTTTTACCGTCTCCGCCACTGTGTTTTGCCTACAAAAGCGGTACTTTTAAGAGAGAACACAACGCAAAGCAACAACAAAAACTTACCCCCCAACCCGTACGTGGCTTTTTGTGGGGTGCAAAGTTATTGTCTTAAAAAAAAATCACCGTTTTTTTCTGTTCACTTTTTTTTAGAAAATAAAACGAAGAAGGAACTTTGGTCGGGATCGGTGTTTTGTTTTTTTTTTTTTTTTTTTTTACCCCGAACTAAGGGGGAGTTTTTATTTACTTCCCTTCACTTATACTTTTACATTTTTGAGTTGAAGTTGGGTACCGTTTCATCAGAGTGTGCGTTTAAAAATTTTATATTTGAATTTATCGTCTTTTTTTTTTTTTTTTTTTTTTGTTTTGTTGGTTCATTTTTGGTTCCTTAGAATCCATGTGCAGATGATGTGGAGATGGGGCGATCATAACTTAAATCCCCTTGAGATACAACGGATAGCACGTCGCTGAATACGTTCCACAGGTATCTTCGAATTGTAGTCCACTTTAATCCTCTGATTGTTTTTGGGTAATTAGTTGGAAAACTTCAGCGGAGAGCGAAGGAAAATCCTCTCTCGATCCACACGTCACTAGACGTAAAAATTCGTTAAACTGCACTGGACACGCAATGGGCAAAAAAAAAAAAAAAAACAATCTTCTACGGCAATAGATTGAATAAAACCGCATTTGCTCTCTTTATTCCACTTGATTGGGCTCTGGTGTTTCGTTGATTAGCGGTGTATATGTCCATTTCACTCGAATGTCGTTAGACTCCCCTTTTTGGTGACTTTGTGTGTGGGAGCCCACATGAGTTCCACAAACGATTTTCCTGACTTTTTTCTTCCTTTAATGGTTTGTTTACAACTCACACGCTTTTACAGACACTTGTGCACTGGTATTAGTAAATTGAGTGCCCCATACTCTTTACTCAGCCTTAGTACATTTTGGAGCTAACATTCCCCACTATCTGAACTTTTAACCAATCAGAGGGTTACATTTGCTCCATCCTCTTCTGTCATCGTTTTGATGGCTTCTCTCTGCTTGTGTTGATTTTCTCTCTTTTTCTCATGCATTCCCCAAATTGGTTCTCATCACACACACCAGTTCAGATTGTGGTATGGATGCCCCGTGTACTATGAAAAACAGTGGAGCGAATTCGCCGCAGTAGAATAGTTGAATTGAAATGGCGTTGCATATGAGCTCCAAGTACTCGTTTGTGCTACTCGTACTCATGTTGAGTTGTATCTGTTAGATGCGTACTCATCCAATTCCATTTGTCGTGCAAGCAAGGGACGACGTCGACTTACTAATTATTTGTAGTGATGGCTGCAAGGAAGGTAGAGCGAAAAATTAAAGTTGCACATCTACGGATACTCGTACGGACTTACACCCGTCCATTGGGGTTTTCCGTGATTTTGAAGATATTTTTCCTTTTGCTTCAACTGCCTTTGGTTTTGGGGTTTTGCTGGAAAAATGTCGCACTGCTTTGTGGAGAGAATATAAGTTACCAAAGTTTCTACAAAGATTGTGAATGAAAATGTATCTTTAAGATATACAGATGAATTGTATATTGTTGTTGTTGGTTGATGCTATTGATTGGGGGCTCAAGTAAGTGGCTGTTGGTTAAAAGGGGACATTCGGGCGGTTAACTGGGTGGTTTCGCGTCCTTTTGTCTGGCAATTAAGTGAGGGAATTGAGTTGGTTGGAATATGTTTCAGAAGAGTTGTCGGTTGAATATTTGCATAAAATTTACAGTCGAATCAGTCAATAGTTAGGTGAAGGGTCTCGAAAGAAAGCCCTGTATTTGGGCAATTGCCTATCTTTCTTGGGTTTTACGGCATCATGTATCGACTTTCAACAACGATACGTTATCCTGTGGATTGCACTAATTAACTATCCTGATTTACACATGCATGAATGTATCTCGTAGTTCTGATGCACGGCTACGGCAATCCGTTGCTTGTTTATTGTATAAAGCTAAAACGATGGAAATTTATGGTCTTTCAGATCTTACTGGAGGGTTTACTAACTCCTTGTAGACCTATATAATCCATTCGACGGTCTACTCACTGAAGTAGACTCACTTAAGCCAGAAAAGAGCCTTTGGATCACAGCATCTCAATATTCTCACACCAAAAAATGCCTACCAGGAGATTACGTCTACCTGAATCTATCAGAATTATCCAGGGGTCGAAATATTCGCTGCTTTTAGCAAATCCGAGTACTCTGCTGACCGTTATTTCGGACAGATCTATTAGATTAATAAAGAAGAAGTCACCTAGATTATACAGAGTGGGGCAGCTTCAAAGCAGATAATGAACATGCCCAGCTCGCTCGAAAATCGTTTAGAGGGAGGAAAATTCAGTTGGCTTGCTTTCTAACTAAGCAGAAGGCTACTATGAAACATACTAGGATGCTTAGATACGACCATTTCACAGGTAAGAGACTCGAAGTCAAATTTGTCTGTTCAGATTGGAAATTATGTCCTCTGACTGCCTGTAATTAGTGAGTGAATAACTTTGGGATGCCTGGGGGTGTGCCACTTTTGGAAAGCTCTTCAGTTTTACAATTTCTCCCAATATCCCGGCATTCTGGTAGATACTAATGTGAATCATCAACTGTTTGGGCATTTCGTCGAGAGAAACACGACATTTAGCGACGTTCAAATTAAATCTGTTAGTATAAACGTAAACATCCTCTGTTAACATCACATTCCACTTCAAGCAAGAGATTTGCCAGTGCAAAGAGCTCGGAAGGTACAACTTCTTTTTGAGTCATCAGTGCATACATTGATCGATTTTGTCATCGGCTAAACGTCACTTATTCAGTATAATTCGGGTCGTAAAGGATTTTTCATCAGATGCGATCAATTTTTCCGATATGGATTCCCTGAACTCACGCATACCATCTTCTGCAGATGTTACAGCTGAGTTCTAGACCCAATCAACGGCGGTTAGGTAGAAGCTTTAATTCGAATGATTGAGCGTTTATTGGAAAAATTCGAATCGACTTATTCAATCCAGAATGATGCCATGCTATGAGACATTGAATTGAATATTGCGGTTGTATGGGACTCGGTAGGCCAAGACCGCAACGAATCGGTTCCGTGGCGTTCTCAAAAACAGTGCGTCTCCCAACGTATCTAAGCCATATTTTTCGAAAAGGCTTGCCTATATGTACGAATAGGACCGTATTGACCATCGTGCTCGTCGAACTTTCATTGATTGAAGGCGGAGAAGATCCAGATTTGTGCCGAAAAATCATCCTCAATGACAAGGCACATTTTTTGTTTGAAAAGCTTTAAAATTTGACGCATTTTCGAGCGAAAAGCCTTACCAAAAGCAGCCACTGTATGCCGAAAAATTGACTTTTTGGTGTGATTTTCGTGCCAGATGTGTTATTGGGCTGTACATCTTCCGAGATGATTCCAGCGAGTTGGTTTGTATAGAATTTTTTTTTTTTTAATAAATTGGACTTCTGGAAGGCTTAGAAGTTGAGTGGTTTCGGCAGGACGCTGTCAATGCCTAATATGAGGGTGTAGACCACATTTCTTTATAATGGTTTTTCTGCATGCATATAGTAGAGTCATACTTTACAGCATTTCTCTTCCAGAAGTCTAAGAAGATGATTGACTATCATGTTCTATAGAAATCAAGAGAAAACAGCACGTTCCCGTGTCACTGAGATGGGGATCCTCCTAATTTCGTGCAAATAATTCTTCTCGCGAGAAGTAAATTTAGCAAGACACTTTAAGGGACCTTAACTTCCAGACCAAATAGTGTTTCGGTTATCACCCCTACTTTGACATTGTTGAATACACTCTCAATGTTGAAGAAGGCATCATATCACGTTCATTGAGACAGTAATTCCTTTCAATAAGCCTTGTTATCGAATGCATTTCATTTGAGATGCAGTTGCAGGTTGAAGTACGTTGAGACGTCGGGACAAAGGTATCGAACCTACACTCAGGCGATGATGGATGCCAGTAAATGTTTCCACGATTTTCATTAGAAATGAATGCTGACAGGCTTATAGGTCTGAAATCAGTGGGATTGTCGTTCGAGCCTCGTTTTTCTCTAGGTATACCACTATAATGACCTTCGTGCATACATAGGAATGAAAAGTTTGCCATTAAAATTACTTCTAACTATGTTGGAGGTTTTTTTTGTATTTCGGCAGAGAAGATGGTCTAGTCGGCTTTCGTTCCGGCGGCCATATTATGTTGATTGAGTTGATGTGTCTTCGGAGGATTCGGTTTAGCTTGTAGTGGCTTTCGAGAACACTCCTGGAAATGAAAATCCCCCCCCACTCCCAATTATTAAGGTTACGGGGTTAGATCAATACTGGCTTTATCGAAAAGGCTTTCTGATTGACGCCACTGAAGGCTTCTATGATTTGACTATTTACATTACGAGCGGCCGGTTATGGTATCCATGTTGAGAGGCTTGGTCTACCGGTAGTCCACTAGGACTTAAAAGGACCATGGATTCTAGGTCCCTGACTTGAATGAGGTAGGCCCAATAGTGGGAACTACATGGTGGCTGTGGTTTGAATCTAAGTTGCAGGAAAAGTGTTCCACAAATTGGTTGACCCGATGACGTTACAAATGAGGACTGGGTGCAGTGACCCTAAAATCGTCAAGAGGTTTTAGGTGCA
This sequence comes from Volucella inanis, assembly GCA_907269105.1. NCBI lineage: Eukaryota > Metazoa > Arthropoda > Insecta > Diptera > Syrphidae > Volucella > Volucella inanis. The sequence continues at coordinate 47,884,171 of OU026157.1, read as the reverse complement.
TCGTGACTCAAACCAAGGGTGGAACTTGTGTCTTCAACACAGACTACGACTTTGGTATTACCGAAAGATGGTAACCTATAGCCAGGCACCAGGATAACCCTCATAGATGTAAGGCATCCCGCGAACTTAAGTCTCCCACAAAAGAAGTTATCGGAAATGAAAATTAATTTAGATTAGGTAACAGTGGCCGTTTTAAAAACCAAACCACTATTGAGCCATTGTGATCCTCCTACTCTGAGAACCAATTTGAGCTTCTGACGTAAGTAGGAGACTATTAACGTCTATATTGTTTAGATCGCTATGGTTACAGGTCCAGCTCTTCTGGACATTATGAAAGAGCTGGACAGGTCTATGCAACTTTAGCGAAAATCGTTTGTAAACGCACCAAACTTTCCTGCGTGCTTGCCTATAAGACAGTGTCCTATATGATAGCTCTGAGAGGCTTCTTATTTATTGAAATCAAACTTTCGAGCGAATCAGATCCAGTTTTGGCCAGATTTCTTTGGTCGCTAAACATGTTGATCAAACAGTTATGTTTGTTCTTCCAATAGAATTCAGCTCTAGTTTCAGTTTGCACGTATAACGTACTTGGTATACCGATGCTACCTTTTTCAGGAAGGATAGCTAGAGTGGTTTCAATTTTATCGAGTTCATCGGCCCAACAATTCCCTGGAATATCTCCGTGCATCGACACCCAACATACGTGGATGTTGAATTGCTTTGTCATCTTACTGAAAGATGAGATGGCGGTCAATTACGGTTTTAGAATTTTCTAAGACCGAGTCCAGGGATTTGATAGCAGGCTGACTGTCGCCTGTTTCTTCAGCCAGGACAGGACTTCTTTAATCGTTTAAAGGTTAAACCATATCAAATATGATATGAGTAGTTCATCTGTCCACCGTATAATCGCTTTAGCTGCATTAGCTGCCACTTGTCTGCAGAAAATATTGAAGGGTATCAAATGAAACAGAATATCCAGGGCGTAACGCTTCGCTTATGCAAAGACATGTTGTCTTTTAGAGTTTGCAGAGTTTGCTGTAATTGACTGCATTGCCTAAAGCCATCCTAAATAATCACTCGGTATCTATCTTATAAACGTGACGTGTAGGCAGTAAGAAGTGCGAGATTGATGGGCCCACTGGTTCCCAATAGCTTTTTGCAAGAGGACAAATCTTCTTTACTCTTTCTTGAATATTAGCCAGTTTAGTTTCCTGTCGAAATATTTCGTTCATGATGTTCAGATGCTTTCCTGAGACGGCGGTAGCAACGATAACCACTTGCTTCCAGATGTATCAGCAGTTCATGGTACACTAAGCTCCAGAGAATGGGTGAAAGAACACCATCCTGCAGCGTACTTCTGCTACCAAATCTTTTAACTGAAATCTTATCCAGTTTGGAGTTAATAATCTTGCTACTTAGCACTGATTAGCTCTCCAAAGAAAGACATCTGCCTTCAGATTTGACAATGCAGTTATGATTGCGGATGTGTTGCCACTGTTAAAGGCACCTTCTATGTCCAGGAACACGTACGCTTTATAGTCTAGGGACTAGGGAGTGTTCGATGTGGCTAGGTAGTGAATATAAGCCGTTTCTACCAATTTTCCTTCACAGTAGGCATGTTGAACCGCATCAATTAGTCGTTCTAGAGTTTTCCAAAGGAATGATAAGTCTGAGGTCCTTTGGGACAACATGAGAACATTTTCAGGCTTTGCGAATGAAAACTACTTTAACTTCTCTCCATGACCATGGAATGCGAATCATTTTTACGCAAGTCCTGGTGAGATTCATTAGCGTTGGCAGGATGATATCTGAGAAATTTGTAGCCCTGTATGTGCTCGGTTACAAGCGGCCCATCAGACTTGAATGCAACTTGTATTCTGCAAACAGATAGTGAATTTTAGTCGCGACATTAGTAGTTAATCTAAGGTTGTTACTGGCCGTGAATATGGAGCTACCTGAAAAACGGGTGTGGAATGTGATGAGGACATTAACACAAGCAGCTAGGTTTCGTAGGATTGATAGAGCGGATTTTTCTTTGTCGCGATCCTACGGAAGTTTCTGTTATTTTGCCACAAAATGCCATTGGACACTTAATAGATATGGTCTTATCTATTCAAACTACTCGTTTTAAAGCCGTCTGTATTTGTCGACTTCTACAGAAAATATTATTTGTTAGTTGCTTCTCAGGATATAAGAATATCGTAGTGGTTGATGGGAATGAAAGTCTCCCCAATCACATTCACATCTTGTACACGATATGAAGCATATGCAGCTCTTTACGTTCGGACGCACAATGAAGAAGTTTCATTCGACCAAATTTGAGATCATTTGAGCTGAGTTTTACTTTCGTTTTATAGATTCTCAGCACATTACACGATGTAATATTGAATTAGAAATAGGAAAAGATGGTTTGTTCACTTGTAAGATTCTTTCGGTGTTTTGTTGTAAAATTGCCACATTTTTGAGCCTACTTAAGTTTGAAATGTGGCAATAACGGTGTAGATATATCAAATTTGACATCAACATCGAAAAGTTTGACGATTTTATTGGGACATGTCCTCAGAACGTTTTGTCATACGAGTGCTAGAAAAATTGGAAAAAAACTTGAACAATTCATCTCGTGTGCCGATCAACTCGGATGAAGCACCATCCCGGGTCACCGCGTTTCGCTAGATTTCCTAATTCAATTAAGGTCGTCATTTGCTCCAGGACGAATTTCGTGAAGGTCGTTGTGCCAGAACTGTGGGGGCAAGATCGTCATGTGATTTATCGTTTAACTGAGGCGTGCTTGGGCATCAGTTCCACTCGCATACCATACATTTAATATTCCATAAATAGTTGGTCGTCAAAAAGTTTTCTTCACGTTGGAACCGCAATTTGACTAGAAAGTCCTATGTCGATTGTTCCAAAGAAATGTTAAAAAAATTCTATCGCAGTGCTTCAAAAGATGCCTATAAGATCCTTACAGGCGCCGAATTGAGGATCTATGCATATGAGCCCCAAAATTAAACAGGAGTCGATTGTATGGGTCTTTCAAAACGAAAAATCCAACAAAAGCCGTTCTCGCACGAGTAAATGGTCGCCGATGTCTTCGAAAAAAACGGACATGTCGCCAACGTCCCACTTGAGGAACGTAGACCATTTAATTCGAAATGATAGACCAGCGTTTATTTGCCAGAAGTCTTCGGAGAGATAATCAAGTACAACCCCCGAATACGGATCATTTTCCACCACGCCAATGTGAGCTCTCACAGGTCGCCGCAAGCAACTGACTTTTTGAGCACTCAAAACATTGAAACTCAATGGCATATCAAAAATAAATTGCCAGATCAACGCATTTCGACGCCTGAACAAGCAGTGGACACGTTTAAAACGCATGTTTTGGAGTTACCTCTTTTGGAGTGGAAAAAGTGCTTCGAAAATTGGTTCAAATGCATGCAAAATTGTATTGATCTTCATGGAGAGTATTTTGAAAAACAATAAGTCTATCTTTGATGATAAATATTTGTTTTTACTTCTTTTTGTCAAGTTTTCCAATTTAGTAGTATTCTACTTCATGACTACAGCGTAGGATTTCTAAGTAGTATCAACCTGGTCTACTTAAATTTTTTTCTGTCAGTTGGTCTGCGACAGGGACTGGGGCTTCGATTTAATTTCCACTAAGCTGTCAATTAATGCCCTACAATAGATTTGTTAACAACCCCTGCCTTAATAGGGCACATCCAGTCGAACAACTAACGGATGTCCTGGACTACTCCAAAGAAGTAGTCGATGGGATGGGCTGACCAAAAAAGGAAAAAAGACGGCAAAAGCAACTCTTATTTGAATCCGGATTCGTTGTTAAAAGCAGTCTTAAGCAAGAAGTCTTCAGTAACAATCCGTATTTAGGTTAAATTTGCCCAAATTAGCCTTATAAGCGTGCACGTCCACAGAGACGTTTTGGACAAGACTTACGAGCAGTGCACTAGGTATGAGATTAAGATTTAATGCAAAGCTAGGAGAAGATAGCATCTTGCCTAAGTCTGTCTCTAAGGACAAAATCCGTATCCAAATAGACGTTACTATCACCATAGTAAATATCACACTTTTCCATTCTTCTTATAACCACTTTTTTATATATATAACTAACGCGCGCTTAAGGGGATATTAGTACCCTCAAAATGTTTGCTCATAGCGGTGGCGAAGGAAACTTAGGGAGGAAAAAAATAGAGGTACTTGTTCACGTTGGTTTTGAATGTTTGCAGATTATAACGACTAGGAAATAAAGGTCTCGCCAGGGCATTCCAAAAGCGGATTAAATGGTTTAGGAAAGAAAAACGATATTTTAGAGTAAACTGACGAGCATTCATAGCAAAACGGTCGTTACGCTTAAAGGTTTGAAGGGCGGAATTCTACTGGCAATTTCAAAGGAATACTGGTTCTGAAAATAGCGATAGAGCAGACAGCAGACATTTTGTTGGTGTTCGAGGTCTATTGACTGGGTGGTATTAGCATCACCTACGAGTAGTGCGATAAGGTTTTAGGAGCACCTGACCAGATGTAGGCATTGTACTCAAATTTTGGGCGGATCAAATGGAGTGAAATATTTCTTACATCGCTAGAAAAAATATAGACATTTCCCAGCATTTTGGGTGGCATCAAATATGTGGCCATTCCAACATAGGTTATCGTTGACACACATACCGAAAATTGAGAGTTTTCGGTTTCGATGATTCAAGTGCTATTGTGTTTTGGAAGCATTAAAACCCACTCTGGGGTGCTTCTCCATTTAGTGATGATGTTTATATCGGAATTTAGCGAGCTTAACATACGCTGATGTTCGCGTTCTGCAGGCGAAGATCAGGCACATGAGCTTGGAGTTGTCCAAGACAACTTGAATTGAACCTTTCAAGAGGTAATTTATAAACTATTGAAGGAGAGATTCATTGATCCTAAATGTAATCATTTTCGAGAACGCATCCTTATGCCAAACTCTGTCAAATTCCTTAGAAATATTAAGTGCAACTATCATGTTTTCGCCAGATTGACGTACGCTTTGGTTCCACTTTTCGTTGAGACCGTATTGCTAGTCATTGGAAAGTTTTCGTATTTCGACATATTCCATGAGCTGACGTTAATCTGCGTTTCCATGATATCGGAAAGAAGGGATATAAGTGTCAACAATGGTTTTGTAGGAAGAGAAAGAAAAAGATTCGCCTTTTTTAGGGACGGGCTGGAGAAATGCTGTTTTTCATCTTCTCGGAAAGGGTAGGATCGATGGAAAAGTAGTGGTTTAGGCAGCGTGAAGGGACACCGCTTCAGAAGAAGGGGAGATTTACCATCTGGAATGCGAAAGTGAATTCGTCCCGTTGAAGAGTCAACGTACTCAAGTGTAAGTGAAAACAAAGCACAATCTGAAAGTGTTGAACTGTTCACAAAGTGCGCAGCTGACAGCTGGAATATCATTGTAAATGAGCTTTGGGATGGAGGATGAGTTAGAATTTTAAATATTTTTGATTAACGACCAACAATTTTTACTACCTTTGGGACATTGTTGTATTTTTTCTCTAAGTTTTTGATCGCATTCGAATTTTATAAGCTTAAAAAAGGCGTTGCAGTCAATCCTGGCTAAAGTCGTATCGCGCCCTTTTTTTTGGCTTGTGTAAACCCTTGGACGTAAGGGGGCCAGTGGAAAAAGTCCGGAGAATGAGTTTTTGAGTGGTGCCATTGCTCCAACCTGAGTTCTTGGACCGCTTGATGCTTGATGCGCAGTTGAAATGTTGTGGTTTTGGCCTAATCCAAATTTTAGGCAGTTAGTAATAGCTCGCTATACCTTGAATTGGTCAGGTGGCCACAGGAAGCTGCCTACAACACTCTAATAAACAGGCCAAAGAATATCACGTCTATCTGATTACAAAATCCTTTCGGAGTCAGTACAAACTAAGTCTTTACTAAGAACTAACTTTTCTCCTGCAAGAAATTCCTTCACATTCTCGCAGCAAAATCTTTGAAAAATCTGTTAACTTTATTAAAATTGATCACCCAGCATGGTTCGCACACAAAGCAGAGGCGGCCATAATATCCTTTTGATTTATGGTCACCGTAAAAACTTTAAAATTGCAACATCAATAATAATTTCATTTCCAAGCACATGTGCTTATGAAACAAAAATTTTTTCTTCGCTTTTTTAACATTTCTACTCTAAAATGGGCGTGGGCCCATTTATGTACACAGAAGCTTGCCACTTCTGCATATTAAAAGCACAAATTTAGCATACATACACAGGATACTTATGCGCACATAAAACTGAAGGACCCTCACATCGATCTACTCCTCTCCTCACCTCGTCTCCCCCATAACAACAAAAGGAGCATTTTAAAATTTATGTATAAGAAGAGTAGGTACCCCAACACTCACACAACGAATGCCCGGAACAACATTCATGGAAATATTTCAGAAAAAAAAAAAAAAAAAAAAAAAAAAGTATTTTCCATCATCCCTTTTCTGCACGTTCTAGATACGAGTATAACACGCTAGAGCCCTTAAAAGCTGTCATAGCAGAAAACTTCGCCCCTACTTCGAATCCAATCCACAAACAATAGCAAGGTGCTCGCGCTGGCGTTGGTTTCACATAAGCTGAAGTTTCTCAAGAAATATGATTCCCAAGCCACCCTCACCCTTGTCTTGTTGTTCTCACCACCCCAATCCTTGTTCAAGTTTCAGCTCCACACGTTTTGTGTTTAAAATGTAAAAAAAAAAAAAATAATTTTTTTTTTAAAGAAGCATTTTAGCAAGGGAGGAGAGAAGTGAAAAACGAGGAATTTATATGCCTCTGCCCATATTTCCCTATGAATTTGAGAAAAACGCTTTTTTATTGGGCAATTTCGAGCGCATGTCCCCCGCGCGCGTACATAGACGCATGTCGTCGTTCTTTTAGTCGTTTTTAGTCGATTTCAGTCGTCCTGTCCTGTCCTGTCCTGTCCTGTCCTGTCCTGTCCTGTCTACCGCCAACCAACAATGCCGCACACTGCATATAACAGGGCAATATTAATATTTGACTACCTCTACCCGAATAAAGTAGTTTTTCTCGCATTTGAAAATTTACCACCACAGTCCGCTGTATTTGTATGTAGCGCACATGCAGTGCACTGACTTTTCATTCTCTTCCCCCCCCCCCACCTTCTACATAGTTACTGGCTTCTGTGAGAACCAGCAAGGACGAAGTCTCCACTACACTTTAGTAAAACGGGACGCCCCCAAGTTTTTTTTTTTTTTGCTTCTCTCTCTCATATTTTCACATTTTTGAATTTATGAAAAATAATTTCCACCCCCTTTGACTCGAAAGCAGGATTGGAGCACTATGGCTAACAAACAGCCACCTGCAGCTGGTGTCCTTTGTGTTCGGTTATGTGTGCTCGTATGAGAGTACTCGTATGTGTGAACTGGAAAATATTTTCTACTGGTTTTCATTTTCCATTTTTCTTAGTTTTTCAGTTTTTCAGGTTCTTGAAGAAGAATGGGCTACAACCCATAACCCAACATCCAATAGGGGGTGGCATTAGATTGGAAATTTTAATATGAGAATTTCCCACCCTGTTATTGAAGGGGATGAATTAAAGTTTTATTGTATTCTTCGCAGGCTTTTGTTGTTGCCTTATTAAATGGGAGAATTCTCAACTTTTCAAATGGATGCATATGTGTGGCCTCTAATACGCGGGGGTGGCGATGGCAGCGGAGAGAGGGTTTTAGTGGCCTACCTTCTACGATGGGAAATTATTTTTTAAATATTTATAACTACTTAGTGTTTGGAATGGTAAAGGCTCTAGGGGAGGATGGGTGGAAAAAGCATGTGAAAACTGCTTGAGTACTTATTGAAATTAAAAATAAAAATTTTCATGAAAAATGGACGCAATTGGGGGGGGGGGGATGATAGAATATAGAGAAATCCGCTTTCGATCGAATGATTTTAGGGGCGCACACAGGGTAGTGTGCCATTCAATTTGATTCAGTTTTCTCTGTTCGTGTGTCTTGTTTTTGTAAAAAAAAAAGAGAAACTTTTATAGTAACGAAAATATTTATGAAGGTTTTGATTGGTTTTCAGTTGGCGGAGTGCATAAATATTAATCATAATGCAGAATTGAATATTCTGAAAGATGTAGAGAGTATTTTTATATGTGTGGGGTAAGGAAAAATACAGTAGTAGGGGAATCTCTTCCAAACAACAGTCCTTCTGAAAATGATATAACTGAACAAGATGTCAACGATATAGTAAGTTACTTTACTTTTACTTTTGTTGACATCTTACACACCAGAGTGCTGCACCAGAGGCAGCACTGCCTCTCCAGCTAGCTCGATCCCTAGCTAGTTGCCTCCAGTTTCCCACACGTGTTAGCGTCACCTTTCAACTGTTAGCAACACTTTAGGTAGGTAAAGCTTTCATATACTACGTTGCCTTATAGTAGTATAATCGAAGATCCTACCGGCTTGACCACTGGTGTCCATCCTCTCTATATGACCTAGCCATGTGAGTGAAGCCTTTTGCCAGGTTCACATCTTTGTACAACCGATGTAGCTTCTTCACCACCTTCGATGGTTGGTTAACTTGAAATGATATTTTAGTCAATCTGCTTAAAACAGTAGATGTTTTCTTTACGAGATTGAGGACGTTGACAAATCTGACTCATTTCGTGCATAAAGGTATCACCGGCCAACTTGGCGACATTGCGCGGTGAGTGTCTTCCGACACTGGTCTTAAGGATATGCCGTCTGATGCAATAACACAATAAATTCTGTTGCCAAGAAATTACGAAAACGACTTTTGACAGAGTTTTAGTCGTCGAGGATGGCTCCAAACCTGATTTTAAATGCGACGTTGGTGTTCTTGGGCAAGAAAACTTGTGCTTGTCTTTAAATCTAAGAAATTCGCAATCCTGGTTAGAAGAATCGATAGAGGAGATGAAGTATCGGTGCCTGTAGCGACAACCAAGCTGGACCTCCGACCTGGTTCGAGAATAGAACTCTTTTCTTAACATAGTTCCAAAGCAGAATTCACTGGGGACTGTTTGGGTCCCTGGTCACAGTGGGATCACGAAATATGAAATTTCCTATTAATCAGCTATAGGCAAAGCGCAGGGAGAGTTTCATAAGACCTAGCATTCGGCTTGTCTGTATCTTCGACAGTTGTGTTTCATGACTGCAAATAAGTCCACAAAATATCTACTGGCCCTCAGTGGAAAAGAATGCTTACTGTTGCCGTGACGGAGCACTACGATTTTGTTAAGCACTTAAGTGTGCTACTCCTAAGTGAAACATGGTTCTGCTATACCTGCTGTAGAATTGGTTACAACACTGTAGAGCACTTTATCTGTGCTGGTACTTTACCACCGAAAAGCATGCTCAGTTTCTACGAAATACCGAAAAATTCCAGCAAAAATAACATACAGGGATATATTGGACTAATTTATTGCTGTAATGCTCTATTTTCACCGGAAAAAAGCATCTCATTTCAGTTTTCGTATGAAGCAGCTATTCAAAATTCAAATTTAAAAATTTGGTAGTTTCTAGTAGGTGTTTAGACCAGAGCGATTTACCTCTTGTTTTCCCTTCTCTTACATACATACTTTCACCTTACAATACCTCGGTACCTGGCAAACTCTTTACAATAGGAGCCGCCACAGCCTATATATCAGGAGTTTTCGCCCAACAGCAAACAAATGGCAAACTTGATCAAAATAAATGCCTTAGTCGCAATTCAACAAAAGGTCTCCCAACCAACCATAGCGAATCTAAGCAAATATTCTTCCGATTCCATTCAACCCTCTTATCCATCTGCATATGTGTATGCTTCCCATATGAACCCTAAACATCCATTGCATCTTCAACGAACACTGTTCACATTCCAAAAATATTATTGCAGGGACATAGGTCCAGAATACTCGATATACTGGGATAAAAGTGGCAAAGAAGAAATCATTAATGAAAAAAAAAAGTTAGAGCCAGACTGTAATCCTGAGGCATACCAGAATGCGGTGAATACCAGACTTAAAACCGTTCAAAACGGCTTAAATTGAACGTTGCCCAAACCGTTCACGAAGTAAATAACTTAATTTTGCTATGATTTTAAGCTATAAATAGAAAAACCGAAGAGAACCTGGTAGAGTAGAGTTTATTGAAGCAAATAGTGAAGCAAATACAGTCAGAGAGGAACTCATCACTATTAGTCAACAACTTGATGCTTTACAGAGAAGGGAGATTGTTGGTGACGCCGTCACCTTGATCTTTTTCAATATTTTAATCAGCTGTGCAATACAATTCAGTGTTTCAGTTCAAGTTCCAGTTATAAGAAATATTTTCCACATACAGAATCACAACAACTATGTTCAACAGTCGCTCACCACCTAAATAATTCCGCAATTCCTTAATCACGGCGAAAAAGACTCTGTATTACGTCCTACAGCTCTATACAGAAGACAATAAAAAAGGTCTGCGTCTCCGAGTTCTGGGAATCGATTTACTTGTCACGCAATTTCGGTAAAAGGGCCTGGTGCCAATATTAAGCGCAACTGTTTAGCTTTTGCCAGATTATATTAATGAACACTAAGGTTCGGTGGGCCATGCCATCAAATCGCCAGTGGGCCTGTTGCTACTAACACGGCAATTCATTTGGAAGTTCTCTTGTCCCGAGATATTTTATGATCTGACAAATTATTATCATTTTCACGGCCTTCAAGTGTAGAAACACTGTCGTCCGACAAATGGAAAACAGATTAATCATTCGGAGATAAAACATCGTTCTGAAACTTGTCTTGTAGACAGAAGGAGTCAAATCAATCCAAAGGAACAGAGATTGGCAAGAGTGATTCTTCGTTGTATTTCTGCTAAAGTGTTGTTGGTCAAATTTAAAGCAGAGCAAAGGTAAACGAAGTTCCTTACTACGTTGAAATTAAAACAATTCGACGATGTTGCGTGTCCCTTCCTCTTGGCAGCATATAAGACCAGATAAGAACAATAGGAAAAAATTTAAACAAAACAACAAAGGTGTGAGATATTTAATTGATTCTGGCTACATGCATGCGATTATGTGTGGAATAGCACATCAAGCAGTGCTTCAAGCGATCGGTCTAATTTTTGTTGACCGGGTCAATTAACGCGGTGTTATTCTGGCAATAGCTTGTGAAATGTTGGCCTCGAGCTCGTCCAAAGTGGTTGGCTTGTTAGCGTAGACTAAGGACTTGACGTAGCCTCAGAGAAAATAATCGAGTGATGTAAGACCAAGTCGCCAAATTTATCCTTCACAACTTGTTGCATTGCGTCGCTTTTATGGTTCGCTCTATACCTGAGACCATTGACGATTCATTTCGAAGCAAATAAAGTGCGAAGATGCCGCCATGCAATAAACTACACCAAATAGTCAATATTTGTGGATGAATTGATGCTTGGCCGAATACTTATTGACATAACCGCTGAGCTAAAATTGGGCCTCGTCCGAAAATATGATTTTTTGGCCAAAATCCAAATCTCCGGCCAACATTTTCAGCCCCAATTAGCGAAATACCGGCATTGTCTATGGTCATCTGGCTTTAGTTCTTGCGTCAACTCAATCTTATACGGATGTAGGCCCATATGAAATCGCAAAATAACCGCATCTCTGGCGATGCCCAATTCAGCTGATCGGCGCCGAATCAACATTTCTCGGTACTCTTTGATACTGGCCACTACAGCGGCTATGTTTTCTTCATTTCGCACCAATCAATGTCTGGCTGGTGGCTTAGGATCTAAAAGAATGTACTCACAATCAAACTTTTCCACGGTGCAACGAATCGCCTACACACTAAATCCAAGATTACGACCGACCTCACGACAAAATTTACGTTGCGTATTTTCAGCTGAGCTGGAATTTTGTAAATGTAAATTGTGCCTCCATTGTGCCTCCGTGAAAAGAGGGTGAGTATCGATTTGGACTTCTTGGCAATCGGGTTGTTGACTAAAGGTTTCAGACGTTCACGCAATATGGCAGATAAGATTTTGTATGTTTTGTTGAGAAAGGTTATTACCTCTAGCAGTTGATGGGTTCTCCTTTTTTTGTACATCGGACAAACGATGATGAGATTCCATTCATCAGGCAGACAATCTTCTGATCAGATCTGAGAAATGAGTTGGTTTATTCTCTCCACAAAATCATTTCCAGCAGCTTGGATAACATAGACCGGTAAGCCGCCAGGTTAACTTTGATATTGCTATCATTACTGCGTTATAGTTTTCCTCTTCATGTTCTTTTTACCTATTGGTACAACTTCAGTAAATTTTTCTACGCTTCTCGTTATCTTTTTTCTTCATCTGAGAAAGTCGATGTTTTACCTGTCTGTTCTGCTCGTAGAGCTCCCGAGCGGCTCTCGTCTTTCGTTGCAGCGCCGCTTTGTACGTTTCTTGTTTAGTTGCATTTGCTTACCGGCATTCTTCATCAAACCAGAAATTTCTTGATGGTGGTCGGGTGAAACCTACCACATCAGTTGCGGCATCTGTGATGGCACATTGACAGCATCACTACTGGCCTACGGTACATGATGCTAGCGGCATAGAAGTTGTTGAGAGATTTGAAGATACGCGTTCGGCGAAGATTTTGCAGGTTTCTCGCGATTCCAGCTTTTCTATTGTATATTGTCTACATTTGTAGATTGCACCTTGGCTGCAACAAAGTGGTAATCCGAGTCATTGTTGGTTGCTCGAAACGTTTGGACATCTAGACTACTGAAGGCATTCCTTACGTCTATCGTAATGTGATCAATTTGATTTAGCGTTTCAAGATTCGCAGAACCCATGGCCCCTATTTGTCTGAAATGAAAATCCCAAACGGCATTTTATTAAAAATTTCATAATCTAATAAGTGAGCTAGAATATGTTAAAATAATTTGAAATCGTAAGAACCGGTCCGAAAAATACTAAAAGATTGAAAAAAATTCATTTTTGGGATTATGTTTTGAGTCTGAACTTAGATCCTAGGTCACTAACTATCTAATCGGACAATAAGTCTGTTGAAATTTTGTTTACCAATTTAAAAAAACGCATTCGAAAGTTTTTTTGTTTCGTAAAAACCACATAATTTTCGTTAGCCGTCGAATCCCGGACCAAACAATTCATCGAATGTCTTTTCTGCTCTGTTTGTTTGGCAATCCGAGTTTCTTTGGTTGCGCGTTAATTGTTTTCTCTTCCAAGCGTATCCATTTCTCGTAGCGTCTCATTGTGTACCTGAATGCTTGGTTGGCAATTTAAGTTTGTGAGGTTTGAGAACCTGCAAACAGGGATCTAGAATTCAATTTCAATAATATTTTTGGAACAAAATGTACGCATAGGAGAAAAGATGACGTATTTCTTCCAAGGCACCTTTCTGGCAACCCATTCTCCGATAAACTTTCAAGAACGGGATGCAGAAAATCTTCTGCTTCCGGAAAAAAGGCTGGTTTGCGTGCGGAAGTTTTTTTGATCTGCGCTTTCAAGTACTGCAGCATTGCGCTCGTAAAGATAACAAATGAAAAATGAGAACAGCCCCTCAAGGTTGTACAAAAGGGATTGAATTAGACAGATGTGAACAACTGACACTGCTTCTATTTCGATAGGCAATTTGTTCCCCATGCCTTTCTGCTTACTTCAAATGAATGTCAACTTAGAACAGATAGACGTATCTTTACTTACTTATATGCCTTACTTACTTACTGCCTACAATTGCCCACGCGAAGTTGGCTTAGATGGGCGTCCTCTGCAGCGTTGTTCCTCTTCGTTGATGTCCAAAAATTTCCATGGCCATATGTTCAAAGTGACCTACTCATCTAAGCCGGATCATCAGAGCTTTTCTGACGAGATTGGCATCGCTTTACAACCCGTACAGTTCGCTTTTGAAATATCTAATTCATAATCTTTTGATCCCAGTGCGACCGAAAATTACCCAAAGACCTATTTTGTCATAGCGAGCGAGAGCATTTTCTACCGCTTTCACAGTGACCAAGTTCCTGTGCCGTATGATAGGACTCGTTGTTCGAAGGAGCGCTTTATTACCCAATTGCCTTCCTTGTCCAAAGAAGCAGCGATTAGCAAAAGTGATGTTTTGCATGATTTTTGCCCTGGTGTCGTTAACAGAGTTGATACCGGAGCTGAGGTAGACAAAGTCCCATATTGCCCCAAAGTTGTAATTGCCTAACATGACGTTTAATCCTGTCTTGTTTAAGTCCTTCTGTGGCATCGGTGGTCTCAGTTTATTAAATTATCGATTTTGACGAGGAAGCGTGTATCTCTATCGCCGTTCTGCATAGTCGATTGAATTTCTGCATAGGGATCTCAAAATTAGACGTAGTGCGTCTTTATAGATGCTGTCATATGTGGCTCTGAAATCAATGTAAAGGTTGTGTGTAGGGCTTGGAACTCCTGATTTTTTTTCCAATATCCTGGTCTAAAACAACACTTTGACCAGGCTGTTGACGAAGAATCTGAGGCGTTCACATAATAGGGCAAACAGGGTCTTAAATTCTTTGTTGAGGAGATTTGGGGCAGTTCAGGTGATTTCTCTTCTTTGAATCTGACAAAAAATACTAAGGTTTCATTCGCTGGGCATATTTGCATCGACCCAGATTTTCGAGGTGAGTTGATGCTTTAGGCCATTGAGTAAAGAGCAGTTTTCTTGTCTTAAGCTTGGAAATTGCTGTCATGACTTCACTTTTGTCGGGTGGACGGAAATCTTATCTGTTTTCGTTCAACCTGGACGGTTCAAAATGTCAGCAAAGTATTAAAAGCTGCGTCAATAACTTTTACAGAGCTGCTGTGAATCTGTGATCTGTGAATTTCAGTAAATTTTCAAGAAAAACGTTCTATGGAGTTCCCTATTGAGAACGGAAATTTTTGTAAAAAAAAAACAAAAAAAAAAAAAAAAAAGATTCTCAAAGTAAGGTTTGTCATAATGATCCTCTTGTATCTCACAGACATATCAACATTCTAGTCACTGATTTAAAAAGTGTGCTCTGCAGTGTCAGTAAGGAGAATTTCAAGCAATGTGTTCCCCAGAGATCAATCAATTGGTTGGACTCTTTAAAATTAAAATTCAAACGTCCAGACTATCTCGATGACATAGGACAATGGAATCCCTCAAATGACTGGGGATGTGGGGAGAATCGCAAGTAATATCGAGCTAAAGATACACGACTTAGACATATAATTATCTTCAAATAATGTACTTTCAGTGCTTTGAATGTTGCAAGATTTGCGTTTGTTTTGTTATTCCTTTGGAAATGAAGGTACCTGCTTTGTTTATGGCGTAATGCGAGTGCTGAACTTTATCAGATTAAATCAGATATGCTGGGAGTCATGGCAACTACACAGACTGTCATTGCAAAAACAAAACACCATAAACTTGTACCTGTGACAGAATTATACCATTATATACCATTATGCCTACTTACTATCATATAAAAAGGAAGAAAAGTGTGAATGTCCTTTGAGCCAGAGCGAAAATCTAGAGAGTGTATATAGTGTATAGGAAAAGGATCGATGAGGAATTTTTATTGACATGTGAGCCGTCTGTTAACAGTCTTTATGTCCAAATCATGCAAATTGTTTCTGTTTTCAACCAGAAGTTAGTTTGGATTCGAAAATTTCGAAATACTTTTGAGTAGGGTACCTGCATCATCTGCCCTATTAAATTACTTAAAGAAAAACCTCTCACAGCATCTCCGTTTTAATCCTTTAAAGGTGATGTCCTTTAAATGGTGACTAGCCGAAAGTACTTGTACATCTAAGATTAAGGACTTCCCACTTTGCTGCTCTTGAATTTTTCTATCGATCGGTGTATTTTCACAAAGCAGGGATGCTGACCTCTAATCAATGCTCCTTCCGTGCATACCCCTTTTGGCCCGACGACCTTAAATAAGGTTGGACTTTATGTACTCATTTCTATATCTCCAGAGTAAATGACTTAGCTTGGCTCACTTTCTTATGTTGTGTATCGTAAACACAAGGTGATGACACGGTGTGTCCAGCAACTCGACGAAGGCAACTACTAGTGCTCCTCCATGGAGCTCTTTACCACGAATTACTCTCTAGACACGAATGAACCATATGTGAACCCCTTTTTCGCGTTCAACGAATTATATTTATATACAAACGGATTGAGGTACATAATGTATGTATGGTGTGTACATTGACCACATTCGACAAGGACAAGAACATAATGAACAGCAACAGCTACTTGCCTCGCATGTCCCCCCTTTTGCAAATGCCACCACGTGTTCACTTTCTTCTTTGTCGAGGCATCCTTCAGATTTAGCAGTTAAAAGGAACAAGGATATACGAGTACTTGTATGTTCGCATCTACGAATTTGTACTGCTGGAGTTCAACTACCTTTTACTTCCAGTTTTATCCGTATGTCTAGGGCATCGCTCACACTGCTAGAACTAACGACAGGACTTCCCCACTCCTAACGTCCTTCGTCAATGACTTTCATTAGTTACGACGTTTATCGATTAACGGCGGTCGCCAGTCTTAGTTTGGGGCGCAGAAAACAGAAAACAGAAAAAAAAAGGACAAGGATATCCTGACGGTGTATCTAGATGTGGAGCGGATGTTTTCGTAGAGCTTTAACGTGTTGCCATTGCCAGTCGTGTCGGTATTCATGTAGTTTTGGTCGCCACCGTAATTATCACCCACCCGTGTGCTAGAGGCGTAAGGGGGTGGAAGGTGTGTATAAAGGTGCAGGTGTAGCGGTGTAGAGAGATCGCCCACTCTCAGAAGTTATAACATCGAGAGAAGAGTGGCATATCCGTACTTTGGAGCGGCCTTTTCTTTGTTTTTTTTTTTTTTTTTTTTTTTAGAGCTCTCACATCAGTTAAAGCTAACTGGATGGACTTAACGTCAATCGGCGACTTCGTTTCGCTGGTTCTCTCTTACGTTTGGTTTACAACTTTGGAGGTTTTTCTTTTTGTGGCGATGACGACGTCGACCAAGAGGATGGCTTCCCTCTTCTTCTGTTTTTGGCATTTAAGTATTTGTTGTTATTGTTGTGGTGACTCCAATGTCGATTGTGATGCGTGAAGGAAGAGAAATTCCCAATGATGTTGGCATCGAAAAAAAAAAAAAAAAAAAAAAAAAAAAATTGTCAGAGAAGGGAGGGAGATGTACATAACTAACCTTGAATTGGATGCTGAGTTGAGATACACACTCTAGGTGTAGATGTGTGTATTGCGATAATTTCTATACGTTTCACGAAAATCCTGACCTCAGTCAATGTCTTTGGGTTGCCCTTCCTTTTTTTTTTTTTTTTTTTTCTTTTAGAAGTTTATGTACTAAAAGTCTGCCAAAATGAGTAAAGTGGCTCAGTCCATGGTCATGGTTGGCTTTACTTACTTATTTATGTAGAGGGGCCAAAAAGACCAGTTGAAAGGAAACAGGCGTGCGTGTTGTTGGAAATTGATTGTCTTGCCTTAGGAAAAAGTCTGTACAAATACTTTTTAGTGCTAGTTTTACTCTGGTGGAACATGTTGATTATTAGCTTTAATCTTTAACCTTTCTGTAACATTTCTCTGTTGTCAACTCTTCAGTAATACTTTGAATAAGTAAACGATTTTTTGGCATGTCTACAGCTTAGTCTCATCCTAACTTAGGTAGATAAATTATTCATTGAACTACAGAGAGTTAACTATCATTTCTGATCTTTTTTTAAATTTTTGGGGTAGAATGTTCCTACTCTGGAGGCGACATCTTCATCTTAAACGATGTATACCTTGTCGCTTTGGCCAGACAGATTTCAAAATACTGCGGGAACGGGACTATAGTATTTGTTCGTTTCAAAGGTGTGAGCCATGTAAGCCGGTCATGGAAAGACTTTGACGATACTTTGAAATATTACACCCTTTGAGTAACCAGTGAGTCTAGCACTATGCTATCGAGTATATTGTCAAAGAAGGCATACAAGGCAAACTACGAGTATAACTACATATGGCCACATGTGGTTTCTCTATATAAATGCTGTCATAAGAAGCCTTAAAATCAGCGTTTTTACAGTTTGTTTCAGTATCATTTCGTTTCTGTAGAGAGCGGACTTATTGGATCTAAGACAAGACTGATAAGGAGCAGACGTTTCAGATATTCACATAACACAATTTATGGTTTCTACTACTTACTGAAGCATGCAGACAATTGTACTTCAAGGCACAAACCATACTTTACTATGTTTTCCCCGTGTTTATAGAAAAAGAGTTGAAGTGATGTACGTCTTAGAGAGCTATCAAGCACCACTCTACTAACAAATATCATCCATCTATCTATACCAGAGTAGCTTAAAACCAATACACATAGACATTTTGCAATAGCTTTACATATTCACATGTACGGTGTTAATCTGCCTACAGGCAATTCACCTTAAAGGTAAGAAACAAGCCGCGGATTTTTTTTACAGATGCCTGACGGCATGGATTTATTTTACCTGCAATCCGCCGTGTGCTGTGTTTAAAATACTCAATCGTCAATGGATGACCTGATCATAGCAGCTCAGACAAAACCCAACGAATTTAGTTTATCGGCCAAATCCAAAGTAATCATGAGTTCTTAGAACATTTTGAAAGTGGTGACACAAGTCTGACCTTACTAAAGATACCATCTCATATGGCATGTTGAGAAGGGGGATGTTTATAGTTGGCATAGATGGTACTGACCTCTGTTTGCCACCTGAAGGCCCTGTGTGAACTGCTAAATAATGGATTTTGTTATAGCGGTCACTTGAAGCCCAATATTCAAACACAGAGACTCTCCTCAGAAAGAATATCCAGAATATTGGAGTTGTAAATTTTAAAGAAATAAAACTTCCAGACCCTTCTGCAAATTTTGTGTTGTTTAGAATTGCTAAGTATAATGACATTACTCCTCGATTAGTTGACTAGTCAGAGTCCCTTACCGAAGTTATGTTATTCAGGTTATGCCTTCCAACTTATTTGTACAAGATTTTCTCCTCTCCTAAATAGGATTTAGTCATTGCATATAATTTCTCGTAAAGTCGTAAATTTAATTGACCTGCATACCAGGCTTGTGCAGATTGTACTCAAGTATCTACTCACATGACTGAAACTCTAGACGTCTTGCTTAGGAGTCAATTCTTCTTTTGCCAGGATTGGTTTCTTATTCTTCTTCTTCTGACGGACCCTTTGCCTAAAAGAATAGTGTTAGCAGTTTTATACGCTACGAGAAATTGAGCTTCGACTATTTCGTTGTACAACGAAAAAAGATTTCCCTTGAGCAACTATACTATTATTTCTCCGCTGAGACGTTCGCATATGCCCGAACTACGCTTATATAGGTATATTGTGACGCTTGCTGAACTTGCGGTCGTGATCATAACTTCAGTGTGTAGGCAATTCGTCGCACCTTGGAAAAGTTTGAGTGTGAGTACATTCTTTTGGATCTTAGGCCTCCAACCATATAGAGATTGGTGCGAAATGAAGAAAACATAGCCACTGTAGGGGCCAGTTTCAAAGAAGACCCAGAAATGTTGATTCGGCGACGATCAGCTGAATTGGACATCCACAATTAACTCCAGACGACCATAGGCAACGCCGTGAGTTCGATAATTGAGCGCTAGAAATGATGGTCAGAGATCCGAATATTGGCCTAAAAATCATCTTCCCGAACGAGGCCCATTTTTGGCTTAGCGTCTACGTCAATAAGCAAAGTTGCCTTTATTGGAGCAAACGCAATCCACAAGTGTTTGGCCAATCATCAATGCATTCTCAAAGATTGCCTGTTTGGTTTGGTTTGGTTTATGACATGACGAGATCATCGAAGGAGGGAGAGACCGTTACCGTGAATAAATTTAGGTATAGAGCGATGTTAACCGACTTTCTGTGGTCAGAGCTCGACAGCATCGATATATCCGGGCTATGGCTCCAACATACAAGTGATACAATGCTTGAAGAAGTAGTTTGGCGACTGGGTCATCTCACGATTATTTTCTCTGGGGCCACGTCAAGTCCTTAATCTACGCTAACAAGCCAACCACTTTGGACAAGCTTGAGGCCGCTTGAAGCACGACCATTTGAATGATGTGCTATTCCACATAATAACATGAACGTAGCTTCAAAATAAGACCAGAATCAGTTTTACATCTCACACCGTTGTTATTTTATTCAAAATTTATTATTCTTCTTATCTGGTCATTCCTTACAAGGTGGGGCGAAAGTAATGGTATAATGTAAATTGGCTGAAATTTGGTTAGAAATAAAAAAAAAAAATTTACTGTTTCCGTGAAAAATTAACCTGATGGTTAAATTGCAAATGTAAATGAGGACCTTCTGAGTTAATGCACATTTGTGGTCGTTTTACTGATCCAAATTGGTGATTTCTTCTTCAATGTTTGCTTTCGAGACTTGCAAGGCTTGTGGTTTGTTGTGGCAAACGCGATCTGACAATTTGGCCAACCAGTTCGAAAGTTCACATGGCCTGGAAATTGGTGATTCTAAATCTGCATCGTTGCCCGATCTATATGAGCAGTTGTTCTGTCCTGCTGGAACCAACAATGCTCTAGACCCAATTGAGCAACTTGCGGAAAAAAAACTCGGGTAACATCTGTTTGTAACGCTCACCAGTTAGGGCTACGGTGATGCCGTCGGCATTCTCAAAAAAATAAGGGCCAATCACTTTTTCACTGGAAATACCATACCAAAAATACACTATGGGGGGATGCATTTGCTTTTCGTACATTTCTGCGTTGGTTTCTGAGTGCCTAAATGCAAATTTTGTTTATGCACATAACCACTTAAGTGGAAGTAGTCTTCGTCACTCATTATGATTTTGGATACGAAATCATTCTCTTCCTGAACCAGGTTTAACAGAGCGTGGCTCACTTGACAGTAAGCAGGCAGCAATTCTTGAATGGTTTGCATTTTATAAGGAAACATCTTCGGGTCTTTCACCAAAATTCGACGCAACGAATGTCTACTGATCCCAAATTGTCTGCATCGTTGTCTCGTCGATGTTTGTGGGCTCTTTCGTATGTCCTCGGAAATAGCAGTGATATTCTCGGTCGAACGAGCAATATGGGACCGACGACTTCTTGCGACATCTCTAGTGGACCCAGTTTACACGAGAGCCTCATTCAACCACTTAATTGTTCGCGCATATGATGCAGATGAAGAAATTCACGCTGCGTTAAAACAACAGATCGGAAATTGTTCAAATAAGCAGTAACAATAAATTCGCGTTCTTCAGGTGTGAATTATTTTTTTATTTGTCTGCAACATAAATGTCAAAACACAATGACAGTTGATGCTATTTGCAAAAATTACTTTTGCTTCACTTTGTAGTTTAATTAATCCAGCTATGCGCCGCCTGGAGTGTTCAATTAAAAAACAAAAATTGTGGAATATTCTTTATCCCGACTAAAAGGACAATTTTCGACAAAACAGGCACCGTCAATAAGGGAATATTGCCTATAAAGTTTAATAACTCGGCTGTAATGAGACTCAGCTTGTCTCCTTCGCATACAGGCTTTCGAACATTCGTCTGAACTACTTTAGAGAAATACCCACGCGCTTCGATCCACTGAGTTAAAAACTGCCTTGAAGTCAACGAAGAATGATTAAAGTCTCCTATTTCTCAAGAGAAATGACTCCGAAATACTATTAGGTGCTCAACTAAGTTATTGCTGTTTGTCAATAGATGGCTACAGCAGTTAGTGCTGGTCGATTTTGGTTGTGTTAAATTGTCTGATTTTGTGCCAAATAATCGTCATTTCTTCTATCATTCGAAGTAAAGAGCATTTGAAGCGCATCGAGAGCTCCAAAAAGTGTACGCACATGCTGCTCTAAGTAAAACAACGTGCCGTGATTGGTTCCGTCGCTTCAAAGACGATGATTTCGATGTTGGCGACAGTCGACGTTAAGGAAGGCCAAAATCCTTCGAAGACGCTGAGTTGGAGGCAAAAGCAGGAAGAAATTGCTTTAGCATTAGGAGTTACCCGCCAAGCCATTTCAAAGTGGTTGCGTGCGTTTGGAATGATTGCTCCAGAGGCAAAAAAGGAAGAGTTTTCTTCATCGCATCGTGATGGGAGATGAAAAATAGATTCATTACAGCAACTCAAAGAGAAGAAAGTCTTGGGGACTGCCCGGTCATTCTTCTACATCGTTGGATCTGTTGAATACTATATTCATGCCGCCAAAGTTATGCTTTGTATATGGTGAGAAAACGCTTTTTCTTACGTTGCCAAACCCGTTAAAACCAATTCGAAAACGCTCCAATTTGAAGTCCTATCCCAGCCTCCATTTTCCACAGATATTGCGCTATCCGATTATGACTTGTTTCGTTCGATGGCACATGGTCTGGCTAATCACCAGTTCCACTCATATGAAGACAACAAAAAATTACTTGATTCGTGGGTAGCCTCAAAAAATAATTATTATTGGTGCATATTCAGATCAAGGATCTGATCCGCCAATTGTGGGGGCTCAACTCTTTCGATGAAATTGAGAATCTCTCTGGTGCCGATTTTGAAAATTTTCCCTATTTAGGGTGCAGGCATTCACATAAAATGTTTCCTTGCCTTCCATGCAAAGACGGCATTCAGTTTTTTGAATAAGACGTGTAGGTGATATCGAAGGTGGCAGTGTCCGGTTAGAAATTCAATCTGTCATTCTGATATCATCCAGAGTTTTAGGGATTCTTTTGATATTTTATGAAAATGTTTGATTCCTCTGTTGGCATGAGATGTTTTCCCATTCATATACACTTTTATTGTTAATTGCTGAGTTCGGCCAGAAAGAATCAGCCGAACCGTTACCGTTACCACTTGATACCTTTAAGGTTTGAGGTGAGATTTTTGTAGTTCCATGCTTCTTGACTTGAGATCACTGTATTGAATCTTCTGCCGAAACACAGAGTAAGACTCTAGTAGGCGATCATTTACCACGCAGATTATTTCAAGCTTGAAGATCTTGGAGAGAACATTCATTTGATCCATGTTATCTGAGTAATTAATCTCTCCTGGTTGAAGTAGCCTGATCGTGCTTCAAATTGCCATATTTTTTATAAAGAGAGGGAGTGGCATTAAATGAATTCTATAGCATCTGCTGGTGATGCCGAGCAATGCAAGTATAGCAGATTTCGCTTTTGTTGTCATGCAGTTAGCTGACTTCGTAAAATGCTGTATCGGTCTGGGTCCGCCTTACAAATTTTTTTATAAATTGGAAATATCAGGGCTTCCTCAAAATGTTTCGGTATTTTCCCAATTTCCAAGATGTTTTGGAATAAGTAGGTAAGATTGGCCGCCTTACTATCCTTAAAACTACTTAGAGCCTCAACAACAACCTGTAAAACAATTGGTCTATTCAGATAGTCGTTCAGGAACCCAGGCATGGCATGGGTCCACTGCAAGAAGGGTTCAAATGCTTGCCGAAGTGAGTTTGAAGGATTGTTAGGCTTAGTTTCGTGTCTATGACACACTTTAGACCATTTAGTTATTTCGCTAATTTCCAGAACTCTGAAGGGTTATTACATCGCGTCAATCCCCGTGCCTCTGATTTATAATAAATTCTCCTATGAAACCTTCATTGCATCTTCATTAAACAGCCGGAATAATTTGAGTCAACCGAATGATTGATGCCTCGGCTTCCTGAACTCATTATCAAACCATGTATCGTAGTATCGTTGCTTATTATTCTTGGATTGGCTGGTGATTGGAGATATTTCCTTAATTATCTTTCGATTCTGTTGAAGTCCATATACTCTTGGGTTTATAGTTTCTCATCCAACTGTCTTTTGTATGGGGATGCTTTCGAATTCTTCCATATAAGCTTCGGTAAGGGATTCCTGTGTCTTGCTTGCACCTAAGTTATCCGTTACTATCGGCTCAAAGGTTACAACAATGAAAAGGTTATCTTAATTTGGAGCTTGCGTCAATTTAAAATCTGTTATAAAGGTGCTCAATTCATCAGCTGGTAAACAAGAGTCATTTACGGATGTCCTCAGTCTTCACAAATGTGAACTCTCCATATTTGTCGCTGAAACTTGTACCAAAAAAAAATATTTGAACATAAATTCCAGCATTTCCTGTGCGGTTTCATGCAAGTCTTGAGTAGATATGAATTACTTTACTTCACCTTAGGGTACGCTGCTATGCGTATGTCGACCCACAGTTCTCTCCATATAGCGTAGGTTTGCGTTTATTGCCTCCAGTTGCGTACATCAAGCCGGTTGAGGTCCCTTTTTACTTTTACCGCGCTATCCATTGTTTGTCTACCAGATTTTTGGCATAGGATTTCAATCGTTCACAAAGTACGATTGAAAGTTCTAGTACGTGATTATTAGGAGACTGATTGACCTAAAATTACCGTATCTTCTAGAGGATTTGGGATCCAATTTATCGGACATACGTTTACCCGGAAACATTTTACAGATGAATTGGTCCAAGCTCCTTTCCAATTGAATCCCGCTGATTTAATCCGCCCCGCAGTTGAACTGTCCCTTCAGCCTTATTGGTCCTTTGTTTACATATCGCTATCCAGACCTCTTCTAGACGAAGTCGTCATCGAAGTCTACGCCTAAAAGCGAGAGTAGTTCTTAAAATTGTAACCAATAGTGACTCTAAGATTACGTTCTAATCCATATTTCTGTTTGGTATTTTAGTCCTTGGCAATTTTTTTCATATTTCGTCTGAACTTCTGGACATTATTTCTGGAAAAGCCCTACTCTATGGCCTCGATCGAAATTTTCTCTCTTTCTTTTAATTTCTGAGTAGTCAATCGTCCTTTTCAAATATAGTTCGTGAGTAGTTTTTGTCATCTTGTACGCCTCTTGATTCACTGTATGCTACGTATAAGCTAGCATTCTACGTATAGGGTTTTCTAATAGGGACTTGACAACTTTGAATTTAATTTTTGAACGCGGTCTTTCACTAATCATCAAACTGTCACTGTCAATTTATTCAGCAAACATTTTCATCATGGTAAAGTACACTAACGAGCAACTTATCTGCAAATTATAAAAATTTTCTACAGTTATTCGGAGTCGGTGAGCGTTTAAGAGCGTTAACTTCAATTTTCGGTCGTAATTCTCACCCTAGTAGACAGGCAATAACAAGTTTAGTGCAAAAATTTGAGTCTACATATGCGTTGTGCGATGTTGCCGTGAGACTTGTATTGGTCGAAGTGTCGAAAATATCGCTGCCGTTCAGACGTCCGATCCAAATCAGTCAATTCCACGGCGTTCTCAAGTATTGGGCATCGCGCAGACCACATTATGGCGTATTTTGCGTAAAGATCTTGGTTTACACCCATACAAGATCAAGCTGACTATAGAATTGAAGCCGATAGACCATTTGAAACAACGTACATTCTCCGATTGGGTTCTGGAGAAGATGCGCCAAGATGATGAATTTCATTGCAAAATTACAGTATCTTCAGTGACGAAGCTCATTTTTGGCTCAATGGGTTCGTCAATAAGCAAAATATGCGTAATTGGTCGGGTGAAAACCCACATGTGATTCATGAATCACTACTTCATCCACAAAAAATAACTGTTTGGTGCGGTTTGCATGCCGGCGGTGTAATTGGGCCATATTTTTTTGTCGATGATAACGATCGTCACGTTACTGTGAATGGTCAGCGTTATCGCGCCATGATCACCGATTATTTTTGGCCCGAATTGAAATATATGGACTTGGACGACATGTGATTTCAACAGGATGGTGCCACAAGCCACACAGCACACGCTACAATCGATTTATTGAAGAGTAAGTATGGTGAGCGTGCTATCTCCAGACATGGGCCAGTCGATTGGCCGCCTCGTTCGTGCGATTTAACGCCGCTTGACTACTTTTTGTGGGGCTACGTTAAGTCATTGGCTTATGCCAACACGCCGACGACGTTGGAAGAGCTCAGAGCCAACATTGAACGCGAAATGACGGCCGTTTCGGCCGAAATGTGTGGTCGAGTCGTTGAAAATTGGGTTCGACGAATCGACCGCTGCAAACGTGCCGCGGTGGCCATATGAACGAAGTCGAGTTCCATTTATAAATGTTTTGATTGTACTTCAAATCAATAATAAAGTTTTTGAAATATCTCAAATGGTTTGCCTTTTATTTAAAAAAAAAAGTTCAAGTCGTTATTGGAAAACCCGATATAAATAGCAGATTTGGCGAGATGGTGGAATGAAACCTAGCACATCAGATGCGGCTCCTCTAATAGCCTCTTGACAATGTAGCAACATTTCCTCTGCGCTAACTGCTGGCAGCACAAGGCTTTTCAAAATAATAATAATAACCTTTGTTCCCTTATGTTTTGGTAAGAGAGATGGCGTTGAAAAATGTGTACCGAACCGCTTGATTCAGTAAACTCAGCTTCAATAAGATAAGGCTGGTTTGCTGAGGTGAAGAGAGGTCAGTCCCAGTTTTCAAAATCTGGAAAAAAACTTTAATAAGACACCCATGTCCTTATCTTGGAAATCCTAATATATAAAATAGTGAACTTAAGTGAGAAGGATGTAAAAACAACAGACTCCGGTTTGGAACCGAACTAGGCCTGGCATTGACGTCTGGCAGTTCGGTTCCTTTGTCCTTCAGGCGGTACAGATATCGTTGTAAAGCTTTTAAATAATCCTTTGTTATAAAAGGGCACACACATATGTGTATGTGAATACAAACTTCATTTTGAAATGATGAATCAATAGGAATACATCCTGCATGGTATGCCTGATTATAAACATAAATCTATTCCTTCTTACGAACTGTCGTTAATGGGATCAAATGAGCTGGGAACAACTTTGCTTCCGTCTACAATTGTAGAACCGGTCTTCAACCTCTTTAAAATCTTCTTATCCACGACTTGCATAACTTCTAATAACCTTAAATAGAAAATGTAAAATAGCTGCCATAAAAAGCTTTTTGCCTTCAACGGTTTTTAGTGTGCTTGCACTTTTGTACTAGCACATCTGCTAGGGAGCTCATTCAAAGTCTACACTATGCAACCAGCTTACATATCTCACACCCAGGAGCGGGTATTCTTGCATAGCCCCAAGTGGTTCTAGTCCTTCCATTTGGTTTTTGTTATTGTTTTTTGTTCGTGTGTAATTTTTTTTTTTTTTTTTTTAATTAAATCTTCATCACCTACTGCCTAAAGTAACGTCAGAGCACACAAAGTCTTGAGATACAGATATTCTCAGGTAAGCGGTAAAATGGCTGCTTGCATACGGACGGAACTCGTACAGTGCGACAACAAAAAAGCTGTCCATCAGTGGTAGTGTAGTTGCTCCTGGAGGCTGAAGCGCTACTTTAAGGCATGTATGCTGATCGGGAGATGCAACCAAGTAACATCTAGAATTCTCTCGCATCCGAACAATCAATCAAGTTTTTGTGTTGTCGCCTGTTGATCGACGACAGCAATGACTACAACGACTTCGACGACTACGATGACTACAATGACTACGATGACTATGATGACGATGACGACGACGACGTCGAGTACGACGAATGTAATGACGGCAACGCAAACAACCTCCCAGGCCTCTAAAGCTATCGTAGATAACTACAAAGAGACGTGGAAACGTATGGCCAACATTGACCGTTTCGTTGATCACCGATCGGGAACAACATGGCGGTGTAGCATACGTATAGTGCTATGTCAACTGTTGCTTGCTGTAATTTTTTTTTTCTTGTTGTTGTTGGGTTTACTTTTAATTTATGCCATTTAGAAGGATGTGGCTTTGAGTGACGGACTGGTTAGCAGTAGACAGCGAGCGTGTTACCTGCCATTTAAATATGCATGACAATTCTAATGGGAAATACATGGAAATAACCGAACTGTACTACTTTGCTTGGGAGTTATACTTCTTGGACTTACTTGCTCCTATTATAAAACATCTGCAAAGCAACTGTTTTCAACATTTTAAGACCGAAAATTGTGCTCTTCTGTGCTTTAGTCATCAAAAGATCATACTGTAGCGACTTATAGTTATTGTATGTGGAGTAAAGCTCTCAAAACCTGCAGCTACATTTGTACTATCCTCCGTCTTTCTTCTGGACTCCGATCGGTAGTTGAAGCTCTTGTAAACAGAAATGAATGCTGATTTTAGTTGATCAAAATTAGTTTGAGAATCATTAGTTTGTCAAGGGTTTAATTTTGGCTATAGGGTCTTGTTACATTAGAAAATGCAGAACCATACCCTATTACCCTACTACTCGGGATATAAGCTTGATAAGAAATTATGTCTCCTTTGATAATTCTCCACCAACTTCGGTTACCTCATCATCGGCGACTTAATTTCAACTCAAAAATACGAAAGGCAGTCCTGAAATTCTATTGTTTTAAGCGCTCACATTAGCTTAAAATGCGCCCATGCCCCCACGGAAGACGAGGACGACACCACCAAAAAATGTGTCTACGAACTCCTCGATAAAACGTGAAACTCATACTAGGTGATTTCAACGCCAGGATAGGAGAGCAGGACATCTTTGGTAGGACAGTTGGTATGCATAGCCTACGCGACACCGCATCTGGCAATGGACTTAGGCTTATTGACTTTGCGACGGGACGAAATATAAGTATAGAAAGCATAGGGTCTTATCTTATCTTAATATGCACAAGGAAACATTGAGGTCTCCGGATTATGAAACGCTAAAATAAATTGATCTTGTCGCGATAGACGCAAGGCATGTCTCCAGTATTTTGATCATTCGAAAATTTCGGGCAGTCAACATTGAATTAGATCGCAGCCTTGTTGCAGTCAAGGTATAAGTACAAATTTTGTAAACACCACAACAAAGAAGAGCTACCGTGGGAAGATATCACGTAGAAAAGCTGCAATCGCAAAAGACGGCCAGAATCTTCGCTGAACCAGTATCCCGAATTTTCTCAAGAACAACAAGCACCGAAAACCAGTGGAAACGCTGCTAATGTGTCATCAGAGACGCTGCAACTGATGTGTTGGGCTTCACTCGACCACCACCAAAGAATCTGAGATTTGCATCTAATGCATCTAAACAAGAAGCGTACAAAGCGGCGATGCTCCGATGGGCGAGAACTGCTGCTGAGCTCTAGATGCAGAATAGATGTTAAGAATATCGGCTTCTCTAGAAAAACAAAAAACAGCACGAGAAGCGTGCGATCAAAGATATTGAGAGATTCCACTCAATAATGTACGAAAGATTTACTAACAGATAAAAGGGATGTGTTAGAAATATATAGGAAGAATACCCGTAAAGAAACCTGTAGAGTTGAAGATCTGCCATTTTGTGTGAACATCTGAATTCCTTTGCCAACAACCTGGTGGGTCTTTGTCAGAACAGGAAAGTGCTCAGTTGATTCGCGTTTTGGCAGAGGTCCAAACCGATATACATTATTTTTTCGTCGGTTTTAGGGTCATATGGTATATGACACAAACATTTATATAGAGACGAGCTATATGGAGCCATATCTAGTTTTGACATCCCTGCCAAACACGTCCGTTTGGGCAGTATGACGGTTGAGAACGTTTGCTGCTTTTCCAAGGTCGTTAACGATTTAACTGAGGCCTTTGATGCCAAAAAATGTTTAAGACAAAATGACGTACTGTCATGTGACTTCTTTAACATTACTCGAAAGAATTTTGAGGAACTTACAAGTGTATACTGGAGGCACAATCTTTCATAAGGCTGTGCAATTACGAGCGTAAGTCGATGATATCGACGTAATTGGCAGAACTTAGCGGCCAGTCACCCGTGTTTTTGCTATTACTGAAACGGAAGCTTCTACAATGGACTTGGTAGTAAATGAGGGCAAAACCAAGTATATGCTATCAACAAGAAAGGACACACAACATTAATGAGTTTGAAATAACATTACACGCGATAGTTATAATTTCGAGGTAGTGAGGGACTTTGTCTACCTTGGCTTTGTTATAAATTCTGCCAACAATACTTCAGTAGAAATAAAATGAAGAATCACTCTTGCTGTTTCTTTGGACTGAGAAGGTAAGTGAGTATTTAGGCCTCTTTGATCATCATACTCCTACTTTATGGCGCAGAAAGATGGACTCTATCTGTCGAAACTGGCGGTTAGAAGGAATTCGAAACCTTAACGTCTTAATTAAACGAAAAATTTGACGTACAAGTCGACGTTTATTTCTGTTAATAGAAAAGGAATACAACTAAATGCATGTCAGAAAGGAAGACTGAGAGTAAAGCAACGTTTACATGGGTAGCTACTACTTTAGTATTGTACCATCATCAGGTCCTGGGTAGTTTCTCCCTACGTGGGCATTACACCACTGCTTCCTTTGAATATTTTCGTCGCAGATAAACACTAAATCTTCTTTCAATATCTTGATCTTTGAAACCATTTGCTGCATCAGGTTAAAGTTGCAAGGTATTCGTCTATCCATCTCTTCCATAGGAGATTCCTCAATTGACTAGCAATACGCGACTGTTTTCTCAGGACACACAAGTTTTTTGAGAGCTCACTTGCACTTAATGTACGTGCTGCACTCGCCGAACACAATAAGAAGTACTTAGGCTAAACGGCTCTTATTGACTGGGCGTAATCGGCAAATGTGTTAATGGACAAATTAACAACGTCTTCTATTTCTATTTTAAGCATTGTAGCGTATGTGTAGCCACTTAATTGAGCGTTACTGCACCAAACTTTCCAACACACCCTTTCGATGGATTGGCTGAACATTTAAAAAACTATTTATTTCCTTTGGAAGACAACTCGCACTGTGGCTCGCAGCCAAAGACCATAGAAAAATGCATCGCTTCGTGGTTACCGCCAATAAAATTCGTTCCATAGTCTGAGCGTATTCTTACAGGTATCCCTCAGCGAATTGTAAAACTACAAATCGCTACTATGCATGTGTCCTTCAACAAACTTCCAGATCTATAGCAAGCACTATTAAGCATGTATATAATGCTATCCATACCTTCTCGTTGTGGTGACCTACTGTCACTATGGGAGTCAGTCAGTCTTTCGATTAAGAACCCATTATGCAGTAACTGGGATAATTTTGTTGATTTTACATACATACGTAACAATTAGCAATCACTTAGCGCGAGATCTGTCGCAAGCGTAGAATCCAATATTTGCGACGGATTTTACAGATCGTAGCTGTGGTGGCTCCTTCTTGTCACCTCTTGATCGTTATCAATTTGTTTCAGGTCTTGGGTGTATGTTTAGAGTAAGTGGTAATATTTCTGAGAGCTACAAATGGCTTATACTGGCGGTATTTACTATTAATTCAATTGAAAACTGTTGCCGAATCGTTCCAAAGGATCGTGCGAGTGACGTTGATGGAGTGTTGTTCTAATATTGTTTTTATCAGACTTGTTACTGCTACTTGAAACTCGCCTTCAGCGAGGCGCATTTCATTTTAGCACATACAAAGATGATCTCCACTTCACCTTAAACATTGATGCCCCTTCAATAAGCCACCGCAGCACTGTTCTTCCTAACGCCAGTAATTATGTAGCTTCACCTGTGCTGTTTTCTGCAAACATGAACCCGGAGCTCGCATGGCAGTCAATGGGCAACGTTACGGGATAATGATCAGTGATCATTTCCATGACTTGTGAAGAGGGGGCTTAAGAAGCTTGTACAGAATATGACGCTAAAATCCCATGCACCCCGGCTATACTCTATATGCACCGATGAAACTTTTTCCCCTTGATGTTCATATCACGGGCTACACTGTCTGCCATTTTCTGTCTAGTCTTTCGTACAAAAGGTATTGCAGTTTCAATGACCTTACGGACTACTATGTTTTGAATCTGGCCGTATGGAAATGCCCTCTGATTTATAGGCACCAGAACCTTAAATGACTTTCTTAGAGCCCAGGTATGGTTTCGGCTAGAGTTTGAGTCACCAAAAAAATAAAGTTGGGCCTTCACGGATTGCTCCAAAACCGATTTAGAATGCTCATGAGAATGATGAAGAAAATTCTTCAAAACAGCGATTTCCAGAGAACTGTAGATGTATTTTAGCAAATTTTTCATCATTTACCAAATGAACACAATGTTAGAGCATGATTTTGCACCTACTTTCCGGCAGAAGAGGTTAACGCTGCTATTAAAAGGCTGAATAACAATAAGTTCGCTGCATCGGCTGGCTTACAAGCAGAGAGTTTTGAGCATGGTGATCATGTTTTGGTGAAATGCATGCATCAAATCTATGCACTGAAACAATTCCTGGAAAGGCCAACGAATTTCAAGTCGAAACTTTAAAACCTCACTTGATAGCATTCATCGTTATAACTACTACAGGATGATGGCTGAATTCCAAACTTCACCCAAGATATTGCATCCATGTCGCACGATAGTCTAATATACATATACGTATGCACTGCAATGGGCAGTTTGGGAAAAATCTCCACAACTATTCTAGCCATGTACCGGATTTCAAAAACGTGGCTGTCATGTAAAATCTTCAATCCAATGCAGACAGGTGCCAACACGGTAGGCAACACTCGTATATTCGAAAAGAAAGAGCCACTGGAACCTAGCAAAACTTTGCTAACTGCCAAATTTTTTTTACAAATATTCTAATGTTGCTTTAAATATTTGTCCAGCTGTCTCAGAGGCTTTGATCGCAATCGAAAAGCAAGTTTTCAGGTAAACAAATAAACAAGCATCTGTCCACCGTCTAGGTCAAAGTGTCACTGGTGACAATGAAAGAGTTTACTGACCTCAAGGTAAACATGAAACGGGGACTTACTCTAAAAAATCGCTACAATTTTGCTTTGGCAAAACAAGTAGGTTCAACGCCACTCAGTCAGAAGACATAATGTACTCGAACGTTTTAGGTAGCATTGATATTGCCAGTCCTATTATACCGTGCCGAATGCTGGACACAAAGCAGGAGAGCACGTTGAACGCTCTCAAAAGAAAAATCCTTCATCGTATATTTGGTGCTGTATGCGAGATTGCTCCTCCGAGGCGAAAATGCAACCGCAAATTCTATGAGCTACATTAGAATAATGTTGAAGTCCAAATAGGTAGCAAAAACATGTCGATTACACTGGCTCGAGCATATCGTGCGATATGTCAACCCGTCAAGTTACTTACCTAAGTTTCTGTCCATGGCTACTTCCAATTCAACTCGGTATATAACAACCAGAATACCCGATCCTTTCCTGTCTTAAAAAAACAAAAAAATCTGTTCTACTACTATCAACCATTCAGAGGAAAACTCCATCACACATCTCCTCCCCCCTGTACCACATGTTTTTATAAAAACATCAGCAAACAAAAATCATATTAAAATACCATTGGAAGCATAAAATCAATCAAATTAATATTATTACGTTTAATAACCATTTGCGGATAAGATATCTCATTCCAGCATCAGACTTGGGCTTGGACTCGAATTCGAACTCGGACACTGCTCCATGGTCTAGGTGAGCCTGGTGTCAGCTTCGAAAGCACTGCAGTAACATCAATAACAACATCTACTCGTACATCGCCATAGTATGGATATGGTGCGCACAAGAGAATGCATCGCTCCTCTGGGTGTGAACTTACAATTGTACTCGTACTCGTATCTCTTATACGGATGTGTGAATCGAACCGTGCCAAGTCAAATATTTATTTTTAGATTAAATTGCCACAGCCCTACCGATATGCAAGGCAATGGCATAGAACTGACCAAGCAGCTGTACGGAGAGACGGAGACCTTCCAGAAGGGATTCCTAAATGAAAAATCGAAAACTGAAGCCAGCCAGAGAGGAGTCTTATTTGTTTGTTCTTCTTTTTTTCTTGTTACGACTTCCTTCGCAATATGAACGGACAGTAAGTAGCCAAATTATCGCATTGGATTTCGATCGATTCCAAGCAAATCCCCCGTCCGATTGGATTATTATTAACCGTAGGCAAAAAGTATCCAATGATCAGAGGAGACCACTTGGTAACATGGACAAACACAATACACACATACATGTGTACCTTCTGCAAACAATGTGAAGGAAGTATCAGTAAGTTCGCCCCCATACTAAACCTATAGTCTCTATTTTTTCAGCTATCCGTACAGTCGTATCGGCTGTGAAGAGACTCACCAGCAACGGAACCAGCAGCCACCTTCGAAGGTGAGAAATAAGATTTTAATCGGACGTGTCCGATTCCAAATGAGCCTTAATGGGTCTCCCATTTAACACTTTGCCACTGGAGCTGCTGCTTCTGATACTCTGCTGCTGTTGATGTTACTGTGGTTGGAGCTGAAGCTGGAACCGGTGGTTGAATTACTGGTGCTACTGTCTTCCCATGTGGGCTGGGATGATGTCCGCGTGTGTGCGATACGAGAAATGAAATGTTGCAACAATTGTATTCAGCGACTTCCAAATGTGTCTATATGGGGTAGGAGTGCAACTATGGGAATATTGTCCATATGGATTCGGAAACGATTTTACTGCATTGCCTTAGTTTGCAGCAAATCAACATGTGCACGTGCAAAGGTAAATGGTGACTCAGTATTCATGGAAAATGTCTTTCGAAAAAGTTGAAAGGTTAGAAGGCCAATTGGTCTTAGCAAGGTACCAACTAACAAAAGAAAAACCAATAAAAGATCCAAGGCATAGAAATATGGTAGCCTTTTAGTTGAAAAAATTCTACTTATTCGCTCTCGTACTTATTGACTTTTTAGTCTTGCATAATCAAATAACAAAACCGATTGCGTTGTCGAGTAGCTTGCAACCGTCGTGCTTGCTCAGAGGGACGTTCGGGACTTGGCCGAAAGTGTAAACTACCAACGCACTAACCTGAGAGAACAAATTGACCATATATCTCAGTAAATCACTGTAACATTGTAACTTTATAATTCGGTATTAATCCAATTCATATCGAATGGACTATATCTGCACTAAAACGGAGAAGTCTCGGAGTGATGCTCGTAGAAGCCAATGAATGCTAATTCACTAGGTGTCTCTACACCTACAGAAGTGATAGGAAGTCCTACTTCAACTCATTCACGTGACGGCTTCTGGGAGTTCCTTCAGTAATAAAAAAAAAAATTAAGAGGGCGAATGGCGAGTCTTCATCCAAAACCGTAGCACCTGCTACCGATAGGGCTATCCATCATTGATTTCGATTGGATTATGGAACGTCAAGTCGCTCCTTGACAACGAAAGAGAAGTCCCTTAGGTTCTTTATCTCTAAAACTAAAACAGGAATTCATACAGCACAAACTGTAGATTTCAGGAGTAAGCGAAATAAGAGGGTTTGAACAGGGTATTCAGCCCTGTGAAACTTCTTGCTCTGCTTTGGGAAATCAATAAACACCATTCTTGGTAGGTCTCTTACTTACCCCTAAAGCTAGGACCAGCTTTATGTCCTATTCACCTAACAAGGTAAAATGGTCCAAAGTCCATTGCTATGATAGGGAAACATACATATTATCCAATGCTACGTTTCGCCTAAGTACGTCGACAAGGTCGATTTTTATAGCACACTGATCGCTGCCAACCTATTCCTAACATAGGTATCGTGATTGTGATGGGAAAATTTAACGCAAAGGTGGGCAACGATAACGCCACGCTTAAAGATGTACAAGGAAGTACAATATATAACACACCCCCGGGGACACAAGAAACGCGACAGCGAAAGGTTTGTTGACCTTGGCAACATTAACAGAAAAAAAAAGCCTAGGTACCGAGGCTGAAGGAGCAACAAATAGGTGTAACAGCACGACGTTCTTTAGAATTACCTAAGAACTATCTGGCGGTCAAAATTCCAAACAATTTGAAGAATAATTTGACCGATAGCGAATAAATTTTTGCACTAGTGCTTTAGCACTTAGCACTTAAGCACTTGTAGCCTACCTCTACAACAAATATTCGTATTCGCAGACCTTCACCCCCAATGACGCTGGCGGCGATAATGGCCCTGAAGGAAAACAAGCCAGCTGCCATAGACGATTTCCAAGCAGCCAAAACTTCGGCAAAAATCATACAGCCATTAGGATTAAAAGAGGAAAATGATAGTAAAGCTGCCCAAGAAACGAAACCTGACAGAAAAAGTAGTTTGTGTGTTCTTTCACCTGTGACTAAGTTAATACTTAGTACAATTCTGAGTCGACTGAAAGAACGCTTAAATAGGCAGGCTTTCTAGATGGATCTTCATTAAAAAAAAAAGAGTCGAGACTAAACCGATAAGACCTTGAGATGCTTCACGAAGCGTCTAGTTTGGTACAACAGAAAATTGTATCTAATAGTAAGGCTAACTACTATATAATGGCAATAAATAAAGTTAAATGCTTTTGCTACTCACATTCCTTGAAGTAATCAGTGATATGATCCAGGCAGCTCTGTCTGAACAAAACATAGTGCTGAGATGCACTATGACATCGTACCTTAATCATATTGAATCCAATGGCTCACAACTTGGAGTCAGAAGCGTATAAGGTAGGGCTGGAAATAGAAATGGCTAAAACAAAGGCCCTAACTACTTTAATTTTTCAGAATAACACCAGTGCTGCTCAGCTCAATATTACCGGACAGCAAATATATCAAGTAAGCAGCAGTAAGTCTGCATCTAGAAAGTATGGTCTCAGAAGATGGTGGTACCGCACTGGATATGTATAGCAATGTTTTCAGTACAAAAACCAAGCTGAGGCTTCTCCGTTTAAACGTGGAAATAACGGAGGGAATACTTAAAGAGTCACCAACCCACCGTCATAACGGTATCGTTCAACTCTATAGATAGATCTGTATCAAGAAACAATTGACGCCAAAATACAGGAGATAAAGTGGCAGTGGATTGGTCGCATTTTACAATGCGAAGATAGTTCCACTGCAAAATAGGCATTGCAATAGAATCCTACTACCCAATCTATCAAAGGTGGAAGAGGACAGTCGAGAAGGAATCCAGATCTTTGGGAATGACATTGGATCAGCTTTTCCGAAAATCTTCATTGTACACGGGAAAACCAACTGGTTTTCTTAGGCTGGAGGTGGAGACTTCCGATTATCGGCGTACTTCTTTAACACACCCTGACATTCCTAAAATTTTTGTTTCTTTCGCTGTCATTTTTTCTTATATTGTACTGAAGGTGCTTCTTGTGCATCGCCCAAAATACTGTGATGCGTGTGTTATAACCGATCGAACGACTGCTGTGTGTAATAGATCTTTGATTCTAATCGACATTTCTCTATGAAAAATGACTGCAGAGTTTTCACGACATTTAAGCCACCCGAAACTAACACTAAGTGTAATATCTTCATCCCAATTTCTTCGGATAAGTATATAAATTTGTCGTACCTGGGCACGATGACTACTTTTACTCGTATTTGGATGTCAGAAGTTGGATTTGCTGGTTCAGAAAAATGAAAACGCAGATATTCGGTCCTAGTATGACTGAATAGTAATCATCCAATCATTTAGATTTGCCTGAAAGGTTGTCACATAAATGGTTCGGCGAATTGAAGAGAACATGACGAATGTAAGCATATCTTCATGATCCCGGTCAATTAAAGGTGGCAATTTCTAGGTGAAATCTGATTGGATTGAAAGGCATGGATTTTGTGATCAATGAAGCATTATCACGACTTCCAATTCCTCATAAGATGAGTCAATTGACCCGACTAAGTCAATGAATGACTAAGAACTCAGCCTCAAAAGCTGATTTATGATAGTATGATACTATTATACTTCAAAACCAGAATTTTCACCCCCGAAATTATCAAAGTAATTCCAGAAGTAAATATTCTCCGGCAAAACCTCAATACAACACGCATGACATATGTACGGGTCATGTTGTGGAAGTTAGCCCTATCATCATCAGATCTCGCTACTGAATTTAAAATGCCTATAAGGCACAAATTTCATCGCCTGTCCTACAGACCAGGCTACTGTTTAGGTGTAAAATGCTCCACTAAAGCGGCTCTTTAATTTACATACGATCTGCATACTTAAAAGGAGTTCCCTTGATTCAAGGGCCAAAACAAAGAAGGAACACACTACAGACCACATTCTCAGAGCACCTTGTTAAGTTAGCTGGAGGCTTCTACAGCCGTGAATTATTGGTGTGCACGCATCACAGGTTGTAGGCTACTACTTCGTCGTGGTTATTTGGGTTAATAATGCATCGACTAACAGGCTCCCAACTGATAATGAGATCGATTCCGTGCAACGAGGCAAGAATGCATATTTCTTCCTTCAACTCCTCCACGGATTTCCACCGATTTCTCTCGCACACCATTCTATTGGATGGAATCATGTGCGTGAGAGAATAAATGAATGGGCAGTGACTACAGGAAAAGACCAAACAAAACAAAAAAAAAAAAAACGCAGCAGCACGCGAATTTGCTTCTCAGTAAAGATACTCTTCAAACAGCTAAACGGCACATTACCACCAACGAACGGATGGACGATGAAGCAGTGTAGTACAGGAGAGAAGATGCAACGGATGCACCGAGGATTAAACGTGCCATTTACAAGGATTTCATTGTAGTCGCGGGAGTTGTGTACCCTCGATACATTCGTACACCAACAGAAACCCATCATGGATAGCTGGTACCATATCAGTGCTGATGATCAGTTTTCCACTTTAAATGCTCGTACGCAAGGAATCAGAATCAATATGCGCCCTCGTGAACAGGGTTATTAAACAAAAAATCGCTTCACGTGATATCGAGATACTTTTTAGGTTGTTTTTATTTATTTCTTAAATAGACGCTCGTGTGTAATATTTTCTTAGAGCTGCATTGTGGGTGTTTTGTTCAATAATGATAGAAGTACACTTACACCTGAGAAGTAAGAGGTGCAACGGAACTGATTTGGATTAAGTCTTGGCCCATTATAAGTGAGGAAATTTGTAACTCCTACTTACCCCTTAATTTTAAATAATTTATATTTTAGGCCAACACCAAACAAAAAAAGCGATCAAAGAAAGTGACGACATCTTTGAACAACATCCATTTTTATTGCTCAAACATCCGCTAGTTTTTATTGTTGTTGCTCCCCCCCCCCCCTCCACACTACTCTTAATTTCTTTCAACAATTTTTATAGTCGATCTTTGGCCAACTTTCTACATGAAGAAGCGCCACTCATACCTTAAATTGTTTATCGTAAATTTCATAATACGACTTCACAGCAATTGTAATATCATAGAACTCGTACTCATTCCCATACTTAAACTTATAGTCGTATCAACGAAATGCAATTCAGGATTCGTTATAATTTTATTGCCCGAAAAATATGACAAAACCTTATGTCAACATTCACGAAGACGGCCACATCCGCCATTTCACCGGGGGCATGTTAACAACATATTAACCTCGTAAAATTCATTATTGAAACTATAAAATGCGTATACCTATCCTCTTCATCTGAGTGATAGGAATGGAGGGATATCTTCTGCCCTGTGGTTTAATATTAATTAAACACATAACTTTATATCTTGCAACTGCTCGGCATTGTAATTAGAAAATCATTTGGCTTAATTAGGTATTTGAGGTTATGGTAACAGCGACGGAGGGTTGCTCGTTGTTGGCATCTCTTAATCAATGTGGTGGTTATATAAGAGATAACTGTATATATTTTGACAAAAATAAAAATCTCATTCTATCAAAAGATATTACGATGACGGATTTTAAATATGAAAACCTTACCCGTTTTGGGCTAACGACTAATGTATCTTGGTTTCAACTGTGAAAACAAGAATATATCTTCGTCACATTAGATGCACTGTAAATTTCAAAATTTTACTTCTGTATGAATCTGAGACACTTAGATGGCGTCCAATGTCAGGGATAAAGCTGTAAGGACCAAATAAACCTTAAAAAAGTATTATGAACCTTATACCGCACAGAGAAATCACCCAGTCAAATGAATGCCCCATCCTCATTTATCAGACAAGTGGTTCAGCTACTGTCAGAACAAGGATACAGACTCCTCGACCTATACACATTTACTCGTATGTGTATGTTTCTGCCCCATGTCTGCATTGCATGGTTGTACTATATAGCGCAGTTCCAGAACGGCGTAAACTTCCTCGAGGTACCCATTTCTTTTTCTGTTTCTTTTACTGAAATTTCGTAGTCTTTCAAAGAGAGATGAATAAGCGCTTCAATGATTTAGTGCCTACAGTATCAGCACCCATAACCTCAGCTGCGAGTACCCCCTAGGTACCTCATCTCACCGATAACTGGGCTGCTCAAGAAAAAGTGCAAATTTTTGTGGAGCAAAGGCTGTGAAACTTCGTTTTCCTTGCTAAAGGAAAAGTTTTTGAACGCGCCTATCCTCACTTGTCCAGATTTTTCTGTGTCATTCGTAGTACACACATAGGAGCTGTCCTTATCCAAAATAAATCGCCGGATAAGGAAACAGTTATCAGTTACTTGAGCAGATCCTTATCCAAGAGCGGGAGTGTTTGGCCGTCCTGTGGGTGATAGAAAAACTTCGTTCGTACTTGAAAGGAAGTAGCTTCACAGTGGTTACTGATCATCGTTCCTTAGTCTGACTTAATA
Organism: Volucella inanis; assembly: GCA_907269105.1. NCBI lineage: Eukaryota > Metazoa > Arthropoda > Insecta > Diptera > Syrphidae > Volucella > Volucella inanis. Next base: position 47,843,753 of record OU026157.1, on the reverse strand, counting down.
ATTTGAGAGATTCGCAGGGTAGGTTGGCTGGGTGGGCTGTCAAAATGCAACAGTGTAATTTTGAGGTAGAGCATAGGAAGGGCAAGGAGCATCTAGAGCAACGAAGGACGTAGCGTTGGTGGCATTAGCTACCAAAGATCCATTGTATTCTAAAATGCTAGAGTTGATAAGAAGAGAAGGTGAGAAGTATCCCGACTGCAGATATTTTAAGCGGACACGCAGGTATCCAGAAGACGTTTGACAAGGTGGCACGAAACTACGATATTATTGGCATGAGACATAATATAGCTTGGTACATTAGCAGCTGCGTAATTTGTCAAACGGTGAAACCTGATTAACGGAAACCGGCGGGACTTATGGCGTCTCGAAATAAAGTTAAAAAGCCGGCCAAACAGAGGATACAACTATATTTTGACTATGGTTGACTATGTCTCAAAATATCCGCTCTTCTTTCCTTTGGGAAATAATCGTTCGGTCTGTCGGTAGATTGAAACCTTATTGTCGATGGAGGTCCTAACCTATGACGCAAGCAGTCCTAACGAAAATTCAGGTCATGAAAATCCCTCCTCTGAGCCTTGTCTAGCGCATTCATTAGTGGTTTCATTTTCGATCACATTGTTACACAGGAGATCCAGACAAGACTTAGTGGGTCAGCTTTCCGAACTGCGGTCAGTGGAGCCTAACATTCTCGATCTAGTTTTGAAGTCGTGAGAGTATTCAGCAAAGCTTTAGGCGCAGCTTGGCTGTCACTACAAGTGCAAATGCTTCGTTTCCTAAACCGATGGCTTACAATATGCATAGTTTGTTACATTCAAGATTGCGTATATATCATCTCCGTTTGGAAGACAGAGCAAGTTTTCCTAGGAAGAATGAACTCTAATATTGTCGTTCTCCAGAATGACACCTGAACCGCATCCTAAATCGCTTTGGGAGCCATTTGTAAAGATCCGATCACATTCCTTTTGTGGCTTAGATTCTGGCCGAAACCAGTCTTCGGCACAGGGAAAGTCGATTTTATGTTTTTTTTTTTTTTTGCAACAGAAGATCTGGTGTGATCGCATCAGACGGCATGTCCATAAGACCAGAGTTAAAAGACAGCCGGCACGTAAGGTCACCAAAACTAGAGTGCTGTACCGAAGACCACTCCTTTTTAAACAAAATATGGCTTTAAGAGTGCAGCCCACGGTTCAAATAACATGGGAAGGAGGATTTTTCAGTGTATCTAGAGCACAGCCAGTCATGCGAGCGAAAGCCACTATGCAGCCGAGATAGGTTTTTGTACGCCGTGCGCGTATAACTTTTTGTCAAGTGTGCTTTTAAATCTACCTGCCAGATTTTGAAGCGCACTCTCCCAGGGTCTTATACGCTGTTGCATCTTTGACAGAGGATGCATTTGCAGGATAGTTTGGTGTACATGAAGGTCGACCATTCTCTCCACGCTTTTTAGTATGAAGGAAGTCTGAATATTTAAGTGAGCATGTAGTCATCTTCTCCGATTTTCAAGCTAGCAGTGAACTCTTCAGAGTTACCAGAAAATGATGTATAAATTTTTATACCATTCTGAGTATTCGTCATCATTGCCAGGCGGCTTGTAGCCGTCAAAAGAAGGAACAGCTTGCTTAGTGGCCTCACTCACTACATCCAATGAAATATAGCAGTTATGGCGTGCTGTGTTATTCAGCTCAATAGCAGCTTCGTTTATAAGAGCTTGTTGTGAGCTGGTTACCTTTAAGCATGAGGCAGAGAGTCTTCGCTTTCGATGCAGTGTAGGTGCCATCAGACTTTCAGAGTGATTCCAGCCTGGTTGATTTTTCCCTTCTGAAGACTTTGAGCAGCCTTTTCGTTTCACCTACATATTGCATTTGCATTTGTCCCAAAAAGTAAAGCGTCGCAGCATATGATAAGTCCCATCTTTTTGCAGTTACAATATTCAGTGAGCCTTGATCTTAAATTCTCATTTTTTATCCACCTGGTTTGGATTTGAAACCTAAGGTGGTAAAATATTCAGGTGTGCTTCATGGGGAAAAATAAAATATCCAAACTAAAAAGGACTTAGAAGTGGAAATAGAAGATATTACCACTAAACTCGTGATGCTCTAGTTATCTTCCTACCTACTGAGCCAGTGGTTAAACGTCTCAAGATTACTTTGATAACTTCCTAGCTATCCGTATCAATATGTTATTAATATATCACACAGCCGAAATTGCGTCAACAGATTCTGGCAGACGAGACGTTTCATTCCTCACCTGCAAAAATGTTCATATGACTCTGGCGCGTCCGTTTGAAATCCATTTACACTTGTTATCTGATTATGTGTCTTTGCAATTTGATTATTCAAAATTTCTTACATGACATAGGTATGTATGCATCTACACCTTCCTCCAAAGCCTAATATAGAATTCCCGCCTGCAAAATGCTTTAACACGTTATGCCGAGACCTACCTATAACTATTCGGATCACTCACTTATTTTTCGGAATAATCTATTCAACAAAAACATATTTACTTTCCATACACGAGTATGATACTTATTTTGAAAATCGTGATTGCCACATGATAGGCAGCTTGCTTATCGAGCGCGTTATTACCAATTTCATGGCAGCAATAGTGTCGCTAAATGACTGTGCAACAAAATGAGGGGTTCCAAGCACCTATCTACATGGTCTCATTATTGGCAAATATCTTTCCATCTAACAAGCCTTTTCTATCCATTAGAACCTTCTTCAGACTTTAAATTATCTGAACAAAAAATAAGGAACAAACTTCCCAACAATGCACTCGTATCCATATGCTCTCACTGCAGAAGATACTCATAATGACCATCCTAGCTGATGACTACAATGTCGATGAAGATGACGAACATGATTATGATTGTGTAGAGATGGTGTCCTCAGTGGTTGTACTACCAACAAGTTGATAGCACCTTTGTGGCTATTTATGCAGGCCATATGTGGTGGCCACTTAAGTAACGTAGGTGCCCATCTAATACTGCAGAAGGGAGCAAAAAATTACCTACAAAATAAAAAAAAATAAAAATAAATAAATAAATAAAAACCAAAGCATGCAACTGCCATAATACACGCTCTTTTATATGGGCATTTGGTAGAGCGCGCGCACATAGCACACATCCAATACTGAGACAATTCCGGCTACTCCAGCTACTTCAGTCAATCCAGCTCCACAACGAGACAATTTTCAGAGCTCACATTGGGAGCCACCAGAAAATCATCCAATTTCTTGCATGCTCAAGTATATCACGTTTTTTCACGATCGTTTTATGCCATCATCGATGAAAAAAACGAAAAAGCGAAGAAAACGCTCTTGTGATGAAATAAGGGAACGGGTGGTAGAAAATTAAGAATAAAATAAGAAAAATCTGCAAAATTCTTAAGCCCTCACTTGTCAACTTTTTTGAGAAAAATCGAATAATACACTGTTGCAGGATGATGCAAGTAATGGCCACAACCATAGCAAGGTAATCCTCTAATTGTTCGGTCTTGTCGAGGAGTATCTTTCCAATCTAACTCAAATCAAATTTGAGGTATGAGCAGGTGGTAGGTTTACAAAATGCTGTGAAATTTATTGCATGCATGACAATCTATAAGATGAGAATAAATTTCAACACTGTATGTTAGTCAGATAGTGTAAATGAAACCAAGTCCAGAAGTTCAGTCAGAAGACTTCTTTTCTTAAACGTCAGTCAATATCTATAGTAATAGTTCTTTTCTCTCCTGTAAGGTGCTTTGCGTATTAATAGTACAACGCTTATATACATGTGTATATAAGGTATATACATATGAGCACCTTAGATAGCCATTCAGTCTTCCAACTCCTCTGACGATACCAATGTTCTTGCTTCCCACTTTGCAATCATCAAATATAACGCATAAACCTTAGAACTTCGAGCTCCATATATTCGAAAAGGTTCCTCCATCAGTTCAAGTATGGGAGTCTCTGAGAACTGTTCGAATAATGGCCTTGATAATTCGGAGCTGCAGGCTGAAGGATTAGAAAGCAGAAACATCCTTAAGCAGTTTAACTTTACGACTCTCGTGATCAATAATTAGGTCTTGTGAATGAGATGATAATGAAAGCATCTGACGACCTAGTGGATTTCCGCCTCCTTTTACTTACTTGGAATACCCCTTAGTTCGGAGTAGGCCGTAGCCCTGGGCCCCAAAGATACGTCTCCAGTTTGTGCTATCTTCGTCAAACTACCTCAAGTGCGCTGTTATATCTTCTCCAATCACACAAAAAAAAATTAATTCGCTCAAAACGATTTCGTGCGACTTCGGGATGATAGAAGTCTTGTGCTGAGTGACCTTACTGTGTCTTGACAAGGCCACATTAATAATTCGCGCTCTCTTTCTGGCAATACCACTTATTTATTTACTTAAGGTGGAACTACTTTCTGGGGTTGTACCTGGACCTCAACCAACAAGCGACAACATCGCGATATTTAGCTAGATTCCTCTAGTTTCGCACGCTTAGTTGGTTGAGGTCCTCTTTCACGTGCGTAGGCCAGCTGAGTCGCGTACTTCCTCTACTGCGCTTTCCTCTGTTGGCCATTCTATTCTACATGACCCAACCATCTCAGTCGTTAGACCTTCACTCTTTTGCCTAAGTCGATGTCGCTGTAAAGCCCGTACAGTTCGTTGTTGTATCGTCGAGCAGGACTGGAATTATTATGGGGTCACCTTGTTGATCGATAGAGGCTAATCAATTACTTTCTTAGCCCAAAGAAAAAGCTATTACCAGGAGTTATTTTTCGTTGGTGTCGTTGTCTGAATCGATAGCGGAGTCTAGATAGAAGTCCTTAATTTCCTCAAAGTTATATCTATCGAGGGTGACGTTCTCTCCGAGATGTCGGCGTTGTGTGTCCTTTTTGGTTGACAGTATATATTTGGTGTTGACCTCAATAAACGTTAAACTCATCTTTGCCACTTCTAACTCAATACACGTGAAAGCGTCACTGACATCACCAAAGGTCTCGGAGAGATCTTTACCGACTTTGTCATTCTGTACAAACGAACGAGTACGGCAGGGATGCCAAAACTAGACATTTCTATGTATAGCTCGTTTCTATAGATGAATGGGTGGTGTGCTAATTGTTGGGCTTAAGTCACACTGATATGACCAATCATGCTATTGACGAACAGCTTCAGGTGTTCACACAAAACGGCAGATAGAATATTATAGGCGATGTTAAGAAGACTGGTGATTCTGTAGTTGGAGTAGTCCAGAGTCAATTTGAGTTAAACCAGGGGTTTCGTTGTGATGGCCGAGTTAAACCCAGCAAATCGGAAACAGCATCTTTAATGCCTCTTTGGCAATGTTGCCACTTCGATACTTGATGCCAGCAGCATAGGACCTCTTAATCGAATTAGGAATTTGGCGATATCTTGCAACTGAAATTCCTCACACTATTAGCTTGTCCTTGCCATGTAGGGTATATGTGCAACCGTACCCTGGCTACAAAAATGTAACAGTCCGAGTTGATGTTGACGCCTTGGAACGTTCGGATATCCATAACACTGGAAGAGTGCCTTGTATCGGTCGCAATGTTGTCAATCTGGTTGACGGTTGGTTGATCAGGAGTACTTCAAGTCCCCTTATGAATATTAAGATGCGAGAATCGCGTGCTAGCTACGACAATGTTACGCCCGGCCGAAAAGTCGAATAGCCTGTACCGGTGGTGGCATGCAGGCTATACTTTCGGACACTAATTCCAAAGATGACCTCTTTTAGAATTGTTCAATGGCTCGTAGAAGCTCTCTTTGGTGTCGTCATTTTTTCCCTCTGTGTGCGCATATAAGACTAATATTAGTTAATGAACCCTTAATATGGATTGTTACGAGACGTTCATTAACATGCCGGAATCTCAAGACTTCTTGCTTAAGCCTGCCTATTACAACAAATCCGCATCCAAACATGCACAGCTTTTGCGGCCGATAACAATCGCGTCACAGTTTTTCATGATCTTCATGTTCGACCCACACTTTTCTTGGACGGCGGCAACATCTGCCTTGCAGCAATCCACCGCCTGTTCGGCTACACGTTGCCTATTAAGGAACCTAATATTCCTTTGGTTTGTTGGATCTCCTGTGGTTGTCAATAGTAGATCCCTCCGTATCCGAGGCTTGCTCTACGAAGAGAGTCTGTTAGACAGATACCAGTAACCGGTTCGGAGATGTGAACGCTGCCGTTGGTTCATTAAGGAGCCCTTATAGGCTGCATCTCAGACACTGACGTAGTCTCGGAAATCCTTATCGACCTGAGCTCCAAATATCTCAGAGTAACACCGAAATGGTCTGATTGGTTTTACTCCGGGATTTTATTCCTCCCTTGATTCCTTCTGGGAACATTTTCTCCAGAAATGGACCTGTGGCCTAGCCTCCAAGACCGTGTGATTTAATGTCGTTGGACTGTTTTCTGTGGGGGTATTTGAAGTCGTTGATCAAGCGGACAAGGGAATACTAAAAGTACTCGAAAAGGTGTTCAAAAAGTGGACCTCCACGATGCAATCCCTGAGAAGCTCCCGTGGCCATATGTCCGAAATAATTTTCAGCTTTAATGCCATAAAATTATTTATCGAATAGAAAAGCCTCGGCTCGTTTGCTCAGCTTGTACGTGTTTTAATTTAATTTCAAATCTTACATCTCTTAAAGCCATCACGTTCTCGGTTTAGTCAAGTGAAAATGACAGTCAAGTCTGATCACTCAGGTCCAGTGGAGATCAATTTCAAGCCTTCTCTACTAGCTGTGTTGTTCGACATGTGATTTTATATTCTGCGGGATGATTACGACTTTTTAATTACAATTTTCTGCGAACTCCGAAAGCCGAGAGATTGAGAGACTTATTCACAGGCAGAAAATTTCACTTTCAAAAGCTTCTCATTGCTTGTGGTATTGTGGATTAAGCAGGCTTAAAATTGTCGCTGATAGAGGCCATGATTCTGAGATTCCTTTTATAAGTCATACTTTCCTCTGACCAAATCTTGGTAATGATTCAGTGCACCAAGTCATATCATATTGCCTAAATTAGTTTGGAAAGTAGGCCATGTTTCTATCGCTACTCCATTGTGGTTGAATTATTCACTCTGCGTGACATCTGCATTTGAGTCATCTCCTCCGTTTAGCAATTTGCAGAAGCGATTTTTCCATGTCAGGACCCTCTGTGACTACTCATAGTTTTCTCCTAGTTTCTACAGGTCTAATTTGCGTCTTGCCCATTGACCCACTCGTTTTATTTTTTGGTAAAAATATAGAAAAGCCTTACTAGAGTAATACTTTCCTCGTTTTTGGTTATTTCGCGCCTTTAGCAAAGCAGCCCTTTTATATTGAACCGCTTCATAAGCGAGTTGTTTTGCATCATATATTTGGCTGCACTTTTCAATGAACGAGTGAGGGTCGGGTGTAAAAAGAGGCATAGCTTCTGGTATTTTCAGTCGTCTTCCTGGCATGGATGCTACTAGACTTTACCATATAATAAAATTTGGAATCGTTGAAGGACTCCCGGTCAACAAACGTTCTATGGTTCAACTTTAAATCTGTCCAAAGTTTTGGATCCAAGACATCGTTGGCTGAAACTAGGTTGTGGTTCAAGTCATAATTGATCGCTCAGAATGTCCGGATATCTGTAGCAAATGTACCAAATGAGTGAAAACGCAAAGTTATTTGTTTGGTTCGCGATCTATTGATAAGGGAGCCGCCATGTTCCTTTCTGAATATTTAAGAAAGTAAGGAAACGTGCGCTAACTATAGAAATTAAACATAGTCGGTCTTCTGATGTGGTTTCGTATAACCAAAGATGTCCTACTTTGCTACTTTGGCGTTAAAATCACTTGAAATCATTTTAATCGGTCGCGCGATCTCATCCACTGTGCTTCCTCCTTCTAAGGCTCAGTCATTTACCTCTTATTCAATACTCACTTTTTGTTTTTTTTTTTTTTTTTTTAAATCAGGGCCTAAGCAAGTGACATGCAGTCATGGTAATAATAGTGAGTACCGCCAAATTGATGATAGCCAGAACGTGAACGTTGTTCACCAATTGGACAACACTCAACCACATCAATGAAAGAAAATTTGTCTCCAGAGCTGCTATAGTCATATCTCAGACTAAGACTTCAAGTGAAGGATAGATTTGTTATATGTAGGCCGGTGCTTGCGCAAGTGTTCTTGATAATTTCAGAACAAATGAACCTTCTTTTGCACTTAACGGCACGCTCAAGCTCAGCTGCATCCCCTGTTTGGGCGTCAAAATGTCTGCAAAACCTACCGCAATGAATATTGGTTTAATGAACTGGGATAATCTGCAGGATGTAGCAGTCTGTGTAGCATAGGAAATATTGAGATTTTAGGAGCAATTGTTCGCTGTGACTTATGCCCTTGGATAATGTCTCAAAAGTGGTATACTTCAGAAAAACACTGAGGCACTGTTGGATCGCTATCTGGTTTCTACAAGCTTCACATGCGGTATGTCTCTTCCAACTCATCAGTCATTTCTAATATTAAATGTCTAAAGTTCAACTGCACCGTAGTCACTTCCTGTTGCTAATAGTGCAATATGGTTGAATATTCGCAATTTGAGCGTTCCAAGTGCAATTATCCGATGGAGCAGTTTACAGTCAACGAGATCATTGAGCGATAAGATTTGCTACTTCAATCTCGCGATACCTGCGATAAAAATCTCTACCAGCAACGTACACTTGCGATAGGAAGGACGTCATCGTACACTCGATTACACATACGAGTATTCGTATAGAGCTGCCTGGCTGGCTGATGTGGCTATTCCTTCTGCTGCTGATCTTGCTGACACTGGTGCAGCAGAATTCTCCACATGCACACCATGCGGGATCTGCTGAAGTACGGAAAAGCGATTAACGTCTCCAGGTCTGCAACCGTGTATAAGATTCCTTTTCCCTTTTCTCTTTCAATTTTTTCCCCTTCTATGCTTTTTTGGAATTTCCTCAACAACAGATTTTGCAATTGTCTTCCTTTCTTTATTTTTATTTTTTTTTTTTTTAGTTTTGACAAGTTTGTTGCAAACTTTGGTCGAACCACTGGTATTGATGTTGGTTCGGAGGTGAATTTTATTAAATCCCCAAGACACTTGGTGGAAACCTATGAATGAGATAAATATCTGCAGCTGTCAGTGACAGTCTTCAGTTGGCCTCAGTTGCGATTATCACAAGTTTAGCTAATAATTTCTCACCGCTACTTCCTTTATTGTTTTATGTGCTTTTTTGAGATTTCACAATTCGATAATACATAGTTGCTGGGTATTTTTGAATTTCGATTTTTTTATTTTTTTTTTTTTCAATAAAATTATGAAATTGATAAAAATAAATAGAAACAAAAATCATGTGAACCGTAGATCGTGGTATTGTAGAAATGTATGTGTACCTGCACTGACATATGAGCGGCCTACACGTCAGTTTTATTGGCAGACTTGTGAGTTTCAGAAGTCTCACGAGGTGGTAAGTCTTATGAGGTTATGCCTTCAGATTGAAGTATCCTTATCTACATAATTGACGTGAGCACAGAGTATTTGGGAGACGAAAATCTACTAAAAACTAGACATTCTTATCTAACAACATGCGACAGAGATAAGGTGTCAACTTTAAAAGATAATCAGTCAATGAGAAAGTATATCTGATTTAAAAGGTTATAAATTGTCCTATCCGAAGTGAGTAGATCTAATAAAACACCTTCTCCCTTGTTGTGGAAGCAAACTGTAGAAAACATTTTTATCTTTTCTTTTACTTCTTCTGCCAGAGCAGAACACTCAAAAATCGTTTTAGTGCCTACAGTACTAGCACCCACCCGATTAGCGCCAAGTTCCAGTAGATTGATGTGAGCATAGGCCACGATGTTGCCCTCGTTTTAACAGCAGACGTCGCAGGAAATTGTGTCGCTATGCCTAGCTCACCAGTTTGCAGTATTACGTCTTTTCTACCGAGGAATAGATTCAATATTGCTGGTATTTTCAAATTAGTACTAAAGAATCCGTTTGGTCTGCCTGTAACTTCGAGAGTCCTGCCATCTACTGTGGCAGATGTCTAAATCGAAGTCGACACGTTACAAAAACTTAGTAGGTTATCTAAGTACATCACGGTCTAAGATATCATCTAAGCAAAATGAATTAGATGGAAAATTTTCTTCAGGGAACAATTCGACTCCAACGAACTCCTCTGCAAGTAATGTTATCAACTTCATTCGGAAGGTAGAAAACCCTAACCAAACTACAGTTCTGACTAAATGGTACAAAAGATATTTTACGTTAAAGTGCCTTACTACGCAATTGGTGAGTCAGATAATTACGAAAAAAATTTAGTTGTATATATTTTAATTCGTGCGGATTTTTTTCTAAAATTTGAACGTTTATTTAAGAAAAATATGTACAATAGTATTTTTCAAAGTATTGTCCATCTGAAGCTATGACTTTTTCCCATCTTTCTGGCAATTTGTGGATCCCATCCCAAAAGAACTGCGCCGGCTTGGCAACCAAGAATGAATCAAGCCAATTTTTGATATTCTGCTCTCATGTGAACCGTATTTCAGTGAGGGCGTTCTGCATCGACCGGAACAAATGGTAGTCAGAAGGGGCAAGGTCTGGGCTATAAGGCGGGTGGGGTAAGACTTCCCATCCACTGTTTTCCAAATAGTTCTTAACCGGAATAGCAACGTGGGGCCGAGCGTTGTCATGATGGAAAATTATTGCCTCATGTCTGGTCGCATATTCCGGACGTTTTTCGGCTACTGCTCTCTTCAAAAGGATTAATTGTGTTCATTAGAGTTGTCCATTGATGGTTTCACACGGTTTTAGCAGCTCATAATACAGCACACTCATCTGATCGCACCAAATACAGAGCATTACCTTCGCGCCATGGATATTCAGCTTTGCCATTGATTTGCCTGGTTGGCCGGGCTTCACATATGATTTTTTGCGCTTGGGGTTGTCGTAATGGATCCATTTTTATCACCAGTAACAATCCGATGCAAAAATGACTTCCTTTTGTGGCGTTCCAGCAGCATTTCGGACATACAAAACCACCTTTTGACGTCTCTCGGCTTAAGTTCATGTGAAACCCAATTTCCTTGCTTTTAAATATATCCAGTTGCTTTTAAACGTTTTGAAATGGCTGCTTGAGTGATACCCAAAGATTCTGCGAGCTCTTCTTGTGTTTTTCAACAATCTTCATAGAATAATGCTTCCATTACTTTTTTGGCTGCCCAGGACTTTCATCGTCTTCCAAGCCAAAATCACCACATTTAAATAGTGCAAACCACTTTTGGCACGTTCGCTCAGCTAGCGCATGTTCACCATAAACTTCCACCAAAATACGATGACTTTCGGCAGCAGTTTTCTTCATATTAAAGTAATGAAAAAGAACTCCCCGCAAAAACACTTTTCCAGGCACAAAGTTCGACATATTTGAGTGAAAAAAAAATTATTGTTGCTTACGCTTCAAATGAATGACATATACTGAAATGATGTACAATGACAGCAGCTTTCCAACGCATGTTACAATGGAATAATACAAGTTACGCCATCTCTTAGCAAACAGCACGAATAAGTTATAGACCCAATAAAATTGTAAGGTTCGTCAAAAGACAGATTAATTGCTAGGTTTAGTTAAGAGTAAAAGCCATGTTGAGCTCCGTCCCAAAGAATTTTCTATTCTTACCCCAAAGAACGGGCGACCGAATCTAATGTGACTCTCGCAGGTAGAAATGGGCCTCAAATACTTTGAGTGCGACACTAGAATCCGGTGGAAAAAGATCGTGCTGGAGCTAAAGAGACTTTTTGGTTGAGACTCAGGTACATTCAGGACTAACTAAGTAAGATCTCCGCCGACCTTTTTCTCCTTATTGTCGTTATTGCGGAGGTGTTGCTTTCTGCAGTAGCAGTTTCTGTGGTTTATAGCTTGTAGTTTATTTGTGACATGCAGCTGTCTGTATCTCCTTTATAATTGTCTTCTTTCTTTCGGAATCTGTTCAATTTTTCTGTCATCCACTTTTTTAACCGAAACAAACAGAGCCTCTTCGCCATTCCCTCCATCGTTTAAGTAAAAAAAAAAAAAAAGCAAAACAAGGACAAATCATTTAACTAATTGTTCTTACCAAATTTGTCGACTAAATGTAAAGATCCAATAGAACCTCGTTTGCATAAGGCTTGCATATGCTTTTACAGTTTCCACACTTTGCTAGTATGCCCCATCTCGATCGCTCGGAGCAGGTTTATCTTTCCTTCTAATGGAACTAACAGCCCTGCAGATAATTCGAATGAAGCCCTATGGGGGTTTAAAACTGAGTCAGTCAGTGCAAATAACTCTACTTGGCCTTTGGGAAATTTTCCATCCGCAATGGCTGTTTAAGATAGCTCTACTCTATCTTCTTAGGAAGCCCCTTCTCAGCCCCCTCTTCACCATGTATGGCGTCAGATTTGGCCACTGTAAGCTCTTTAGTGATTCTATCATACATATATACGGATTTGCTGCCACGAATTTTTGCTGCTTCTTGGGCTTGTGAAGCCATGACGTTGATAGTATTTCTTTTATCACGGCGTACACAGTGCAGCCCTTCTTCATCTTTTTGTTATACAAGGACTTAACTTTACTTCTAGCCTCTGGAGCAGTGATTGCAAAGTGAACGAAAACTTGTCCGCGCTTTATGAACCAGACAAAATAGACTCCTTTCGTTCTTCCGACAGGACTTCCTGCTCGTTTATTCAAGGTCTCGTTATTATGACATTTCGTAATCTTTTCGTGAATCTGGCAATCAATATTTTTTCGCTGAAAGGTTTTCAGAATAAGGGACCTAAGCATGCATTTGGCGGCAAAATAAGTTCCACTCTATGCCTACGAACACGTTCAAAAGTCGAAAAAACATCATAACAACGTGTCTGCGCTGCAGTGCTGTATCTCGTTTATTCCCAAAATATCTAAACTGTGCATAAGTACCAATCTACTGTCGAAATCAATCTTTATTGACTCTGATAGCCGACAGTTGTGAATAATTAGTCAGTCATATCCGGGGCATGATACTGGTAATGCCAGCTGTCTTCATTAAGTCCGCAATTGAAGTTTCAGACCATTGTATGAGTATAAGGATGTATATATGAAGCTATGAGGGACCGCCAAGAGAAGGTAAAGCAAGCACTTGAACTCGGTTTTTAGTTAAAGAGAATGTGTCTAACACAGATATCATCTATTAAGGGGGGATTATTTGCATTTGAACCGCAGATGACCTCAACTTTGTTACGAATTGGCAATAAGTTACTTTGAAGTGATAACTATAGCTGAGTTGCCTCATGAAATTTAAGCATTTTGTTTGAAACTGATAAAATTTAAACCAGTGAAAAGTCTATCAAAGATATCTGCGAGTATGATACGCATACGGATACGGAGAAGGGCCTCTTAAGCTCTGATCAACTGCCAGAGGTTCAAAACAAAAAGGCAACCGTGGAAAATAAATCCAACAAATCTGGTGTCTGAAGCTCCCTTCGTGAGAGGGCAAGGTTTTGGTATTAAAATACCAAACTATACATGTTACTATGCGCCGCTTCCAGAAAAATATCGGCAGAACCCACTATATATATAAAAAAGAAAGAGTTCAAGATAGCAGCAATATTCTGCCCACCGAGACGCTTAACAACTGAAGAAGACTATACGGAACTTTTGAATTTGCCAGGACACAACTTTCTTGTTGCTGGCACATCCATTGGGAATCTAGGCTCATAAAAACAAAAGGTAAATGACTTTTCCTCAGGCTCGTCAACGTACTGGCCACCTGTCCATCTAACCACGACCTTGTTGACTTTGTCCCTTCCCCCTAGCTACATCAAACGAAATCATATATGTGTCGAAGGTAATAACGATTTATCGTCAGACCCTAGTCCAGTGATCTTAACACTTAGTAATGTTGAAATAGGAAAAGAAATAAATCCTAAGCTTGTGAATAAGGGAACAAACTGGAATGTGTTCAGAAAAACTTCAAAGTTTTGTAAGCCTAAGGTCTTCTATGGAAACAATTGAGCAAATTGATCTTGAAGTAGAACAATTTATTGCTGATGGGCAACAGGCTGCAGAAGAGAATACTCCATCAAATTTGAATAGGAGAGAAACTAAGATAAAATATCCTATGGAACTAAAGGACTTGATATTAGAAAAAAGTAGGCCTCGAAGAAAATGGCAAATTACGAACTTCCCAAACGATAAGGTAGCACTAAGCACCGTCTAAGCAATGATTTAAAAAAAAAAAAAAAGAATCCTTGAATTCAAAAATGATACATTTAATAGACCCCTAAGAAGATTGACGACGGATGCTTTAACCAATTACTGCTTATGGAAAACAGCCAAGCGCCTTAAAAGATCACAGATACAAACACATCTTGTGAAAGTTTTTTAGCCATTCCAAGTTAATGCAACAACTGTTGATAGAAATGACAAATGTGAAATTCACCAAGTCACACTCAAAGAAGTAAAAGGGATGTGCCAACACAAGTTATCAAACAAAAAATCACCGTGGTACGACCTAATTACCGTTAAGGTTTTAAAGAAATGTCCTCAATAGCTCACAGAAAATTCCAATATATAACAAATGCATGCCTCATCATTGGAAAATTGCAGAAACCATAGTTATACCTAAGCAGAGTAACATCTCACAGGCCAATTTCACTTACACCAACTATGTAAAAAATATTCGAAAAACTACTCCTCAAATGGATTAGCACAAAAATATCCCAAACCACCAGTTTGGTTTTAGAAATAAACACTCCACCATAGACCAAGTACACCGAATTACTGATGTTGTGGGAAAAGGACTACAAAAAAAACAAAGTATGTTCGGCTCTATTTTAGATATTGCTCAAGCCTTTGACAAGGTATGGACGTGGAACCCAGGCAGTGCTATGAATTACAGGCCAGCTTTTAAGAGTACGGTATGAACAAGAGTATTAGGAACTCAAGCAAATTGAAGCCAGTGTACCACAAGGAAGTGTCCTAGGACCACCCCTGTATCTGCTATATATTAGGGATATTTCAGTCGGCAACAATGCTATTTTAGCCACATTTTCAGATGATACTGCAATATGGGTGCCTTTGCAACAGGAAAATTGTAAAATGCCTTAACAAAGGAAGAGGCTTATTAAACCTAATGAAACCAAATCAATTCATACCAACTAAGTAAATAAAAAGATAAACAATCCTGCGATTTTTATTAACAGTAACGCTATTCCTTATGTCAATAATGCCAAATTTGAACGCAAGATATTCAGAACTATCTATCCGGAACAAAATAATGCTACACTTGCGGTCATAAAAACCGCACCATATCAAAATGATTGAAAAATTGTTAATAACTACGATAATAATTTTAATAATGAAATGAAATTTTTGTTGAGTACTCCGCAGTAGTTTATAAGTATTTCTATCTAATTTCCATCTGTTTATTGAATGTTTGAAAAATGATATTAACAAAGAAAGAAAAACCAGTTAATTTTCTTATTTTTTTTTAAATATTTCAATACAGTCATTGGTTAACAAAATCAAACGATACATTTTTTATGTATGTGTATATAAGATGTTTAGATATGCCACTTTTACCAAAAAATTATCAATACCGAGTTGCTCCTCCTTTGGCGGTTATAACCGCTTTTATTCTAGAAGGCATCGAGCTTACTAGAAGTTCAGTAATATCCCTTGAAATTTCAGTATTCCATACATGTTCCAGAACTTCATTAAGCTTTTTTTTACTCTCTGGTTTATGTTCAGCCATCTTATGTTTCATTTCATGCCACAAGTGTTCGATTGGGTTTAAATCGGGCGAATTAGCTGACCAGTCTAGTCTGGTAATTCTGAGGTCATCAAACGTTGTCTTGAACTGAAAATTATTGAAAGACTTTAGTTACTTGTCTGTTTACTATTTATAAAGAAGACATCTAGAAGTTGATTTATAACACTTAACATACGGATTTAGCGCGGTGGCAAAGTGCAGAATCATCTTGAAAAATGCACTTATCAGTATACGAATGATGCTGTTCAATTGCTGGTACCAAAAACTCCATTACTACTTCTCCATACTTTTGAGTGTTCATAGTTCCATTAACAAAGTGCAAAGGGCCCAAAACGTAAAAAGAAAAACATCCCCAAGCCATCTGGCTTTGAGGAAACTTCACTGTTTTGATTATGCACTCGTCCTTGAACCTCTCACCTGCTGACCATCGTACGTATGGCAAATTGTCGGCACACAACAAATTAAATTTACTTTCATCGGACCATATCACACATCGCTAATCATCCTGCGTCCAATCTTCGTACTTTTTTGCCCACGTCAATCGAGCTTTTTTCATTTTTGTGGTTAGGAGAGGTTTTTTCGCTGGTCGTCTTCCATATAAACCTATCTCGCGTAGCCGTCGGCGTATAGTTTCGGCGTTTACTTCATGAAGTTCACTCAGCTTTGCTCTTATACGGACAGCACTTTTAAAGCGATCTTTCATGCTAATTCGTTGTAATACATTGTCTGTTCTGGGTTGTCAGTGGATCTAAATTTTCTTTTTTCTTCATCAGTCGTACGATAGTTGAATGACAGCATCCTATTTTAACCGCAATCTCACGATAGCCAAGCCCTTCTTCGACAAAAGTCAATATTTGAACTTTTCCGTCCCGAGTCAGTTGATGATATTCACCAGACATTTCACTTTGTTTTACTTGTCACCGTCACAACTCAATTCGAACTAATTTTTTTTTTTTTGCACTGAATACGAGGCCGAACTATGCTATGGAGTATGGGAAAACCCTTACGATCTGATGTAATTAGGCATTTTTTGAGGACTCATTAGGTGGTGCGGTTCTTATGACCGCAAGTGTATGTTTCAAGTTTGAAAGCGCCACGTTGCTTAGTATTTGTTTGGCAGCCATCAATAGTGAACGTTGTCAGTGAATTTGGGAAAATGGGGGAAATTGGTCATTTTTATCTGATACAATACTTTTATTTGGAAGGCCTCAGCCCAACCAATAAACTGGATTCTACTCTGGGTGAGTCTGCTCCTTCGTTTACAAAAGTAAAATTTTGGGTTGCTGAGATTAAACGAGGCCGTACGTGCTGCCAAGCCGAGCATCGCAGTGGTCGACCAAATGAGGTGACGACTCCAGAAATGGTGAAGAAATTCCACAAAACGGTACTGGAACCGAAGCGCACTAGCAGACATTGTAGGCATTTCAAAAAGTGCGGTACATCGCATATTATTTGAAAATTTGGACATGAGAAAGCTGTGTGCAAGATGGGTGCTGCGTTTGCTCACACTCGAGCAAAAACAGTGTCGTGAAATTGAGTGTTTAGCAAAGTTTTACAGCAACAAAGCAGAATTTTTGCGCCGTTTCCATCATGGGTCCATTACTTTACACCCGAAACAAAAGAGCAAACAAAACAATGGATTCAAAAGGAAGAACCGGCTCCAAAGAAGGCGAAGAGCGTTTCATCTGCAGGCAAGGTTATGGCGTCGATTTTTTGGGATGCGCGTGGGATAATTGTCATTCACTATCTTGAAAAAGGAAAAACTTACAACGGCCAGTATTATGCCGAAATATTGCAACTTTTGAGCGAAGAAATCAAGCATTAGCAGCATTTGGCTAAGAAGAAAGTGTTGTTTCACCAAGACAATGCACCAGCTCACAAATCTGTTATTGAAATGGCTAAAATTAATGAATTAAAGTTTGAATTGTTACCTCCAGGTTAAGCCGTTTTGGATTATTTTCTGTTCCCAAACTAAAAAATGGCTTAGTGGTCAAAGATTTTCCAACGATGAAGAAGTAATGTCGGCAGTTAATGGCTATTTTGAGGAGCAAGACAGTTCTTATTATAAAAAGGGTATCGAACGAATGAAAGGCGATTATGTTGATCAATGATGTGTTGTGTTTTCTTTGTTGGGTCGTATAGGGATGTACAATGAAAACAAATTTAGAAACTATCCAAGCATTCCAAAACGAAGTTCTTTGTGGAATAGTAAATGCTCCTTCGTGTATAGAAATAGCGATTTACATCGCGACTTACTAGTTGAAATGGTGACAAAAGTTCTTAAAAAAAACCGCAATATCACTCAATCAGCGACTGCAAAGTCAAATTAACTCCGAAATGGAGGCCGTCTTAAAAGTACGTGATAATATTCGGAGACTTAGAAGAACCAAGCCTTGTGAGCTTATGATCTAAAAGCTATGGAAAAGTAGTAGAACTCTAAACTTTTCCCAATGAGATAAAAATTCAAGGAAAAGAAACTATTTGCCGGTCTTACATAGACACGTCATAATTACCGGTAGGTTTATGGAGTACAAATCTCACACATTTGATACAGGATATTGCGAAATATGTAGGGTGATTCATCGTGACGTTTGATTTTCAGCAGGCTTTTTTTGACAGATCACGCATGACTCTTATCAAAGTGATCGTTATTTTTGTTCAGTAACGTTTGGCAAGTCTTCGTAAAAAAACTCACATCATAACTACGTCGCCAAATTGTTCAGCTGTATTATGAAAATCAGCGTTCTGTGAGAAATGTTTTCCGTGACGAATCGATTCGTCGTCGTTCTCAGCAGCTTGGCTTGGCGTATTCCACAACTTGGCGTATTTTACGTAAAGATTTTGGTCTAACAGCGTACAAAATTCAACTTGTGCAAGAATTGAAGCCAGGTGACTTGAATTTGAGTCATGTTTTCAGTTTCTGGAAAAACTCAATGAAAATCCGGTGTTTTATCGTGAAATTCCGTTCAGTGATGAAGCCCATTTCTGGCGCAATGGATACGTTAATAAACAAAATTGCAATATTTGGGTTGATGAGCAACCCGACGAGTACCAAGAGCAACCATTACATCCATTAAAAACAACGGTATGGTGTGGTTTATGCGCTGGTGGAATCATTGTTCCATATTTCTTCAAAAATGATTCAACTCAGAATGTTGCTGTCAATTGTGCTTCCTCAGATTCAAGCACATGGTCTCGTTGAGCTATGGTTTTAACAAAATGGCGCTACGAGAAATACAGCGCGTGAAACAATGGACTTGTTGAGAAATCATTTTGGTGAGCACTTAATTTCACGTTTTGCTACGTTAAATTGGTCGCCTAGATGATGTCACACTCCTAGTCACACCTTTGGACTATTTTCTCTGGGGATATATAAAGTCAGAAGTCTTCAAGAATAATCCAGCTACAATTGATGCTTTGGAAGCCAACATTACTCGTGTTATCTGCGAGATACCAGTCGCTATACTCGAATGAGTCGCCCAAAATTGGACCTTCCGAATAAACCACCTCGGACGTAGTCGTGGGAAACATTTACAAGATATTATTATTAAGGACTAAATGCCATAAATTGCTCCTTTAACTGAAAATAAAATTTTTGAGTTCACTTTAAATTTTATGAATTTTATTTTACATTATAAATCATATTTTACGATGAATCATCCTATATATGGAGGTAATCGTGTATTATATAAATTATATAAAGCAAACCCTGATATCTTGACAAGTGGGCATACTAAGCTTAGCTGGGGAATATGGCATTTCAACCCATAGAAAAAGAACACGGCCACATTAACAGAAGTTTCTAAGACTGTCTCTACGATTAATTGTTCTTGCACACCTAACTCAGCCCTTGATCAAATATTTCAAAATCATATCGTAACTCTGGCCATTTAATGGGTAACCAAATGTAAGAATTACGTATCTTTACGATAACTAATAAATTCAATACACAAGTCTATAAATTAAAGAGCTAAGACTTTACACGAATATCTGAAAAAAATTCAACAGAATTGAATAATTGATAATTGAAATCGGAATAAAATACCAAACAAAGCGTACAATTGTACGACAATACAATATACGAACGAGTATCTATAGGTCCTCGGCCTATAATATTCGTATCTATGTTATCGGCGAGTGCACCTGATAATGTAATGTTAACATAATTCTCTTCTCTTAGATACGTACTTGACATGGCATAGTGATAAGAACCACGCCTTTTAAATAAATTCATTAATCAGCGCGCCGGTTAAGTGGCATTCAATGGCTTTTGGCGGGAGAAGAAGGTTGCATGACCTGTATCGCTTGATATGTTTTGTAAATTTTAGCGCACCTCATAATGTTGAGCTCGTAGTCTTAAGATTATACAAATGTTAATCGGAAATTCCAAACAGAAAAGTAGGTTAATGTTTATGGAAGGTGTTAACGAGAGACCTTTAGAAAATTAAAATCGAAGTTAATCAAATAGATTTTGTAGTCATAATTGTTGGGATGTACTCCATAGAATATGATGAATGGTGCAGTAAAGATTACTTGACTGGAATATCGGGCTTTAGGTGGTCAAAATTGATTCCAGCAATTTCTAAGCAAATCGTTTGGGCTGAACTTTATCCAACATCACTTTGGAACTTTAATCAATGCAGAAGTCACGTTCTTCCATGATTATGACATTTTTGCCTCTGTTCCCCTCGCATAGGTTTCTTGAGAAAACAATTGCTTGAGAAAAACACTTAAGCGAACGATTAAGATAATTTATTTCAGAGTCCTAGCGTATACTCCGGCCTTTTGGTTAACCAAAAGCCATTTGCCAACGAACATTCATCTATGCGTCAGGCCAACTTCCACCACCAGCTCCTCATCGTAAAGGACTGTTATTTATAAAATATTTCCATCACATATTTTGAAAATGAGATACAACTCAACAAGACAAAAGTCCTTAATGAAAACGAAGGATGACAGGACTGTTCTGACTGAGTAGACTATTTGCCACTACCATGCCGATACTGACTCTGTCAAGTGAGTCAAGTATTTGTTTTTTTTTTTTTTTTTTTTTTTTTTTTTTTTTTTTTGATAAAATAAAGGGCAGCAGGACGAATAGAAGATGAAGAAGAAAGAAAAGAGTTTGTTTTTTCCACAGACTTACTGTTGGAAAAATTAAATTAATGAGCTAACCAAGAATCCAAGGAGTAGATGAAGTTTTTGCCTTCTCATTAGGGATTCGATCCGAAGTGACAACTTTCATTAGAGCCCTACAAAAGAAGCAAAGGAGCAAACCACCAAGTTGTGGCTTGAATCCGAGGTGGCTTCGAGGTTAGGTTATTACAATTCAGTTTGAGAATTTTCAGTGACAATTTTTAATTAAGAAAAATATAAAAACAACAAACTGAATCAAATATTTACTTTTCATATTTCCATAATTCCAAGCGAATATTCATGACTGTATTCATTAGATACGAGTATCTACAATTATTTCTATCTGAGTTTTGCGCAATTCTTATAGCTTAGACTGTGACTGAGGTTGAAATTGAGACTGGAACTGGGAGTGTCATTGAGCAGAGAATAATTAATCTTAACATCGTTGTTGAGGGAGGGGTTTTAATTGATTCGACCTTCGGTGGTAAAATATTCGAATGTATTCGGATCTATAGTGAATGTATATTAATGGTGTTTGGAGTATATGGTATCACGGTAGTTTCTCATAAAAGGGGATTTAACTACAACATCCTGGAAGTGCTTAGTTCAAAACAAGCAAAAATAAGCAAATGAGATGCAAAATGGTCGTCAAATGGTAACTTATAGAGTTGCAGAATGCATCTTTTTATCTGGAAAGGCTCAAAGGGCGAAACAAACACTAGAATATGAAAGTGTAGTCCTGCATGTGGCTGCTGATATTAAGGGCGGTCTGATGATCAATAATATGGTCCCCAAATTTCAAGTGAACTTAATCATTGAGGTTTGTGTTTAAGACAGTTTACTCATTGATACAAGCCAAGCGCATCATTTTACCAACATTTCATATGTCCAATTCCATAATTTTATTTTTGTCCGCCTTTGTGAGGCATAAGCCCTTGGCGCCATTCTATTAGATTGCTGTTACGAGCCCCGGGGTTCTCCAACTCATTCTAGTTATCTCCAATTCCTTCTCAACTGCCTGTCTTGGTAAACGAATGGCACTTCTTGACGAACTTTGCTGTGGATTTGTTATCATGCGAAAGGATATATTAGGATGTATAAGGATGCATAATTTTGTATTTTTTTTTTTTTGTTTTGCCTTTGATCTTTAGTTTGCAAAATTTTTCACTTTTCTTCATCACTGGAAAAGATCCATCCTAGTGTACTCTTTTTCCCCTTTCAGACAGAGCGAAGTATCTGGACGTGATTCAAGACAAAAAACTGAGTTGGAATCTTAATGTAGCGGAAAGAATCAAAAAGGCATATAATGCTTTGGGGCTTAAGGCCGTACTATACTTACGTACTGCGCACTAGATTGATAGAAATCAACAAACAAGAAAATAGTTTAAGGAAAATTGGCGGTGATTCAAAGAACGGCTTCCATATCCATTACAGATGAGCTCCGTACCACCCCAACGACAGCATTCGACAGCTTTCTGCACCTAACACCGCTTGATTTACAGATAAAAAAATATACTGACAACAGTGCAATAAAACTCACTAATCTGGGTTACTTCAAGAGTAGTAGTTTAGGACATGGCACAGTCTTAGCGAAGCTACTGCCAGACAATCCAATTCTAACAGATGAAATTCCTTCCTTGGTCGACTTCGACATCCCATATTTATTGCAGAGTAAGGAATAGGTTCTGGTATATTCTTAGAAGACCCAGAACTAAGACCGTCTATAAGACAACCAGATGTAAGCAGTGTCTTTCAATCAGGTGAAATCGCTATTCGAAGAGATCTCACTATCTATAGTACATCGAAAGTCAGGCCGGACTCTAGACAATGGAATCGACTAACATCCATTCTGATACAGTCAGAGGCTGTCGCGTAATGCTCACGGTGCTATGCATTCAGAACCGGGTAAGATTGTGCTAGGTGCCAGAACACTGCAGAATTAAAGGAAATGAACCAGCGGATGAGTTTTCGAGAAAAGTGAGGCTAGTTGAAAATAGTGTGGTTGCCAACATCAAACCACCTTCTGCATAGTGAGGGGCACTAACAAGGAAAAAAACACAAAGACTGCAAACATAAGGTGGTCAAGTCTTGAGGGACACGGGGTATCCAAGGCTCTCTGGCCGATTTTTGACGGCAAAAGATCTACAAAGCTAATAAAATTAAACAGGGATAAGCTTAGGAGAGCAATAGGAATCCTGATATGATACTATCTCCTACGGAAACGGGCAAAGAGACTCAAGTTGTCAGATACGGATATTTGTAGATCTGTAAGCAGTTGAGGACATAACACACATACTGTGTGAATGCGAGGCAATTTCGCGTAGTCGGAGGAAATTTTTAGGGAAATATTTTTCTGAAATCCTCGAGGAAATAAACGGCACGGACTTCAAAGGCCTTCTTAGGTTTTGGAAAGAAATTATGTGTTTCACCAGGGAAATAGTTTAGATTTTTACCATTTGAAGTCAAGTTCAACAGGTTCCACAGGGATCGCGATGGGCGCGTTTGTTTGTGCCGGTTATCTGTGTGATGGCATATCCATCATACCCCTGATTAACCTTACCTATCCTACCTTATGGTGCTTTGAGAGGACTCTTAAATCTGTCACACCTGACGAAGATCTGGATGAACGAAGACTGTCGTGTTGTCCGTATGTAGAATTAAATCCATTTTTGACTGTTGAGCGAAGGCCGAGAAGCATCAATGGAAGAACATCGCGACAGTTGGAATCTGTGTAGCATTTTATTGTTGCTGTGAGAGTCTTGTTTCACCTCTCGATCATTCCGTTCATAAATCGTCTGCACAAACTAATGTCGATGATGAGTTCCTTAGCGCCGTATGTTGCTATATCGCTGCCATTTACCACATAGTACTCGTACATACAGTTTCGAAAAAAGCGCCGGTCAGTCGAGTCCATCAAGAAATGTTCGTGCGATTTTTTGTCTTTACGTTGCTGTCGGCAATGCTTGCTATTCCTGACAGCTGGCTTGTTAGTTTTTTCAGACGGAGTTATTTTCCCACTGACATGGAGAACAGAATTTCTTTGCCATGCTTCCAAAGATTTTTTGAAACCAACAACATTCGCCGTTGTTAGTTGTAGGTGTATGTTCACGTTTCTTACTTTGAGTGCGAGATCTACCTCTTGGTCGACTTCGGCGAGAAAATGTGCTAAATGCGAAGTTTAAGGGATATTTGTTGGTCCACAAGTTTAGAATTAGATACACAGTTCACGAGTGAATGACTTTTCATTTCCATAATCTTGTCCACCAGAACAGTCTTCTGCTTCTGTCTTCTGCTCTCAAAGTATTGAGGCTCGAAGAATTGCTCGCACCTGCATTGGAAGTCGGTTCGACTATAAATTGTGCAGTGGTTGGTCCGTTACCTGTGTTCTCCTTAAATTTCTTCTTGTTAAGAAGCTGTGTCAAGATGTTTTATTGCCCGGATGATCCAGATGTTTCCAGTAAGAGGCTTATGAAGTTTTCGTACTTTTCAGTATCAGACAGGTGGAGGAGCCCATCGGCGATTTCTACTAAAATTTTCGTTTCTATTGTTGGTACTACGATTTTAAACTTTGAGACATCTGAGATGGCGTTAACAATGGAGAATTGTGCAGGTATTCCAGGGCACTCGTTCCAAACTTGACAGAAATCCTCTTCGCCAATTGTGATTCTGCTGTTGTAGTCGTTTGGTTTGTTGCGATGTTGTTTCACGCGGTACTTTCTAGCTGTCAAACGAATCACTCTTAAGTGATTGCACTCGCATTGCCAAGTATGTCTCCACAAGCTCCTATCGAAAAATGTTTAGACTCTTCACGGGTCGGGAGGACATTAAGTAGTAGCATCAGAATGGACCTTAAGCCAGTCTAGAGTACCTCTGACGGAGACCACGTATATCTAACTAACCTTACCACTTTAATAAAGCGTGTCCCAAAAATTACGCAAGATTTCAATTTTGCGATATATGTGCGGTAAAGCGAAAAAAAACAGGGTGATAGCTGACCGTTTAGGGTTAATAAAAATGGTGCCCTACACGAAAGAACAACGCGTTTCATTGTTGAGCAATATTCTTACAAAATATGGTCAGAATAATGATTTAACTTGATCAAGAGATGAGTTTAAAACTTCAGCTAGACTGGATCAATTAGTGACCTTAGATACTCTTGTCGTCCATCACCAGGGCGTTCAACACAAAAGCAGTTAATGAGGATGTTGCTACGAGTGCAGGAACCCAAATATGGCACCCTATTCAAGTAGACATGTCGATAAGCTTTCTACAGAGTAATTTCACGAAAGGTTTACATCTTCATGCGTACCTACAAGGTTCATAATAGAAGTCTACCGACCACGCACTGCCAAGAGAGTTCGTTGAATGAATGATGGAACAACAACAAGTGGCCGCTGATTTTTCAAACAAAATCATGTTGAGCGATAAGGTTCATTTTCATCTTGATGGCTTTGTTAATCGCCAATATTGTCGAACTTGGAGTTCAGAAAATCAACAAGTTGATTTTTGAGAAACAAATGTGGTTCGGATTTTGAGCTGGAAGCATCCGATGATGACCATTTGTTTGATAATGCGGCTGGCCAGGCAATAACAGCTAATGGTACCACCTAACGCGAGATGGAAATCCAGCTTGTTGTACCTAAATTGCAAGATATGGATGGCAAAACGGTGCCAAATGCCATTCACCACAAAAAAAAAAAAAAAAAAAAAAAACAAAAAAATTCTATTACTGCGTGAGTCATTTCTTGGTCGTGTAATTCTCATTTTGATAATCAGAATTGGCCGTGATCATGGGATTTAATGGGATTTGAGTTTTTTTTTCTTAAATGTGGAAGGTTTATGCCAACAAGCCTATAAATAGCCACTCCTGGAGGTGCAAATTGAGCGCTGTATAAATGAAATTCAGCCAACATATGTGGCTAAATACATATGTTGTGCCAACATATTCCATACATAACCCTATAATGTATTTTTTTTTTCTGAAAGAGGCTTTCCAGGTTAAATGCATATACAGCGACTCCATGCCTAGTTGGTCTGCGTGAAACCGAACGACCTTAGACCTAACACATCATTTGTTTGTCTACTAAAAGCAGGCACATGCAGTTCAAATGGCCATGCAAATCAGATTAAAGCAGCAGTATCTAGGTCCCTATCGACAGCTTAAGGTTTTGTTTTCATTTCAAAACGAATCGAAATAAGGTAAACGTATTTTTCGAACAAAATATGAGTCCACTCAATTTCGTCCTTGCCCCAGGTCAATATGAAATTGCAAAAAATGGGATCGCAATGAATTTGCTACTCAAAGCTCACAGGAAAGAATCTCAGATACACTACCCTAAATAATGGGTAAAATCGATGGATTTCAATAAGTTATTTTACTGGGGCGATTACCCTAATTTTTAGGCGAATACTTTCTACGAGCATTCTCGTGAGCCCTAACCCAGAGCAATAGGTTGTATTTATATGACAGTCCTTATCTTTTCTAAGGTTCTTAGTTGCTTTTACTGAAGATTTTTTAATTCTAACTTCAGTTGAATATTTGTATGGTTGTGCCAAGTGTTTGTTTTAAGTCTGTCTTCCGGAATATACAAGAAGAACATTGTGGTAGCAAAGCAATTTTCGCGTCACTCATCTTGGTCTTGTCAAATTCTAAGCTAAAAGAGAAACTTCTGTTTTCGGGTGGCCAAAATATTGTATTGCACTTTCTTGCAGCTAAAATTTAAAGAGTCTTTTGAGTTAGTATCAATTACAATAGCTTCTCATGTGTCAGGCTGACATTCGAGATACCTTTTCACAAAATATTTATCCAAAAGTTTAATAACTTTATCGTTGAATTGAGGTGAATCTACAAGTATTTGTCTACAAATCACTCAAATCAAGCCCTTATCCCATGAAACCATGCATATGATCTAATACATACATGCATATAGGTACAAAGGTATGGACAAAACCACAACTTTGTACCCAACCATCTAGCAAAGGTGGAATCTACAAACAGATTCGCTTTGCGGTTATATTTTTTTTTTATCATGAAATCTCACAAGCAATGCGTACATAATTAGTTGAGATAAATAGCAAAAACTGTTCCACCAACCAACAAAAATGCTCACAACTGACCAGTAGACTTGATGCAAAAATTCCTCCAATCCACCATCAACAACTGGCCGTCGTCACTCTTATCCATTCACTCAAACGTACTCACCACTTGGAACCAACTGACGGCATAACAACAAACAAACAAACAAACAAACAAACAAACGAACAAAAAACAAGGAAAAGAAAAAACACCTCACCGCCGACATCAACAGACAAACTGCTAACCGCCAATTGGTTTTTGCCCCGACAGTGGTCGGCCAAAGGATTTTGCACACAACAGCAGGACATTGTGACAAAAACCAGTCCCACAAGATTGCAAAATGGCATCCTGATTAGGTTGCGCTCAATTCTATGTTTTCAATTCATCCACCGAAAGATGCCAAAAGCAAAATCAAGCCAAGGCAAACGAAGACAAGCCAAGCCTCATCAATGCTTATTTATTTGCTTTAGGCTGTTATTCACGCGCGGCGCAACCCATCATCCAGCAAGCTCCCATCTAGAAAGGGATTCATCCCAACAACAAACGATTGGCGGTGGTTAAATCGACAATCGCATTCAATTTCCTTTGACTTGGCATAGCATCAACCAAAGTATCTGTGGTAAGCAGCAGCAAAAAAGGCGTCTCCTATGCATCTTCTGCTCCAACCAGCGCTGAGCCATCCATCAAAGTCCCATCTGAACAGTACCCAACTGCCGAGTGGGCTTACTAAATCCCAAATAAAAACAACCAACAGCAATAAAAAAGAAAAAAAAAAAATAAATAAATAAAATGACGATAACAATCCAGGAGATGCATGCATGCATAAGTCTGCTTCGTTGGCCGTTTGTGATTGCGACTCCTCATCGCAATTGGGATCCTTTCTGTTCGTATCTACTGCGGTTCTATCCATCCTCCTCGGCGTCTCATCGAGTGATGGCAAGCGATTTAAATTTTACCATGGCAGCCAATGATAGTTGCTCCTATTGCTGTTCGTGAACAATCAAATTGCAGGGAAGTATCGTAAATCCGAAGGTTAATTCCAAGTCTCAGTCGCCCGCCTGCCTGTCGTTCGGATAGCATTGTTCAGATGAAGAGTTGCTTAGTAGTGGTCTGAATTGTCAAGGGGATTTGTGCACAGATGATCCATTCAAATTGTTCGTTGGCTTGAATCTTCAGTTTCAGGTTAGAATCTCTGAGGGAAATAAGTGGTCCAGGATAGAAATAGCTAAACTTACTTAAAAGAAACTGATTTCAGAAGACAACTCCACAGGGAAAAAATGAGATAAGTGGCTTTCTTTTACGTAATTAGTGTAGAGAAAAGCTTTAAATACACCATCGCCGTTATTTTTTTTTTTCAGTAGGTTTGAAGTAGGTTTCATGGCTACGGAGGTAGTAAGTGTACCGGCTTGCATAGAAGAAAGATCTTGACACCCAAAAGGAAGTAAGCCTCCGCATTTAACTCCTACAGAGCTTAGACCGATTGGCTTGACATATTTTATACTCCAGATGATCGACATTATCTATTCTTATTAGGAACTCAGTAGAATGTATGCAGAGCAAATAAGTTAAAACTTCTTGATATACTTCAATGCCGACACACTCTGTCGGGAAATCTCTTCCTATTAAGGAGTTCACCTTGAGAGTATTTTATGACTTAGAAACCAATTCAATTATTAATATCCGACTTTCGGTTAGCATAATCAAAATTTTTTAGCTAGAGACGTCAATGCAGCATTATCGGAGGGCCAATACAGTTGGGAGCTTCAGGCAGGTATCCTTTCACGTTTGCTCTGCAATCTTGTTTTTAGAGAATCCATATTGACAATAGAAAAAAAAAACTGAATACAAGTTTGTTGCTAATATGGGCAGCCAGGCTACCTTTACATCGGAAAATACCCGTATCCACTTGTTGACGCCAACTACTAGGTCTGAGAAACAACCAACAATGGATTGACCAATACTCTTGTCAGATCAATACATTCTGTCAAAATATGACCGGCACTGAGTCAATAGAAACAACACAAATCAATTACTCATCAAAATTTATTTTGTCTCCTTCAAAAGGGCCTCCATTTGAAGCGGTATATTTTTTTCCAACGAACGATCCAGTCATCCATACAATTCCTGGATCGCCTTCAGTTCTCGCAGCTAATTTTCTTTTATGTTTTGAATCGTCACGGGGAGCCATTTGTTGAGAATATGATCAAAAGATTTGTGAGATGCTGCATTATTGTGGTGCAAAATCCAAGAGTTGTTCTGTCACTATTCCGGTCTTTTTCGGCGGATATCCTACTTCAAGTGCTTCATATCGCTTAAATTGTTCATTCAATAATAGATCCTCAGGAAAAAATTCCGAAGGAACAACACCACGAATATCGAAAAAATCAGTGACCAAAACCTTGACTTTTGAGTAACTTTGACGTAGTTTTTTCCAGTGTTGGTTCATTTGCGTGGCACCATTTCAATGCCTGTTGGGTTGTTTGCATGTCATATTCGTGAACCCAAGTCTGTTTATGAGAGATGGATAGTTATAGTATATTGACGATTTTCAAGTACCATTTTCCTCACTAAGTCATTGTTTTCTTTAGTAACTGCCGTCTCGGACGCGGCAAGTTTAAGACAATATCAGGGCCCTTGTTCTTACAGAGTCCATGTAGGCTTTTTTCAATACTTTCAATGCGGTCGAACAAACTTTTTGCTCAATATTTTTTCCATTGTAAAAGTTAACACTTCAGGTTAACTAGTGTCTTTAGCTACTAAAAGATGGCACCCAAAGTCAGTGTCAAAATGAATGACAGTTGTACCAATATAGGAAATTTAAGAAATTATTAATGCGGGCCGTTTGAATAACTCAGTCCCGGTTATATGTATTTTGACAGAATGTTTATTGAAGTTACTTTGAAAGCGACTTCAAACACCGGCTGCCTATAGAAAATTCAAACCTTGGGCTCTCAACACCAGGCAAACTCCATGGATGACCACTGTCTACGTCGTTTACCGCTATCTTTGGTAGATGTCTGTGGTAGACCGCAGCCAAAATTCACTGATGAACCTGCAGGAGTCTCTTCCTCGTAAACAGCAACTTCGTTTTATATTCCACTTCTCGACAAACCGATTACATTTTGCCTATAAAAGCTGAATAGCAAAATGATATAGTTATGTACTCGTCTATCGATAGTCAGAGAGCAATTGAGTGCTTTGCATCTCGCAGAATCAGATTGACAAAATCATAAGTTTAGCCTTGGCACCTCTCGTATATCTGAGTACGAAATTCTCCATCTACAAACTTAAACAATGACCCTGATCTGCAGATTCTTTAAAGAACCAGCCAACACGACAAAATATTCACAAATTAGAGGGGTGACACATACATAAGAAAAACTAGAGCAGCATTGAAATAGAACTGAGAATCTATCAGGAGTTGTGAAGAGTAGAAAACGGTGGAAAAAAAGATCACATAGCCTAGCTGCTCAAAGAAATCAAAGCAAACCGTAACCAATATTGTAAGCAATATCTAGAGTTTGTTCAAAAAGGTTGAGGTTGCCTTAGTGCCCTTAAGCTTTGCCATGACTGTCGTATAGGCAGATTTACATTTGTTTGTCCGCAGAATTCTTTAAAGGTGTTTGATTTTGCTTCGCCGGATTGCTAATTTCAGGCCCCTTTAATGAGAGGGTAAACTTCAGGATCTCTGGAATACTCTTTTCGCCATATGGCACGTGCTGGGTAGCTCGCCTATCTCTTAGTTCCACCAATATACTGATTGCAGGTTATTTCTTAATGTCCTCCGGACCAAGCCCTTATTACTTGTTTAGTAACCTCAGCGGTCATAGCATTTGCTGTTTATAGCACATATAGAACCCGTACAGCTCATGGTTAAATTTCCTCCTCCATTCCCTGTCAATACACGCAGTATCATACTCTCGGATAGGCTAAGTGCTCCTTCGTCCGCTTTCGACAAAATCCAAACTTCTACGAACATAGGACAGAGTCGGTATGACAAAGGTCTTGTATTAAGCCAAAGTTACTGAATTGTCTCGAGATGCGCCGATATCGTTGCTGCCTATAACTGCGGAGCCAAGGTATACAAAGTCCAATAATGACGTTCGGGCCAAGTCATCGGTGGTGTGCACACTTTGGAACTTTCTTTTGTCCATGTTTTCGCTGGCCGCTTTTGCCTCAATCCTCATGAAAGATTTATTGACGACTCGTTGTGTCCAAACACATTAATGTAATCCGCGTACGCTAGTCATTGTTCGGACTTCAAAAGCATCGGGCTGCTTTTGCGAGATTCATTTTGAGTATGATGAGTTTAACAGGGATGTCAAAACTAGACATTGGGTTGTATAGCTCGTCAAGCTGCTTTAAACAGCTACTACTACCTTAGAAGGTAGTACCTCTGCAGCAGCAGCTTTATTAAATTTTAGCTTGGATATTGTTTTCTTAGTTTCGTCTAGGTCAAGAGGACGGAATTCTCCGCCGTTTTCGTTCAGAGTAAATGGTTCATTCTGCCTGACAATGATACTTTGACGACCATCTCTGTTATACAATCTATAGAAATTATGTTTCCATATTTTCTGCACCGACAGCGACTTTACTATCAATTGTCCAGGCTCATCTTTGCAGGCTTCAATTTTCGAACATAATTCCTGCAGTTCTTTCTTTTTCTTTTCCGAGAACCCTGTGCCCTTCACGTACAGCTCTCGTCTTTCCATGCAGCCCTGCCTGTATTCATCTGAAAAACAAGAGGTTTCTTTGTTGAAGCGGTTTGAAGCAAATTACGTCGGAAATTATGCAGAAGGTGCTCCATTATGGTTCGTTGACAGCGTTCCCGTCGATGTTCTACGGTTTGTCTATGAGGGCTAAAATTCTTAGAAAGCTTGAGGGAAACGCAATCGAAGATTCTTCCGGTCCTTTGTGATTGCAGCTTTTCAACATCAAACTTTGCTGCTCATACTTGACTTCATTTTGCCTGTGATATCCGCATCCGTACCCTGGCTGCTGCAAGGTAATGATTTGAGTCGAAATTGGTTGCATCGGAAAGTTGGAAGAATATCTGGAATCAATTTCAAAGTGTACAATTTGTTTGACTGTTGAGATAATCGAACCAAGTGCTGGCTACAAACGGATTATGCCAAGCTATAAGTTCTTAAAAACTGAATCCATTCTCGGACGTGGAATTTAGCGGGTTGTGTTTTCCGATGACTCGGCTTCCTTACCTTGCCTTGCGTTTGGGGTCATAATTGGGGTACTGGTCACAAAATTCTTCCTTGATTTCCTAAGTCTCCCTCGGATAGCGAATTCATATCAAAATAAGCATTGCAGTCGACGTAGTATATAGTAAGTCGTAGTTTTCTCTTGTCCTTAAAATGTTTGCTGGGTCGTCAGCATTATTTCCGTACGTCTCCGAGACTGTTGGTTATTTCTGAGCTGTTTCTTTTCGCGAACGGTTGAATTTGTTGTTATTCGCAATTCCCAATCTGGACGGGCGGGTCCTTAGTAAGACCCCCGAAGAAAGAGTCTGGCCTAACAGACCAGTGCCGGTAGCTGGCTTATAAGAGTCGCCATTCAGGTTTCTTTCGGCAACATCTCTACTCTAGAGTCCCGACACAGTCATGAACTGCCTTAGACCTTCGCTTTATATATGTAGAAGTAGTTTAAAAGAGGAGTGTGTGCACCAAGTAGCTCAAACTGGCAGAAGATATCAATGTCACCGTTGA
The DNA here is from genome assembly GCA_907269105.1 of Volucella inanis. NCBI lineage: Eukaryota > Metazoa > Arthropoda > Insecta > Diptera > Syrphidae > Volucella > Volucella inanis. Next base: position 47,811,030 of record OU026157.1, on the reverse strand, counting down.
TCCATATATGAGATTCCCTCATCGCCGTCCTTATTAATATGAACACTCCTCCTTCACACTGTTTAAAGATATTTTTATAAATATTAGACTCACTTCAATTGCCAAAACCGAAAGATCATGATTTAGATGCGTGTAGTCTGCTAGTAAGTATTCATGAACCTTTATAACCTAGAAAGCCTGTCAAATACCAAACCTTATAGATCTCCCCATCACTATACAGAATAAATGGTCAGAAACCACATATTCTCAAAACCAATGTCGAATTTAATCGATTTAATTGCAACTTAAAATCCCCATATCCAATGACAAGACCCATTGCCAATTGATTACGCATTTTCCCACGATTTACAGACTAAACATAAGGACCAACAGGCGTACTCATCACATCATCAGCTACATAGGCTAATTGAATTAAAAAGCACAAACTGTCGTTTTATCAAATTGTCTTCCAAATTCAATTGAATGCTCATATACAAATGTATCCGCAGAGCCACCACTTAAGAAGTCCTCCTTCCCATATACGAATACCATACATCGCAGCTCATTGTCATCGATCGATCCAAATCGTCATCGACATCGATAAAGAGTTCAATTGAATAATTAGGCTGTGAATTATCACCATCACCATTCAATTGGCAGTTGAATTAATTCACAATTTCCACCCCCAAGCATCTGGAGATACAAATTGGACGCGGGGATGGTGTTCCAAAGCAGCGGCTGATCATTTGACTAACGCAATTGGCTCTATTAATTTCCATTAAGTGACATCTTCAGCAATGGACATTGAGCCGACTCGTGGGCGGTAAGATAGTTAAATGAGGTATCTGTTTCGGTTAGCGACGGCAGTAGCATTAACAGATACCATACGGATATCATGCGGATACCAGAAAATGCTATGCGTAAATGCTTAATTGACTCGATTAAACGATATGGGGTCTTAATTGAAAAGTTACAATTGAACCATAACAAATACAATGAGGGTATCCAAGGTGCGTGGGGGTGATTTTTCAATCCCTGTCCATATGGTACAGATGACCCCTTTCCAATTCAAAACAAGAAGCTTATGACAACAAAACTGGAACACATCAGTTAACTGTAGCCTTTAAATTGTATCTACTAATATCCACGTCTGTTGCACGCATCTGAACCTTCTGGATGACACATAGTGACCATATTTGTGATGTTAGCAGCTAATCGTAACAAATCTATGCTGACATCGAAATGCAAATAAGGCAACGAGTCCCGTTTCTACAGACAATCATCAGACGGCTATCGCCCATATATTCGTATTCGTACGAGTAACTCAAGGCGAGGTATAGCTCTACTGACGTTGACGATCGTTAAGATTTTGCCGCACTTACTTGGTTTAGTAAAAACAAAAAAGAAAAAAACTTGACTCAAATGACCATAAACCAGTAACTAATCATCGTCGTAGGTGATCTATCTAATAGGATCGTTGAGTATCGCTTGGGGGCCTTCCAGACACCGGTTGATTGAATACCAAACACAAGATTAGCTGGAACACAGATCAACTTGGATACGGTGTAAATGTTACATAAGTCAGGGGTAGACAAACGTTAAACGTGAAATGTGTGTGACGGTTGTGTAGTCAGAGTTTGTAAACAAGTTAATCTGTGAAGTTTTGGTGTTTTGATAATGGCATTTGCGAATTTATAAATGTTCTGTATGCAAAATTAGTATACGACTTTGTACTTATTATCAATAATCTTCTTCGTGTATACCGCTCGAACAAGCATCTACCAGATCTCAAAAAATATGGCAACACTTCAGAAATTAAAAGCCCGACATTCGGAATAAATTCGGTATGCCTCAAGGCTGTACTCTGTCCATTATACTTTTTTCTAATTGATGACAAATGTCTGCTCTTCATATTGTTGAATGGAAAAGAGTAACACTGACAGAATAAAACCAGATCTCTCAGAATTAAATAGTGAGGAAATGAGAAATAAGCTGATAAATCATTTCGCTGACTTTAAGTCGCTAAGCGATCGCTCAGCAGAGAACGTATTTTTCTATAAAATTTTCCCGTGACCTCACTAAAGAAGTTCAGTTAACACATTGACTGCCAGTCCAATTTTGTGCATGGTATGTTTCACTGGGTGCCAACAACTTTTTTGTTAAATTCATTGTGTTTGCTTGTATAAAATTATTTTTTTGACATTTGTGGACTAGACAGCTGCAGTATACAAACAGGCAAGCATGGAGTGCTATACTTCGGAAATGCGTGTAATAATTGTGTCCATGTTTTTGACCAATAATCGGTCGGTGGTGATAGCGCAGCGTAAATTTCGAAGTCGATTTTCTAATCGTTTTGGGCCAACTGGGATCCTATAGCAAATTTTAATGAAAGACTTACACATGTTTCTGTTCAAAGTGCAAACAGTGCATCAGTTGATTCCTCCTAACCGTCAGTTGTGTGTGAATTACTGTAAAGCCATCCTCAATCTCAACAACAAAGAGGACGATTTTGTATCCCAGTGTGATGTACGAAGAGCTATTACATCCACTCAAAGCCCTTGTATGTGCGGCTTTCACGTGGGAGGAGTGATTGAACCGTATTTTTTTGAGGACGCCTTCTGCAATACGGTCACTGTTATGGGCGAACGCTACAGGGCCATGATAAACGACTTCTTACTGCTGGAATTGGATGAGCGGGGCTTGATGAACATGCGATTTTAACAAGACGGTGCAACCGCACTTACAGCATAAGCCAAAATGGATATTGTGAAGGAAGCGTTTCCTGGTCGCGTAATCTCCCGTTTTGGCGATTTGGCATAGCCAGCAAGAGCGCCCGATTTAACCATTCCAGACTTTTTTCTTTGGGGTTACTTGAAGTCGCTCATTTATGCCAACAAGCCTCAGACAATCGCAGTCCTTAAGGAGAATATTCGACAGAAATGCGAACAGTTATCACTGGAAATCTTGCGTAAAGTCATCGAAAATGCGATAAAACGGGCACAAATGTGTATCAACAAAGGCGACAGCCACTTGACGAATATCATCTTTTTCGCCTAACAGAAACAATTGCAAAGGTCCAAATAAATACCTCCATCACTCAAAATAATTCTTTTTTATTTAGTAAAAAAGTAATTCAAAAACAAAATTGGGTGATTAATTTTGCATTGTACATTGGTTTCTATGATCTTGCAGTGCAAGAAGTTAGACATCTTCATCTTCATCAAAGGCCATGGATATCTTTATGATGCTTGATTGAGTCTTCAATTTAAGAACTATACTTTATAATCCGCTGCTGCTGAGGAATACCGTTTGACTGGAATTTGGATTTTGATTCCGATAATTCTATTATAGATCCTACGTGGCATCCTGAAAGCTCATACGATGAAGACGAAAACTTATCATCCATTTTCAAGCCTTACTCTCTCTCTCTCTCTATGTTACATTTTGTAAATAATGAAAGAACAACAACAAAAATTAAAACAAATTCGGAAAATTGAAAAACATAGTGACATCCTTCAGACCAATTTTAAAGCTCTACCAGAAGATTCTATAATTTTTGCAAATGGAGCATGGAACAATACGAGATGCTGCCAGTTCTGGCCAGCCCTGGAACAACTGTTCTACTGAGAATATCGCAGCTAGGTTTAAAGATGTCGCAGAGGACACCGGAGTATCAACCAATTGACAAAGTGCAGACAGTGCATAAGCTTTTTGCTGTTGACCGCCAAGCCCATGAAACCTACTACATGGGACAACCTTTCATCGAAAATCAGTATGAGCGACGAGGCTCATTTCCATCTCTGTGGATGTGGGGCACCAAAAATCCGCATATAGCCCACAATGAGCGATTACACCCGCTTAAAACTAATGCATGGTGTGCTATTTACGCTGTAGAATTCATCGGGCTTTATTTTTTCGAAAACGCCATTGACCAAATGACTACTGTGAACGGCGAGCGCTACAGAGCTATGTTCAACGACTGTCTTCTTCCTCAATTGGATGAATTGGGAATAGAAAACATATGGTTCCAACAGGATGGAGCAACAGGGCATACTGCATGAACCACAACCGAAACTCTGAAGACTTCAATTCCGGCTAGCCTAATATCTCGTTTTGGCGATTTGCACTGACAGTACAATCCAAATAAAACTCATCGATATAAAGCGAAATTTTTCAAACAATTGATGGATATACGTGGGTACTAAGAGTTTATACTGGAAAACCCGCTTCGGGTGAAAAATAAATTGGACTCAGCGGCTTCCAAATGAAGGAAGATGTCTTTGTACAAATATCTTTTATACCAGCTTTGAGTTAGCGCAGTCTTTCTTGCAACAAAAGCTCATGTTGTAGGCACACTCAGAGTAAATAAGCAAAGTCTAACGAAAGAAGTACTTCTGGCAAAGTTGAAGAGGGGTGAGGTCGTTTCTCGTAAAGATGGCGACCGAATCGTTGTTTTTAAATAAAAGAATACTAGAGACGAGGGTAGACCTTGTACTATAACACGCGCGTCGGTTTTGGTACCTGTTTCGAATAGATGAACGCAACAATTCCAACAAGTAAACATGCAGCCCTCCACAAGCTTCAATACAACTGAAGCTACATGACCAAGACGATATACATACCTATTGTCAACAAAGCCAATCCCGCTTACCACAAAGGCAAATCTGTAATCGATTTAGATTACAGATTTAGAAAGGCAGTAAATTGGTATCGAAAACTAGGGATTGAGCTGTTACTAAGAGATACAGTTGTAAACAAAAATGCAACCCACAGCAAAATATACATTCACAAATTTATAGAGAAGCTAGTGGCTGAGCTTTTAAATCCGACTAAAAATTCATCTCTTGAAAGATATGTTGAACGATTCCGGAAACAAAAGCAAAAGGTCAAGATTTTGCTCGAAAATACGCAGCACAAATAAAGTTCCAAATTCATCAACAAACTTATGAAAACAAATGAAAAAAGTTCCCTAGTCTTTAGATAAGTTTTATGCCCAGAGTCAGATACTATAGTCCTTAAATCCATTGAAATATCGTGATTCTTTCCTAAGTCATACATCTCGCTTATAGAATGTCCTTATCTCTATTTCCTGGGCATTGTAACCTTCAAACATTTAAGACCAACGTACATCGGTACCTCTTTTTCTTTCGTCTCTAGTTTTCCTTCGCCCGCGTTGTTGGCGGCCCCTTGAGCGGTCGCTAAATAAAAAAAAAAATTGAATGTGGTAAACATGGCAGTCGAATACATTGACCAGATGACTGAAAAAGAAACTTGCGATAGCCAGTACTAACAGAAGAAGACAGCCACGGACGGCGCCAAATAAAAGCAAGCCACAATTGTTAAATGAAAAGTTTATGAAGTAATATAGACACTAGAATGTAAAGAAAACCCTAATGCGGTTCCCGAATGAATTGAATTTAACCAAAATCATAAGTCAACCTCACTTCAGTCGATTTAGCACTCTTCGTTCTGAATTTCATTTAATTCCAGAAGAAAGGTCACTGTCTGTAATGGTTTTCTGTCAGAGCTTTCCAAAGACTGTGATGACTTTCGAAGGATTCCACATGTGCTGAAGCGGTATGTTTGCCGAAAGCTGTTCGAAAGTTAAGCCATTGGATCCAGTAGCCTTGTTGGACTTAAGCTTGGAAAAAGTTGCACTGACTTCATCTTGGTGTTATCGGTTTTTATCCAGGTGAATAGTTCATTCAGCCCGTGGTTGGGATGTTGTTCGTTATCACCTCTAACAGCCTGCAGAAATAATTAATCTAGATTCTCAGCTTAGACTGTTATTCTTCTATGACATTTCCTTCCCCATCCTTTTATTTTTCGTTAAAACCAACTAAACACCAACTCATCTGTAAAATATGTTGGTAAAGTATACCCGATGAATGGAACCTCAGCATTGTTTGTCCGATCCTCAAGAAAAGAGGCTCTCTGAACTGTGTCAACTACAGAAACATCAGTCTTCTTAACATTGCCTACAAGATCCTATATGCTATATTGTGTGAACACCTAAAACCGATCGTCAACAAAGTCCACCATAGACTAAATATTCACACTACGGCAGATATTAAAAATAAACAAGGAATACGAAATCTATACCCACCAATAATTCATTTATTTTAAGGTCGCGTATGACAGCATCTATAGAGACCAGCTATATACCAGAGCAATGTCTAGTTTTGACATCCCTGCCAAACCCGTCCATTTGTGCAGGACGTCGATGGAGAATGTACGGTAGTCCATCAAGCTGTGTACTGAGACCCAGCTAAATCAAAAAAGGATTAAGATGCGCTGTCTGCAATTTTTTTAACACCATTCTTGAAAGAATATACAAAGAAATACACGCACAATCTTTTAAAAGTCCGTCCAGTTACTCGAATATGCCGATAAGAAATCGTGAGTATTGAGGTGGAAGCCGCGAAGATGTGTTGGCGACTGTGTCATATAGGGTGGATGAATGCCAATGCTCCGGTTCGAAAAGTCTTCTGGCGCAGTAGAGGATGACCGCAACTTAGGTGGCGCACGCAAATGGAAGGGGAACTCAGGCAACCCAATGTACGAAACTGAAGGCAGCTAGGTAAAAATCGAGATGGGTGGAAACGCTTGTTGCCACAGCCGATACTTCATTTAAAGATCGGGAATTTCAGACGAAAACTAGAAAAATTCTGTTTCATATCGCCGGGGTAGTAGAACATTAGTAGTAGTGAGAACATTCATTTCATGCAAACATTCATTTTCCGTAAAACGAAAAAATGCTATTTATGTAAATTACCCACCTAATCCGGTCCTATTTGTGGTATCGAGAGCCATTATTTAGCCAAATACGAGCTGGCTTTAGCCATTGGATTAGCTTGCAAAATTGGTTTCCATGGATCCGTATCTGCACCTCTTGGGATAAGCAAATTGTGTGGAGAAAAAGGGCGACCATCCCTACAGCCACACACCCAGTACGGGACATTCGTACATAACATAGTCGTATACGCAAAATCACAACCCATAAATATTCATAGCAGCATTATTCGAAAATGCCATTTCCGGGCGGTCCACTCGCATCCACAATCGCATACTCATATCCACAAGGGTGTTTGGGTGAAGCAGTAGTACTGTTGTAGGTAGGATGGTAGCAGGTAGGATTTCTATTCCATTGTGGGGGTGGATAAATCGAACAAAATTCGACGCATGAACATAAATTTACATGGCATTATGTCGGGGGACCAAATTACGGATGTGGATTTTAAGGATGACCAACAGGGGTTAGCAGGACACCATCAGAATTCGTTGCCATTTTCTCTGTGTTCAACATTCTTTGTTCACGCAAAATGCGTAATGAGAGGGAAAATTACCCCCGCATTGAAATTGTTGAAATAATCGCAATAAAATCCTTGAGTGTGGGTGAGGACCTAGGACCTAAAAGGACTAAGGACATTCTCATCTTTGATATGGTGGGTAATTATTTTCCATATTCACCCTCGCATACTATGATATCAATCCTGACAAACGGTGTTTTGTTTTCAACACATCCTTCACCACCAGGTGTTCCTACAAACAGTTCCACGACTGTATGGTGTATCACCAGGGCATCGGCAGTTGTTCGAAGATATTGGCTGTGCGTGTTGGCTATTTCAATTGAAATCATCTGCGCGTTTGTTTCAGGAATATTTTGTTTTGAGCATTTTTGAAAAAGTGTTTTTGTTGGGTGTCTTTTGAGTTGTACTTGTGCGGACAATGAGGAGTGAAGTCGATACCGAAAGTGGCCAAGTGATTTATTGTCGCCCATAGTATGAATAGTGTTGTAGGCGTCAACTAATGGTCAATGTGCAGAGTTTAAAGGAATATGTTTCCCTCTTTTCCCTTGCATGCTATGTATACTATATTGATGTCGATTGTACCGAAATCATTCGCATTTTTGGCACACTCTTGACCCAAAGTCAAACCGCGTTTTTGTTTTTGCTCTCAAACTAAGGGGGGAAGTGATGGACATTTTAATTTATTGCACAGATACAGGAAGAAAGGAAGAAATGGCGCGTTGAATCGACATCTAATGTGTAGATCCATTGTGGTGAGCCAGTTGGTGGACAAGCAGCACGAGCCTTGGTGCTGTTAATAGAGTCGCATAGCGAACGTGATGCAATAAATTCTATTCTGAGCTAGAAACGAGAACAAAGGCAAAGTTGATTGGGCCGATTTTGTTTATAAGAAGAAGATAGTATAGAGTATGCATATGTTGGCAACAAGAGGGCGGATTGTGGCGCTCGATTAGCTTCACTTTATTGATGAGCAATTTGGAAAAGTTTCAAAATTGCTGGAGTGTGTAAATTAGATTTTGTGTAATTGCAAACAGAGGGTATGAAGAAGCCGAAGGTGTATGTATGTGGCTAGATTAGGACCATTTCATTATTTTTGAAATGCCATCATCCATATGACTGACATGACGAACGAAGGTGGTAGATTCAGTTTTACCCTGCACACCATACAATATAATACATGAAACTTTATAGGAACCATAGAATTAATCGCCACGTAAATATTGTAAATGCGCTTTTTTATGGCAGGACCACATATTTAAGAATTCGCTGAGAAGTCTTTTTGACCACCTAGCTTTCGTTTCACAGATTTTTCTTTGTAAATTAAGTTATTCTTGCCCTTTTTTATCAAAGTTTAAGCAATGCGTAGTAGATGTCAAGAATTTTCAAGAAATCCTCCTCGTCAAATCTCCATTTGAGTGAAGCTTACAACTGTGGAGCTGTTAAAATTAAGTTCTTACCCAAACCTCAACCAACAGCGCTCTCCATTTAGTATCCATACTGTGTATCAACTACGACAAGTTGCTCAAAGTCCCTTTCCATTTGAACGCGCAAACAAAGTAGAGATCTTCCTTTGCGGGATTATCTCTCTGGCTTGCTTGTAAAACCCTTCAGACTGTAATTATTCATTCAATTAGCATTTCCCAGGCATCTTTGCCATTGTATGTGGACTGAAGCAATAATCTTCTTTAGGAAGCTCCCTTCGTTGTTCAAAACTAATGACTCTGTCTGCCTCATTCTAAAAAACAACATAAATTAGCCACAATGATTTGAGTGATAATCCACCCTACACATACCAGTATTAACTATTTCAAGGTTGTAGCATCCCGTGCTAACGTACTAACGGAGTTCTTGGTATTGGATTGTGGGATTGCAAGACGTATGAGTATTTTAAATTTAAGAACGAGTAATTGACCTCATTGATATTTCGTTCCTGGGGTTACATATAACCTGTCGTAAGCTGAGTCTGTTAACTCTGTGGTGTAGTCTATTTTTTGTTTGGGATCTTCCCAAGTGGATAATCAGTGAAGGATTTCCCAATATGGTTGATAGAATTTCCAGACTAGTCACCTGATCTTCTTTCTTCGATCAATGTCGCCGCGCACCTCGAAAAATTTGTCGTTGAATCTCCTGCTCCAAAGCCTGTCAACGCAAATGGGACTGAATATGCTACGACGAATTATTGTTCCAGAATGACCGAAGATATCTTCATTCGCTTTCTATAGATTCCATGCTTCAGCACCATTAACTATGACTGGGATGATCAAGGTCTTATATAGAGTATCCTTAGCTGTTCGGGATAGTGCTTTACTACTCAATTGCATTTTAAGCACAAAGAAACAGCGATTGACAAAATATAGTCTTCGTTTTAGTTCCACGATGTTAAAGAAGTCGCATGACTGAACGTTATCCTGTTTAAAACAGTTTTGGATGTGAAAGGTCTGACAAAGCAGCGAACGTTCTCCATCGTCATTATGCATAGACGGACGAGCTTGGCAGGGATGGCAAAACTACACATGACGCTATATATGTGTGTAAAAAGTCTGTCGTATGCGGCCCTAAAATCGATGAAAAGATGATGGGTATTGGTTTGAATTTCTTGAATTTTTTTCGAGGATCTGCAGTAGTGTGAAAATTTGGTCGGTTGTGGACTTTTCAGGCTTGAAACTACACTGATTGGGGTCAATCAGATTGTTGACGAACGCATTCAGAATTTCTCACAATTGGCCGATAAGATCTGGTACAAAATGTTGTGGAAACTTACATATGCTCTTTAGTTGGCGTAGTTGCATGGGCTTCGTTTATTTTAGACCTGCCAACTGATGCTTAGTGACCATTCGTCAGGTATACACTCTTACACAGAACTGGTAAATATCTTTCGTTATCTTTCGTATGACAGTTGGTAAGCATAGCTCATATAACATGACGACTAGCAACGGCCTTAGGCTCATTGACCTTGCAGCGAGACGAAATACCATTGTATGAAGCACACGGTCTCGTCATTTCAATATACACAAGGGGACATGGCCGTTTCCGGACTATAGAACCCTAATTCAAATTGATCACATTGCGATCGATGTGAGTATGCTGGACGTCCGAACATTCTACCATGCTGATTTTAACTACCACCTTGATGCAGCCAGGATGCGAATACGGAAGTCCCAAGCCCCACAACAAGGAAGAACTACTGTGAGAAGATATAACGTAGAAAAGCTGTAATCGCAAGAGACCGCTAAAATCTTCGCTGAAGTTATATCCCCAAAATTTTTAACAACTGCCAATGTAGAATCAGAGGCTTCGTAAATGTTTGCTGGATTTCACTCGACCACCACCATGAATTACCCGGTTTGATGAAGAATGCTGTCAAGCAAATACAGCTAAACATAAGCGTACAAAGCGGCGCTGCAGCAAAGGACGAGAGTCGCTCGTAAACTCTCTGAGAGGAACATGAAGAACATCGGCTTCTCCAGAAGAAAAAAGCAGAGAACAAGAAGTGTGCGGTCGAAGATATCCAAAATTTGTACTCCAGGAAAAAACGTACGGAAGTTTTACCAACAGATAAAACAACATGTCACCGCAAGAACATCGTGCAGAAGCATGAAGAGATGAAGGCGAAAACCTTGTAGCAGAGTTACAGTCTGAGAATATGGGAAAACTTTTTTTGCAGACTGTGTACCGTCGACGAAGCCCAACATTCCGCCCTCAAGGAAAATGGAAGATTCAACTTATACGATGACAGTCAGAACCTCTATCCTCTTGACCGAAACGAAGTAAGAATAGCAATATATAAGCTTAAATTCAACAAAGCTGCTGGATATGATGCCCTACCGACATTCAAAGCTGATGGAAATAACATGCTGAAACTGAAATAGAGATCATGCACCAACTTATTTCTCAGATCTGATCAGAAGAGTGTATGTCAGATGATAGGAATCACAACATCATTTGCCGGATCCGAAAGAAAGGAGACACTTCCAACGGCGCCACCTAAAGAAGTATAAGCCAACCGACTTGGAGTGCGGAACTGAAGGCAGTTGGCAAAAGACCGGGTCAACTGGTGAGGATTGTTAGTAGAGGCCCATGCTCATCCCGAACTGTAGTGCCTCCCAAATAAGTAAGTAAGCAAGACCTTGCCCTCTTCCAAGTGTACAGCCCTACTTATACAGTCAACGCTTATCGTTGGTTTACTATTAGACAGAGCTATTCAGCAGGCACCATGTGGAGATGATGATGCGGTTTCGCCGACCCCGTCTGTCTTCTATGTGAGTGGATAACCGAGCAGCTCACCATATAGGTTCCAAAAATAGCTTTAGATACATCGTACTACTCCTATATAGGTTCTTTCACCTGAAGACTCCTGCAGAAATGGCTATGGTCTTGCTATTGGAGGCTTTCGACATCGCCGTCTATGCAGACGGACGACTTAAAACGGCCTTAGCCATTCGTGATAAAGTCCATGCTTCTATTCTAAAGAGCAATTGTACAATGCTAAGGATTTGTATAAACTGACTTTAGTTTTTTGAAAGCGTTTTTGTTATCTTTTCGAGAAACAGAGATTTGCATAATTGATTCTTTGTTTGGTCTTAACTATGATATCGCTTTCATTACTCCCTAAATACCACAAAGCTATAACCATCTCTGGGATCTTCGTTGAATGTTCGTGCTGGTAAGCACTTTCTTCACTTTGGCGTATTGCCCGCTAGACCAATTTTCGCCACATCCAAGGCGATACGCACGAATGCGTTACTGACTGTACTGACTTTTTAAAAACGTTGGTGTATATGGAAAAGTAATGAAGGCACTCTTCAAAGATTTTGCCTCTGGTTTTAGAAGCCGAATTTTTCACAATTCTATTTAGCTTATTGGCCTAAAGCAATCATGGAGACCAAGTTTCTATTATATTTTTAGGCTATCGTCCTGCCAGATAGCCATAAAGACAGTTGGGGAGTTGGCACAATCAATCTTTATGAACAAGACCCCAATTTTTCGATCCTCCTTCTGGCATAGAAAGAGTTCAGTTCTATATGAACTGCCATTAAGTTGTCTTTTGTACCAGCAAGATTTTCCCATCATCGTGTTCTTATTAAATTTTATGGCTCATTATTTGTCTACAGATTTTGAGGACATTTGGTGGAAAAACTCTAAATGATTTGCCATTCCCATCACAAAGGTAAACACCGCAACGTAACGTGATTTCTTTTTGTTTTTGGAAATTCAAATGTGCACGCGGTCATAAAGTATCCCGCCTTTATGCACACAAAAACAAGAACCAATTCTGCACTACAGCTATCCGTAAGTCGTGTGCGAAACTATTTTCCAGGCCTCAGAAATCCTTTGCATTTTTTAACTTTTTGCTAGTCCAGCCGGGAATTTCAAATTCGAAGCCAATCCGCCCAGACCAACAAATGAGCCAAACCTGAGTGTAAAAACAAAAATTTGAAACTTCATCCCGCTCTCTGTAGCACCTCTAAGCAGTCATATCGTATGCAATAGCAACTTGATAATATGACAACATAGCTTGGAAGTGGACCACAAAACAAATTCCATCCTTGAGAATGTTATTCAAATTTATTTTTGGACCTTTAGATCAAAGAGCTGGTCGGGTCGCTTTCGCGCGATCTACTCGTATACACTATAGTCATTGTGAGCATACACAGAAGCTCCTGATGAAATGAATGATTGACGAAAATGCCGACGTTGTTCAAAGAGGCGGCGGGCAGCATTGGGATCAGAATGAACGAGAACCACGATCGTCATCATCATCATCAACATCATCTCATCCCGATCTCGTCACTATTTGATGGATGGATACAATTTTTTATATGCCCTCTGTCTGTCCCTCGTCGATGGAACCTGTTAGCTAAGGTAAGCAGAGCGGCATCTTACTCTCACAGGTCGTCGACAAATGTCGAAGAAACCCTTAAAACGGACAAAGGTCGTCGTAGTATAGTTTTTTCGCTCGTGTCCTGTTGATTGTTATTTCTTCCATGGTACGAGTATTGGTGCGTTGGCGACAAAACGACTACTTTTCATGGTATCCCTGTGACAAAAAGTGCCGTCGATGGTATTTCGACGACTCGCAGACAAAGAGACATTTTTTGTTGGACATTCATTTGGAGCCTTCGAACTAGAAGAATTTCAAATATTCAGAAACAGTTAGGTTGTCGGCTGGATTTGCAAACTGGGTGCAGATTATGAAAATATCCTTGAAGTTTACAATTCTCAAGGCATTTGGGGAAAATAGATAAAGAAGTGGAAATGAAGTTGAAGGGCAATCGATACTAATACGAACACACCGACTTGGGGTACACGAATTTGACATCAATCATTGGATTCTGACAGTAATGATGCTGAGACGAAGTGAATTGACTTTGCTTTCGGTTTAAATGAAGAAACCATGATATGCTGCAAGAAATCTTAGCAACAATGTTTTTAATGAGCTTCTTAAGCGAACTCTGCCAAAGAGATTCGATTAGTTTAAAGGTTCCAGTGTGATACGAACTTCTTGGAAGTTTTTACGAATGTTGGTAACTTAAGAATCTGCCTAATAGGTTCATATTGTCAGTTAGAACTGGTGGTCATATCATTTGAGAAAATAAAAATGATTTGTTGTGTAAAATAGATGGAAAAACTGAAAATTTTGGTGCGTGAGTCTACTCCGTGGAGCTCCCCATAAATCCTTCAGTCTACCCACACTATGTAGCGTCATTTAAGCTAAAGCCACAACTATTTATCATCCCACTGCTTACCTAAACTTACAACCAATGGCCTTGACGATTATAATGTTTGTAGCAGTTTTTCACTTGAAACGCCAAAAGATTAAGGGCAGCTAAAGGCCGCTGTTAATCCCTCTCTATGATATAGTCAAACAACACTTAACCACACTGTGTTTGATTTCAGGATATTGAACGTCCCAGAATATACGCCGCTGTAAAGTTGACCAGATTTGGATTTCTAGGAACAACAAGTTGCTAGCTTTTTAACGTCAAGCCTCCAATGCTGTACACAAAACGTTTTCATATCTATGGCAAAACAAATACAACAAATACGTCTCCTTAAAAAAGACGATCGCGGAACAGTTAAGAAAGAAGCAGCAGCAACCTCATATCCGTGGTACCTTTCACGGAGTTGGCTCACCAGTTCTGAGCTATTTACAAGTCCTATTAGCAGCATTAGAATTAAATTTTTTATTGGCAAACAGAATAAATAAAACAAGGTCGCCGGCTTTCAAAAGAAAAAATCGCTGCAATAAAAACTTTATCAGTTCGCCCGTGTTGTGAGCAATCATCTAAACCGTGTCCAAGATCTCCTAAGCGGTCAGAAATTATACAAATAAAATTAACAGATTGGAATGCGGATTGTATTCAAGTGAAACCTTACCCAAGACGTTTCGAGATTCATTCATGCGCGAACAAAATTGGACTGAAATTTGCTCGTGTCCAGTCGGACTTGACTTGTAAAACTTATAATTGTGAGTACTGAGCAAGAGTAAAAAAAAAAACAATTCTCTACTATCTCGCCAGGAATGACTGAGCCTTAGAGAGAGGACAAACTGCAAAAGGACAGTAAGCCGGACACCTTTCTAGAGTTACTTTAACGTATTAAGAGACGAGGTCAATAGTAATAGGAACTTAGCAGGATTACAGTGTCAAAGTGCCAGAGTGTTGAATACAAGGATGGTGAAGGATGAACACTTTGTGGGACAATATAAGTACTCATATCGCTGAAGCTGAAAGTCTGGTCTTCCATATTGGAGATTGTGCATACAAACCAATTTAGAACAATGAACTTTGGATCTAAAGCCGAACAATTACTGAGACACTAAACCACGGGAAGACGGATATAATCACAATCCGAGAAGTAAGAACAAACGGCCCGGGTAAAAAAAATATAAAAAACTAAGACATTCGAGTACGTACGAGTATATTAAGCAGCACCTTAAGTAAGTCTTAGGCAAGAATTTGTCGACGACATCAAAGATAAATTCTGCAAGTTCCTGAACGAAACATATGTTACTAAAGGAGCCCTAGATATAATGTTTAGTTTCAAATATCCCAGCAGAAGTCTTATTGCCATTCACCACAATGAACTTGACTAGTCTGGTCAGCTTGAAGATGAGAGCTTTTAACCGCACGATGCCGAAAGTTTTCTCACCATTAATCAAACAGGCATTCGTGCACCGTTTCTTACATTTGCTTCATTGGATAGCAGATACCAGCCTAGACCCAGCATGTGAAATATCATGCTCCGTATTGAGGCCAAATTGATTATGCAGGACTATGTATATTTTGGCACTGACAGCCCTTTCCTGCTCGAAATTTTGAATTTCAGTTAGTGTCATACCTTTGTAGAGCAAAATTAATCGCTTTATGCTAGAACAACGTTGGGAATTATTGCAAACTTCTTTCAAAAGTGAGTAATGTATTGCCCAAACAGTGCGTTTATTAAAAACAAGTTTTGGTTGAAATGAAAAATCCACCGCGCCTGCTGTACGCAAGTTTTTGCAAAAACTTCGCGAAATTGACTGACTTGCGGACAACACCCATGGTCCCCGTCGTTAACTGCTATGGTCGACAGTGTTCAACTCAATCAACATTTCACGCAACCTGATGATTATTTTCCACAAAGATCTCCTTGATAACGTCCAATTGACTCACCAATTTAAGGCAAACGAATATTCGCTTTGTTATCTCTTCTCATTTTCCTGACAAGGCGCATCTTCATCTCAACGGCTAGGTTAGCAAAAAAAATTGCCGCATTTGGTGAGCGGAAAACCTGCCCCTTATTGCCGAGAAACCAATGCATCCACAGAGAATGACAGTTTATTGCGGATTTTGGAGTGATGGCCAAATTGGCTCATTTTATTACGAAAATGCTGCTGGAAATGCCATTTCGGTAAACGGTGAGCGCTAAAGAGCCATGATTACCAAATTTTTGTGGACCGAAATTGAAGGCATAGACTTGGACGATCTTTGGTTTCAGCATCGGTTTTTTGCGCACTTATTTCGGTAGTCGTGTTATCAGCCGCCTTGGTGATGTCAATTGGCTGCCTTGGTGATATCAATTGGCTCTCTCGGAGCTGCGATTTGACCATTAGACCTCTTTGTGTAGGGTAAAAACGTTTCAAGCTTTAAAGCGAATACTTGTATCGTTGGACCCAGAAACAGTCACCAAGGTTTTCGAAAATTGGGTTTGGTTTTGGTTGAATGAAATTGTATTTCATAACTAATGTGAATGTTTGCTCTTACTGTAATATACTAAAAATAATTGATTTTTATTCATTTTATTTTATTTTTAAAAATAAACTTGTACTTGAGACACCAAGCTGATATTCGGAACAGGACTTACTGACCAAATATTCTCCGAATTGAACGTGTTCTCATTCTTTTTTTGAGTCCTTCAGCACGCTAAATAGTTAGATAGTTGGCATCATTGACTGCATTACTAAACCGTGTAGCGTGGATAATAAGTTCTGAGTTCTCGATTCGCCAGTTCCCCATTTAATTTCAAAAGTAAATATTGTGCAGAAGGATCCGATTTTCTAAATCGTAATTCGTGCGAATGACATCACTCGCCTTATACATTTCCTGAAAAATTCCTCCTGGGCCTCTACCTTCTTCTGCAGATCTTCGATCACAAAAAAATTTCCATCATCGAAAGATTATTCTGGATCTATACCTGCTGCTAGTACATTGAGGGGCTATCTATCGTTTTTGGTTCGAGTTGGTAACAAACATTATGCCGACCCCAGCAGTTGAGTAGCAGCTTTAGTGTTTCGTGTATTTTTTCGCCAATCTGTTTGTTATGTATTCAAATCTCCGCCGATTATGAAATGACTTTTTTCTTATTTCAGCCATAGGAATCAAAAAAGTATCTCGTGATTATTAGGTATACAAGGTAGCTTTATGTGCATGTTTTTTTTTTTAATAAAGATCCGCAGCAGCAAAAGCAGAAGACCCAATTTGATAGACAGCAATATAGTCACTAGGCACTAGGCACTATTCCCCAAGAAGCAACTCTTGCTTTCTGATGATTCACCTACCTGTAGAAGTTTAACTAAGGATAGATAGTCGTTGAACCTTCACAATTTGGAGGTTTTCGATACCAATAGAGGTCTGGATTCTGTTATTATAAGCTATCACAAGGCCTTCTTCGTTTCTCTTCTGATCTGGTCTTTTCTTAATTCACTACGAAGAAACATCTGCCAAGTCCTGATCCTCAAGGCTTTGCCTGTCTCATGGTAACAAATTCCAATGTTTTCACAAATATGAGTGTGATTATTGCAAGGGTTCAGCTCTTATTGTAGTTTGCGTGAGTGTTCTTAAAAATAAAAAAATAAAAACAACAAAACTCGGCCAAATCAAAACAGTGCAACATTTCTCCGCCGTTCAAAACAACAAAATCCAAACACTCGTAGAAGTGCGAGAAAATTTCGTTCCACATCAGTGGTAATGCACAGAAGCTCATAGCCTACACGGAATGCATTTAGCATACCCGACTCCGTAAGCCGAGAGCCTCGAATCGAGCATACTTCAACACACCAAGCAATTTGTAAACCATCTTCTTTGGTATGCTTCCATATTTTTCTTCCGCACAAACACAGGGTCAGGAGGAGCTACCACGAGCAGTGTAAAAAATAATATAAAAAAGAAATTCAGAAAAAAATTCTTTAATTGCATTTTCACCACCGTTGTTTGGTTAATGAGAAAAATTTCCATTTCTCTTGTTATGGCCCGAACTGCTAACAGGAAAACTCATCGCCACGAACTTTGGGATGGAAATGCAACCAACCAGAAACGACCACTGCTCATAGATTGTGGTGGCGACGACGTGCACTACCAGATAACTACCATAAGGTGCGTTATTCGTTAGTTGCGTATTCATTATCTATCATCGAGACTTAGGAAATGCCAGTCGATCTATCTCAAACCGCTGGAAAATCAACCACAAACCTAAGAGGGATGGTAGTTTTCCAGTTTTTTTTTTTATTTTATTTTAATTTGCGTTCTCACCATTAAATTCAATTAATTAAAGAACCGCTTTGTGATTACTTGTCAAATGGCCTATCCCTAGAGGGGGATACCCTATTACATTACCAAGTCATTAGAGTGGTTGAAGAAGACGATGGGTTTACAGCCATGGCCACTTAGTCGCGGTTTGTTATAACCCCAAGTGGCTTGATTACGCATATAGGCCATAATTTTATGGTTTCTCGATTGTCTATTCAAATATTTGTCTGACAATTATTCAAAGCAGTTCGACAGTTGGACGCATTGTTGCTAATGGTAATTAGTTTGGGTAACAAATTGCGGCTTACATAGGCCGGTTAGAATTGTTATGCAGACTGTGAGAGATTACCTAATAAGCCTCATTACAAATTAGTTACACATTGTGGAGTTACTTCAAATTGAGCTGTTTTGACAAAGACTGCTCATGGCTAGGAGAAAATATCTTAAAAGTGGTAGGTCTATTAGCAATACTGAATGATTATCAAAAATCTGTGTGTGGAGCAGGAAAATATGATACGGATTCCTTAAAGCAACCAAATAGGCAGAGTAACCCCAGAGAAGCCTGGGAAATAGGTAAGAGTATGACGTGCTTTAAATCTTTTCGAAAGCATGAAAAAGCAATAAATGGCTCAAGATTCTTGTAATTTACCAATCTTCCTAACATACTACGGAGCCGAAAAAAAAAAACAAAGAAAGAACTTTGCAATGGATTAGATATTTGGAAATGATAATCTTAGCTCTTAGCTATAGTACCGCTCACCTTTTAAAAATTTCAGGAAACCCATAGTGCCTGATTCGTCTACATCCTGCATGGTCATATCCTCTTCCTTTCCGTTCATGGAAAAACTAGCCGCACTTCGATTGACACATTCTTCACATACATTCTTCTTCACCATCTTCAATAATGCTAAATTTTTTGAACCTCAGTCACTACTTTAGCCGCTACATCGGATTGGAAAATGACCACTCTTTTATGGGAAGTCAGTATATACGCCTTTGTACTACAAAGATTATTTGCATCCAAGGAACAATTCTAACTATTTGAAGTACAAAATCGTCTTGGAATCCCAAAATGGGTCAACAATGAGGTTGACCCAAGCCTTGAATCAAATGTAGTTATGAGATCTGAGTATGGAGAAAACACTAAAAATTTTTAGGAAATACATATTTCTCTCACCAAAGAGCAGAGATACGATTCCTAAGACTTTGAAATACATTTTTACTTTGAGAGCATGGGAATACTACCTATATAGTCCAGAGATGATAGTTCCAATGAATATGGTAGATATTGCTACGTTTATTTTGGCGAACAAACATTGTCGAATGAGCTTCTAAGAATTTTAAAAAGTTGGTAGACGTCCTTCTACTTGGAGGAAAGATTTTTTCATGAATGACCCTACTGATTTCGACCGTTACGTTCCCTCACATTGACGTTATCGCAGTCTCTTAGCCCGCACATATGCCACTTTACAGTTCTAAGTAAACCTACGCGTACACCCCAAGACACTATTTAAGTTCATTCAATGCCACCTTAGTCATAATCTCGTAGCTGTGCTAAATCCAACAAATCCGGCAAAAGTTGGTCATCTTCTCAAGAAAATAAAAATATCCTGCATCATTTCATCCAAGTTAAATGGTTCCTCTTTGAGTATTTCGAGATGCTAATGCTATCTAGACATTAGTATGGACAGCGAAAGTTCTAGTGATTCCTCACTAATACAGGAAAGCTATAGGCCCATGATGGGTATACACCATTATAGTGTGACGACTTTACACTAACTGTATACTCGTTTTCTGGCCTGCAGTGGTATGATTAAACAACATTAAGCTCAACAGCGGCTCTCTAAGTTCTGTTCCTTTCGCTATCTAATGAAATGTTCAGGAATAATATTTTAACTAGATTTACCCTCAGGCTGAGGCATCTACCTATAAAAACAGCTAATAGGTGGACATGGTAGCATATCCACCCTACATGACGACTTCCCGAAAACGAATAGTTTTGAATTATTTAAAAACTATTTTAATGTTAGCTTTAATCACCTGATTCCAGAAAGGAACGAATAGAGACAACGCGAAGTCTTTCTTAGTAAGTCAGTCAGTAAGTCAAGAGCATTTGATCAGGTATTTTCTGTGAGGATCCTTGCATACATACAATCTGTCCTTAAGTCAACCTCCATACTATTCCGCCTTCTAAGCCGAAGTCTCAGCTATTCGCCTGGTCTTTTTTTTTGATAGGGAAACTCAAACGTTACAAGGTAATGCGCCCTTGATAAACTGATCAGACTCTGATCCCTACAAACAAATATCGAGAAATATCGAGCTGATCAGGAGAACATACATCTCCAAACCAACTAATGGATCAGCAAATATTTGCTGCAGAAGCAGAATTGAATTGCTGAAGCTGTTCCTCTTGCTCGTGCGTGTACCGAGTCAGTCACACACCCTCAAAACTAGGTAACATTAGACGTCCGTATGCCATCAAAAGCATTCACGCTACGTATTCATTTGATAGATGCAGTTTGTTTGCTGCAAAAACACCAGTCCGGGAACTCGATAAATGACTGCCAAATCATAACAAAGATTGCTTACTTAGATGGTGCTACAGTTCGGACCGAACATTAGCCTCAACTAACAAGTCTCTCCAGTTAGGCCGGCCTTTAGTTAACTGCCTCCAGTTGTGCATCCAAGTCGGTTGAGGTCACCTTCTATTATACATGTGCGCTCCACCAACAGAGAGGTCTACCTTTATTGCGTTGTACCTCTGCGGGCCGGAGCAATAATATCTATTCGTTTTACCGGTCGGATTGATGTGTAGTTTTCTGACTAGTTCCATGCCGCTGTACAGCTCGTAGAGTTCGTTGTTGAATATTTTCTTCCAAAGCTCGTCAATATAAATGGGACCGAATATTTTTCGAAGGATTTTTCTCTAGAAACGACCGAAGATATCTTCATCTGCTTTCGATAGAGTCCTTAGTTTTTCGGAATAGCCAATCACTAAATAAATGCCTTATTCGCCCAAAGAAATAGCGATTGGCAAAAGTTTTATTTCTACCAAGATGTTGTTGGCTGAATTTATAGTAGAGCCGAGGCGGTCAAAGTCCTTTACTGCCTCGATGTTACACATAGCTTTCGACTGTGGGGCTCTGTCCAATTCGTCGATGTTATGTGTCATTCCTTATTGGCAGTATATACTTGCATTTGCACTTATTTAGCATTAAACGCATTTTGGCAGCTTCTGTTTCAATACTTACTAACGCTTTGGTGAAAACCCGATGTGTTCTCCCAATTATGATGACATACACTCTTCTGACCAGCTCTGAAAAATGAGTTGGTGAATGCTCATTACAAAGCTATTCCAACAGCTTTGAATACCTCGGCTGGTAAGCCATCAGGTCCAGTTGATTTGTTGGGATTCAAGTTAAATATTGCGATCCTTACTTCGTTTTGGTTTTCATTGTCTTAGTTGAATGGTCTATTCTGCCAGATGACGAGATGTTGGGCTTAGACGCCAGAATACAGTTTGCAGACGAATTTTTTTTTTTATATTCCCAGCTCCGACTTTTTCGTTCTTCATCTCTTAAGGTGTCTGTACGCGACTTCTTGCCTTGACACATTCTTGCCTCTCAATATCTTCGACCGCTCGTTACTCGTGCTCTTTTCTCTTCTCCTGGAAGAAGCCTCTGTTCTTCCCGGCTCTCGTCCTTTTTATGCATCTTATTTAGTAGCATGCAGATCCACGTTGACACCATTGTTTTTGGTCTTCGGTACTTGATGCTGGAATATAGGAGTTGTTTGTAGATTTCGGGATACGCGTTCGGTAAAGACTTTTGTGGTCTCTTGCGATTGCGCCTTTTCTATATTATATCTTCTTACGGTAGATCTTCTTTGTTGTGGAGCTTGGGAAAGTTTACTAATTGGAACGTTCAGAATTCCAGACAACTGGAGCCATGTCTTAGGTCGATCCCAATGTGATCAGTTTGATTTAGGGTTTGATATGGAGAAAGCCATGTCCTGCCGCAAAGTCAATAAGTCTAAGTCCATTGCCAGACGTGGTGTCGTGTAGGCTATGTCTACAAACTATCGTACCATAGGTGTCCCCCTTCCCTATCCTTTCGTTAGAATCGCCCAGTAAGATTTTAACTTCATGTTTAGAACATTGCCCTTCATCCATGTCTTTCATGTCTTCCGGCATGGGTGCACATTAAGCTTATGTAAGCGAACATAGCCTTGATGCGTATTGTTATAAGAAGCTCGCTCACTTGTCGGAAGCTCAAGACTGCTTGCCTAAGTCTGCAGCATATGTCTTATCTGCATCCTAATAATTATTGATTCCTTATGGCTTATCATATGCAATCACCGCAAAAACAGTTTTTTTACCACTAAAATCAATCTGCGGCAATTTCGCTTTAGTATTGACTCATTACTGCCATACGGTTGTGGTATATGGAAAGAGCTCGTCACGATTACCCAGAAGCTGCAGATTTGGATGAATAGATTGCTGCTTATTTATCTGAGTATTTCTTGTCAAACTTGGTCTCAATACGAATAGCACAGGGGTCTGTAGACAGTAGGATATAGAAAAGAATATGTTAATTGGTCACATTTTTAAGCGTTGAAACATCGCGAATATATCGTTCAATGAACTATACTTATTCAGTCGGTTGGTGTCTAAGTAGATGTAACGCAAAGAAGTTGATAAAAAACCGTGGACATTTTGGATGTGTTTGAGAGATATGAAGCGCCTTCATGAAAACCAAACAAAGTCACAAAGGAGTCACAGAACTTACAGAAATAAGAATATATAACACACTGCTGATGTCATGTGTGTAATCAAAGCCGACTTCTTAAAATTCAATCATCAAAAACACGTTCATGTTCTAAAAAGGTTGTTAAATGTTTTGTATTAGCGTACACATCCCTGCAGTCCCAGAAGACAACAAAACATCGTATTATGAATACGCTGACTTCTGACATGACTTGACATTCCTTCAAGAGAAGCAGCTCCTTAAACAGGGCATGGCTTACTTAAAAATTGCGATGTTCATTCAGATGAGCTTTCGAAATATCATACATCATCGCATTAAAATTTCGTTTACCCTTTAAACTTGGAGGTTTAGGTATTCAATGGTGATTCTGAATTAAATTTCGGATGTATTGTGTTTTATCTGCTTCTCCTACAAGGAAGAATAGTTTTTATCTCGTCACGGTTTTCGGCACCATGGCACATACAAGTACGGCTTGAAAAAGACAGTCCGCAGGTTATACTCTCTTATGAAATAACTATCATCAACGTATGTATATAACTCCGAATGATAGTACCTTGTATGGTAAAAAGTAAAGTAATTTCCGGAAGGTCTGCAAAATACTCCTCCGTGGCGTCGATGATTTCCTCGCGTGAGCTGAATTTTTTATTGATGAGCCATCTTTTGATATTGTGGAAGAGATAATAGCCCAAGGGAGCCAAATCGGGCGAATGCGGTGGATACGACAACAATTGGAGCCGTAAGTCATTGATCTTAGCCGTTGTTGGGATGCTGTTGTGCGCCGGTGCATTGTCTTGTAAAAACAAAATTTTTTTTCGCTTCATGTGAGGCCGTTTGGCAGCGATTTCGGGATTCAATCTCTCCAATAATGCGCAGTAGTACTCGAGTTGATGATTTTTCCTTTTTCGAGGTAGTCCACGAAGAGTATGCCATGACAATCACAGAAAACCGACGCCATAAACTTTCCGACCCATCGAGCCTCCCTCGGCCGCTTCGAAGCACTCATTCTGTTCTCTTGTGTTCAACAGTTACCAATCGACGCCAAAAGTCCGCCCGTGCTCTCGCGTTCATGTTTTTGATCAGGAGTGAGTATGCGCGGTACCCAGCGGCAGGATAACTTTTTTATATGCAAAATATCGCCCAAAATATGGCGTGTGCGCTCAGTACTAATCTTTGTGGTATCCGATAGCTCGCGCACCTTCACTTTCCCGTCAGAAAATAACCATTTCATGTATTTTTTTGACATTATCCTCTGTAACCGCATCGGAGGGGCTGCCGCTGCGGACTTGATCGGTATTGGAGTTGCGCCCACCACGAAACCCTCGAAACCAATATTTGACGGTGTAATCTGACGGAGCATTAGCCCCATAATATTTATCCAACTTTTCTTTTGTTTCCTTCGCCGTTTTGCCTCTCAAAAAATAATGTTTTATGAGAGAACGAAAATCGTTTTTGTCCATACTCAACATGATGTCAAACACGTCAACAACATTCAGCTGACAAAACAAAACTAAATACAGTATCGCACTGAAATTTGGCATGTCTGCCAATATGAACGGAATTCAATTCTTAAACTTTTTTGCAGTAACAGCGCATTCTAGCGGTCAAGGAGGTTACTGATCGATCCATCCTTAGGTACTCTTGTAAGAATCCCATCAAAAACCGCCTTGACCAGTTCTGTGGTCAGTTCTTAAGCTGCAGAATTTTCGCAATAAAACTCAGAAAGCTGTTGAAAATGTGTCTAAATACCAAACAATTAATTGATCAATCACATAGGTATCGAATAAGAACCCTCATAGGCTCTCATTTTTAGAGGACGAATAACTTAAAATAACCACTAGGTTGACTTAAATCAACAAACGGCCTGATCGAATAAATTCGACTAATTCTTTCGAATATTGAATAGTGTATACGGCTTGCTTCTGAAACTTTATTACCAACAATTGCTAAAAAGTACACTCAGAGTCAAGGGCTCCGATTGACTTAGATAAAGAATCCTTTCCTCTAGCTTGGTTCTTGTTTATAAGCTAATTTCCTGAGATATGGCTAAAATGTAAAAAATGTGATAGAGACAACTATGTTACTTACCTGTCAAAAGTTGCAGTCTTGTCAACTTGGATTCAATGTTGCTAAGCAACTTAGACAAACTGGTTGCAATGCATATGGGCACGATTTGTTCGGCGTGTCTCTGTTTGAGATGCATCTAAAGTACTAATCAGCCCGAAAAATCATACGAGAAGTGTTATCAAAAATGACAAGGTTTGTAAGGTATTTTATTTGATACTTTCGATACTGCCGCACAACTTTAGCAGATATGGCCACTTAAGGGTCATGCTAAGGTGGAAGCAAAGATCTTTAATGTGGAAACTGGTATCTTGGGAAAGGAAATCTTCGTAAAAGTAGACAGGACTAAGCGAAAAATATATTAGCACCCCGAACTGGCTTTGGGGCTGCCTACAATTGGGATTCCGCCTTCTTTTGTCGAATATTCTTTTTCAGAAACCTAGAATTCAATGGCAGAATTGCATGGGCTGTAGACACAGATATTCGTAGTTTGCTTAGGTCAGGTTAGATAATACTGGCTGCTGGAAAAACCATCTCACTTATACCTATTGGCCTATTGTGATCCCACGTGGATCTGTGATACTTCTACTTTTGGAACCAATTTGAGCTTCTGACGAAGCATACGACACTATTGACATCAATATTATTTAGATAGCTTAAGTCATTGTAGAAGAAAAATTCCACTTGAAGAAGAAGCAGAAGCAGAAGCACCTACAGAGTAGGTGGAGGATTGTTTTCTCCTCCTCCTCGTCCATGCAGTTTCTCCAGAAGTCGTTTGCAATACCGCCAGGCCATTGTGCATGCTTACTTATAGATAGTGTCCAGTGATGATACATATGATAGTATCATTGTGGGAGATGAAACTTTTAGAGCGATTCAGATCCAGTTTTGGCCAGATCTGTTTGGTCGCTCTTTTGCTTGGTTTGTTCTTCTAATAGTATTTATATACCGATGATACCTTTTTCTGGTAGGATACGTAGAGTATCCAATTCCAATTTTGGGGACTTTATCAACCCTACAATTCTCTGGAATATTTTTGTGGCACGGCACCCAACATAGGTGAATGTTGAACAGCTCTGTCATCTCCCTAAGAGATGATCGACAGTCAATGGCGGCCACGACAAGAGGTTTTTAATTGCCAACATTTTCACTTGGAACACGCTACAGTGATTTGGAAGCCGGAAGGAAGATCTTAGGTAAAGCTTATCTGAGAAAAGACCACTAGCAATCTCGCTGTCAGTCTTGGATCGATTTGTGTAGGAATGGATTGACTTATGATTCATGAAAGCATCTCCCTCTCAGAAAGATCTAGAGTGGATGCTTACATAAAAATCTTTGTTAAACCAATTTTAGGACATGATGTTATCGATGTTCTCTGGAAGTATTCCTAACATAATAAGAATATTAACGTGGCCAAGTAGTTTAATTGTCTGCTGTGTAGTCGCTTTAAGGTAAATAGATGCGTTAGCAGCCTGCTAAAAATTTCGAAGAGTGTCAAGTGAAACAGAATAATCTAGTTCCGCTGAAGGAGTAGAGCGCTTATGCACAGACATGCTGTCCTTTGGACTTTGTTTAATTAACTGCAGTTGGCTGGATTGTTTTTTTTTTTGACAAAACAGCACAAGATCAGGTTTGCTGGGTGTACCGCCAATCCACAACGATCCACCCAACTGGTTGATCTGTTAAGATTTTGCTTTAAGAGTTATTCAAGTATTGAGATGCTTACAATTGCAACGTCATCCGCATAGGCAAACACCGTTTCTACCAGCCGCTTCCAGGTATTTCAGCAATTCATTGACCACTAAGTTCCACAGAAGTGATGAAAGGACACCGCCCTGCGGCGTGTCTCTGCTAACAGCTAATTTAGCAAAAGCCCCATCTTTTTTAGCATAATACTGATCAACTCAACTCTACCTACAGAGTTGACAGTGTAGTTATAATTACGGATGTGTTGACTTAGTTACAGGCACAGGGACAGCATAGGAACATTGTTCGGCTTACTGTCTAAAAAAAAACCCAAATGAGTTCGAATCACAGTTGTCGTTACGGCACCTTAGGGTGTAAACTACCTAAACGTGCCAGACTTAACTGATAGATAAATACTATATGTCTACACCACCTGTAGAGTAGAGAATAGCACAGTTAAAGATTTTTTTACTACTTTCATGGGATAAGTTGCATTAAACCGTAGAAACGATTTCCATTCTTTCCAGAACTTCTGAACAACACCATACAGACGTTCAAGAAAAATGATAAGACAGTCGGGTGTACAAGTGGAAGTTTTAGCTATAAGCTAATAACGTCACTAGACCAGTTCCAACGGACATTGTGAGTGAGTTGCCATCCGGTCGATATTACAACTAGTCACCAAATACCATGACCATGTATAGTAAAGACGCGTCTCAAAAAATTTCTTTTGGAATCAAATGTGCTCTATAACTTTCTGTAGAAATGTGAGTTAGCCCATATTGCGGTTGGGTTTTCCCCTTAAAATCAATCAGTTGCACCGCTGGTATGGCAACAATTTCAAGAATAGGACTACTTGTAAAGTTTTGCTTTAGATAACTGATTGACGTCTTTCGAGCGATTAAGAAGCTCGTTAACAGAATCATGCGGCCGATTTGAGTTTTGATTACTCCTTTCAAGTTAACAAAACTCCGATTGCGGATTTTTCCTCAAGTTACACGAAGTACTTTTGAACTCAACATCTCACAACATATCGCATTAGACCTCGTGTCAATCTTGTAAATGTAGTCTTGGACATGATTACGGAGCTGGAACCTCTGACATCCTTAATTGTTACATGAGGACTTGCTTGTGGCTTAAGACTAAGTCACTGAAATTTGCAACACTGTATCCCGATGTGAATGGGAACTTGGCAACATTGTAAGTGAACACATTTCTTTAAGCAGTAAAAAATTTAGTTGAAATCGACGAAAAATACCTCAAGTCTGGTTTTCTTCCCCACGGTGATATTAAGTGAACAAAAAAATCCCATCTCTAGTTGTACCTAGACCAGAGTAACCCCTTTTTATAGAGTGGTTCACATTGTTATGTTGAAATATTCAAGTGACACGACATCGGTGCTATAAAAAACAATTAATCAACAATTAAACAGCAACAAATAATCTGGCCTGGTGTGTTCCTTACAACCGATGTAACGATTTTCATTGCCACATTCCTGGCTAAAGCGTTCGCTGGAACATTAACAGAAATAGAATCCTCAGCAATAAGCAGCACTTTTCGATTGCAGTTCCGATCGCATCAATGAAAACAGTGAAAGAAAAATCCATTCCAACAGCAGGAACAGAAGTAGCAAAAAAAAAAAAAACAAAAAACGAGGCAACAATGAATTCCAGTAGCAAAGAAAACATTGTCCTCCACACGCAGCCACGGAGGCATTAGTCGCCGTAGAGAGGGATCAAGACCAGAACCAGAACCAGAAAGGAATCTGATTTGGTCCCAGCTCCAGAGGCTTGATTTGACTTTGAAGAGATTTTTTTCTTCTTCCTCTTCTTGTAATGTTTTTTTTTTTTTTTTTTTTGGTATTGTGAGGATGCTGATATGGCATAGTCAGTCATCGTCCATGTTGGACGAAGCAACGTTGAACGTAGGACTGGGAGCGGATGACAAGGAGTCGTCATCATCAAGTCAAAAACTTCTGAAGGTGCCGTCCACTTTGATGCATCACCGATTCGCATAATGTGATCGCATAACTATGTGAGCATTGTACAGCGGTTGATTATTGTCCACTCCTGCTAGTGAATGATGGAGCAGAGATTCTGCATAAGACTTGGTATTGCGGAGGTTGGCCTTGTTGCTGTGGATTACCACCAAAGGGGGCAGAGTACGAGTATATTGGAAGCTGCTTGCCACTGATTGAATCCATTTCATTTGTTTGTTGCCTTTACGGATTGCACTTGTCAAAGCAATGATGATGGTAGGCTTTGACTGCGGCTTCAGGTTTGTTGAGTGTATGAAGTTATTTGGAGGTAGATTTACATAGGAATTCCTTGGATAATGGTAGAAAAGTATTCACTGGACCGGTTTCCGATGAATAGGTCGCCATCTCTTATTAAGTTCTTACGAATTGTAATTGTTACAATAGTTGCAATGTAGTTACCATGTCTTTCTTTTATTTAAATTATATTTTCAATTTGCTAAACAATAAATTGTATTATTGAGGAAATAGTAAAAATCACAGCTAACAATGTGGGCTGAAATGTGGCAGGAAATACTCAACAAAAGTGAGCGACAAAAGCCATACCCGAATCGGGATCCTTTTCAAAGTGGGTCTTACTATCGCACCTCATCTTCGGCCAATTCAAAGATACACCAAGACCAGCAAGAAATGCGCATTTAGACTTTGGAAACTTCAGACGCCCTTGTTGTAAATTTACACAAGCATTTCGCAATAATTCTTTTCTTTTAATACTGAGTTTGGTTCCGATGACTTTTTGGAATAAGTAGTCAGACATAGATATACGTAGCCACACACAATATCATAAGAACGCATAGTCACTTTATTTTTATCCAAAAATGAGCTATAGAATTTGTAATTTGAGTAAAAGACTAGAACGCTGGTAGAAGTTTGCGCTTTTAGAACAGCTGATAACAACAGAAAAAAAAGGTTTCAATTACTCCGCAACTAGAGGTCTTTGATCATAAGATAGAGGTCATCGCCTAGAATGAAGAAATCGAAAAACTTTTCCAGACCTCTTGAATTTAAGTGAACATCCCATGATACAATCATCAGCCATAGGACGCATCCTCATGAGAGCATCTGAGGCAGATCCAGATGAGCTTTGACAAGTCTTTAGCTACTCACGTCTTTGAAATTTAGCAAACAGGCCAGAAAGGTACTTGCGCAGAATTTTTTCCTATCAATAATGCTTTCTTGCTGAATTTTACATAAGACAGCGATGTGGCAGTTTTTTTCTCTTATGGTAATTCGACGATTTTTCAAAACAATTTTCTGCACATCCTCGACGTTATCATCTTTTTTGGCATCTTCTCGGCCATCTTGGAAGAGCTTGTACCACTTGTAAAGATTTTCTTTACCAATGTCAACATTTTAAGTGTTTTAGAGTACTTAATTCCATTTTTAACACAAAATTTGATGCAAATTATTTGCTCCAATTTTTATAATAATTGAAAATCGCCGTGCACACCAAAACACGTCTAACCTTCCTATCTGTCAAACACAAACTAAGTATGCTATGTACTTGAAACTATTTACATATGTTCAAGACATGTGTACCAACACAGCAAAAAAAATCGATAATCGAATGTACGTTGCCGCGAGAATTTTTAAAAGTCATCTTATTTTTTGAACACACCTTGTACTCATCAGGGTGAGAAGTTAAACACTAGTCCAGAGTGTTGGCGGTGTGACTATCAACGTCTGGTATTCATGTAGGCTTATTTACAAGCTGGGTCAAGTTATTTTCCGTAGCGAAGTTCTCAACTCACAACTCACTCAAAATCGCCCGTAATAACGATTTCAGTAGTAGGATACAGGGATACAATTGTTTGAATGGAGTTAGTCAGCGCATCGAATTGCTGTCCAGCTTGGACAGTCTATAAATAAAGCAATAGTGGATAATTTACTTACGGAGAAGGAATTTTAACCTCATGAAATTGAATTTCGGATTGGAACAGGGGTTACATTGTGGTGGCGTTAATGGAAAGACCACGGTAAAAGAAGGATAGTGGCACTAGTTCGTGGCCAGATAGCTTCATATCAGACTGATCTGACAAGTGTGGGCATGGATCTGCCTGTGTTTAACTAGCAGTTAGATACCCGCCATCTCAAAAACAGCTGGTCTGTATTTACAGAAATGGACGTACACAGAAAAGTGATTAATTCGTAGCCCGGGGATATTTGCTATGTCCACTCTAAAGTCCTGAGCCATTATAAAAAAAATAAAAAACAAACACAAAAAACACAAACACCAGCGATGCTAAGTAAGAATGCGAAATGGAAATTCTGACGCCGGTTCACCCGGCGTGCAGGTGTGTAATAGGTGTATGCCTTTACAGCAATATGAAATAGTGTACCAACAAAATTCAAACTCACAACCCGGTCTCCATAAGTTGTTATATGCCGTATGAGAAATACAGCAACGATAGTTACCTAGTGCAAGAATAATACTTACGACCAGGAGCAGAAGAGTGGGATACTCGCACTATGTAATATGCTTCCTTTGGACTTCATTGCACTAATTTCTTTGATAATTTGAAATTCATTAATTTGATAAGGTGAGCCTACTGGGGAGAGCACTATTTAGAGACCTATCTTTTCAGCTTCAAAAACTCGACAAACTCTCTTCAATGGAGGGAGTAGTACCATATCGCCAGCGGAATAGGCTAGCGCAAAAGAGATGCTACACTTTATCATTTGCTCTAACGTAGTTAGGTATTTTTTGCGAAATAACTATCTAGTTTCCGAGTATTGACCAGTTTATGGTCAAGTTCTTCATCGTTCCTCTTGAGAGTCTGAACCAAACAGTTTTAAAGTTTATCTCTGATTTATTTGTATCTTGCTTTCTGTTCAAAGAATATACTTTCAGAGAAATATTTTCCATATTGTCCACTATACTCCCATATTCGTATTCGAATCTTCTCGTTTCAGTGTACACGTTGTATGTAGACATCCCATTGCAGCATAAATCGAAGATTAACTATCTACTCGTCTATTCTATTTTCTATTATATTTTTTCTATTAAAAGTTTAGAGCTCATCCGAAGTGAAGCTTCCAAGAAAGGACAGAGCGACCGTCTATTCTATTCTCCGTCCCTTGGTTCCATTGTCTCCAGATCTGATCCATGCTGCTATAAATGAGGCTATGCACATTAAGACTGGACACAAGCTTTATACCTTCTACAAGGTAGAAACCTTTTGTAAATTCCTTCACTATGTTCTCCTTACGCCGTCAGTTTTTTCGTCTTTCTTTGTACAAATCTAATACTTTGGTATATTTGGTCTATAACTTAATTCATGCGGTTTGCTAGGAGATGGCGTAACTTGTATTATTCAATTGTTATTATTCCACTGGAGCATGCATTGGAAAGCTACTGTCATTGTGCGTCATTTCAATATATGTCATTCATTTGAAGCGTAAACAACAATCATTTTTTTTCAATCAAATATGTCGAACTTTGTGCCTGAAGAAGTGTTTTTGCGGAGAGTTCTTCTTCATTACTTTAATGTGAAGATCACTGCTGCCGAAAGTCATCGTATTTTGGTGGAAGTTTATAGTGAACCTGCGCTAGTTGAGCGAACGTGCCAAAAGTGGTTTGCACGATTTAAAAGTGGTGATTTTGGATTGGAAGACGAAGAACGTCCTGGGCAGCCAAAAAAGTTTGAAGATGAAGAACTGGAAGCATTACTCTATGAAGATTGTTGCCAAACACAAGCAGAGCTCGCAGAATCTTTGGGTATCACTCAAGCAGCCATTTCAAAACGTTTAAAAGCAGCTGGATATATTCAAAAGCAAGGAAATTGGGTTCCACATGAACTCAAGCCGAGAGACGTCGAAAGGGGGTTTTGCATGTCCGAAATGTTGCTAGAACGATCAAAAGGAAGTCATTTTTGCATCGGATTGTTACTGGTGATGAAAAATGAATCCATTACGACAACCCCAAGCGCAAAAAATCATATGTGAAACCCGGCCAACCAGCCAAATCAACGGCAAAGCCGAATATCCATGGCGCGAAGGTAATGCTCTGTATTTGGTGGGATCAGATGGGTGTGCTGTATTATGAGCTGCTAAAGCCGGCTGAAACGATCAATGGACAACGCTACCGAACACAATTAATCCGTTTGAAGAGAGCAGTAGCCGAAAAACGCCCTTAATATGCGATCAGACACGAGGCAATAATTTTCCATCATGACAACGTTCGGCCCCACGTTGCTATTTCGGTTAAGAACTATTTGGAAAACAGTGGATGGGAAGTCCTACCCCACCCGCCTTATAGCCCAGACCTTGCCCCTTCTGACTACCATTTGTTCCGGTCGATGCAGAACGCCCTCACTGAAATACGTTTCACATCAGAGCAGAATATCAAAAATTGGCTTGATTCATTCTTGGCTGCCAAGCCGGCGCAGCTCTTTTGGGATGGGATCCACTAATTGCCAGAAAGATGGGAAAAAGTCATAGCTTCAGATGGGCAATACTTTGAATAATACTGTTGTACAGGTTTTTCTTAAATAAACGTTCAAATTTTGAAAAAAAAAAAACCGCACGAATTAAATTACATACCCAATACATACATCCCTCATGACATCTACATAAAATACGAGTATAAAGTCCTTCTAAAACACTCTTTTTATAAATAATATTTACACCGGTAAGTTCTCAGGTCCTCCTCCATTGACGAAGAGGTACATTTCCTTTAGTTTTTTTTCGCTCTACTCCAATACTGCTTTGGTGTCCAATAAAATTTAGTCTTCCTGGTAATTTGGTCTGCCCGTTATTGCGATATTTGAATGGCCTTCTGGTTTCTCCTTCCGTTCCAACGTGCTTATTCTCGCATTGAAACTTGATATAGAATCAGCTTCCAAGCTTACTCAACACTCAACTCGTAGTTATTGGTGCGCAAGTTCTAGATATTAAGCCAGATTCGATGTATTGCAATATTTTTTTGACTCGGACAGCTTTATTTGGATGAAAGGCTCTATATAACAATGTCAATTGAATTTTTATCTGGTTATAATGGGATTGGCATCTTTTTCAATGAACATTTCATCTTTAGGCCTTCGCGAAAGGGGTTAGCTCTTCAGCTCAAAAGCCTAAAACTTGATTCTTGTTGAGCGCTTGTGGCTCGGTATAAAGTTATTTAATTTATCTTTAATGGTAATGCCATAATCTACCAATTCATCTCTAAAATGTGATCGGAAGAAAGCTAGTCAGACGGATGGTATCTCAGAATTATTGAGCCATCAGTCATCTCAACATCGCCAATTACACCGTCTCTGCTATATTACATATGTTATCGCCTAAAATCTTTGGTCAATCAACTGATAAGCTCATAGTGATCCAACGTTCCGATTCGTTTATAATGGTAGATCTTAGAAAAGATTCTGTTCCAGTTAGGAATCCACCACCCGGCTGTGAATTTTAAGGTCACCTGTGCCAGTGTATTCTGGTGCTGACATCTTTCCTAACTCATCTAACTCAATATCAAACCATTTATCTCCATCCTCCTCCTCCACTCCCCTATTCACGATTCCCTTTTTCATCCAACATTTAACCTAACACAAAAAGCCAATGGCACTACAGAAATTCACTATGCACTCTCAAGGCTTCTGAAATATGAAAATATTCGTCTCTTTCTTGCCTATCTAGTTGACAAATCGGACTCCAGCCTCCCTACCAACCCAATCAGTTTCAGGAACCTTTATGTCAGATACCACGAGATTTTTAGCATGTCCCCTCAAAAAGTGGCGAACGACCTTGGTGCATTCAGCCATTGCGTTCACTTAAAACGAGTCTCACCCCTACAGCGGTACCGAGCCGACAACAATAAATTCTTTCGTCCATAACTTGCCTCCCTTTCCAGCGATTAAACCATCCCGTCTCACAGCTGAACTCCACATCCCTCTTACTTTTTTCTATTAGAATGTGAAGGTCTTCGCCCTAAAATCAATCGCATGCTCTTTCTTTGATATTTATGCCCTGACTGAAACCAATCTGATTTCTGACATTAAAACGAGAAATCATATTTACTAAAAATGATAAGACGGTCAAAGCGGCCTGCTGGCCATCCACAACAGTCTTAACTCTTTTCCCATTACCATTTTTCATCCTGTAAAGTCGACTTTGTCGCAATAAAAATAACACTCCCCTTCAAGTCCCTTTACGTTATATATTGCTATATCATCATCTCTTCAAATGCCTTGTTTTCACGACAGATTTAATTAACTCCTAAACTTCCACAACCTAAATGTGAAAGTTAAATGATGCGTTCCGTTTTCTCGCCTTAAAACATCATCTACTGGTCCTCCCTGCTATAATTATAAGGTTCGTTCCTTACGAAATAAGAGAAACAAATTATGATCCTTTTCCGACTATTCCAACTATCTTGGTGCTTATCTTCATTTCACCGAACTTTACGATTCTCTTTACCAGCGCTACCTTAACAATGTGTAAGTCAACCTTATAAACGACCCTAAGTTCTTGTTCCAATTTGTTAACTACAAAAGATACTCCGGTGGTTACTCTTCTTACTTCTCTTTGAACAGAAAGTCATCAACCGAGCTCACTTACCATTGCCAACCTATTGTCACCGTTTTTAAACAATCCTTAACTATCCACTACTTTAAAGTTACACCAACTTGATGGCCAATTTAAACCCTGCCCAGAGCGCCTCCCTGCCATTTTTCTAAAAAAAACGTTCCTTCTCTCTATCTCTTGCGCTTTCTAATCTCTTTCGTCTATCCCTTTCTTAGGCTTGGAAAAATTCCTTTATAACCCCGAACTACCAGAAAGTATCAAAGAATGAAATAACTAACTATCGTCCCATCGCTAAACTCCCCCATATACCCAAACTCTTCGAAAGTATTTTGTAAGAAGCTCTAAGCTTTCAATGCAAATCTCTTATTTCCCTTAGGCAACAACATAGCTTCTTTAAGGGTAGGTCAACCACCACAAAACTCGTTGAATTCGTATTTATTGCCCTCTCTGCCGTAGAGAATGGTAACGAAGTCGATGTAGTTGCAACCGATTTTAGTAAAGCCTTCGATAAAATCTCTTATCAATTAGCACTCTTCAAATTGTCTGCCCTCAGCTTTGAACCCATATTGTTAAAACGGATATTCTCATACCTCGAAAACAGTTTTTACAGTGTTCATTTTAGCCACCTCTGGAGTTCCACAAGGCAGCCATCACGGTCCGCTTCTTTTTATATTAACCATAAATTATCTCAATAGCACCATCAAACACTCGTCTGTCTTCCTTTACGCCGACGATACCAAATTTTTCAAAACCATTTCCTCACCCCATGACTTCTTCCTCCTTGATAGCTTTTCTGGTGCCTCAAAAATTTTTTGGGACTGAGTATCGCCAAATGCCAATCCATCACCTTTTCACAACCAACCTCTCCACAATCAACCTATCTCCTCCGTTCAATCTTCTCGCCACCTCGGCATTTTTTGTGATACGGTGCTTACCTTCCGTTTTCATATGGATGAGATAATCCTTAAAGCCAACTCTGCATTTGGTTTTGTAAAGAATTCACCAACCCATATGTGACCAGGTCGACGGTGTTCTTATTTTGCCTCCCTCATCAAAACCATCTCAACCTTATTAACTTAAACACCCTTGAGGAACACAGAGATGCAGCCGATTTTCTCTTCATTCGTCAACTGCTTTCAGGTCACGTTGATCACAATTCTATTGTCCTCAACACTAATCCTCGTAATCTACGTACCCCTCGTCTTTCTTTCGTCCAACTGTCTTTGACTTTCACCGCACCATTCCCTACCTAAAATCCCTTGCCTTAAGTTTAATTTTAAGTTATAGCTTAAAAGTCCCATCCCCACAAAATTAAATTAAAATTAAAATTAAAGTATGCGGCGCTGCAGGATGGCCATGGTCTGTCAAAACCGAAGCCCTTGTACTTGAGAATATTGTACCGAAACTAGTAAGCCAAACCCAGAGGCGCAGATCTTTGAAACATCTATACAACTACATGTCTATACGGATGACATATGCATTATCGCCAGAACACAGCGAATTGTTTAAAAGGCATTTGCAAGTAGCACGTAGCGAGCAGCTGCAGCGCAGCTGAGTCTTGTTATAAACGAAGGGCACACGAAGTACCGAATGGTACGGCAAAGATAGTCAAGAACTGCGTTTACCTAAGCTCTGCAGTTAGTTGAGTAAGGACACGACCTTAGAGATCGGTCAAAGAGTAACTTTTGGCAATCGCTTTTTTTTTTTTTTTTTTTTTTTTTTTGTGCTCAGGGGACAATTGAGTAGCAGATTCCCGCCACGGTATGGACTTTATCAAAAAAGGATGAGAAGGTGCTTAGTCGTTATAAAACAAAATTACTTCGAGTGATCTACGCTCCTAGCTGCATCGATGAAGAGTGGAGGCGATTTAACCAAGAACTGTACGTGCTATACGACGACGTCGACCTAGAATCGGAGTTCATCGGCTTAGATGACTGAAACCAGTGGACATCAGCGCTCCATCTCAGGAAGTCTTCGAAACTATTTCCAAGGGGAAACATAGCAAAGCTGGACTCCACCTCAGGTGGCGTGCGCAAGAGAAGACTGACATGAAACAACTTGACTTGACTGGAGTGTTGAATCACTTCCAACTCCAACGAGGACTATAGGATCGCCTAAGTGAGTAAGTCATGCATGATTTTCATGTAGAAGATCAGAGAATTGATGTTAATTTCAAAAATTAAGAACTAATTGCTCTTATTCTGAAAGGACTCGTGCTTACGGGTGTGGACCAATAAACCATAGCCTTCATAGTTATTCAGAGAGTACGCATATGTCAATAACCATGACACATGCGTGTACGAGTATATATACTCAACCCCACCTTATAGTAAGCAAAAAAAAAAAAAAACAATTAATTGAAATTTAATATCCTCATTAGCCGTCAATCGGCTTCGAAGGCAAGCCGTTCCCACTAAACGTTTCCTAAACGCGTCCTCATTTTCGTTTAACAATTAATTTAGAACGCGGCCATTGCCATCAGCCATCAGCCATCAGCCATCATCATCGTGGTGACCATCTTCCTGGTGTGCTTTTCCAATTGATTGCCATCGTGTTATCATTTCGGCAATCACTTTCGAATTGCCGCAAGGCACGCGCTACCCTACAAACTTACCCCTATCACTGGCCACGGAGAGCTCAATAAAAATGAAACTAAAACTGAAATCTAACTCCGATAAAAATAAATAAAAAAATAGAAATTGAGCCTGAGCCACCCCTTTGTCATGACAACAATAACAACAGGAACAAAGTATAAGGGATGCGCGCACCCAAGTATTAGATTAGTGGCAATGGCAAACTACAAAGAACTTCTAAAGGTAACCGAGAGGCGGCACGCACACGCGTCTAACATAACTTCACCCTCTAACCCGGTTACAACTTGGACTTTGAGTTTTTTTATTTTTTTTTATTTTTTTATCAATTTGTGAGGGCGATGACGGGCACCGCCTTTTGGTGATTATCTCTTCTGTCAGTGAATTGCAAATGGGATCTCTAACGAGGACATTATTTCCGTTTGGAATCATAATCATCGCGAGGTCGTAGTTATGTATTTCCTGTTTGTAGCCACGGAATGATTGTTGGTTGTTGGCTGGCCAATGGGGTAGGAATTAAGGGACTGGTATCCTCGGTGTTCCGTGTGACATTTGATTTCTAATTGCGCGGTTGGTTATCATTTAGGCGGCTGTTTCGTGAAGTATGTGTGCTTGTCCTTTTTTAAGGATGGTGGTTTGTGATTTCATTTTGGAATATCAATTTACGAGACAATTTCCCAGGAATGGTATTCGTATCTGCACGCGACTGTATGTGGTTGCTAAGTTGCTGGCATTTGTGGTGTTTCTCTGGCCATGGTGAAATTTGTGGACGGTAATTGGGATCGTGGTTATGTAGTGGATGTGAGCATGAGCTTTGATTACGATTCAAGAGATTAGTAAATAATTGTTCTACATCGTTAGATGAAATTCACTGCAGAGATAAATCTACACAAAGGTGTATAGGGAATATGGATGCTAGTTTGCACTAGAAGCACACATACCGTATAGCGCAAGTGCATTTAGAGTACTTCTTTTACATTGCTCGTGGGTATTGTAGCCATATTTGGTGGCTTATTCTCAATGCGTTCGATACTTAGCCATTTAGCAAAAGTGTAGTACCACGTGAAAACGTCAGCATTCGTTTAGTCAACCTGAAGAGTCTTGAAGAGCCACAGCCTTGTCATTTTAATCTGCGACCTAGTTCAAGGTTCATTTTCGAACAAGTGTGGAAGTGGAAAGATGCAGATGCAGATGTATATTTCGTATTCTCTATCTGTGCTTCACAATATAAGCCACTGTATAAGAAGTGTGATTGTCTCCTCTTGTAGACGGACGTATATTTACCTCGACCTCATTCCTTCTCCGATTCAGATTCTAACATTACCGAGTTCTGGGTAAAAAGAAAGTCGACTTCGAATTTCCACGAATGGAAATGGCATGTACATATTTAAGAATAAAAGAGGACTTTGACGAAGAGGACCAGTGCCAGTTAAACCAAGGACCTAATTAGAAAGGCCGAAAAGCCCAGTGATGTAGTTGCATACATGGTATACCATATACTCACAAGATCCTCTTTAAGGCCTATGTATTGGCCAAAACTTATTTACATTGAGAGAAAATCAAGAGTGCCTTTGAAATTTTCTACTTGACATGTTTATTCAAAAGATGTCCGATATCCGGAATGACAGAGGATGGTGTGGAAAAACTTTTTCTGCAGACCGTATAACGGAGACGAAGCTCAACATTTCACCTAGCTGCTGCTGGAAATGACTTTGTGGAGAACATGAACTAACTCATTTCTCAGATCTGGTCAGTAGAGTGTTTGCCTGATAAGTGGAATCTCATCATCGTTTGTACGATGCACAAAAAATGAAGACCCCAATAACTGTGCCAACTATTGATTGTGTTGTATCTGCCATATTGTGTGAACGTATGAAACCTATCGTGAACAAACTTATTGGCCCCTCTCAGTGCGGTTTTATATCACGAAAGTCCACAATCCACCAAATATGGTATTCACGCTTTAGTAGATTGTGGAAAAAACTCAAGATGTCCACATCGATACCCACCGTCTTTTCGTCGATTTTAAGACCGCATATGACAGAATTCATAGAGACATGCCAAATAGAGCCATATCTATCATAGGCTTAGCATCTCTGACTCGCTCGTCAGTGCAGAATGACGATTAATAAAGCTCGCTCCTCCGTCTAAGTCGGAAACGACTTAACCGAGACCTCTGTTGACACAAAAGGTTTTAGAAAGGTTGACGCCCTGTCATGTGACCTCTTTAACATCTTTTTACAGACAGTACGCCACAGTCAACAGATATAACTTCGAGGTAGTAATGGACCTTGTTTACCTTGGCTAAATATAGAATCACTCTTAGTTACTACTTAGTTAAACTCCTTATAAGACCTTGTTCATCCCAGTTTTACTTAACGGCACAAAAACATGCACTCTATCAAAAACAGATGAAGAGCTTCTTAGTCGTCTCGAGAGAAAAATTCACCAAATATTGACGGACTTTGTACGAGAAGATTCAACGTCGAACCATATGAGCATGAGATCATCGATCTAGTCAAAAAACAGCGCGTCAATTCAATGAGATGGTTAGGACATCTAGAGTGAATGTAGACACCAATTCTATTGCCGGCAGAGTCTTCCAATAACTCGAAAAGACAACGCTTTAGCGGAAGTCCTCGCATTAGGTGGCGGGCACAAGTAGAGGATGACCTCTACTGTTTTGGAGTGGGCAACTAGAGGGAGTTAGCTAAGAATAAGTCTAACTGGAGAGGCTTATTGAGGCCGAGGTTTACTCCGGACTGTAGCACCACATATGTAAAGCTAGTAAGTTAGTATGTAAGTAACATTCCGTGCTTGTTCTCTTCGGTTGTTTCGTCTCCTGAACTTACAGCTCAGTTCAGGTAGGCAAAGTAGTTTAATTTGTAATAATCGCGTAATTTTAGCTGAATACTCGAAAAGCAACACCCACATCGTAAACATAGCTAAGTCAACTACAATACATTGTATAAAAAAAAATCAAGACAAAGCACAACGAAGTCGTCAGAGTAGATCCCCATTTAAACTATTTCGACATACTTTGGGTCATTTGAAAATTCTCTCTCAAAAGCAACGAGACTACAAAGACTATACTTTGAAAGTCTGGTACCCCAGGTTGAGTGTCGTGCTGTTAGATTAATCAGATTAATCGGCCTAGGGACTAAGCTACTATATGTTGTGAAGAGGCAAATGGGCTCGGATTTGAAAAAACTTATTTTAAATGTTCGGGAATGAGCTTCAGCTCATTCTCCGTTTGGATTACTTGATGACCTTAAGAGCTATGGTACAAAATTGTTTTAACATTCTAGAGCATGTTGTGTTGGGTACAACATATCAGTGAATTAAATCGATCATGAGCTAATCGACTTAATGACTGTGCCAACTTTTTGGTTAAGTTTAATTCGGAGCTTGTCTTTTACATGTCGAAGCTTTACAAGCCCCAAAGTGAAGATTCAATTTATATAGTCGAAAGCAGCTAGCACAATTGTCAACATTCTCCCATTAATATTGTACGACTGTCATCAAGGAAGTTTAGAAGGCTACTTACGACCGCTTACTTCTGCTGTCTGCTGAGGAGCGTCTGCGGAGTTTTGTCAGAAGGTTGCTCAACGAAAATCAAGGTAGAATGACAGAATTTCTAAGCAATAGAAACTTCAATACTTCATCTTGGGCGTAACACTGATTGTACAATTCGTACTCCTCGCAAATATCTGGATGAAGTACATAATCATATTTATATAATGCCAGACACCTGACTGTGTCAGAGGGACACGACAATCATTTAAATGAGAATCTATTTGGAATGCAATGAAAAGAAAAATTGCAGAATCTAAAACACTAAACATGTAAACTAAAAGCAGGAATTGATATAAATATATCATTCGGCGAACGGAATGTGCACCTTATTAGCTGCTTTGGAGTTGATCATAAGCATTTGATACCTAGTTCAAGAAAGGCTGTTACCTTGTTGTACTTCGCCATGATACGGGCCTACTCTTTTGCTACTAACATCCTCATAAGGATGTCACTTGGTGGCCGTATAACTCCCACCATCTTTTCAAAGCAAAGAGTCTTTCCAAATTGACATCAATTATCTTTCTACTGGCTTGTACACATGTGACGTAGCCCAGAGTCCAGTTTCTAATGACCACTTTAAAGCGACGCTCGTCACGCCAAACAAATTAACATATTCAACTCTGAAAGATTGCGCATAAAATTAACAGCAAATTTGAATTTAAATTTTCTTTCTAGCCATGCGCGGCTCATCCAGCGCATTCCTCAAAGCCTGACACATCAATGTCAGGGAAGAAGTTTGTCTCTGCCAGCAGCAGAGTCGTCGTCGTCGGGCACATAAAACTTCTCTCATCACCGAGTGATTATAATTTTTCGCATATGAAATGCTGCCATTTGCCGCCACTATACTCATAACATTCGTAACTAATGCCGCCTTCGCGAAATTCACAACCGGACAAGCGGACGAATGGACGAACAGACGAAGGGAAGGACAGCAGAGCAATAGTGATCGTCGAGATAAAATTCGATTTTAATTGCCTTCATGTTTGCCGCCTCATATACACGGTTTGGCGGGGGAGTTGCATAAGCAAATTAGATGCCGGGATGAGGTTGTTAACTAGTCCAGTCGAAGTCAAAGTCGAGTCGGTTTGCCTTTAATGGAAATCTAGTTGCCACCAGAGTAGCACAAGTCAGAGCACGCCACCCAAGCTCAATGGATCAACATTTATTTTGCTGAATCTGGAAGCAAGTGGACGCAAACAAAAAACAACAATAACAACAACAACAACAACAACAACAATAAAAATAAAAACAAACAAAAAATAAGAAAGGAAGGAAAAAAGCGCGAACACATGTTGCGTGCCTCAAAGAAATTGCTAATCCGCGTGCGCTGCACCATGCGATAAACATCTCGTGACGACGACGATGTTGGTGATATTCATCCAACTTAGTAAGGGGCCAGCCACAGTCAGCTACAGTCAGTCACTACTTGCTAGGAAGCCAGGGAAACCAAAGTAACCAAAATCCAGACACCAGGTAGACGGCTCTTCATTTTTGTTCCGCGATCTTTTTATGGCCCGTGAGCAGTGACCATGTAGAATTATGCGACGCAGAGGAATTATTGCGGCAGAGGATAATTACCCACAAAAAAACAAATTTAAGAAATAATAAAAAATAAAAAAAAAAATAAAAAAATTGGTATCACTGGCATTGCAGTTGGTATGTAATTAACATACACCTTCATGTTGAGCAGTGCTATCGGGATTGGGAACTCTATCTTTCGTCTGGTGGAAATTTCGCGCTCCAATTGGAATGCTCATAAAGTTTTTCATTCGTAGTTTTTAGCATTTAAGAGCGCCTCCTTGGCTAGGCTTTCTGGTGAGTGCAGTTGGATACTGGCGAACGGAATTCATTAGAATCAATTAGAAGCTAGCTTTAATGGTTTTGAATCTTCAGTGTGACACAAAGTAGGTTTAGCACACAGCAGGTGCATAAAAGCATAAGCCTTCCGGTGTGCAGTCATATCCATATGGCCTATGGTTTCCTTCAGCAAGTTAATGAGTTTATATTAAGACTCAGTCTGACAAAACACCATTAAGGGAAAATGTTTATTCAAATATGAATTGATAATGCATAATGTGATTCACTTTGCCTTGATGCAAAGTTCGGGAAAGACTTGCAATGAAATATTTGAATTTTTATCAGGCACTATGCACAGACTGTGGCATACATATCCAATGGCTTAACTAAAGCATACAAGTACCCATGATCTCTTGGCGGAACTGAATAAATACAACTTTGGTCTGCATGTCATAATATTACATCCACCCGCAAAACTTTTCTTAGCAGAAATTCAACCGCCCTGCCTGCCAAAGAGTGTCCAAGCCCAAATTGATATTGTCTCTCATGCCCTGCACAACGGGTACTTCACGCAACGATTTGATTGAGGAAATGCTACTGAAATATCTCCACAATTCCCTACTGGTGGGTGAGAAAACATTTCTATACTTTCGAAAAGGCGGCATATGCAACATATCACACGTTTTATGACTGCGTTTTTGGAAAACTCTAGTGGAAATGATCATTTACTCGTTTCCATTGCATTTTTACATAAGAAATTGTTGCCCCAAACTATGATACCTTTTGGTAATGATTATGCTTACTCATAAAAACACGCTCTTGCCTTCTTTAATGGTCGCCTGATGATGATATGC
Source organism: Volucella inanis (assembly GCA_907269105.1). NCBI lineage: Eukaryota > Metazoa > Arthropoda > Insecta > Diptera > Syrphidae > Volucella > Volucella inanis. The sequence goes on along the minus strand of OU026157.1, from coordinate 47,766,853 downwards.
ATATTTAATATCCAGCTATGTTTCGACTCTAAAGACAGTCTTCCCTATTAGTAGGCACTGGCATACAAAACGAACTTCTAGCGAACCGTAGGAGTAACCTTTGGAGTACTCTGAATTTCTTTATGGATAGTTGAGCTTCATGTCCAAAAAGCCGAAGATCCTGTCGACAAGACGAAGTCTTTGAGGGTGCTCTTGATAACGCACCTTCTAACAGCATGTGTAACTCGGCCAGACAACACAGTGTAGGCCAGTCACTAGATATGTGAATAAAAACCTAATTGCGGATGTTTCGGGTGAAAACAGGGGCTGGCTGCAGGTTGTCGTTTACGATTGGATATATGCATAGCGATTGTCTGCTCTAAAATTCGGGCAAGGATAGATGTAACCAACGATTGGTGCACTAAAAATGGGTCACAAACAATTCTCCCAAAACCGTGGTTGTTCTCGTTTAGTGCTCAAAGGGATCACCAGAAAAGAAGGGAAAATATAAGCCCATTAGAAGAAATCAGAAAGAGCACTCAATCGAGGCCTTAGAGGGGTGCTATGGGAAGAAAGAAGTTCGGAAATCTTAACAAAATAGCCAGGACAGAAAACTGCCAGGATGAAAAAAGAAGCCTTAACACATGGGCTGAAAAGTCAGTGCCGTTTTATAGTAAAACACAAAATTTTTGCAAAATTCTGCTTTTTTTATCAATATAGTTGCGTTCGAGGGCGATACACTGATTGAAACGATTTTTCAATCTTTCGATACCAGTTTTGTAGTACGATTTCGGTTTAGCCTCAAAATAGGCCTCTATTTCGGCGACTACTTCTTCATCGGTCTTAACTCTCTTTCCAGCGAGCATTCTTTTGAGTTCTGCGAACAGGAAATAGTCGCTGGGGGCCAAATCTGGAGAATACGGTGGGTGAGGAAGCAATTAGTATCCGAATTTTCTGCGATTTCGTCCTTCAAACGCTGCAACAACGCAATGTAATAGTCGCTGTTGAAAGTCTGCCCCTTTTGGAGATAGTCGATGAAAAGTATACCTTGTGCATCCCAAAATACGGATACCATAACCTTGCCAGCCGACTGTTGAGTTTTTGGTCGTTTTGGACGAGGTTCGTCGCCTGCTCGCCACTCAGCTGACTGCCGACTAGACTCTAGTGTGAAGTGATGGAGCCAAGTTTCATCCATTGTCACATACCGATGCAAAAATTCGGCTTTATTGCGGTTGAACAGCTTTAAACACTCCTCTGAATCATCAACACGTTTTTGTTTTTGGTCGACTGTGAGCAAACGCGGCACCCACTTTGAACAGAGCTTTCTCATGTCCAAATATTCGTGTATGATATATCCAACACGCTCTTTTGATATCTTCAGAGCCTTAGCTATCTCGATCAACTTCACTTTACGATCATTAGTAATCATTTTGTGGATTTTTTTGATGTTTTCATCTGAAACAGCCTCTTTTGGACGTCCACTGCGTGCATCATCTTCGGTGCTTGAATAACCACTTTAAAATTTTTCAATTCACTTGCGAATGGTAACACTTATCAAGCCATTTCTTTGCATCGGCTGCATTTTTTCCCATCAAAAAGCAATGATAAATCAACACACGAAATTGCTTTGAATCCATTTTTTTTCACAATAACAAAAGTTGCTTCACTCACAATGCTATATCTCGAGATCTAATCGTCCGATAGCTGTCAAATTTATACACGTATCTTTTGAAGGTTGGTACTAACTGAAAATGGATTCATTCAAGGATTTAATTCAAGTGCCTCGGTGCCAGCCCATGTGTTATAATAGAACCGTAGTCGATGCTGAGAATTTTCAAATAATCTTTCTGGTCGAACAATATCCCATTTCCAGGCATGAACCATTTGGCCTACACAAAGACAGGCTAGATTTCCATCCATACGACCAAGACGAAGTCACTTATGTTCAAGAAAGATGCTGTATGCGATGGCTTAACTGCAGAGCTGTTAAAAGCATCAGGCGCTTATTAAAAACAGAGCATTCATCAAGTCATCTTTAAAATCTGGATAGACGAAAGTTTGCCTAACGATTGTCCGATCCTAAAGAAAGGAGATGTCCTGAACTGCACCAACAGAGGCATAATTCTACTCAACATCTTATATAAAACCCAGTCTGCCTTTTTATGCAGACTCCACAATAGATTGTACGAAACTCAAAAGTCAAGTTCAGAGACACTATATTTTAGAGGTCTATTCAGTTACTGGCATATGCAGATGACGTGAGAGTGTGCGACTATTGAAGAAGAAGCGGCAAGGATGGGTTACACAACATCGACACCTAGGAGAAAACGTCACGATAGACTGCTACAACTTTGAAGTAGTGAGGGATTTTATCTACTCGTCTCCGCTATCAACTCCGACAACAACACCAGCGCGAAAGAAATGGGAAGAATTACTCTTGCTAATCGTTGTTTCTTTCGGCTTAGAAGGCAATTGAGTAGTAGAGACTTATCTCGGGCAACCAAAAATACATTATGCCAGACACCTGATCATCCCAATTCTGCTTTACGACGCAGAAACTTAGACACAGATAAAAGCGGCGCTTTCTGTTTGCATCACCGGAAAATAAAGCGAATTGTATAGGCTACACAGCGATACCGACCTAATCAGAAAAGCTCGAATATCAGAATAAGGCCACCTTGAGATCATGCAAAATACCATTTCCATCCATACCGACTTCAACCCAGAGGGACAACGCAGTATAGGACAACCCATCTTAGATGGTACGCACAGATGGAAGATTACCTCATCCAACGTCGTGTTCTCAACTGAAACTGAGGTCCTGGTCCACACTAGACCAAATTCGTTTAGACCAAACATTTAACGCTGAAAATCTAAAAGAAGTTTTCGGCTTTCTAGGAGTGTAAAGGAGGTTTCAATAAGTCATGGTGCTTGTCACCAAAGGGGGTCCTCTGAGTGGGTTATCAGAACACTAGACATATCATATTTATTTGTTGTGCGGTGGAACAAGCCTTCACGGAATTAACGATTACCTCACCGCTGCTGCCACCAGTCTCCAAGTAACGGCCTGCCTCTACTCAAGATCGATAGAACAGCTTTGATATTTATATAATGGGCTGCATTCTCAACACCATCTTTCAATTAAAAACGAGTGGTGTTTGGTGCAAGTTTTAATGACCTTGTTGGAGTTTGTTTAGTGACAAAGTGACTGCCTTTCTCTATTTCAAAGAATGGTTTTGGTGAGAATCTGAGCCAAGAAAGGAATGTAATCGGATATTCGCGGATTGCTTCAAGCCAATTTAGGGTGCCAGCATCTAATTAGATGATGGCAACTGTTGATTTCACTCATAGTTAGGAAAATTTGCCCAAAACTTCCAATGTCCTGTTGGAATTGAATTATATTGTGAAAAATCGATGGAGGGAGTTAAGTATCTGCTGTAGCGACGTTAAAGCCTTACTTAACCACCTCATGATTTCCAATGTGAATGTTCTTGCATTCACTGAGGACATGCCTAGGAAATATCGCAAGTAATTTGGTCGCCGTCTTTTGCATCTATCAGAGCATAGATGTAAATGAAGTTCATGTTGGAAAGTTTCATCTAATGCCAGTGCTAACATTTATTTACCAACGAGAATTCATCTATAAGCGACAATGTTTGAAATATACGAGGTAAGTAAGGTGAAATTTTGAAATTTCGCGGGCAACCTACATTTGATTACCGTTGTTTTTTTTTTTTTTTTTTTTTTTTTGCTGTATTGGTACTCATGCCCTGAACATATGTTCATAGTTTCAAGTATATCGCATACTTAGGTTGTTTCTGTCAAATAGAAAAGTTAGACGTGTTTTGGGGTCCTCGGCGATTTTCAATTATTTTAAAAAATGGAGCAAATTTTGTGTAAAAATGGAATCAAGTGCTCTAAAACACATGAAATATTGACAGCGGCATATGGTGAATCTGCTGTAAATAAAAAAAAAAAATGTTTACAAGTGGTATAAGCTCTTCTCAAGTCCCAGCACATCAATATAAGTTGATAACGTCGGAGCTGCGAAGAGAAATAATTTGGAAAATCGTCGAATTACCACAAGTGAAGTTGCTGAGGATATTGGCATATCGGTCGTCTCATGTCATGTAATATTTCGGATGTTTTGCGCATAAGACGTATGTGGGCAAAGTTTTTTCAGAAACTTCTTAATTTTGATCAGAAGAACGGTAGCGTGAGCATCGCTCAGGAGTCTTTGAATGTATTCAATTATGATCCTGACTTCCTCAAAAGGGTCATAACCGGTGACAAATTATGGGAATATGATTATGACGTTGAAACTAATCGTCCCAATTGAAGCTCCTAGGAGAGCCAAGACCGGAAAAAGCACCCCAAGTTCGATCAAATGCCACAGTTTTGATCACTGCTTTTACGATTACCGTAGCATCAGGAGTTCTTACCTTAAGGTCGTACATTCAATAAGGAGTATAATCTTGAAGTTATGCGCCGTCGGTACAAGCTCTTTGGATGAGATGGCGCATTATCGTGAAAAAAACGCCAACTTCCTTTTGCGTGACATTCTAACTGAATACGACGAATACGATGCACCAAATGCTTCAAAACACCAAAATCGAATTATGCATTAATTGTTTAGCCCAGTGGAACGAAATCTTGCTCGACAATGCCCTTGGAATTGTAAAATCATAGCAACTTTTTCCGTACTTTTGAATTCTGCGAAAGAGATTTTTAGGGTTTTAGGTCGTTTAGCGCCCTCCACTAGTCACTTTCGCTTGGTTTCTACATCATATTGAAAACACCATGCTTCATCACCAAACACAATGTTGTTAAGTTCTTTTTGGCTTAACTGACCATGTCCTTCGATTGTTTAATTTCGAGCAATTTTTGGTCAGTCAATCATTTTTTTACCGATGTCACTAACATATTATCACTTCGGACGCAATAACCCCTCTTCTATTCGTCAAATTGTCATGAAATTACATCATGAGTACATCAGTGAAGGATCTATCTTACTGAGTGTAATTGCCAATAGATGGCTTTAATAGAATAACCTATTTAAAAAAAAAAAAAAATTAATTTGTATCACCGATTCATTGTTACAATAATCCCGATTGTCAGTTAAACTAAAGAATTTCTTCATTTTTCAACGAATAGAACACCTTTCCATTTGCTTCACTTTTGTTATGACATATTCCCACCTATTTGGACACCTGAATAATGCCTTTCCAATAATTGATTACAGCTGCTGGGTATGTAGGTTTCAGAAAAAATATATTTCTCCAACAAAACAATTTAAATCCTTCGAACAGTTTGAAGGCATACTCGTAATTCAGCTAATAACTTCACGGGCAGGTAATTGTTCATAGAACTTGCGGTTTCGCGTGACTGTCAAGCTGTCGATAAGTCTCAGTTATTCCAACATGCAACACCACCTCAACACTTACCATACACCAATAGATTGGTTATTATTTTTTCCTTTTCAATTTGTTATTCAAAAACAAATTTTCATATTTTCATATTCAATAAGGGAAAAGTCATTCAAATTTTCAATTCCAATAAGTCGGCATTTTCCGGGTAATTTATGCAGTGTGACGCATAGTGACTTTGTGGTTACCTTCAGGCTCACTTACGGATATGCACGCGATGTTTTTTCTTCTCTGTAAAATAACACCAAAAAGTTGGTCAAAATTCCAAGAATCTCACGAGCATAAAAAATTCGGAAAAAAAAAAATGCTTGCAGTCCAAGTGTGTTTGGCACAAAGTTGCATTTATCAACATGTGCATATGCCAAAGGCCAACACAATACAATATCCTGAATATTCGAAACCAATCCATCCTAACCTAACTCGTGTAGCACTTATGAGGATTTTTATTTATCTGAATCTCATAACCAGTAATTATGCTTGCACATTGCAACCGATTAGCATAAGCAACAAATCTCAACCTCAACCTCAACCTCAATCTCAATCGTATGGATACCTCAACAAACCAAAACGAAGCGCCACTTAAGGATTCGCGCAAACCCTCAAAACCCTCATTGGGCATGGTCCATATCATTCCCATTTCCGAATCGTTAAACGTGAAACTGAAACCAGAAAATAAAAAATAAAAATAAAAATAAAAAAGAGAACAGGTCCAGCTCTCTACAAAGCAACAATTAAATGCACGTTCCCATCGTCAACGATCAGAGGAAAGGGGGATGTTGCTTTGAAAAAAAAAGTAAACAGCCGATTTGCGATGAATAATCCTTCCCAACGGCAGTCAGCCGTTCAAGAAACAATTGCGTCTGCCGCCCCGCGCCTAGACGGAACAACTCAACAGCTACATCCCTGCAGAAGGTATCGTAATAACACAGTCTCGGATTTCCAAACGATCGTGCCATTGATCGTATTTCATTTTGTCATTGGTCCCGCTAATTGATGGTTGCCAATTGGCTGCTAATAAATCAACAATTGGTTTATCTGCAAGTCGGTCTGAAGTTATCTTTTTCCCCCCATCCCTCTTGAATTGGCTCTGATTGCCTTGTTGGTCGGACATACGAATACCATCGGCGACAAGGATTCGGGATAAATATTTCTCCTGAATGCGCGCATGAATTAGCAAAAATGTAAATGTATCTCAACGTGCAGCCATTGTATCGACTTCGAATGAAAGCAACTCTCTGCATACTCGCAGTCGTAAAGTATGTAATTACAGCAACAGGACCAAGGAATATTAATTCCCCAATGACACAAATGCTAAAGGAATCAAAAGGACATTCCTGCGAGCGATTAATCATGAATTTTGTACTCGTATGTATGAACTTAACAAAAAATAAAAAATGATTCCTTAGAATTCATAACGAGTTGTGAATTTTTAATGATTGGCCGGCTAGGTATCCAGGGAATAAGACAGGATTTGACCTTTAGAAAGCACATTTGATATTAAATAGAAAATTTCAAATTTCATGAGTCAACAGTTGCGATCACCTTAATGATTTTAATACTTCTGTATACCTGGTGCAGACCATAGAGTACAGTCATATGAATGTCATACTCGCATATGCATAGACGTCTACAGCACCTACGCTATTTCAGAATTCCTCAGGGTGTTCTAAATGACCAGCCTTTTCTCTGGCAATCTTATTGAATAACTAGATGTGACAACGTTTTATTACCATTAAGGGACTTTGTATCTTGAATGTTAATCCAAATATTTGTTGAAATCATCTTGGAATGGTAGAACTCCCACAGGCTTTCGCCTAGGATATGTCCAATAAGTTGAACGGATTGGCCGAAGAAAAGTTTTCAACGAACCAAGTTCGATTTTTCTGGAAATACTATAAACTCCGGCGAGAAAATTAATTTTTCAAATTTATTTGGTGGTGGTTACGATGAGGACAGCTGTCGCCTACTCAGCTATTCTGACATTCTGAAAGAACTCAACGTTAGTTTAGATAAGAAACTATAAGAACATAGGTATAAACATCAGTAGATCTTGATTTTGAACGAAACAAAATTTTAATTAGAGAACACTAAAGCAAGACGACGACTACAAAAAGACCGGTGCTCTAAAAAAGACTGAAGATGGGTCAGAAGCATATACATATAACAAAGGTTTGAAACCTGAGCCTGATATCGAAGAAATTGGAAAATGTTTCTACAGAAAAACAGTGCTGAGACTAACAAGGAAACAAAGTATACCTGTGTACGGGAAGTAAAATGTGCTTCTGAGATCAATTTGCACTCCCAAATACCTGTTCAACCTGAAAAACTTAAAGCAACACCTCTAGTTAGCTATCAGATGTCTCTGTAATATGAGTTCCAGTATTCAAACTCTAGTTAAAGACTGGTAGAGCTGATGAGAACTGAGCAAGGAGTATATGGTGCTCTTGTGAAACATGGGACATAAGCATCAAGTAGATCTTGATCTTAAAACCTGAGTGGGTTTAAGCCATCTTTTTGCATTAGCGAATCTGAAAAGAAATGAAAATGAAGCAGCAGATAGTTCTGAGAGGTCCAGAAAGAAATAAATTCCTAAAGTTTTTTGCCTCAAATTACCGAGGCTGAGACAGTGGCACGTCGTTGTACGTCGGTAAGGCGCTCCCAGAAGATTATGGCCTATGAAAAATCCAACAAGCATAGATAGTTCAGCTCTGCTTTTCAAGAGAATTCTTCTTTTTCTGGATTTGCTGAGTTCCGCACATGCGAGTAATTGTCTTAAGGTCTTGCAATTTGGAAAGTTTTTCTACCTTTCGTTGGTTTTATTTGTATAGTTCGCTTCACTTGTATTCTCAGAGTGCAGAGTCGAGGTTTGATATTTTGATCTGGCAGTTCGTTTTCCATGGAGAATCCTTTTCAAGGTAGCTCATCTGTATTGTCATTTGCTCAATGCTTATTGATGCCTTCGATACTTATGTGTAATGGGGTCATCAAACACAGCATTGACGAATCAGTAATCTTATTCTTGAACCTTAGTTGCGAACGTTGACTGCTGTTAATGTGACGATGATGAACAGGGGTAACCCTAAGGCTCCCTTTGTTCCTGTGGCACATATTGATCGACTCTTTGCTCAATACTCTCAACAGTTCTAGCGGAAGGGCTCAGGCATAAGGAAAATTTTTGCTCTAAAGCGTATATAATCCTGGGCATAATCGATAATATCTGTAGAAAAAGTATAATGCTAGGAGGCGAGACCATCCATCAATTCAATAATGCATGGTCCCTGGATATCATCCTGAAAAGCAAAATTCTTGGTCTTAAACATATCACGTCTGTGTAAGATGGCCTGTGTGTGTCGTTACTGTACCTAATGTGTTGGCAAAGGCTCTTAATTTACAATATCTTGTTTGAGTCTCATATCAACACCGGAAATGAGATCCTAGGTAACGCTCAAAGGAAGAATCTCAGAAGTTAGGATCACCTATGTCCTCGGTTAGATCTTCCATTGACAGTTGTGTTTCTTGTAAAGTACAACCATATGTAGCAAGATTCTCGAGGACCAAACGAATGCTTCCTCAAATCAGTGGCTACTTTTTCGCGGCACGAAAGACTGTAGACTGCTATTTTGTAATGTAATGTCAATATCAGTAGCATCAGCATCTTAACGACACATTACGATTGAGCCCCTAATTCTGCTAGGCATAAGTGAGATCATTTTTTAAAGGGCTTGAAGAACACTTTTAATATCTGACTAGTGCACGTGTTGGGTTGTAGCTACATAGATCTGTTATGGTGAGTGCTAATACTGTTAACTGAAAAATTCTATCAAAACGAATATACAAAAGGTACCTTGGATTTCTTAGTCCTTATCTCTCTGTATATTGAACCGAACGAATAGCAAGATAGTCCTCGGCTACGACTACGGCTACGGCTGATGTCGTTTTACTCATATACTTCAGGGGCGTTTCTGTCCGAGGTAGACCTGGCCCTTAACTAGTGAACCTCTCCAATTAAAGCAGTCTTTGGCCGAAATCTCTTCGGAGCTCTGAGTCGATATCATTTTGTGATATCATTGATAAGGTTCGCTGTTTTACAAAACCTCTTGCTCGCAAACTTGAAGAAAATGTATTGAGGTGGAATCCTTGTTTCACAGTCCTTCATATCTTAGCCCTAGTCCGGGAAGTTTGGCAGGCTAGGTCTCCAGAGCATTTCATCACAATACACTAGAACTTTGTCGATGTCAGAAGTACAAAGATTATAATTCTCTCTACACAAAGGAAAAGTTGAAATCGACCAAGTTGTTAGTTGTTTCCGTCATGACATGATTGGTTTTTTTCGGAAATTTTACTAAGCCAAATCAAGTTTTGATGAGTATTTCACTGCGGAAGTCTTTTCCCTACGAAGACATTCTTTGTGCGTACAAGTATCTTACTGGTCTAAGGTGGATGGTGAAGAAGGAATTCTAGTGTAACTAATAATGATCGCATCTGTCTACAATAAATATATCGACAATAACCATCAATATATCACTTTTCTTCATTGGTTCCATAATTTTTATATCTCCGACCGCGAGATTTTGCGAGATGATGCAGACCAAGAACTGTGATTTGTCTTGAATACACACTGTCTAAAATACTACGTACACACTAGATTTTGATTGATTGCGATTAAAAATAATCTATTTGTCACAGCATTCAAACTTCACTATTGTAATTTAGACACAAGACATAGCTTGATTCCTCCTCCTTTTTTCTGGTAAAGATGGCACAAATTATTTTTCACCTCCGCCTTGTTGATCTCAATCGCTTATTCCTCTTCGGCATTGAGTAGGATTGTAATCAGAGGTCAACGTTTTGGTATTTAGCTGGACTCCATTACCCATCAACGACATCAATTAGTCAACCTAATGTATCGCTTGGTTCAATCGATATTTTGAGTTCTTTTGGTGCAAACACTTTCAGCAACTATGTACTTAAAACTTCCAAGGCCTTCAATCTTGCCTCCTAAGAAATACATTCAACGAAACGTTGTGTAAGCGTAAGGGAAGAGATTTCTAATATCTTTTACCGCTTAAAAACAATTCTCTCGGTTTACTTGCCATTGAAACCGGTGGCCTGAGCTGAACTCACTTCATCGTGAATCTCTGTTAGGTAATACTTTTTAAAGGGCATCCAACATACTACCAAACCACTATTGTTTATTGTTCAACGATAGCTTTTACTCCCAAAAAACAAGAGTGCCAGCTAATGTCGCTGTAAATTGGTTTTTCTATTCCAACTTTTTCGATTCAAAACAATGGAGTGACCGTATTTGGGTAATTTTTAAGAATATCCAAAGTACGTTCAAAAGTATGTACCTACGTCTTAACTGAATATGCATTAGGGAAATGTCAATTTAAGCCTACTACCATCTATCGGCTTAAGTATGATCGTTAACATTCGCAACAAATGCACGACACTCGACAGTAACAATTTTTCGCCGACGTGTCTCACTGTCACTGGGTATATGATTAGTATCCATACATAGTAGAGATGCCAATCTCTATCCTCAAATCATTCATTCAGATGATTTTAATTGCACAATCCCTTTCGCGCAAAACATCCATCCATTCATCTGACTTTGACTTTGTCTCAGGCGGTTCAGCCATTGCTCCAGCAGAGCCAGCACAGACACTGCCGGCTGCCACCCGCATGAGCGGCTCACTAGATTCCATGAATTAATTTCAATTTTGCATGTTGCGTTATAAATTTTTATTTGAATTGCGGTGTCGCTTTTATTTCCATGGAAATTACGAGTACGAATACATTTGCCTTGAGATTCGGTTTTATGAATTTCAGTTTGGAAGATACGAACCGAGTATCTAAGTTTTTTTTTTTTTATTGTCTTTTTTTGCACAGTCTATTCGGGTTAATTTCCACCCTCGGCTTCAGATGAAAGAGCTAAGCCAGCCTCATTCGTCACACTTGTCAAGTTCAGATGCATTTGCTAACGGGTACTCGTATTCGTATCTTAGATAGTCAGATAGAATATAAGTATGCTAAGGAGGTCTACTACAGATAAGTGCAGTCAAAGAAGTGAGGACGAATTAATTATGTTTACGACGCGGCCGCAGCGGCTACTTATTGCTCATTCAGCAAAGGGCATTATGGGGCGCCGTTTAGTGGTTTTATCTCTCTTTTAATTTTTTTTTTTTTTTTGAAACTTGTACGTTTTTGCCTTGCAGATAGCTCTGTTGTACTTGACTGATTTTCGAGTTGATGGAAAGGAAGAAAATGATGATAGTCTGCACGAAATTGTATCCGTATCTGCGACTGCGACTGTGACTGCGACTGTGACTGCGACTGTGACTGCGACTGTGACTGTGACATTGTTGCGGATATATTCAAGAGTTATGTTGATTGCAAAACATAGCCGTATACTTTGTAGCGCTTAAAATGGTTTTGTTATTAATTTAGGTTTAAACTCCATACGACTTGGTCATTAATTTCCTTTAGAAGATGTTTTTTTTTTTTTTGTGAATTACAAATAGGTTTATGTATCTCTCAATGATGAATATGAGTTAGTTATGAAGAATGTAAACTGGAGTATATTACTGCTGAAATCTATATATCCTGTGATGATGAGTATTTATGCTTAAAGTGTACAAAGTTCTCCACGCGTAGCATATTTAAATTACATTCCATCTGTAGAGTGTCATTCAGTGATTTTCATAATCAAAGTCGTTCCAGATACTTTTATGGAGTCTATGCGTACAACATCGACTTTGGCCTTATTTGGCCAAAAGGCCCTCTGACGGCTGTCATTTGTATTTTTAAAGAAATATTCGGTGACAATCTAAAATGACTGTTACACGAGCTCTAGTTTTATTTAAGAGTAAAGGACCTACAGTACCTCCATCGTGGCAACCGCATGATATAGTGAAATTTCGCTGAAACCTGTAGGGTCTCATCTTGGTGAGTTTGACTATTTATCCGATAATTCTACTTATTAACAGACCCGTTAAATCGAAAATAATTTTCATCGCTTTATATAATTTTGAAGTAAGATAGTTGCGCAATTTTGTTGTTTATACAACTACTAGGACTTACAGCAGTTGGGAACTGTAGAAATACGGTAGGCACTGAGAGGTGTAAACCTGTCAATGCTAAGTGTTATAGCTGTGTCTACGCATCAATTTTGTTTATTTTTCCTCCAAGTGGTAACCATCGGGTACTGGTCAATGTTCATCTGGACTTAACTTGCCAAACTTAAAACGCAAGTGCTAACCAGCAGACAAACCTAGCAGCACTATAAATAGGATAGCGGATGAATTTCCAGGTAGAATCAAAGGTGAAATAAAGAAAACAAGACCTTATTCGGGCTACTCCGAGATATTTTTCTAGCTCACGCCGGTAAGGATTTTCGAGACTAAGTCAGGATCTTGAAAAAATATGGAGACGGATGAGCCCTGAATGGACCTATGAATATCTATAATGGAACTGGCCCTCCAGGTTAGGGGTTTTGCCGTGGAAAAAAAATCCAGATACAAAGCAACAACGAGCTTCGTATACCGACGTATCTACTGTAGGTAACCGCTGCAAACGAAATAAAGACAACGAACTTCGGATTTGCACGTGGAATGCTAGGTCCCTTAATAGGCCATGCACAGCTGAACAACTAGCGGGGTCGCTGCAAATATTACCGACATCCAAGAAATGCGATAGGATGGGCCGGATAAAAAGAGGATAAAGAACTGCGACATTTACTATGGCGATTGTTATCGACGGCAAAAGCAGTGGATGCAAATACGTTGTTATAGGCAGACTTAGGCAAGAAGTCTCGAGTTTCCAATATGTTAACGAGCACTTCGTAACAATTTATATTAAGGGTACATTTACCAACATTAGCGTTATATGTAAGTGCTCTTCGACGGGCTCTTGAACAAGACTTACGAGCAGTGCCCTATCTATGACATAAAAACTGTCCTCGGTTACTTTAATGCAGGATCAGTATTTAATGAATCAGTTTCAGATTCAGGCTAATAGATTTTGCGTAGGAGCTTAATATTGTCATAGCGTGATTCCCACATCTTAATATTCATAAATGGACTCGGAGATCTTCTAATCAATTGCCCGTCAACCAGATTGACCACATTGCGATCGACGCAAGGCACTTCTCCTCCAATGTTATGGATGTCCGAACGTTTCGAGGGGCCAACATCTACACGGACCATTACTTTATTGAAGCCAAGGTTGGATTGCGGATACTCCGATCATCGTAAAGGCAAGCTAATACTATCTTCATCTCTTCAAAGGTCCTATGCCGCCACCATTAAGTACTGAAGACCAGAGGCAATATTGCCAAAAACCTATCAGAGATGCCATCTCTGGTGTTAAACTCCGAGTTTAACGATTAATGCCGGCAAGTATATGCAGCTAAGCAAGATGCATACAAAGCGACACTGAATAGAAGGACTAGAACTGCTCACGAGCTCTACGAGCAGGAGAGGAGAGACGAATACCAGCTTCTCAGGAGGAAAAACAAAGAGCATGAGAAACGCGTAGTCGAGGTAATTAAGAGGAATGGGATGCGGAAAGTTTACCAAAAGGTAAAATACATGCCACGGACACAAACTTATAGAAGATGAACAAACGAACGTCGTAGTAGAATCGCAGTCGATGCTATGATTTGAAGAGAGCATTTCGGGAGACTGTACGAGTATATTGGCGATGATGAATCAAATACCGCTGTCAAGCAGAATGAACCTTTCAACCTGGATGATTTAGACCAAGAATTCCTTCCCCCCGATCTGGATGAAGTGAAGATAGCTATATCTAAGGCTAAGTCCGACAAATTACACACCACCTATTCGATTTTAACGCCGCTTGTAACAGAATCTATAGAGATGAGTTATACAGAGCAATGTCAAATTGTGGCATCCCTACCGTTTATGCGGGATTATGATGGAGATCGGTAAAGAACTCACCAAGAACTTTGATATTAAAAAAGTTTTTCTTATAAAGATGATGAGCTCTCATGCGATTTCTCGAACATCATTCTTGAAAGAGAAGTACAAAACTCATGCGCCAACACAAGAGGCACATTCTTTAATAATTCCGTCCAATTACTCGTATACGGCGAGGGTATTGCCATAATCGGAAGAAAGCAGTGTGATATTATTCACGCTCTCTGGGGTATTGAGACGAGGGCAAGGTCAAGTATATGCTGTCAGCACGAAAGCACACCTAACATCAACGTCTCGGACAGAACGTCACTCTCCTCAGATATATTGTAGCTTTGAAGCAGTTAAGGACATTGTCTAGATAGACTCCGCTATCAATTCAGACAACGACACCAGCGCTAAAATTCATCTCTCAAACAACAAAAGTGACCCAATATAAAACCTTGATAATTCTAATAAAGCTCTATGGCGCAGAGGCATAGACTTTATCAAATGTATGAGGGTGCAGGAATAGAGTAGGCTTTAGCCAGAAGAGTGAAGGTCCAACTACTGATATGGCTGTATCATGTAGAGCGGATGGATATCATTGCTCCAGTCCGAAAAGTCTTTGAATCCACCTCCGAGAGACAGCATAGTAGAGGGCGACAGCGACTCAGGTGGCGCAAGTGAAAGGAGACTAAGTTAGTAAGTAATGGCTTACAGCAGAACTAAAAATACTGATATATTTGAGATGGCTAATGGCATAGGGATTAAAAAATTTTCCAATTGACTTGAAGTCCATTGAAGTCCAAAAAACTTTTCTTTTTTTTAATATGGTATACTCACTGAATGTCGCTCTGAAAGTTCCAATAACTAAGCCTTATTATATCTCTGATGGATTGTTAGGCACTAAATGCTTTAGAAAACTGCAAGAAGGCATTCAAGGCGCAAGATATAGGATTTATTCGAGCTTGAAAAGATCTACCCACTTGAATTAGAATGGAAAGCCATTTCAATATTGAACACAGGACGAAACCATCGCATTTAACAATCAGTAGAAATGAGATGAGCTGCATAATTAGAATACTAATTTCCCATTATCTGGTAGACGCAAGCGTCCGAAATGTGAACGTTTTCTGCAGAAACTGCGGCAACGAGGAAGAAAACGAATCGCCGTATAGGTAATTTCGTCGTTAAATCTTCACAGCCCATCAACACAAACGGGACAGAATATTTTTTGAACAATTTTTATCTCGAAAAGACTGACAATATCTTAATCCGCTTTCAATCGAATCCATGCTTTAGCACCTTAAAGTAGGATTGGGATGATCAAGGCCTTACATAGACTTTCCTTATTACTCGATTGCCTTGTTGACCTAAAGAAAGAGCAATTGCAAAGGGTGATTTTTCGTTTTATTTCTGCTGAGGTGTTGTTGGTGGAATTGGTAGCAAAGGAAAGGTAGAAAAAGTCCCTTATTGTCTCGATGTTATACGTAGTTATCGACTGTGAGGTTTTATCCAATTCATCGATGTTGTGTGTGCCTTCTTGTTGACAGCATATGGTATACCTACCCTCTTTTGCCCTCATTCACCGGTAAGCTTATTTTGGCAGCTTTCTGTGACAACCCGCTGTCTTCTGCCAATTTTGTCAATATGCTTGTAGTTGCACAAACACCGTACATCCGGTGTTCGCTGTGAGTTTCGCATAATTCCCTAAAACCGATTAAAAGTTGGTGGTTATAGAGTTGGACTTCTTTGCTCTTTTCCAAAATCTGCAAGAGTGTGAAAATTTTGTCGATTCCGAACCTAAAAACACACTGATAAAGGGCAATAAGTTTGTTAGAGAAGGGTTTCGGACGTTCACACAATATGGCAGATAAGATTTTATATGCAATCTTATACCTCAATAGTTGGGGCAATTGAGGAGACTTCCTTTTTTGTGGATCTGGCGAATGTATACTGAGATTTCATTCATCAGGCATACACTCTTCTGACCAGATCTGAGAAATGAGTTGGTGTACGAGTATGCTCTCCATAAAGTTATTTCCAGCAGTTTTGAATACCTCGGCTGGTAACCAGTAAAGTACAGCTACTTCAGCTTAGATATTGCTATTTTTACTTCGTTTCAGTCAGGTGGACGACTATCGTCTTCTGAGTTAAATGGTCTATTCTGACCGAAGGTAGAGTGTTGGTCTTTGTCGCTGTTAATTGTACAATCTGCAGTACCGACTGTGATTCTACTAAAACGTTTCCTTCTTTATCTTTTCCTGTTTCTGTAGGTGTTCAAGCTCTCAATAACATATGTTCGATAGGGCGCTCTATCCTTCGTTGGAGTACGTTTCTTGTTTAGCTGCATGTGCTTGCCGACAATTTTATCAAACCAGGGATGGTCAGGTGAAAACCAGCGCAACAGTTGCTGCATCTTTGATGGCACGTTTGCAGCATTGTCACTGATCTTCGGTACTTGTTCGGAGTTGTTAAGAGATTTATGGATACACGTTCGTCAAAGTTTCTGGAGGTCTCTTATGATTGCAGTTTCTCTACGTAACATCTTTTCACAGTTGTTCTTCTTTGTTGCGGCGGTTGGGAAATCCACATCTGTACCTTGGCTGCAACAAAGTGGCCCTACGTCTGTAGCAATGTGATGAATTAGATTTAGCGTTTCATATTGAAATGTAGAAACAGTTTGCTTGCTGTAGTAATATTTCGCCCTGCTGCAAAGTCAGTAAAACTCAATAAGCATGTGTAAGCTATGTTTATCAACTGTCCGACCAAGAGACAGAGATTTTATCTTATGTCTTGTCCAGGAGCACATAGAAACATTCTTTTGTGGCGTCGTCCTTTTCTTACATGGGGCATCTGTATGTATTGCCAAGTTAAAGTCTGAGCTGTACGTAATAATTCTTTCTTCGTTTATTTTGAGAAACACAAAATCCATCGAATGAACCTCTATGCAGAAGATTTTATCGGTTGAAAAGCAAATTCGTACTGTTGCATCTCCTTAGCAATTCTGTGTCTGCGTCTTAAAAAAAAAGTTATTGAAAGGAAGAGAAAGAGAAAATTCCCGAAACGTCCACTTACCCCCTTATCTCATTGTAACGCGTTTAGATTTGGAATTTTATTACTCTACAAGCATCGGACTACTTACCCTTTTTGAATAAAAAAATAAATCAAACACTCCCATATACATACGTATTAAGAAATAATACCAAAAGAATTAAATTTTCCCATTTTTCTTTTATTTAAATTTTTCCATTCACGATTTATTTTGAATTTTTCTTTTTTTACTTAATATTTTATAAATCATTATTTATTATCACAGTATTCAGTATTTCTAATTCTTATTAACTTAATCTTTTAAATACAAAAAAAAAAATAATAATAATAATAAGAACAAAGACTTTACAAATTTATGCATCAGCTGACATTGACATTTTGGGCACAACAACTAGGAAAACATTAAGTCATTTAAGTTACACTATTATTTCAAAAAAAAAAAAAAAAAATACTATACAATCAAAAAGACAACCTTATACAACATTGTAACTAAATTAAAATTTAAGTAGATCAGTTTCGGAGGTACACCAATTATTTATACATGTAGGAAGTTATTAAATTATATTGTAATTTAATTTCGGAATTATTTTTATATTTTATTTTAATTTGAACTTATTTTTAAATTTTAAAAAAATAAAAACAAATTCTAGTATATCAGTTTGGGTTTCGGATTTTTTGAACTCGGAAAGATGTCCATTTTTTGTAATAAATACACAATTAAATTATCTTATTTCACTAAAGTCATAAACATTTTTTTTTTATACACTGTAGTAGTTTAGTTTTAAGCTTAAGTTTACATTTTTAGGTTCTAAGTTAGTTTTGATGTGTTTAAAGTTACCTGAAAGGAAAAGATTAAAAGTATAGCTTAGACACCTCGGAGACTAAAAGAATCACTACATTCTGTAAACAGTAATGTATCCTCATCTTATTAGGGCAAGAAGATATTAATGAAAACCCACGTCAACAACAACTTAAAGGATCTATGGAGTATCAACATCAACTTACCTGTACATTTAAAGATAGTGAGAAAGATTCCAATCAAATTAATCTCACATTCGATTGCAAAACAATTTTTCCCCATTTTCACTGGCCTAATGCATCATCATATAGGGCGATTCATTGCCACCATTTGCTCCTGTTGGGCTATCCATCGATGGATTGATTCGTTTCTCTTTCTGACGGCGATTGCAAAACCATACTCGGACGACTTCTTTTTCCATGCAAAGTCGATCAGCTAGTTGACTAATTTCTTCACTGGTTGGCTTAGGATTATGGACAAATGATTTCTCTAAAGCACCACGAATCGAAGTTTCGATAGAGGTACGCTTTTTCCGTCGACGACCCATGATTTCCGGTGTTGTGACGGTGGTTTGTAACGCAGATGGATCGAAAACGCTGATCAAGGAAGAAACAAAAATTTTTGCTGTGATTTGTTGTTGTATTATGATTAACAAAAATAGAGAGACAGCTGCCAAACACAAAAGTTTAAAATATTTGTACATATGAATACTCACCCTCCAGTACTCGATATAGTGCGATCAGCATCCTCGAGCCATTTCTGCAGCAATGGTTTCAGCTTGCACATATTCTTGAAGCTCAAATTTAGCGCCTCAAATCGGGATATGGTCGTCTGCGAGAAGTCATTGCCGTATAGTTTGCCCATAGCCAAGCCAACATCGCCCTGAGTAAAGCCCAGCTTTATACGCCTCTGTTTGAAGGTTTTAGCAAATTGCTCCAACTCTTCCAAATCAGTTGTCTCCTCGGGTGATGGTTCTCCAGTAGATCTTTGCTGACTAACTGTCAGATGTTTTGGCATTTGCGGCGTTTGAGGTGCACTGCTCGGGGTGCTGGGTGTAAGGATACCAGCTACATTCAAACTTGCACTATTCGGCGGTGTCACTTGACTGCTAGCACCGTATCCTCCAATAATCTGTGTGTTGTGATGAAGTGGACTACTTTCTGGACTATTCAAAGGACTACAATGTGTTGGCGTTGACGTCGATGTCAAGTGGTGCGACTTGAGACTTGGCAAACTGGGAAGCTGCTGGATTTGTTGATGCATTTGTTGTTGAATTTCATGGTGATGTTGAGTCTGTTGTTGTTGCTTTTGAAGTGCCTGTAATTGTTGAGCTGCTTGCGTCAATGCTTGCACTCGACTTTGTAATAAAAATTGTGCTGTAGCAATTTGAGTTGCTACGGCTGGATCTTCCTTTGCCATTCCCACAGACCCACTGCGAATGATTTCGATGTAATTCTGGAACTGCTGCTGTAGGGCAACTTGCTGTGCTTGCAATGTTTGCTGGAAGGCAGTAAAGTCTTGTGGCGAGATGGTGTTCATTCCAGCATTAGGCAAAAGAGGATTCTGCATTATTAGAGGCCCCAAGGCATTAGGTATTAGTCCAGTTGGTGGAGTCGGTACCTGAAGCGATGCTGATGGTGAAATCATCATCATGGTTGGAGGTGAAGTTGCACTATGCCGAGAATTGTCACTGGTTAGATTCAAAGCTCCGGCATTATCCTCTTCCGTTTGATGTAAAGGAGGACTCAGCGGTGATCGACATCGTTCACTATTATTGCCAACACTATCCCCATCTTCTGAAACTGAAATGAAAATAACAAAAAATTTAAATGACGTACGAGTATCCATACAAAGAACTCAACCCACACTCTGTTGAGCACGTGTAACCCTACTTGCTATGCAGATCACAATTGAATTGAATTTTATGCCCGTTTGAGTAGGCTCATTCAAAATGAAAATTTTATGCAAAACGTCAAAAAGGATACGCATTACCTTCACCTCCTTGATCTCTCATGGTCTCATGTCCTTTCACCTAATGGACACTCATACCAATAAAAGCCCAAGAGGACATATCAGCGGGTATTGCAATAGAAATTGGTCAATTTCATAGTCCACTGGCTGCCACAATCGAATAAAAACCATCTCCACTACCGAATTCTAGGATGAAAACGAATAGAAATTCAAAGAAAACATTTTGCACACTTCAAAAGGACTCTACTATGCTAAGGTCTATGACGTATCCACTTTCATATGCATATGCTTCCGTTTACCTATTTCCAACACTTCAGCAAAAGTGAGTTTTCATGTTGATGGCTTTGAATGAGTGAGTCCTTTGATGGAATCAAAAAGGATATTTATTTTCATTTCCAAACACAAACACACACCCACACATTCACATTCACATTCCAGTCCAAGCGAATGCATAAATAATCATCGCATACGAATATATCGGTGGCGGTTAAAAAAAAAAAAAAAAATTGTATGTGTCCTTCTATTTGTTATCCTTTGCCAAGTGTTCTGTTTTGATGGTGCGAATGGAAGAAAAATAACCACCACAACTTCCACCCCCGCATAAGAAAGCAATATTTCGTATTCCACCCTCTACGATTCATTCATCATCGTTTCTGCCGGGTCTCAGGCATTCAAATATCTTCTTGCTCAAAAGGTGTGAAGCTACGTTTGCAAATTTCTATCCTTGCAGTGAGAATTGCCATTGGGCTGCATTAGGGTCTT
Organism: Volucella inanis; assembly: GCA_907269105.1. Lineage (NCBI taxonomy): Eukaryota > Metazoa > Arthropoda > Insecta > Diptera > Syrphidae > Volucella > Volucella inanis. The sequence continues at coordinate 47,745,944 of OU026157.1, read as the reverse complement.
GTGAATTGGAAAACTTGAAGATTTGTATTAAAATATCGGTCACATGAGTTTTTTTCTAAATCAGACTATTGAATGAAAAATTGATTGCCTAGTCCTGTGATAGTGGCTTTAAAAGTTTTGTGAATATCACGTCAACTGACTTGGGTAAGAAGCCTTCATTGACCACATAATAGCTTACTTATAACGAAGAGAAAAAGAGGTTTGAAGCAGTCAAGAGTTATAATTCTACACTTTGTGTTGAAACAAACTGCTTTCTACTTATTGCTCTTTTGATTTATGGCGAGGAGAGTATTTAGCTGAAGGCTATGAGAGGGAGATTCCACATAAAACGTCCCGTCTGAAGAATAATTCGACTTCTAATCGTACATCTTGTCAACAACCAGTATGCAGAGACATCAATCCTTTATTAGTCAGCAAAAACATCCCGAGGGACTAAAATCACAAGGGAGGTAGTAGCTTAAGTGTTACTAGACACACAATACTCCTTGTGAGGTTGTAGAATTGTTCTTGGACAGGAAAGATTTCTTGAACAACAGACTATCAATAAATGCAAGAACTGCTAATAACGAGATTGTCAGATACCTAAGATACATCATCTTTCAATACTTCGAAGGTCTTAGATGGCGTAGAAGAACATTAATTTATTATTATTATTTATTTTTATAATTTATTGTGGACTAGTGGGTTTTGCCTACAAAATAAATATTTCAGGTGAAGAAAAAATATTCCGTTATACATATAGAGAGATATGAAAAACAACTCAATATTTTTTAAAATATTAATAACATCCCAATGTGACAAATATCGTTGTGGCCTCGGTTAAAATCGGAAAAAAACGCTTACAAACGTTTAAGAGAGAACAAACTTCGGATCTGCACTTTGAATGTTCGAATCCTCAGCATGCTATGTGCAGCCAAGCAATTCGCAGAAGATATTAGCTACTATCACGCAGATACTACCGCCATCTAGAAAGTGCTAGAGGATGAAAAACTGTGATAAATACGATTGCAAGAAACAACACTTATTCGGTTACAGATTAGTCATATGCGGCAGACTTAGGCAAAAAGTCTTGAGCTTCCGACACGTGAGCGAGCGTATCGTGGAAGTTTCTACTAGCTCCTTGTCAAGATACATGCGTAAAGTCTGAAAGGAAAAAAGGATAGGAAAAAAGGACATCTTCGACATCACGACATCCCGTTCCAATATCCTGGACCACCTTGTTGCAACGAAGGTGCGAATGTGGACTTCCCAAGTGCAATAGCAAAGTAGAACCACTGTTAAAAGATACAACGTAGAGACCGCCAGAGCCTTAGCGAGACGCGTATCTGGAAATTCTCAATAAAACCTACACCCCAGTACCAAATATGGAAGACCAGTATTAACGATGCCAATGTGCCATCAGAATTGCCGCAAATGACGTGCTGGGTTTCATTTGATCTCCACCAAGAAACCCCTGGTTTAATGAAGAATACCGACAAACACATGCAGTTAAACAAGAGGCGTATTAAGCGGTTTTACAACAAAGGATGAGAGCTGCTCGTGAGCTCTACGAGCAGAAGGGACAAGAAGAACATCGTCCTCTCCAGAAGAAGAAAAGAGAGCACAGGAAGCGCTAGATCGAAGATATCGAGAGTTTGTAATCCAGGAACAACATACGAAAGTTTTCTAACAAGTAAACGACCCGCACAGAAACCTGTAGAGATTAAGAAGAAAACCCTGAAACCCTGACTGTAGAACGGTGACGAAGTTGAACATGTTGCCCTCAGGCAGAATATCGACTAAACCTCCACACTCCGGAAGATCCTGGAAAAACTCAAGAAGTCTAAATCGATACCCCTCTTCTTTTCAAAGTTTTAAAGGCAGCATATGACAGCATTTAGAGGGACGAGCTATATGAACCATGTCCAGTTTTGGCATCACTGCCAAGGTTATCCATCTGTGCAGACGGCGATTGAGAACGCTCGATACTGAATTGGATAGAACTTCATAATCGACAGCTGTACTAGGTGGGGTGAAAAGTAACCTCCTTGGGAAAGGAAAAAAAAAATTTTTTTAAATGTTTTTTTTTTATTTTATTCAATATAGTCCCCTTCTTCGAAAACCAATTTTCCGGAAGGTCTGCAAAATACTCCTTCTCGGCGTCGATGATTTCCTCACGTGAGCTGAATTTTTTATTGATGAGCCATCTTTTGAGGTTTGGGAAGAGATAATAGTCCGAGGGAGCCAAATCGGGCGAATACGGTGGATGCGACAGCAATTGGAGCCGTAAGTCATTGATTCTAGGATTTGATTGATTCGGCCTTCAATCGCTCCAATAATGCACAGTAGTACTCGCTGTTGATGGTTTTTCCTTTTTCGAGGTAGTCCACGAAGAGTATGCCATGACATTCCCAGAAAACCAACGCCATAACCTTTCCGACCAATCGAGCCTCCCTCGGCCGCTTCGGAGCACTTATACCGGCTTCAGTCCTTTGCCGGGCATTCATTCTGTTCCCTGGTGCTCAAGAGTTACCAATCAACGCCAAAATTCCGCCCAATTCCGCATCAGCAAGTCCAAACACTCTTTCGAAGTGCTCTCGCGTTCGTGTTTTTGGTCAGGAGTGAGTATGCGCGGCACCCAGCAGCAGGATATTGCCCTAAATATGACGTGTGCGCTCAGTACTAATCTTTGTGGTATCTGCTAGCTCGCGCACCTTCACTTTCCGGTCAGCCAACACCATTTCATGTATTTTTTTGACATTGTAACCGCATCGGAAGGCCTGCCGCTGCGTACTTGATCGTTAGTGGAGTTGTGGCCACCACGAAACTCTCAAAACCAATATTTGACGTTGTAATCTGACGGAGCATTAGCCCCATAACCGCATGCCAGCCTAAATATGAACGGACTTCAAGGCACCATAACCAATTGCAGTAGCAGCGCATTCTGGCGGTCAAGGAGGTTACTTTTCACTCTACCTAGTAATTTCGAAGTAGTAAAGGACTTTTTCTACCTTGGCTCTGGTATAAATTAGTCAACAACACCTAAGCACAAATAAAAAAAAGGGATAACTCTTGCCAATACCTGTTTCTTTGAGCTAAGAAGGGTAGTAAGCTCCTATCCTGAATAACTAAGGAGAATCTGCATACCGACCTTGACCATCCCGTCAAACTTTATGAAGCAGAAGGACGGACTCTATTGAAAGCGAAGGAAGATATTCTCAATCGTTTAGAGAGAAAAATCCTTTGAAAAATATTCGGTCCCGTTTGCGTTGAAGAGCTTAGTTGGAGAAAATTTAACGACGAACTATATTAATTGTATAGCGATATCGTCCTATTTAGAAAACTGCGCATCAGTTGCCTGAGATGGCTACGATATGTAGAGCCAATACTTCGGCCCGCAGAGACTTCGAATCTAACCCGGAGGGACAACGCAGTAAAAAAAAAGGTCTCGCCTTAGGTGGCGCGCACAAGTAGAAGAGGATCTCAACCGACTTGGTGTGCACAACTGGAGGTAGTTAGCTAAAGACCAGACTAACTGAAGAGGTTTGTTAGCTAAGACCCATGTTCACCCCAAAGTATAGCGCCGCCTAAATAACCAGTTCTCAACTTCTCCAACGAAAGGATAATATTTTTTTTTAAATTACAAACTTCAAAAGGAAGCATATTGTGCAGTCTTGACGATCCTAAAGCAAAAAAACATTTGAAATTTGTAAGTACTGCGAGGTGGGATAGGGACCGAACTCCTGATATTGCTGCAAAGTGTACAAACTATTGAGTTTTAATTTGCCAAGTATCCACATCTAAGAAACAGAACTTTTAAAACTTTATAAAATTAAATATGTTTAAGTTCTGTGAAAAATTAAGTTCGGAGTGTGATTACCAAGAATGGGTAGGATGGTAAAATATAATCTTAACCATTGTCGTAAGGTTTCTAGATCATCATTGATATCAGTAACTAGGTCAAGGACAGAATTGTATGAGTAGGTGCACGCTATATCATTTGGGAAGCCGGGTCTCTTTTAAGTTTTAAAAAAAGAAGAAATTTGAAAAAAATAAGAAATAAGGTGGGAACAAGTACTGAACAGTGAGGCACACCAATATGGATACCACGTCAGTCACTGAATGTACCACTAGATTTAACTCTTTGCTTTCTGCCTTCAAGATAAGAAACGAACCACTCCAACATGGAGCCTCTAAAACCTGCTGTAGACATTCTATAAATGATCATGATCAACAGTATCAAACGCCTTCGTAATATCTATAAACAGTGTACCAGTCAACATTTGAGAGTTCATGCTCCCAACAACTATTCTCCAAAAATTCAAAAGCAGAACAAGGAGAAGAATAATTTTTAAGAACCAGAATAATTCCATTTTTCATTACCTTTTCGAAGACATTAGTAAACACAGGAAGAAGGGAGATTGGCCTAATTTGTTGTGTCAACTTTTGTAAAAAGTCACCTTTGTGAAAAAGTGCATCAAAGAAAGATTTTCGATTAAACAGTTCACTGACAATATTCCATTCTTTCTCATGCGTTAAAGAAATAGTTTAACATTTACTCGTAAGAAGCAGCAAAAGCATCAGTTAAGGACTAACGAATAAACTACGTTTACATACAGGATCCTTATGGAGCATTATTAAGAAGTTGCAGATCCTGTCTAAACACAAGAAGTTTCAGGGACTTGTATCGGAAAATAATAAAAAAAAAAATGGTCATCAGAAAGTATCTTTTGGATTGAGACACAATCAGTCGTTTTAAGAATTTAATTATGATTCACCTTGGATTATCATAAGTTTTGATGCTACAAACATAATCTAGTATCTGAGCCAATAATGTTGAAATAAACACTCACTAACATGTCTGAAAAGTCTTTCCTCAAAGGGCTAACTGGACGGGCTTTTCATTAAACTTCGGCTATACATTTACCCGACAAGGTGCAGATAAAGGGTCGTTGGATTTCAATCTGCACGCTTTAAAATGGAAACATACCATTTCTGGGGTACTTACTCTTTTACCAAAAACTTTCATATGCTAGCAACAGATCTTAAATCACTTCCTTAGTAACTGACAGGCTTACGAAAGTATTTGTTGGCTTTTAGGCCTACTTATCTTTCTACGAAAGACTGAACATAAAATTAGAAATGAACGTGTAAAGGACTAGTTCTTTGTTATTTTTATGAGGTTCCGGATTTTAGAGCCTTGACACGCCATAGCAGGCACTTTGTTCTTTAACTCCTATTCAAGTAATCCATTTTAATGAAAATCTTCCTGGGGTATCTACATCATTTTTGTGAGTCAGTAATTATACGAGCATATGTACATTTCCGTAATTGAAGTTCCTGAAACTTATCCTTCAAACAGCAGGAGCTCGGAATATGTTCTTCAATGATATGCCTAGACTAGCTTTATGTATCTTTTTTATACAGATTGATGGGATTATGAAGCTTAAATACTGCTATTCCTCCAGAACCGACAAATTGTTCCTTCTCAGACTCTTTAAACTATTTTCTTGTCGATCCCTATTTCTATATAAGCCCTGAATAGAAGCCCTGAAATTCAAAATATTCTCGTAGAATGGGTAAAAGAAATGAGACATAGTCACACAAAAATACCTCCATCAGAGACTTCCTGGGACACTTTTCCAACTACAGTATTTATGCATTATTTTCCAACGGCAACCCTGCTTGCACCCTTTCGCATACAATCTGCAACCTATCGCTGCCTCTGACTACCGAGATGAATAATAATCATAAAAGGACCCACAGAAAAAAATTCAAAAAAAAAATCTAAGAATAATCCTTGAAATTCTAAAATACACGTTCATCGAATATTCAAATGGTCATTCTGCTGGAACATCATATTACAGTTATTCTGCATATGGTCCTGTCGAAATCACGTACTCCAGAGAATGGAATCGTAACCTTTTTCCCATCGAAATCGAAGAAAGCAGATGTTGAGAGTTTATATGTATTCAAACGAGACACAGACTGGTTCTTTGAAGAGGAAATCACTGTGTGAATGTCGAAGAATTCAAATTTTTGTTTGGCGAATCCTTTTTTTTTTTTCCTTTTCTCTGGGTGGGAGGACTAAAATTCGACTTGACCAACGTTCGGGTGTAACCCCCATGCAAATTGTACTGCTCCAAGTGATTCCTTATTCAACGAAATTCGATTCGTTTCGGTTTTGAGGATTCCTCATTTTTTTTTTTCATTTCAAATTCAGATGTTATTATCCTTTCTGCATATTCTTCCATCCAATATGACTTTATTTGTGTGTGCCTCCGCTTTTTATTACCTAATTTGAGGGTAAAACGACTATATTTAGGGTGTCCCGATTTCGATTGGCACACTCCATCTATCCATCGTCTTGGTATCTATCAAAAGAACTCTTTAATGAGGTTGTAAATATTTTGTCAACAACGTGAAAGGACAAAATTGACATTTTTAAAGAGTCCTTGGAATGAACCCCTTCCCCCAAAAATCCTCATAAAATCTACTTTGAAAGTGTGAACTACTCGTGTTTGGTGGTGTCTTACTTCGAAGTGGAGAGGCTCAACGTTCAACACACTTAAAACGGAAGAAAAAGGACCTGAAATTTAAATCCCTTTGTAAACATGAGTCCATTGTTTTGTAGGGTGCTTTGACAGTGATTTAGCTTACAGCTGGGAGCAGATGTATTTTAGAGAGGACGACTATTTTTGGAATGTTAGAGAGGTAATTCATCCCTATTCTGGTAGTGAAAGGGTTTTTTATTTTTGCACTTTCAATTGAAAACCAGGACGAATGGGTGAGGAATGACTATTTTATGGAGATTGACTGATGGAGGGAGATTACTCCACATGAAGAAGGTGAAAGTAATCTTAAAGAATCGTAGCTAATAGAAAGGAAGAGTGTTGTTTAAATGATGTGTCAATTTGGGTTTCCTCTAGAGATCTTGGCACGAGACCAGTTCGTTTCTGCGTTTAAGAGTGATTACGGTTTTCTTCGGCAACAAACAAAAAATAGAAAAGGATAGACGGTAAATTGGCCGCCTAGATCGTGCGATATCACACATTTGGACTATTTTCTCTGGGGATATGTAAAGTCTCAGGTCTTCAAGTATAAGCCAGCTTCAATTGACGCTTTGAAATCCAACATTACTCGTGTTATCCGCGAGATACCAGTCGCTATGCTCGAATGAGTCGCCCAAAATGCAATTTATTGTGAAAAAATGGCCAGAAATGAATAATTCAAAGTTAGTACCCATCGCTAACTACACCTTTTTCCCATCTTTCTGGCATAGCTCGAATACCGTAACGGTAAAAGTGTTTATCTTTTGAGGCTATCTACAAAACAAACCATTTTCTGAAGTCTTCATATGAGCGGAACTGCTGATCGGCCCAACTTTGTGCCATCGAACGGAACAAGTAATAATCGGACTGCGCAATATTTGTGGAATTTTTCGGGTGGGGTAGGACTTTCCATTTGAGCGTTTTCAGGTAGGTTTCAACAGGTTTGGCAACGTCAGGCCGAGCGTTGTCATGCTGTAGAATAACCATTTTTCGCGCAGTGCTCAATCGCATCAATTGATATAACGATATCGTTCCCCAGTGATCGTTTCGATGGGTTTCAACAGTTCATAATAAATAACACCGACCTGGTCAAACCAAATACACAAAATAACCTTCGTTATTCGCAGCGTGAATATTTGGCCGAAACGCCGACGTACAAGCTTGACCGGCCAGTCATGGGGAATGACTTTCTATTCTTTAAGTTGCTGTAATAAATCCGTTCTCCATTACCCGTCACGATGTGTTGAAGAAATTCCTTACTTTTTTGCCACTGGAGCAGTTATTAAACGACGCTTAACATCCCTTGTGTTTAAAACATAAAAAACCCAAGTTTCTTGTTTTTGAATTATTCCCAGCGCATGCAATTGCTTGAAAATGGCTTGGCGGGTAACTCTTAATGCTGAAGCAAGCTCTTCTTGCGTTTGGCACATATCCTCATTGAGCAATGCCAACAATTCAGCGTCTTCGAAGGATTTTAACCTTCCTTCATCGAAATCACCGTCTTTGAAGCGACGGAATCAATCACAGCACGTTGTTTCACTTAGAGCAGCATATCCGTTGCGCTTCAGCCGCCGTTTTTTTCGTATAAAAGAAGAAAATCAACACTTCCCGCAAATGATGATTATTTGGTACAAAATCTGACTTTTTTACACAACCAACATCATTAATGTGTCAAAACGATTTGCTTACCATATGTCTTAGCTTGGTTGTGACGTTTTGGACATGTCAAAATCGACCAGCACTTACTGCTGGACCCGGTGTAGGCAAAACCGGTGTAGATATGGTATATGGTTGAGAATATAGATGCTTCAAAAGACAACTGTAAGATAATCCATGAGTCATATATCTATGCATATGAGCCCGAAGCTAATTAGCGTCCACTGTATGGGTCTTTGAATGCCAAAAGTAGTTCGCCCATGAAGCACTTCCAAGAAAACGGTCTAAAAAGCCTTAAATGTCACAACCGTTGTATTGTAGTAAAGTAGAACGGTCAATTCAGAATGGAACACTACCATTTGTTTGACAAGTCTTTAGAGAAACAAGGAAAAGCAACCATCGAACACAGTCATTCTAGACCACGAGTGATTTTTTAAACACTCAAAACATCAAATTGATGTTTCATCCTCCGTACTACAGAACTAATTTGGTACCCAATCCAAAATAAATTGCAAGATCAACGTTTCATCAACCCGTGAAGAAATGATTGTTACGCTTAGAACGCAAATCCATTTTCGGTGACAAATACTTCTTTGTAATTGCTCTTCTCTAAACTAAAGTAGCAGCCCACTTATCCAAAGTGCCAGCACTTTTACGCAACTTGGAGGCATCATCTACAAGTGATATAACGGGTGAACAGAAAGCAATGATAGTTTTTCCAGTTATTATGTTTGAGCAGCTGTCAAAGTCACCAATGACATCCAGCTGTCAAAATATTCAGTGAGGGTTGCCATTTCTGCAAGTTTTACACTTGCGGAAAGTGCTGCTCAGTTGTAAATACACAACGTGAATTTCATCGAGAGGTCGTCGCAACGTGATAAAGTTTGAACGTGAGTGCACTCTTTTGGATCTTAAGCCATCAACCAGACAGAAATTGGTGCGAAAAGGAAAAAGAACTTAGCCGCCGTAGCGGCCAGTATCGAAGAAGACCCAGAAATGTCAATTAAGCGCCGATCAGCTGAATTGGGCATCGCCAGAGAGTCAACCTGCCTTATTTTGCGGATAGATTTGAGACTACGTCCATATAAGAATGTGCTGATGCGAGAATTGAAGCCGGACGACTATAGATAACACCGTGAGTTCACTAATTGGACGCTGTTGAACTAATGTTGGCCGGAGATCCGGATTTTGGTCAAAAAATCATCTTCTCGGGCGAGGCGCATTTTTGGCTCGGCGGCTATGTCAACAAGCAAAATTACCATTATTGAAGCGAACGCAATCCGTAAGTGTTTGGCCCAGCATCAATGCATCCTCAAAGATTGACTCTTTGGTGAGGTTTCTGGCACGGCACGGCGGAATCATTCTTTCGAAATGAGGAATAAGACATCGTTACTCGTAATGGTCTTAGGTATAGAGAGATGTTAAAGGATTTTCTATGGTCAGAGCTCGACAACATCGATACATCCGATTATATCAAGGGATATGTCAAGTCTTTAATCTACGCTACCATTTTGGATAAGTTCGAGGCCAATATTCGACACGCTATTACCGAAAGGACGACGTATATACTGGACCAAGTAATCAGAAATTGAACCGACAGCTTGAAGCACTGCCAGCGAAGCCGAGGCGGCCATTTGCATGATGTGCTATTCCACACATAATGGCATGGACGTTGCTTCAAAATGAAGACAGAATCAATTTTAGCAATATATCACACCGTTGTTGTTTTATTTAAATTTATTTTTTTTTTCTATCGTTCTTATCTGGGAATTGAATTTCTCAATGCTGTGTTTCCATTAGTGATAAATACAGTATCCTCAGATTTCATCGCCATAGCTGCTATAAGTCTATAGCCTGCGATAAAAACATGCTCTTACCTATCGCTAACTTTTTATAGTATGAGACAATAGCAGGCAGAACTGTCTTTTAAATGTCATTTTTCGGCCATTTGCAATAGTCATTTTTACTAAAAAAAAAGTCTACGAAATGTCCACTAAAGATAGCTTATCTGCTTTGTGTTTCTGCTTCCGCTAGACGCAGTATTAAGTTCAGATTTACACTCATTTTTTGCAGAACATTTTCTAAAGTTGTTAGGAAAAAGAGTGAGAAGTGGAGGTGGATGTCAAACATGAATGGCCCACAATTGTCTATCCATTTCTTGCATCCTCTTTTGTCGTTTTTTCGTTATTTTGTGCGTTTTCTTTATTCTGATGTAGAAGGTGGACGTATGGTTGAGTGGATGCAAACAAATTGTTAGAACGTTTTTTGTTTTAGAAATAATTGTTTGTACTTTTGTACGATTATCCTGTTGCAAGGAAGCTTAAAGTGGATGCTAATTTTTCTTCAGGTCCGAAGGACCGAGTTTAATGAACTGAAATACCATTCGGCTAATTATTGGACGCACACTGTTTGAGCTTCAGATATGCCACAGGATCAATTGAATCTCATCTGATAGGCATGCAACTTCAAACCAGATAGAATAAATTGCTATTAGCCGGCAATTTAGGATTAGATTTTCCGACGACTGAAAGGGACAGGGCGCTGTCCCGAGACCACTATCTTACGGTAGCTCAAGTGCGCTTCGATACTGTGAACGGTCGTCATATATCTGTGAACTTCAGCACACTTGGAGAGCAGTATATTTCACCTGTAAAAGAAAGTAATCGCAACTTGTCTAAGACATCACAATCCCTCCCATTGATATCCATATCATGGGTGCACTATCAAAAAAGCCATCATCCATTTAAAAAGAAGTGGTCTTGGATGTCCTTAAGCGCCGACTGTCTTTTGACTCTGGTCTTATAAACATGCCGTCTGATGCAATGACACCATATCCATGGCTCTAAGCGATCCAACGTTAGATTTCACTTTCATCTGCCTTCCAAGCGGAAATATACGCATTCCTGATGGCAACGAAGTACCTAGTGCTAGAGAATATTTTGGTACATGGTTTTGGCTAATAAAATGAAAAGAAGTGAATATATTTCAAAACCATTTTTTAAATTATGAGATCACTTAATGGGTACATATTATAGAACAGCTTATTTGAAATAGCCCTCGTTGGCTTTTTAGCAACGGCGAAGTCGGTTTGACCACTCATCGAAGAATTTCCACTGCTCAAACAAAGGCGCACTTCAAAAACCAAATATTTTGATATCGAGTAGTGTAGCCGTAGTCTCCAAATGCAGTCTAGGCTAACAGATGCCCAATCATCCGTGCAAATGAAGTTCGGACCGTGGTTTTTCAGTCATGTTTGAGTCGTTTTTGCCTTATGAGCTGAGTCTTGTTGAAGGGTTCACGGTTAATTTATGCATTGTGCTTTTTCTGGTTTTCTAAAACGTCCGTTTGATACACCTTTTGCGCAGAAATGGAATTTGGTGGCCACCAAATCATCACAGAAGCTGGGTGGTGGCCACGTTGAACTCTCGGAACAAGTACAGGTGCATATTGTAATGGCAGAGCATACACTCTAATGACCTACTTGTTGAACGATTTTTCAGCGGTGAAAATTTTCTCGTCAGTAAAAAGAATTTGTCTGCGGCCATTCTTTGCGTACTGACGAAGCAAGTCTTTCAATTTTGACTTACGTTTCCGTCTCAATCCTTCTGTGAATATGTGGCGGGTGTGTCTCTTGTATGCGCTGAGTCGCAAATCACGTTTTTAGATTCCAAGATGCGCGACATACTGTTCTTGTTGTTATCCATCTCCTGAGACTTTATTTTCTGCTTACCTGCTTATCGATTCTGTATGTGCGCACAGTGCACGCAGAGCTTTTACACGATTGAACATTCCGACAGTATTTTTAAATAGCTTCACAGTGAGATACGCAAAGTTACGTGTAATTGTCAACAGCCACAGCATCCGAAAGAGTTCGCCATTTTCGTAGCCGCATTTTTGCAGGCTAATTACGAAAACAGTATTTTAGAGCGAACCTTATTTTACGATTGCAAGAGTTCATTTCATGTAGTCCTTGGTATATTGTAAAGAATCGATGGGGGGAGGGGTGAGGTATTTACAATCCCAAGCTAGGATTAGAGCTTTGCTGAACCCTCTAATGACTTTTAAGCTAGTTTGCGAATGTAGGACTTCACTGTCTTGGTTCGAGATCACCACAGAATCACGGGAAGTGAAATCGTAGAAAAACTTGTCTTTAAGCCTACGTTAGAGTTGTGATTGATAGTTGGCTTTCAGATAAGCACAACTGCAGATGGTATGAGTCTCTAGGTTGCCGGTAAACCTAACGAAAAGTGTGTATTCTTCCAGTAGCTCCAGGACTACGCATGCGTGCTAAACATCCTTCACACTTCAACCACTATCCCCGCAGGACTGCCGTTAGGTATTACTTCACGGGGCTGCTAATTGTCCTTAGCGCGCAGAGTCTGTATTTTAAGGATAGTCTCGTTTTCGACTCCTTGGTTCTATTTCAGATATACAATCCAAGCGCTTTTTGTACTGCAGTCTGTTGTCCAACATAATTTCAATGTACATTCTTAACTGTTCCTTTGGGCGTGATGGTTATATTACCGATTAGAAAATTGGCGAATTCAATGGTTCGACCTGTTATGAGGACAGCTTCGGTGTCATGATCGGCAACTTCCAATCCGGCGGAGATACGCCAGTCTCTTATCTGGGCGATTGCTTCATTTGTAGCTGATTCCACTTCATGAGTCTGTTTGGCTATGGTTACGACGGCACTATTGTCGAGGAATCCAATTCTCGTCAGTCATGCATTATGTTCTATAAAGGTGCCACTGGGACCAATCACTATGGGATACCTGCAGGGACTTTGTAGTATTTTACGCCTTTATACGAATTGTGTCTCAGATTCTTTTTGTTAAAATAGTTCGTCACTATCCTCAGCAAATAGTATGGTGGGTCCATCCTAGCAAGTGCCCTTCTAGTATTTTTTACGTTTAGCGTAAACTACTTCACAGTACCTTTGGGTCGTAGAGCCACATTTCTCTCGTATAACCTACTCTGTCAGCTTTCCTTTGCTACCGCTATCAGTCTATTATAGATTATCCTCTCGAGAATCTTTCCCATCATGTCCAAGAAGCATATTGGGCAATAGGGAGATGGCTCACAAGGTTACTACTTTCCTTTAGATAGCAGAACCAAATGCTGTGCTTTCCATCTTTCTGTGAATAGGTCCGGTCTTTTTTTGACAGCTGCCTTTATGGCTTTGTTTAGGATGCCGACAAGTCCAGGGGCTTTGCTGTTGCCGATTTAGAAACTTTTCCATGTTAATGATTATGAATATTCCTCTCGACTGACTTCTCTTATGATGTTGCACAAAGTGGTTGATATTTGCGGAAAAAGGTGCTCTACTATAGATCTCAGCATTTTCGAACATGTTATCGAGGGGAGTACGTATAGTTTTTCCGTCATCATTTTGTATGCTGATTTATATGGGCTTCTTGACAGAGACTTTCGAAGCATGTGGATTTGCTTTTTTTTATGACTGTGTCCAGCCGTTGTTGGAAGTCTGGTATCCTTCTTACACGCTGGAAGCGAGCCTGGAAGCATTTTGCACGGAGTGCCTTTATTTCATGATTCCGCAAGTAATACGGTGTGAACTTCCTACTATTTGGACTAACTGGATCCTTTAAACTTGCATTGGACTTCCCAGCAACATTAAATTTTTGAAGACATCTTATCCTCTATCATCTGATACGAAAATAGTCTTTAAAAATTCGTAAACAGAAGATGATTATATTTCAAGTAAACAAAACTTGATGAACCGAAAAAAATTAAGTTTTCTTGACAGTATTCGAGATATTAGCTGATTAGCTTATTAGGGGAGCGTAGCTTAAAAGTCTCTAAATTATGTGTAATCAAGGCCAACAATCAGGGTAAATTGTACAACATCCTGTCGGATGTTAAAATGTCAAAGTTTGGTTTATGTTTTTTTTGTAGGCATTTGGAATATGCGTCATATGTATACAAAGATACATATGCATCAAAGAGACCCGGTAAATTATATCCTGGTGTACGCTTTATGGAATAGTAACGTCAAGGGAATAAGACAAACTTCTGTCTGCAGGATTCTTAACAACATTATACCATTTAACTTTTCTCGGAACCAAATCTTTCAGCTCTAAACGGGATTACTAGCGACGTACAAATATCATGGGTCGAATGCAAATTGGTCACCTGCGCTTAGCAGTTACGGAGAAATCCGTATCTCTGGAGGTGATCAAGAAGCCATACATAACTGAAGCTCTTACAATCTAAGATGCCTGTAACATGTCTTAAGGATGAGTGGATACTTTAATACTAATACCTGTTTCAAAAACTCTTTATCTGCACGTCACTTAAACATAAATCATAAAAAAAACAGGAAATAATAGCAAAACTTACCATTCGACTGCAGTGGCGACGGCGATCTTGACAATCGACTGATATCTGAAATGACAAAGAAAAATCTTTAAAATTCCATCAAGACCTGAACAAAATTTCACAGGACAAAAAAAAAAAAAAAAAAAAAAAAAAAAAAAAAAAAATTAAAACTACGCTACGTGCAACGGCTGGTGTTCTTCTTTACGACACCTATCATCCCCAAACTGAAACACCGATGCACTCCTAGTGCAATCGTAAAATTCCAATTTTATGAGTAGCATGTGCCGTAAGGAAAATCAATATCAAAAGTCGTTGACTTTTTGTCATCGGACATTGGTTCCACGGAACATCCAGCTGACCGGCACTATTTTACGGACACCACCTGGTTTTTCAACAGCCAACAGTTGTTCTGAAAAGTTTTAACTTTCAACTTTGTATCAGTTTCATTTCCTTTATACATAAAAAAGATATTTTTGTACTTTTTGACTTTTTCAAAAACTCGGTCATAATTCATTACCAGTCAAGAATTGGGTGCAGTTTTACGAATGTTCCAGTGTAAAAATCAATGCAAAAGATACTCGCAAAATTTTAAATTCTCGGCAAAGACAAAACAAAACAAAATTAGTAAATTATGATATCTGTACGCTGCAACGACTATAACTCAACCTCAACTCGTCCAAGGTGTAACTTATTGTACCTCAAGGTAGACGTCTGGGTCCAATTCTCTTTATCTTACTTTTATTTTGATATCTGCCAGAGCCACTCCATCAACCAAAATAGTGAAAGAAATCCTTTCATTGTCTCATTTTCTTGGGTATAATTATCCGGTGGCTAATAATACGTAAGGATAATGCGCGTTGAATGGTTTTTGGCCGAACATTAAAGTAAAACTCTCCCGCCATAATTACTAAGAATGGGGCATACAAAGCGGATTTGCCCCTTCTACTTCTGTCTGTGTTTGTTTTTGCGCTCTTTCTCTTTGCTCCATAGAGTGGATCCTATTTTTGGGGAGAATTACAATCCAAAAATAGGAATTTCTCTATCATCTCTAACCAAAGTCTTACGTCGTTCGTATGAATGTACACACATGTGTGTGAGAACTATTAATGGAACTAATTTCGCCATAAAAGTAACCAAAAACAACAGATAAACCTCTCCACTACAGCTGAATCCTGAATTCGAAACAGATTCAGAATCAGAACTCAAATCGATACGAGACGTAAAAATCGATATCCTTGATGCTGTGTACGCTATGTACTATGAACATTGTGGTCCTGGTCAACGATATGTGAATGAAGAAATGACCCTTTCTCTTGGTTTCCGTCGGCCACGCGGCAACATTAATAGCATGAAGAATCATTAAGCTGCATCTAAAGGATTTTGGGATACACACGAACGTATGGGATTTTTTTTGTGTTCTTGTTTTCTCATGTAAACTCGTATATCCCCCACAAACACTGACAGATTTTATTTTTATTTTATTTTTTTTTTTTTCTTTTCAAAAGGACCTTTTACAGTGTTTATGTTTAGAGAGGGGTCAGAGGGTAATTAGATATGCGCCCTTGTTAAAATGCAAAACAAGCTTCAAGTTGAACACATAAAATTGTCAACCATACGAATATTTGCTTGATTGTGTTAGTGTATCTGTGTAGGTGCTATTTGACCCCGATGCATCTATTTAAAATTTTAATTCGTTTTATTTCGGTTATCTGGTAGGGTCTGCCTGTGGTGTGTATTCTCACATTATGTAGCACACATAACAAATACACAGGGACAGCTTTGGCTCGTGCCAGCCACACGATTGTGAAGGGTGACAGATGTAAGAATGGGATTTTTCGGTTTTTGTAAAATGAGATTTTTAACATAAATTATGCATTCCAATTGAATTGGATAAGTATAATGCATTCGTCTGGCTGTGTGTGTGTTTTTGATGTGGTGTATTGTTGAGGGTGCGGGGCAGAAGGTCAAATTTGTTTATTGCATTGTTATCCTGAGAGGGAGACATGGTTCTCGAATCATTTCATTTCGTTGAAAACCGAGAGTTTTTATTCGAAAATTGTAAAATTGAACGTGGTTGTCCGTAAGGGAGAGGAAGGAATGTGTTGATTTGTTTTTATTAGGGGCGAATTGATAAGTTGGGTGAGGTTTACTAATATGAACAGCAACGAGTGGAAAGTAAAGAATTGGGAGGAATTTGTATCTAAGATTTACAATTTTAAGCCTCGTTGGTAACTTATAGCTGATGTCAGGTCGTCTCGACATCCTTTGTTATTTTTTGTTTTCTTTTTATTTGAACGCTAAGTCAGCTTTTAAGTGCTTTTTTCCAAATTACTCATCATCAGCTTTAGCATTTCGGGAATGTACATCTTTGGCAATAGAAATCGAAGATTGCCCAGGATGAGGGTTAATTAAGCTTACGTTCCACCAATGTCCGATTCTTAGTTAGCTGCTTTCTAACTTTATTTTAAAATACTAATGACACAAAAGACATTTAATATGTTCATTGCAGCAGATAAGAAGAAGCAGACATGCAGGAGTAGCCGTGTACTATATGAATTTGGAAGACATCACACTCAACTTTACCATCAATAACGAGGAATACATGGTAACAAACCTCAATGATAGCATTAACACAGCTTAGATCAAAGAACAAAGAGCGCGTTAAGCTATGAAATACGAAACTAATTGATTTCCGAACAAATCAGAATGTTCAATGCAAATAAAATGCGACTGTCAATACGCATATGTAATGAATGCATATTTCCATCATCGAAACATGAAAAACCCAGTCGTGTACAAAAATGCCAAAATTTCTGTTTTAAAAATAGTCATCCTCCGCGGTAGAGTCTTGTATCTATGCTAATAACGGTGATTTCAAGAAAGATAAAAGTGGTGAGTAGGTGATAAAAACTTGAAAATGGAAAAGAAATGAGTTTATTGAAAAACGTGCAAGGACTAAGGCAGTATCGGGTATAATAAGGACAAATGTTGCACGGCTCCGTCAGTAATGGTTTTTAGTACCTACGATCACCAATAACCTAACCTGGCAGAAATAATTTAGGAGGAATATTGATATTCGCTAAACCGAACGATGGATGTGATCGCATTGTAAACGGAGCCTACAAGATACCTCCTTGTCGCTAAGCAGAAAGACGTTACCGAAATGTTGTCAAAGATGAACAGTTAAAAAATAAACTAACCAAAACATAGAATTATGGAACTAATTGGAAAAGAATTTGAAATTTTAAGAAATAGTAAGAAGGACCTTCCAAGGGAATTTAACAGTGAGGAAGTGAGCCCACAATTAATGCTGAGAATATGTAAGAAAACTGTTCCAGTAACTTGAACAGGGATATTGGTAAAACGAAATATTAAGTTATATTCTGACTTCTGGTGAACAAATCTGCTGGTGATGACAGTTCAGGCACCGAAATGTTTGAGGCAACTTATTAAAAATATTTTTTTGTGCAGACATACGAGAGGAATACGAATTATCGCTTACAATTTTCCAATGCTTAAGACCTTGAATCAACAATCTGTGTTGTCCGTATTAGTGGTAGATGTAGGACTAAAAATATGTTAGAAGATTTTCGAGATAATCCAAAATTGTATGCAAATACGCCTATTAAAAACTGCCTTTCAATGAACCTTTCAAAGACACTTTTGCCAAAGTCGGCCGCGATGACATGATGCTCTATCATATCTAATAGTTATTCACAGACTCCCACAAGGTAACATAAGAAGGCAAAACAAAAGCCTGACGAAACAGACTACATTGTTAGAAAACAAGAAGTCGTGCCACAGTGCCTACTTGTACAAAGCCAGAAGTGTAAAAGATGGTCATAGTGATACAGAAATACATATAGAAGTGAAGAAAAGGCTTCCGAAGCAGACATTTTAGACGAAGCTTCTCTATATATGATAAAATAGTTCGAGGTATTCGTGCCTAACTCAGACTTTTCTATCGAGAATCGATACGGATGGACTTTCCGATACAACCATTAGTCAGGAGTGAGTTTAGAAAAGATCAAACCATATGCTATTACAGAGAGCGTCAGAAAAGTACAAATTCCGTTTTTTAGAAAACTGGATGAGAGTGATGTTTTTAGCTGACATATAGAGCGACATCGGCCGAGCCAGAAAATTATAAATTCAACTTAGAAAACCGAAATCGAAATGGAAAATGCATTTTCATATTTGTCCCGGAGAGGAAACATAGCCCAAGTTATTCTATCTAAATCTAAAGCAGATATCGACTGGTTAGAATGAAGATCAAGACTTGTAGATTGAACAAGAGGTCCATGGAATGGAAAGAATGTACCTGTATATCGTAATGGAATCACTCTATTACTGGCAACAGTCCTCACGGCAACAATAATTTTTAATCAAATTATCAAATGCCTACTTCTACTTTCAGCCTTTAGGAAACTGTTCTACAGGAATCCGAATATTCGGATTCCTAACCACTAAAATTAAAACAGAAACAAAAGCAGGCATAGTAATCCATTACTTGAAATGCAAGCCTCTAGCTTGCATTTATACTTCTAGCTTTGCTTACAAATAAAAATATTGATTAGGCCCTCTTCTTTAAAGTATCCCCCAAGACTAAAAGGCAAGTTGCCAAAATAAAACTTCCTTATGCCCTCTTCTTAAAGTTAGCTCTAAATCTCAAAGGGCAACTGCCCTTGATTCAAGTTTTTGAATATAAATTTAAATAAAAAAAAACAGTATGATGTTTTTCTACCTACTGTTCCTCCGCATAATTAGTCCTTAGGAAGGGTGCGCCAAATTTTTATACGGTCAAGTCTTCTGTTTCATTGCATTTTGCATGAGAAACTGTATTCAAACAACCTTGATGCAGAAAAATTACACCACTGTTTCTATTCTAATAAACTAAAAGTTTGAAAGTGTCAATCAAATATGGTCTCCGAAAATATAGCAACAGCTCTTTTAAAAAAATATATTTTCATTCCAGTTACATAAATAGAAAAGATATAAGTAAAAACAAACTGACATAAGGCGTTTAACCGTTCTCTGAAAATATGTAAATACAATTGCCCAAGTAACCGATGTTTTGTTTGATTTATTTTTATTTTTTTTTTTAAATAGAAACATTTAAATATAAAATAAAAGGCTAATGAGCGTAATTGCTTACAAGAATTAAGAATAAAAAACTTAGAACCTTACACTAGTCAAGACTGAAGTCAATGTTGGTTATAAATATTTTCTATATATTTTTAACTTTTATTTATTTAATATTTAATCTTTACATACAATTTGGTTTTTAATATAAATAAATAAAAAGCATCGCTAAACCAGCTAAATGGACTCGATCCGGAGCTTATTTAAGCGGGATTAAAACGAAAGGGTGTCAGAATACCTAGTTTGTTTTTAAGTCAACAGAAAAGATACTTCTTAATCCTATAAGGATTCTACAGATACTTTTTAAGACACCTTTTTTCGAGTATTTGTGTACCTGCAAATACAATAGGATTGCACAATTTAACCCGCCTTTAAGGCTCTTGGGACATTCTTCCCTTTCTTCTAAACAACAAAAAGAATTCAACACAGGGAATGCATTATCCTTACAAAGGTGTAATCCCTATTTAATTGCGAAACGAATTACAAAATTTGTTAATTTTTTCCTCTTTTTCAACTACACAGTGGGTGTGCAAAAATGTAAAAATCTTGCAAATTTTCTAGATTTCATATCAACCTCCCACATCCTTGCAAGGACATCGAAACACAAAAACAAATGCAAAAGGAAACAATAAAAAAAAAGTGATATTAACTATGAAATAGGTGTACATACATCGATTTTGCAAATGATGTCCTGACGTCGGAGTCTTCAATAAGTCACGCTTCAATGAATTATTATTATCCTCAGGACTATTGTTCCATCGTATTTCAGACATCACCATTTTTATTGTTTTTATCGTTCTTTTCTTCCTGATTTTTTACCTATTTTCACTGTGTTCGGTTTTCCACTAAATTGCACTAAAAGAATGTCACGATTGTGAATGCCACTTTGAATTTGTGAATCCTTTTTCTCATCAACATTAAGCACACTGTGTAGATAGTTTTAATTTTTTTATTTTTTTTGAAACAAATATCCTGCCCATAGGATACGCACTTTTGTATCCTAATGGAATTGGTTTCTATTTCGTTTTATTTTTATTTATTTATTTTTTTGGGATATTTATGTCTTCTAAAATTTCGATCTAAACGCGTTCGTGTTTCATTCGAAACTAAAAAAAGAAATTTCGAAATTCCTGCAGGACACCTTCTTTTTTTGTGTGCAAAAATAAGGTAAACGGATCGGATCAATGGTACTTCATCTGTAGTTGTGTGTGCGTACAAGTAACAATTGTAACGGGGAAATGTAATGAAAATGAAGAAAAATCTATTCTCTTTTAGTTGGTCTTTTTTTCCGAAACGTAACGTAATCCACGAGCAAACTTAGACGAGTGTACGAGTATGTGTGGTTAGTCAAATGCAATGGTTATAACCATGATTTTCATATGAACACGTTCCACATGGTGATTCTTAATCCGAATAAAGGAGTTTTGACATTCTGGTCTATTTACAATCCACAATGGTTGAGTTCTCTATGTGTTGGTGGAAAAAAGGGGAAAAGTATCTGACACTGAGGGTGGGTGTGGCTTAAATTGATGTTTTTCCAAACTTTTGTGGAACGTATGTATATAGTGGAGGCTACCTTGCCACCCTGTGGAATATGATTTATATTTCAATTTTGTTGTTGTTGCATAAATTTTCATACACACAAAAGGATGATGGTGGACGGTGGACACGGATTCCTTGAGAAGAACTTCTTAGCCGGCTGTGTGGAGGTGGACAAATGGTGCAACCAATAGTTCTTGCACTATGCAAGGATGCTTGGAATCCACCATGACACTAGGGAGAGAACTTATTTTTCTTCAACTTTTTGTTTTTTGTTTTGCTTTTACCAGATGTTGAAGAAAAGTTAGTATCCACTGATGGCATCCTACCGACTTGGTGGTGGCCATTTCCAAGTCTAATCCTTGAAGGATTATGAGTTGAGGGAGTTTACTTGGATCTTGGTCTCTTATGGAAATGAAAATAGAAATGGAAATGGAAATGACAATGATGATGATGGTGTGTGTATGCCTCCTTAGAGCAATATAATAACACTTTCAAAGTGGACACGGACATGGACATGGACATGGTCATGTACGGGGACGAGGATAGTGTTACTTCCTAATGGTCGGGTGTGAGTGATAGTGATTAATATTTACTAAAATGGATCGAAGATTGTCGGAGTGAGTTAGAGCATGAAGAAACGAAAAAAAAAAAAGGGTTGACCACCAACATCAGTGGAATGATAGAAAATCTTTTCCACTCGATGTCATATTAAAGGACATTAGACCACTATGACGGACGTCGTCCTCCTACGATGCTCTGCGATGCAGTGCGGTTCACTTGTTTCTGTCTTTCTTGGGGATATCCTTTTGTTTTTCTATTTATTCAATATTTATTTGGATTTTAGTTGTAATGGGAAGTAAAACACTCGTTTCGATGCTGCGTGTAATTGAAGAGAAACGATCTGAAAGAATGTGGGTTAGAATGTGACGATTCAAAAGGATACACCAAATGGATGTACATTCATGAATTGAGAACATGTGGGCCGAAGAAATGATTTTTTCTATATCTCTCCTTTCCCCGTCCGCAGATGTTGTTTTCTTGGAAGAGGGAAGAAACTTTTTAAGTGCAATGCATGTTGTTTCGAAGAGTTAATAATAAAACAGGCGAATGAGTAAGTTGCAAGCAAATCGAGGATGGAAAATTGATTTTGAAAGAAAAAGAACGTGTTTTCGGGGAAGTTGAAAGGATACAACTTTATTTGGAGATTTGGAAGTTGTTTGAATGGTACAGTGATATACAGGTGTATTGTGGAGGTGATATTCCATTAGTGGAAACAGAGTGAAAGCCGCATACTAAATTAATAGTGAAGTAGTCTAGCCTCAGATGGGAAAATGTCTGCAACAATTTAACTTGTGATGCTAACCTTAAAGTGCAGATCCCCATCAAAAGAAGGAAACCATATGAAAAATTCAAGTGAATTAATTGTGTCCTGGCAAGTGTTAAGTGTATGGTCTGCTCTTTATCACTTTTAGGCGGATTTTGCAGAAAGCTATCTATGGTAATGCAACAATATCCCCGCAAGGCCTAGCTGAGGCTGCGGAGGATTTGAGGCGTACAATCCTTTGTCGGGCTTTCTCTAAAATAATACCAAATACCAAAATCTAAAAGGCACTCTCAAATGATTTTTTCAATTGAATCGTTGTTTACTTAAATGAGATGGTATTTTCAAATGCAATCGAGATCTCGATTTTACCTACAATCATTTGCTAGGCTTGACATCAAAACTAAACGATTAGTGTTAGATGCCAACCTCTTAGTTATAACAACATCAGACAACTTATCAGTGTGTCTAGGAAGATGCTTAGCTTCCTAGAAATTACTCCTGTAATTTTTAACTTAAGACTATTGAAGATAGAAGTGCACCTCTATAAATGGTTTTGGTCAATGTGAGCATAGAAAATAAAGCCCAACCAAAGATGCGACTGTCAATATCATAGATAAAAGACACCTTCCATTGTAAATAGTTTGGGCAATCGGAAATTAATAGTACCTTTGACAAAAGCGGACATGATTGGGACTTATCAGCATTGGCCATCTTGCTACCCGAAAGACTGAAGCGATGTTGGTCAAGTATTCGACTTCTTCCACTGAAACATTAGTCATTATAATCTCAACAGTTAAAGCCATGTACAGAACGGTGTTACAGTGTAATAGGCCAATCCGATTATTAAATGATGTCACAGTCTGGGGTGTACTGAAGAATTAATCAACATTCACCTCCAGATCACTCAACGTTATGCTAAACACCTTTAGCGTACTCGAAGTTCATTGGTTTATTGCCGATTTATTGATTTATTTATTGGGCTTAATTCAAGGACTACAGAGACCGCACTTTCTTTCTATATGAAATAGCCGTCCAAGATGAGAAATTCACAGTCGATATTGCTGTCCGTAAGATCGTCAACGCATATGGAATCAAAAATCTTTCGAAAAACCATCCTTTCGAACCAATCACGGCTTACTCTTCTTATTAAGATAAAGTCCATGCCCCATAGCTCAAAACAGGGATGATAGGATTCTTAAGTGATGTTATTTTAATTTCCCAGGCAAGAATTTGAAAAAAAAAATTATTAACTGCAGCAAGATTTCTCGATAGTTATCCTGCATAACAGGAGGAGTTTAGCATCTTTCTACATCACATAGATCCCCTCTCTATACACTGTTATGCGCTGAAATTATTGAATAATATACTAGACGTTGTGCATTGATTTGATTCTCTTGGCTGGCTAAAAGCTCGCTGATAGGATCTACATAACAAGGGTCAACACACAGACAAGATCCTTTATGCAATATTAGGGATATTGATACCTCAGTAGTTGATACAGTTCAAGCGGTCTCTTTTCCTATGGATTAGGCTGGTAATACTCAGGTTTAAATGAAACAAGCTAGTGTATGAATTTTATTAATTTTGGAAATTTAATTCTCATCACGGTTAAGCAGACTACAGACTTTGATTTTCCGTAAGCAATGCTAATGTTTTTACTGGAACTGTATCTCTTTCTTCCTTCGAGGTTAATGTTCGTCACATTTGATTACGAAATGTAAAAAAAAAAAAATTCGAACTTCGTGTCGGAAGTATCAAGTATCTTCTTCTTTCTGATGCGAAAAAAGCTGTGTTTTTCTTCTTCTCTGGGTGAGCTTGTCCAATCAGTAGTTTCTTTGGGACAAGCCTAAGGAGAGATCAATAATCATCAACACTTCTTGATTGAGGCATCTGGGTTGTTAAGAGGTTGCGATATACTTAATTTGCAAAGATTTTGACTTTCTTGCGATTATAGTTTCTTGACGTATAACTTTTTTAAATTGTTTCTCATTGATTTGTGCATAAATGATATCCACATACATAAGATTGTCTATATTAGCTCCTCGAATTGTCTGAAAATTTAGGTTAGGTACTCGTTGATCGTTCACTAACCAAATTGATCATTGGCTACTAAAAATATATATGGCACTATGTCCCTATGTATGAATTGGTATATCTACATACACAACTAAAGAAGGTCCCACTCGTCAGAACTAGCTTTGCGTAATTTCTATCAGTTCTCGTGTGCATTTTAAGACCTCAGCAGCATTTAAATGCGTAATTGTTCAGTTTTCCGCAAATTGTTTCAGCTCTATCTAACACAGTCGAAGTTTTCTTGTTCTTGTTCATTTCACCTAAGCAATTCTACACCAAATTTATCTGCTTGAATTTATTCCATTGCATGGCGTGTTTCGGAATGGAGTTATCTTTGCAAGTTGATTATAAATCCTTTTCATCAGTTATCAGCTCTAGGTCCTCTTGTTACTAGGTTCAGCTAGAAAATTGTTAAAACTATACCTGGACAACTATTTTGGCAGATCTGTAAAGACGTTTAGAATATAAAATTCTTCCTCACCATTTTTCTACCAAATAACTATTACGAGTAATTACAAACTCTTCGACATTTTTTTATGCACTTAGTTCTGAATGGTCTTTGGCCTTAAAAAATTGGCTCTGCAGCGAGCCCTGCTATTTGTTTAATATTCCGCACGTCAAGTTAGTTGAAGTCCCTCTTCACTTGGATTGACCAAAAAAGATAGGTCCGTGCTGGAGCGCTTGTGTTCATTTGCTCTATATGTCCCAGCCATCTGAGCCGATAAATTCTGACTGTTTGAGGTAAGTCTATGCCACTTTACAGTCCAGTCAATGGTGTAATTTCCAAGGCAAAAGGTTCCGGGCCATTACATATGGTATTTAGTACAGGATGAAAGATCTTGTAGGAGATTTTGAAAAGACTGATGCTTTTATAGTTGGAGCAGACTAGAGAGTCACCTTTCTTCTGCATCGGGCGTATAATGCTGAAGCATGCTTTTGTGGTGCCAGATTTTGGAGAAAATTGGGTACATTCTCTTCTGAAGCTTAACAGCTTAAGTGTAGATATGGCTGTCCCCACTTTGCCGAGATGAGTTGGAGGGAATTGCCGTCCATCGTAGTTCCGTTTTAATAGTTTATTCTGCTTGGCAATAGAATATTGATTCGTCATCAGTTCCAATAGATCCAAAAATGATTCTTCCATATCATAGGCACTGACCATAAACTGGATTCTCTTGTTTTTCCTTGTAGACTTCCTTTCGTTATTTCCTGATCTGGCTTGCTCTTTTCACGTTTTGGTAAAATCTCTAAACGTTGTTGGGTCTCGCACTTCTTATGGTATTTTTGCATTATTTCAGCGAATATATTGGCAAAGGTCCTCCTTTCTTATATGTATTTGCGTTAATATCGCATAGGATGATTTTGATATCATGCTTAGGACAATGAGCATACATACGTCTCTCGAGGAGTTCATAAAAACACGATGTTATCGTCGTGTTGAAGCATATGTGCAAATAATTTTTTTCTTTTTTTTTTATAAATTTAGCCTTTATGTGGATTATCACGAGATGCCTAAAACTCCAGACTTCTTGTCAAAGTTTGACTCTAATGACAAATATGTATCCGTAGAATATGTCGCAAGTCTTACGTTCGGCCAATTCTATCGCACTTTTTGGATAGCAGTTGAGAGAGAGAGAGCTTTATAGGAGTCTCCGCGAATTGAAAATCGTTTACCTATTTCGTCATCGTTGCCCTCCACATCGGGAGACACAACTTTTGTTTCACCTCTGGTGTCAAGGTTATGAGTGCTGATTTTGTCCCAATTTCGCTTTGTAATGTGAGTATGTCAAAGTAACTCTAAAAAAGAATCACCAAATTTAAGGGCTGGATTCAGGCAACACCATCTGGAGGGTTCTGCCGTTTTTTCTTCATCCAACTTAGAGTCCTGGGTCAAGCTTGCAATTTTAGATTGAATATATCTATAAGGTCTTTCTTTTAAATTTTTCCAGGGTTTGCTACGAGAAAGTAAGGCAAGCACTTAATGTGAACTTAAAATGTTGCGCGGATTTGATATTTCAACATTTACTCTATTTAAATTCGAGAATTCTTCCCTACATATTGTACATTGATAGAACTACCAGTAGATCTTTTGAGTGATATTATCGATAATACAACAGTATAGAATGTTTTCTATTTTATCATCACTGTTCCTTGTTTTGGTCTATCTGTCAATGTAAAAAATATCATAAATAGTCTCACAGTCCGACTAACTTATAATATACTACCTAATCCCAACGTTTCAGTCCGATTTTTGGTCAAAAGGACGCTGTTTATAAGGAAATCGTTAAACAAACTACAAAATTATTGTTTTCATTGGATCTAGTTTATAATATCTGAATAATTTAAAATTGATTTGCTTTTTCGAACAAGTTTTTGTTCTCCAACAGTGCAATAGATTATTCTAATTCCTTAAGTATCTATTGCCACATGCTTCCTTTCTTTAAAAACATACGAACCTATGTCCTTGAAATTAAAAATATTGTAATTCCATAAGTGTCACACATTTCCAAAAAGCCAATGAACAATACTGTCCTCGTTTAAAAAGCGGTTTTCCCTCACGTCTTTTTATGCGAAATAAAAAGGTAAAATATGGTACTTTCTCCAGTTGAAAGTAGGAAATGTCAACCAATTCCTTTAACTATCTCAACCCAAAAGAGATACCAATATGCAAATCGCACAAAAAACACCTTCCAAGTAGTCCCCGCAGAGATCCATAAAAAAGCAAACAATCTTAAAAAGTCAATTTTTTGTGTACATTTCTACTCTCATGTAAATGAAGTGAAATCTTCCCTACAGTCCTACAGGATGAGGGTGTTAAATTAAAATTAAATCATAAACAGCATTCCTATATTTTAGTTCTTTATTTTTTTCTTATACTCGTACACGGAACAACGAAGAGTTACACGCACCTCGGAGACCTTCTTGGAATTGAAAATCTAGTAATAAAATATCCAAACAATAATTTGACTCTGAAATTATTCGGGATCAAGGATACGCGCATTCTCTGACCTACTGCGCATACTTGAGGCACGTTAATTGCGATTCGCATTGAGATGTTAAAAAATTACTCCGAGACTGATTTTTAATGTGTTTTTTCTTAACATTCCTTTTTTACCAAAAAAAAACATCCATAAAACAATAAAGTCGTAAAAAATAGAAAAGCAAATGAAAGAAAAAAACAAATCCCAGGTATTCGTATGATGGGTCGATTTGTAAAAAGGTGAAATCCTTAGAAATTACCACAGGACCAACCAAAGTCGTAAAAAAATGGGCACTCCACATCATACATATGTAAAAAAAAAAAGAAACTGACATTCTGACTTCTGGTATCTGAAGTAATAAATTCGTTAACAATTGCACGAAAAACCATTCAAATTTTTTCCATGGACTTGGAAGAAGATATTCGTATCTCTAAAAAAGTAGAGAGTCCCTATTTTCTGGTAAAACGATACAATAGATACTGATAATTCGGTTTCCTTTTCTGTATGTGTTTGTCTTCTTTGCAACTTCTTTGATATAAGTGATAACTGTTCGACTCTATAGGATTTAATTTCTTATATCAAGGATGCATATTGCGAGTACATATTTGACGGAATGGAATTCCTTTAGTAACACTCCTTGAAATTTGTGCTGGTAGCATTGGCAACAGCATGAAATGAAACAGTTTAATCTACAAAATTCCGACGTTTCTTCAGAGACTAGGATACATTAAACGCTAGAACCTGAACAAAGTTATGTGAAGTTGGAATTTATAAGGATTCATCTGGCTAATTATCATATCAAACTGATATTAGAACTTGTACACGCGGTTCTGTGAGTAAATTCATCCTAAAAGTTGCACATGTACACCTGAAAAATGCGCCCTGATTTAGTGATATGTAGATTTAAATTAATTCACAATAGAAAAATTGAGTTATGTATGATCGTAGCAAGCATACAATACCTGCATTTTGAAATTCATAAGGGGACCTGACTTCTGATTGATTTACCAAGCAACAGATTGGTCACATTGCGGTGGTAGCAAGGTGCCCCTCCAGTATTCTGGATGTTCCTTCGTTCTGAGGGCCAGCATTGACTCTGACCACTAACAAGTTTTGGCCAAGGTGCGAATGTGGTAATCCTTTACGCTGCTATTGTAGGAAACCGCCAGAGCATTTGACGATCAAGTGCCTCTTAAACTCCCTCAAAGTCCTGAGCAGCGAATAACTTATCCCGAAACTAAATAGAAAAACTGTCGATAACATGATTGGTTTGACGACGGATTGCAGCCAAGGTATGCGGAGAAATAGAAAGTATATAGATCGTAAAACTGCAATGGAGGACTAGAGCATTGCGTGAGCTCTACGAGATGAAAATCCGATCTTCTCGGAAGGAGAGAAAGCAGCATGCGAAACGTGAGGTCGCGAAAATTATAGCAGGAATTACGTTCTGAAATTTCACCAGAACGCGCAACACTTTATGGAAGAGATTAGAAAGATGTGATGAATCAACTTATGACCTCGGATAAAAATAAATTCATAGTTAACGAGCCTTACCAACGTCGAAAGAAAAACGTCCTTTGGATCTGCACATGGTATATTCGGATCCTTAACTGGCCACGTGCAGAGGCCCTTGAGATATCACCGCCCGAAAAGGGAGAATGAAAAACTGTGATATATACTATGGTTTGCTTATGTTACATAGTTCGCTAACATAAGTCTAATGTGTCTCCATGCCTCTACGGAAGATAAAGACGACGCAACCAAAGAAGGTTTCTACGAGCTACCCAACAAGACATATGAGCAATGTCCAAAGTGCAACGCCAGGATAGGAAAGAAGGACAGATTTTTGGCAGGACTATTGGTTAGTATAGCCAGGCACAAGTCTGGCAACGGACTTAGGCTTATTGACTTTGCGCCGGGACGAAATAAAACTATAGCAAGTACACGGTCTCCTAATCTCTATATACACAAGGGGACATGGTGGTCTCCTGATCATGAAACCCTAAATCAAATTGAACATGATCACGTCAGACATGCCTCCAGTATTTAGGACGTCCGAACCGTCAGCTAACACTGATTCTGGTCACCACCTTGTTGCAGCCAAGGTATGATTTCGGCTTTTTCTAACCACCACAACAAAGAAGAACTGCTGTGAGAAGATATAACGTAGAAAAGCTGCAATCGAACGAAACCGCCAGAATCCAGGAATAACATATGGAAGTTTTGTCGAGGCAAGAATTGCCAAAACTCCCATTCAACTGACCAAAACAAAGTGAGGCTGGCAACAACGAAGCTGAAATTCAACAAAACAACTGGACCTGAAGTCTTAGCCGAGGTATTCTACGCTGCTACACAACTCAGCTCTCAGATCTGTTCAGAAAAAAGTTTTCCTGTTAAGTGGAATCTCATCATCGTTTGCTTGATCTACGAAAAAAGGAAACCCCTCGCAATTGCGCCAACTATAGAAGCATAAGTCTCCTCAGCTAAGAATTCTATACCCACTTTCCAAATTTTTTTATCTGTGCATATTGACGATTTAGAACGCTCGCTTCTCCGTGATACAAACAATCTACAGCTACAATTTCAATATAGCAGTGGACTTTTTCTACCGTGATTCTGCTATGAGTTCCACCAACAGTACGAATAAAACGAAGAATCACTCTAGGCAATCGCTATTTCTTTGGGCTTAAAAAGCACTTCAGTAGTAAGATCCTTTCCCTAAAAACTAAGAAGACTCTATATAAGACCTTGATCATCCCAGTCCTATTTATGGACTCTATCGAAAGCAGATGACGATATTCTCAATCGTTTTGCGGGGAAAATACTTCGAACAGTATTAGGTAATGAGGCAGTTAGCTAAAAACCGGGGTAATTCGAGAATCTAGTTAGTTGAGACCAGGTTCGCCCTAGGTAAGTGAGGTTTTAGAAATATTCCTCGAATTCCAAATCGACATCCACCACCTCTTTGTACCTTATTAGACCTACCATGACAGCATATATCGGGACAAGAAAAGAATACCAAATACAACATACTCGTACGTAGTAATCACACACTTGTACACGGTTCGGATCGGATGAGTAAATGAAAAACAAACGGAGTATATCAACTGCATCGTCCATGTCTATCGGAAAAAATTGTCCTAATCTTCAAGGCTTAGGAAGTATCCCCGGTTTACACCTGATTCAGATTGGAACAACCAAAATATTCAATCTGGATAGTTGATTGGGTACCTGGGAACAGGTTTCCAATATTTCGCTTTTTATTCTGCATCCTCTTGTATTCTTGACATTAGTCTGCGATGATAATCACAAAAGCTTCAATAATACTCGAATGTTTCTTATAAATTGAAAAGAGCGAAGGCTCGTTTTTGTTCCATATTTATGGAATCCTAATAGATTTTACAAAATTGTTGTCATCTTATCCATTTAAACTTATTTATGGGCCTACGCGGCATTACAAAATATAGTTTAAGTGTAAAAGTAGAAGGATTAAAGTCAGGGCAACTGTTAAATGAGTTCTATTTCAAGGGTTGAGATTAAAGATTTAGTTCATTCCTCCGTCTCCGAAAAATATAATGACTACTTTCTTTCTTCACAATGTGCCTATAGCCAATTACTATTTTATCAGGTTGGCAAATATTGGCAACGTAAGTATATTTCACTGCAAGGGGTATCGAAATTAGATTAAAACTCGAGCAAAGACTATTTATGCCAATAGTGAGTATGAATATGGCCTCTATAAGTTTTACACTTCCCTATCACAAAGACGTCCCCATATATTCATAACATTTGGAAACAGTTGAAAACAGTTACATAACAGCTGGAAATGAGTTATCTCATGTTGACCACATTTCTACACGTAAATGTGAGCAAAAATCTGTTTTCGGTCTTCAATATTACTCATCAGTTTTGGAAATATTGTATATAAGTCGTTTTCGATGGGTTCTTCTTCTTCCCTAAGACCATCCACTCTTTTAGATTTGCCACCGATTCTTCAGAGATAACAGAGGCTTTTGACAGAACTATCGCTATGTGTTTCTTCTATTAGATCTAGTTCATTACACTTCCTTTTAATAGTAATGAGTTATCGTTTCAGGAAAGTATCTATAGTACCAGGACCCACTACCTATGATCGTAATCCTATACTTGTAATTCACAGAGAAAGTGTTCGGCAGTGTTTTAATCACTCTTACAGCAATCGTTACAAGAGTTGATGTGACTTATATCTGGCACACTTGGGAGCTTAGTAGAAACGTTTATTGTCTTCCGTACAAATAAACTGCAACAAACTACCTTTAACTTTGAGAGTTATATATACTACCTACTATTATGCTCACAAAAAACCTAACTTTCTTTATACGAACAAGAAGAGTGGGTTCAGATCTTAAGATCTCTTCAGTACATTGCATACCAGGTTCATCGACGATCTTACTTCTCGCACTCACATGGAATCTCGATAGAACTCAGTGAATTTTATTTTTCGATTGCGTTCAGAGAAGTTTTGCATTCGTCAAATAGTTTAAATAAAAGGGTTCAACAACTAAAATTTCGATGTCATTGACATACATTTCATATATAATGTAAATCCGGAGTCAAGACGCAAGGTCATTAAAATTACAGTGCAGCCTTTAATATGAATATCAAAGGTCTTCCTGCCACTATCAGTGTCGAGAACAGAACAAAGCCTGATCATAATGATCTAGAAGCCACTTCTCGCTGACAAGCTTCATATGTTGCTGAATGCTGGTTTATCCTACTTTTAAAACGACATCGTCTTGGAAATCATTGGCGCGACAAGATTTGTCCAAATCTTATGCAGAATGGCACCCAAAAATCTAATTTTGTTCAAGAAATGGATAAATCATTACCGATATTGCTCATCCAAGCTCATCTCTCGCTGTTTTCCTACGGTTCCATATATGGCTTCTATGCCACTCTAGCAGTGAAGTTTCTCTTGAGAGTTAGCAACAGTTGTTTAAGAGCTTTGCTTATATAGTTGAATAACTATATGCCAGGTACCAAGTAGCTTAAAGCCATCAAAGAACGAAATAGAGTACATAATGCTTGTCAAAAACCTGTGACTTCTGAAAATTAACCTGTGAGTCGCAGACATTTACATAATATCATTTTCAAAAAATAAATGCCATGAATTGTTCTTTTAATCGATAATAAAAATTTTAAGTTCACTTTCAAATTTATGTATTTTATTTTACATTATAAATCAAACCTCACTATGAATCACCCTTTAGATACTTTATAGTAGAATTAAATTTTTATCATATGGTGTAAGTTTGCGAATCCATTTCAAAGCTTAAACCATAAATGGATTGCACATGGGTTGTTAGACAAAGCAGAAGGACAAATCTAATGAGAAATATGTATGTAGAGCATAGCTCAACCTCGATTGAGGAATATTTTTCAGTTCCCGAAGATTACTTTAACAGGGTTATTATGTCAAAGATCTAAGACCTCTCGATTCTCAACTGCAGTTTTTTCTCTATGCCTCTAAGATGTCGTTCCTAAGAATACCTAAAACCACATTGCAGATAAGTGGTAAGTCTCATTTTCATTATGTTGTTTCCAAGGATGTTAAATTTCATCCAACCTGTTCACTTAATTATTTGCGAAGTCCACTCGGTAGAATTTAATGAAGCTAAGGCACGATTTTCGACTTCATAGCTTTCACTTCTTCTTAGTCAAGGCAGAGTTAAAGTAGTAGATAACTTCTTCACACAAAACAAAGCATACTTCAGCATTCCTTGACAGCAATAATAGCCATGTGAAGTTCTTGTCAGATAAGTCATGAATCTATTTCGTAGAGAGAAAAATTATCCACATTAAGTAGTATCAACACCAAGGTTCGTTACTTTAGGCTACTTTTTCTATCCAATGTGTTCTATCCTTAGGAACCAACATACATACCTATGTATGCCCGGGTTAAGAAGGAGAACGGTAGCAAAAATATGACACAATTGGTCTATCAAAGGAGATTGTTCCAATCCCATGATACTTTTACTATCCAAGCAAAAGGTGGTTCAAATAAAACTATAATATCTTAGTATCAAGCCCCTAAAACTATCTGATAAGGATTGTAGTTATTCTAAGACCTACTACCGTGTTCCCAAAAACCGACATCACTGATCCAACACATCTATTCAAATTCACATTTTATTGAAAACTCAAATTGTTTGAACGGTAGGAATCATTAATCAAAAAGAACGATATTTGCTGTTGGCATGCACAATCAATGGAAAATCGCAATTATCCTTACAAATTCCGATTCTTAAGGTTCTCGTACTTACGACAAAAAGTCCTTAAACAAAGTGATTGAGTCAATTTTGTAAAATGCGCGCGCATTTTCTGCACTCAATCAGGATATTCTTGATGATGATGATGATGTATGCATACAAAGTTGCTCTTATGCACCAGGACATTGATTGCATTTAAGTAGATTGATATCGGTAAAATCATTTCAGGTACTCTTACCTGGTATACCTTTCATAAAAAAATAAAAAATTACACACATACCAGATCAGAAAGAAAAAAAAAATTTTTTTTTAAGGACTTTTTACCGTATTTTCTTCGAAATTAAAAAAAAAAAAAAACCAAATCTCTCATAGAGTCCTGCATAATAGGGACATGCGATATAAATTTTCTTTGGGGTTGACGTTTAAGGACGCTGCATTTTATATTGCAGTGGATTGCATGTTTTTTTGTCTTCTACCTTCTTTTTTACGGTAAAAAGTGGTTGATTGCGCACAATTTTTCGAATTGTTTTTTACGTACACTCGGATGTAGGGAGAACATTTTCAAGTCTGTACTTTTCTTCTAAAAACGACGAAAGAAATTATAACGGACTTTCTCACGATTTTTTAAGGATATTCCGTCGAGTTTTTTGGTGAAGAAAAATTGTTACGGCTTAATAGTTTTCTTTTTCTTTTTTCTTGTCATTTTGTGAAGATTATTTACGGATTTTCAATCAATTCATAATGTAAAAGGGAAGAAAAGGATTTTGTTAACCCCCCCCCCCTCAAAGAAGCGAATCCGGGATGGGATGTTTGTATTTAGTTTTAGGATTTAGAAACTACTATATACGACTTCAGAGTTTGTTGAAATTATTTGCATTTTCTTGGGAAAGAAAGAGTATTTTGCCCAAAAAATTCGGGGTAATTCTTTTTTGTGTGGATTGTAACCGATTTTTTTTTTTTTTTTTTTTTTTGTGATTTTAACCCTTGGTTCGAATTTAAGGTTTGATTTTCAAAATTTGGCGGGAAGAGTATTGTGGTAAGAAATATAAACTCATGTTTAAACAGCGTTCAATTAGAGAATGACTGAATGGAACATATGGGCTTTACTTTATGAGAGAGATCTTTTTAGGACAAGACAATCAAGGAATGCCTCATTATTGACGAAGACTAAACGAATCAACTGTTGCCATGGAAAGCCATTGTAAAGTGGCGCTTTAATTGCAATTTACAACTTACGGTTGGTATACGACATTCAGTGTTGCAAAAATGTAACCAAGATTGGCGGAAGCATCGTTGCTGCTTTGACTTGAATTGGCAAAAATTTTAGTCCGAGGATAAATGTCAAGTTTCTTGGGGCAATAATTTGTACACGTTCTGAGGAGAAAATTATTTTATTTGTCTTATATGGGTGATAAGGGAGTGTAAGCACTAATACAGTGTGCTGCATGAAGATATGTAACTGATGTAACGTACAGTTGATTTATTTTCCTTTAAGAAAGTCGTACCAAGCTGAAGAATATTCAGATGTTTATATGTGCGTAGATGAACTTAGTAAGTAGGCTGACCTCTGAGGATGGCTCCAGTAGAAATTTATAGAGCTGGATGAAGGACACGATTTTGTTCACACTGTGTACAAAATTGGTTTCTATGGGTATCTGTACCAGTATCTTGTTTCTTTCATTATGTTCTGCTGCATTATAAGGTCTATAGTCCTATAGAGAAATGGTTCATAGACATCTCACTTCAGTTCAGCTAACCGAGATCTTCACCAAATGTGACTTAAAAGTATCAAATCCTGTAAATGATCACTTTGCATGCTATATATGTAGACTCCATCAAACGTATGGCCCTAAATATATTAGGTCATATAAAAAGTCTACGCGGTTTTTTGTCACTAGATGGTGTTGGTGTCCACCACAAAAATGTGTTTGAAAGGTGACGCATGACGTTGCTCGTGTTAAAATTTATACTGATTTGAATATGAGTGGAATATCTAAAGAAATACTCTATGTGATGCTTTTTTACTATAAAAAAGGGAAAAGCGCTACAAGAACATGCTGAAAAATTTGTGCAGTTTACGATGAAAATACTGTGAGTGAACGCCGGACCCAGGAGTGGTTTGTTCGCTTCCGTTCCGGAAATTTCGATGCAGAAGATGCACCTAAAATAAGTTAAAATAAGATAAAACTTTGCAACCGGCCGGAAGCTGTCTAGAAATAGCGGAGGCACTAAACATCAACCGTATGACAGATTGAAATCATCTAAAACGAGCAGGCTGCTCAAAGAAGCTCAATGTTTGGATGCCACCTAATTGACCGAATAACAATCAGTGAAACGCTGGTGAAACGTAACTGAAGCTATCAAGAAAGAGTGACCAGAATTGGCCAACAGAAAGGGAGTTGTCTTCCATCATGACGATGCTAGGCTACATACATACACCTTTGATGACCCGGAACAAATTGACGGAGCTTGCTTGGGAAGTTTTGATGCATCCACCATATAGCCCGGACCTTGCATAGGTATAGATCATAGATAATAGAGATAATAATGGCCAATATGTACTATACTTCATCGAAATTGATTTTGAATAAAGAAAATTGTTTTTCAAAAATGTACCAAAAATTCGCGGAGACTTTTTATGAGACCCAATATATCTTTGTAGCATCACAGGGAAAGTTTGATCTTGACGCCATTTAATATGGACAACAAACAAGCGAGATCGTTATTGACTACCTACTCTGAGTTCTTGATTTGGAAATGATAAAACTGAAGTCTGCAGTCCCAAACTGTATCTATCTTTATCTCTTTGGATCAGGCTCAAAAATTTCGGCGAGTGCAAAATTCAGCTAAGAAAGAATACTCCCGTAATTACTTTGGCATAATAGGAGCCAAGGTCGCTAAGTGAAGGAAGTGAATTGGTAGCATTGGAAAGCGTGCCTGTTGCCAATAATCCGAATAGAAAATTACGGAGAGGTTTTAAAACTTCCTAGATGCAACTTGTAAAGACTTTCTTTTTTTAACTGGTAAACTTTTAAACAGCGAAGATGTAGGTTATAGATTTACACCAGAAGAACACTTCCGTGTCCCTCAAACTTACGTTGTTTGTTCTCATAATCAACCAACTAAGCTTGCGATTAGTCGTGTTGCGGAAAAATTTTATACTACATGGATTCTACATGACTACGTAGAGTAGAGACTCTGGCCACTGTGAGTAAAACTGAGGCGAAAGACCAGGAATTGTCAATTCAGCCTTGGTCGCAACTATTTGGTCCTTATCTGTCCATTATGTACAAATGGGGCAGAAGTGCGCACATTGGGCTCTTAAGCAGCTCAAAGTCGACCCTTATTGAATGAAGACGTTCACTTTTGACTCAAGAGGTTTGGGAATAAGCAAAATACAGAAGAGACCCATAGGAATCAATTATACTAACAAAACTTCACTGTTTCGTGCCATTATAGAACCTTATTTTTCAATAATGAAACCAGACGACAATGTCACTGATCATTATTTATTTTTATGAAAACATGGATGACATTGATCCGAAAGATATGTGGGTTCAGCAGGATGAAACTATACTGCCTATTCAACTATTGAATTGCCGAAAGCTCCATTCGCCGACAATAGTATAGCATACCGCAAAATAGGTCAGTGAACTGGCAACTGAGATCCTTCGATTTGACGCCACTCAACCACTTCTTCTGATTCTACGTAAATTTCATTATATTCTGACGAACCGCAAACTATTTCAGGCTTGAAACTAATATTCGGTATGTTATTGGTAGAAAGAACTTCAAAAACAGACGAAAAATCCAAATCAAACTCAATTTGCTCAAAAGAGGGTTCTATAACTTTGATATACCTTTTATATGCATGAAACTTGTAGCTAATAGAGCTACGACAATAAAACTCAAGTCTGTGAACGAAATATCAGATTCTCTCTCCCCAACAAAGCAGCAGCCAACTATTTGTCTAATAGGAATATTTGATTTCCATACTCTAAGGCCAATTTATAAATAGACTTAAAGGGGTTAAATCGAATTCTTTAAAGCACTAACCTATGCAATCAGGAATTAAGAATGTAGGCACACTTTGAGAGGTATATATCGAATAAAACCTTTTATGTTACTTAACTGCAAACTCTTCAAGAAAAGAAATTCAATGATAAACTCTTCAGAATAGTTATACGAGTAACAGCCAAAGATTGCAAGGCTACGATACAACCCACTTAAAAAAAAGTCCTGATACGTGTCAGGAAACATACAGACAGAATTTTGTAACCAAATCCTGCAAATCAAACAGCCTGAAATTAAAAATTAACCAATATAGCAATATTGAAGAAATTTAACTGGCGTATTCTTGAAGGGAAAAGAACCAAAAGTCACTTTGTTCAAACAGGGACTAGTAGAACTGTTGGAGTATCCCTGGTCAATGAGACATCTTTGAGCCTCCTTAGACAAACGTGTGAAAACGAATGGGTAAATAAACCACATTTGTACACTTAAATAAATTCTGGATAGTGTCAATAATCTGAAGTTCTGAAAGGTTTGCCGAATTTGGAATCGATATAAAGTTAGTCCCCACGTGGAATGAACCTTTCTTAATGCAAAATCGCAGAAAAGGTGGTTGGAAATCTCTATATGAATGCCGGAGTCCTATAATGAGAAGATGTCGCAAGCGGTTCAATAAATTTATTAAAGAGCTTTACTGTTCATATGTTCTATAAAGGCAAAACGTGAAACTGTAACATCTTTAAGGCAACTACCAAAATTTATTACCGAAACCTAAATCATTTTAAAGCTAACAGATGATGTTGGAAAATATCAAGATGCATGAAGAAATCATCACACCGTCTTCAATGATACTAAGAAGTCATTCAACACTGTTTGGATAAGTTTTATACTACCGAACTTCAAACGACATCAAAAGTAGCCGAGTAATTTGAAGTTTGATTTGAAGTAAAGAAAAAGTCGCTTGCAGTCCAATATCGTACAAGAAACCTCTTCATTGGAGGAGTATATCGATGAACCCAGAATAACTTTTCTCAAATGCCGAAATATTGCCGAACTAAGACCGGCATTATCTGCTAATAAACGACCTATCGGCATCAGTGCAACAGGCAAAAAAAGTGAAATAGAGAAGATGCCTTTCATTTTCATTGATTCCAATATTTTTGAAGCCGATAATTCGGGCAACGAAGATCCAAGCTGAACGAGACGGATGCCGAGAATGACGGCGATCCGATTTAAAGGACGAAGAGAAGCATAAATATGTTTGTTTCCATTATAAATTAGAAAAACCAAAATGTCAAATTATTCCATTCGAAACTAACTCCTTTTTGAAGAACTCAAATCGTTCCTCCTTTTTGAATACCAGCCAATTAATTAAGTTGTACAAAGGGTTTAACTGGTTGTCGAATAGAAAGAAGAGAAACAAAACAAAAAATCCAAGCAGTTGTTTTCATTAAAAATTTATCCATCACTCTCATCAACTAGTTTGACAGCCATACGACAAATGCTCGTTTATTCCACCCTCACACTGGAGTGAACCCTGTAAACTATCCATCCATCCATCTATCTATCCACGCGAACAGTTCACATATTCTATTTAAACATCAAACAAACAAATATTCCATTCAATTCCCACACCATCCCAGTCATCATAGTCATCCCGGATCATGCAGATTGCATGCAGAATAGAAATTGGAAAACGAATTGGATATGAATACTCGTATATATCCGTGTACCTCTATTCAGCGATACTAGCAAAAGGGGCGGAATCCGTATGCGATTAATAAACGAGATCTAACCATGGCACATAGCATTATTTAGCCGAGCAGTTCCTCGTAAATTTCACAAACTAGCAACCGGGGGCGGTTTAATTAAACGTTGCCAGTCCAAGCCTGCAATCCGAATACTCGTACACCGTACCCCATTTGGTTTTAATTAATTCGTACGACCGAACCATTGCAACGGGGCGAGCTATTAAATGATTTTAATATGACAGCTCCATGTGATTGACGATCTATAGAATGCGAGCTGTGAACGTACCTGTTTTCAATGGTTCAGCTTCAGGTCGATGGTCTTCTGAGGATGCATCTTCATTTTTGATGGCTGTAGGTGTTGGCCGGTAAGTGTCTTCGATTTCAGTTGGTGTGACAGCTCTTGTCATGATGCTGGTAGGTGGTTCTCGTTCTACCCTAACTTGGGTAATCATCCAGCTATCCGGGTGATTTGCATCTATAAAATGAAACAAGAAAAACAGAGATTTTTATTAAATAGATTAAGGTATTGAAGAGGAAGCCATTTTATTTTAAAATGCGAGCCTAACCCTTTAACAAATCACAACCGCCCAATCAGATAAGACCATAACGAATCCTAGGAAAGGGGTTAAATTTACATAATTCTATTTTTTGCATTAAGTCACAGCCAACCAACGAAGGATTCGTTTTTTATTTATCCATTTTTTGAAGAACGTGTGAAAGTCCTTATCGCCTAAGGGTTGACTTACATAATGTTTCCCCTGAGGGGATGATTCTTTTAAGCGCATATCGGGGTATCCAGCAGATTTTGTATGTAACCATTCACACGTTTGGTTCGAAATTCTCTTTCCTTTTTTAGATATCACATACTCGTATCTCACAATGGGAGCAGACGCAAATTGAAGGGTTCAATGGCACTACCTAGGACTAGCTACTGGGCTTGGAAGGTGGTATAGTTTGTACATACCATTGATATCGATATAAAAAGTTCTTTTAGGGAATGGCTCTGGTTTTGTTCGGAATTTTGAGGAGGGCATGTGGAGCATGTGATTGGTTAAAAAGTGATTTCTTCAAGAGTAAATCGACGGCAAAGGATATCGAACCTGATTTCCACACTAGGGTTGTATTTTCCTTTTTTTATGATGTTTCCTTTTTTTTGGTAAAAAATGGCGCGAAAGTTCTTTCAAAAACGATGATGATTTGAATTTTTAGGGTAAAATTAAGGAAAAATTGTAGAAAAAAGCAACCCCTTTCTAGAAAAATAAAACATTGTGCATTGAGATTTTTGTCATAATTTTTCATTTGACAGTTAACGGATTTTTTTTTTTTTTTTTTAATTTAATTTAACATTAGGGGTGACTAGAAATATTGGCAAACATTTTACGTGGGGTGAGTAAAAAATTGGAGTGAAGAAGAAAAAAAGAAATACATTCTCTGCGGCAAAATATTTTTTTTTTTTATTTCTTAGTTTTACAGACTTTAGTTCTCTAAACGAAGTGAACATTGAGATAGTAAATCAATTCAATATCTATACCAAAGCTGTCGGCTGTGATGAAGTAGCGGTGAAGATTGGCTTAGACTAATCTCAACATATATACTTTGGACATAATAAAGCGGAACAAGACAAGATTTTCAGAGAACAAATGTTACCTGACCTTTATGCAAATATGTTAGTTTATTTATCAAGTCAAGGAACTCAACATGATGTGAATCCACAGCTGAACGTAGCACTAACGATCCTCGTGGCCAAAAGTAGGGTCTGGTTCCACTTTAAAATGTTGATACCAGGACTCGTTCGCTAATCCAAATCAAAAAACGACATACCTGGTTACTAACTAGACTAAAAGATATCGTCAAAAATTTAATAAGTAGGTCTTTTGCTTTGTGGAGATCACAACGGCCAAAAACAATTAGAGAGAGTGGAAACTGCAGCGTTTTCCAAAACTTTTTTGTCTGATTTGGTTGAATCTTGCAGAATTTCTAGTCGAATGTTGTCAATAATTTCTTTCTTAGACCAGATATTCTCAAAACAAAAGAGACTTAAAGGGGCTTAATTTCACGCTCGTGAGGGGGCAAATGAAAATGGGCAATCCCGGTTATAATGAGATCACCGAGATCAGAGATCAATCACACATCCTCCAAGCCTTCCAGTTTAAATGCATGCTTAAAACAGTTAGTTAACAAAGAGTAATAGCGATCTCCATTGACTGTACTCAACTTGCCTTCATCATCTCGGAAAAAGTACGGCCAATGACCCTTCCGAGATGAAAACGACAATTCTTCTGTACAGAATGGCCACTCTTGGAACATCAACAGCTCTTCGATTATCTAAATTCTACAATTTCGCTTATTAACAAAACCATTTGACCAAAAATCTGCCTTGCC
Source organism: Volucella inanis (assembly GCA_907269105.1). NCBI lineage: Eukaryota > Metazoa > Arthropoda > Insecta > Diptera > Syrphidae > Volucella > Volucella inanis. The sequence continues at coordinate 47,703,968 of OU026157.1, read as the reverse complement.
ACTGAAAATGATTTTTCGATAAAAATCCGGACCCTTCACCTCTAATAGAGCTCAATCAGTGAACGTTTAATGTCTGCAATGGGCATTTGGCGAAAGTGATTACTTAAATACGATTTTATATGGACGATAGCCAAGTCTTTTCCCAAAATACTTCAAAATAAATTCCACAGAGACGTTCGAGAAATGCGCAGATTGATTGCGTTATTGACTTACCAACTCACGTACAGCCGCAATATTCTCTTCACTACTATTGTTTCGATATCTCAGTGCAACGGCAACATTTTGAAATCAATAAGTCGATTCTTATTGTCCCATTAAATGTCAGTAGTTCATTTATCGGGACGATTACAACAGTCGAAAAATTTGTAAACGTGGTTGAAGCGTAAACCTTTCCATAACTTAATGTTGTACAATTTAAAAGACAGGACAGCAATATACACGCTTAAGTCTAACACAGCTGCAGGACCTAATGACATGACTGCCGAGCTTTTGCCTGACGGAGCTTACATCAACTCATCCTGGTTTTGAGGTGAAAGAAGACGAAACAATATCCGATGAATGGAATCCCAGCAATATTTGTCCGTTCCTATAGATGGGAGATCCACTTAACTCAACCAACCACAGGGGAATAAGGACCTTCAATATCGGAAATAAAAACATGTCTGCTTTTTTTATGTGAACACTTTTCGATCTATCGATCTAACTGGCTCTTATAAATGTGGTTTCAGTCCAGAAACTACACCATAGATAAAATTTTCACATCACGGCAGATCCTAAAAAAACGGGAGTTCCAAATCACACCACCTTTGGAATCCCCATTGACAGCATCTAAAGAGGGCCATGTCTAGTTTTGACATCCTTGCCAAGCTCATTTGACTAAGCGAGATAGTGATGGAGAATGCAGGCTGCTCCTTCAATATCAGAAAAGGACTAAAACTAGGGTATTTCTATGTCACGCGTTTTCTTCAACATTGTTCTTGAAAGTATTATATGAAATTCACAAGTCAACTCTAGACGCACCATCTATCAAAAGTCTGTTCTATCGCATAATCGGACGACATTGACGTAATATGAAGAACACTGCCAGCAGTCAATGGACCATTTTCTTATTGAAACAGAAAGGAAATGTATGGGTAAAGCGGTTAACAAAGAAAAACCAAATGCTGTCCACAAAGAGTATAATACAACATTGATGCCTAGGACAAAACTTCACAAAACAAGGCACTTTATCTAACTCCTCTCCACAATCCACTCCGACAATTACACCAACAAGGAAATCATGCAAAGAATCACCTAATCGCTGCTTTTTTTTGGGCTTAGAAGGCAATTGAGCAGTTAAGGCTTCTCTCGAGCAACCAAAAAGACATTTTACACCATCCCAGTCTGCTTTTATCGCGCAATAGCTCTAACACTAGTGAAATGCAGATAAAAATGCAAATGAAAATTTTCGGTCCCATCTGCACCAATGAAGATTAGAGGAGACACTTTACCTAATAGCAAACTGTCAGAAAAACTTGATTAACTCAACTTAGATGGATGGGTCACCTTGAGTTCATGGATATCATTATTGAACATCCCTCGATTATTGAACCCTTAAAGGTCGAGTTCCATCATTAATAGTAGATAAGTAGCAAACGAGAGGCTACTGAAGAGATCAGCACCAACTACATATGCAAACGTGCATCTAAAGAATGTTTATTAAATAAAAAGTTTCAGATAAGGATTACTATCAAGCTAGCTGCCATTTTCGGTATCAATGTTGTTCGTTTTCAGTAAAGTCTTGCAATTCGTCATAGATAGATTAAACCTCAACAACAGGACAATATTATATCTAAAATCAGTGTATAGTTACACACACACTTATCGAGCACTTCGTCAAATTTATGCACGGAATAGTCGTGCAATTCAGGAATAAGTGCATTCAGAAGAAAATGCCTAAAATCTGAGAAATTTCTTGCCTTGACAGCTTTAAGCAGAATGTACATATACTTCCTCTGCAAGCAAGCAGTGAATGGCTGAGTCTTTTCTGGTTAATTCGTCATATTGTTCTTTTCCGAAGATTTTGCTGTGATATTGTTCGAGGAATTAAATCAGAACTACGTTCTACGTCTACGAAGACCATGTTTCGAAAAAGCTTGTTTTTCAGTGAGTATGACTATACCTACTCGTATATCTCATTGGAATTATACTTACGTGTAGATCGATTTAATGACTTCTTGAATGGCAAGCAATTCCGCTTGATATACTAGCTTTATTTGCAAGTCTAAACGATCTAAGGTGTTTTAAAATTCCAAAAATACAGAAGTACCCATCTATCTTTGTTGAATCGAAGTCCCTAGTTGTGACATTTAATACGGGAGCTGCATATTATTTTCTGTTTAGGTGACCGTGTCTCAAGTAATACTGTATTGGCTTCCAAACCATACTGTGCGGGATTCAATACCAGCCGCGCGTTAGATGAGTGGTTGCCTAAAATACACCAACAAATCCAATCACACTATTAAGTTAGTCTCGCTATTAATTGTTGTTGCCTATTGAGCGAAATCAGTCATTATCCTGATGCTAACGGAAATATCCACTTAACTCTGATGCCATATAAGCACGATATCACCGCACAACTGCAAGGTTCTGAAAAAAAATGGTGTATCCTCCTACTTCTCTAGTTTTAGAGCCTGTTCAGAATCGCCCCAAACTTTCGTGACGGATCTCGTAATGATGTCTAAGAAGCTTCTGGGATAGTTTTGTTTTTTGTTAATGGCATTCGATTACTTAAGTGACGACGCCTTAAATAAATAAAACATTTGTCTAGTAGACTACCGACTTCTATCTTTTTTTACGAATTCGAAATGGGCCCACAACACCTCGCTCACAGTAACCTTATAACAATTGGGTTGTTCAACTAGTCATTTTGTTTGTTGTTTTTATTAAATATACGCACGTAATCAATGATGTATTGTCGAGTTTGTTTGATGACTTCCCACCATCTCTCGGGCAGCTTCATAGTACCTCTTTAATAAAACTTGCTTGCATACAACTATCTTTCTCCGCAAGAAACTCGGCATGGTGCCGCTTTGTAAAGTCTTTAAAAGAAAACGTTTTACCATTCAAGGAGTTTTGGAAGGAATGAAGTAAGTAGAAGTCTGACAGCAAATTCTAAAGTATGCGGTGGATGTGGCAATACATCCCAACCAAGCTGGAGCAATTTTGTTGTTGATCAATTTAGAACGTTTCTGTACCATGGCATCACTTAATTTCTATATATGCTAATAGTAGACATCGGAATTAATCATTTTGTTCTTTGGAAGCAGCTTATAGAAGACCGTCCCCTTCCAATCCCACCAGGTTAACAGCATCACCTTCATCTGACGGATGTCCGCCTTTGCTTGCCTTTCCGTTGCTTCATCTCACCTACTTCAAATTTTTTTCGGCTGACATTGTTGTAGACGATCCATTTTTCGTTGTCCGTGATCGTACGCTTCAAGAACGGATCGTTTTCTTCGCGTCTATGCGCTTCGTTAGATGAATTTTTTCAACTCATGCGATATAGATATAAGAAATATAGCAATGTTCATCGCAGTCAGTCCTCGCCGTGTGCTATAATTTTTTTATTTTTTGATAAATTTTATTGTGCCAAAGCAAGAAATGTTGGAAAATACATCAATTTTCAAATTGTATCAGTAGTTTTCAATATTGCCTTGAGACGGCCGAAGAAAGCATCGCTCGCTGCACGCAAGTGGCTCTTCGGTATTTTGGCCCATTCATGGTGAAGTGTTTGTTTGAGCTGGTCCAAACTTTGGTATTTTATATTTTTTCGCCTTCAAAATATCCAACGGATTTACATCGGGTAAGTTTGCAATCCATTGTGTCGAAGAAGTGAAGTGTGGAACATTGTTTTTTAACCAATCTTGGTTGACGCGCGCTTTGTGATGCGGTGTCGAGTCTTGTTGATATGCCCACAGTCTCCGACCGAAAAGATTGTTTGCCCAAATCTTCAATACTGCCTCTAAGACAGTTTCACGGTATTCGATTTCATTAATTTTGACGCCACGGTCCAAAAACACGATCGGAGAGCGACCATCTGCTGTTAAAGCGGCCCAAACCATCACCATCGGTGCTGCCTGCTTTCTGGTGACCGTCCGAAGGTGTAAATTTTCGAAGGACTTCTCTGGCAAGTAAACTCGGTCATTTTGTTTGTTGGCATATTGCTCGATAACAAAAGGCGATTCATCGGAAAAAACCAAATTCGGCAACTCACCACTTTCGTGCAAGCGTAGCAACTCTTTCGCTCTTTCGACTCTAACTTTTTTCTTTCACGGTGTAAGATCGTGTGCTTTTTGGAACTTCAATGGCTTGAGCCCAAGCTCATTTTTCAGTATGTGTTGCATCCGTTCCAACGATATGTTGAGCTCACGAGCCATTTTTCTTCCAATTCGACGCGGATTTCGCTCAATTCGAGCCTTCACTTTCCGAACCATTTCTGCCCATGTTGCTGTTTTTTTATGACCACCTCCATGGCGTTTTGCAACGCTGCCAGTATCACGGTAACGATCTTTGGTTCGAGACACAAATGATTTATCCACATTGAGGTGCTGGAGGGCTCTAACGATAGCTACTTATGGTTTTCCAGCCAAATATAAAGCAATCACACTATCACATTTGAATTCCATCGCGGATAAAAATTTTTCAACACAACTGAGATGCAAATCGTCTAAAGGGCTTGTAAATAATAAAATTTGAGCTCACAGTAATGAACGTTTTGGAAATTATAGCAGTCTGAAGTTAGTTGCAGTTCGAGTCAGTCAGGGTGTAAATTCTGCGGTGAATGTCTTCTCTCGATTACGAGGTCCTCTTTGGGCTTATAGATCTTGATTGCCTGTTGTCAGTAAGACATGAAATTTTAGCACTTAGTGCCGAAAAATTCGATTAATAATGCAGCAGTTACAACTTTGAGCAAATTGAGCTTAGGCTTTCCAATATTTTTAGAGCCTTAGTCAAGAACTTTGAACAGAGTAGGGGTCATCTTAGGTTTACTAGCCATTAGCGCACTGGGCAGCTAGAATATCTTTCGTATTAATGTATAGAAGTCCCCTAAGGACCGCATGACCGCATTCTTATGACTCATTACTAAATCACCCATCCATATGCAAAACAATTCCTGCTTTTAACGTTAGCTTTGCTAATTGCGAACAATGTCAGCCAACAGACCTTCCCCAACTCAATTCACATGACAACAAAAAGAAAAAAAAAAAACAATAACAAAACTGTCAAAAAATATCATCACAGGAGTGCAAGTTTATAACATGCAACATGCAAAGACTCAATCAAAAATGTATTTCCATCAGCAGAATTAAAGCCAGTGATAGCATCTGTCGAGAGAAGTTCCAAGCCCCATCATCACAAAACCCAGACAACCAGACTCCCGGTAGACGTGGTGTCGCGGCTCAAAAACGAAATAAACAAAAAAACGTTGAAACAAAAATAAAAAAAAAAACCTGAAAACACAAAACAGCCCCTTCGCACACTTGCAATTTGTTAGCTTCGGTTGAGTGTCAGTGTCTCTTAAGAAAATTACGACCAACAAAACACACACAGAAACAACAGCGACAACAAAAAATTTTCAACCCAAAACAAAACCAGAAACTCCGAATGAAACGCAAAGTGCATTGCAACTAACGTACGAGTATGTATATAATTTCACACTCTGCGCTTCTTATGCCAAATGAATTATTGCCGGGAATCACGCGAAATTTCTCCGTCACTAACACCCGCGAAGAGCTACGATCGCTGTGCAGCACTGCCGTTGCGCGAGAACGCGCGAGAAGCAATAAAACAAAATTAAGAAACGAAACGAAACGAGAAATGAATGAAAGAATGTGAAGATTGAAACAGAAAAGTTAAAGCTGGAAACGCCATGCCATGCCATGCCACGCAGTTGCGCATGCTCACAAGGTGAACTACGATTTCGTATTCCACCACTCTGTCATCGTTCTGGGTCGTCTCCCCTTTGGCCATAAAATCCTAGTTATGTGTACGTTAGTTTAATTTTAATTTTATTTACTCATGACGAGGCCTTATTTGAATTGGGCCACGAATATGGGTACTCAAAACAATGACATTTAATTACGTGCCGCTTACGTTGACGAAGAGTGACTTTGGTGATGACATTTTTATAATGGTGTCCTTGTCTTCTATGTCATAGAAGATAGACCTCAGTAGACAAGTTGTACACGAGTATGTTACCAGGTCGGTACTTCAACCCAGACTTTTCAAAGATGGACCAGGTCAGACTAGGGAACTCGTCTATCTGGACTTAGTTAATGAAAACTTAGATGGAGGTTAGGTTCATAAATACGATATACAACGAAAAAGAGACATTGAAAAAAGAGTCTGTCTTGGAAGAGGAAGGTGTTAACTCGATGTAATCGATACGTCTATGATTATCACCTCATATCGTAATAAAGCGAATAGTGACTCGGTCTGTAAGCTGCCCTTAAGGACAAGTGGAAGTGTCCGATTGTAATATAGTATTAACCATTAACATATGTCGTTAAATTATGAGTCTGACTGTCACATTCTTATCCACCGCGAATTACTTGACAACTACCACTGCACTAAACATAACAGATACGAGTACAACCGGATGCCGGTTCTGTATCAGCATGAAAACTCTTCCGCTGTAGTGGAATGAAGACCTCACTTATTTAAGAAGGCTAATAAGGGAGTACTGACAGCCGTTCAAAATATGTAAAAAATCAAAACAATCAACCAAGTTACAGGTCGTAGAAGATTTTAGTGTTTAAAACACTACAACGTATCCTAGACATTCACATAACGACAAGTCTGGTTAGGCCAATCTTATGCTAATCAACAGGAACAGATTTGTAAAGAGTAGTTCAAACAATTTAGAGATAATTCGAACATCCCTCATAACAGCTAGCTACTTTCCCATTCATAGAGGGTGTCTAAACTGAATCTATCCAAAAGTCATTCAGGTCTCACTTCTCACTTCTCTCACAGAATCTTGTCAGAATTGTTTTAGCTACTTAATGTGGCTTTAGCGTAAGCCCAAACGAAACTGATACCAGAATTGGCACCAAAATATCAACAATCAAACTTCTCCGTTTAAATAACCAATACGAGGTGTATTCATTTGTGTATTTTTTTTTTTGCTGTGTTGGTACACATGTCCTGAACATATGTTCATAGTTTCAAGTATATAGCACACTTAGTTTGTTTTTGACAGATAGATAGATAGATAGACAGATTTGCATCAAATTTTGTGTAAAAAATGGAATCAAGTACTCTAAAACACGTGAAATGTGAGTGAAACGTGAGTCTGCTCTAAGTAAAAAAAATGTTTAAAAGTGGTACAACCTCTTCCAAGATGGCCGAGAAGATGCCAATTACAAACTTCGTAAATCAGGTACCCAGGACATCAACAAAAGATGATAACCTCGAAGCTGTGATTTTTGGAAAATCGTCGAATTACCGTAAGAGAAGTTGCTGAGGATGTTGGCATATCGGTCGGCTCGTGTCATGCAGTTTTTCAAATGTTTTGGTCATGAGACGTTTGTTAGTCACCTTACTTTTTGAACATATTCTACCATTAGGCTCAAGTTGTGGAAGTAAAATATACATATAGTACCGGATGTGAAGAGCCATGATAGGTTCTATTTCCCACATACGGGTCTCTGAAATGATGGCTCGCTTAAGCAAAATCATTTAAACAAGAACTTGGAATAGTTCAAATGACAGCTGGAAAAGTTACCACAGGAGCCCTACGGTCATGCTCAACTGAATCATTCAATGTGATATTCAATCATCTTCCCATGATCTGCATATGAAAATAATTTTACCATGTGACTCAGTAAGACTAAAAGAGTCTTGCTATTCTAGCTATATTTTCTATCCAGCACTTCCTGTACAACACCTAATCTTACTTTACAGACACTGTTTTCTAAAATGACTTCACAGTTCACAGGGCGGTAATTTCCAGACTTGAATGTATCCAATTTTTTCCACAACACCAATCCATCCAGCGTAGTCCAGGCAGAATGCTGGCAATCAAGGAAGCTTCTCAGTTTTTCGCAAGCAAATCGACAGACACAAAACCTTGATACGAGAGTGGATCAATAAGTCCGTGACTTTTAGAGTAAAAGATAGTTTTTTTTCAGTAAAAAAAAACCTTTTAATCTCAGAATACTAAAGTCATGCTCAATCCGGCGAATATGCGGAAGCAATGGAATTTCGCTACGTATGCACCTGTGTATTTCCTTTCTTCCTGGTCAGATGCTGTCGTTGTAAGTTGACCGTCTTTCCCTTTTAAAGGTAATCGGTCTGGATTATGCCGCAAGCATCCGAAAATACTGTCATCATGATATTGTTGTCCGATAGACCCACCTTGGTCTTTTTTTAGCCGTGCAGCGCAAGGGAAATCCACTTTTTTGACTGTGGTGGACCCATCTTTTGTCCAGTTGAACATAGTCAATCGTCAAACGTGCCAATTGGCACACGAAATTAATTTTTTTCCATTTTCGCAAACTAAATGGCGCAGGTTGCTTAGAATTTGGCTGTAGTTTACTGGAGCAGTTCTAGTTTTCAAGTTAGAATGAGGCAAATTCAAATGTACAAACTTATCGGTCCACCCTCGCATTTTTGCCGACAACTAGGTCGCAATTAACACAACGTTCTCGATTGAATCACGATTACCTCAAAGATTGCTGATAATTGTTAGAGTGTCCAGGGTTGGACCAGTAATCAGCTCAAAATCATAAAATTTAGCTAAGGGAGTATAGAGGGGAAAGAAAGAGCCGAAAAAGTAACCAGGCGGGTCTCGACACATGTGGAATTAACAGTGTAAAAGTCTTAATGTCTTGGATGTCCGCCAATGTCCAAAGTTAGATATCGCGCACTAGAAAAACTATTAATTTATGACGTTTGCGGCATCTAAGGCAGAAGATACTATAGATACGATGATTTAGACTTTCTCAACCCCACATTGTGGTTTCAGACTTAATTTCTCATGAGGTCTCGTACGTCTTTAATTTGATGTCAATTTTGGCCAGCAGTTAGGGGGATACTATGTTAACCGCCTTCAGTTCTGTAGACGAAATTGGCAGAATTTCTTTTCGGCATGAGAGTACCAAATAAAGCGAGCTCTTTCTTTTACGGTATATCCCTATACTGGATGGATTATAAGTTCTTTTAAGCAATTCAGGTGCATTCAATCGGTTTTTTTTTTGGCTGGCAAAGCCAATAAATTCTGAGAAAGATCTTCAATTGATGATCATTATGCGAGGTTACCCAATGATAGGAAGCTTCTTATTCTTGTCAACCCGTTGTATAGTTTAATACTTAGAACCCGTCAAGGTCTTAGTCGCTAAAATTACACCATGTACATAGATGTGAACAGTTGCTAAGAAGATCGCAATTTTTCGATCCACTTACAACATAAAGTAAATTTAATAGCACTAAACGTATTTTTATGTTCTTGTAAGAGGGGCGAATAAGGACCACCCGAACAAATAAATTTCAAACAATCCTCAAACCAGTTGCCTTCTCTTCTTGGTAGGACCAGATCTTTTTTTTCTAAAATATCAATTCAAGTTGAGTAATTTGGCGCGCACTGTAATGATTAACAATCTAAACAGGTAGTCTCTCTCTTATTCTGAAATAAAAATAGTATCCTGTGGATAGATATCTTTTGTCAAACTCCAGAGTAGTGAATTATAATTCATGACGAGATCGATTATTGCCATCCTTTGTGTGAATAGACAGTCGGATGTCTAGCAAAGCCTTGGCAATTGTTCGTCGTCATTCGATTTACGAGATATTCTTTAAAATTTGTTACGATTTTTTTTTTATTGGGACACACCACTTGCAAGGATATTAAAAGAGAGAGAATTAGAGGAGGAAAATAAGAAAAAAAAAAAGAAAAAAAGAAAAGGACCTGCTTAGTTTTGCGCAAGATACGCAAGATGCAGTTCCCACACTGCCATTACTCGTACACATGAAAGAAAATTCAACGTTTGGGGAAGGGAGGATATTTGTGTTCTTTTCAAATATTTTTGCGGTATATCCACCTGGACTAGAAGGACACTTTCCCTTTTTTTCATCATCCCAATGCAATCTAAAGCGAGATTTATGGGTTATTTACCCGCACACATAGTACACACACTATACAGCGACACTATCTTTGTTTGGCAGGTAATTGCGATGGTGAGTTTGATTGTTACGATGACACAATACAATTGCCGAAAAAGTCGGTGTAGAATAAAAGTCAGGAAAAGGTTCAATTAAAATCGAATCGTAATTCGGGTGAAATCTTTACGACGACGATGATGATGATGATGAGTAGGGCTTGTTGCAGCAGTTGTATGCAACAAGTGACAAGTGATCATAGTGATGAAGAATGACAAATCAAAAAGGAGTTTCAGCAGGCTATTTTAGTGATCTCTAAGAAGTTTGTTTTACAAGCGGATTATAGGATTAGTTTAGCCGGAAGGTTTAAATCAGGGTCTAGAAAAAACAATTGAATGCACCTTAAAATTCGTTGGTCTTCAAAAGATTCTAGTGTCGGGAGATTCTGCAGATCGAAAGGTGCTAGGTCATATAGACCAGGGATTGAATTTTTCTAGTTGTACCTTATCGACTTAGTTGACCTTGATACATTGACTGAAGTTCTCATAACTTGGTGGCGCATCACCTGTTTTCTTGGAATACCTCAGGGCTGGCTTTCAGTGTTTACATATATATTTGGATTACGGTCTTTGCATATGCTTGCTTTATGCTTCACTATTTTATTGAATGAGTCTTGACACTTGACTTATGGTGATTTACAGTAATTAAAATGCTTCATACACCTCTGGCCTTTATAGGATGTATAGTGTAGATCATTAACTTTTCCAAATGCAGTAGCCACTGCTGATGGTTAAGTTGTATGATTTTAGACAATAGAGAGCTTTTCCTGAGAAGGCCAGAATTTATTACTATGAAGGACCCTTACGTGTTATGCAAGACATTTTCTTTTGACAAATTCCTTGGAACGTTCACTATTTGTGGAATAAAGAGTCAGTACCGTCAGGCATACCCTGAGTTTCTGGCCTCAATTTATCTATAAGTCATCTGAGGGATTAAACCATTCGAAGCCTTCATTCACTTCGTTATGTTACCAACGAACAAAAGTGTTCATGTTGCTCTGATTTCACAGCTTAAAATTTTTTGTCACAATAACGTGACGAGTTTCGTAGTTTCTGTTATCTTCATTTCAAATTTGCTGTGGTTCAAATGTAGTTACTCTCTTCGCTGCACTCAAAAAAAAATTCTTTGATGTAAGGCTTTCTTATGCTGGAATTCGTGGTAATTGTACTGGTGCCAGTAAGTAATTTTTGTGTTTAGTTTCACTATCATGTTTGTCCTATCCCCCTTGCCGTCTAAAATGATAAGTGAGCGTTCGAACAGTAGCATAATGCTGGCCTACCCTGTCATAGGGCTCACAAGTCACAAGAGATAAAAAATTGACGCACCAGGCAACAACCTCGGATAAGAACGGATTTACTGGATTTCGCCGAACACTGGCGAAGATCCTCGACTGCTACAAAGCAGATATAGCCGCCATACAAGAAGTGCGATGGGATGAAGTAGACAGCGGATGAACAATTTTGGTATACACATACAATGGAGGATGTTACAGGCAACCAGCTTGACAAAGGTAGTAGTCACAGCCCTAATATCGATGCAGATTCGGCGTCAGAGGAATGCTAAGGGAACATGTCTTGAGCTTCAGACATGTAAGCGGACGCCTGACGACGGTTCGCATAACGGTTTAATTCGCCCACATAAGCCTTATAAAAGAAAAGTAGCCCCTCGAGCCCCTCTAAAAAACCTTGGAGCCCTTAACATGAATATAAATATGAAAAAATGTCACTGCTACACATTTGAAGCGGTGAACGATTTCATATACAGATCTTAGGCTACACTATTTAAGCTGACAACGATATTAACACAGAACTCCTCCGAAGAACTCTTTTGTGAAAGTCGCTGCTATTTTGCGCTGTGAAGGTAATTGAGTACCAAAACCTTATAGAGAACTTCCAGTGTTAATATTGACATAGTTTCTGCATTAAGATGCCGAAGTATAAGCTCTTACGTGTCTGCTTTGAATCAAAGCTGTGTGTACATATGTAGCTATAGTACTGATGGGTGACAGACATTTTCTCAATATGACCGTAAAGCCGAAAACTGGCCAATGTTCTACGGTGGGTTCCAAATATGTAGTGGAACTCACAACGCACATCATAATCTATATCACTACCCTTACGTTAGATAGCTCTCACCTGACAACCAACCAGAATGTGGTGAGCAGTATAAGACTACAATACAACCCATACAAACCAAAGGATGTAGTTTCATACGGCAATCTGCAAATACATGTAATTTAAAGCAGAACAAAGCCTCAGAATCTTAAGGATTTTTACGGTCAAATATCAGCCAGAATACCTCACGTGTATTTGACTAAAATAGTAGAAGACCACCAACGTCTCTGTAACATCTAGGAAAACTATGCAAAATCAGCCAGCCATGGTCACATTTTAATCGGACCCACTCTGAACCTAATCATTCACTTATTCCCCATATGGAAAAGCCAAACCTACTCCCTTTCATGGGAAACCACGTTTCAACTAACCCCTCCGACTAAATAAAATGCAAAAAATAAATCAAAAGTTGAAATGTCCATTGCTGCAACTTCAACAAATCAATCAAACGATGCAAATGACATCAGCCCAGCACATTTGCAAAGGCCATACGAACACTGGCTATGCGCAATCACTAAATCCCACGTTGAGGTAGGCTGCAGAGTTCCCAACATAGCATTTCCATAAGCAATCTCAATGGCCACTAGGGTATGGGGTATGCAAAAGGTAACTGCAACTTGCAAATTCATTCATGCATGGGCTTTCGCATTCAAAAATCTCTGGCTGGCTTAGGAATAAAAAAAAAAAAAAAAAAACAGCCTCCGCACCAAAAACGGTCAAACCTATCACCGGCCGTTCACATTTCCATATTCTCTCGTCGTTGTTCTCGTCATCGTTGTCGTGTTCCAGGTCGGCTGGCTTTCCGAATGCCTTTCAACATTCACCTAATTTGGGATGTCTCCATCACTGCTGGCGATTGTTTTTATTTTGTTGAACTTCTCCAGAACCAAAACATGTCAAAAGACTCTAATTTTAGAGAACCTAGCTCTCAAACTCCAGATGACAATATTCTGGAATCGCTAATTGAAAATTTGTTTTTCAAAAATCCTTTCGCGTGAAGATCAAATTTCAAATTTCCCATTAGACAAGGATGGTGTGTTCGATTTTCATCTGCAAATTGTCCTGACACATTCCAAAAATAACTACTCAGCACGAGGCGTGGTGTAGACATGTGATGCTATCGGAATGCCTTTATTAACCCGAGCAGATTCACTTTTCATTGTGCAGCATGTTCGTAAGCGTAACCCATTTCGGTTATTGATGTTGTACTATGTACATACACACATATATATGTATCCCTTCTATGTGTCCTTGTGCAAAGCGATGCGTTCGAAATCAGAAAACAATTTGAAGGTGAAAGGAACAAATATAACCGTTTTTCAGCGTTGTTGTAACCCTTGGAAATGCGTGCTAGATGCGTGCTACTATATCTGCGCACACGCACCCATTCCTTTTATTTTCACCATCATTCAGATGCCGTTAGTTACACTTTCGATAGAAATCGTAACCGGGAAAGTGGGAAAAAAATAAAAATAAAATCAAGGTGTTCACTTTTGGAATGCAGGGATATCCTTTCGTTTTGTTTGAGTAACTTCGACGACGACGACGACGACGACCCTTTTATGTAATGCTGGGCACACTGTGTCGCGCACGTGACGCGAATAAAAGGGTGCTCTTGGCATTGGTGATCATAGCTGCTTGTTTGATCACATTCAACGATCAGTTGCGATCAGTTGAAGAATAAAACAAAAAAAAAAAAACAAAAAAAAAAAAAACGGGATCTACCAGTTTAGGTTTTAAATAGAGAGTAAATAATAGAGATAGGCACACGCTACCGTTTGTTGTTTACTCTTTTCTCTCATTGGTTAGGACAGTTGTGAAAGGGAGAGAATCCCAGTTATGCTTGTGGCACAAGTCAAACCGGAATAAAAGAAGTCCCAAAAAGTGTAGCTTAGATGTGGTAGATACATAGATGCTTTTGCTTTCCTAGTTTGGTAATGTCTTTTCCACTTTTCGTACGACTACATAAGGGCAAATGTCCTGTAGTTCGATTCTGTGCTTTGATTGCCTTGCTGACTTGATCTTATATTTATTTTTGTGTGAATACACATCGTTGTCCTTTTTAAAATACTGTGATCATTCATCAATAACGTTTTAGCCATCTTAAATTTATGTATAGTGGCCTCGATATATCATCAATCATTAAGGAGCACGCCTGCTTGACCAAGAATTGTAGGCATTGCATAGCCTACTTCGCAATAACTTACTTCCCTTAACGTACAATAATCTTTATAGGCTCCTGACCTATTCTATTGTGGGGCTCCTTGTTTAAGGATTTCGTCAGAAATCTGTCAGAAAGATACGTAGGTACATCGACATTGTTCGTTGTCGTTATGGTCGGTGTCTATGTATGCTGGCTTCAGACTGTCTAACGAAATCATAGAAGGCTTCTCTCGAATCTCCAGTATGACAAATTTGTCGTGGGGTTTTCTTATCTTAAAGGGTAACTCATATGGCGGAACTATCGTTGCGAACGAATGCGTGGGATGATGTTTGTTAGCCTTGGTAAACGAACGGGCGCTGCTTCGTGTAACAGGGGTGTCTGCTGAGGCCTCGACGGCGCATCATGTTTCAGAGGTCTTTGATGAATTCGGTTTGCAAGCGATTGCCGAACGTTGGTGGCAATAAATGAGCCTAAGGGTTGTGCCGTATACTAACTTCGCCGGGGTGACGTTAATGTCTTCATTCAGAGTTGCCCGGAAACCCAGCAGTATGAGTGGTAAGCACTTGACCTATTCCGTGGAATTTTTGCAATCGATTGCCGCCTTCAGCGTCCGGTGAAAGCGCTCCGAAAAACTTACATAGTTCCGTAAAGACGGATCTGATGTGATTTGCAAGCGATACAGCCGTTGGCAAGGGCACTAGTACAATTGACTGCGGCATGTCAACCATAGTGTATGCTTCTGGCCATCATCGATGACCGGCTAGACGAAGCAGTACCCCTCGGAGAGTGGGAATGGTCCTAAAATGTCAATGTTGCTATTGGCAAAGCGTTCGTCGGGGGTAGCATAGCGTTGGAGTTAGGTTCTCGAGTGGCGATATACTTTAATCCGTTGGCATGGAATGCATGTATTTGCAAATTTTTGAGCAATGTTGGCGAATGTTAGGCCAGATGAAAAGTTCGGTTATAAGTTGCGCTGTGGCCCGATGATCTGGATGCGAAAGGTTATGTGTTGCGTCAAAGAACGCCTTGTGTAGATCCTTTATGATGAATGGTCGGACACGGTTGCGCGACACATCAAAATAAATGGGATTGCTTAAATGAGGAAAGGAAAACAATGTTAGTTGCATCGAGCGCATAGGGTTACCTTCAAGTAGCATCTGAAGTATTGTTAGTTTTTCATAGAAACTTTATTGCATCGATGCGCAACACAAATCTGCTGTGTGGTTATCCTCCCCCATACCATCGGATTTTGGTGGTAAATTCGCTGATGAACGAAAGGTAATTCGTTTGTCGCGGCGAGGATATCTCTGGTCGTTGCTTGAAAGCGAATATGAGCGGTCCGCTTACAAGTCCTGAAAATGACGTACGGTCAAGTACATTGCAGTGAGTTCTCTATCGTACGTGGAATGGCGCTGTTGCATCGAGGAGAATTTCTTTGAAAAGTAGCTCAGTGGCTCTGGTAAGGTTTTGATTATTTGGTGCAAAGCAGCACCTGCTGCTAAGTTCGATGCATCCGTGACAAGGCTTAACTCTGATTCCGATACGGGGTGCGACAGACGCACTGCTTGGGCGGGAAGTTGGTGGCAGTTAGCAGAGGCTTCATCTGTAGACTGTGTTCAGTTGAGGTGAGTCTTATCGCTCTTCCGATTGCCTGAGACCATTGCTAAAAGTGGAATTTCAGCGGCGGCTGCATGAGGAATGAACTTACGATAAAAGTTGATTTTTGCAATGAATCTTTTTATCTGTTTTACGGTATCTGGTCGCTTAATACGTTTGATTGCGTTGACTCGTGACGGAAGAGGACCTAAGCCTTCTAAAGAGATGACCAATGAATTCAAACTCCGGCTGTCCACAGACACACTTTGCGTCGTTGATTGCCAAGTTGTGAGTTACGAGTTAAGCCCTTCACTTTAGTGTTGGCGATGTTAAGCGATGTTTGATGATGCGTTGCATCGACTAAAATCGATCCCCCGTAGCACCTCGTGACTCAACCGCTGAAGGGTTTGGGCTGCGTTACGAAGCCGATACGTCAGGTGGGTGAATTCATACAGGCTAAAGGGCATGATGACGGCATGTCATCTGGATTAATCGGAACCTTTTGAAAAGCTTTTTGCAAATATGTTTTCTCAAAAATATAGACCTCGCAGGATGTTGGCGAAGTTGTGAGGGAATGGGTAGCTACGACAGGGTAGCTGATTACATTGAGACTCCTGTAGCCGCCGCAGGGCTTCCAAGAACCCTCTGCTTTATGGACTATGTGGAGAGGGCTCGACCAAATCGGCTTTGATGGTCGTCAAAACTCTGCGAGCATGATCTGCCACAGCGTGTACGGGATTTTAGCAAAGTCATGATTGTTGTCGCGATGACGATGTGAGTGGCAATCGATGAAAGCGGCATGATGGACAGAAATTATTTGCCGTGTTGTCGAAATTGCGATGGAACCAACATCTGGATGGAATCTGGATGGATTGCTCTCGTCTGCGCTGGTTGAAGATACGAGGCTGAGCAAGTCACGGTGGCGTTCGAATACGGGGTCGTGATGATTTTTGCTAGGGCTGCTGCGTTAACAGTTTGGAGACTTCTGGAGAAAATTAAACGACTTCGGATGAGGTAGAGGGAGCATTTTCAGCTTGGCAGTCGACGGATGTGTGAGTCAATGTGATGAGCACTACTGCATTTATTTCTCGGAGCTCGATGTTTTTCATGAAATGACTTCTTGTCGCCGAGGGGCATATCGTGGAACACGCGTCGAAGTCTTTTTTGCTGACTGTTAGCAAAGTAATCGGTGAGTTGTGTGCGAATATATTCGATTTTTCGCGTTCTGGAGCCACGTCGATTGATTAGTCGGAGTTTAGTGATGCAAGCGGTAATTAATTGTGTATTCCTGATGCCATCGGAGGCGAGCGTAGTAGTTTGCAGCCACATCACCTGATTTACAGTAAATACGTAGTTACGACAGTTCAGGAATTCAGGAACATCTTATCATAGCATTGGATGCAAGTTCTAATTTTCTAAAAGATAGCGAATCAAGAGATCAATAACTTACTTAAGGTGGCGCTACAGTGCGGGGTAGATCTTGGCCTCAACAGCTCGATCTTTAGGTAGCTGCCTTCAGTTTCGCACGGTAAGTTGGCTAAGGTGTCCTTCCACTTGTGTGCGTCTTCCGTTGCGGTCTTCCTCTACTGCGCTATCTCTCAGTGGCAAATTCGAAAACTTTTCGGACCGGAGCATTGGTGGTTAGTAGTTGGATCTTTACTTTTCTGGCTAAGTCGATGTCGCTGTACAGCCCGTAGCTGTACTGTTGGTCGTTGTATCTCCTCTTCCACTTACCGTCTACTCATATATATCATAGATGGGACCGAAAATCACCCAAAGAGCAGGACTGTGAATATTAAGATCTAAGGCTAGTAAATTGCCTTCCTAGTCCAAAGAAGCAGCGATCTACAAGAGTTATTCTTCGTTTGATCTCAACGCTAGTGTCGTTGTCTGAATTGATAGCGGAGCCTAGGGAGACAAAGTTCCTACTTGCCTTAAAATTATATCTGTCGAAGGTGACGTTCTGTCCAAGACTTCGGTGTTGGGTGTTCTTTCTATTTGATGGTATATACTAGATCTTGCCCTCGTTGACCGTTAAACTCATCTTCGCAGGTTTCGCCACAATATGTGGGTAATTGAACGGACTTTTGAAAGAGTTTGCCTCTTGTGTTGGCGTATGAGTTCTACACTATTCTAATGACAGTGCATCGCATTGTTTAAATTCTTTTTTGACATCGGTGCCTCGGTAGGTTCTTTACCAACTTTAATGGAGAAGTGTGCATTCTCCATCGTCATCCTGCACAAGCGAACGAATTTGGAAGTGATGACGAAACTAGACATTGATCTGTATAGCTCGTTTTTACAGAAGCTATCATATGCATCTATTGTATGAATACGAGTAAATGAATCGCTGAATAGGTGGTGTGTATCGACTTGGAGATCATGGGTTTTTTTCCAAGATCTGGTGGACTTTCCTGTCCTAAGCCCACACTGATGTGAACCAATCAGGCTGTTGATGAAAGGTCCATTCTACTTGACAGCGGTATTTGGTTCATCGTCGTCCATATACTCGTACATTCTCCAGAAATGCTCTTTTCAAATCATCTGCATCGACTACGACTCTACTACGATTTTCGTTTGTTCGTCTCTACAGGCTTTAGTTAGTTAGGGGCTTGTGTCCGTGGCATGTATTTTTTACTTTTTGGTAGGAGTTCTGAATCTCATCCCTGAAGTAGCATCTATCAATTTCCTCGACCGCGCGCTTCTCATGCTCCTTGTTTTTCCTTCTGAGAAGACGGCGTTCGTCTCTCTTCTGCTCGTAGAGCTCGTGTGCATGTCTATTCCTTTTATGTAGCGCCGCTTTGTATGCATCTTGCTTAACTACATGTGCTTGGCGGCACTCGTCGTTAAACCAGGGTTTTCGTTGTGATGGCCTAGTAAAAGCCAGTTCATCAGAGGCGGGAGAGTCAATTGGGAAAGGATTTAGCAATCTCTTGAGAGTACAGCCATCCGATGTCAAACTTCCTCACAGTATTAGCTTGTTTTTGCAGTGTTCGGAATATCCGCAACCTTATCTTGGCTGTAGTCGATTTTAGTCCCTCGAAAGACACGGACATCCATAATATAATATCCTGCATTGAGTATTGTTGTTGAAAGACGAGAATTCCTTAATACTCTTACATAATCCACGCTACCTGGTCAGCTTGTATTAGCAGCATAGAAAGATCGACCCGGTCTAAAAACCTTCATTGTATTCAATGCATATTTTCTATGATGATTTTGAAGAGTGAGTCGTAGAGGAACTTTTGACATCGACCGGACTACGTTCCACGCAGTTCGTCATACACACACACACGTCTCTCTGGCGCATTTTTGTGAAAGATGTTTCCTTGCAAAGTAGAGCTGGGTGTATTGACTGTAAATTGCGTCTACTGTACACTTCAGCCCTCCCAAATCTCAAACAAAAATTAGCGAACCTGGTACACTGAAAATTCGCGAGTAATACATGAAGAGCCATTACATCCAGTCAAAACCACTGAATGGTGTGCTGTTTATGTTAGAGGAGTCATTTTACCATTTTTTTTTTTTTTTTTGAAAACAGAACGTTTCAAGTGGATGATGAGCACTACAGAGCCTTGATCAATAAATTTTTCATTCCTCAACTGGATGAGTTGGGACTGGAGGACATGAGCCACAACTGAAGTTCTAAAGCAGGCGTTTCCCGGTCGTCTGATATCGCAAGTTTATGTGAACAAGCCACAAACTCTGACAGCCCTCAAGGTGAACATCCGTCTAGAAGTGGATAATCTATCGCCCGAAGTTTTGAAGAAAATTGAATGCTCATATAAACATATGATATACTATATACTATTCCAAGTATATAGCCCAGGAAAATAGCGTCGTAAGGTAAGTAAGTAAGGCTCACTTGAGCTACTAAAAGAAGTTGCCGATCTGTCTTTTTTGAAAGTTGGGACGTTAACTGCTCTAATTGTAACGTGGTCTATTTGTTTGATGTCCGCTGCTGATGAGATGACACCCTTTATAGTTTTAGGTCAAATGCTCAAGCGATTTATCTTCAACGACTAGGACAATCAACAAAACCCTTTTCATTGCAGTTTCGATCTCCGAGACTGTGTACAACTGCGTAATACTGTATTACGTTTATATTTCTTGTAATTTTCTGGAAGCTAGCCTTCAATTCCAATCAATCCACAGTTTTCCCGAAATGAAGCTCCTTCGTGTTGCTGGTGTAAGCTAAACAATGTACCATGAATCGATAACTTAATTCAACTTCTACAAAGTATCTCTCTGTATCTCAGATATCAGATATCTGTTTCAAATGAATAGGAGTACGACGGAGAAACTTGTTCGGCCATAGCAATTCGAGACGTACGATTTTTTATAAAAAAGAAATCCGAAGAAATTCTCAGAAGCCGTGAAGTAGAACTAACGTTCGTCCACAGAATTCCTTTAAGGACCAATGCGTTTCAGAATATGCTATTTCTTGGGTATCAAAGGCGTCAAGAATGCGTTTAAGCCATTGTGATAGTGCTTCTGTTGCCAATATCAGCCCTTGGCAATCCATTGCCTAACCCGCTGATTTATCTTCAATTCTTATGCCACCGAGCTTCTCCTTGATATATTGAAAGAATTTCACTACATGCTGCAGCTATATATTGTACAACATCGGAGCCGTGTTCGCGTTATAAGGTGTAATCCAATGGTTAGGTAGTAAGATGCTTCTAAATATACGAACTTGCATAGTAGACATACTGAACAAGATCCCAATAATAATTAACAGTCCAAGGAATAGTTACTGACCATAGATTTACTTAAAACAGGGGAAAATACAATGGCTCATTACTGATGCCAAATTTTACTAATTTTTTTTTTTTCTCAGAGCAAGCCAACTTATGTCAAAGTTTGGTATCTCTGGTATGCCTATATGAATTGCTTTATACCAAAACAATAGTAATAAAGCCTAAATGCTTGAGTTAAGGCTTAGTAATTCCGTAATTCCGTTGGCTCTAATTGAAACCAGTTCTATTGCTTCTTCGTCACTAAGCATACAATGCCAACCCCTCAAGGCAGTCGAATTCACGGTTTCTCCAAAGTCACCACATACAAATAAAATAATAAAATCATCACTACGAACAATTTCCAAATGCATGCGATCTGGTCCAATTGCTTCGATCTGACCATATGCAGTTAACACATGTTTACCTGAGCTGAAACCAATAAAAGTCTCTACTATCATCATCATCCTCGTACTATGTTAAGCTTATTACAACTTCATTTGCCACCATCAGTGGCATCCATGGCGGCACATATGGTTCATAATGGATCTTGAAAGTGGTGATTTGTTAATCAGAAAATAAAAAGAAAACACCAGCAACAACGAAAAAACTCAACACCAATTAATATGATACATGGCGTATGGCAATAAAACTAAAAACGCATTCTCCTTGCAAAAAAGTCGTAAATGTTCAACTCAGAAGATACACGAATATCTCGGAGTCGAACAAACGATTTCCAATTACTTTGGCGGCAACGCGCGCCCGTATGGTCATTGCTCACTTTTACAGCTCCAATCATTATTATCAGTTCGAGATTAATTATCCTACCGTCGAAGCGATGCTTGAACAAAAGTCCGTCCGACATAATGGGCATATGTTCAAGGTAATAAATTTTCCAGGCCAACTGAGTCTTTGGGATGCACGGATGAAGTCCAAGTCCAAGTCGCAGTTTAACCTGACAGTGTAACATAAGACGCTGCTGGGAGAGCCTGATACCAGGCTCTGTTGCCACTGTGCGAACCCAATTTTGCATTCGCGTGAATTTGCATAAGTTAATCAGAGGTGCAATCGGAAGGGCACTAGTGTCCAGATGGAGGGCATCCAATAATACGGAGTAGGCATACAAATGTCTTTGATATTAAAGGGACAAGCGGGATCAATTTTGCATGGTGCTTAGCCAAGCGCAACGCAATGGACAGGGTGATTCTATGATATTTGTACCACGTGTTTGAGATGGAGGCTTCTTTTTTGCGCCAAGAAAAGCAGTTAGAGGTGGAATCGCTAATAAATTTAATTATTCGTAATGTGTGGCAGTAATCCGACAGCAAAACGCTAATTTCGTGTCTTAACCGAGCACAATGGAATTTAGCTGGGAAATTAATCAGAATCAGAATCACCCTGTGTTTAATTTTAGCTGGGAATTGAGACACCCTAATTACTTGAGGTATCCGTAGCTCGCATATGGAAATATTTTCTGCATAATTCGTGATAAGCAGTTGTAGATTGAGAGTAGTCGTTACAGAGTTAGGTGAACCGAAGGAGGAAGATGAAGTGATAATATAAGGGGAGTTGTGGCAAAAGTTAAGAAAGTAAACTGCCTCTGTGCATGAAAGGACTAATGAGCAGAAAAGATGGTAAATAATGAAGACGTCTAACTAGATCTGTATTTACGATCCAATGATTGTCTCGCACAGACTAGTAGAGTGATTCTATTTGTACATAATAATGTACTGAATTCTTAAATACTTTTTTAGCTTTAGCTTGGTCGAAAGAATCAACAAAGAGCAATAATTAACAGTGATGAGGAGTAAGATAGGCACTTATGTTATGTTATTATTGGTTTTCACTTTGACGACAACATATACTTGTATTCGGTTTTGCTGGCTTACTTTTTATCACCGTGATAACCCTTTATAACACCAGATCATTCGGTGAGGGTGTTTCCGGCAGAGCAGCGAGAATTCTCCACCGACACGCTGCATAATCGAACGAGGTTTGCAAGGGTACACAATCTACATATGGTTCTGTATATCTCGTCTGTACAGACGCTATCATTTATAACCTTAAATTCGATGAATCGATTGATATCGATATCGTATTCTCCGGTCTTCTCCAAGTTCTGCCATAGAGAGAAAATTTCGTCGATGATGGGCTTACAAATCTACGAAGCATATTTGCTTGGACTAATCACGCTATTAACGAGCGGCTTAATATAGCAGCAAATTGTGCATATCAGCTCGTGTATGCTCCTTACCAGATCATTTCCCCCTATCTTAAGACACCGTCGTCCAAGCTGTCAAATTCAAAGCATTTGTTAGATTTAAGTTTGGATACAGCCATCTGTGGAATTTTCGCCGTCTTCGCATTTAAACAGCCCGCAGACGTGGTTTTTCCAAATTTTTAGTACGGTTCTGGTAAAATTTCCGAATCTCATTCCTACTTTAGATTCTCTAGATATCTTTAGCTTTCCTCTTTTTCCTTCGGAAAAGTTTGTGTTCGTTTTCGATTTCTCCGTTGATACGTGTCAGCAGCAGCTGTCAATTCGGCTCTCGTCCTTGAGTGCAATATTGCACGCTACGTCTCCTGTCAAACTACGTCAAACCATGGATTTCTTGTTTGTGTTCAACGTACTTCGTTTCAGATAATGAATGGATTAGAGGATCTTTTACTCCCACCCTGTAAATTGTGGATACACCTTCCCCCATTGCATAAGTTTGCAGAAATACCGACTAGAAAGGCTGCTTTCATTAAGTTTGCATATAGTTGACGGACATGTAGCAGAAAGGAAGACTTGTAAGAACAGCTTTTTCCCGCATCATTTGGAATGGAAAATCAAGTGATTGAATGATTTTAAGTCGAACGAGTTGGTTTCTCCAGAACCTTCAGGTTGGAGGAGATGCTCTACATAATAATAAGGTCCTCAGTTGCCGGTTATAAGCCAAGTGTGGTGAATAATTCCGATGGCCGACCATTCTTTCTGATTAAAATATGAATTTACTAACCAGCAAGATAAGAGTAGCATCACGCATCCTGCACCCTGCGTCTACTAGCTTAAGAGCGTAGAACTTATTGGCCCAACAAAAAGTGCCAGCTTGATAAACAACAATCACCTGGAAGGGGACTAATCTGTCTCAATAATGTCGCGCTAATGTGAGTGATTTATGATTAATCGAACGGCTGGTTATGGAGCTTTAGATGCAGCAGTAAAAAAGCCTTAGATAGTACTAGCCAAGCTTAGAAAACAGTCAAGGACAGTACTAAAGCATTCACTGAATGTCACCGAATGTAAGACAAATGTCCACTTTGGAAGAATACGAAACCCAATAACTTTCGCCAGAACTTATCAGAGATGCGAACGAGACCCATTAACAATTCTGAACTATTTAGCTTACCAGAGTCAGATGATATGTTTCCTGATATGTTTCCAGCTTTAGATTGGCTTTGAATATATACCTAACTTCTTGGTTTATGTTATTTCAGACTGGGTACTACTCGTACATACAGTAATTGTAATAATATCTATACAAGAACAATGGGTGTGGAATAAACTCATCCGTGGTTTCGGATGTTTAAGGAGTTTCACTCCAACATATGACAAGGAATCGGAAAGACCGAGAACTTGCCTTTATGTGCCGAAATCATAACCTACGTAATGTCACGAATTCACTAATCTCGGGTGCATGGGGGCTTTACCAAACACGCGTGGCTCTACTCTAGGCCCATTAATGAATCTCCTTCTCCTTGATATTGATATAACATGGGCTGCACTCTCAATAATACGCACTGGAGCTTTAATGACATGCCGTCTGATGGGATGACACCAAAACTCCTGCTGCGGAAAAAGATACATAATCGACTTTCCATGTGCCTAAGACTTGTTTCGACCAGAACCTGATCTACGAAAGGAATGCAGTTGGGTCTTTACACGTACAGCTTCGAAACCGAATAACAATGTTAGCTTTCACTCCTTGTTATGAAAACTGTCTTCCGTGCGGCGATATACGCAATCTTATAGACAATGAACTATATTTTGAAGAATCGGTGGAGGGGGCGAAGCATTTGCATCTGTGGCGACAGTCAACCAATTCTCTTTCAACTTTTAAGCTACAATAGACCGAGAAAGGTTTCCGAGGGAAGTTTTTCAGGGCCCGAACCGATGCTGGGTCTAATTTCGTCCTCGATTAAGGCTTCTATTGACAGTTCGGTTTCACATGAGCACAACTGCAGATGGCATGACTCCCCAGGTTGTAGGCGGACCAAACGAAGGAAAAGTCTGCAGGTTGATTACTGCCGTTGTGACGGGGCACTACACGTTTTCTAAGCATTTTAATGTGCTGAGCATAAGTGATATAAAATTTGAAAGTGATGATGACACCGCAGAGCACTATCTCTGTAAATGTCCTGCCTACGCTCGAATTAAGGTACAGGTATTCGGCGTTTTTGGGTGCTGGTACTATAAGCACCTTATCACTGAAGCGCTTACTCGTCTTTCTTCGAAAGACTGAAAGATTTTATTAAAAGGAACTTATAAGAAGTACAATAAACTAGTTCTTTGTGCGAGTGCTGTGTTTTCGATGATTCTCTTTGGACTAATCAACATCAGAGAGGTCATTTTGGGCTAATGTTTATATGTTTCGAACAATCTGAGCGATATCTGGCATTGAAAAATGATTAAAAAAAAAACTACAAAAAAACTCTTAGTCTATCCTTACTACTGACCACATGATTTAAGAATATTTCATCGAGAGCAACCTTAAACCGGTCAACCAAGCAGAGCTAACGGACATTGTTGTTTTACAACTTCATTTTGGCAGCTACTACTCACTCAAGAGTAAGGGGAGCCTACTATCTAATCTCATGCAATTCCTTGCACAAAACACACCTATGCACATAAAAAAGACCTTCACAAACGCCGGTCATTTAAGAACTTATTCTCATTTCCTTCTTACTTATCTTCAATCCGCAGGAAATACCCATAACACCATCCAAATCAACCAAAGTCTGTCCTTTCTGATATCGAAGCCATCTCCTTTATTATGGATGAAAACCGAAAATCCTTCACACGCCTGTCAATCAAGTGATCAATTTTCCATGCAAATTTACCGACAATCTGCGATAATGTTCCAACATGCAATGTCATCCTTAATATCTTAGTAAGTGCAAGTGTGATGGGAAAATTTCTTTGCAATCACCTGCAACATGCAAAATCTTATGAAACATATCCTTGCACAACATTAGCAGGTACGAGTACATCATAGGTACAATACTTGCATCCAATTCACAGCAGGTACTGGAATATTGTAGATCTCCTTGAATACAATTGCCCAAGTATCCTGCTGCACCCAATGTTTGGCAGAGTAATCATGTAAATTCTTCTTCTTTTTTTTTAAGGATACTTTCACTTGGTACAAAATAAAAGTGAATCTTACTCCTACAGGAGCAGCAACGGCTGCAATTATCTTTTCATCTAGTTAGATGCAAACTATTGAACCAAGATCAAGATTGATCCCTCATTATAAGGACGTGGGAACGTAAACATAAAATTAATGCACAAAGCAATCGAAGGAAGATCGACTGGATAAATGAATGTGACCCTAGCTATACACTGGAATATGGACTTCCTTTTAATGTTTTTGTATTACACACTGAGAGATGATAAATTGAATATTCACATTTATTTCGCTCTTCCCTTCCTTCTACTACTCAATTTTCTTTCTATCTGAAATGGATTCTTCCCAAAAAGGATATCAAAGGAACAAGTATATATCGGTATAAATGTGTATAAGTGTATGGATGCATGTGCGAGGGAAGGATGAAACATTCAATGTGCATGTGGCCATTTTTATCGGTGGATAATTTGATTGACTGGTCAAAGGAATTCATCATAAATCGGCCGCCAACGAATAATGGATATCCTTTTATTGTGTTATCGGAATAAATCGATAGAGAGATGTTAAAATTGAATATGCAGTTAAATTGTTTTAAAATGAAAGGAAGTTCGAGTATGAGTAGACTCTGGAAAGTGCCCTAGTTTAGCGAGATACTTTGAAATATGATCGGAGAGGAAGTTAAAATTTATTTTCAATAGTTTTCCCTCAGCATATTAGTAATTCTTCCGACTCTTTGTTAAAACGCAATTTACCTATATTTGATCCTTAAGTATATTGAAATGCACTTGTCATATTTGAAAGTATACAGTGGTATGTGGATGGTAGAATTGCTCAAGAAATCTTGGAGGAATGATTTTGAAAATTATGTGGCACTGCATTGTTGAATGTGGAACTCTTGAATTCAAAAAATATTGAAATAGGCTGAAGTTGGATCCAGTAAAACCAAGGATCAATTGTTTAGTATTCGTAATCGATTGGGTGTGTGACCAATAAGAGAGGAATAGGATATCATAGGATCAAGAGAAAATAGGATAACCGCAGGTTTGTATTCTTTCACCTACAGTGTTGAACATTGCTTATCACAATAGTGGGTTCGTCGATGTCACTGCAAAAGTCATAAGGAATATGCCTCGTTTGGTGCAGCAGTAGCCTAGGTAATGACTCTTTAATTAGGAAATTAAAAAAATTTAACAACTTCGCAAGGAAAAGGAAATGTTTGCTTGTTTGACCTTGGAAAGTGAATAGGTAATTTGAAAACCCCACCATAATTTGTCCCAAATCCAGTTTGAGAAAGGAGGACCTGAAACTACCGTCCAACCACCACCAACATTCTGAAGTAGGTTTTCTACGCAAATGCATACTAAATACTTCTATTCCAAGCATGTGGCAAGCAAAACACAATACGCACATTTTGCCGATTTTAGGGTCTGATCAACTTAAGTTACTTTAACGTATTGGGAGTTCAGATCACATGAAGAGTTTGCGGCTGGGATTTTGAAACAGACAAGGTGACAGGGAAGTATCAATTGAACCAATGGCATAATATGTAGGTAACTGAACTATTTTCTTAAGGATTTGGTTCTTCAGGTTGGGTTGTGACTAAAATATTTTATATTGTTAAGCAACACACCATCTCGTATATGAATGACAACGCCTTTCTGTTCTGCAGATGATATACTCAGAATCTTCATAGTCTACATGCTACCAATGAATTAGCGTAGACCCTAAATTGTTACAAATCGAATAGTACTGTCATTCCAGAAGTGAGACGGGATAAGCAGGCCAAAAGAAAGATGGAAAACAGATCTACTGTGGTGATGGATATAGACAGCAGAAGAAGCGCTTAATTGAATAAGGGTTTGTCATCAATTTGGCAAAAAGTCTTGAGCCTTACGCATCTGAGGGAACGACTTAAGCTAAATTTTCTTTTATATACTCTTAGACCAGACACTAGCTTTGTGAATGGACTCAGAATAATCCAGCTCGCAGCGGGACAAAATATAATATCATTATAGCTAGCACATGACCCAAGAAGCCCGAACGAGGAGTCAATATTCACTTAGGTCACAACCTAGTTGTAGCCAAGCTGCTAATACAAATATCCCGGACGAAAAAATATAGAAGAAGTACTATGAAGTAGTGGCGACATTGTTAGCAGGGCATTGAAGATATTGTGTTTAATTTCTTTAGACCACAACTGATTTAACGAAAAGTGGCAAGGATAATGCTCGACGCAAGATGGGTAGAAAGCGGTGCAGGAAAAAAGGACGAAAGCTGCTCAAAAAGTGTATGAGCAAAAGAAATGTGAAAAACATAGCCATCTTAGAAAGGAAAAGAAAAAGGCGAAAAGAATGCGTTGAAAAGATGCGAAGGACATATATGCCGAACAGAAGCATACTGATACAAGAATGAGAATACTATATATTGATCAAAAAGATCAAGTTTATTCATCTAAATCTATATTGTAATCCCCATCGACTGCAACACACTTGTGCCAGCAGTTGATCCAATCCTCGAAACGTTTTTTATATTCGGTTTTCGGTATGTCCATCAGTGCTTCCTGCGAATTTTTCAATACTTCCTCTCGGCTGCTGAAACGCGTTCCCCAAAGTGGTTTTTAAACTCGATCAAACAGAAAGAAGTCACAGGGAGCCAAATCAGGTGAATTCGGTGGCTGTTGGATGGTATTTGTTGCATTTTTCGTCAAAAAATTACGAATAATGATGGCACTGTGCGACGGTGCGTTATCATGGTGCAAAATCCACTCGTTTTCTGCCCACAATTCTGGTCTCTTTCGGCGAATTATTTCACGCAAACGTCTCATAACGTCCAAATAATACTCTTTGCTTACTGTCTGGCCTTCTGGAAAAAAATTCATGATGCACTACACCGTTGTAATCCATGAAAACCGTGAGCATTGCCTTCTTTTTTGACTGAAAACGACGTGTTTTTTTTTTTTATCTCGACTCATTTGGTGAACGCCGTTCACTTGCCTGATGTCTGGATTACGTGTCGTACTCATAAACCCACATCTCGTCTCCAGTAATGATCCTTTTGATGAATGTGGGATCGGATTCAGCCTCGAAAAACATTTCTTTTGCGACGTCAACACGGTCTCTTTTTTGCATGAAATTGAGGTCTTTTGGCATCAACTTTGCTGCTACACGACGGAAACCCAAATCATTAACCAATCCATAGGTAATGTTCAAGTCCTCCGCTATCGCTCTGATGGTTAATTTGCTGTTATTGACAAACATTTCCTTTACTTCATAAATGTTTTCGTTGGTTTTCGATGTCGATGGTCTGCCACTGCGTTCATCATCTTCGATTCACTCACGATCACTTTTGAACGCTCGTGTCACTGGTAAACGACCGGTTTCTTTAGAGAATCATTGCCGAAACACTTTTCCAACATTTTCAACGTTCGCGCACTATTAAAGCCGTTTGTTACGCAAAATTTAATACAAGTTATTCGTTGCAAATTTAAATCCATTTCTAAAATTGTAAAAAATCGCCAACACACATAGATGCACAGATGTACTCTTGGCTACTTAACTTTTGTAAATGTCAAGCTATGACGCAAAGATTTAGAGAGAATGTCAACAATAGATGTACCAACTTAGCAAAGAAAAACAGAACTCAAATCGGAACAATGGGAGCGCCACACGGCGGTTATTTTTGATCAAGGTGGTATGTATTTCGCCATCAGGTTAAATAAACTATTTAACGTGAACGATGACTGACAATCATTTCTTCAACCATGCCTTGAAGAGTTCCGTGAAGGGGTTTCAAAACTAAAGTACTCATACAATAAGGCTGCAGGTGCAAAAGGATTACCAGCCGAATTATTTAAAGCAGCGCGGGTTGATTTGGTAAAGTGCGTAGATCAACTCTGTAAAAAATGGTCGGATAAATGCAAGTCCGCTCAAAGAAATCTTAGCATCATTAGCCCGATCCTTAAAAGGGGAGACCCTCTCAACTGCGCCAACTACAGGGAAATCAGTTTTCTAAAATCGCGTACAAGATTTTATCTGCAGTAGTATCTGATCGCTTAGAATTCCTCAACACTGTGCCAATCATTGCACTAATGACCATATATTAACCTTAGACCTGATTTTGGAAAGTCCAGCATTTCGAATGTATACCCACCAATGGAAAATGCTCATTGTATGTACCGCCTAGGTTCATATGTGACAGCAAAAAGGATTTCGATAATGTGACGTGCTGTCTTGGATTACTTCAACATAATTCTTTACGATGTTCAGTAAAACTAACAGGCCAATACCATTTTTCAAAAGCCTGTATAACAATTATACAGGACTTCATATTGGAAAACTTTAGCTTTGAGATGGTAAAAGGCTTTATATTTCTGGGCTGCACTGTAAATTCAAGCAAAAGCAACACCGTATAGATTAGTCGAAAAATCACTCTTGCCAATCGCTGTTTCTAACGAAGGAAACACTGAGTGCATGTAGTGTAAGTGGACCAAAATAGATAGACAACGCGATAAAGGACTACCAACTTGGTGTGAGCAATTAGTGCACAATCAAGATTAATGGAAAGAAATTTTGAAAAAGGCACAGCTTCACACTCTAGTGCCAACCAGAAAATTCAGCGTTCATTGCATGGGGTACTTTCGTTATGATTTGAAGACTAGAAAAATAAAATACAATAATGAAGCAATCTTCGGGAAAACCCAACTTCAAACGGATTAAAAGTCGCATATTGCATACCAACAACAGGGATTGAGGTGATAGAGACGTAATGATGCCGCTAAAAAAACTTTTATTACAATTTCACTCCGGTTGTCCAGAGGCCCAGCAACAAGTACACAGGCGCTAAAAGGTAGATATATTGAGGCTAAGGTGTGTGGAAACCGTAACGAGTCCTTTTAGGGGTTAATTAGTTGCACTCTTAAAATCAAAAAAAGCGATCTAATATTAATGACCAGGTTAGTGCTTAAGGTAACAAGAAAAAAATTATATTATACAGGTTGTTCAGCTAACTAGAGCGTAGAAATGTTGTTATAGTGACTTTGATACGTAATATTGAACATATGATGATACAACAGGACCACAAGATCATCTCGGTCGTATGTAGTGAACCTCTAATCAGGTCGACCATGTGTGATAAAAGACTGCAGTCTAGACACATTAAGGAAAAATGAAGTCGATTTTGGAATGACAATAAACAAAGTACAACACCGGGATCTCTGGAAACACAATTTCGTTGTTCAGTGTACGAATACAAGGATTCCCACTGAAAGGCATTGACAGATATTGGAAAGATGTTGACACATAATTTAAGGGTTCAGAAATAATAAAGAGCATACACCAAATAGTGAAGATAGGAAGATTAGTTTTTAGAGTAAATGGAGACAACTGCGCATCATTTAGGCCATTAAGAGCTTTACCTTTTAGTGTTAAGGATCTAACCGAATTCGCAATAAATTTCAACTAAACAAATGGCATTTTAGTGGAGTTTGAATGAAGATTGACTTTCATATGTCTTTCATAACTTTGATTTAGTGAAACTAATAAATTTCGGTTTTGGAGCCACCCGTGGTAATTTGAATTTATTCCTTTGCTGGCTTAGACTTTGACCAAAGTTTGTCCTGTGTACAGGAGAAATCAATTTCAAATCCTTGCAGTAAGCGGAATCTTCATATCAATGTGTCAAATAGCACATCCATAAGACTAAATCCAACAGAGAGTCAGCGTACGTTGAATCAAAAACTTCGCTTTAAAATAGATATTTCTTAGGGAGTGCAGTTCATGATTCAGAAGGAAGAGAGATTTTTAATTACTTGATCTTGGCATCTTATAGAAAGTTTTTTTGATCAGTCTACTGGGCTCAACTGATTTCTGATCAAATATATCGAATCCGAATTGTATATCCGAACCACAGCCTTATATAATTCTTACGTGAGATACTTATTTAGAAGATTTCTGCTTTACTATTCGTAACAAGGCCGATGTATGTAAGGGGTGATTCATCGTAAGGTTTGATTTTTTATAGGTTTTTTTTGACAGATCACGCGTGACTCCTCCCAAACTGCTCTATCAGTTTTATTTAGTATTGTTTGGCAAGTAATCATAAAAAGACTCACATGACAATAGCGTCTCCAAGTTGTTTATCTGTATTACGAAAATCAGCGTTCTGTGAGAAATGTTTTTCGTGCGATTCGAGGAACTTACGGTGCGTATAATCGACCTACTGAAACCACTTTTGCCAATAACATTTGAGTACCAGTTTACATTAGTGTATCATACGTTGGACCACATCCAGCACGTACTGAAGAGACTATAGCAGCTGTAGCTGAGAGTGTACGCGAAGACTGTGACGAATCGATTAGTCGTCGTTTTCAGCAGCTTGGCTTGGCGTATTCGACAACTTCTCATATTATAGGTAAGGATCTCGGCCTAAAACTGTACAAAATTCAATTTGTGCAAGAATTGAAGACAGACGACTTGAATTTGCGTCATATTTTTAGTGAATGGGCTCTGGAAAAACTCAATGAAAATCCGCTGTTTTATCGTGAAATTTTGTTCAGTGATGAAGCCCATTTCTGCGATTTATAATAAATAAAATTGCCATATTTGAGCTGATGAGCAATCTGAAAAGTGCCAACAGCTACCATTACATCCATTAAAATCAACGGTATGGTGTGGTTTATGGGCTGGTGGAATCATTGATCCATATTTCTTCAAAAATGAGGCAAATCAGAATGTTACCGTCAATGGCAACCGTTATCGCGTTGTCGTCCGTTATGTTAACGGACTATGAGCTTCATGAAATTCAAGTACATGATCTCCGTGAGCTCTGGTTTCAACAAGACGTCGCTACGAGCCATACAGCGCGTGAAACAATGTACTTGTTGAGAAATCATTTTGGTGAGCACTTACCATAATTTCACGTTTTGCTACGGTAAATTGGCTACTAAGATCGTGCGGTATCACACCTTTGGACAATTTTCTCTGGGGATATGTTAAGTCTCAGGTCTTCAGGAATAAGCCAGCTAAGATTGACGCTTTGAGTTATTTAAAATTGGACAATTCTGAAGGTCCACCTCAGACGTAGTCATGGCCAATATTTACATGATATCATTTTTTAAAAGGTAATGCCATTAATTTTTCTTTTAACCAATAATAAAAGATTTGAGTTCACTTTCAAATTTATGTGTTTTATTTTGCATTATAAATCAAAGCTTACGATGAATCACCCTTTAGTTCTTTTTTTTTTTCATAAAACAGGTGATCTTTGAGAAGTTTTCTAATAATAGTATAACGGTTCAAGGAATTTTGTTACGGCAAATCGACAAGTTCCTGCCTGAAATTCGTCCAGTTGATTTTAGTTGGGCTTTTCCCCTTTATATCAAGGTATAGATGTCGTCTAAAACCTGCGATTGAAAAAATTACATCGACTAGGCCGATCGAAAAAATAGACGACAAAACTTCTGTTGGGAGAGCTTCCAAATCTCAGTCTCTTAATTCGTAAAGGAAGGGGCTAATGTCATGTCAGTATTTGGCCGGGATCGAGAGGGCTAAAAAGCGAACATGATACCTTCATGGGCTCGTTTTTAAGTAAGTAAGTATCCTTCCTTGCTTTGCTGTTTATTCCCTTTTTATTCAATCATTATGGGGCCTTTGACAATTGCTCTATCGGACTTGGTCTTATGGGTCCTAGAGCTTGACACGATCTGGCCTCATAAACTTCTCCGTATCGCTCTGTCTTCTTTCACTATCGACCATTGATAATTTTCACCCACCACTTCTTCTTTTTTTCACTACTCTATGCCTCTTGTTATGATTTTCATTAAGCGATTTTCCGCAAAATTAACGCCTTAAGCTTCCATTGCAAATCTCTTATTTCCTCTTTCTGAAACGTAGATCAACTACCACTAACCTCGTCGAATTCGTATCCTTTCTTCTCTTCGCCTTAGAAAATTTTAAGGAAGTTGATGTTATAAGAACTGATTTCAGTAAGACTTTTTATAAGATATCTCATAAGCTAATCCTGTTGAAATTGCTCATCCTGGGCTTTGAACCCATTTTGCTGAAATGGGTATCTTCTTACCTGGATAGTCGTTTTTATAGTGCTCGTTTCAGGTCTATCCTATCAGCCCCTTCCTTGACCACTTCAGGTCTTTCTTAAGGTAGTCACATATTGGGTATATATTTTAATTCGTGGGGTTTTTTTTTTTCAAAATTTTAACGTTTATTTAAGAAAAACATGTACAATAGTATTATTCAAAGTATTGCCCATCTGAAGTTATGACTTTTTCCCATCTTTCTGGCAATTTGTGGATCCCATCTCAAGAGAACTGCGCCCGCTTGGCAGCCATGAATGAATCAATCCAATTTTTGATATTCTGCTCTGATGTGAACCGTATTTCAGTGAGGGCATTCTGCATTGACCGGAACAAATGGTAGTCAGAAGGGGCAAGGTCTGGGCTATAAGGTGGGTGAGGTAAGAATTCATCCACTGTTTTCCAAATAGTTCTTAACCGGAATAGCAACGTGGGGCCGAGCGTTGTCATGGTGGAAAATTATTACCTCGTGTCTGGTCGCATATTCCGGGCGTTTTTCGGCTTCTGCTCTCTTCAATTGTATTCGATAGCGTTGTTTAATGATGGTTTCACCCGGTTTTAGCAGCTCATAATAGAGCACATCCATCTGATCCCACCAAATACAGAGCATTACCTTCGCGCCATGGATATTCGGTTTCGCCGTTGATTTGGCTGGTTGGCTGGGTTTCACATATGATTTTTTGCGCTTGTGGTTGTCGTAATGGATGACCTCCTTTTGTGGCGTTCCAGCAGCATTTCGGACATGCAAAACCGCCTTTCGACGTCTCTCGGCTTGAGTTCATGTGGAACCCAATTTTCTTGCTTTTGAATATACCCAGCTGCTTTTTAACGTTTTGAAATGGCTGCTTGAGTGACACCCAAAGATTCTGCGAGCTCTTCTTGTGTTTGGCAACAATCTTCATAGACTAATGCTTCCAGTTCTTCATCCTCAAACTTTTTTGGCTGCCCAGGACGTTCATCGTTTTCTAAGCCAAAATCACCACTTTTAAATCGTGCAAACTACTTTTGGCACGTTCGCTCAGCTAGCGCATGTTCACCATAAACTTCCACCAAAATACGATGACTTTCGGCAGCAGTTTTCTTCATATTAAAGTAATGAAGAAGAACTCCCCGCAAAAACACTTTTACAGGCACAAAGTTCGAAATATTTCAGTGAAAAAAAATTATTGTTGTTTACGCTTCAAATAAATGACATATACTGAAATGACGTACAATGACAGTAGCTTTCCAACGCATATTCCAATGGAATAATACAAGTTACGCCATCTCCTAGCAAACCGCACGAAGTTATAGACCTAGGTTCAGTTCTTTTCATCCTAACGTTCTTGAAAGAACGTTCCTTCAGCACTTTCTCTCTGTGCTGACTATACCATAATTTGACTCCATAACTCCAGCCTCAAATTCACCAAGTGTCAATCAATTACTTTCCCACGTAAGTGCAATATGTCTCCTCCCCGAATTTTCCTTCTCCACGGCTAACCTACATACCATACATCCCTTGTTCAGTCTATCCGCGATCTTGGCATATTATGCGAACAGGGAGCCTTATTTTCGCTCGCTTTCTTAAAAGACGCTCCAAAGAAATCTGCAACCCTTACGAGTACGTGACCCCCTTCTCGAGTACGTAAGCTAAGCGTGGTGTCACTTTCAAAGAGTTCATACATCCCGGAGAGCTGGAGAACTTCCAGCGTCGTTTTTTTTCGATTTGCTCTTAGTAGTCTACTTTGGAACCTTTCTCTAATCTTACCTTCCTATTGAGACCCTCATAAACTCATTAACCTGAATATCTTTGAGGAACGAAAAAACTAAGCAAACATTCTTTTATGATACAGACTACTCTCAGGCACGTCTCTTCACAACTCCATTTTCTTTTAAACTAACTCTCGAAATCTACGTTCCTTCCGTTTCTTTTATCTACCAATCCAACGCACCAAATATGGTTTTAACATCCAAGGGCTTCGCCAGGTTAAAAGAGCCACCATATCCTTTCATAAAAAAAAACCAAAAAAATCTTAAATTCAAAATGATCTCAGAACTCTAGTTGGATTTTTAAGCGAACACTGCCATCTTCGATATTATCTTCACAAAAAAGGTCTTATTTAGGACCTCCTTTGACGAAATGAGCTGGATATTCGGATATCTGTCTCTATTACAGATGTGATAAGATAAGGGAACTGATGAATGAACAGGGTCAACCGTTTGCGTTTCCCATTCTTCAGAGATTGAAATGCTATCCTGGGAAGTTTTTTTTTTTTTTGGAAAAAAAAGCGTAAATTAGAATCGAACGTCGCTTTATCTCCAGGTTTAGTAACCGCGCAACTAAAGGGCCATTTGATCATAAATGCTTTGGTCAAAATCTCCGAGGACACAAATCAGAAACTGGCGTCGCCTGCCTGACAAAAAGCAGTAGAACCAAAAAAAAAAAGAAAAAATAATAATTTCCTATCGTTCAAATCGATGCTTTTGAAAGCCACTGTACGTAATTACCGGGTCAAGGTCTTAGCCTTCAAGTGATGCTAATTTTCCGCCTATCATTGTATACAGGTAATTTAAAATTAAACATCTCTGCGTACAAAGGCTTAATTCATACAATGGCCAACCATTTCATTACTCGTATCTTCTCCTCCCCTTTTCGTTGGCTTGAATTAAAAGCCCGTTTTTTATCTACCCATTCGCCGCCTTGGATTGCAACAAAAGTAAACAACAATATTAACCGTATCAAAGTCACACAGCCGCATTTGATCATGCCGACTTTGGCAACAATCCCTTAGCCCTTTGTATTATGATGGCCGTCACACACTGCGAAATTGAACGCGCCTCAACAAAAGCCGCGGAAAGAAAGAAAGAAAGAAAGAAAAAAAAATCCATTGGATACGTACATAGTAGCTGCAGAAGGACCCGATGATTAAATATTGTTGCAGAACAAAATAAAAGGACATACACACGCCTAATAATAATAAAGTGGATCAAAGAGAGGCTTTGGTATCGTCCATGGTATCTGAGTATACAAGTGCACTGGCAATGGATTTGAAGTCAATCGACTTCATCGGATGAAACCTAGATCCCGTCCACCTGAATCACTAGTAACCAATAAATTGATTCCATTCGCCTTTTTGTTGTTGGTATTCGTGTTCTGAGTACAGAAAAAATATGATTCAATTTCAACGATTCTACCGCTTCACCGCAATGGGGTTCCAATTGCACTTGCACCACAACAGTACCTCGTACCTGTTCTGCTCTGATTTATCGAAAATTTGCATACGAACCATATTTTACGACTAAAGGATGCACACAAATCGTTCGTTCGGCTGGCATAGAATTTAAATTGAAACGTTCCATCAGGACTGCGGACAGAGAAGCACCCCACGAAATCCAATTTGAAGCCACGCCAAGGTAGCGATTAATTTTAGTTTGGCCTGAGAAGGGCAAATTAATTTCCACCGCACGATAAAGTGCGGGAATCTTTGGGTGAAAATTAACTCATAAGAATTGGAACTAAAAATGACTTCAGTGAAATGAACGCCGCAATTAACCATGGTAACCGTGGTCATCTTGGTTACCACTCAATAAAGCACCGAGCGCCTCTCTAATGAGTGTGACGGCTAATCGACGGCTTTTACATCATCATCATCCAAGTCATCATTATCTCTATACCACCAGTAAAAAAGCAGCAATCTGTGAAACAGGAGGATCCACGAAGAACCATCATCACCAGTGCAGTCAGCAACATCAGAAACAGCAGCAACAGCTAGCAGCTAGCAGAAAAGGTAGCTGTGTCGGACTCATGAAAGGATCAACGGCAAATCCGTGAGCGGTGAACCTTCTGAAGTAGCGCGCTGTTTATTAAACCAAGCCAAGCGATCAAGGTATTCATCCAATCTCAACAAACAAAAGAATGGATAATTTGATGGATGGATGGATGGATGGGTGCAGATGACGTATGCCCGCGGAAAGGCCTTCTCTCGCTCTTTCACCACATTTGTATCTCACCAAAAAAGAATCCAAAAAAAAGTGAATCTTAAGTCAGAGTCGTAGGTTTGGTCAGTGAATTGGACCGGTTCCCACACCACTGCAGGACGGAATGTGAGTTTCTGTTAGTCCAGTGGATTTTTCTCTTTTATGAAAGAACGAGCCTGCCATGCCGCTTCTGTGCAGTTCGAAAGTGATTTTGTTTTTTTGATTTTGAGATTTTTTTTTGGTTTAACGCGTTTTGAATTTCGATAATGCGACTAGGGACTTCCGATTTCAACTTTCGTTTCATTTTACCGTCGGTATTACGTAAAACAATAGCAAATGTCAATTTATTTGCCAATTTGTTGTGTATTTTCAAAAACAATGCCTAGACTATCTCTTACGTTAGCTTATTTTCCTTTTTTTTAAATTCATAATTCCAGTTGTGAATGAGTGTACCCGTAAGAGCCATCTAAAAGATCCCTGTAATGTGTTCAACAGGATTGCTGAGCTACAAAATCCAATTAGTATTACTTCTTTCAATTTAGAGAAGTTAATCCTGCTATTTGGGCCGAGTTGTTGTTGAATAAGAACAAACCTAGGCTGTCAAATTTAATATTGACATGAGGGCATTTTGTGGCTCAAAGCTACACTACTAAGAACTTCACAGCTTGTTTGGATGACACATTCTCAAGTGCTCTGTGAAGGTGGCCACAGATGAACCCATTGGTTTAACTGAGAGACATCTAGATTTACGTTATATGACCTAAACACGATATTAATTGGATCAACCTTAGGAGAAGTACCATACATCTTCAAACTCATAAGCATAGTCACTGGACACTACCATTGGAAGACATTCGCAACGATTGAGTATTTCTAATAACAATTTCTGCAGGAGCTGCAGGAAAAAAGAAAAAGAGGCGCTCTTTCTTGGCAAATGCACTGTTTTGCTCTCAAGATCACCGAACTTGACAGAATTAAAAGGAAATTTCTATAGTTTCTGGAGTAGCTATGGCATCTAAAGACTCTCCCGGTGGTATCACATATAACAACTTATCTAATTTAACCCGAAGACAGATCCCTCTAATCGTACCTTATAATTGCTTAGAAGGCCATCCTAAATTACAAGTTTCTAATGAATCCATATCAGTGCGTTAGAGTACTACCTCCCCATTGCCACATTTGACTTTGTATACAACTTAGTAAGGGCTCTTCATCTGTTGATCAATACAGAGTACGAGTATGTATGTTGAAAAAAGTTTGCGGCTTTCTGGTGGCAAAGTTGGTCGTTTTTCAAGTAATAATATTTGCAGTTCTAATTTAGATTTCATGTTTCCATTGTATCTGGTCAATGCTTTGCGAAATACAATGTATTGCTCATTACCACCAAGACCAACATCAGAAGTAAAACGCAGCTTTAATGAACCCAATTTTTGATTCTCGAATTTTCCGCTACTGACATTTATCACCGGACTTTGAT
Source organism: Volucella inanis (assembly GCA_907269105.1). Taxonomy (NCBI): domain Eukaryota; kingdom Metazoa; phylum Arthropoda; class Insecta; order Diptera; family Syrphidae; genus Volucella; species Volucella inanis. Next base: position 47,664,245 of record OU026157.1, on the reverse strand, counting down.
TTTCTTCTTAGCATTTTCTCAAAAACCTGTTCATACTAAAGCTCCTGTTAGGTTGGGATAAGTTTTTAGTTTTATGGGGTATCCGCCGTCATAATGGTTCATAATATCTCATTGCAAGAGATTGTTATCTTGGCAAAATAACAAAAGTGGTAGGTATCTTCCTGTGAGTATCCGTCTCCACAGTCTTTGAATTCACACTTAAGAGTGAATATTTATTGAACTCCAGGCATAATTGTTTAGAAATTGAACACTTAGAAGAGATTTTGCTTGAGTCACCTACTTTATTTTCAGCTTGAAACAGTGTCAGTCAGTGGTAAATCCACAAATCCTTGCCAACTATCTTTAATCGACCTGTGGAGATGGATAAAGCTCGTTCCTTTTATGGAAAATATAAAATTTTCGTGTATTTGTGAAAGAAACAAACTCTGTGTTTCTGTCATATTGTGTGATCGTTTGAAACCTTCGAAAACAACCACAGTCGATCACACTGCGGCTGATTCTGGAAAAAACTCATCAAATCTAAATTGATACCCACCATATACTGCCCGTGTATGACAGTATTTATAGAGTCGAGCTACATATATAGAGTCATGTCCAGTTTTGGTATCGTTGTTTTTCTGTCAAGGTCAGTAACGACTCCTTTAACATCATACTTGCAAGAATTGTGAGGAACTTATAAGCGAACACTCGCGGCACAATTTTTTAAAAGTCTGTAAAACTAGTAGCGTACGCCGATGATTTCTTCATAATTGGCAGAACTCAGAGAGCTGTCAAAAGCACTGCCAAAATGGGTTTAGCGATAAATGAGATAAAACCAAATATATGCTGTCAATAAGGCGGGACACACATTTCGAAGTAGTAAAGGAATTTGTCTATGAATTCTTCCAACAAAACCTCAGCAGTAATAAAACGAAGAATCCCTCTTGCCAACCGCTGTTTCTTTTGGTCTAATAAGGCAATTAAGTAGTAAGGATCTACTTAATCAGCCTAGTCCTACTTTATGAAGCTTAAAAATGGACTTTATCGAAATCGGATGAAGACATCCTCGTTAATTTCGAAAGAAACAATTTTTCGTAATATATTCGGACCTGTTTGCGTTGACGGGACTTAGAGGAGGAGATTAAAAGACGAACCATACGAGCTTCAGATGCACATCAGTCGCCTGAGGGCGATTGGGTTCCATTGCTCCGACCAGCAGAGTCTTGGAATCTAACCCGTAGGGACAACACAGTAGAGGAAAACTTTACCTAAGATTCTAATGTGCCCATGAGAACAACATCATCGACAGGCATCAGGTGTAGGGTAACAGTTAAGGTATCAGATGGGCATATGGTATCCTCATTGTCCAGGCAGTACCTACATACGTTGGACTATTTCAAAGCCGCCGATGTCATATTTTTTATTTTAGACTGACTACTATGCCACAGCGTCGTAGATAACAATTATACCTATTACTGCTGTATACATCCATAGGATCTTTGTTGATTGAAGATCTAACTTTTACCAAATTTTTCAGTAAAGGGATAGAAAGCTATGCATGCTTTCTTTGCCCGCTCTTCAATATTAAGTCTAACTACTCTAACTTACTGCTAATATACTTTTTCAACACCGAAATCGAAAGACAGCTTGGACCTTTTGTTTCATCCTACCTCACGATACATTTCGTACGGAAATCTAACTGACTGCCTTTGACTAAAGGAGTCTCAGCCTAATCATTCAACTTATACATGTTAATGAATCAACAGACCTTATTTAATCAAATTTACTCCGTTTTTCACAACAAACAGAACCATATAACTGCAAAAATATAAGCACAATCCAATCGGTTTAAAATCCCAAACTAAGCGCACGACTTACTTTCTCGAAAGCACCCTTGCTAATTACCAAACAATTAATTCATTAATTTTATTCTCTCCTTATAAGTTCAATGTGCGTTCTGTTTCTTAATCCAAAGTACGTAAAATCTTCTGTATATTCAATATTCCATTGTTGCCACAGATAGTTAAAACAATTTCGAAAGTGCTAAAACCATTATTAACCCCCTTTAAATCGCTTTCAGGGAGCCTAATTTGCGTAATATCCTACACCAACAACATTTGCATATGCATTCAGATGTGAACTTCTATCACGCATATAATTTACATGCAACGATTAATTTAACTTTTCAATTGTAGATACAGAATACAGGTCAACTGCACTACTGTAAGTCCTCTGCATGTTCATCAAAACAAAAGAGTTGGGCAGCAAACTGGAAAATACTATTTTTAGTACTTCAGGTGAATTACTAGCAAAAGTGTTTTTGTTTTGATGAGTCTACATGAATCACAAGAAATAATTATGTATATACGTCTGTCAGTTTGGAGATGAAACCGTATCTTTTAAAGCAGCCTTGCGTTCGCATTCAACTGGATGAAGTCACTTTTGTTTTTCCAGAAATTCGCTTGGAAATTTCACTTTGTTCTTAATGTGGCATGTATCCACTGCATTTGCTAGGCCTTTCAAATACTATAGCAACAATAAAGTCTGGCTGTCGGGTATGTGCATGCGTCACCTCACAAGCAAGATTTCCATTAAGACGTATGTTAGCAATTTATATGAGTACGTACCTATAGTATGATTAGTGCAACCTTCTTCATTCATATATTTGTCTTAGTGGTAACAGCTCCCCCATACAGAAAAAATAAACAAAACAAAACACAAACGTACATATAACACTAAATTGTTGCGTTCGCAAGAGATTATCATATAATTAAACGAAAGCATAGCAAAGGAATGGGTAGTTAGGTAGTTTACTCTATACGTCTTAGACCATGTTTGATGTATCTACGCAAGACGAAGCACTCCACTCAAGTCGAACTACGCGACTACGTTTTGCAGTTCGCATGCAAAAACGCAAAAATACACACAAACACTGAAACATACAAAAAGAAGAAGAAGAAAAAGGAAAAAAACATAAAGTGAATGCAAAACGCAACTCAAAGTCGCGATAATTAGTTACACGGAGAGGAATTGTTTACGACTTTGGTTTAGTAGCTTGGTAGCAGCCGCGTACGGGTATTTCTATATCTGCCCCCTCGTTGTCGTATGCTAAAATACAAATCTACAATTCATCAAAATCATTCGGCAGTGAACGAATTCAAATTACATTCTCTTTTCTGCACATAGATACGACTGAACGTAGACAGAAGTAAAAATTCAGTCAACACTTGAAATTGACTTACTCGTATCTCGAATGACAACGTGTACGGGTATTTGTATTCGGAGTTGGAAAGAGTCAGGCACCCTGTCTGTTTTTGACTTCTCATTGCAAATTGTACTATCATTGTCGACATTCATGTACCAGGTAATTAGCGAAAAACAACAACAACAACAGCCGACATCGACATAGAGATTCAGGTGTCTCATGCCTGTCTCTCCATTCAGTGGCATAGTGTATCCGTATGTATATACAAATGTACATTCGCACAAGTATCGACATCACCGTCATCTTGGCTTATCTAATTACGCAAATTGATGTCTTTTGTTTGGACTGGCAAGCAGTTCTTTGGAATTGGAAAAGTTTTACTCCTCTCGATTGCCTGACGTTTGTAATTAGCTCTTGAAGAGTTTATTAACTCAAATTTGTTTATTTAACGGTACGTGTTGGTTCAACTAACAGAGATTTACTACACTAAGATTTCAAATACGAACACTCTTACACTTATCGGAGTCTTAAACCAGATTGAGTGGAGTATAACACAAAGATACGAAAGCGAAAGCTGCAAGGGGAAGTGTATATTAGCAATTTGCTGATTGGAAGATTGCTAATTGGACAACTGGAGTCGATCGAATTAGATTGATCGGGCAAAGCAGTTGATAGTGGATTTGAAAATCGAAATGGTGATCGACATGTAGATGGCGATTTTAAGCTAATCTATTCCACGGATGGGGGATTGATCATTGGTCACTTAAATACAATTTACTCGTACTAAGGAAAGATACAATTAATGGAAATCACTTTGTGGTGACTAACTCGAAACAAGTTTATAAAGATAAAAGGAGGTTTGGGAATGTGGTCAAAATTCTCTTAACAGTTCACGCGATGTTTTGTATAATTCATTTTTGAAAGGAATTATAGGTTAATTTGTACTTGTACTCGTACTCCAACGGAGTACGAAATCAGAAGAATCTTATGACCACTTGAATGAGAGCCAGATTAATATAAAAATCTTCTAAAGCTCGATAAGGCAGACATGTTTAAAAGATAGATCAGGACAAACAGCGGTGATAGTTAGAATGAGATTTGTTAGCTTTACCCGGAAATCTACAATCATGGCGTTCTGCGGGTTTGTTTGAAAACTGCGAAGTATGAGGAGAGTGGATAACGACTTTTCTGCGCCATTACATTTGGTTAAGCATTAGTTGACTTATTGGTGGAATAGCGAGCCGCAACCAGAATTCAAATGTTACTCCGTAACGATAACTGATATTTGAAATACCAGGTGTACCGATATGAAGTTTGAGCTTATGATCGTTTTTTGTGAAAATAATTTTTAAAGGGAAAGTAAAAACATTTTAATCAAAGTATTGGTCATTGCTAGCTACATATTTTCCCCATCTTTCGGGCAATTTATGGATTCCACTACAATAATACTATTCGTCTTTTGAAACAAACCAAAAAGTCACCCAATTTTCGACTTCCTTGTAGGATTCGAAGTGCTACTTAGCTAATGCGTGTCCCATCGATGAAAACAAATGGTAGTCGGAAGGAGCCAAGTCTGGTGAATACGGCGGGTGTGGTAGCAGCTCCTAGCCTAGCGCTTTGGTTGTATCATGAACCAGTTTTACTTACTGTGTGCAGGTGCATATCATGGAGCAAAATTACCTTGCGTGTCTTGTGACCCATTCTGTTCGTTTTTCGATCAATGCGTGGTTCAAATTGATCATTTGTTTTCGGTAGCGATCTGTATTAATGGTTTCACCAGGTTTTAGGAACTCGTGGTACACCACATCTTTCTGCTCCACCAGACACACAGTATTGCCTTCTTGCCGAATCGATCTGGTTTTGCAGTCGAAGTTGATGGTTGTCCCGGATTAACCCATGATTTTTTCCGTTTAGGATTCTGAAAATAAATCTATTTTTCATCGCCAGTAACAATTCGATGCAAAACTTATATTTTATCGTGTCTTTGAAGCAAAATTTCACAAGCGATTTTTCGGTTTTCCATCAGTCTTTCATTCAATTTATGTGGCACCCATTTTTCAGACTTTTGGATCTTTCCAATAGCTTTAAACGGTCAGAAATTGTTCGTTGTGCAACATTTAACATTTCTTAAATTGGTTTCTGACTCAAAGTTTCATCTCCATCCAATATTGTTTGCAATTCGGCGTCTTCAAATTTTTTTGGTTGTCTTACACGTTCTTCATTTCTCACACCAAAATCGTTATATCTAAACCGTTGAAACCATCTTTTGCATGTTGCTTCTGATAGACCATGATCACCATATGCCTCGAAAAGTATTCGATGCGATTCTGCAACTTTTCTTCAAATGAAAACAAAAAATTAATGCTTTCCACAAGTCATCATTTTCTGGCACAAAATTCGACATACACGATGAAAAAATATGATGTTGTTTGCTCAATGATTTAATGTATACTGAATATGTTTGACAGGTATCATAGCAACCAAACAAAAAAAGAAATTAAGGCCCGTTCACAATAAATGTTCCCTATCGATACATTTATATACGTACACTTCCTACGTATATATGGTACACTTTGGTTACCAATATAAGATCAAAGACAATTCTGAAATATGAAAACTCTTCTCCACAAGTAAGAGGTCGGGCCCCAAAACTCAAGATTCTTTCAGTTGAACGAGAGTTTATAAAAGTTAGTAAGATCGCAACGTTCACCCATCTAAACGTTGACGTAGCTTCCGTATCTATTCTCAAATGCGCCAACGCATTAACCGCGAGAATGGAGTAGGTTTTCTTCTCATTCCAGACGCGTGAGGTAACCAGCGACAAGATATTCAATGTTTGGTTTAACGGCAAAATGAACGACATCACTATTATTTAATGTTTCATTCCACCAAACCATGCAGACGAGAACGGAGTAAAAACCAGCCTGGAAAATCGAGTTGTTTCAGCAGCTTGTATCACTCTTATCACCCAGCGCGGACGAGAGAAAGTTAGGGAGGAAATAAAAAGAGATACGAGTACCGATGAACGTTGGTCTTAAATGTTTGCATTAAAACTAACAAAGATATTCTTAACCTATTGGGACGAGGAGAAACGATGGACGAGGGAGATGTTAAGGGAATGGCATATTGAGCAGTGCTTGTTTTATTTCGTGTTTGCTGCTACTTAGGTCAAAGACTTCGGCGTAGTTGTTTGTTATACGCAACATTTTAGATATGGGTTCAAAGTGACCGTAGTTGGTCATGAGTTCGGATCAGGAAGAGTGGGACAGATCTTAGATTACGAGGATTGGGAGTGAATGCAATATTTTGCTTTATTCTGGAGCAGTCGATGTTTCCAGTGTCAATAACTGGTGGATAAAAAGTATATCAGCGACCTCAAGACGTTTTTTTAGGGTATGCTAATTAGTTATTAATTAGTTTTAGCCTATTTTCATAGGGGGGTAATCCATATGGATCGGCCCAAGGTATACAACGAAGTGAGAAACGGATAAACCTGCGTTGGACTGCTTCTATTCTTTGTATGTGGATTAGTTTATAGGGTGACCAAACTTGGCTGCAATATTCGAGAAGAGGAATTACAAATGTAATGTACGGGGACTTTGTAACGTGTGGGTTGGAAAATTCTTTTGACCAGCGTTTGATAAAACCAAGTGCAGAGTTAGCATATTGTATAATGCTGTCAATATGTGCGTCGAAATTCAATTCTCTGTCGCAAAATATTCCTTGATCCCGTACTTGAGTAGTGAAAGGAATAGGCTCATTGCAGATAAAGTAGTTTCTTGGAGTGGGAGGTAGACGTTTGCGGGAATAGGTTATCACTTGGAATTTGCTGACATTAAGTTCCAAAAGTTTTTCTTGCACCATACTGAAAACTTATTTAAGTCATCTTGCAGGCAATGGGAGTCAGAAGGCAATGAAATGACTTTGGAAATTCTCATGTCATCAGCGAAAATAGAAAGATTTCAATTCGTTAAAATGAGATTTATGTCGTTAACCTTAAGGATAAAGATGATTGGTTCAAGGTGACTACCCTGAGGGACACCAGATGTTGCTTTAATGGGGTCGGATATTGAAGATCTGAAGATTACCCTGTATTCTCGGTCTTCTAAATAGGATGTGGTCCATGCCACAAAATGAGGGGAAAAGCCAAGTTATTTTAGTTTAAAAATGATAAGTTGTTGAGAAATTTTATCGAATGCCTTGCTGAAATCAGTGGAAATTGAATCGACTCCATCACCGTCTTCTAAAGCATGAAGCGTCCTAGAGACGAACTCTGTTAGGTTAGTGGTGGTTGATTTACCTTTCATGACTCCATGCTGATTTGTACAGATAGTTGGCCTACAGTACGGAAGCAGGTGTTGATAGACTATGCTTTCAAAAAGCTTGGGTACGCAAAAGAGTTTTGCTATGGGCCTATAATTATCGACTTCGCCCTTACTTCCTTTTTTATGAATAGGGACGATGTAAGATTCCTTTAATAGGAAAGGGAGAGTACCTGTTGAGACAGACAAGTTAAATAGGGCAGCTAGGGGAGGACCGAGATGGTTAACACACTTTTTTATTACAATAGCCGGAAGGCTATTGTTTTCACAGACACCAAAGATGTTGTTATATTAAGCGAGATGGATGATGTCTCAGGATACTTTCTCATGTAGCTAAAGTAACTAGGATCGGGTTCAGCTGTTTTCTTAGAAAAGGATTTATTAAAATGACAGGTAAAGAAATTTGCAATGGTTTTGGGGTCGGCAAAAGATTCACTAAGAAATTTGAGAGTAGATGGGTAGCCGTCTTACTTTCTTTTGATATTAACAAACTGATAGAAGCTTTTCGGGTCCGAGACTAAGCTAAATTGCATGCGGTAGAGGTACTCAAGGTAAAGAGACCTACAGAGTTCAGAAAAACGATTGTATACCAATTGATAATTTCTGTAGTCGGAATCAGATCGAGTTCTTAAGAACTTATTCTACAACTTGTTTCTAACATGCAGTCCTGGGCAAAGCAGGAGAAAATAAACGAATAGAACGTTGATAGGGCAAGATCAATGTTAGTTGTCTCAGCAATAAAATCAAAGTTAATATTGCTGATGAGGTTTTTAAGTTTGTTAAAGTTGGTTCTTCGGAAGTTAAATGAATTGACAATTGACAACAATAGTTGACAAGGGGGGATGAAGGCGGTCTAGGGTAGAAAGAAGATGATCGTTCCTATAAACGACACAGTTATCTGAATCGGATGTGAAGACAAGGTCGAGTTATCTGTTCATTGTGTTAGGTATTTCACTAATCTGATATAGACTAGAGTTGGTTAGGCAGTCCACCATCGATATTTCTATTTCAGAAGACGAATTAAGAGAGAAGAAATGAGACGAATCGTCGGAAGGATCCCATTTAAGGTGAGGGTGATTGAAATCCCCTACTAGAACAATACAATCTTCAGGTTGTGCATTTTCAGTTAAAAAATTTACTGCGTGAACTACAGGTCGATAAGACTCAATTGGTTGGGATGGGTGAATGTAACAACAAAGTACGTAATGACAGCGTTTGCGGAGCATAGTGTTGACATATACGAACTCAAAGTTGTCAGTGTGTGGAATATCAACAGGAGTTGCGTGAAAAGAGTTTCAGATTGTTAGTAAAACATCTCGGCCATAGGGATTCTCAGCTCTTTCAAATCCATCGTTTCGAATAACGTGGAAATTTGGAGGAAACAGCTCAAGGTTTTTAATGTCCGGAATTAGATTTGTTTCAGTAAGAACAATTAGGTCATAGGGTAACTTTGGAGAATTGAGATATACGACGGAGATTTTAGAGCGCAAACCTCTTACGTTTTAGTAGTAAATGGACAGGCATTGTGGACTGGAGGATACAGGATTTATTGTAGTTTGTTAGGAACTGTAATATTTTTTAAAATTTGAACGAGTTCTTTGCAAGTGGGAGAGACGTTTAGAGCTGACATGCGAAGACAGCGTAGAAAGATCATTATGAACTTCATCAGGAGAGATGTCGAAACTCTCATGGTAGCGAAATAAAAATTGCATCAATTCCATTGGCTTAATAGGAAGACCTTCTCGATGAATCGAAGCCATAATGTTGGTTTTGGTTATGCCATCAATGCAAATGGAGTTGGGTTTGTCGTGCAAGTAGGCAAGGTAGAGCCGAACATTTTCATAAATGCGGTGGAAGGAGTGGGTCAAGGTGTAAGAATCGGGGGCAGGCGAATTACGAGCGGATGAAGAAGGGACAGGTTGTTCAAGCAACCAGGAACTAGAATCTTGACTATTGAGGGGGGTTGAATCAGGTGGATTGGTAGATGAAGATGAGGAAGAGGTGGCTGGGTTTAGTATATGGGAGCTGATAAAATTAGGATAATTGACTGATGGGGCAACGTTAGTTGGAACTTGGGTAGAAGGCGAAGGTTAAATGAAACTCTGTTTTGAGGCGGCTTTAAAGATTTGTTGAGGGGAGCGAGAGGACTTGATGTCGGCATTCTGGTGTTCTTTTTGAATGGTGCAAAGGGGGGAAGGAGTGAGGAGAATCTTGGAAAGATTTGGGTCTTAAATGACCAGTTTGAGTCGGAATGTTGATGGGATAGGGCAGAATTGTGGGTGCTATCTTTTCTTTTATTAGCAAACTTATTATATACCATGTCCTTTCGTTGGGTGATGACCATCTTTTCCGACATTGGTATGTCGTTTTTGCTCTTGACTTTGCCAACTTGTTTACACTTGATGCCTTGTATATCAAATTTCTTCCTAAAAAGGTCTTTGATCCAGGACGGGCTTGCGTGACGTGGGGCAGCTTGGAGGAAGAAAGTAGACAGTTCCGGTTTTGTGGTGGCTTCAAGATTCATTTTATAAGTTATAAACACTGGTAAGCAAAAACTCGGAAGGCATTCCATAAGCGAGTTGTGCGGCTTCGGACAGAATCTATATACTGATGAGCATTCCTTGCAAGACGGGTGTTAGAGTTGACAGTTTGAAAGTGCGGAATACTACCGGCAATTTAAGAGGACCTTTGGTGGTAAAAATTTAGATTAAACAAAATAAGGTCAAAGACAATAAGTCATCTATGCGTTTTATCGCACGCTTTAGAATCTTATCTAGGAATTACAAGTAGGTTTTGGGGGTACCTCACCAGATGTGGCGACGTACTCCAATTGCGGTCGGATGAGTGCCTTATACATTGAGGCCAGATCAGATTAAGTGAAATATTTCTTACTTAGCTTGAGGAAAGGTTTTTTTGACACACATACCGAGAATGGAACGTTTTTCGGGTTCGACGATGCAAGTGTCATTCATAGATAATGGCCGGGTATTTAAATTTCGCTTTAACGACAGCAGACAGTATTGCGTTTTGGAAGCATTAAATTCCACTCTGTTGATAGTTTTCAAATTGGTCATGCTATTACTAATGAAACTTAATCAGCTTAACATACTCGTACGCTGCTGTTCCGTACTACAGACGAAGAGCAGGGACGTGAGTCCGTGAGTCCGAATGAAGGAAAAAATCGGATAAGAACCGGCATACAACAGATTATTGATGAAAATTGAAAAAAATGTCGGAGCTTGGTGGCGCACCAACACTTATTTTGTGCATATTGAACTTGAAACCGTCATAGGAAACTCGAATTTAACATTCCGAAATGGGATTTCTAATCCCATTTGATTAGATTCGTCGATCTTAAATGCACGCGCTTTTGAAAAAATAGCCTGATGACAATCTATGTCAGATGTCTTCGAGATATCAAGTGCAACTATCTTGCTTTCGTCAATTTGATGTTAGCTTTGGTTCCATTTTTCGGTGATACTTGCGTCAACGGAAACCGTACTGCCGGTCATTGAGAAGTTTTCGTGTTTCGAGATATTTTATGAGCTGATAGTAAGTACGGGACGTAAGTGGAATCGATCTGTAGGAGAAGAGAGAAGAAGAATCGCCTTTTTTAGGGACGGTCTGGACAAATGCTATTTTCCATCTGCTCGGAAAAGTTCTTAGGAGTAGGATTGATAAAAAAGCTTACGCAGTGGTTTCGCCAGTGTGTAAAGCACCTCTTAAAAAAAGGGGAGATGTTCCATCTGGACCAGCTTTTGCTACTACCCGAGTGCGAAAGAGAATTCATCCCATTGAAGTTTCGACGCACTCAAGTGTAAGCAAAGCACAATCTGAAAGTGTTGAGTTGGCAGCAAATTGTGCAGCAAACAGTTTGGCCTTGTCCAAGGAGCTTACAGCTGGAATGCTGTTATAAATGAGCGTTACGATGGAAAATGAGGTAAGATTTCTGATATTTTTGACAACCGACAAAAGACAAAGTCTTTACTACCTTTGGACGCTTAAGAAAGCCGTTGCTGTTAGTCCGGTTAGTTCGTTTGAACTTTTTTCGTTTCTCCTCTGTATGATTGGTCTTTTAGGACCGAAGAAACCCCTTTTTATCCTTGACAACCTGTATATAGCTCAAGTCGTACCACACCTTGAATGATAAAAGATCATTTCAAAGAGAATAGTGTCTGTGATCATATCAGCAGCGAGATGACTTCTTCCCATCTTTCTGGCAATTTGTGGATCCCATCCCAAAAGAACTGCGCCGGCTTGGCAGCCAAGAATGAATCAAGCCAATTTTTGATATTCTGCTCTGATGTAAACCGTATTTCAGTGAGGGCGTTCTGCATCGTCCGGAACAAATGGTAGTCAGAAGGGGCAAGATCTGGGCTATAAGGCGGGTGGGGTAAGACTTCCCATCCACTGTTTTCCAAATAGTTCTCAACCGGAATAGCAACTCAGCTCAGCTAGCGCATGTTCACCATAAACTTCCACCAAAATACGATGACTTTCGGCAGCAGTTTTCTTCATATTAAAGTAATGAAGAAGAACTTCCCGCAAAGACACTTTTTCAGGCATAAAGTTCGATATATTTGAGTGGAAAAAAATTATTGTTATTTACGCTTAAAATGAATGACATATACTGAAATGACGTACAATGACGTAGCTTTCCAAGGGATGTTCCAATAAAACAATAACAATGGAATAATACAAGTTACGCCATCTCTTAGCAAACCGCACGAATAGTTATAGACCCAATAAAAGAAAACCCATGAACTTCAAATCATTAAGAGAAACATATTCGTAGATTTTAAGCCTGCATATGACACCATTTATACTGATGAGGCACATAGAGACAAGCTCGAGTAATTGTAGATAATGAGAATGAGATTCGCTGCTTTATAGATTTTGACAATCAGCCACATGTCTAATGTCAAAAAACGAATTATGTTTGTCAAAGTAACAAGGTTCATACATACAAAGCCACAACAAGATTAGAAATTGTAGTGAGATATGTTGTCGAGAAAAACGGAAACGGTCAAGGCACTATTCCACAGAGGGCTTCAAAAAATATTGACCATGTGGGCCTCACTGGTCATAGATATACAGGTGCATGAACTTTGTTAAAAAATAATCAAAGTGACTTTAATTTGTCGAGTGATATCAGGTCCTGTTTAAACTACTCGTAACTGAATTTGGAGGAGAAGTCTTATTAACATCTTATCGTTCTGTGTAAATGAATAAAACTATTTTTCAGGGTACTTATCGGACCCTCTCAGTGCGGATTAAGGTTGATTAGCTTCAGAATTTACTGAATGTTCACATTGCAGTAGATACTTGAGAGAACCCAAAGAAGCGCAGATCCATGCTCACCAAATACTTTGGAGTTCCTCAGTCAGCTAGATATCTCTGAGTAATCAATGTCATTATGGTGCATAGAACTGGGCATTCAGATAGTATGTGTTTAGCGATTTCATCGTCTTCCATCCAAAAGCGACATTCAGTTTCCTGACTAATTCTAAGTTTATGTAAGTGATACCGGAGTTGCCAGTGTCCCATTTAAAACGTCCCTTTTGAAATTACAAAATAGTTTGGACTTATTTTGGAAGGGAGACATCGCCTCTGTTGAAGCCCCTACAATTTCGCCCAATAGGATGGACACACATAGTTCTCCTAACTTCTAATCGTTAAATTTATTGTGGAGTACGGCATGCACACTTGGTGGGCTTTTCATTTCTATCAATACACTTGTACCTTGCTACACACCAGAGCTTGTCTTTGTTTCTTTTAGATAAGTCTTGCCGAGTATAAGCAATATAACATCGAGTTGAAGTCTGATCAGTTTGAACATATTCACTGCTGATTGATCATCCGCCAATAAGCGGATAGGGGCGCCTTTTATTGCTACCACATTCTTGGTTGACATTAAGCTCAGCTTAAATGATGCTGCGACCTTTTCCCATCGGCCGATTTTTGATCAATCACATACCACTCGTGTAACTTTAAGGTTTATTATTCAGTTTTAGAAGCCTCATGCTTGTCGACTTGGGATCGCAATATTGAATCTGCATAAAGTGTTCATTATGCGGTCATTTACACCGCAGATAATGGCGTATTCAAGAATCTCTGAGACGAAGCTTGAGAAGTCTAATTGAACTGCGGCTTTAAAGATATATATAAGTACATATGTCATGTGTTGTGGGGTCAATGAGAGCTTCAATGATAGCTGGGAGTTTGCGTTGCACCGGAGATACCTATGCATGTTAGTCTCTGAACACTGATGTGGTTTTACTCCACCATTTTACTGACGAGTAGAAAATGATCGGTCTGACCTTCATTGCATAGAAACAATGGGTGGTTTTTGGGGGTATCCCCTAGGTCTTACCAAACATACTTCAGATAACACATGTGGCTTTGGTTGGTTTGGTATTAATCATATGTAAGTTCTAGTTTAGTTTGTTGCTTAAAATAAAGCTACTTCTAGACACTTAACTTCATTGAAGAACTCTATAATTGTACCATTCGGAGAAATGTGGTCAAGAATTGCCTTTCTTCAACTACCGAAAGGGCCTAGTGCATCCGGGGAGGATTGAGAGGTTTTCTTCAACGCCCTGGTCAGACATTAGCTAATCACTTAAATTTTGAAGGTTAACTAGTAAGTTGTTGAAGACAAGTGACCACAATGTCACAATAAGTAAGATGCAAAAACTAATCATACTAAGATTATTCAATGAACTTGCCACAAATGTTTGAGCCTATGGACTTAGATGGTTAGAATATGAATAAAATCTCTTTAATCCTTGTCAAGGTGGGATATCCAACCTGAACCAATTTAATGTACGCATCTAAAGGCGATAAGCGTAGGGTCGCGCTAAATGAAGATAACTATTGACTGGGTATCACTCCATATATTTGTGTCGTCTAAGATAGGCAAAATATGACTAAATAATTCCTTCGGATGTTATCGGCAGTAACTGTAAGATTTCTGAATTAAAATGGAGGCCCAATCTCCAGCTTTCAAATTTCTTCCAACAGGATCGCTTTTAAATTAGGGATTTGAGAAAGAATTGTTGGAGTAAATGCTGCGGCTCCTGATTGTGTGGAAGATTTTCTGTTGAAAAGGAATCGATCACTCAGAAGCCGGTGTGTTTTATTTGTTCATGAAGGTCTCATCTTTCAATTTATCCGCCCAAATCATTTTCGTTAACTATCTTCAATTTTATGTCATTGTCGTCCATGTACCCTTTCATAAAATTATTCCTTAGCTTCACGGTGACTTTCTTTTATGTGAGTGCAAGTGCCGTTTTTATTTGGTTTACTCTATAGAAAGTGTCTTTTCTAGGCATCATGGCAAAGCGAAACAAATCGATTAGTATGGTTGTCCAAGCTACAGCGCCTGATCATGATTGTTTTTATATAAAATCTCATTACATGTAGACTACTACTAATAGTTTGAAAGCAAAACCCTCCGTTTACTCCAAAGTCAATAAAATACAGATTCGAAACTATTCCTATGTCGACAACTTCCTTTGCAAGTTATAGAAAATTATTCTTTTTATTGAAGTCCAATGCCCTCTTACATTTAAATTCACAATTTTCCAAGCACCGCTAGTTGGTAAAATTTGAACTTTTTCTCAAAACCACAATCACGTCGAACCATTAAAGTCTCTTAAATGCTTTACTCATACAAATTGAAAGCGATTTCCTCCAAGTACCCACCCTCCAATCAACTACCAACCACAAATCTAATTCACATCCCATCTCGCACAATATGTTCCTCTCAAAATGAAACTAATTTAAGATACACATCTCATCCGCTGAATAGCGATAGCCCACGTTCTCATCACATTCTCTCCCTTCAATAATATATCCTCGTTCTTCATCCTCATCTTCATCCATATTCTCAGTTCCAAGTCCACAAAATTGATCTTTCTCATAACCGTAATGATAGCCTTCCACACAACCTGTTGGACACAACTACCAACCACCACCAACAACAATACGGTTATCGTCTAGAAACCACAAAACTCCAGAACCACCAAAATGAAGCCAACACTTTGCCATGTCCCTCCTGGTTCCTGGCTACGAGTACCCTGGCGAATCAACCATGCAAATTAAATGAAATTTCCCATCGTGCCATGCCGTGATAGTACTGGTGGTATCGTAGTGATGGTGGTGGCGGTTTCACTGACTGCCTTCTTGTGTGCCCTCTGTTGGCGTCGGGTGTCATAAATCCTCAACGATAATTATATGCACCTTGCTCTCGATTCTGTTTTTGATTTAACCAAATTGATCCGTTGTTGGTCGAGAAGAAGCGGCGCGCGCAACGCGACTTGGAAACATAAAGGTCGTTCAGATCTCGGCACAGAGACGAGACGAGTCATTCTAAAGACGCACTGTCCGTCGCAGTACCAATCTCTGTCTTAGAGTAAGGGCGTTCATTCAATTCGTGCCTCTTAATAAATTGCCTTGAATGCTTGGACTCAATGCAGTTCATCTCAGTTCGACTTCATGCCATAGAGATCCCATAATGATGGAAACGCTACGATGATCCTCAAATGTGGCGGCAGCGGTGGCGGCGGCGGTTATTGTGTGCAGGAAATGCAGCCCGAACAATCATTTGAAGGCTCTACCATTTTGTTTATGGTAAACAGAAACGAACAGTGTGCGCGCAATCCTGTAAACTGCATGTACGTGCTATTATTGAAACCCACATTCACATAGATACAGATACGTATATGCTCTTGCATTCAAAGAGCAGTAGTAGAGAATTGAACGAGAGCCCAAGAACTGAAATGTTGAAATGTTCGATCTTCGCATTAAAGAGGTCGTTGGAAGATTTTGGCTAAAGATCGGTTGGAACAGTGTTGTCAGTGTTTGTTCTGAAATTTCCCAATAGCAACGATGAATAGCCTTCGTTTACTTTGTATCTTCACCCTTTGATTTAGTGCAAAATAAATATCCTTCAAGGACTGGTCTTCAAAGAAATATCGTCATAATATTCAACTATCCGAATAGAGTCCTTCCGCACAAGAATGCATTTCCTCCATCTTTGAAATATTTTCAGACGAAAAATTTCCCAGAAAGGGGAATTCAGTTTAAACTGACAACACACCACAATAGATTAGTTGAATATCGGTTCTGTTCCCATACTACATGACTCCTTACCTCGAATATCATGCTGGCTGCCAATTTTGGTTACATCACGGAACGAACCAAGGCACAAGGGAACCTCCACTGTTTGTCTGTCAGAAACCGAAATTGGGCGCATCCCCTTGCCAGTCGATTGTATAGTCGAATGCCGGTCTTGGGAAGGTATTCTTTTGCGTCCCCCATCTCGTTTGCATTTTAGTTTGCATGCAGATTTGCGCACCGATATCATCGTGAATCAGGTTTAGGATTCGAGAATGCGAACTCATTCTCCGTCTGTGGCAGGAAGATGATGAAGTTTCATATTTTTGCTGGATGTCTGCCTTAGTGTTGGTCATGTGGAGAAGCATTTCGGCATCTTCTCATGTTCATTCAGTTATCTCAAGAAGTGATCCTCAATTCGGAAGCTCCGCCCCAAGGCAGTTTACGCTGAGCTATATGTGAAGTTGAGAAGATTCTTCTTCTTGTCCTGGTGCTTCGTTTGATTTCGTTCATCGTTCGTCGAGTGTAGTTCGTCGCACATGTTTTGCGGCAAAGATTCGCGGATGATGAAATAAGAATTATGCACTTGAATGCAGTTGAAGCTGTGTGCTCACATTCACACACCCATAAAAGCCAGAGGCTGTTTGAACAGCCTTACTAGTGAGTGGTGTGGACGATGATTCTTCATGGGAACTCTTATTTCGACTGCAGATCTGTAGTTTTTTTTTTTTTTTTGTTGTTGTTTTGACGTACAGATATGGGATAGCTACTCCTGCTTCAGTAATTCACCAATTAGAAATTTATGATTTCATGAGTTTGTCATAAACAAAAAAACCGATTGTGGATTTGTGGAAGCCATTTTGCATCTTTTAGTCTTGAAAAGTAAATGAGCTGGTCCACGCGGATATTTTCGGATAAGGACAACTCGTGTTTAATTAATTCTGCAGAAGGTCTTTTGGTTACGATTTTATTTATGCACTTGAGGCAACATTATGGTCACGACTACTTTGCAGGAACAATTAAAAATTTTAATTTACACTGGAGGCGACAAAAATGTTTACAATGACGGTCAGACAATGATTTAAGAATTTTCTGGCAGAGAAGTGCATGTTTGAAAAATGCCTTAGGACTCAGACAACTAGCTTCCACTTTGGTGGAGGTAACTGTTCATCTTTACAGAGAAAGTAGTTCCAAAATAAAAATGACGTTTGCACTTTGAATACTACAAATGCAAGCTTTCGTATATAGTAGTACGAGTATCTGCAAAGGTAATTGGTAACAAAATGAGTTTAGTCACTCTACCGTTGAGTGTGGGCTTCGTTGTCTGTTTTAAATTTAGAAAATATCATTGATACTAGTAACGATGGACGTTCAAAACACGAAGTTTTTTTTTCCGATTTCAGGTGAGACAGAAAATTTTCAGAGTCCGTTTGTCATTTGTCGACTTCGATCCATTTGTGTACTCATCTATTCTACACCCCACTACACACACTAGACGCTACGATTTTTTTAGTCTAAATGCTACGCTTTGCGCTTATGAATTTGACGAGGTGAGCTCGGATGGACATCGGTGTGTAGAAACTGTTACAGCACTCGAAATCACCAGGCTAGCGCCTATAAATATCTATCCTCCTTCTATTTCCCTATTTCTACAGTGCTCAACACGGTTGACGATCAGGATATGTTCACCAAGACAAATATCAAGCCTAAGAGTACTATTAATCCAAGTCCTCTGTCTCGGGGCGACCTTGAGCTGAGACATCGTTGATGTTAAGAAGAGTTAAATCGGCACCATTGCTGTCTTTAGATCTGATAGTGCATCATAGACAAGCTCGGGTTATATGAATCACTTTACGAACGTGTACGATAGGATTAATGGTGGCGTCAGTGGAATGCATAATGAAAAAGTTATCAACAAACCAAATGTTGCGATCAATCATGCAAACAAATTGCGGTAGGGTGACCAGATAGCAATGATAGTTTTTCCAATTGTTATGCTTCAGCAGCTTTCAAAGTTACTAATTGCATACAGCTGTCAAAATATTCAGTAAGGTTTGCCATTTCATCATGCATCGTTTTACGCTTGCCAAACGTGCGGATTAAAAATTAATAAAAAATTATTATCGAAATTCCGGCTCAGTTGTAAATACGCAACATGAATTTCGTCTTGAGATCTGTCGTCATCATGGCTTCAGTGTGCAGGCAATTCACCATATCGAAGAAAAGTTTGAGCGTAAGTACAATCTTTTGGATCTAAAGTCACTAACTAGACAAGGATTGGTGCAAAATGAAGAAAATGTAGGCGACGTAGCGGTCAGTATCGAAGAAGACACAGAAATGTATAT
Organism: Volucella inanis; assembly: GCA_907269105.1. NCBI lineage: Eukaryota > Metazoa > Arthropoda > Insecta > Diptera > Syrphidae > Volucella > Volucella inanis. Next base: position 47,645,274 of record OU026157.1, on the reverse strand, counting down.
TCGGCATTGCCAGAGAGTCAACCTGGCTTATTTTGCAGTTGGATTTGATCCTACATCTATACAAGATTGTGCTGACGCAAGAATTAAAGCCGGGCGACCAAAGACAATGCCGTGAGTTTGCTATTGGGCGCTAGAAATCCGGATTTTGGTCAAAAAATCATCTTTTTGGGCGAGGCTCATTTTTGGCTCAGCGGCTATATCAACAAACAAAATTACGGTTTGTGGGATGGTTGCATCATCGGACCTTATTTCTTTCGAAATGAGGAATGAGACCCAATTACCGTCAATGGTCTCAAGTATAGAATGATGTTAACCGGCTTTTTGTGGTCAGAGTTCAATAACATCGATATATTGGAGCTCTAGTTCCAACAAGATGGCACTACATTCCATACAAGCGACATAACGTTCGATTTTTTGAAAGAGAAATTTGGTGACTTGGTCATCTCACAGCGTCATCAATTGGCCACCACGATCATTGCGATTTGATACCACTCAATTATTTTCTCTGGGAAAACGTTAAGTTCTTACTCTATGCTAACAACCCAGTCACTTTGGACGAGCTCAAGTAAGCATTCGACACGCTATTTCCGGAATAACGCTGCATATATTGGACCGAATCATCAAAAATTGGTCCGAACCCTCGAAGCACTGCCAAAAAAGCTGAGGCGGCCATTTGAATGATGTGGTACTCTACCCATAATGGTGTGAACGTAACTTCAAAATAAACACAGAATCAGTTTTATCTCACACCGTTGTTGTTTTATTTAAACATTCTTTCCTTTTGTTCTCATCTGGTCACCCTGGTAAACCTCACTGCAATACCTATAAATTGCCAGAGTTTCTTAAGACGGACTCTCACCAAATCTTTTTCAAAGTCTTAATCTGCGAGCTTCAAGCGCAAGAGAATAGGGGCATTATTATCAGCAAGGTGTCAGAATCCATATGTGCCAAAGAAATTCGTGAAGACTCGCGCCGTAAGGAAATATAAAACTCCCAATGAACTGAACCAGCAAAGGAAAAGGACGAAACATTGACTAATTCGAATTAAAAACAAAGAACCCAAAAGGGGTTTACCTGCAAGTATTGTATTATAAAATTGTAATAGAAGATAGAATAAGCTGACCAAGAACGAAAAGCCTGAACAGGAATGTGGAATAGAGAAAGCCATTGTTGAGTATCTGTAAGGTAACATTTGCATATTGTTCAACGGAGATGATGATAAGCATTGCATTGGCAAGCAGACTGAATGACTCATTGTGAATGGCTATAGGTCCTTCTATTTGGCCGAAAAGAGCTCAGGATATGAATATCCTAAAGGAATAAAAATTAAACTGGTTAGTGGAATTATTGTGCAGTAGATGCACAATCTTATGTGTAGAATTTAGTCGGTTGAAAGAAGTTATCACTGAAAGAAGTTCATCATCGCCTGTCTAATTGTAGAAAAGGGAGAATCTTTTTACTGTGCCAGTCTACGTATTAAGCTCCTTAGTAGTAGGGAATATTCGCTGCTCCAAATAGACATAGACAACATCGAAGCCATTGATATCACAACCCAGAGACCGTCTGGCATCGATAAATCCTCCGACGTAGCTTTTCCATGGTTAGAAGTTATTCTAAATATCTTCCTAGAATGGTGCACAATCGCAGTTTATGACCGGATTTCAATGTACTCGTAACATTCATGGCTCAAGGTGTTTAAGCCTTTTGACATTCCTCTGCCGTTCTCTATAGAAGAAATTGCGATGACGATGTAACACATAGAAATAGGTTTAGGTGGCACGAAAATTTCGCAATATTTTGTGTGAGTAAAATGGTCCTAAACTTAAAGGCTTGTAATAAATGAAAGTCGTTCGTCCAGCTCTGACATACGAATGCTAATGTTAAATGAGGTAGGAAACCGTGATAGAGGAGACTTCTAGATTGAGAAACCGATAGGGGACAAAAGCAGCTAGTTTTGCCATGTTCAACGAAGGTCATCTGAAAATATGATATAAAAGGCAAAAGAGGCTGAACTGCCAGCCAAGATTAGAGAAACAATAAGACTACTCTTCAGGAAGGTTGGTTGATCCGTAGACGTAGACGTAGCCTTGCGCTGGACTGCAAGGATTAATGTGTAGAAACTTCTTTGCATTCAATACACGACCTTAGTATCGCCTTACCTAACATTGAGGGTGCTTTCTACCTTTGAGTCAGTGGTGCTCTAAAATATACATCCACTGCCGTACTTGACATACAATTTCATCTCTTTCCTCTGGATATCTTAATGAAGCAGATGTCTGTCTACACAGCCAGTAACCTCAAAGCTATCTTCCAGTGATGCTGTTCTCAAACAGGTCGATTGACTATTTTAAAATTCAAAAAAAAAAAAAATCGAAGTTTTCAATGCCATAGCCCAACTTTTATTAATTCACATTTGCTGGTTACTTGGACTTAGAAGGTATTCGGAAAAGGGTAGACATGTAACCAATTATAGGTGTTTGGAAGGATCATCTGCAAATAGACAAGATTTTGCCTGATCTATACATAGCTACACATTTGAAGAATAAGAAAAAACCGCTCAAGTTAGTTCCTTAAATAGATTTTAGAGCCAACTCCTCAAAAAAAATATCAAACATGCGATCGGAATGGAACAAGAACAGAAGATGCGCTAGAAACAACTGATGGTAAGGCGTCGATGTTTAACACAAATTTAGTTGAACTAAACCAGTGCGTGGCAATTCTAAGTGCAGAGCTAACTAGCAACATAACGTCAGATTTGGTGAAATAGTAGTCAGTGGAGACTCTTACATTCATCAGCAATAACAGAACCCTGAAGAAATCCAGGAATCCAAACACTTCCCTATGTCCATCATGAAATATAAATCATTAAACTCTTTACTCCATCTACATATTAATACAGACCTATAGCAATAGCAAAACGGCCACAGTAGGAACGATATGATTTTCAATACAAATAGCTGGTTACTATCATAGAAGCAACTCTTTTCGTTTCCGTTCAGCGAAATATCGTCAGGGTGCAAAGTTTGAATAAGTTAAATCTTTCAACAAGGTGTCACGATGTCACCAAGGTGCCATTAATATTGACAAGTCTCGCCATCCATTCCCTTTATTCTGCTTATGTCGTAAGTAAGGTTTGTAGGTAGATATACTCCAGATCATCAAAAGGCAAATGTTAAAAAAAAAAATAAAAAATAAAAAAAAAAAATAAAAATGAAAAGTTTCAACAGGAGAATCAAGAAAATCTTTCAAGATTGATCCCCTCGGTTTGGAACCTTCATATTGTTAGGATTCTGGTTAGGAGTCTGATGCGCATCGTATATAAATATCAGATTTCCATTAGAGATAACATCAATCAAAAACCTTCGATTCTGCTCCATGAAATTCTTTTGATTAATTATTTATACTCGTACTTCTGCTGATTACTCATATTTGAAAGGTTTCCTTACCTGAATTTGCATATTCATAATGATTTATTAATTCATACATTTTTTGTCTTCAGCAGACATCACCTTATCTGCATGCTGTATGCGGCAATTCTTCAGATAAATTCACAGATAATTACAACACGCCAACTTTCCCAATGGCACTATCCATACAAATCTTAGCCCCGCACACTATTCACCATCAAGTTTTATGCAAATCATCTTTTAATAACTTTGAGATGATTTCCATTGCTCATCTCATACTGACTAAATTACTCACTACATCAGCGGCAAGCTACAACTATCTGAGTAGTCGTACTCGTAGTATCTGAGCCAATTGGCCACGAACCAGAATCATCAGCTTATCCTCATGCTGATGCATAAATAATGGGATAATTGGCCCAGAAGTGTGATAGTCATTTGTCGGCCGACTGAGAATTAAGTTAATTTGCCTCTTTGCAAGAAAAGGGCCGCTTAACTGTTGCAACATATCTGTGAACTTTTTCAAGGCCATGTTAATAAGAAACATTTTGAAACTTGCTTAAAGTAAGCCTACATATCGAATACGAACACAATTTCTTGATCCTTATTGGGACTATTTTAGTACTCACCTGTGCAATACACTTGTTTCGTTGAATGTGGCGCCAAAATCATGTGGTAAATGCAAAACGGCACCCTTCCAAGCTTGAGGTGGTGTGAATACGAGTATTTTCTCGTTAACTTAGAAGCCATAAAAATGCTTTTAACATTTGTGGTTTAGACTTGTGCGCCCCATTGACTTATGTGTATCTTTACGATCTTTACAGATAGAATGGCGTTGAAAGCAAATGGCTCGACGCCTTACCGGCCGCCACACTACTGTATACTAGTAATAAATTTCAACCGCAACCAAATGAATTTGTTTCTTTTGTGCGGCGCATAAGGCACTGCTGGCCTACAAGTATGTTTGCTTCCGCTCCATCCAACACAAATCACCTCAATTTTTTCTGTCGATCCTTCTTCGTAGAAAATACCAGGAACAAATTCATTTTATGTGGGTTTCAATTTTGATTTCGCGCGGTGTCTTCCTTTGTTTTATTGATAGGTGAGCCGCCCTCTTCAGCCGCCGCCTAATTCGGCAGCTAACTGTTTTGTGAGATGGAAATTAAAAAGGGATCCAGACAGACAGTCAAACACTAATTTGACTATGCAAAACAAGACGAACAGCAAGGCATTTATAATAGCATCAAGGACCTTCAAAAGTCCCTCTCACTCGTAGCTCTTCGAAAGGAGATGTGATTTAAATCACATGGAACCGCTTAAATATGATGCAAAAGCGGAAATGCTAATGATAGGTTGAAGCCATATACCCCCATAAGTTGATGTTGAAGCTACAACGTCTGTACCCTTGCAACCTTGTGCATGGTTTATTATTTATGAATATACCCGTCTGTCCATCGTCAGGAAGGATTGTTATAGTTTCACGAATACCTATACAATGCCCTAAACAATGTTTCGTCGTCCACATCTAAAAGTCAGTCTTCGTCTTTCTGTGGATCTGTGTGTAAGTTATGATGAATGTCATGTTTGGTGATTGCATATGTTATTGAGGTTTGAATATAAGCAAATGTGTGATGCACAACGACTGACTGGATATAGTAGCAGCACTAATATGAATGGAACATGAAAAAATATCACGTAAGTCTACAGATTGATGGTAATTATGCTCTTTGTGGTTAGTGTTGTGTCCGTTGTGTGTGATGGTGGCCAACCATAAAAATTTCAAAACAAAACGAAACAAAACAAACCAAACGTGCTATTTCGTTTGAACAGCAATTGGAGAAATTTCGAAAACAAAAAAACAGAAAAAACCTGAAACTTTGGACATCTGTATTGATTTGTGAATCAATTTAGAAAATTATAGCAATTTGTTGAGAAAGAGAAACAAAAGAGTTGAGTTGCGAACTTTTTTAATATTTTTTTAAATTTGGTTACAGAATGAAGATACTTAGAAGAGTACAATCAATTTCAAAATTTTAAAAATTGTGTTTGACACTGAAATAGGTGAATCCAGTACTTTTTATTGACTTAACGATGATATGTCTGAGCTTAGATTACCTGCAGGACCAACCGTGGCTTACTCTATTCTTATGTTTCAGATAGGCCGTCGAAACTACCTAACACACGAGGATCTGAATAACAAAAATGTGCAATTAGATTAATTGGGAGCTGCATTTCAGGAAATTTACAATCATTTACAAGAAGCTTTAGGCACAAACTAAATACCATCCAGTAACTTCCTCTTCTTTTTCTCTACGCTTTACCTCATGTAATTAAAAAGTTGAAGGTCAGTCGAATATGTGTGTGGATTCAAAGTGAGCCTCTTGTTGATTTTCCTGCAGACCAGGTTACTGTGTCATATGAATTCAACTGAACTGTGTCTGCATGTATCTGTATGATACTTACTGGGAATTAATTGTGATTGTTTAGAATTACCTGGATTATCTAGTCTTATTCGTGTTCTTTCTACATAAAATACTACCCATACCTCGGTTAAACAATAGCAAACAATTTTTTATAAAATTATTTGGGATACATTCGTGTGTAACTAATCAGTGAGAAGTGCTTTCAACGTTCTGTGCAAATATTACGAAAACCAGCCCAGAGATTCAGATTCTTTTCCAGACACATGAAAGTTTTCAGAAAGATATACCCAAATCTACAGTTACAATTTTCTTATTACCCAGAGTTACTTATTCTGGTTTTAATTTCTCTAATTTAGATAGGGACTCCGCTGGGCCTCAATCAGTAAGGCTAGTCCCGGTTATGCACGTCAAGTTGGAACACGTTTAAGTTCTTTTCACTTGTGCACGCCATTTACATGGAGGTCTTCCTCAGAAGCGCTGTTCTTTCGGGAAGGATTTAAACTATTTTTAGGCTGGAGGACTGTTGTTTACTTTTCCATTTTTCATTCTAGTCAGACTTTTTTAACAAAATTAATGTCGCTATATAGGCCGTAAAGTTTGTTGTTGAATCTTCTTCTCCATTCACCTCCCAAATAGACGAGATGTGAGATAATCCGAAGGATTTTTTCTCCTCAAAACAATTCAGAAAACTCTCACCCACTCTTGATAAAGTCTACATTTTTAGAATTTGAATGATGTCATTGTCGGAATTAATAACGCAGCCTGAATGAACAAAGCTTTTTACTGGCTCAAGCTTTATATGTCTGAAGTAACATATATAGCTTGAAGACATCTTGGATATATTTTTGCTATCTAAGGTCACAGTGAGGTCTTTACCTATTTTGATGGCGCAGGTAAGCAACCTGATGGTATTGTGCGAAAAAAAAATTAAGTCTTAGAAGCAAGACCTATCAGAAAAATTTCTCATATACGATTTTTCTATGTAAATGCCAGAATCTGACAGAGAATATCTCTAAAGAATCCTGTTAATTGGACCAGCTAGTTGTCTCTGCGTGAAGCATGGTTTTCCGGGAATCTAAGCTGAGCGCTGTGATTTGAAGATTCTGATAAGAAAAGTGTCGGTGCCAGATTCCCTAAAATATGATTCTAACACTTCAATCAAGTCTTGGTGCGAAAGAGTAATATCTTCTCCCGTATTCATCCTCATGAAAAAAGTGCAAAACATTAAAAAAAATATTTGTTCTACTTTCTATGTCGAGCAGACATTTGTCCTTTTTTAGCAACCAATTTAACAAGAATCTCTTATTTTTCATGTGTTTGTCTTCTCGCAACTTGAGAAAGCAGGGCCTTGAATGTAGTTTTCCTTGTTCGGGACATGATTTGGTTTCTCTGGTCGAAAGTCAGCTAGATATCTTGTAGGGTATTCACGGGATATAATTTAGAGCTGCACCGATTTACTACAATACATCTTCAAGCAGTGCAGCTCAAGGACATACCTGTTCCTTAAATAATCTGGCTTCGATTTCTAGTTGGTTGCAACTACGGAAATACAAACCGCTTGCAACCTCCATTTTAGTTTGCGGCACCGTCAAATGGCTTCATATCGTAAGACCAGATTAAGGCAGGTTAATCCTTTAGCAAAAAATTGCGTGATAAGAAGTAATCACTTCTCTACGTACGTCTACGTCCATAAAGGCAGGCACCTGTTTTGGCAATTAGTGAAATACAGGTCGCCCACACATCTCAAGTCATTCAGATTGAAGCTACCTGGCAACGAACTAGTCCCATTATTAATTTTATTATTTTCTCACAGTGGTCTCGCCATTTACGTAAGTAATGATGTAGCTTACCAAACCCCACCACATGTGGTTAAAATTCCATATCCGTAAGCAGATTATCCACCACCGCTTCTTTACAGAAGCCCCAAACTGGACAGCAATTCGACCTTAAACGAGTTCGATGCGCTGCCTGATCCCATACAAAGAATTGTATCCCTGTATCCTCATACTGAAATCTTCATTGCGGTTGATTTTGATAAACATAATTCTGGGTGGCTTCGACATTCTGGACAGATGTGTTGAGACTTTTGGATTTGTTTTTAATTTCTCCCCGTAATAAGTATATTGTTGATGTGCTTTCCACTGTGGGCTCGTCTGACCATTGTGTCATATCAATTGATTTCTTGTACATGGATCACAGAGTTAGAGAAAAGACTCATATAAGAACCACATATGAGAAAACTAATTGGAACGGACTTAACTCCTTCTTTAGGAAGTTTAACTGGTCGCTCTGTTCCCTCGATAACGATGTGGATGACGCTGATGATATGATCACAGACACTATTCTTATTGGAATGAGATCCTTTATCCCTCATCGGTTTTAGTGTATCAAAACAAAAGGAAAGGCGTAGTACAACTGGAACCTGTTTACAGCTCAGTCAGGGTTAGAGAAATGTTTTTTCGGTCCTTCAAGTACAACCTGACAGAGAAAAATTGAAAAAAATTCAAACGGGCCAGGAAAGACAGCAACGTCTTTCTCAAACGGTCGCAATTTCAATATGACCAAAAACTGGCTTCAGAATGCTACGATCCCCTAAAGATAGTGAAAATTGGTGGTCGTTCTTCAAAAAAAATTCATTAAAAATTCTGCCTCATCCTGTATCCCAACGCTCATTTGTAATGATATTCCACCGGTCAGCCCTTGGGACAAGGCCAATCTGCTTTCTACACTCTTTGCGGCCAGCTCAACAGTTCAGACTGTGCTTTGTCTCCCCCTACACTTGAGTGCATTGAATCTTCAATGGGATGAATCGACTTCGGCTTTTTAGTTAAAGATCTTAACATTTCTAAATCGGCTTCTTCTGAAGAGGTGTTCTTTCATGGTGGCAAACCCATTGCGTAATCTATTTGATCAATCCTACCCTTTAGGGCGCTTTCCGAGCAGGTGGGGAGCAGCACTTATCCAGCCCGACCTTAAAAAAAGCGAATCTTCTTCTCTTTTCTCTTACAGACCCATTGCACTTAGTTCCTTCTTTTTAAGGTCGTGGAAACGCAGCTCATGAAATATTTTGAAACACGAAAACTTCTCAATGATCGGTAGTATGGTTTTCATAGCAATGGGTTCACTGGTGATTTGATGACACGTCTCACTTAAAAGTGCAGCCAAAATGTATATCAATCTTGCGAGTGCAAGATAGTTGCACTTGATATTTCTAAGGCATTTGACGGAGTTTGACATCAGGCTTTTTTGTCGAAAATGCATGCATTAGTTATAGACGACACTCTTCTTCAATGGATTAGAAACGTTCTTAACGTTGAATTCAAGTTGTCTTGGATGATTACAAGTCTGCAATACACAAAACAAACGCTGGTGTGCCTCAGGGCTCCGTTCTGTTTCCCCCACTCTAAATGGTTTCTTGTCTGCTACCGAAAGCCGAAAGACGTTCCATTCTCGGTATGTGTGTCAATGAAAACCTATATTGGACAGCCTATATTGAAGTCGCCAAAAATGATGCGAAATGTCTACCATAGGTTTCCTCAAGGGATGTAAAAAATATTTCATCCACTCTGATGGAACTTTAATAGATATACAATGCATTCATCAGCTCAAAATTGGACTAAAATGCCCACATCCCTTCAGGTGCTCCTAAAGCAACCCTGCGCCTTCTAGATAGCATTCGATATCGTGGGTTAAAACTTACAGGTGACTCTAATATTGCTACAGTGCTACAGTCAAAACAAATTATTTGTTGAGATGTTGAATGGTTATGTTGACGTATATCGACGAGAACCGTAAACATAGATTTGAATTACTGAGGGAATAGGGAACTTCAATGATTCTCCAAATTACTTCCGCAAATTTGTGCAGAACCCCTTCGGTTTAATAACCAGTTTTCATGATGTTTAATAGTTTCAGAGCTACATATACGATTATGTTATGTTGGGTTCGCTGCACTCCATTCTTAATTCAAGATTTAAGGGTATAGCCTCACGTCATTAACAATTTCTGTACATTTCTGTACCTCAACAACCTCCGTCGTTTGACAATTGCTGAAACGAAGAAGCCGGTATATGAAATTTGTGATCATCCTCTTCAGCGACGAATATCTGACTCATCTGGGCTCAACAAAATAACGAGACAGGAAAGTCAAACCATACACTACAAAGTAGTAGGAGGCTAAGAAAGACAGCCAAAATACCTTATCTATGCCTGCCACGAATGAGAATGCTAATAAGCTCACAACAACAAGTCTGAGTAGAAAAAGCTCGATAATTATGTTTTAACTTTCTAACTTGAGCAATGTATTTAAGGATAATGACGTCTATTGTACCTATTTGCAGTGGCTAATTTCAGATACCCTCTACGGGAATGTGAGTTTATTTGGCATAAATTTGATTTTCTAGAATAAAGAAAGATAAAATGGTTATGGAGCAACAGATTCATACCTCCAGGTGAAAACACTGTTAATTGTTATCCCAGAGAGCCGGTCGGAACTAACCCTGACTAGAGGGTCCACTTGATGTTTTTAAAAAACGCCTGCAGGAGTGTATTGTCGTAGTGTACAGTAATCAGCGACCGTTGTAAGCGATGCAGCACCCAAAGGCTATGTCGACAACGTAATTGGAGGTCTGGAGTGTCGAAAATATCGCTGCCATTCAGACGTCAATTCCACGACGTTCTCAAGAATTGGGCATCGCTCAGACCACTTTATGGCGTATTTTAGGTAAGGATCTTGGTTAACTCCCATACAAGATTAAGCTGACTCAAGAATTGAAACCGATGGACCATTTAAAGCGACGTACGTTCTCCTATTGGGTTCTAGAGAAGATGCGCCAAGATGATGAATTTCATCGCAAAATCATCTTCACTGACGAAGTTAATTTTTAGCTCAATGGGTTTGTCAATAAGCAAAATATGCGTTTGGTCGGGTGAAAACCCACATGTGCTTCATGAATCACCACTTTATCCACAAAAAATAACTGTTTGGTGCGGTTTGCATGCCGGCGGCGTTATTGGGCCATATTTTTTCGTCGACGATAACGATCGTCATTTTACGAATTGGAAGATATAGACTTGGACTACATGTGGTTTCAACAGGATGGTGTCACAAGCCATACAGCACACGCTACAATCGATTTATTGAAGAGTAAGTATGGTGAGCGTGTTATCTCAAGACATGGGCCAGTCGACTGGCTGCCTCGTTCGTGTGATTTAACGCCGCTTGACTATTATCTGTGGGGCTACGTTAAGTCATTGGTTTATGCCAACACGCCGACGACGTTGGAAGAGCTCAGAGCCAACATTGAACGCAAAATAGCGGCCGTTTCGGCCGAAATGTGTGGCCGAGTCGTTGAAAATTAAGCCTAGAACAGTTTTTTGCTTATTCCGAGGAATCAATAAGATGAAAGAAGCGCTCTGCTTCTGGATTTAATCTATGTATTCATCGATGATTCCGTGTGGCTTTCAAAATCATATGGAGAAGATTTAAGACTTGAAGATGAGGATGGAGCCTTTTGAAGCAACTTCGTAATAAGCGATTTTGCGCTCTAGCAGATGGAAACGGTAAGTCTTCGTTTGAGTCAAACATCTAAACGTAAACATTGAAACTACGGTGATGACGTGCTACTGAAACTACACTTGGATTGTGGGTTTTTTTTTATTTAACTGAACTTTCTGGTACAATGCAGAGTTGCACGTCGGCATCAAAACTCGAAGGGGCAGTGGATCGAATACGCATCTCGAAACGAACACATTTCTTTTTCCAGTAATGAAGTACTGTTTATTGTGCACACCCAAAACAAAACATTCGAGGATTTGTTAACGTAGTCAAAGTTGAACTTGGCCGGAAATTGAACAAACTACCAGAAACCGCACAAGTACGTAGAATGGAGTTGCATGGTTTTTATAAGCAAGGAATACTTGGCCGAACATCAGCCTTCGAATATTCTATAGAGAACGATTATAGAAGCACTTAGCAACAAATTGTACACATATTCTGGCGTTAGGGCTACCACAGAGACAAAGCCACATCAATAAGATATTCCGACCTTAAGTTTACTACTTAACGACTTTACTTTCACACCATATTTCTCTTCTTTTCTGTCTTTCACAGAATGGAATTTTTCTATCAATCTTAGTTCAAATGCAAAACAAAAAAACGGAAGTTAATTAAAATTAAACTCAAATAACCCACAGACAGATAGATAGATACTGTCTTCATTCATAAAATGTCTGAACCCATTCGCATCATAATACTCCCAGTCAAAGTGCTGACTTCCGAACCCCCCTCAAGGCATCAAGCTTACCTAATCAACATGTTACCACCTAAAAGACTATTCTTGCGTGCCACAGACATTGCGACCCAACGATCATCGTGTGGTAGGTTAATAGCGCGAACTCCAACTTCAAATTCAACTTCATCAGAAATCCGTAATCGAATTTTTTTTTTTTTTTGTTAATTTTTTTTCGATTCATTCATGAAGATCAAAAATTTCTCCCACAAATCACATACATACGCTCAGACGGATATGAAAGATCATGGCAGGCCGTGGCAGAGCAACTTAGATTGCCCTAATCCCACTGGGAACACCCGTAATTAGAACTTGAAAATCAGATACTAATTACACGTTATGTAGATTTACATTGCACATTTGCTTGCGTGGGGAAAATGATTTGAGATACTCATACGAATATCTGAGAAATTCAAATTTATAAAATGATCCGCTAATGGGTTGCTCCATCTGCAGATACTTTGGTTGGTCTAATGCCATTCGTGACTATAGTATTCCGCTCGTCTTTCCGGTTGATTTGAATTGGTTTTTGGGGTGCCGCACGGGTCAAAAAGTACGTCATGTCCCATATGGGCGGTTGGTATTAGTGGTGTGGTTTAAGAAAATCCGGCGCCTACGGGGATACTTGAATTCTGGTCATCATCATCATCATTATTATGAGTTGAATACACAAGTGAGGAAAGGGGTAATAAGACAGAAAATAATAATAGAAACCACTTACCTTCAATAGGTCCAGGTGGAGCAGGCGATGGTGGAGGCGGTGGTAGTTGTGGCAGAAGATGATGATGATCATCACAATTGACTGGAGGCGTTGTGATTCGTGAGCCACTGCAGTCAGAGGTAGAACCACCCGCACTAGTTGCTGATGTTACGACCACAGACACTGGAACTTTTATTGGAATTGATACAGGAACTTGAACCATGGCTGGAGACGATGATTGAGATGGTGGTAGTGATGGTAGTGCTGGTAATGGTACTAGCGGTGGTGGAGCTGTCCCACCACCAGGAGTCAAATCACTTAAACCAATGCTGCTGCTGATGCTGTTACCACTGCTATTATAGAACTCCGAATAGAGCTGCTGCAGCTGCTGCTGGTGTTGGGGACTGAACGTTGCCAGTTGATGATGGAGGCCGGTATGGAATTGTGAAAGCGATGTGGATGCCGTTGTCGTTTGAATTGTGGGTGGCAGAGGCAGTGGCAATGGTTGTAAGACTTCAAGTTGCTGTTGCGGTTGTTGCTGTCCGACCATGCCAAACAAATGACTAAGCTGATGCAGTGGTGACGAGCCATGTCGATTAGAATGTTGTTGACGATTATGCTGCAGCACACGATCATGATGCGGATAATAATTGTGCGATAGATGTTGATGCAGATGTCTGCTGACAGAAATGACATCGTTGTTACCACTACTACTGTTACTGCTATTACTGTTGCTGCTACTGCTGCCACTTTTGTTGCCAGCACTAGGACTATTGCTTAAATCCGTTTTATATTTCGACATGGTAAAGTCGATCGGTTGTTGTTCCAGTGCGATGAAACTACTTCTGCTTTGGCTGTATCTATTGCGATCAAGTAACATTCCGTACGATGGAAGAACGATATTTTGATGATTGGCTAAGAGTAATGGCATAATCGAGAGTATAGAGTTTCTTGTGATTTATTGTTTTGTTTTTGTTTTTCTTGCAGTGCAATGTTCGAGGAACTATTTTTGGTTGATTTTGTTTCTATTTGTTAAGCAGTTTTTTTTAAATGCTCAACACCCTTTTCTCAGTTTTTTGAATTTAATTTAGATAGTTCTGTCCAAAATATTCACTTTTATTAGTAATTGTACTTGAAGCGACTTTTGGTGTAATTTTTCATGTCGTTTTGCTGAAAATATACAAAAATATTTATTTAGCATGGATTAAATTTTGCATATTTATATACAAAACAAAGATTTTACATAATTTTTTCTTCTACATCAAGTCCAAACCTCAAAGTTGTTTATAACCAGAAATTCAGAAAAGGCAACGTTCTACTACAGATACAGTGCCTTATCTGCTACTGAAACCTAAAATAGTTACAAAGTCTGACCAAAGGCAGATTTTTTCTAACAGATTGACAATCTATAAGTGAACGCAACACCGACAGGCTTGACGAGTCAGCTTAATAGACAACACAACTTCGAGGCCTACACCTAGCGCCTTCTTTAAGCCATCTCTTGAATAACAGTTGGGAATGTGGAGAACATATATAAAAAAAACAGACGTACCAATGGCGAATTGATGGCATAACAGGCCAGCGTGAATGAACTCCTAGTTTCTTCACTAACTGTGTTGTCTTTTTTGTCATTTTGTGTGCAAAGGAAGGGATCATTGATGGATAGCTTCGTATCTTGGCGAAACAAGTTCCGACAAAAAATTTCTTTTTCAGTTTTCTGGTATTAACCTTTGATTCAAACCCAGGTCCTTTAGGGTACTAAAAGAGAGATTTAACCTCTAAAGGTTCAGAATACGAGTCCAAAGATATGAGCTCATCTTCAGTATTAAAAGTAATACGATGCGTATAGTATCATTTCCACCCGAGGTTAGTAATTAGCAGCCAATGTCTAAACTACACTGTAGAGACTTTCAGCCTCATGCTTGGAACATTCTTTCCAGTTAACCAGATCAAAATTAGTTTACAACCGAAAATACAGGGAATACAATCTAATGTAGTTAGTTTTTGTTATAGATACTGCTGCGTCCGATTATGACTTCGAATTGCCTGACGCTAATGGCATGTTAACAATTATACTGCAAAAACGTATACCATAGGGCAGTAGCTACCCCCATCTTTGAAGAAAGCCTTCAATTCTACTTCATATACCGAAAACTCCCCTTCCCACAAACAGTTAGGAAGCAGTGACTCATTTCGCTAGTTTTACTAATTTTATTGACTAAAGCAAGATTAGTAAACAGAACATCAGGGGTTGCAACAGGGGTTGCTCAAAGGGTAGTAAGAAAATTTCTTCGGCTTATCTACTAGGCTGGTGTAAAAACCATTACTCATAACTACAGGCCAATTCAAGTTATTGTTTAAACAAAAATAACATTCTACGTCTAAACCAGTATGGTTTTTAAAAATATAAAAGCACAAACTATAAGGAAATTTTTCAAATATATGTAGTTAATGTCCTGGTACTTTTCATTGACTTCAGCAAAGCCTTCGATACTATAATTCAAGACAAACATATTGAAAGTCTAAGCGGAATCGGTGTGTGGAAAGTATCAAAAGTATTACTTAATTGGCCAAAAAGCTGTCAACGTTAAGTTTAAAGTATCAACAACGGTAAGTCAAGAAAAAACAAGTTTAAATCGCGTTCCACATGGCTCCAAACTAGCTCCAATTCTATTTATATTGTTCACAAATGAACTTTAACGAGTTTTTTCAATACAATACTGCATTTGCGTATGTTGATGACATAGCTTTCCTTAAAAAGCTTAAGGATTTAAACTCGACTCTGTAAATATCTCAAATCGAATTCAATGCTGTCTCAAATTGATCCAAACTTACTATAAACACTACGAAAATCAAGTTGATGCACAAGCGCAATGGAGAAATCAAAATCTACCAACATTCAGGCCATTGAAGTTTTCGAACGGATGAAGTATTTCAGAGTAACAAACGACGAGCATATTCTTTGGAGTGATCATATTAATGTCCTGCGCTTTCAACCTAAAAGTATAAAAAACTCTAACTTCGACGTGCAAAAGCAATTATACCACTCACTTGCAGAGTCGTGCAGTAGATATGAAATTTTGGCCTGGGGAAACGCGACAAAAACTCATTTGGACAGAATTTCTAACTTACAACACCGTCAACTCATAATGCTTAGACCTTTCAATTCATCTTTCAAAGTTTTAGATGTCATATGAATGACCAGGGATGTTTTTAACGTTAACTCATTTATAAAATTAAAAACTTCAAAGTTAAAACTATTTTATAGATAAAGAACCACCTGCAGATAAGAATTTTGCTTAACGTGTAATTACTGTAAATGTATGCATTAATACATGTAAATAAAAATCTTTTAAATTGCTCGACTTTGTAAATTCACTCTCAAGGCCATCTTTTGATTTAAGCAAAGCTGGCGCACTGGAGATTCGTTTACGAAGGCTGTCATTTGACACCAAGCCTTCGCCCAATTATCAAGGCTTCTACCATTAAAGAAATTGTCTAATAAAAAGTGAGAGTAGATCAAATACTGGTCTTATGGTAACGGTTTTCAGAACTTAAACCCGCTGAAGGCTGCTACGATTTTACCAGATACAAGCGTCCGGTTATAAGGTCCTGTTGGGTGGCACAACTACCGGTAGTAAATAACATGACTTTAAGAGAGTCATAGTGGCTGTGGTTTAAATCCAAAGTCGCAGGATGTGGTTTACCCGATGCTGTGACCCTGCGAACGGTAAGAGGTTTTAGTGGTCCTCGACCCATACTAAGGGTGGAACTTTTTTCCCCAACGCGGCTCCCATTTTGGTATCATCGATGGCAAGACGTACACTTGCTTCGATGGATGTATTTGCATTTAGTAAAATTTAATTTTTACAGAAGTTCACTTAAAACAAAGAATCTGAGCCAAGACAGGAGTGTAACGTATCTTCATCGATGGCTTCAGAATCGATTTAGGATGTGGTGCTGGCGTCTTTGTGGTAGATGACAATCTAAGACACCATTACTCGTTAGGCAAACATGTGTTTGACTTCCAAGCGGGTTCATAAGCAGTCCTGATGCCAATGAACTATCATATAATGGAAGAAACAGGTTGAACAGGACGAAGAATCTATAAGGCCTTACTGAACTCTTTTTCTCATTTTTCTTCGAAATACGAAATTAAGAAATATCAAAGGAGAATAATGTACAACAACTTTGTTCGAGTCTTGGTCTAGATCTTGGGCTTAGCCTTGATTGATTTTTACGCGAGGGAATGTGTAAGGGTTATTTCACTCAAAAATTGGATTCGTGAAGATTTCGATTTGCTATATTACGAATTCGTTATTTCTTTTGTCGTATATTTCCCACTTTTGATGCCACAGAACTATTTTCGGATTTCCTGCATTTCTCACTCTATGTTTATACATACTCGTATATCTGAGCATTTTCTTCAGACTCGCTATACAGTCTTTTGGATTTCTTTGGACATCAAGAACAAACGATGAGTGTGGTTTTATTGAAAAGCATTCGATACACACTCGTCATACTTTTAATGCATACCATATATACAGTAGTATACGTAGTTTTAAGACTTTGTGCAAAACTTGGGATTCTGGTCATTGGTATATACTTTATATATTCTGAATGTTTTAGCTCCTATTAGTTCCAAAGCCTTGAAGAGTGGATGAAGAAAACCAGTGAGTTCAAGTAATTGAAGGAAGGAATTATAAAATTTTGTATTCTGCTAGATGACATCAATTTTGCTTAATTTTTAGCATTAATATACAGCATCTTAAATTAGAAAATTGTTTGAAAGAGCAACCAAGAATCGATGTGTGATATTGTGAAACGTGGTTGTGTCGACGCAATCTTTATATGGCCTCGTTTAGGCCAACAAGTAACTAACGTTGAGAGTGAGAGTCGGGCTTACAGTAAACAATGGAGGCATAATCGATTATATCCAGAAATAAGGGGTGAATAAGCTAAAGATTTGTACCTATTGGAGACCAGGATAGATACGGCCAAGGACATAGTTCGTATGATGAACAGCTGAGAGTGAATTATTTATTTTGTATTCAATTATTATTCAATTACTATTTGTATTAGTAACCGTACCAATAAAAACAACCTGTGTACCGTCGTACAACTTCCTTGTCAACAAGCTGAAACTTGGTAGGGCTCATATTTAGCCCATTTATTATTGACAAATTATGCCATTTATTTCTTATTTATCAATAAGCCCGATGAGTCTCGAAAGATAAGCCGGGACAACATCAGCCCAGAGGTGGATTTAGAAATTCGAACATATTTAATGAAAAGACAGAATAAGATTGGGCCAAGAATTGTCCCCTGAGGTACTCCTGCAGTTGAAGTACCGAATGCCTTAGAGAAGTCAGGCAAACACTACTATAAATCCTCAGAAAATCCATATCAAATTGTCGTCGTCGTGTAGTGTCGTCAAGTATTTTGAACATAGCTGTCGAGTAGCTATGACTTGCACGGAAACCTGACTGAACCGGGGATAACGACCAATGTTGATTTATGAAAGTGGAAATTTGGTTTGTCAAGATCTTCTCCAAGACTTTTGACAACGCGGTAAGATGCTTATTGGGGAGAAATGAGAGTGGGAGGACGGTTGAGGCTTTATCAGGACAAGAATGACCTTGGTCAACTTCTAATTTTCAGGAAAAGTTGAGGTAATAATGCAGTAATTTATGATGTGTGTAAGGGCACTTAAGATGTGAGATATAATCATCTTCACAAATTTAATGGCACACCATCTTCTCCTCTAGCATTGGTTTTTAAACTTCGTACTTTATTGACTACATCAGTTTCTGAAACAACACCAAAGACCAAAACAAAGTCGACAATGATGTCATTATTGAGGGTGACACTTGGTTTATTAATTGCACTAGATATAAATGCATTATTTAGGTCATTTAGGTTGGAAATTTTATCAACTGTGGCTTGTTTTCCAACACCGATTAAACGTAGATTGCTAGTTAGTTTTTTTGAGATATGTTGAGAGCTCAATTTTGATAAAAAATATTTTCTTTTTCTTTTCCCAGTTGCAGCACGTTTGACTTAGCTATCAGTTAGCGTATAGCTTTGTATTATGTATTGCAACAGGAACATACCTATCTAAGATTTTTAAAAAATTTATGGAGCTAAAGAATCAAATCAATTTGTTATCCTTTCATTAGAACAAATTTTACTTCATTCCAATAATGCGGCAATTATTACAACTCAAACATTATCAGCAGTGCTGATTTCTTCAATCCTTTCTCTCGGAATGAGAAAATAAAACAGATTTTCATCCACCTTCTTTCAAAGCAATAAGTTCAAGGCTGAATCTTGTGGCGTACCACCTGTAAATTTGTACTTTACATCCTTCGAGTTATGAAATAGGAATTTATCGATAAAACACCCTGCCTGACTCGAACTGCAACTTTGTAAAATGCTATATTTTTTTATTTTTTGATAAATTTATCAATTTTTAATTGTATCAGTAGTTTTCAATATGTCCACCTGCTCTGCGGTATTTCGGCCCATTCCCGGCGAAGTACTTGTTTGAGGTGGTCCAAACTTTGGTGTTTTTAGTGCCAACCTTCGCCTTCAAAATACTCCAGACAAAGAAATCAAACGGATTTGCATCCGAAGAATTTGCAATTCATTGCGCCGAAGAAATAAAGTGTGAAACATTGTTTTTTAACCAACCTTGCTTGACGAGCGCTTTGTGAGACGGTGCAGAGTCTTGTTGAAATGTCCACGGTCCCGACCGAAATGATTGTTTGTTCAAGGCTTCAATACTGCCTCTAAGACAGTTTCACGATATACGATCGCATTAATTTTGACGCAGCGGTCCAAAAATACGAGCGGAGAGCGACCATCGGCGGTTATGGCGGCCCAAACCATCACCATCGGTGCTGCCTGCTTTCTGGTGGCCTTCCAAAGGTAAAAATTTTCTAAGGACCTCTCTGGCAAGTAAACTCGGTCATTCTGTTTGTTGACATATTGCTCGATAACAAATGGCAACTCATCGGAAAAAAGCAAATTCGGCAACTCACCACTTTCGTGTAAGATCGTGTGCTTTTTGGAACTTCAATGGCTTGAACCCAAGCTCATTTTTTAGTATGTGTTGCATCCGTTCCAACGATATGTTGAGCTCACGAGCCATTTTTTTTTCCACTTCGACGCGGATTTCGCTCAATTCGAGCCTTTACTTTCCGAACCATTTCTGCCGATGTTGCTGTTTTTTTATTGACCACTCCCATGGCGTTTTGCAACGCTGCCAGTATCACGGTAACGAGTATGGCTCATGACACAAATGATTTATTCACGTTGAGGTGCTGGAGGGCTCTAACGATAGCTACTTGTGATTTTCCAGCCAAATATACATAAAGCAATCACACTATTATGTTTGAATTCCATCGCGGATGGAATTGAGACGCAAATCGTAAAAGGCTTGTAAATAATAAAATTATCTGTCATGTGTCAAAATTTGAGCTCGCTGTCATGAACGATTTGGAAATTATAACAGTCTGAAGTTGGTTGCAGTTCGAGTCAGGCATAGTTTGCCAAATTGAATACGTTTCTGATATTAAGTGTCATTTTCAAGCGTAAGAGGCTTTTTACCACGTTGATAGAATCTGCTGTTGATCCTTTTGTACGAAGGTGGTACCGATATTTCACATGACAATCTGATGCCTCAATTGCAGTTTATAGTAATCTTCACACTGTAGTCTTAACTGCTCCAATCGATAGGCTATCAAGTGCTGTTCCCGGTTCTTGATTTAAAATATTTTTTGTGTGTAACGACTACTGGTGGTTTATTTGTGTCTGCTTAATGTTGCTGGTTTGTGCATCTTTAAGATGTTTTTGAAATTATGAAGGTTTACTTCATGATTTATAGACTGTTGGCAAACCTTTCGTATCACGTGATATTACGATCTCTCAGTTCAGTGATTTCACGATTTCACCTTTGCTTTCAAAGCATTTAGTTTGCTTGTATTTTAGTATTTGACCGCTTTCGGATAAACAAATGATAGACAGAGACTTTTTGTTTTTTGAAGCATCTTGATGCAAGATTTATTGTGCTCATCACATTTCCAAACGACTGCTCGTTAGAAAATTTCTTCCTCAAGCACTTATCATCAGGATACCATATAGCACAGCTGTCAATTTGTATAGATCTATGGTATATCGGTCGATTGATGGACAGCACATCTTATAAGAGAGTAAGCGATGCCACAATGCGTAGATAGACATTATCCGATCTACTTGCATTTTTAATCCTTAATTCCTGCGCTCGTTTAAACCAACATCACCTCTGTCCCAATGTCACTCCCATACGCTTTTGAGACTAAAAATCCTTGCGTTTCAGCTACTGTCAAGGCTTACTTCAGCTCTAACTCATTCTGTGAACTGACTGACATGCTAGCACTAAATAAATGAAGGCCAATTTGTTTTCTAATTTCTAATTTTGCTCTAAGTTTGCGTTGGTTTTAAATACATCCGAGGAACCACTTGCTCTATTTTAAATCAATCGACATCCATTCAACGCCAACAAAAAGAGACTTAGTTTTAAGATTTCAAATTCGCCCAAATCGAGGTGATATTTCCGTTGAAATCCCCAAATACTTACAACACATCACTGTCTGTCTATTTGTTTGTCCGATAACCAAATGAAGCATTTAAATTCCATCATAATTACCCACGGCACACATATGTCTGTCTATAAGTCCGTTTGTATGAAAGCACACCTGGCTCCCAAGTATAATACTTAGGGAGATTAGGTTGTTCAATTTTTCTGACCAACTAAACCATGGCTATCAGTTCCCAGTGTCAGTACCAGTACCAATACCTGTACCAGCGTAGTGACTCTGCCAAGGTAAAGATGACAGAGTGCAATAACCGCGTACTTATGTGTATATGTATCTACGTACGATCTGAGTATATTCGTATCTCTGACAAATTGTCTGTTGTACCGCGATGCGATGACTGTGAAAATATCGCGCATAATGATATATTTTTCTCTATTATAATTGCTACTTACTTTTTTTCTCATTCTTCCTCTCTCCCACTTAGATCCCTTTACCATCTTACCTTCCATGAACTTTTTTTTAAGAAGCTTTTATCGGTTGAATTGTTAATGAATGCGATTAGAAAAAGATACATTTTAAGCGGTTCATTCCCAAATATGTATTTAGAGAGGGGGAGATCTTGTCCCCATTGCGTAGAATGGTGATGATGATCAATGATCTGCATAGAATAGAGGTTGATGTTTGAACAAATTAAACGCAGTGATAATAGTGAACTCAAATTTAATTAACGTGCTCCCGATTGGACAACAAATGTGATTACCATCCATAAATTTTACATGGCTATTGTGAGGGCTTACCCTTAATTTGTTGAAGACATTGCTGTTTCAGGGGATTAATGAATCGGTGATTGAACTGCTGATTGTAATACGGGGACTTAACGTAAGTAATATTTAAACAAACACTTGGGACGAAAAACACACGTGGTAATTAGATGTACACTGACTTGGAGTGTAGAGCAATGAGCTTAGATGTCTTGAATTTTAAAAATTTACGAAAATAAGAAGATTATACAATAATGACGTTCTTTGATTTCCATTTCTCGATTACCATTTCTCTTCAAGGACTCTTGCTGCAGCTTGCTCAACTTCATTCTTATCAATAGAGTTATTATTATTATTATTATTATTATTATCAAGGGAACGATACAAATTAATTTGTAGGGTCCGGGATTTAACGCCGGGGTACTATGCCCATGTGGCGCGTTTTGTCAACAGCACGCGGAGTACCGAATTCCCATGTGGTCACCCACCTACGTACTTACCGCGCCCAACACTGCTTGATTTCGGTGGGATCTATGATATGTTTCATTCATTGTCACACACCGCATGAAAAATATCTTTTTATTTCGTTTAAACAGCTCTAAGCAGAATCATCAACACGTTGTTGTTTTTGGTCAACTGCGGTCCCCATTTGAACACGTGCAAAATATAATGTACACGGTCTGTTGATATCCCTACGATTTCAGATATCCTATGCACTTTACGGTAGTTCAAAACGATTTCGTGGATTTTTTTTTTTATGTTTTCCCTGAGAGTTCATCATACAGACACAAAGTACGACCGCATTTGAATTCAGCAAACCAGTTTCAAATGGTTGATTTCGACTAATGGTCGAAATGTTTGAAGGCTTGCACTAACTAAATAATAACTAATAGAATAGTTATGTGATTTCAGTCGCCATCTATTTGTCAGTCTCGGGCCTGACGGTCCGCCATCGAACCACCTGTTACAAGTGGTGCAACAATTCA
This sequence comes from Volucella inanis, assembly GCA_907269105.1. Lineage (NCBI taxonomy): Eukaryota > Metazoa > Arthropoda > Insecta > Diptera > Syrphidae > Volucella > Volucella inanis. The sequence goes on along the minus strand of OU026157.1, from coordinate 47,622,131 downwards.
GCGATAATTTTTGCCACTGCTTGTGCTCAACATTTTTCCTATGTACTCGTATTTTCTGGGGTGTTGGGATTCAAGCTTAGTTATATATTAAATGCCGCTGATCTGGTCCTATGTGTGCATACATGTTCCCTAAATTGTTGGCGTAGTAAAAGTATCCGTAGCCTGTCAATAAACATGGGTAAACGTAGAATGTTGGAGCGATTTTCTTTAGCAGATGGTGTAAAAAATTTATCAAGTGTGATGCTGATGTCAGCTACGTCAATTTAGTTAGATCGACGCCTGTTGCGGATTAAGGATCTAGAGGCAAGCTCTCTCCTCTAGCGAGGAGGTTGAAGTAACAAAAATCAATAAATTATAAACAAATCCAATCGATGTACTCGTATGTCAGATCGATCTATTGTAGTTACCTACTCTGGTAGCAAGATCACTATGACGACATCATCTCTTTGTTGAAATGTAGGCGGTATTCAATTTATTGCGGAAGCCATCCTCCATGTCCTCTTCGCGAAATCTTTACACTGTATGATGGCGATGTTTGTTAATCTGCTTTAAAACTTGAAAAGGTGCTTTTCTCTCGCTTCCAAGCTGAGATCTGCACATACACATCCTTCTTACAAGTTAAATTAATCTGACTACGACCACCACTTTTCGCTCACCCATTTGATATCTAACTTGCATCTCAGACATATTTTCTTAAGCTAGGTCGTGTCGGCACAGAGTAGTCTGAAACTTCTTCTGTGGTCCTTTTACTGAAATCTCTCGACAACAGATGAGTAAGCATTTCAGTGAAAAAGTGCCTACGGTACTAGGACCCACAACATCAGTGGCGGGTATTTGCAGTCTGATGTAAGCGCAGGTTGCGTTCCGCAGCGTCGTCACAATTCTCACCTCAAACGTATCAGGTTGTTGCATTACTTGTGTACTAGTACACTAGTACACTTAGTAACTCAGCAAAGCGTAGTGCCCTGGAACGACGTCAGTCAGCAGTCTTTCCTATGGAGGGAGAGAGAGAGCTGGAAAGTTTACGCCTTCTTTGAATACTGGAGAGATATAGTACATTATCTGCATTAATGCTTACATGTAAGCTGAATTTCGTAATCGAAATTCTAAAGCAAGTTTGAGTCCCCTTCCTTTGTCATCCCTTTGTAACATGGGACCTCAGTAAATTACATCTGAATTCCTTGAAAAACCTTGAGAGAAGAAGTAAGAGCATTCGGAAAGGCTTTAAGCTCCGTTTGGCTTCCGCTACAGAAGCAGAAACTTTTTCTCTTTACCAATTCTTCACAATAACGTTTTCATCAGGATTGCGTATACAGAAGACAGAAGGAGTTAAATCGCACGTATTCGTCCTTTAAGGAGACCTTGGCGCCCTATTTAAGATCAGATTTGGAGCCATTACTGAAGATCCGGCCACATTCCTTCCCTGGCCCAGATTCCAGCTAAGACCACGAGTTCTGGTGTCATTGCATCAGTCGGTACGGAAGGTTATCAAAGCTCCAATACGCGTTGTAACAAAAGCCACTTCTCTTTAAACGATGACGGTGAGAGTGCAGGCCATGATATGTATCAAGGGAAGAGGTATTCATTATTGCCGAGGTAGACTATTCATTGGAGTCTGGTAAAACCACAAGGATATAATTAGTCTCATCATAGTCACCTCGATGATAAATCCTAGTCTTAGGAAAGCTCCTTTACACTGTCAGAAAGCCAATAGCGACTTTAAGATTTTCAACGAGACATGTTTGGTGCAGAGAGGTGTGATATTCAGGATGACACTCAAGTATTTAGCTTCGTTGAAGAAATGCATGGTAAAGCAAGTCATATTCCTCTTTATTTAAAGGAGAACAATCTCAAGGACTGAATAGAAACCAATTTCTACTGCACTAATCGTCGCTCACGCCTAGGGCTACCTGGCTTTTATGTAGAGCAAACAGTCGCTAGTCAGCTAAATTATCTGTTTATGTATGAACGAGAAGTAAGGACAATTTAGGGCGCTAAGGAGTAAGTCGATCAAGATCGCAGCAGCAGGTAAAGGACTATATCTGGCGGGCAACTCTTGTTTACACCCGCAGTAAGCATTCGCAATCATGGTCATCAGATCATCAACTAGGATGATAGCTTTCAAATTTTCGAGTCCTGTAGAAAATTTCATCAATGATAACTTTGATTCTCCAAGCTTGATACAAATTGGATGCAAGGGAAGCAAAGATATCGTAATGACACCTTCGGCATATTAAGTATTTAAATTCAGCTGTTAGTGTGGTTCGTTGGCTTACTAGAGCAGAAATACTCCTCTACAGGAACTGTAGAACATTGATTGGATCGTCTTTGGAGTCTGAATTCATTGTCAACGCAGTCTATTATGAACAAAAATATGTGCGAGTCCTCTGGTCTATACGTTTTATTACTGAACAACTTGAAGACTGATCATCAATTTCTTCCATGTCTAAAGGAAAGGGCCAGTGTTTCAAAGAGAAAACATCGATCGCTTGGTCTCCTGTTTAGTCTTCAGTTTTACTTCGAAACTTCTATGTCTTCTAAACAACACTGTGAAAACCACACATAGCCAGAAGATTTGTATTGTATATGCCTTGGATGTATTTTGATGTTTTTAAGAGAGTTTAACAATTAATATTTTCCGCTTCAGGAATAATGGTTCGCTGAGAATAACCTTTAGATAGAGCAGTCTTCTTTTGTATTCTAAAAATTGGTGCATAGGAAATAGAGGATGGTTTAGACGTTCCCACAGCTAATGCTGAAATTAATATCAAAAGGGTTCAATGTTTAAGCATATTGGAACAATAAGAAGTATCAGTTGATGTTGCTGTTTGTGAACGCATCACCATAATCAACGCAACAACACAGCGACTATTGCCTTTCTTGGAGAGTTTATAGAGAAATAATTTATAAATCTCTGTAATTAGATGGCTGAATGGCTGACAAATTCGCTTAGTGTCCTTAACATTTTATCCAAAAACCGGAATAATACGAGTTGTAATGGAATGCAGCTCAACAGTGCTCTTGAAGGACCAAAAGGCTCTATGCTCATGCCCAACTCTGCTAAGATAAGTAGACTGCAACAAAATATATTTTTCTTTGACAGCCTTTCGAATATGTCGGAAACGGAATCTGTCAGCTTTCAATACAACAGCTCAGAAGCCAACCATATCTACAGGCCTATCTCCCAAGGAAAGCTCCTGAAGAGGTGTCATTATTGTGTCTGTCGAGAGTTTCCTTGAATGACAAATCAGTATTTCAGATAGTGTAGGAGTATGTTCTTAAGTCTGTGTGGCAACTACTTCATTATAGAGTTATAAATTGGTCGTTGTTCTATGAGAAGGAAGCCACATACACCCTGGACAGGAGTATTTTATTCTCTTCTATGAAATTTTGATCTCATTGAGATGAGATGAGGCTGCTTAATAAATTAGAAAACGTAGGATGTTGTGTGGAAGCTTTTGTCTTTGACGTGACAATTGAACAAATACATTTCTTACATTCTCGAATCCTTTTTTTGAACACGTTACTGTGACCTTTACTCGAAGCATAATAGAGCTGATTCTCTTCGTAAAAAAATTGCATCCTTCTGAGTTTCTCGAGGTCTGTCAGGTCCTAGTCGAACGAAAAAGCTGCACAATAAGAAAAATCTCTAATTGTCCTCTACATATGTAAAAGGGCTCTAGATTCAAGGTATGGTCTAAAACTTAAAGTCACGCACAACAATTGTAGAAAGAATTCTTACTAATTGAATTGCAGTTTGGTGGCCTACAGTGGGAGGACGGATTGCCTGAATAATCATCACTGCTAACATTAAAAATCTCTCCAACAAAAGACCTTCCATTCACTGAAATTTACTTCAACGTCAATTCAATCACCTTATACCAGAATTATACGTAGGGCAAATGACTGGTCTTATCGTAACAGTTTTCAGATGACGCCACCAAAGGTTGCTACGATTTGATCAGTTACAAGCTGCCGGTCATAAGTCCTGTTGAGTGGCAAGACTACCGGTAGCACATTACAGAATACCCCCGGACTACTTTCCTTACCTAACGTGAAGAGTTAGGTACCCTAGTGGAGTGTCACGGTAGCTGTGGTTTAAAACCTAAAAGGCAGGAAGGATATACCAGCTGGTTTCGACCGGATGTAGTACAATATTACAATAAGTACTGGGTGCTGGGTCCTTAAGAACAGCAAGAGTTTAATGGGTTGACCTCGAACCTCTGTGCCCTCAATACAGTACTGATTTTTTTAAGCTATAGCAAGGCGTATTCTTACTCCCTTGAAAGTTTAGGCTTTCAACTAACTTAAGCCAACGCAGAAGGGGTTCACTTTAATCATATTGACACATTGTGGGTAAACTTATAGCAAAAATAATTCTAGATCGACAAAGAAAAGATTTTAATACAACACTTGACTGGGCGAGCTTTTGAGCGGAATCATCAAGCATCCACTACGTCAGCATAAAACCCGATTGATAGAGCAAATTGAGACGCTTAATGACGAATCTGGCGCATTGAAAATTGCCAGAAAAAGTAGTTGCTACTATGATGCCGATTAATGTCATATCTTACACATGTGGAGTACTATACCACAACATTCTATTCTTGTGCTCTTCCTATTCCTTGTAGTAATTTAATTTTCATTCGGTCAGCTCTGTCTAGAGGTAACATGGAACATAATTTACGATATTTACCTGCTCCCATGAAGTAAATTGGACGAGTACTAGATGGCCCACAGCTTGGAGTCAGAGGCAAACAAAGTAGGACTTCATATAATTACGGCAAGTACAAAGGTTCTAAGCAATTTTGTTTTACATCATAATACCAGCGCCACTGAACACAGCATTGCCGAACTGTGTGTCGAGAAATTGAGAATAACATGCCAGCGGTTGTGGCAACAGATATAGCCCTTAATAGTGCAGCTGCTTTCGTTGATGACTTCAAGAAGACTGGTTGATAGGTACAAATATAGAAACCAACTGTTGGCATATCGAACCTCAGGCGAACAGAAAGTGTGAGAGAAGTAGATGACTATACGCTCGCCAAAATCTTTAAACCTGTCAGCCTAGTTTGGTCAAGATTCATATCTGTTAGGCAAAACTGAATCATCGACATTGAGGGCGGAACACCAGTTTTCTCTGCATGTGGAACTCGGCTGGACAACATGGCATAGCCTAAGGACTCGTTTTGTGGGTAAGATCAATGCTGGTAATGGGAGCCTAATTTCGGCCAATATAAACGTATGGTGGCGAGTTTGAATTTAGGTTACCCGTATAGCTTCTGCTTTAACATGTCACATCGAAAAACACGAAGGAGACAAGACATAGCGCTTGTCATCGTAAAGTGTTCCCTAGATTTGCACGACCATGAAAAGACCGTAATACAGCATATGCACATGTACCATATTAGCACAACTTTTCACGAACGTAATAGCACATCAGTGGTGCTTTCAGTATTTTTCAAAGAATGGTCTGCCCTAGCTTTTTTTAGCATGCCTTTCCCTAGACATCCTGATGAAACAAAAGTATGAATTCAGAAGATGGTACTACCGAACTGGATGTGTAGTCTAGAATTCGCGAAGAAAAATCTACGTTCGTTGTACTATTTCAACTACAATGAGATAATTCCGATCAAATGTGAAAACGGTGCTACTTTATGGGTTTAGTTTTCAGGATTCCCAAAGTTCACATAAGATTTGAATTTTATTCCATCTATGTGCTAAAGTGCTCTTAAGGTAAAAAAAGATAGCGTGATAGCTTACAGTTCAGGGTTATTAAAAATTGAGCGCTTTAATAAAGATCAACGCGTTTTTATCGCTAAGCAACATTGTTACAAACTATTTTTAGAATAGTGACTAAATTTTATTAACTGTGAAGAGATTATTTAAAATTTCAGGGATTCAGATATTGATCTTAGACACTCTGGCTGTCATTCAACAAGTTGTTCAACAAAAACATTGAAGCAGTTCATGAGAGTGTTGCTGAGAGTTCAGGAACATCAATTCGCCACCCTTGTCAAGAATTGGACATTTCGAGAACCTCTCTACAGGGTATTCTGACGAAATACTTGCATCTTCATGCATACGAAATGCAATTGACTTAAAAAGTGAAGCCTACTGACCACGCACAGCGAACAGAGTTCGTTGAATGGACTACGGATGAATGGATGCTGATTTTTCAAATAAAATCATAATGAGCGATGAGGCTCATTTTCATTTTGTTGGTCGAATTTGGGGTTCAGAAAATCCATGAGTTGATTTTTGACAAACATATGCATCCACAACTTGTGGATCACTGTTTGGTGTGCGAATTTTGGGCTTGAGGCATCATCGAACCATTCTCCTTTGAAAATGCGGCTGATCGGGCGACAACAGTTGATGGTGCTCTCTATCGCGACATGATAATCTAGTTTTTTGTACCTTAGTAACAAGATATGGATGTGGCATTTCAAAGTATACATAATTTCGATACTATTTCATAAGCAGTTTTTTTTTTCAAATTTGAATTACATCACTATGTTACAGAGGGGCAATCTGAGACTACAATATAGCTACAATGTCTATCTAACCAAAAACTTATTAAAGTTATACAAATATGTTTCTATGTAAATTAACGATTCAATTATTTAAAGAATATGGTAAGAGCCCATAAACCTCTTAGAGAAAACTCTGTTTGGTTATTTCTTGAAAGATTTTTTTTCTGGGAACAGCTAACAATCTTTTATTCCAGTACCTTTGCCATCAATGATGATTTCTAAAGCTGATATGTTTTGTCTACCGTATTAGTTGATGTCACAAATCATATCATAATCTTGGACTTCTCAATCAAATCAAATTACTGTTCAAACGCAGAGAGCAAAATTCAAGATTGCAGTATCAGAAAATATGAGCATTTCGGATGTTGTCAGACTATAAATGCGTAAACAAATATTTTTCCCACATGATATTACTTCAATTGATTAACAGTCACTCCTTATATTTTACTTTGAAGCTATAAACTTGCCTAGTAACTTTAAAAATAAATGCAAACTTTGTTTGATAAAATACGAAACAAAGTGTTTTCGTTATAACTAAATCTAAAGCATATTCGTACTTACACTCTTAAAATAATTTACTCGTGTTGTCAAAAAATCGTCTAGGATTTATCGGCTAAAAAAAAAAATCAATTTTGCAGATATTTCTTTAAGCTGTAATAAACCTCTAGATACTCGTACTTAGTGAAAACAATTTTTTTTTTACAATTATTAATTAAAGCAATCAAAATGTAAGTTAATACCGTCAGGGTTTTTACGCCTCAATATCGTGACAAGAATCTGATACATGGTTTCCGGAAAAATGAAACTAAATGAGGGTAAACTTATTATATTATAGATACGTGTAACTTTGTGTACTCGTACAACAGTAAACGATGAACTTTAGATTTCCAAACGATGGCATAAGGGGTACATTTTAAGTATTTTACGTTCCAATTCAAAGTTTAGTGAGCGCACCAATATGTCAGTTCAAAGTTAATGGGATTTTAAAAGATAAGGATAAGCAAGTTTTGTAAATAACATGGAAAATATCTCAGATTACGTCACAAAAAATTAGTTCGAATTTGTTTGTAAAGCTGGTTTCGGTGGTGACTAAGAAGATCAAAATCTTTTGTATGTAAATGCAAATGTATCTACGATATGTATCAGTGAAAATTCAATTGATTTACGTTAATCAATCTATTTAGAAACTATTGAAATATTTGTTTCTAATTGTTTTTTAGCAATTTTTATAATCTCAACACAAATAAGTCTCATTGAATTAAATCATCGTTTAAGCGTAATCTGAATAAAGTCTAACTGCTTGTTTATTCAGAAATTGCTGTTGCATATATTAAATATTTTCTCTAATTCAATATACAATATATATGTACAATATATGTGGATAATATATTGAATTTTAAACTCGTAAGTCTCACTATAAATTTGACTCCCATGTACTAAAATCCAAAATGAGAAATTCTAGATGTCGATATGGAGACATCCAGTGATTGTTCCTTATCCTCAAGTCAGGAGATACATGGAATATAGGTTGACTTTTCTTACTATTGTACTAACTTATATAATTCTAGTGGAAGTATCTATCAATAAATAACCAAGAAATTGAAGCCACTACAAACAAGTATCTTGTAACTCACTAAGCGGGATTTACGGCCGATATTTCAGGCCTAGCGAATAAAGCGAATAGCAAAAGCTTTGAAACACAATGAAACTCTATTGAAAACTACTGTAACGACAGTGACAAGATTCTGGAGGGACTGGACATTGATTCATATTGGGTTTATTTATAGCCCAGAAGAGATGGCTGATTCTTCAAAAATCGGAATCAATTCAGCCATCCGATTTAATTTGCAATAATTATCCTCTTTATGTATTGTACAATAGATAAGGTAAGAGTTAGGGACAGAGTTTTTTAGAAAGATGTTTCCACACAATTCTAAGTCTTTATGAGCTCAACTAAAACCAGTTCCACCTACAAAAGTGCTAAAGATCTAGACATTGGCAGAGAAATAAGTGCAAAATAATAAAAAAAAAAGTTTAAGTCTCTGAAGATATATTGAAGAGATACGATACACATGACAAGGATCCACGGTGGTCTATATTCTTCGTTGGAAAACCTTGCCTAAGCAATCTTAAATCAGCGACGAATCATAATTGTTTTAAGAAACAGGACCACTCAAAGAAGCAAACGCCCTTTTAAATGACCAGTAAGACAACACACAGCTAAGTGTATATACTGAGATTATCATCTATTGGAGCTAGCATTCAAACAGATGGAAATCAGAAGTCCTAGATTGAAGTGATCCACGCAACAAACTGTGGAATATGCTGCCATGATAGTGCTCAGAATACTTTTTTGGGGCAATAGCAAATGCAACCTAGGAAAAAATCATCTCCTGGATTTCATATTATCGCTTGACAGGATTGTCAGCAATGTAGGCTCTTAGCCAATTTTGTGTTGCCAACGTAAGATATCAAGTAATCGACTTAACGTTATCGAACAGGTACATACTCGAATGCTAAGGAGATTGCTGGCTGGAAAGTACCATCGGAGATCTTCATGTCAGGCAATAGGTGCATCGAATTCAGAATCGGATGCGATCTTGTTGACGATTTAAGGCGGAGCTCAGTTCAAAAGTGATCCCCTAAAACTTAGGACAAAAAAAAAGCTAGAGGAAGCTGTTTAATGCCAGAAAGTTACACTTACCAAGTGTTTTAACCAGTAGAGCTCAATAGACATCGCCAGTAGCATTCCATTTAAGATTAATTTGTAGAAAATCTAGAATCTTTACATAAGCAGCTAATTCGGATTTGGAAGAGTGCCTCTTGAAAAGATATTTGCAAAAAGATCACCTGGAAACACAAAGAAAGCCTGATGGGACCTATATTATGCTCGTAATGTAATAATCATCTCCTTTCAACGAAGCTAGAGGTAAGTTGAGTAACACAACACGTACTAGCTAGCATCTGTTGCCGGTTATGGTGACGGATGAGGCCATCAAAAACGCTGCTGCTTCCTTAAATCTTTCTCCGGTGGTATAAATCCGGCTCTTGGCAAAGCTGAAGAGAATCGTTTGGCACTGGTAGACATTTCGTAATCATGACGAACAGTTAGATTAGGCTTTATACTGAAAATCGGAATAGAAGACTACATGCTCGCCAAGAGCTTCCACCTTTCCACATATTCTGCATCTATCTGGTGTGCAGATTTGAAGGCGCACTCGACAAGAAGGGGTACACGCTCGTCGACATTAAGGTTGTTTTCGACAACGCAACTTTGATTTCGGAAGGTAACCACGAACAACATGTGATGGCGGAGGTAAACAAGGGTTGAATGCAAGGTTGCTTCCTTTGCTGCTTAAGTCAACATGCTGGTTGACTGTTTCCTTAACGCTCTCAATAGTTCTGACGTCTATATATAGTCGGGTATATGCAGATGATGTAACAGTACCGTCTGTTGGATTGTGTAGAAAGACTGTCTGCTCTAAAGCGCGGTTAACTCTAGATGTGATCGACGGTAGCACTAGAAATGGGCTGATAAATCTAATAAATCTGAATCATCTAGTAAATCACCAACTGTTTTTTAAAAAAAGTTATTAGTATATCATTGTGGGTAAAAAAAAACCTCAAACTTGATCTTTTCTGCAGCACGTATTGAAGTTTTAATGACCCTACGCATCGACTGCCTCTTGACTCTGGTCTTGTGGACATGTTCTCAGATGCAATGACACCAGAAATCCAGTTCCTGCAGCGCAAGTGCAAAACCAACTTACCCTGTGATCAGAAGTGGTTTCGGCCAGAATCTGAACCGGGAAAGGAGTGAGGTCACTCCTGATCTGATCTACAATGGGACGCTGATTTCTTTCTGGAGGACGTATTGGCGATTTAACTAAATTGAAATTAATTTCATTTTGAGGTTTTTATGACCTCTGCTCGGTTTCAGAATAGCTTCAACCGACAAAATGACTCCAGATTGCGAAGAAAGAGATAGTCAATTGGAGAAATATCAAGAGAGTGCGGTGGATGCCGAAGGATTTCAAATTCCAAATATAGCAGTTTTTGCATCATTACGCGTGATGTATGAGGTCTAGTATTGTCATGCAATAGAATCGGACCATGTCTATTTGCCAACACAGGTTGCTTTTCAGTCAATTTCGCATGGACTATGTCGGTTTCTTTACAATATTTGTCTATATGTATCGTTTCCTCTGGTTGAAGAAATTAAAAGTGAATTGATACCATTGATGTCCACCAGATTGTCCCCATATCCTTTTCTAGAGGAATAGTTAGTTTGGGGGTGTGTTTTGGTTTTTCTTCTGCATCCAACCACTGCCCAGATCTTTTACGGTTGTCATACAAAATCCACTTTTCATCACACTTGATTATACGGTACAAAAACGGTTCATTTTGGTGTCTTAATCTTAGAGATGCACAAATTTCTAGGCGGCGTAGTTTTTGTGAGTCCTTCAGTTCTTGGGCCACCCACTTTTCGAGTTTTTTTTTTACTTTTCCTATTAAAGATAGTTGTCGACTTATTCTCATGGGTGGGATATACCGTTTAAAAACATTCTCGTCAATTATCTTTTCTGGTGTCCCACGTGGTTCGTTTTCGAGGCTAAAGTCTCCCGACACGAATGACCTCTACTAGAAGCTGCAAAAGAAATATGCGGTGTGCTCGATTTACGAGTCGAACTAGAAAATTTTGGCCATTCTACAACAAAAAACAAGACAGTTTTACAAATAAATAAAAAATCGTTGTCCTCTGTTGTGGACATAATATGATATTATGAGATACTCCGTAAAAAAATCGGAATTCAAAATAAATGACCTGTGCTGAAGATCTGCATACCTTCCTCTTTCACTACCGAAGAGTTTTTCAAACCAGTTATGAAGGGTGAGCCAACAATTAGTGTGAATATGGACTACAAATTACTCTCACTAACTAACTTCAATGTGGTTGGTCTTTTTGACAGGAGTTACACAATCTTTGGCAATTTTATTCATGGAGTCATTTATTACACAACAGTGCAGTGTTGTTTTTCAATCTTTTTACAAAAATCGGCGATCTGTTAAAGTAATACCATATTTCGTAAAATTCGTGTTTTTTTTTTTTTTTTTTGTCCTAGTTGGTCCGAAATTCGTGAAACGGTAAAGTGTTTTCAAGAAACTGGTTCAAATTCCATGTCAACATGCTCGGCCAACACGTAAGAGACAAAACATCACCACTGTGAGCGAAAGTATTCAAATCCAGCCAGGCACCTCAATTCGTCGCTGTAGTCAACAGTTGGACCTCACTTATGGTATTTTAAGGCAAATTTTAAAAGTTGATCTTCGCTTGCACGTTGTAAAATCCAAATTGTATAGCAATTGAAGCCTTTGGATCATCTATGACGTCGCTGACTTGTTAACTGATTGTCTTTTCTGGAGACCGAAAAACCCATACGATATTCACGAAAAGCTAATGCATCCTAAAAAAGTCATTGTATGGTGTGGGTTATGGGTCGGCGGCATCATTGGTCCGTACTTTTTCAAAGATGGGGCTGGAGAGACAGTTGCAGTGAATGGAGAACATTACCGCAACATGTTGACCTGATATATTCTTTTTTCTTAAAATTTAATGAATTGGGTCTGGAGGATCTCTGGTTTCTACAGGATGGTAGCATTAAGATGGTTTATTGCGTACGAAATTTGAAGATCGCATTATTTCAGTTGATTGGCCTCTAGGGTCATGCGATTCGACACCTTCAGACGGATTACTGTGCGGTTATTTGAAGAAGGTCTTTGCTTATAACCTAGAAACAATTCAGGATCTTAACATTTAACATTTAAACTGAAATTTCGGTTATTGACTTACTTATTCTTCAAAAAGTGATAGATAATTTTGATTTTCTGATGGTCGCTTTCAACAAAAGTCGTGGTAGTCACATGAACAATGTTGTACTTTATTTATATATGCCATAGAACAGACTCTATTAATAATTAAAATTCTATATTGATTTTATAAAAACTGTGTGTTTAAATTAATACAAAACTTCCACACTAGTTGTTGGCTCAACCTTTAAAATCCTTGAAAGATCTCCTAAGACGGAAGGACATAGGAAAATATCTGCAAAAAATGCAAAAATTACTTGTAAAAATAATTTAAAAATTCGTAGTTTTTCATAGGTTATACGTACGTCTTAACCATGAATCTACGAGGTGTGTTCAAAAAGTACGGTGACATTTTATTTTTATAAAAAAATATTTATTTATTCATCAATATGAATGTTGTCCCCTTCAAAGTAATCCCCCTCAGATATAATATACTAGAAGCCCTTTTCATAAACACTTTTTGAAATAGACTTGGGCTCTTCCAGCGATATGTGGCTTTTTCGATCTTGGCCCTCCTGGGTGCATTTATTAGGATGATTGGGGTTTGGTTTCGACATCATTACTATAAACCCATGATTCGTCACCAGTTATCCTTTTCTGCAAGTCAGGATCATCATTGACGTCATTTAAGACTCCTGAGCGATTAAGAAGTTTCGGAACAAACCTCGCTGACTCTCGTCTCATGCATAAAACATCCCAAAAAAGTAGCATGACGCGAGAAAACCGATATATCAACATTTTCAGCAACTTCCCTTATTCACAACGATTTTCCAAAACAATTTTCTTCACAGATTCGATGTTATCATGGTGTGTTGATGTGCTGGGGCGTCCAGAGCGAGTTTCGGAATCTTCGCGGCCATCTAGAAAGAGCTTGTACCGCTTGTATACCTTTTTTTCACTTACAGTAGACGTACCGTATGCTATACAATACTTTTATTTGAAAGGCCTCAGCCCAACCAATATAAAAGCTGAACTGGATTCTACTCTGGGTGAGTCTGCTCCTTCGTTTACAACAGTAACATTTTGGGTTGCTGAGTTTAAACGAGGCTGTACGTTGTGCCAAGACGAGCATCGCAGTGGTCGACAAATTGAAGTGACGACTCCAGAGATGGTGAAGAAAATCCACAAAGTGGTACTAGATGATCGTCGACTGAAAGTGCTCGAGCTAGCAGACATTGTAGGCATTTCAAAAAGTGCGGTAGATCGCATATTATTTGAAAATTTGGACATGAGAAAGCCGTGTGCAAATTGGGTGCCGCGTTTGCTCACACTCGACCAAAAACAGTGTCATGAAGATGTTTCAATTGAGTGTATGGCGAAGTTGCACAGCAACAAAGCAGAATTTTTGCGCCGTTTCTTAACAATGGATGAAACATGGGTCCATCGCTTTACAAACGAGACAAAAGAACAATCAAAACAATGAATTCAAAAGGGAGAACCGGCTCCAAAGAAGGCGAATACCGTTTCATCTGCAGGCAAGGTCATAACGTCGATTTTTCGGGATGCGCGTGGGATAATTTTTATTGACTACCATGAAAAAGGAAAAACTATCAACGGAAAGTATTATGCGAACTTATTCCAACGTTTGAGCGAATAAATCAAGCAAAAACTGCCGCATTTGGCTAAGAAGAAGGTGTTGTTTCATCAAGACAATGCACCGGCTCACAAATCAGTTATTGCAATAACCAAAATTAATGAATTAAATTGCTACCTCATGCACCCTATTCGCCAGATTTAGCCCTTTCGGATTATTTTCTGTTCCCAAACTTGAAAAAATGGCTCAGTGGTCAAAGATTTCCAACGATGAAGAAGTGATGTCGGCAGTTAATGGCTATTTTGAGGAGCAAGACAGTTCTTATTATAAAAATAGTATCGAACTTTTTGAACATCGCTGGGAAAAGTGTATAGAGCTGAAAGACGATTATGAACAAGTTGAACAATAAATCATTTTTTTTCCAAAATTTTTGTGTTTTCTTTGTTGGGTTGGGTACTTCTGGGACCACCCTCGTATGATGCAAATTGAAAATAGTCGATCACACTAAAACACTCCTCACCTTTCTATCTGTCAAAAATAAACTAAGTAGGCTATAAACTTGAAACTACAAGCATATATTTGGGTATGTGTACCTACACAGCAAAAAAAAAAAAAAAATCGAGAATCTAATGTACGTTGCCCGCTAAATTTCAGAAGTCATCTTACTTTTTGAACACACCTCGAACATTGAGCTATATCTATCTCTTTTGTCCAATCAACCCAACTCTGTGAGATAACCAGACAGAAATATTATAAGCGGTAACATATAGTAAATAGTATCTGGAGTGCACTCTTGATATCTATGAAGTGATTACCACTGATTCAGCCTTAATTTTCAAAAAGCGAGTTTTGAAGTATTTCCGCAAATAGCTTATGCTGCTCGACCCGCAAAGTATTGTTCAGACATGAAACCGTAAAAATCCGTCATAACTATCAGAAATCTTTGCTCTTCAGATTCTCATGCTCACTTGATAAAAGAATTCACAAATCCTATAAATGAGCTTATGCTGATTAACATAAGTAAGGATGCAATACTCATTATCAGAAAGACCTACGGTTATATACTCGTATTTAAACCTAGTTATGAAACAAGTTTCTTCAAGAATAACACATAAAAAAAATTGCTTAATGAGAACTTATCGATGACAAGTGGAAAGTTATAATTGCCTTATTAGGTTAACAAATGTCTCGAAACAACAAGTCTGATTATCGTCGATCAATCAATATCTACGTGACAGAATTATGCAGATATAGCCGTAATAAATTTCCCCATATCAATTAAACTTTAAATACGATCATTTTCTACTAAAAAGATACAAGTTTCACACGAAACCCACACAATCAGCATGGTCAATACTTTCAGTGAAAATGACATAATTTAATTTTGGTAATATTTTTAACAAATAAAAAAATAACTAAATAACCGAATTTTATTGTTTTTGATTATTTGGTCTGACTAGTGAGTTTTATTGATTTCCATGTCAAGTACGTTATCACTAAGCAATTTCCATTTCGTTCAAAAGCAACAATAAAAGCTCAGCAAACCCATTTTAAGGTGCTGCATTGAGAAATAAAAGCATTTTTGAAATGGCAACTGCTTAAGAGAATCAATTTAGCCGCTATGCAGGGAATCAGGCCACGCACTTTATAATTTATTTATCCATAGAAAAAAAAAATTAAATTCTTTATTTACTCGTAAAATCGATAACACTAACGACCGGAGGACAATTAGTATGTAATTCATTTAACACCTAAAAAAATTTATCGTACATGTGTTATGTACTATATATACATACTCATATGTATATGGGACAAATTATGAGCGACCATGGCATGTTTATTGAATGTCGCCGAAGAGCTTATCAGCAAAATTGGAAGGTGAACTGAATTTTTTATGTGGAAACGCAGGTAAACATTAATTCAATAAATCCATTGTAAATATTAAATATTTATCCACAGACTATATAACATGTCCGTTTCAATCAGTGGATAAATTTAAATTGAGAACAAACTGTCCTACGTACGTACATACATTGGCGACTAGAACTTTGATCATATTTGACAAAATTTTGACATGTAAAGTTCGGAAATTGCATATTTTATTGGAAATAATGTCAGAGATACTCATATCCATAGCCACCTTATCGTAGATTCAATTGAATGAAAATGACAAGAATTTTTTATGAAATATCGGTTTATCTATTCGAACAAAATATTTCCTTGTAAAACATTTTCTTGGTTCAAATATTCGAATTTTGATTTTACTTGTCTAATGTATGACATCATAGTTAGTTTTAGGAACAATGGCTAGTTCTGTCTAAGAATTGTTCTTATCGTCCATGAGTACAAGCTTACAGATAACTGAAATATTTTCCGAGACATGATATCGATAATTGAATCAAGTTTTTAGACTAATTTCACTAAGTCGGTGCTTTTAGAAACCGGTAAAGTGTTCAACTATGTTCATAGATTGGGCAAATCACGTCTTCTGAAAGCCAATAAATAAGTAATTAGTTGAAGAGTACTTTCGAGTCTTATTGGACATACTTCTACGTCTCTAGGAGTGCGATTTTTTCGATATCCTTTCACTCGCTATATGTTATTCTCTGAAATGTGCTCGAAAGCCTTTTTGGGCGAAATGTTGTTTTCCATCCACTAGCTGCCACATATAGATGTTATTGAACCTCTTCTTAATCTCTTTAGACTTAGAAAATATATAAAATATATCTGGCTTTTGAAAAATCCGTGTACAATATTTGCACCATGCGAATACTCGTATACTAGAACTTAAAATACGAGTACCGAGTACGAGAACTTAAAAATGGTAATACCGAGCAAACAAAAAAGGAAACATTTGTATTATCAACTCCGTTCTTAACAACCGTGGGCAGGTGTTGTCTACAGTTTTATGTTGCAACATCATCAATTTGATATTTCGTATAATGTATGTATAATATCGCTAACAATGTGATATTAACTTAAAATTGGTAGTCGATGTGATGGGAAAACTACGCCTCAGAAAGACCGCGAATTTTCCAAGTAATTTGAAGTTACCGATTACGTTGATGTGAGTTTAATGCACGAGTACATATGATTAGGTGACTATTTAAGAAATCTGAACCTCCAGCAAAGAAACGGCTAAATTTCGCAAAGCATCACGTTCATTGAACGAACGAGCAATGGCCTTAGGTTTTGTGGCTTTGTACATTTTCAGAGAACTCTAGGGAAAAGAAATAATGAAATAATCTGATGGCTATTCAAAAATAACTCTTTCTTACGAAAAATGAAGGAAACAAAGTATTTTAATGACTAGCAAGAAGTGATTTTCTATGGTAAAAATATTTCTTAAAAAAAAATTAGAATTTCAGCCGTACTAATCGTAAACCGTAGTAATCGTAGCTACTTCATTTGCTGCTCTTATTCTGAACTGGGTCTATAACTTTTGTGCGGCTTGCTAAGGGATGGCGTAACTTGTATCATTCCATTGGAACATGCGTTGGAAAGCTCCTGTCATTGTACGTAATTTCAGTATATGTCATTCATTTGAAGCGTAAACAACAATAATTTTTTTTCACTGAATTATTTCGAACTTTGTGCCTGAAAAAGTGTTTTTGCGGGGAGTTCTTCTTCATTACTTTAATATGTAGAAAACTGCTGCCGAAAGTCATCGTATTTTGGTGCAAGTTTATGGTGAACATGCGCTAGCTGAGCGAACGTGTCAAAAGTGGTTTGCACTATTTAAAAGTGGTGATTTTGGCTTGGAAGACGATGAACGTCCTGGGCAGCCAAAAAAGTTTGCAGATGAAGAACTGGAAGCATTACTCTATGAAGATTGTTGCCAAACACTTTAAAAGCAGGTGGATATTTTCAAAAGCAAGGAAATTGGGTTCCTCATGAACTCAAGCCGAGAGACGTCGTAAAGCGGTTTTGCATGTCCGAAATGCTGCTGGAACGCTAAAAAAGGAAGTCATTTTTGCATCGGATTGTTACTCGTGATGAAAAATGAATCCATTACGACAATCATATGTGAAACCCGACCAATCTGCCAAATCAACGGCATAGCCGAATATCCATGGCGTGAAGCTAATGCTCTGTATTTGGTGGGATCAGATGGGTGTGCTGTATTATGAGCTGCTAAAACCGGATGAAACCATCATTGAACAACGCTATCGAATACAATTGAAGAGAGCAGAAGCCGAAAAACGCCCGGAATATGCGACCAGACACGAGGTAATAATTTTCCACCATGACAACGCTCGGCCCCACGTTGCTATTCCGGTTAAGAACTATTTGGAAAACAGTGGATGAATTCTTACCTCACCCGCCTTATAGCCCAGACCTTGCCCCTTCTGACTACCATTTGTTCCGGTCAATGAGCAGAATATCAAAAATTGGCTTGATTCATTCTTGGCTGCCAAGCCGGCGTAGTTCTTTTGGGATGGGATCCACAAATTGCCAGAAAGATGGGAAAAATTCATAGCTTCAAATGGGCAATACTCTGAATAATACTATGGCACATGATTTTCTTAAATAAATGTTCAAATTTTGAAAAAAAAACCGCACGAATTGAGTTGTATACCCAATACTAAAAAGCCGTCGGTTGTAATAAAGAAAAAAATATATTTTGCTATCTTAACTAAATATAAGTGGTTGCAATTTTGTTTTCACTTTTGAAATAAGATCTAATGCAGTTTTACAAGCTTATATACTTAAAATTGAAATGATATACCGTATGTACTTGTATATGGAATATCTTCTGAACACCAAAATATCATTCAACTTAGTCCTTTTAATAGAAGATCTTCAACAACGGCAGTTAGCTGAGACATTGTTAAAAAGATATGTTGTAATCGGGTCTGTCTAAAATGTCAAGACGACAGAATAGCTAATTCTGTTTTAAAGAGACATACATAACTCTTTTCAAGGCCTTATTCATTCATAAAACTTATTCCTAATTTTTAAGACAGCTGCCTTAAAACCCCAAAGACTTGATCGAGTAACCAAAGGAAATTCATCTAAAGTCTTGTTTTAGGATGGAAAGCAATTAGACTCAATTCATCGCTCATAGCGGGCATTCATTATACCTACATGACGTCATTTCGTGCTATAGGATTTGAATTGAAAAAGAACCCAAACTACAATATTTCGGCTGAAGAGGAAAGAAATGCACAGTGGTTTAAACAGATTTTGATTTTTTAGAGATAGTTTTTGATCACTTTTCAGCGCAATTCTGATTATATTTTCAGTGATAGATTTGACAGAGTGATCTCCACCAAAACCAAAAAAAAAAAAAAAACTAGCTGAAATGGGTACAACCCAAGAACTTAATGATAAAGAGAACTTGAAGTATACTCCAACGGTTTTCGATATTTCTGTACTGTATACAGGAATATCTCAGATAATTTTGAGACAAATTGCTTTTTATTGTTATTGTGTGACGCATGGCCATACAAATATACCTAATCTTTACCTTTACTACAAAGTTTGTTCAAAAGTAAACAGGACTTTTTAAAAATAAGAACAACAAAGGGTTTTTTTTTTTGTTTATTCAAGATAGTTGCCTCCTGACTCAAGACAGCGATTTGCACGGTCTAAAAGCAAGTGTTTTAGATTGTCGCCCGGGATGTTCTTCGAGATGTCAGCACAAGTTTTTTAGATTGTTTCTACGTGTAGAAAACGCTTCTTTTTATTGACAAATGTACTAGGTGGGGTGAAAAGTAACCCCCTTGGGAATGAAAAAAATTTTTTTTTAAATGTTTTATTATTTTATTCAATATAGTCTCCTTTAAGTTTGATACACTTATTCTAGCGATTTTCCAACTTCTTGATCCTGTCCGAAAAGAAATTTTCCGGAAGTTCTGCAAAATACTCCTTCGTGGCGTCGATGATTTCCTCGCGTGAGCTAAATTTTTTATTGATGAGCCATCTTTTGAGGTTTCGGAAGAGATAATAGACCGAGAGAGCCAAATCGGGCGAATACGGTGGATGCGACAGCAATTGGAGCGGTAGATCATTGATTTTAGCCATGGTTGAGATGCTCTTGTGCGCTGGTGCAATGTCTTGCAAAAACAAATTTTTTTTTCGCTTCATGTGAGGCCGTTTAGCAGAGATTTCGGCTTTCAATCGCTTCAATAATGCACAGTAATACTCGCTGTTGATTGTTTTTCCTTTTTCGAGGTAGTCCACGAAGAGTATGCCGTGATAATCCCAGAAAACCGACGCCATAACCTTTCCGATCCATCGAGCCTCCCTCGGCCGCTTCGGAGCACTCGTGCCGGCTTATGTCCATTGCCGGGCACTCATTCTGTTCTGTGGTGTTCAACAGTCAGGAGTCAGGAATGAGTATGCGCGGCACCCAGTGGCAGGAGAACTTTTTCATAAGCAGAATATTACCCAAAATATGGCGTGTGCGCTCAGTACTAATCTTTGTGGTATCTGCTAGCTTGAGCACCTTCACATTGCGGTCAGCCAACACCATTTCATGCATCGAAGGGCCTGCCGCTGCGGACTTGATCGGTAGTGGAGTTGCGGCCACTACGAAACTCTCGAAACCAATATTTCACGGTGTAATCTTACGGAGCATTAGCCCCATAATATTTATCCCACTTTTCTTTTGTTTCCTTCGCCGTTTTGCCTCTCAAAATACAATGTTTTATAAGAGAACAAAAATCGTTTTTGTCCATACTCAACATGATGCCAAACACGTCAACAACAATCAGCTGTCAAAACAAAACTAAAGGCAATATTGCACTGAAATTTGGCATGTCTGCCTAAATATGAACGGACTTCAAGGCACCATAACCTTTTTTGCAGTAGCAGCGCATTCTGGCGGGCAAGAAGGCTACTTTTCACTCCACCTAGTATTTATCCGAAAAGGTAAAAGGCCCACAGTGCCAAATTATTCGAATACGGGGATTGGTTGATAATAGTAGAAATGCGATTTTTAGCCAAACAATCGGTCGCAACTCTCGATCGTTGAGATTGCGGATTATTGTGCAACAAACGCCAACTTCCTTTCAACGAATACGATGCCCCAAACGCTTCAAAATATCATAGAATTATGTATTAACCCTTTGGCCTGGCGTACAGTGCGTTGACTAGTGGACATAATCAAACAATCGAATGTGCTATAAAGAGATGTAATGCTGCGGAACTTAATTGGCATATATCTAATTGCAGTAAATTCTTATTTTTGCATTATTTACACTTTTGTTTTTGTGGAGTAACGTTTCTGTCAGAAGGAAGGGCAATTTTAGCGTTAGTTCTGGTTTGCAATCAGTTTTCGCTGTGTAGTTGTTAAGCCTGTGTGAAAAATTCCAAAAGTTTTATCATTTTTTTTTTTTAACTATAATTATGGATACCTCTCGGGCTGGTATGTGTACATTTTTAATTATTTTGGAATGAAATTCATTTTTAAACTAATAAATCAAAAAAGGTTTTTTTTTTAGGACCAAAAATTCACTAAAGTGTAAATTTGAATTAGAACGTAGCTAGCTGTAGTCTTTTATCTCATTAACTTCCTCCATTCTTATGCTGTACAAAAGTAAAAAGTTTTCTTCCTAATAATTGCTAACCTTGAAAAAATTCCAATTAAAAAAAAACGAACAAATGTTTGGAAAATGGGTTTCGATTATAAAAGATTCAAAGATTGAGGAATTAAAGGATTATGTTTTGTGTTCACTAAGAATAAACAACTTGGCGCATCTTCTCCAGAACCCAATCGGAAAACCAGATGAAAATGTTGAGTTTACTGAATAAATTGACAGTGACAGTTTGATGATTAGTGAAAGAGTGCGTTCACAAATTAAATTCAAAGTTGTCAAGTCTCTATTGGAAAACCCTATAGTTAGTATTATATGCCAAGCAGTGTTCACAAGCTCTTAATTCACGGAGCAGATATTATTTCATTTTTTGAAATGCCTATTAGTCAGCTATCAGAAGAAGCATTAGAAGCAAGTCATAAAGAGTTTCGAAAGCATCGTCTCGCTCATACTAGGAAATCCTCACGAAAATATACAAACGAAGACCTTATGGCCGTGTTACTATTTAGATTTGATCCTGTAATTTCTGAATATAGGAATACAATTTCGAAAAAAGGGTTAAGGGAAGACGATGATGACCTCAAATAATCCCTACCATTACCAGAAAATATAGAATCATTATTGCGAATACGTAGTAATATAGAAAGTGAAGTGAAGAAGTCCGATTGGTCTGACTACGGTTAAAGTGTTTACGGCTAAGGCTATCCACGAATCAAACCATTTTTTTATGTCTTCATATGAGCGGAACTACTGATCAGCTAGACCATGTGCCATCAAACAGGACAAGTAATAATCGGGCGGCTCAATATCTGGAGAATATGGCGAGTGAGATAGGACTTTCCATTTGAGCGTTTCCATGTAGGTTTTAACGGGTTTGGCAACGTTTTTCGCGCAGTTCCCCAGTGATGGTATCGTTGGATTTCAACAGTTTTTCATAAATAACACCGACCTGGTCCCACCAAATACACAGCATAACCTTCGCAGCGTGAATATTAGGCCGAACCGACGACATAGAAGCATGATCGAGCAGTCCCCATGACTTTCTTGCTGTAATGAATCTATTTTTCATCACCCGTCACGATGCGTTGAAGACCAAAAACCCCTCTTTTTTGCCGCTGGAGCAGTTGCGTAAGCAGACGCTTACGTCCTTTTCAATTCATAAGGAACTCAAGTCACTTGTTTTTGAATCATTTCCAACGCATACAATCGCTTGGGAATATCTTGGCTGATAGCCAAGCTTTTGTTGCGTTTAGTACGGATCACCATCGAGTGGACGGTCGTCAACATCGAAAATATTGTATCTGAAGCGGTAGAACCAGATGCGCTTCAGCCGACGTTTTTTTCGAATGAAAGAAGGAAATCAACACTTCCCGCAAATGACAGGCATTTTCACACAACAATGATGCCAAAACAAAATGATTTAATTGTCAAAAGGGTTTGTTTGCCATATGTCTAAGCTTGGTTCATAACGTTTTGGATATGTCAAAATCGATCAGCACTTACTGCTGGAGCCATCTATTGAGAACTTAGTTGTGCACCTAATATTGTAATATTAGCTCTTTGTTCGATTCTCACTTTTGTACCGGTGACACAACAATACTGTCACTTCAAACGCAATAACTCCGCTTCTGTTCGTTCAAATGTCAT
Organism: Volucella inanis; assembly: GCA_907269105.1. Classification (NCBI taxonomy): domain Eukaryota; kingdom Metazoa; phylum Arthropoda; class Insecta; order Diptera; family Syrphidae; genus Volucella; species Volucella inanis. The sequence continues at coordinate 47,599,005 of OU026157.1, read as the reverse complement.
AAAATCTTGACAGTACATCAATAAAGGATCTAACTTTAAGATGCATGTAATTGTCAATATATTGCCCTTTTAAAAAGTCCTATTGACTTTGAAACGGACACAAATAAAATTTATGGTTTAAGTACACTAAAATTTTCTACAGATATTCGGAGTCGGTGACTGCAACTTTAAGAGCGTTAACTCCAATTTTCGGTCGTGATTCTCGCCCTAGTAGACAGGCAATAACAAGTTTAGTGCAAAAATTGGAGTCTACATATTCGTTTTGTGATGTTGCCGTGTCAGTGAGACAAAGGGTTGTTCGAAGTGTCGAAAATATCGCTGCCGTTCAGACGTCCGTAGCAAACGATCCAAATCAGTCAATTCCACGGCGTTCTCAAGAATTGGGCATTGCTCAGACTAAATTATGTCGTATTTTGCGTAAGGATCTTGGTTTACACCCATACAAGATCAAGCTGACTCAAGAATTGAAGCCGATGGACCATTTGAAGCGACGTACGTTCTCCGATTGGGTTCTGGAGAAGATGCGCCAAGTTGATGAATTTCATAGCAAAATCATCTTCAGTGACGAAGCTCATTTTTGGCTCAATGGGTTCGTCAATAAGCAAAATATGCGTTATTGGTCGGGTGAAAACCCACATGTGCTTCATGAATCACCACTTCATCCACAAAAAATAACTGTTTGGTGCGGTTTGCATGCCGGCGGCGTTATTGGGCCATATTTTTTCGTCGACGATAACGATCGTCACGTTACTGTGAATGGTCAGCGTTATCGCGCCATGATCACCGATTATTTTTGGCCCGAATTGGAAGATATGAACTTGGACAACAGGATGGTGCCACAAGCCACACAGCACACGCTACAATCGATTTATTGAAGAGTAAGTATGGTGAGCGTGTTATCTCAAGACATCGGCCAGCCGATTGGCCGCCTCGTTCGTGCGATTTACCGCTGCTTGACTATTATCTGTGGGGGTACGTTAAGTCATTGGCTTATGCCAACACGCCGACGACGTTGGAAGAGCTCAGAGCCAACATTGAACGCGAAATAGCGGCCGTTTCGGCCGAAATGTGTGGCCGAGTCGTTGAAAATTAAGTCAAACGAATCGAATCGCGGTAGCCATATGAACGAAATCGAGTTCCATTCATAAATGTTTTGATTGTACTTCAAGCCAATAATAAAGTTTTTGAAACATCACCAATGGTTTGCCTTTTATTTAAAAAAAAAAGTTGTCAAGGCGTTATTAGGAAACCCTATATATGGTGCAGTGATCCCCAAGTATCACATTTAGATGAAACGGACCTCATTTTGTTTAAAAAATCGGCACCAACATGCTGAATTTTTAGCACCAATTAGGGTTATAAGACCCTAACCATCATATCATCTGGTCCTTTTAGGGATAAGTGTACACATTAGAATGAGAAATATAGCTAATGGAGTTGAAGTAAATATCAATTTCTGCGCTCGACGTAGAAATGAAAACTCAAGTTATTGTCCATTGAAGCACATAATGGCTATCCTTTTAGTCGATCGAGATTACGATGATACACTGGGTCTTACAAAATCTACAAACCGATTTGTTAAAATTTTATGGTTGAAGTTAGAATTATTTCCTTAATATTGAACGATTATGACAACCTTCATCGGTATTGCAAATTTGTCATTTTTGTTGTAAGGTACAACAGTTTCAATGCACTGTTCCTATGTAAAACACACACTAGCTGTCTGTCATTTACGGTTGACAGATGCCATATACTCGTATGAGGGATGTTCAATCATTGAAGTCTATCCAAAATATTTTTTTCCAGAAAAATGTTCATTAAATTTGTCAAGTGAAAGGGTCAAGTGTGCAAGTCGTCTAAGTCATCATAATCTATATATATACAAATTAGACGGATAGCTATAATATATAATTGACAAGGTCAATGAATTTCAATTTTAGGCTCTAATATAGGGTAATTCATCGTGAGATGAATTCAACTTACGCAAGAATTGAAGCCAGGTGACTTGAATTTGCGTCATATTTTCAGTGAATTGGTTCCGGAAAAACTCAATGAAAATCCGGTGTTTTATCGTGAATTTTTGTTCAGTGATGAAGCCCATTTCTGGCTCATTGGATACGTTAATATACAAAATTGCCGTTTTTGGGCTGATAAGTTACCCGAATAATACCAAGAGCTACCATTACCATGGTCTCGGTAAGCTCTGGTTTCAAAAAGACGGCGCTACGAGCTATACAGCGCGTGAAACAATGGAATTTTTAAGAAATCATTTTGGTGAGCACTTAATTTCACGTTTTGCTACGGCAAATCGGCCGCCTAGATCGTGCGATATCACACCTTTGGACTATTTTCTTTGAGAATATGTAATCTCTCAGGTCTTCAGGAATTACCTAGCTATAATTGACGCTTTGAAACCAACATTACTCGTGTTACCCGCGAGTTATCAGTTGCTATGTTCGAACGAGTCGCCCAAAATTAGACCTTCCGAATGGATCACCTCAGACGTAGTTATGGCCAACATTTACATAATGTCATTTTTAAAAAATAAATGCCATAAATTGTTCTTTTAATTGATAATAAAAGTTTTAAGTTCGCTTTCAAAGTTATTTATTTTATTTTACATTATAAATCAAACCTCACGATGAATCACCCTTTATCTTGATAAGGTGAGGTAATTAGAAAATATCTCATATAGAGATACTACAAAAGAATGACTTTTTATGTATTTCATATAAAAAAGTCCATGTTCATGTCTACCATGTAGACTACTACTTGCTGATCCCGATTTTGAAATTTTCAATGCCGTTTCCATATACTTTGGTCTCTACTTTGGCCATATATTGAGAAATCTTAGTAAGTAAGCAGTTAGTAAATGATTGACATAGAAATGTTTCATTGCATATCGCCAGAGGAGGTAGTCTTAGAGAGCCAATTATTGGCAAACTGACGTGGTTTGATGTAGTAATTAATTAGCCGTTAGCCAAAATGTCGTTTTTTTGTATGTAAACCACATATTGTTAACACTTACCGTAGTTATCCTACCTTCATTGTTCTTAATGAAACAATGAAATGAAATGAAACACAGGCACTTGTGATGCAAGTGATGCCCTTCTATGTGTGAAAATATATCTCATCACTGGTAACGTTTTTATTGGAAAATCTGCTTCTCTTCCCGATTTCAGCAAAAATGTCAAATCATAAACGGATTAGTTTAGTTGCTCTACAACTATTCATGACTTAGTTGGTCTGAGAATAGAAACATAAAAAAGCAAATTCTAAAATTCTAAAATGTAATTGTGACAGACAAATAAATTTTCGGCATGAAACAAACGTTTTACAAAGGGGAGAGGCAATTTTCTGTACCAATTAATAATTATTGGAGTAATTAAACAATTTATCCAAAAATAACTAAAATGTTTATCAAAACGTAGGAAGCACAACATTAACTTTTTCTGTAAGAGTTAACTCAAACGATTTTGGAAGAATTTTTTTTTTTTAATTTTAGTGAAATGTGTCGTATGTCTAGTGACTACGATTAGTACTGCAAATATACTCAATCATAAAATTTGGCGACTGGGTCATCTCGTGGTGTTCATCAATTGGCTGCCGCGATTATGCGATTTGACACCACTCGAGAATTTTTTCTACAGCTACATCAAGTCTTTAGTTAACGCTAACAAGCCAACCACTTTGGATTAGCTCGGGGACAACATTCGACACGCTATTGGTCAGTATAATGCCGTACCTGCTTAAAGCACTGCCAGTGAAGCCGAGGCGGGCATTTGAATCTCACATAATGGCATGAACGTAGCTTCAATAATAAAGCTTCAAAAATAAAGCCAGCATTAATTTTATATCTCACACTGTTTTTGTTTTATTTAAATTTTATTTGCTCACCCTTTTTATGAAGAAAATTGTAAATATGGTATAACAACAAAAATAAAAGGCAAACGAGTAATAATGTTTTAGCTTGAGAACGGGAACTTAACAAAATAAGCATGGTGCATACATGTATTATTTTCCTTTTTTTTTTTTAAATCGTATTATACATACATATGTACGTACATGCCCATACATATGTGCTATTCGGTTTGTTAATAAGTGAAGTGCAAATTATAAGCAAATAGTATATGTACATTCGAATTTAGTTATACGGTAATGTCTTAAATATCAACGCTGTCTTAGAGATGAATTTTTTATAGAAACAAGCTTCTTAACATAGTTGTGCAACAGCTATGATAAAGGTCTTAGATGATATCAGACAAGAATTTGTACAGGGACATTTAACAGTCTTTTTACTGCTTCATTTCTCTAAAGCATTTTGAAAAAGTGAATCTCGAAATATTTCGCGAAAAATTGCTTTATTATTTTGGGTTTAGTCAAAATGCGGTGAAACTCTTGTCGAGCTATTTGTTTTGTCGTAGTCAAAGAACCTATAGTAATGGAAAATGCTCTCAATCTAGATCCCTACTTCAAGATGTTCCACAGGGTTTTATAGTAGGTCCAATTCTTTTCTGAATATATATGTATTAATGATATAGCTAGATGCTGTCAAAATGTAGATGACCTACAAAACTACCTTTTAAGACCCCTCAGCGTAATGGACGACCTGCATGCAGTTTATCGTTGGATTCTTGAAAATGCTCTTGTCTTAAAATCGTCTGAATCGCTGGCGATATTGATTTCTAAAATTCAATATGAAATCAAAAATTTCCCCTGTTTGTCAATAAATAACACAAAGATCCCTTTCGTAACGAATGTAACGTGTCCAGGTCTTAAAATAAATTGTCAACTGCCTTGTTCTGACTAAGTTAACCACACGACTATTCGTATTTACGCCTGTCTTCGGAAGCTTTGGATATGTGCTCGTCTCATTCCCATTAAGTCAAAAATTCATTCGATGAAAACACTACTGATACTTATTATTTCTAACGCCAAAACAATATACTTTCAGCACGATTCAATATCTAAAAACAAACTCCAAGTTGCCTTAAACAATATGGTGCGCTATGGTTACTGCTTGCGTAGATAAGAGCACGTCTCACCATTTGCAAATAATATCCTTGGTTTGTGTACTAAGCTGCATTTTGCCAGGTCATCTAGAATTTTTAATATTACAACTCATCTCTTCAATTATGTCAATTCATCGCGACACTTCTTCATCAGCACTATTAGGCTATGGAACTCACTGCCAAAACATTTGAAAAGAACGTCGAGAGGTTCAGATTTCAAAACAGCTATTTTTTAAATATTTCTCTGTTCAGCAGCAGTATACCACCTTGATCCGATTGTTCCGATTTGAGTTTTGTTTTTTTTTTTTTTTTTTTGTTAAGTTGGTATTGTTGTTGACATTCCCTTCAAATCTTAGCGTCATAGCTTGACATTTGCAAAAGTTACGTAGATAGAGTACATCTATCTCTGTGTGTGTGCGCGAACGTTGGAAATGTTGAAAAAGTGTTTTGGTAACGTTTACCAGTGGCACGAGCAGTTCAAAAGTAAATTGAAGATGAAGAACGCAGTGGTAGATCATAGACATCGAAAACTGACGAAAACAATGATGAAGTAAAAGAAATGTTGGTCAATAACCGCAAATTAACCATCTGAGAGATAGTGGAGGACTTGAACATTGCCTATGGATTCGTCCAAAACATTTTGTAACAGCAAAGTTGGTGCTAAAAGACCTCAATTTCATGCAAAAAAGAGACCGTGTTGACGTCGCAAAAGAGATGATTTGCGAGGCTGAATCCGATCCCACATTCATCAAAAGGATCATTACTGGAGATGAGACGTGGGTTTATGAGTACGACAGGCAATCCAAACATCAGGCAAATGAATTACGTTCACTAAATAAGCCGAGACCAAAAAAACCTCTTCGTTCTCAGTCAAAAACGAAGGCAATGCTCATGGTTTTCATGGATTACAATGGTGTAGTGCATCATGAATTTTTGCCAGAAGGCCAGACAGTAAAGAAAGAGTATTATTTGGGCATCATGAGACGTTTGCGTGAAGTAGTATTGTGGGCAGAAAACTCGTGGATTTTACGCCATGATAACGCACCATCGCACAGTGCCACCATTATTCGTAATTTTTTGACGAAAAATACAACAAATACCAGCCACCGAATTCACCTGATTTGGCTCACTGTGACTTCTTTCTGTTCAATCGAGTTGAAAAACCACTACGGGGAACGCGTTTCAGCAGCCGAGAGAAAGTAATGGAAAAACCGCGAAACCACTGATGGACATACCGAAAACCGAATATAAAAATGTTTCGAGGATTGGATCAAGCGCTGGCATAAGTGTATTGCAGTCGATGGGGAGGATGTTATTGAAGAATATCCAGTCGCAATAGTTCTATATCTTGCTTCAAGATTTAACCTCTCAACTGCAAATATAAGTCGTCACCTTTCAGCCATCAGAAAGTTAAACATTTTGAGAGATGGGCACTTCACCTCTTAACGAGAGCGAACACGTTTAGAAGTATCGATATCTTTGATCAACAATCAACATATGGATCTCATCGAGTTGTCACCTATGACGAAAGTGAATCCTGTACTATAATAAAAAAGATTTGAAGGAGTCATTAGAAGCGATAAAGTCTTCCATGTGATTTTCTAAGGTAGAACTACGTCCCATAAAAGTAATACTAACCGTATGGTGGACGAGTTAGGGTTTCTCAAAGAAATTGGTATGATTCATAATGAATTTTGTCAAAAACAGCCTTCTTAATTAAAAAGGATATCCCCAATCGTATAACATGTTAATGCAAGATCACATGTATCACAGTTCACGGTTCTGAAGCTAGCAAGGTTGGGATAGCAAATTTGCTTCATCTGCCGTACTGACCTTCATTACTACCTTTTCTAAAGATTAGGCAATCACCTTCAAATAAACAGTTTATAAAACCAGATGCCTTGCTTGTCTCAAAAGGATTCACAGAGCATTGGACTCTGTGAATTTTAGAAATAGTGTTGTTTAACCTTAGAATGACCTTAAAAAAACTACGTTAATGTAGAATTCTACAAATAAATGTATTTTGTTTCTTCCGTTAAACAAAATAAGAATTGTTTTAAATTTCTTTTATTTTATAAACCTTATTTTTCTAATTATTTATTGGGTATATATTTTAATCCCTGCGGTTTTTTTTTCCAAAATTTGAACGTTTATTTAAGAAAAACATGTACAATAGTATTATTCAAAATATTGCCCATCTGAAGCTATGACTTTTTTCCATCTTTCTGGCAATTTGTGGATCCCATCCCGCCGGCTTGGCAGCCAAGAATGAATCAAGCCAATTTTTGATATTCTGCTCTGATGTGAACCGTATTTCAGTGAGGGCGTTTTGCATCGACCGGAATAAATGGTAGTCAGAAGGGGCAAGGTCTGGGCTATAAGGCGGGTGGGGTAAGACTTCCCATCCACTGTTTTCCAAATAGTTCTTAACCGGAATAGCAACGTGGGGCCGGGCGTTGTCAAGTTGGAAAATTATTGCCTCGTGTCTGGTCGCATATTCCGGGCGTCTTTCGGCTACTGCTCTCTTCAAACGGATTAATTGTGTTCGGTAGCGTTGTCCATTGATGGTTTCACCCGGTTTTAGCAGCTCATAATACAGCACACTCATCTGATCGCACCAAATACAGAGCATTACCTTCGCGCCATGGATATTCGGTTTTGCGGTTAATTTGGCTGGTTGGCCGGGTTTCACATATGATATTTTGCACTTGGGGTTGTCGTAATGGATCCATTTTTCATCCCCAGTAACAATCCGATGCAAAAATTACTTCCTTTTGTGGCGTTCCAGCAGTATTTCGGATATGCAAAACCGCCTTTCGACGTCTCTCGGCTTGAGTTCATGTGGAACCCAATTTCCTTGCTTTTGAATATATCCAGCTACTTTTAAACGTTTTGAAATGGCTGCTTGAGTGACACCCAAAGATTCTGCGAGCTCTTCCTGTGTTTGGCAACAATCTTCATAGAGTAATGCTTCCAGTTCTTCATCTTCAAACTTTTTTGGCTGCCCAGGACGTTCATCGCCTTCCAAGCCAGAATCACCACTTTTAAATCGTGCAAACCACTTTTGGCACGTTCGCTCATCTAGCGCATGTTTACCATAAACTTCCATCAAAATACGATGACTTTCGGCAGCAGTTTTCTTCATATTAAAGTAATGAAGAAGAACTCCCCGCAAAAACACTTTTTCAGGCACAAAGTTCGACATATTTGAGTGAAAAAAAAATTTATTGTTGTTTACGCTTCAAATGAATGACATATACTGAAATGACGTACAATGACAGTAACTTTCCAATGCAAATTCCAATGGAATAATACAAATTACGCCATCTCTTAGCAAACCGCACGAAGTTATAGACCCAATATTAACTTGGAACAACATTTAATACAAATATTTCTATTATGCACTGTTTTGCAGGCTGGTTTTTTGCAAATTACACAAATCAGTTCGCTTTTCTTGTCCTTTTTGACATCTACTTCATAACAAGAATGCATCTTCCTCGATCCCGTTTTAATGTTGTGGAAGAGCATGGGCGTTTTTCCGAAAAGGATGACATATCAGAGTAACAGCGGACTGTTGACAAAAGCTCATGTGAAACCGATTATTCATATACGGTTTAGCTAATGTTTGTTTGAATTTTTTTTTTTTCAATTTCTTTATAAACAATATAGGCGTTAAGGGCGGAAATATCTATCATATTCGCAAAAACGGCTATCGGCCAACGACAAGTTTTGCGTTTGCAACTGTGTCAACACCTCTCCTTTTGTTGAATTATAAAACACTATTATATTCGGCAGCTTCTTCGGCTCCGGGCCTAGATTCCGCAATTGCATGAAGAGTACTCTGAACAACAGTGCATTAGTTCTTTCGGCCAACATAAGATACTAATGCGGTGTCTTCTGTAAAGGCAAAAGTTGATTTATATAAAGGCAGACGCTTGCACTCTAATAATTCTGGTGGAATGCTTTTTTTTATTTTCCCGCATTGTACCAACCATCGTTAAACCTCTTTGCCAAGTTCGTAAGATGAAAACAAATTCTTCATCGTGATGCTGTAATCTTTTAATCCATCCGTGAGATCCAATACTAACCTTTTTCCATGATTTTGCTCTAGTTGTTATGCCGAGCTTTTTTCCAAGGTAAGGTTAAACTCTCCAAACATAACAAGTTTGTGAACATACTAACAGCCAACATTTGAGACCACATTTTTCAGACTTGGATGGAATATATTGCCGAAATAAGCATCGTCCATGGAATACCAAAAGCTTATTTCATATTTAGAATATTTCAGTTACATATTCATGTGGATTGTATTGAATGGCCAGAAGCTCAGCCCATTTGTCCCATAAATCGCGAATCAGGGCAAATTTGTCGGTTACACGGTTTTGCCTTCTGCTCATCACGTTTTCGATACGAAGAACTCTGTCCAAACTCTTCCAAATTTTTTGTCAAACATGTAAAGAAACAAAAACACACTTATTTGAACACTCCACTTAAAATTAGTAAGCCTATATATGTATGCATGTAAAAGCTCACGATCGATTGCGACATACTCTTGTGGAAATTTAGTCGAGCTTATACATTTGAACTATCAATGATCATGTTTTCCATTGTTGGTGTCAAAAATATCATTTTCTTGAACTGGCGATAATTTCCAGCCTGTTCCATATTTCGAAATCAATGTGGACGTCGAATCGGGAAATTCAGTGTAGTTGTCAGCATCGGAAGAATCCTCAACATTTGAAATGCGCTCATCTTGTTTAGGGTCATATTCGTCTTCCCCGTGTGAAGAAAAATCTGTTGCGTCACTATCTACGTTCACTAGCATCCCAATATCTTCGTTAGTCGAAAATATTGGAGTTGACATTTTTGTATAACTTCAAAATATTTATTTTACAACTTTTATATACTTTTTCACAATATTACAATTATTTCGCAGTATTTGCTTACGTGTATAACCAAAGAAATACTTTCACTTTGTGAACTGCATAGAAGCTATAAGATTAACATTTCATGCACGAGGATTCCCCTTTTTAAAAAGAAAATTGTAAATTATACGGTGGTTCCCCTTTTTGTAATGCTATGAAGTTAGTGCTGAGCACAAGTATGTTATGCCACAAAGAAGTTTGTGCGCTGAAAAATGCCTATAGGCAGAATTCTACACACAAGGACGTTAAACGTGTATTTGTAAAAAAAATTAAAAGTATTTCGTAAAAAGACGGCTAACATTACTTTTTTATTGCAAAACAGCATTTGCAACAAAGTCAAGAAGTTTCAGCATGCTGATATTGCAGCTATGGGCATAATTTTACCAAAAGTTAATTATCTACTAGAAAATCAGTTTATAAATATAGGGTGATTCATCGTAAGGTTTGACCCATAATGTAAAGTAAGACACATAAATTTGAAAGTAAACTTAAAATTTTTATTATCCGTTAAAAGAAAAATTTACGGCATTTATTCTTCAGACTACGTCTGAGGTGGTCCATTCCGAAGGTCTAATTTTGGGCGACTCGTTCGAGCATAGCGACTGGTATCTCGCAGATAACACGAGTAATGTTGGCTTCCAAAGCGTTAATCGTAACTAGCTGATTCCTGAAAACCTGAGACTTTACATATCCCTAGAGAAAATAGTCCAAATGTGTGATATCGCACGATCTAGGCGGCCAATTTACCGTAGCAAAACGTGAAATTAGGTGACCGCCAAAATGATTTCTCAACAAGTCCATTGTTTCTCACGCTGTATGACTCGTAGCGCCGTCTTTTTGAAACCAGATCACACCGAGACCATGTACTTGAATTTCAGCAAGCACATAGTTACCATTGACGGTAACATTCTGATTTGCCTCATTTTTGAAGAAATGTGGATCAATGATTCCACCAGCCCATAAACCACACCATACCGTTGTTTTTAATGGATGTAATTGTAGCTCTTGTCACTTTTCGGGTTGCTCATCAGCCCAAATATGGCAATTTTGTTTATTAACGTATCTATTGAACCAGAAATGGGCTTCATCACTGAACAAAAATTAAAGATAAAACACCGGATTTTCATTGAGTTTTTCCAGACCCCATTCACTGAAAATATGACGCAAATTCAGGTTGCCTGGCTTCAATTCTCGCACAAGTTGAATTTTGTTCACTTTTAGGCCGAGATCCTCACGCCAAGTTGTCGAATACGCCAAGCCAAGCTGCTGAGAACGACGACGAATCGATTCGGCACGGTCTTCGCTTACACTTTCAGCTACAGCTGCTATAGTCTCTTCAGTACGTGCTGGATGTGGTCTAACCGGTCGAGTATCATCCACTAATGTAAACTGGGACTCAAATTTGCTAATGGTATTGGCAGTAGTTGTTTTAAGTAGGTCGATTATGCGCACCGTAAGTTCTTCGAATCGCACGGAAAACATTTCTCACAGAACGCTGATTTTCGTAATACAGCTGAACAATTTGGAGACGCTGTTGTCGTATGAGTTTTTCTATGATGACTTGCCAAGCGATACTGAAGAAAAGTGATAAAGCAGATCACGCGCGATCTGTCAAAAAAAGCCTATTGAAAATCAAATCTCACGATGAATCTATATAAACCAGCCACAGTTACTCAAAGAAAACAACGAAATAGTACTTTATAGTGTTGCTCAATAAAGAAATTTCGCGAAAGAATATTCTTTTGCTGTCGCGAATATTTTACTGAGAACGAGATTAGCGAAGCTTTAAAATAAAATCGAAGGAATGCAACCTATCCGGATCACATACCTTGAGAGGTATGGATTAGAATCACAAACTCGGTGAGAGGTCATTGAAACAATAATTCTTGTTTCACTCTATAAAAGCAAGCATGTTACAGCGACATGTGAAGCTGTAACAATAATTGTTCTCTGAAGGTAATATCGTATATTATGAAAATATATAAACTAAATCTTACCAGACGACAGGTCGACATATTATGCTATTAAGGTCTGGAAATAACAAATCAGAAACACAATGTCGCTCTGTAAGATCTACAAACTTATCATATCCAAATCGAATTGGAGAAACCATTCGATAGAGCTCCCAGAGATCTGATGTGGCCGGCGCTAAGAAAGTAAAAAGTACCAGATTCTTATGCAAAAGTGTCAACCAACACTACAATGACGTTAAAAGGATGGTTAATTTTACGGCGGAAATAACCGTGAAAATTAAAGTTTAACTTGAAGTCCACTGTCTAAAAGTTCAATGTCGGCTAGTTCTTCATGTTGTGCAATATTTTCTACTAAAATATCACATTCGGTTTACCATTGATTGCTTGATAGCGCACTTTCAGACTCTTGGTAATTGGATCACGAATCAATCGAACAAAGACCGACTATTTTACAATATTTCGAAACCATAAGCCCAACTAGAGGGAGTCATCGTACTGATAGTACAAAAATTTATATGATTAAGATATTGCACATAGAGTCAGCTTGGATAAGTTTAAGTTATGCGAAATTTCAGCAGTCTTCTACGACGAAAAAATGCTAGTAAATGCTCTAGAAGGTTGCTATACACGACAGTAGCATTAGTTTTAGAAAGAAATCGCAGAGCTGTTCGGTGTAGGAGAAATATAAGGAAAAAGTTACAGCGATGGAAATGAAAATATGATATTCCAAAAATTACCTAATCCTAATACTCATATTATCTGTTCCAAAGAGACAATGAAGCGTGCAAGCAGAAAAATAACTTACGTGAAGTGTTTGCAGAAGCCGGAGACGCACTCGAACTGCCAAAAGTGGTTTTTAAAATTCTGTTTCAGTTATTTTTCTTCTGAAGGAAAATACCGATCAGAAAGATCATCAGATGTTAATGATGAAGTGCTATGAAATATGATCCAGACGTTGGATTTGTGTTGTTATTTTGTGTGAAAAGATTTTGTATAGATACCACACGAATTAAGCAAATATTCGCTTCAAACCTTGATCGTTAGAAAAGCGAGCAGTTTTTGGACCATTCTTGGTTATTAAAGGTGAAAAGTGTACAGTTTACAAAAAAATGTTGTAATTTTCACGTTTATAGAGAGGAAGCGACATCAACATCAAAAGCCTGTTCCCATCGGAATAAGGTAATAATATATTGTTAGTGAGACCGCGGAAGTCTAGTGTGTAATAATACTTATGAGCAGCATAAATAGATTGTAGGATTACCACCTAAAAAACTTTCTTGATGGTAATGAAAATTTACATTTTAACAGGTCTAAATGGCAGTGGAACAGCTTTTCGCGTAGGACTTTTACTTTCTCAACGGATTACAGAGGGAAATTGTAGAAGATAAATCGCCAAATCAAAAAGCCCTGTACCCAATACCGACGACTGGGACAGCATTAAACAACGTCAAGTCATAGCAACAAAAAGGGTTCAAATTAACCAACTAAGATAGCTAGAAAATGTTGAGGGATAAAACGAGACACTGTTTTTATTGGCCCCTTTATATTGAAGAACCTCAACTAAAAATTTGTAGCTGAAAGCGATAATCTGAGATGGGCCTAAATAGTGAAAGAACCATGATTAAGAACCATGTATACCTCGTACTGTAATGCCGGAGTAAAAGGGTAAGTAAAGAAAGAAAGTGAATTTTTCAGATTTTAAGCTTCCATGAGCTTATATAGTTCATACAATGTTTATATAGTTTTGACCGCAAATAAAAAAATACTATCTCGTATATTTTCACGGGAAAATCTTTGTCTTTCAATGTTTTTTCCCCATCTTGGGAGCATAATATTTGTAATAACTCACACATCACAACAAGTTTGTCAGGCTAACTCAGATATACACGTTCATACGGGTGTTCTTAGTAAAACACTCTTTTAAGTTAAGCAATATGGAAAAAAATCTGTTCCACTTTAATTGTTACCCCATGCGAATTCCCTTTTTAATTGCTCATTGGTATGTCCTTATACATACTGCAGTGTAAATATAGCTTCATAAAAATACTTAACACTACTTCCTCCTCTTTTTATATTTTTTTAAATTTTGAATACGAATAGGAGCAGATAAATAACTATTACATTTGCTGTAATTTGCGGTACACGCCTTAGCGTTATTAAGAATAAAACGCCGACGGGCTTTGTGTAATTTATAAAAAAAATTATAATTTATATTTTTTTTCTTATAGCGGTAGTAGCAAAACACATGTTGCACCAAGTTATACAAGAATGCTTTTCGCGGTTAGTTACGAATACCTTTACTTCAATTTTTCCCCATTATAATCGCCCCGATAAGCGAACAAGTGACCCTTAAGTGCAAAATTCGAATCGACTTATTAACTCCAGAATGTTGGATGTCGGTGAGACAACGAAATGCCAGATATCAAGATAATATTGCAGTTGTGAGGGACTAGGTAATTTAATGCCGCAATCAAATGATTTCGCTCTGTTTTCAAGAGCTGGAAAAATCACAAACGTCCCTTTGACGTATTTTTTTAAAAAGGCTTTTCTCTATGTCTGTATATCTGTATAAGATCGTATCGACCCACTGATTGGTGTCTATTGAGGGTTGAAGTAGATTCAGATTTTTTTTGAACTGTAACGAGGCATATTTTTGACTTTGGTAATAAGCAAAATTGTCACATTTAGTCAAGAGAACAGCTGGCTATGTTTGGTGTGGTTTGCACGCCGAAGGTATGATTGGGCCATATTTTTTCCGAGATGATGCCGGCAGTTAATAGAGTTGGTTATTATTCAATGCTAACCTTCGAACTGGAAGTATTTTAGAATATGTGGATTAGACAGAACTTGCATTTGTCATAGCTCCAGAAATGGTCCTATCAATAGGCCGCCCCGCTCATTCGATTTGACATCATTAGACCCTTTTCTTTGGTCTATACCCAGGAACGCAAGAAGGCTTTGCAACGAACATTCGGCATGAATTTGCCGGAATATCGGCCGAAGTATGCAAAACAATTTCGGGAAATTGGTTACTATACACGACGAAGAGATAATTTCGCTCTTCTAAAAATTGTATCGATGGCCGCCAACAGGTTTTTATAACACTAAGAGATTTGTAGCCCACCAGGCTCCTTAGCCATGTAGTTTAAAAAAATATATTTATATTTTATCTGCCAACTATCCATTCTTAAAGGTCTCTCTTTCCAACGAAATCCGCGTAGTTTTTAAGGAGTCCAACTAATAAGAAGTATACCTAGCTAAACTCTACAAAATCTATCTAAAGTGTTTATATTGTTTTATAGATATTACCAAGGCGATAAAATTAATTTACTCTAAATTTAGAAGTGCCATGCGGTTAGGGGTTTACAACAACTCACTTAAATATCTTTCTCAAAGTCACTAATATACATATGTAGATCTTCACTAACACATATCTGCATATAACACTACTCTAAGAACAATCGATAACTATTTTACTTGACATTTGCGAAAGTTATTTGTCGAAATTATATTTAACGATTTTATCTACAAAAACAAATTTAATAAATTAATTTATCAGCAGAATCGTATGCTTTATTTTATTAGTAATTTATGAGAATCGCATATCTAAGGAAATCAATTTTACATAGTACATTGGGTACACGCTCTTTCTCCAAACGAAAAAAAAAAAAAAAAAAAAACAAACAAAAATTATATTAGACCAAAAGAAAAAAACATCATTTCCTTATCTTCTATCTAATACACGACCGTCTGTTGTAATGTAGTATCTAATAGGGTACAACAATTTCTTTGAATTATCAGTCCACCTGATGAAACACTCACTTTTACAACTCCACTTCACAAAAAAAAAAATAAAAATAAATAAATAAATGAAAATCGAATTCAAATGAAAGTCAAATGAATCACCCCACAAATCCCCCCATTTATTGGGTTCTTATCGATTTCGAACAACAAACAACCTGTTGACTCGAATAAATAAAAAAAAAAAAAATGTAGGTATAACCAGGTTAAATTCAATTGATTGCCTCGTTCTTCTTTGTTGTTGTTAGTCCTTATCAGTGAAAAAAAATAAAACAAATAAAAATAACCAACAGATACAATGCAGACATCGAAAATGTATGATTGATCGCTTTAGAGTTTGCGTCCAAGCTCGCGCGTTTTATTTAAATTTCCGTTCTACACCGATTCGATCATGCACTTTTCTTCGTATCTAAGTGGAGTAAAATTTTTACAATCGATTGGGTAAATATTTGCTTAACCCCTGCAACAAACCCCTAGCCTACCCCTTCATAATGTAAAAACATTTTTCCGTCTAATAGATACGCATTTACCTATCCATCTATTGAACCTAATCAGAACCGATTGTTGCGATCGGTGAGGGATCGTTGTAGGAGAAGGAAAAAAAAAAAAAAAATTAAAAATTACAGAAATTATGTGTAAACAAATTCATTCTGATAAGAACGATCGCATACACAGGTTGGAATTGAAATGTTTACCTGATTCTTCAATTAACAGGTTTTGAGATACTGAAATACGTGTATTTGTACTCGTATGGATGTATCTTAACTGCGTCGCATTATTTACTCTATATATGAGGGTTAATATCCTTGTAAAAGCCCCACAATTGACAACGTCGATCCTTCTATGATCACTTGACACTTTTCACAATCCCCTTTTTTTCTCTCACACTCTTTTGAATGGATATTTTTGTATCTAAAACGTTATCACCGCTTTTAAAATTTATTTTTTATTTTTTATATCCTTTTTCCTGTTAAAATATCTTTTAATTTTTATGAATGAATTTCGTTTTTAACCGACGGCGAAATCACAAATACACACAATTCAACGATTTGTATAAGAGCACGTTTTCGTTGAAGAATTATATCGCGCGCAATAACTTTTTTTTTTCACTTCGCTCGGCGATCGTTCAACTCGTCTAAACGTCGATAACCCGCAAAACTCATCGAGTGCGCATCTACCGCATGACTACGGCTAGTTGCCGTGAATAAAATCCAAAAAAGGGTTGCGCTACCACTTGTTCATCAATCTACTCGCGTTGTCTCGCTCACCGCACAAAAAAAACCAGAGCAAAAAAAGCACAATACTGATTAAAAGAGATATATATCTATATGTGATCGATTTGCGGCGAAAAACCATGTGGCAGCACCTTAAAGTTTTAACTCAAACTTCAACTGCACGATCGTGTGCTCGTACATGGTCACGACTATATGGAGTATCTATGACAATGCAGCATGTTCTGTGGCTACAAAATCCATTGAAAAAAATTTGTGCTTGTATTTGAGATGCAGCGAATAAAAAAGTATCTACAGCGAAGTGTACAGCGAACCACAATCAACTGATCGTGAAACATGATCGGAGTATACGATCGAGAGTATACCGAATGGAGTATCCCCACTACAGAGGTTGGATTGGGAAAAAACTGCAGTTCCACGACTGGTTGGGTCACAATTGATGAAGTGGAATGAGAAAAGCAACAAAAACTGTGGGTCTCGTCCAATGAGAAGAGATATAAAAAGTATCTATTCGGTTGTGTTGGTGAGGGGGTGGAATATGGTTTTATTTCTGACAGATCGTGTATGAGAAAGCTTATAGGCATATGGTAAACGGAGTAAAAGGCGTGGTGTGGATAGCACTAAATCGGGATGAAGGCAACGAATTGTAGATACGAATGAAGTGGTGACCGCATACTCGTACTTATGTGGATCTTATTCACAAAAGTGGATCTTGTGGATATTAGTGTTGAATCATGATTCATGGTTGTTCATATAGCAGTTCGGAGATTCAGACTCAGTTAACAACTGCAAATGGGTTTTTAATTCTGTTTTTATCTTTGCGACTCAGTAAGTCATAAACTCATAAATAACAAACTTGATTATTCTGAACTTAATCCAGATGAATGTTGAAATTTTCTCTTCATGCATAATTCGAAGAGAAGATACAATATTTAGAGATTAAAAATCAATTAAAGAGATCTTATCCAATCTACCTGCTAAGCTAAGCAGCATTTTGGGTAGTTGATTTTCGAGGACATTGGCCATTTAAAAATAAAATTAAAACATTCAACAGTGATTTTTGGAAGAAGAGATATCTACTACGTAATATCAACAGACTGACAAAGTACCCGTAAGTCAGCCAAGCTTAAAAAAAAAAAAAAACTCAGAAAAAACTGATGGTACGTTCACCAAGTTCTCAAATCTCGCTGACATTAAATCAAAGTGGGCTTACAATGAACTTCAAAGACTGGAACTGCAAACGAATCGATTAGCTCAACTATCAATATTGATTTTTCCATTTTTAAATGCTATAGACAAAAATAAAAAACCCTTAAAAATAAGCTTAAATAACTTAAAAATTATCTTATTATAACTTACTGGCCCCATGCGGGCACATAATACTTAAACTATGTCTCCCAACGTTTCGTACAGTTCCTATTTAATTTTATAATTTTATTTCTATATTTATTAGAACTAAAATTAAGGAAACAATTTTTGGACTTTTTTTAAATTATAAAACTAAAAAACCAAACATTACAAGCTTCGGAAATAAAATCTTAATTACACAACCTACTTATTGTAAATACAATACAATTTTTTTATGGCTTATCGCTTTTTTTAGCAAAAGTTGCCATCCATCTCTTAGTTCCTTTACACTTTATATTTTTATATATTTTGTTTTCTTAAATCTAACCTAATTCTACATAAACCTAAGTATGTGAGTCAGCCAAGACTTAAAAGAAAAAAAAAAAAAATAGGCTGATCAACTTTGCTCGCATTGAAGCTACCCTGAATTGGAGGAATTAGATGAAGAAGCCACCAATATTGGTGGTGCTGCCGAGCAACATTTCTTATGTCGCGAATATCTACCGATCTACTGAACTGGAGATGCTCCGCACTGCCATGTGCGTCGTAGTTGAGTCGCCTGTCCGCTTATCTGTCCTGGATCAGAACTTTTAATATCAAGGTAGAGGAACGCTCCTGAAAATATAAAGCCGTCAAGGCGTACTCTCTCATGATACGTGTAATTGGGGTACTAAGCCCCTGAGATCAGGTTGTTTCGGTCTGGCAATATACCCTCGAGTCACTTATTCACTCTTTTTATATTCGAACTATTTTACAAAACGCCATTAGGATAAATAGAATTTTATGACAATCCCTCTCAAACACCCGAATCATTTCCAATAAACATGCCTTCACGTTAAACCACACGGGACGTCCAAATACAGGCATAGACCGAATAAGGGTCATGTAGCAGACCACCTTTACTCTCGCATCGAGTAGACCCATTCATCTTCCCGTTCAACCGTTTACCATTAGTAAACAGAATTTCGCCATGGCCGCACGTCGATTTTTGGTGAATCGCGCCCAGGTAACCCAAAAACTGTTCCCACAGAGAAATCCATGATCTCGTATTGGCGGACCGACGAGTGAACATTCGCGAGTTAGCTGAGATAGCAGGCATCTCAACTAAACGCGTAAGCCATATCCTGCACGAGATTTTGCACATGAGAAAGCTGTCCGCGCGATGAGTTCCGCGTTAGCTCACACCGGAGAGCGAGCGTAATCGTGAGAACAATTCAATGATGTGCTTGGCCCTGTTTAATCGAAATCCGGATGAGTTTCTTCATCGTTTAGCGACCATCGATGAGAAATGGATTCATTGGTACACACCAGAAACCAAAAAACAATCGGTTTTACCCGGTGAATGTGTTCTAATGAAGGCGAACACCATGCCTTCGGCCGGAAAAGTGGTGGCCACCGTTTTTTGGGACGCCCGAAATGTGATCCACGTTGACTATTTGAAAAAGGGAAACACAATTACAGAAGAATAAAACGTCGATTTATATGGCCGATTTAACTCCAATTTGAAGAAAGAACGACCACATTTGGCAAAGAAAAAAGTGCTCTTCCACCACGATAACGCACCGGCTTACATCTCCGCAGTCGCCACAATCAAATTGGTCGCACTGCGTTGTCATTTTAAATCCGGATTTTCATCAAATAACCCTTGTAACTGTGAGCATATTAAAGAGAATACTCGTTTACAGAAGTGGTTTACTAACGCCTAGCCTGTTTAGCTTGAAGGATAGTTACATGAACTATACGATATCGAAGGCTTTTTCCAAGTCAATCAGGCAGACACCAGTGCCATGTTGCATGCCTTTGTTCCACTGGATATCAAAAACCAGGTTGAAACCGAATTGATTATCCGGAACTATATGTTTGTCCTCAACCCACTTAGTCAGGACTCTATTAATCACTTTCTCAAAAATCTTCCTGATGTTTGGAAGAAGACTGATCGACCGGAGATTGGCCGGATTGGAAGTGTCTTTATCACTTTTGGGGATGAGCTGTACAACCGCAGTTTTCCAATGGGCTGAATCAATGTCCACCGCTTCTAGTGGGAGATGTCGAAGCACAATGTTCGGCATTTCATCAGTTCCCATTGATTTCTTAATTTTAAGTGATTCGAAGATCGCTTGGAGCTCTTCCTTTGAAATGAACGGAGGTTATACCCTATCGTTGCCGATGACATCATTTGCCATGTTCTCGTCACTGAACTGGGTGAAAACCGAGTTCTCGAATCGCCAGTTCACCATTTTATTTCGACGATAGAAATTATGCATATGTGGTTCCGGCCTATAATCTCAATCTTTTCCTGCAGATCCTCTATCACTAAGAAATCGTCATCATCAACGGCCTTATTTAGATCTATGCCTGCTGCTACAAGTAATTGTTCTTTGTTTTTTCATTCGGGCGATTTTAAGACATGGAAGCTCGTTTTGCCTACTTGTCAGTTGTATTCGTGTGTCAAACAACAGGAGATTCAAATAGGAGCCTTGTCTAGGAAACGACGAACTATCCGTCGCCATAAGGCCGAGTTGGTACATGTAACTGTGTTGACCCCACCAATTGAATAGTAGGTTCTTCTAGTATTTGGTGTATTATTTACCCAATCTCTATGTTTGGTGTTGAAATTCTCCTCCAATTCCAGCCTTAGGAATCGAGCTCTGAGAGGTGCATAAACAGACACCATGTATAACCACTTTCCACTACGGATTTGACGCGGCGTTGCCGAACTTTTGGTAGCGAACACATTGTAAAATGTTATTGCTGCTTATTACTCAATCTGGTAGTCTAGGACTTTTATACTCATTAGGCCATCCAATTTGCTATTGGGAGTTAGCTGAACCAGGAAGGAAGGTAATTTCCACTGCTCCATTTTGGCTCTATCTGTGACGAATGAGTTAAGCCCCATGTATTTCAGCCCTTCGTACTCCTTCTCTTTCTGCAGTGCAAGGAGCTCCTCCGGATCAGTCGACGGTTCTAACTCCCTCAGCAGCATTGTTTGCAGCTTTTCATCATTCGGTGTGAAGGAGAAGAACTCTGTCGTCGTATCCTTCAATAAAATTTAGATTTTTTGGTAGCGCTCCTAAACTTAGCATTTTAATAAAGAAATTGTTGCCTATGACCGACTCACATAACTCTATTGTATTCTTCAACTCCATTTTACATGTATTAATTGGAGGCAGCCTTTGCTTAACTGATTTCTGTTGTTGCTGTTGCTGTTGTTGATTTTGCTGTTTTTGTTGCTGTTGTGCTTGCTGTTGTTTCTGTTTTTGCTGCTGTTATGGCTGTCGTTTTTTTTTTTTTGTGTGGTTGCAATTTTTGATCCTTCTGCTTTCGTTGCGTGGTAGTATGTTTTTCTTGCTGTGCCATATGGTATTCTGTTGTTTCAGTGTTTGTTTTTGTTGTTGCTGGGTTTGTGATTGTTTTGTCGTTCTTTCATTTACTTTATACTGCTTTCACGGGATTTTACTTCTTTTTCGTCATCTGATTCCGAAGCCATCAGAGTGGCGAAGCTATTTTTTTAACCCCAAGTAGTTTCCTTTCCCACCGTCGGAGATGTATTGGTAATCACTACTCTGTTGTTAACTTTTTTCCTCAGTAGTTTTTGCCTCTTTCCTCATTCTAACCTGCGGTTTCGCAGAAGAAGTAGATAGGGAAATTAACCGGGTTGGGAGCTGGATTTACCTTTTTCCTCATCGGTTGATATATTGGCTGATCCCGCTATTGAAGAGCGAACCGCTCACTTTTATCCAAAGCCTGATTTTATTTGCGCCACTTTGATTTACAATAGAATACCACTTCCACTGGGCTGATTGACCTTGTCAAATAATGGATTTCCTGTAAACCTTGTTTTTTTTTTTTAGAATGAGGCCGAAACACGTTTTTACTTCATGGTGGTCTGCGAATTACTAGTTCAACTATCAACTATCATGCTGTTATGAAGAATAAGACTTCTAAGTATGCTCTCGCATCGTTTAATGACTTTATGACAAATGGCACACATCCAAAGATGCTGTAAAAATATAATGATCGCATGTTGGGAAATATGAAGAGGATCCCTCACTGAAACACGGTTCACATCAGAGCAGAATATCAAAAATTGGCTTGATTCATTCTTGGCTGCCAAGCCGGCGCAGTTCTTTTGGGATGGGATCTACAAATTTCCAGAAAGATGGGAAAAAATCATAGCTTCAGATGGGCAATACTTTGAATAATACTATTGTACATGTTTTTCTTAAATAAACGTTCAAATTTTGAAAAAAAAAAACCCCCACGAATTAAAATATATACCCAATAGATGACATAAGATATAGTGGCTGATTGTTGTACAACTAGGTACTGACCGGCGTCAACTGTAACGTGACTACACATCAATTGTGCCTATCCCACCTATTCCAAGAGTAGGTGATAGCCACCCGGATACTTGATTATAGGTCCCATTACCTCATGTTTTTAACTACTACGATATGATAACTTTTTGAAGTTTTGGGACAGTCTTTATTTTAGAAATATACGACATTAATTATTCTTTTTGATTGGATAGAGTGCGAACATATAAATTAGCGAGATAGTTTCATTACTTCTGTGATAAACAAGCTCAAAAAAATCTGTGATATAGAGACTTAATAAAAGGAGCGCAGAAAAAATATAAAACGAAATTACGAAAAGAATTCGTTCGGTAACTGTAAAAATCGTTTTGTCTTAAACCATTAAGTCGCATAATGTGGCTAAATAAGATGTTTTTCATGCTCTGGAATATAACATCCCACTTTTTAGATGGCGATCTAATTGTTTTTAATTCGATAGCTAATGAGCTTGCAAAGTGCCTTGCATTTTTCAGAGCCAGAACCGGCGTTATACTCATGTGAGTATAACTGCTCATAACATCACTCTCCCGGATACCTGTAGACAAAAGGAATGGCTTCCGAGGTCTCCTTCCGTAGAAAAGCCTGCTGCGACGCATGACGACATGATTGCTTTCAATGAAGAGACCGCGGAGCACATCCCTGTGAGTGTCCTGCACTCGGCGCTGAAGTGGTGGGTGCTGGGACTGTATGGGCTGAAAAAGACTGAAAATTTTCAGTAAAAAGAATGTGCAAGGATATGCAATGTCTTTTGTCTGAATTTTCTGTTCCAACAAAAAATGTATTGTTTGGCTACCATTGCCCCATTTATAAGGGGTGATTCATCGTGAGGTTTGACTTTCAATAGGCTTTTTTTAACAGATGACGCATGATTCCTACTCACACTACAACAGCGTCTCCAAATTGTTCAGCTGTATTACGAAAATCAGCGTTCTGTGAGAAATGTTTTTCGCTTGAGGAAATAAAGGTGCGCATAATCGACCTACTGAAACCACTATTGTCGATACCATTCGCAAATTTGAGTCCCAGTTTACATAAGTGTATGATACTCGACCGATTAGATCACATCCAGGACGAAGTAAAAAGACTATAGCAGCTATAACTGAGAGTGTACGCGAAGACCATGACGAATCGATTCGTCGTCGTTCTCAGCAGCTTGGCTTGGTGTATTCGACAACTTGACGTATTTTACGTGAAGATCTCGGCCTAAAAGCATACAAAATTCAACTTGTGCAAGAATGGAAGTCAGGCGATTTGAATTTGCGTCATATTTTCAGTGAATGGGCTCCGAAAAAACTCAATGAAAATCCGGTGTTTTATCGTGAAATTTTGGTCAGTAATGAAGCCCATTTCTGGCTCAATATATACGTTAATAAACAAAACTGCCGTATTTGTGCTGATGAGCAAGCCGAAGAGTACCAAGAGCTACCATTACATCCATTAAAAACAACGGTATGGTGTGGTTTATGGGCTGGTGGAATCATTGATCCGTATTTCTTCAAAAATGAGGCAAATCAGAATGTTACCGTGAATGGTAACCGTTGTAACAAGCTACGACTTGTTGGGAAATAATTGGCCGCCTAGATCGTGCGATATCACACCTTTGGAATATTTTCCCTGAAAATATGTAATGTCTCAGGTCTTCAGGGATAAGCCAGCCTTGAAAGCCAACATTACTAGTGTTATGCGCGAGATACCAGTCGCTATGCTAGAACGAGACGCCCAAAATTGGACCTTCGGAATAGACCACCTCAGACGTAGCGTTGCCAATATTTACATGATATAATTCTTAAAGAATAAATGCCATGAATTATTCCTTTAACCGATAATAAAAATTTTAAGTTCACTTTCAAATTTATGTATTTTATTTTACATTATAAATCAAACCTTACGATGAATCACCCTATACAATATTTTAAAATCTTTACTCTGGTACTTTATTAGTACAGCCAAAAACATTCGGGAAATTTTCCCCTTCGTCGCTGTCACTCTTCTGTTATATATCTGTGGAGCATATTTTCAATCCAGACGTACGACTGTAGTGTTAAGAAGACTCAAAAGTCCAAGTGACATTTTTCAGTTACAGCTAAATAAAAAACAAAAAAAAAACAAAATAATCGACACCTAAATGCAAAGAACCTTGACGTAGTGAACTGAACCTATTTAAACTTCTAATTCTTTAGATATTCCCAGTGGATATTACATTCGTTTTTATGTCATTGTTGATGATTGTATACATAGTGGGAACTTTTAAGGATCCCAGCACCAGCCAACTTCAAATCTTTCACAGTTTCAGTATATTTGTCTTTTGTCATCAAAAAAGTTTTATAAGCGTCATACGTCTTCCTGCCTGACCAGAGTTTTTTTAGATTCTTTTTTTCTTTGGTCAAAATAGAACAGTGGATTTCGCAGTAATACTTCTGGCTTCAACGGATAGCAAAAAGATTGGTTCGGCCATAAGCTGCCTTCTCTTTGATTCCATCGAACCGGCGTCACCCAGACACTTCAGGGAATAGGTTGTTGTACTGAATTCAGACACTATCTCGAGAGGTGAGTCAATATTTAAATATCTAGTTGATACTTGTCTTGTAGTCTATAAGATAGGTAATAGTCCTGATCGTATTGCTAATAAAATTTTGAATGGAATTCTTATCTACAATAACATCTTTAACTCGAAACGCAACTAGTAAGTATTGGATGAAAAGTCCTACTCTGACTACCGATACTCATAGTTCGCTATATCGAACAACAATTTCCTTCCATTCTCGAAATCATTCGAGCATAAACACATCACGATCTTTCATGCTAAAGTGACCGGGCGAAGATTTCATTTCGATATCCCAGCTACAGCTTGACGAACTCAACAAAGAACTCTTTGCTCTGGCAAAATTTCTGCGAAAGGATCACTACCACTCGGTAATTCTCAAACAAGTTCTGCCCAAAAGATCTCAGACTTAGGTCATTCTTACGTTTCCAAATGGTACCTGGTTTGAATTCGAGATAGAATCCTTTCATTTGCTAGTGAAGATCTACTACCCTGGCTGCACTTTAGCAATCCACCTAGTTTGAGGAAATCTACCCACCTACAGTTCAACCCAGATATAATTATTACAAGGCGGATACAACCTGTTATACATTGGTTAAGTCTGCTTAGCATTCGCTATAATAGCTAATACTTGAACCGATGTAACCGTAGTTGTTAAAACTGGCAAAACCTACAATATGCTGCCAAAGTACCTCAAACCCATCAATGTAGCATTCTTCCTGTTGTATATCCTCTAGGTAGTCCTCGGTCTCCACAGCATGCCTTCCAAAAAGGTAATTCCATTCCATTTCTAACGACCATTAAAAATCGCACTCTCTGAATAAGTATAAAAAGGTGAAGTTGCTTGATTTCGATAGAGCTTTCAACATCTTCATCAACTTTATTTAAAAACAGGACACAATCGATTAAGCTTGCAGCTTAAGTCGCTGATCCACAAGAAAGAAACCAGATAGAAGAACCTCCCACAAAGGCGGTATATAATTTCCTCTCCTTTGGAATCTAGTTCCCAATAGACTACTTACCAAGTAAGAGAACACTGGATGTTGTGGGCTAGCTTTCGCAGACAATGTCATTCTTTACTTGTTGGACAAGAACTCATAGACTTTATCTTACATTCTCCAGCATGTCTTTCTCACTAGCTGAGGCCTCAATGAAAAATCCAGTCAGAACGGAGCTAGCCCTCTTCACAGAAAATATCTAGATGCCCTACATCACCCCATCGAAGTTAAATGGCACCACTCTTAATTTCTCGCCAGGTATATAGATCTCTGCTCGACAGCCGACTAAGGTGTCTAGAAAATAGAGCAGGGGGAAAAAAATTCTTTTTGCACTCTACTTGACAATAAGGGCGGCTCTCCAAGCCTTACTCCATTTGTTTCCTAAAGACTTTTCTGAATAAAAACTCAAGCTGAATGAAATACAGCAATTGAAAGACTTAATTGCAGGGCAATTAGTGAACTCAGACAGCTTCCTCATTGACCGACATTTAAGTCATTGAAAATGACATGATCGATGACAAAATCTAGTCTTTTTCAGTGGGTCGGTTTAAAGGCAGTCAAAGCCGTTCATGTAGGAATCTTCCCTGAGGAACTCTTATCCTCATCCAATTTATCCGCATACTGCCTTCTAAGCCGAAGTGTCGGCAATTTAACAGAGTAACTTCATTTATTAGTACTTGTTACAGTTTTCGAAGCAAAAAAGTCGTCTACCGGTTAGACATTCGATCGCCTCTTATAACTTTATTAAACAAACTCGTGAGCTACCTAAATACAAGGCTTGCGATTTAAATTATTGTTGTTTCAACCATACGTCTCATATGTTCCTTATCATCGTAATTTTTACAGCACTGAATCAGTGCATCTTCTATAAAATCTGATAGTTCTTCGTCATGCGCGGTATCAACCAAAATGTTATTTCGCTGGTATCCTGCGTACAGTAACTTTTTACATTGTTTTCCATAACAAAAAATATTTATTGACTCAATTTTAAGATTTTCCGTATTGGTTTGTGGAAATACTCTATTTTCCTGTAGAAATTTTCCGCGGCAATACCTCCAGCTGATGAACACTAATTTGATTTATCACTTGTCTCAGTCAGACGACTCCACATAGGTACCACCATTAAGTCACTTCAACTGCGTCACATTAAAAACTTGTTAAACTCTTCGATTCTATGTGGCATACTATTCCATTTAAAATTAAAAAAAAAAGTTTTTTATTTGTTAATATTTTTTCTTTTTAGATACTCCGTCAACTGACTTAATTTTGACGCTTACTCATGGGAATACATGGCTCTCTAACAAAGTCGGTGTGAGCATAACTCACTTCAGTTCTATAAAACGATTATTGCAAAGTGATACTAACTCATGTTTTCTGTCACAGATGAAATATTGCCACAACCTCTTCTACTGAAATGAAACAACTTAATGATATCCACTGCCTTGTGGAGTACAAATCCCTCAGCGCAGTTTGTTCGTATCTTTTGAACGATTTGTCAGACGTACAGCGTAGGTGCTTCAAGTGCTTCACATGCTGTGTTTCTTTTACTTAGGCTAAGTTTTTACTAAAGACAACTACTATAGCAAAGGCTTCCTGTTTTTATTTCAAACCAATCAGCTACACAAGCATCTCATTACTTACAATCTCAGTTCAGACAATGTCTTGCGCAACTTAAGAAATTCCCTCAACAATCCCCAAATGGACATCTTAAGTTCACTGATCTCATCAAGCAAATATTCGTACTTCCAATTCCTTTAAAGAATTTATTTAAATTTCCCAGCCATCCAAAACGAATTGATGACTTTGACAGGCTACAATCGGCCGGACCGTATGAAAGCACACTCACTCAATTGCTGGCGTACCATTTATTCCATATGCGCACAGGAACAGATTCCAGTTCATCATTTGCAATCCTTGCGCATTCAAATCCGGCACAAACATAGGTTGCATCCCATTTGGGTCATTAAAGGAGCAGAGCCCATTGCTCCGTTGAGAGTCATCGCTGCAGCTGCAATTACTCCAAAATGATGCCACCAAAGTTGAATAATTTCTACCAGAGATACGGATACTGCAGATGTTGTATCCGTAGGATAACCACTAACCAGTATGCCCACAGGCTGAATGGTAACTTGACGCAATGGTATTTCCAACTCCCCCCGCTCCTAGAATCGAACCTTTTATAAGTGTATACATATACATACAGTCTTTGCTGTCTCGACTCCACTGTCAGTGCGACAGTCGGTTGAACATCAAAGACATGGGGTATTTTGTTTAATTGGACAATTTGGGTCTTAAGGCGAACAATACCCTTCGACTTGGCATTCAGACGGGGGAATATTGTCGTGTGTTTATAGCCAGCTGCAATTCTGGACGACTAATTGTGCAATTGTCCATGGGATAAGTTGGAGTAGAAATAAATCGTGGTTCATGCTAATTCTTTGGAAAGATCATGGACATATGAACCATGAGTTCTATGGGTGGAGGTAGACAATAGAATTGTTTTGGTGCATAATGCCTCCATATTAAGACATAATAATGTCAACCAAAATTTCTAAAGCAGAACTTGTTGGTTTTGCATCGACAGAAAAAGGAAGAAGTTGATAATTTGTCTTTGGACTTAAACTGGATCCAATGTTTCTGAATTCCACGATCAATTTTGAATCATATGATGGTGACTTTTCAAGTTTCACATAAAAGATGCTTCGTGTCTGGTAAGAGAGGTTTGTCAAAAGCATTAACAAGATAACATGTTAAGTTGGAATCGATAAAGCTCTGCTTGGGTTGATTGATACTTATAAATACTTAAATTCGAAAGTACATTGAAGTAGCTGCATTTAGAAGAATTGAAGAATGAAGATTCAGAAAATTGAAAATACAAGTTTACTCATCTAAATCTATGCTGTCTCCTTCAAAGTAATCCCCATCGACTGCAACACACTTATGCCAGCACTTGATCCAATCCTCGAAACATTCTTTATATTCGGTTTTTGGTATGTCTATCAGTGCTTCCTGCGATTTTTCCATTACTTGCTGTCGGCTGCTGAAACGCTATCGCCGTAGTGGTTTTTTAACTCGATTGAACAGAAAGAAGTCACAGGGAGCCAAATCAGGCGAATTCGGTTGCTGTCGGATGGTATTTGTTGCATTGTTCGTCAAAAAATTACGAATAATGATGGAACTGTGATCCAAGTTTTCAATTCTGGTCTCTTTCGGCGAATTGTTTCACGCAAACATCTCTCAACGCCCAAATAATACTCTTTTTTTACTATCTGGACTGCTGGCGAAAATTCATGATGCACTACATCGTTGTAATCCATGAAAACCGTGTGCATTGCCTCCTTTTTTGACTGAAAATGACGTGGTTTTTTTTTTGTCTCGGCTCATTTGCTGAATGCCATTCAAATTATGACGACAGCCTTAGATAGCTCACTTCAGGTTGGGTTGAATGCGCCCCTTTCCTTTCAATTGCGGAAAAGATGAGATCCTTTTACAATTGAGCGCTCTACCCAGTGCAAGTTCTCACTTCACCGCCTTGCCAGCATGTACTATATTCGAGAGCATTTTAGGACATTTACCAGGTTAATATCGCTATGAAGGCTATGCACTGTCAACGGCTTCGCCGCACTGAAAGTATCGGTTCCCATTAGATCACCGGAATCAAGCAGTGTTGGGCGCGGTAAGTATCAAGATGGAGGACTGCATGAGAACTCAGTACCTATCAGCGTGCAGTTGGAACACATGGAGTACAATGGACCAGTTTTGTGTCTGAGTGCTACCATTCCGAAAACGTTATTGCGAATTATATGCGAGTTAAAAATTTTCATCTGCATACAATTCGCAATATCTTTAAAATAAATAAATAAAAAAGACCATGGAGTGCTTTTTATGTCTTCTTCTTCAAATTCTGCAAGCGCTGGCCAAATTTTCGAGTTGCTAAAATCATTCGTTTATGTGATAGCCCGCTCATCATCCGTACGAATGCGGTAGTATAGGCAGTGCGTGAACGGATTCGGAGAAATTCCTCTAGGAACCAAAAGATCATGTCCAAGGAATTGGATATATCAACCAGATCCATATATAGGTCGAATAGGGATGACCTGCATATAAAAGCCTATCGTAGGTCCACGGGTCATCTCCAACTCCTCAACTAAAAAAAAAAAAAAATTTGGCTGGAAAAATGCAAGCAACTTTTGCAGTGGCACGCGGAAAATGGCCATAAAAACTTTCTGTTTACGGATGAGAACATTTTTATCGTTAAAGAAGTTTTCAACCAACAAAATGACAAAATTTATGCCACTTCAAGTTCAACGTGGACATCATCCCGCTTCCGCAACGGTTTGGTGAGGGGTCTCTCACCATGGTGTCACTTCCTTCCATTTCTGTGAAAAAGGCGTAAAAACTGGTGCAAAGTTTTGCCAAGAAGATGTGCTAGAGGGTGTTGTAAAGGATTTGACCAATATCCTTTTCAATGAATACAGATGGATCTTCCAATAGGGCTCTGCTCCAGCGAACAAATATTCCTGGCTTTATGAATCCACTGAATTATGGTTTGTGCTAAGACTTAGGGAACATGGCCTGCAAGACTTCCCACAAAAATTTGGAAAGCCTTAAAACAGTATTAACCAGAGCACCATCCACGATTTCTATGGAAACCGTACGTGCCGCTACAGCCCAATGGCCAAGCCATTTGGAAGCTTGTGATAAAGCAAAATTCTGTCATTTTGAGTTAATCCAATTTTTTTTTTTGAAGAATCAATATTGTAGTCTAATAAATGAAACAATTTTGAATACAATATGTTTGCTGTTTTTTTTTTTATAGAGTTTTATATTTGTAACTGAACTTATACAATAGCAGGTCTAGGTATATTGGGTTTTTTGAAAAATTCCGTTTCGATTTCTTAACAAAATTCAATTGGTGCATCGAGTATTTTTCAAAGGTTTGTCTTGAAGCCAGCTTAATCCCATTCAGAGATTTTTTAAGGACCGGGATAAATGATAGTCAGAGGGTGCTATGTCTCTACTTACGGTGAGTAAATCATAACTTCTTAACCCAACTCTCGCAATTTCTGATGAGTTAAGAAATGTACGTTCGGTCGTTGTCGTAATGGAAGACATCACCTTTCCTATTTATCGATTCGGACCAATTTATTTCAATTGCCTGACGCCATCTCTCGAATTGTTCACATGAGAGTTGAAAATCAACCGTAGCTACTGTCATTTTACGAAACGATAAGGAAGAAACGAAGAGCGCGGAAAAAGTGGCATGAAACCCGGGCACCACAAGATAAAACGTCCTTCAATAGGCTCTGCAACTTATTGAAAAAATCGATCAAGGACTTCAATAATCAAGGTATTAATAACTACCTTGAAAGACTCACAGCGACAAAGGATACCAACTACTCCATATGAAGAGCCGTTAAAAGTGTTCGAAAGCCCCAAATACACGTGGCACCAATAAGAAGAAACCAGGATGACTGGGCGAAAGAAGATAAGGAAAAAGCTAATGTTTTCGCCGACCATCTTGCAGAAACGTTTAAACCATTCGATGGGGGGGTGCTTCCTGAAAATATCAATACGCTAGACGTGACGACAAACTTTCCAGAAGAAAAGGCTACACTTAGAGAACTTGGACAAGTTATAGACACGCTTAAGCCCAATAAAGCCCCGATATATGATTTAATAACGGGAGAGATACTTAAAGCGTTTCCAAAAAAAAAAAAAGGTTTGCTAAAGCTGCTCTATCTTATAAATGCCAGCATTAGATTAGAGCACGTACCGCACCAGTAAAAAATAGCCGAAGTTACTATGGTTCCGAAACCCGGTAAACCGCTGATTGAAGTCAAGTCACATAGACCAATATCGCTTCTCCCGATTACATCGAAGGTCTTCGAGCGAATCCTTCTTAATCGTCTTAAACCAATTACCGACACAAATTCCCTCTTGATCGACCATTAATTTGGCTTTAGAAGCCAACACTCTACAGTTGACCAAGCGCATCGAATAACCGATGTAATTGAACGAGCAATCGAGTATAAGTTAGTCTGTTCAAGCGCATTCCTTGATGTTTCGCAAGCCTTTGATAAGGTATGGCATAAAGGCCTTAAATATAAACTCATACAAGCCCTACCCCAGCAATTGTCTTGTATTTTAGGTTCATAATTGGAAGACCGACTCTTCCTTGTGAGACACGGAAACGAATATTCCACTTTTAAGACAATAAAGGCGGGGGTGCCGCAAGGAAGTGTACTTGGCCCTCTGCTATATTTGCTTTTTACCCGTGATATACCGCAAACGGACGACACTGTCCTATCCACATTTGCTGATGACACAGCCATTTTGGCAACGGCTAAAACAGTCGAAGAAGCAACTGCCAAGTTGCAACGTGCCCTTACACGGATTAACAATTGGACAAAGACTTGGCGAATCGCGCTTAATGAAAACAAGTCTGTCCACGTGAACTTCACTCTCAAGAAAATTGAGAATCCACCAGTGTTTATCAACGCAGTACGAATTCCTTACGCAAACGAGGCCAAATATCTCGGTATGACACTCGACGCTAAACTAAAATGGAGAGCACACGTCAAGAAAAAACGTGAAGAGCTTGAAATCAAATACAGAGATATTTACTGGCTTATTGGAAAGTATTCCAAGCTTAGCTTGGAGAACAAACTGCTGTTATACAAGCAAGTGCTTAAACCGATCTGGACATATGGTGTACAAGTTTGGGGTAGTACTAAAAATAGTAACATTAATGTATTACAGACATTCCAAAACAAAGTTCTTCGAGGTATTGTTAATGCGCTGTGGTACATTAGAAAAGATGATATCCCCAGAGACTTGGGAGTCGAAAACGTTCAGAACGTAATTAAAATGTTTGCGCGAAAACATAATAATCGATTACAAGGTCATACGAATATTTCTGTTCAACAAATCCTCGACGAGACAAATTTATTGCGCCGTCTGAAAAGGACTAAGCCTTTTGATCTAGCGCGGTGATTAGCAGCGCGTAATTTTTCTAAAGTACACAGGAATTTTCAATGGAAAATCGCCTGCAGGATATCTTATAAAAACAAAATAAAATGCAATAGAAGAACTGCTTGTTGAGTGTGAACTCAGTCGTGGTTTGCATAAGGGAGGTGTTTTTTAGTGAGTAAGAATCTCACACTACTATAGGCTCCGGGCCTATAGTGTCTATGAAGACAAAAAAAAAAAAAAAATTCAGTATATGTCATTCATTTGAAGCGTAAACAACAATAATTTTTTTTTCACTCAAATATGTCGAACTTTGTGCCTGGAAAAGTGTTTTTGCGGCAAGTTCTTCTTCATTACTTTAATATGAAGAAAACTGCTGCCGAAAGTCATCGTATTTTGGTGGAAGTTTATGATGAACATGCGCTAGTTGAGCGAACGTGCCAGTAGTGGTTTGCACGATTTAAAAGTGTTGATTTTGCTTGGAAGACGATGAACGTCCTGGGCAACCAAAAAAGTTTGAAGATGAAGAACTGGAAGCATTACTCTATGAAGATTGTTGCCAAACACAAGAAGAGCTCGCAGAATCTTTGGGTGTCACTCAAGCAGCCATTTCAAAACGTTTAAAAGCAGCTGGATATATTTAAATGCAAGGAAATTGGGTTCCACATGAACTCAAGCCGAGAGACGTCGAAAGGAAGTCATTTTTGCATCGAATTGTTGCTGGTGATGAAAAATGGATCCATTAGGACAACCCCAAGCGCAAAAAATCATATGTGAAACCCGGTCAACGAGCCAAATTAACAGCAAAGCCGAATATCCATGGCACAAAGGTAATGCTCTCTATTTGGTGGGATCAGATGGGTGTGCTGTATTATGAGCTGCTAAAACTGGGTGAAACCATCAGACAACGATACCGAACACATTTAATCCATTTGAAGAGAGCAGTAGCCGAAAAACGTCCGGAATATGCGACCAGACACGAGGCAATGATTTTCCATCATGACGTTGCTATTCCGGTTAAGACCTATTTGGAAAACAGTGGATGAATTCTTACCTCACCCGCCTAATAGCCCAGACCTTGCCCCTTCTGACTACCATTTGTTCCGGTCGATGCAGAACGCCCTCACTGAAATGCGGTTCACATCAGAGCAGAATATCAAAAATTGGCTTGATTCTTTCTTGGCTGCCAAGCCGGCGCAGTTCTTTTGGGATGGGATCCACAAATTGCTAGAAATATGGGAAGAAGTCATAACTTCAGATGGGCAATACTTTGAATAATTGTATTGTACATGTTTTTCTTAAATAAATGTTCAAAAAAACCGTACGAATTAAATTACATACCCAATATATATATATATATACAGGTAGACCTCACTTAACACGTACTTCTTACAGCACGGCCTCGTTCTGCATGCTCACATTTTGCGGCATATTTTTGTTTAACACGAAAAAAGCCTCGCGCTCTCTAGCACGGTGTGCGAGACACAATTTTTTGTAGCATGCTATCTGGTTTGCACACATGCCACACGTATATATATTTTTCTGGCCAGTACACGCGTACCAGCTGTTTTTAAAGGAATATATATACGTCTAAAAAGGGCTTCCCAATTTTACATGTAGAAAGCGGATAGTGGTGTGGAACCCGGTTTCAGTCCAATTTACTCAGCTACTTTTTTGTGTTCGCGAAGCTCGGTACGTACTTTTATGATAACATAGGTGAATTGTACAATAATCGCGTAAAAGGTATGTTTTAGAACTCACTGTTCAATTTTCAAGCCTTTATTCATAAATTGGTTTTGAAATGTCAGCGAAGAAAGAAAAACAACCACTTAAGAGAAATGTTGTATCTTAACAAGCAAAGATAAGCATTTTAGATCGCCTAGCCAAAGGTGAAAGTGCAACTGCAATTGCGAAGAGCTTAAAGTTGAATGAAGCTTCGATACGGACCATAAAGAAAAATGAATCGGCAATAAGAAAAGCTGTAGCTAACGGTTCGACAACATCACTTAAATATTCAAGCCGACTGCGTCCGATAATTATGGAGAAAATGGAAAAAGCACTTAACATATGGATAGAAGATAATTGCCAAAAAGAATTCCATTAAGCAAACAGCTTATCAAGTAAAAAGCCCTAATAGTCTATGAACATCTATTGAAAATCAAACCACACGATGAATCATACTATAGAAGCTCGGCACGAAGTCTCACAATCATCGAGATATGCTCCACACTGTTTTCATCTCTGAAGTAGTTTCTTGTATCCAGCTGGTGGCTATTTCGATAAACTTCTCTCGAAGCTTCTCATCAACCATACTAATTGTTTTATACAGTTTAGCTCTCCATTCATGAAGATTTTTAATATGCAAGTTCAGCTGCATG
This sequence comes from Volucella inanis, assembly GCA_907269105.1. Lineage (NCBI taxonomy): Eukaryota > Metazoa > Arthropoda > Insecta > Diptera > Syrphidae > Volucella > Volucella inanis. The sequence goes on along the minus strand of OU026157.1, from coordinate 47,563,470 downwards.
CCACACCATTGTGCGATTCTTCGGTAGTCTTTCATTATGCATGTTCAAAACTTTGATTTCATTATCATTACATTATGTCTACCTGAGTTTTGAAGGTTTGGATGAAGAGTGGATATAGTCCTGTTTCTAACATTAAGGCGTAGTTTGGTGTGTTCGAAGGCAGTTGGAATATCCTTTTAATAAAAAACTACACTTTTATATTGTTTGTAACCCTATATCTGTGACGCATAGAACATAATTGATTTCGTAGCTGCACCAAAAAGACGGAACTTACAGCTATGCGCAATACTTCTGTTGGTAATTATAGAACCATCTTCCGCTTATACTAATTCTTCCACCAGCGTTTCTGAAGATCACTATATTTGATTTGTTGAGGTTAAATTTAAGATTCCATTCATCAATTGGAGCGATTCGAGTGAGTGAGAAAGCATCACTATGTCGTCAGCGTAAAGGATGGTCTTTATAGTGGTCCCCGCAAACTCTACACCTCTACACTAATGCAATCCGTTAGATCCTCTATAAAAAAATGCAAATAGCAGAGGGCTCAGTGCACATCCCTGTCGAACGCCAGACTATGTTTGAAACCATTCTGATATTTCTCCTCCATTCCAAACTGCGGCTATAATTTCCTTGTACAGATTTTGTAAAATTTTTCCAAACTTTGGAGACATCTCAAGTCCATAGAGCTTGTAAATAAGCACACGTCTATTCACCGCTTCGTACTACTTTTAGGAGTATGTTCATCATCACCGTATTAAATAATCTGCTAAACTAGTCGTTCCAAATTTTCATACACAACTGTATCCCTACTTTGGTTAGCCCTTTATAAGAAGTCTGACACGTCTTCACCTCCTGCTGAAATTTCCGAAGCTTATTCTGGCAGAAGCATCTTTTGACATTCCGAACTTCCTCGTTTTTCTTCAAAGAACTGTTGAAATTTTCTTCTTCGCTGATATGTACGAATACTGCCCTCCATTGCCGAGCAATATGTTTCTTGTTTATGATCTCTTATGATGTCATATATCTTTCATACTACCTGGTGGTGATCCACATCAGCTTTTCCGCTCTGACGCCTAGAAATCTGTTTACAATGTGATCGATCTACCCCTCTTGTTTTTATCAGAAAATCGGGTTCCTTGCACCTTAAAATGCTAGAACCGCATACCTACCGACGACTCGACAAATCAATCAGGTTGTATCTGTTTACGTATACTCTGTAGAATTACAAACATACTCTCGGTGCCAAAAAAAGGAGTTCCTTTCTTATTCCGGAAAGAAGGTCAAAAACTGCAAATTTTTGCAGCTTCCATACTGTGACTTTCTCCAGGAGTTCTTTAGAAGCCTTCATAAATCAACCTTTCCTTGAATCCAGAGATGTATCTGAGCACTATGATGGGTAGAAATTAATACCTTCTTCTGTCTGTCATTTCTCATCTAAAGTTTACCTAAACAAGAAGTGTATTCTCATAATTTAATTGTAAGGACTTAGTAAAGCCAGCTACAATTCATCTTTAATTCACTAAAATATAGCTATCAAGTGACAATGTGACTTACTCGCCATTTTTTGAATTCTATTAAAGCCTTGAATTTAATAGAAACATTCTGCTTTTCAGTGGAAAAATCTGTTAATTACTCACAGCAGGAACAGAACCATTTAGAGGTGATCACCATAGTGATTGTTCTTTAAAATTATTCATCACAAACACTCATCATTTCCAAACACGATTAAATGCAACAAATCTGTATAATTACTTCAAACAAGAATGCTATTGTTAATTTTGCTAAGTATTTAATGTTAACAGTTGTAATCCCGACTCAAATTAGAAAACTCGTACTTGCTCATACTTGACGAGCTCATCAATTATTCGCTTGGGGTGAGCTAATTATTCAAGGACAATTTTGAAATTGTTCATATAACATTGTTCAAGCCTAGATCTCTTTATCATTAGTTCTAGTTTCCTTGTAATCATGCTTATGAATTTCCGTTGTGTCATATATAATACTTACCTTGCCTCTCTCGAGAATTGCTTCACTTATTCCTATATCTTCATTCTGTATATGTTCAACTAAAATTTACTATTATTGTTTATTGTAGTCATAAAGTTGTGCGGCGCTTGTAGACCCTTACAATTCTCACAGGATTTGCTAACTGGGTTGAGTTTAAAACTACTCAAGTTGTCACCACGCACACCTAGAAAACAACTTGAGATGTTACGATTACTGTAATGATTTATCTCCTGCTAACATCTAATGACTTCTGCTAAATCGAACAGCAGAAATTCCGCTTTATTATGAAGTGACTACATAGTTCACATATTTTAGGTACATTCATGTACCTTTAACAAGCTCATACACCATTCAGTTTGCTCTTCGTTGTTTAAGCAACCCTGCTTAACATGGGGGTGGCCTTCATCACCTTAGAAATACTTTTAGAACTTTCCTAATTCTTCACACTTTGTCTAAATAAAACACAGAGAAATCAGTTTGATGTCAATTTAGCAAATTCATTCGAAAGATTATTTCATGTCATTTAATTTTGGTGACTATCGCGGCTGTCTCATAGATATGTAGTACCAAAGCTTTTGGTATGGTAAACGACAATGTCTTGTTAACGATATTAGAAAGGACAAGATTTCATACTCAATTGGTTTAAGTCTTACATTGAGAATAGATAACAAACAGTGAAGTTAGATGAGTTCAGAAGCGAAATTCTGTTCTTTAACCTGGGGATACCCCAAGGTTCTGTAAAGAGACCAATATTAAAGGGTGAACCGATATATGGTGTGGATGTTGGCTATTATTTACTGAATTAAGTGTTGTTGATCTTTTTGACTGATGTCATACTATGGAAGGAGCAAAATCCGCAGGAATAGATGGAATTCGAGCTGTCGACATAAAAACCCATGCCAACATTTTTGCTCCCATCCTTTGCAGGCTGATAAATCTGAGTCTCGCGCAATTGAAAATTCCGGCAATGCTCAAAACCGCTGTGGTTACACCAATTTATACGGGTGGAGCTAAAATTCGACAGGGCGTCATGGCGGACTGGTTTGCAGAGTGCCTGAGCCAAAGATTGCAAAGCGTTATGATCAAAAACGTTTTAAGCGAAGACAAGAATGTGAAATATAGTGTCCCTCAAGATTCAAAGAGGGGTGCAATCCTGCTATATGCAAATGAACTACTTCGAGTTTTCAAACAAAGCGTTGCTTTTGCTTTTGCGGACGATAAGGCAATTGTTGTTCGACACAAATGCCTAGAATCTGCCTTGAGGATGATGCAGGAAAAGCTTAACGCTGCTGTGAGATGGTGCCACGACGACGGTTTGATTATCAACGCTTAAAAAAAAGATGATGCTTATTCGAGAACATATTTTCAAAATTACAACAGTAAGTCTTAGTAAGCTCAGGAAAACTATAGACCTAGTAGATAGCTACAAGTATCTTGGAGCATAAATAAACTAAACATAGATGGCAAACTTTCCAGATTTTGGAAAATCAAAACCGGTTTTCTCCTGATCACCCCTATCCGTGTGAACATGTCCCTGAATACGTGTAAATTGTCAACAATGTCAAAATTCGAGAAGTGACGTCCCCATATAAAAATGACACGGTGAATTCCTATTTTGACATTTCTCATGTTTACAATTCTAATTTCGTGCAAGTTGCAAAATATTTTTAATGTTGTACAATAATTTTTTTTTTTTTATATTTTCAAGCCAAAAAAAGAAGAAATATCAAGACATCTGGAGCAAGAAGAGATAATTTCCTATGGGGATGTGGCAAAAGCAGTTGCAATTGTTTGTTTACATTTCCTTGTGAGTAAGTAAAAACATTTAAGTTTTAAAATATTTTGTTTTACTTCTTTTTTACAGTAGCAACAATAAATGTAAACGTGATACTCAAGATCTTGAAGAAATGTGGATAAATTATATTGTACTAACTGAAAACATGTGAGTAAGAATTATACATTTTGTTTTTCTTTGCAGATTCAACATTTGGACTACAACGACATTTTTAATGCCTTTTTTCGATTTTTGTTTTGATTTATTTATTTAAAAAATAAAATAAATTTAAAAGAATACCACCTTTGAGGTATACATAGTCGCGCCTTAACCGATTTTTTTTACTGTGTATTCGGGTTCCCCTGCCTATTGCACTCATTTTGCATTCTGAAAAATGAAGAATAAAAATAGACAGCAGTTTTTTTAAAGATGACTCACTGAATGAAACTTGTTCCATGCATAATACAAACTTACCTGGCTTCCTCGCATCCTGGGCGGTACAAATGTATGTACGTTTTACATCTAAATATACATTTTTATTTTGTTTTCTCCATTTTTATCCTTCTGTTAAACAAAAACCAATTAGTTTTATTAAATTAAAAAAAATAGAAAATTTTTTTACTTACACATTTGCTCCTTCTTCAATAAAATATTGACATTTGTTCATTTCACCATCAATGCTTTTGCCAGGAGAGCATGTTCCGAAAAAAATGTATGAATAAATTGGATTATAAGATTAGATTAAAAGTACATGCCATTTATGTATTATAATTCATTTGGTGTATTAATTTTTCATAAGAAGTAATAGATAATTAATACTATAATGATTACTTTTGATAACTTTTTGACAACTTTTTTATAACTTTACACAAACCTCTTGCAAAATTGAATTTAAAATATTGGGTATATATTTTAATTCGTGCGGTTTTTTTTCCAAAATTTGAACGTTTATTTAAGAAAAACATGTACAATAGTATTATTCAAAGTATTGCCCATCTGAAGCTATGACTTTTTCCCATCTTTCTGGCAATTTGTGGATCCCATCTCAAAAAAACTGCGCCGGCTTGGCAGCCATGAATGAAACAAGCCAATTTTTGATATTCTGCTCTGATGTGAACCGTATTTCAGTGGGGGCGTTCTGCATCGACCGGAACAAATGGTAGTTAGAAGTGGCAAGGTCTGGGCTATAAGGCGGGTAGGGTAACACTTCCCATCCACTGTTTTCCAAATAGTTCTTAACCGGAATAACAACTTGGGGCCGATCGTTGTCCTGATGGAAAATTATTGCTTCGTGTCTGGTCGCATATTCCGGCCGTTTTTCGGCCACTACTACTACTCTACTACGGATTAATTGTGTTCGGTAGCATTATACATTGATGGTTTCACCCGGTTCATGAGCTGCAGCTCATAATACAGCACACCCATCTGATTCCACCAAATACAGAGCATTACCTTTGCGCCATGGATATTCGGCTTTGCCGTTGATTTGGCTGGTTTGCCGGGTTTCACATATGATTTTTTGCGCTTGGGGTTTCGGACATGCAAAACCGCCTTTCGACGTCTCTCGGCTTGAGTTCATGTGGAACCCAATTTTCTTGCTTTTGAATATATCCAGCTGCTTTTTAACGTTTTGAAATGGCTGCTTGAGTGACACCCAAAGATTCTGCGAGCTCTTCTTGTGTTTGGCAACAATCTTCATAGACTAATGCTTTCAATTCTTCATCCTCAAACTTTTTTGTCTGCCCAGGACGTTCATCGTGTTCTAAGCCAAAATCACCACTTTTAAATCGTGCAAACTACTTTTGGCACGTTCGCTTAGCTAGCGCATGTTCACCATAAACTTCCACCAAAATACGATGACTTTCGGCAGCAGTTTTCTTCATATTAAAGTAATGAAGAAGAGCTCCACGCAAAAACACTTTTTCAGGCACAAAGTTCGACATATTTGAGTGAAAAAAAAATTATTGTTATTTACGCTTCAAATGAATGACATATACCGAAATGACGAACAATGACAGTAGCTTTCAAATGCAAGTTCCAATGGAATAATGCAAGTTACGCCATCTCTTAGCAAACCGCAATAATTAAGTTATAGACCCAATAATAGGTGGAATAAAAAGTAACCTACTTGACCGCCAGAATGCGCTGCCACTGCAAAAATGTTATGATGGTAATGGTCCCTTGAAGTCCATTCATATTTAGGCAGACATGCCAAATTTCAGTGCCATACTGTCTTTAGTTTTGTTTTGACAGCTGATTGTTGTTGACGTGTTTGGAATCATGTTGAGTATGGACAAAAACGATTTTCGTTCTCTCATAAAACATTATTTTTTGATAGGCAAAACGGCGAAGGAAACAAAAGAAAAGTTGGATAAATATTATGGGGCTAATGCTCCGTCAGATTACACCGTCAAATATTGGTTTCGAGAGTTTCGTGGTGGCCGCAACTCCACTACCGATCAAGTCCGCAGCGGCAGGCCCTTCAATGCGGTTACAGAGGACAATGTCAAAAAAATACATGAAATGGTGTTGGCTGACCGGAAAGTGAAGATACGCGAGCTAGCAGATACCACAAATATTAGTACTGAGCGCACACGCTATATTTTGGGCAATATTCTGCATATGAAAAAGTTATCCTTCCACTGGGTGCCGCGCATACTCACTCCTGACCAAAAACACGAACGCGAGAGCACTTCGAAAGAGTGTTTGGACAGAGAACAGAATGAGTGCCCGGCAATGGACTGAAGCCGGCACGAGCGCTCCGATGCGGCCGAGGGAGGCTCGATGGGTCGGAAAGTTTTTGGCGTCGGTTTTCTGGGATTGTCATGGCATACTCTTCGTGGACTACCTCGAAAAAGGAAAAACCATCAACAGCGAGTATTACTGTGCATTATTGGAGCGATTGAAGGCCGAAATCACTGCAAAACGGGCTCACATGTTTTTGCAAGACAACCCACCGGCGCACAAGAGCATCGCAAAAATGGCCAAAATCAATGACTTACAGCTCCAATTGCTGTCGCATCCACCGTATTCGCCGGATTTGGCTCCGTCGAACCATTATCTCTTCCCAAACCTCAAAATATGGCTTATCAATAAAAAATTCAACTCACGCGAGGAAATCATCGACACCACGAAGGAGTATTTTGCAGACCTTCCGGAAAAAGACTTTTCGGACGGGATCAAGAAGTTAGAAAATTGCTGAAATCATTCCCAAGGAGGTTACTTTTCAGGCCACCTAGTGTTGGTAATAGCAACAAACAAAATAATAAATAAGGTAAAAAAGTAATATATTTGTTACAACAGAGAATTGACCAATTCTTTTTAAAAAAAACAATATGGGTGTGACTGGACACTTTTAGCTCAGAATAGAGAAAAAATTTGCATTACACTGCAAATGGTAATTAACTTATGTGTCATTCCACGATAAATCGCCGAAGCTATATTGGGAGCTACGAACGACATCCCTCCAATTTGGCTGAAAAGTGGTAAAAATACTCATTAGAGTGGTACGAATTATAAGGCAGAATTCGATATAGTTTCCTGTAACGGAACTTCAAAAATTGGCAAAAAAATCGAAATTTATGCTTTCTTTTGTATTTAAAAAAATCATAACTTTGGCTCTGCTCATCAGAATTTGATAAAACATACCTTGTTGAATTCAGAAAAAAGTGAACTTTTAAAGATTTGAAATAATTTTTATTTTCAAGGACGAAGGATATTCCAGAATACCCTTTTTACATATATTCTTGAACAACTCAAAAAATGGTATTTTGTTTTTTTTTTATTTTTTTATATTTCCAAGTTGGGATCTCAATGGGTTCGGCCAAAATAATTTTTTATAGACGGCTAAATATTCTGTAATAAATATTTTCATTTAAAAAAGAGTCACATTGGGCCTTTGTATCCCAAGGCCTTAAAACTAAAAAAAATAAATCAAATTTAAATTTATTTTAAATTTATTATCTTTTAAGTGTATATACATATTCTTCCGATGAAAAGGAAAAATATTTTCCTTTAATTACTCCTTGTGAAACAGATGAAATATGATGAAGTTTACTTGTTTCCGGCACAATTCTCTAATTAGAAAATCCCGATTCCATCAATAATTTCTTCATTATACTCCTGTGTAGTCACGTAGGAGAAATCCATATTCTTTATATTTTCAGTAGCCCAGTTATATAACTGTAAGGGAGTTGTTATGTGTTCCCTATACGGTCTTTGTAGTCTAGCACTGGCAGCGCTCTTACCATGAGAGGTCGCATTCACTTCAAAATCCTTATCATGCAATTTTAAATTAAAAAAATTCTTTTTTTTTTGTACTGCGCAGCAGATCCATCGGAATAATAAATGTTGGCATTTCTTTTGCAGGAACTCTAAGAGACGGCGCTGAAATAATTGTCACTGATTACAAGAAAACTTTCATTATATCATCCATCTGCTTCCGGTAATATATTGCGAAAGGGTGAATCGTCGTTAGTCCAGTGGTATCCCTGCACTGCATCTTGCACAACAAAACCATAATTTTCGGAAAAGTCCATTAAAACAAGTATGTCCGTTTTCGTTAAGAGAGTTTTGACTTCCTTTATGAACCTGTTTTGTTGATCAGTTATAAAAACATGACGAATGAAAACACGAAGCCGTTTCAAAAAGCTCTGAATGAAATCCTCAGAGTTTTAAATTCTCACTTCCACTGATCTCACTATATCCACTGATAGTATGTTACGTTTTCTATGAAGTGATTACTAAAAGCAGTGTCAAAGATTCTCCTTAATTTCGAATAGTTTGGGCAATTAAGGCACTTGCCCAAGTAACAATTTATATCAGGAGGTTTACAAATTACCAAAGCAGGCTCTGCTGTCATTGAGATGCTTATCTTCGTTTTCTATCAGCCTTGATATATTGCTACAGGTGTCGAAGATGAGCTACCACAAACAAGGCTTTCTTCAGGTCCATACGCAGCTTTTCAACATGCTTATCCCAGAGAAAATGAAAGTCGATGGTGACTCAAAGACATAGATAAAATAAACTAGATGGCAAATTCTACTAATCCATTTTCAAACCCGGAACTTTTGCACAGACTCACTATAAGTGAAATACCAAGTCATTTTCCATTTCTAGAACCTGTCAGAATGGCCAAAATGACAGCAAATTTCACGTAATGTTCACTAGATAACACATGGGCTGAAAAGTCAGTTCCGTTTTATAATAAAAAACGGAAAATTCAACTTCATTTATCAATATAGTTGCCTTCGAGGGCGATACACTGATTGAAACGATTTTTCAATCTTTCAATACCAGTTTTGTAGTACGATTTCGGTTTAGCCTCAAAATAGGCCTCTGTTTGGGCGATTAGTTCTTCAACGGTGTTAAATCTCTTTCCGGTGATCATTCTTTTGAGGTTTGCGAACAGGAAATAGTTGCTGGGGCCAAATCTGCAGAATACGGTGGGTGGGGAAGCAATTCGTAGCCGAATTTATTCAATTTTACCATCGTTTTCATCAACTTGTGACACGGTGCATTGTCTTGATGAAACAGCACTTTCTTTTTCTTCAAATGCGGCCATTTTTCTGCGATTCCGTCCTTCAAACGCTCCATCAACGCAATGTAATAGTCGCTGTTGATAGTTTGCCTCTTTTATAGATAGTCGATGAAAATTATTCCATGTGTATCCCAAAATACGGATGCCATAACCTTGCCAGCCGACTGTTGAGTTTTTGGTCGTTTTGGACGAGGTTCGTTGGATGCTCGCCCCTCAGCTGGCTGCCGACTTGATTGTGGTATGAAGTGATGAAGCCAAGTTTCATCTTCTGTCACATACTTCAAACACTCCTCTGAATCATCAACACGTTGTTGTTTTTGGTCGACTGTGAGCAAACGCGGCACCCACTTTGAACAGAGTTTTCGCATGTCCAAATATTCGTGCATGATATATTCAACACGCTCTTTTGATATCTTCAGAGCCTCAGCTATCTCGATCAACTTAACTTTACGGTCATTCGTAATCATTTTGTGGACTTTTTTGACGTTTCGTCTGAAACAGCCCCTTTGGGACGTCCACTGCGTGCATCATCTTCGGTGCTTCTATGACCACTTTTAACTTTTTCAATCCACATGCGAATGGTTCGTTCGGCTGGTGTAGAGTCCTGGTAAGACTTATCAAGCCATTTCTTTGCATCGGCTGCATTTTTCCCCATAAAAAAGCAATGATATGAAATTGCTTTGAATCCATTTTTTTTTTTTTTTTTTTTTCACAATAACAAAAGTTGCTTCACTCACAACGCTATATCTCGAGAACGAATCGTACGACAGCTGTCAAATTTATCCACGTATCTTTTGAAATTTGGTACTAACTGAAAATGGTATGGATTTAATTCAAGTGGTGCCCTCTCTTACACGGACTTTTCAGCCCATTTGTTACATATATGAGAGCGTTCTAGACAATCGACAACTCAATATTACTAACCTAATGTACAAGATAATCAAAGTTACTTTGTGACGCGGGTCAAATTTTACGAAACTAATAAATATTGTGACGCTTCAGGGTCTGCACATCGTCTTCATCGACTTGGAAAAAGCATAGGACAAGGTTTCCTTAGGTCTTATTTAGGTGGTGAGATGCACGAGGGCTGTTTGATGAGTACTCGGATTGGAAGATATGTGGCGATACTAAACTTAAGTGAGTATACCATCATTTTGTATAACCTCTTTTAGCCCGGCTGTCATTTGGTGACAATCCGACACTAAGTTTTGTTTTGACACCCATTTCTAAATACCGTGTTAGCGTTTTTTGCGACCGTGGAAAAAGAGCAGTATCGCTTCGTGATCCGATTCTTATTTTTGAGTGGTAAAACCTGCAGGAAAATCAAGCCCATTCTCGATGATGTATGGGACCAATTCACCTGAACCGCGCCCAGGTGGCCCAGAAACGGTTACCACAGAGGGAACCGTCTACATAATCCACGATCTCGTATTGGCGGTCCTCCGAGTGAAAATTTGCGAGTATAGCAGGCATCTCAACTGAACGCATTAGCTATATCCTGCACGAGATTTTGGGCATGAGAAAGTTGTCCGCGCGTGAACTGTGAGATCACTTCAAAGACGTGCTTAGTTTAAGCAAAATCTGGAGGAGTTTCTGCATCGTTTCGTGACCGTTGGTGAGACATGGATACACACCAGAGATCAAAGTACAATTGAAACAATGGGTTTTACCTGGTGATTGTGTTCCAAAGAAGGCGAAGACCGTGCCTTCGCTCGGAAAGGTGATCCTTAGTCGATTTGAAGGAAAAACTTCTACATATGACGAAGAAAAAAGTGCTCTTCCACCATGATAACGCACCGGCTCACACTTCCGCAGTCGCCACAGCCAAATTGCTCGAATTGCGCTACGAATTGCTCCCCTATCCTCCGTATACGTTTACATACAGTCGTATATGACTTCTTTTTGTTCCGAAACCTTAAAAGATCGCTCGCCGGAAAGAAGTACGGATGGAACGAGCAAGCCATAGGCCAACAAAAGTTGTACTATACGGAAGGGTTAAAAAAGTTGCAGCATCGCTGGGAAAAGTGTATCGAGTTTAAAAGGAGTACAGAGAACATGGGCTCTGTAAAACTACCTCGAATATTCTATATTCTGGCTTTCCATAGAGCTGGTCGGGTCCCCTCAAAAATTTTAAAGAATTATCAGGTGGGAACGGACGATCCAAAACCTTTTGAGAGAGTGTATGCTGCCAGTATAAAGTGCACTAGACCGAACCCAATCACTGGATAACAGAATACTGAGTTTCATCGAAGGCTTTATAGACTACAGTGGTGCAGTGTTCAGTTTTAGTAGTCACCGCATTCGTTAGTCCCTCTTATCTTCGGTAATATTGCGGATATCGGATGAGTTCTGGGCTATGTTGGCACAGATATTTTACAAAAAACTATATGTGGTACGATTGTCAATATTTGAAGAAAATATATTCCCCTATTCGATTTCGCATACTGTTAGCTATTTTGATAGTTTCATAGAAGCCATCTAGGGCTTTACTGCTGGTCTCCTAGCAAAAGTATTGATACAGCTGAGTTATTATGGAATTGTTCCAACGTAGTTCATCGTCATTCACTACTTTATGTAGCAGAAGTTCAAGATTGACTCCCAAGAGCGTCGTAGTAGATGCTACATTGCACCTATTCATTGACGATGATACTACTATACATCATCTGTTAGTTCTTCTCATCCGCATTTAACAAACAAAATCAAGAGGGCAATTCTTTTCGACAGCACCTTAATTCCTAGGTTACATCTCAGTTATTCCAAATCCAAGATAGCATTGATCCATCGATCTTCATTCGTTTGTTTTGCGGATCATTCAAAGCGCTCTTTGGAGAGATGACGATTCCTGACTGTTCTAACCTACCATTTGTCTAGTAGTGATCCATCAAAAGGCAGAAATGTATGACTGACAACATTAAGATGATAACATAAAACTTCAATTCAGTGGTTCATATTCCATGACGTGCCAAGTTCACCTAAATCTATACCCAGCTTCAAATCTATCTCATATGATATGTTTTAAAATAGAACCCGTGGCACTAATAAAAAGTGTATTACTGTGATTAAAAGTCAGTCAGAAAGTTGTTTATCACTGTAAACTCGTATATAAAATTAAAAAAAAAAAAAAAAACGCACTACCACGCAGCTACTGCATATTCACATTGCAATACGAATCTCAATAACTCTCTTCTTCAGACAGTCTATCGTGTCCATAGATTCGCAGATGTACACCGACTAGTCGACTTTTAAAACATGTCTAAAGCTCATATCAATGTACCTGTCCTCTCATAATTTCAACGTCAAGCTACATTAAAATAAATTTCCTCGTATATCATTAACAAGCGCGATTTTAATCCCAGATATATAGATACCTTCCAGCAAATAATTAACAAAACGGCGCATTAAAACTTCCTTAATGCCAACCAATCGTAACGACCGCCCACATATATAGTCGCAGTGATATGACTGCGAGAACTTACCGCCAAAGAAAAAATCTGCAAGACAACCTGTATATACTGAGCTAAAGTCAAGCCACACTAGTCAGACGAGTCTGCCTTTTGCGTGTGTAGTTTCATTAAAATTTTCTTTGATTAATGAAGATGTGTCAATAATGTGCGCTATTATGTCTGTGCTAAGTTGGGCCAACTTGCGAATCCTCAGTGCTCTACGACCACAGTGGCACAGTAGCCTTACGAAGAGCAAAATGATGCCAAAACGCGCAAACATTTCTACAGATACTTTAGACATATCCACACACTACTGTTTTTGTGATAATTAGAAAATAATTCTCTGGTCATACAAAAGTATAACCATTTAGAAGATCTGCTATAGGGTGGGAGAGGGGACCTGATACCGCCACCACCTTATGCTTTAAGTGTATAGTGGTGTCTTTTTGTCAGGTTTCTGCACCGCACCGATCACAAATAGTTTAGACTAATTAATCTTGCACAATTCGTTGCGTCTGCTCTGAAGTCACTGTCTGTATTCGTATTTGTAGTTTGTATTCACAATCAACCATGATTATACCATAGGCTTCAGGAAGATTAGTATTGACCAAGTCTAGTCATGGAACCCTCACTTAGAAGGAGTGCAAGTCGTGCAAGTTAATGATTTGTTAAACGGTAATTATTGTGCGAATTAAAGCAGATTTCCCTGCTTCACCGGACCCTCGATTTTATGGGAAGAATGACTTGTGCAGCGGCTCAAGAGGACAACGAAGGAGGGTAGGCACTAGTAATTCCAGCAATTCACAGTGATCTTATCCATTAAAGTAGATCTTATTAATTAGTAAATAGAAAGAAGAAACCAGAGACAGAAAAAAAGAAGACATATCTGACCATTGGATAGGTAATCTTCCCACAATCAACAACTCGGCACAGAAGTCATAATTTCCCATCGGCAATCTATCCATCCATTTATTCACTTCACTGTCAGCGCTTAGAGTAGAGTCCGCCTTCTGACGTCCTCCTTCAAACTATAGACAATAGATCAAGTTTCGTCCAGATCACATCGGTGGAAGGTAACCCAAGTTGGAATCTTAGTTTGAGCCTGAGACCCATCCAATATTGATCGGTGAATATGATGTTTCTATCGCATGTTAGAGATGATGCCTGATGTCTTGCCGGACTGGATATGACGAAAGGAGGTGCTGATACTGTGGTACTAGTTGTGGCATTGGCCAGTGGTACTGGTATAATTGCGTCATTAATTACTTCCTCACTGCGGACACTGTAAGCATAGTTTAGATAGACGATTTGAAGTGGTAGTGGAGATCTAAGTGGTTAAGTGGTGTTTAGATGGAAAATTAGTTCCTACGGAAAGGGGTTAATGGAAATTAAAAAAAAAAAAAAGCAAAAACGTTTTGTAATCGTTTATAATGAGAATTTTTTGCAAAAGACTATTTTAAATACGTCGTTGCTTATGAAGAGATTCCTGATTCGTTTATTTCCAAAACAATAATTTAAATAAGGTGCCAGTACAGCATGCTTTAAAAAACAATTCTGACTAAACGACGGATTGCTTCTTTTGAGAGAAAAGAATTGTCCTTGGGAGAATGGATTAGGGAACCATATTTTTTGGTATATCACTGAAAGTGTTTGCATACTACTTGAAGCAATAGTTAAAACGATTTATTATTCTGAAATGACATTTGCTATTCTAAAGCACTGGAGCTGTGAGAATTCTAATGAAGGCAGAGCCCCATTAACAAAAAGGCGCACAATGGCACCCTGAAATATTTAAGACGGTATAATAAAGATGATCAAGTTTAAGATACCGGAAAATGCCCATTTTAAGGCCTTACTTGAGACTTACAACTCCACCACCTAAGATAAGGTCTTTTTTCGGCACATCTTGCGATTGATTCGAAAAAATTCAACCTGCAGTGTTCCCATACTATGTACGTATAATCTGCATAATTATACCAGCCATCGTAGCCAATGTATTCATACAGAGAACTGAAATTTATGTATAAGGTGAAGACGAATTAGTTTATAACTTGGATGTGACTGCATCCTGCAGGGTCGATGTCATTCTACAGCCAATGCTGTCTGCTCCAATCGTGATCAATGAAAAGAGAGCCGAGAATCGTTTGAAGATTTTTTTTTAATTGGAAACATTGCAGATTGCATCGTCATCCATTTTCAATAGAATCAATGCCTCTTTGGTATAGAGTAAGCTTGACATTAAAAAAATTAATTTCTCACAAAATAGTGTTGTCTTAAGCCTAAGGTTCGTTTGATTTCTACGTTTTCGTTATCATTAAATTTCTACAAACAGTTTATTGTTTTGAAAATGAAAAAAAAATACCCTTTCTTCGTAAGAAAAAAGTCCTTACTTTCTTTTGTTTATTTATTTATTTTTTTTCTGAATTATTTTGATTAGTTAATGTATTTACAAGCAGATTGCAAGAAGAGCGCCACTTTTTATAAAAAAAAAAAACACTCTCTATTGTGCCTGTCAAGAATGTGTTTTTACAATTTCATTTTGCACCAATTCTGCAATGGCGAATGCATTTAAGGTTGTCTGTATTTTTTGTCGTCGCAATTTTGTACGTCGATTGGTGCCTTGCAGTTCGTCCTTTCCAACCAATTCATGGTTTCCAGTTAGCTGTACATACAATTCATTGCATATTCGATGCTGTGTATCCCAATGACATTGCTATTTTTTAGAAGACTTTACCTTCCCAAAGCTCAAATGCTTCCAACCGATCAATAGTTTTTACAGCCATTAATGCCACCTCTGATAAAGAAGTCCTTTTCATCGTCTGCCTTACTGATTCCGGATTTTATCAGTTGAGTGGAATCACCAATAATGCTTGTAGGCAACTTGACCTTATCTTTACCTCTGATACAGACAATTGCATAGTTTCAGAAAGTAAGCACCTTCTCTCTAAGTAAGGTAGCTACCTAGGTAAGAGAATGGTCTCAAAGCTGTTACTTACAAACACTTTTACAGTTTCAATAATCACAAAGCAAATTAAATAACCTTCTTACTGATGCCAATTTTAGTTTCTTGTTAGAACACTCAGAACTTACAATCAACTATGCTCTATTATTCTTGTAAGTTGAGATTTTTAACTGTATCTTACAATGTGTATCATGCTTGGCAAGGAGCAGCCCCTCATATTCACCACCCTGGTATGATAAAAAGTTGCGCTCTCCTCCAAGTGAAACAAACAAGCTCTGTATATTCCTAACTGAGATACTTGAACCAAATGCAACTTTCCTTAAATTCATTAACACCAAACAAAAGTCTGACAACTGTCCATTCCCAAGTAATTGAAAATTTTTTACTAGTCACCTACATGAAGCTGACCATCCTTACTTCTCGTTTCTAAACAGCTGTTCACAAACAACATTAGAATGTGCAGTTTACTTAGCTCAACCTCTCACTGTTATCTTCCAGCTTTCGATATTCCTGTAATCTGGAAGAATTCCTACTTACGTCCACTTCATAAAAAAGGCCGCAAGCATGAAATTTCTAACTAGCGACCCATCGCTAAGCTCTCCAGCATTCCTAAGCTGTTTGGCAGGATTATTGATAACTCAATGCTTTTTCATTGCAAGTCTATCTTTTCTCAAAACCATCACGGATTTTTGAAAGGTCGGTCTACAACGACAAACTTACTGAGTTTGTTTCAAGTAGCTTGTGTGCACAAGAATGTGGAATTGAAGTTGAAGTGATCGCCATTGATAAAATCTCTTTCGATAAAATCTCTAATAAAACTATTTTACTCAAACTAAAGGCTCTTGGCTTTCAGTCAAGCTTCATTATGTGGGCTAAATCCTACTAAGAAGATCGACTAGCCCATTATGTGGGCTAAATCCTACTAAGAAGATCGACTAGTTTTATTTAGGTCCTCGATTTCGAACTCCATTAAACTCTCTTCCGGAGTACCTCAAGGTAGATATCGTGGTTGTTTTCTATTTATTTTAAAAATTAAAGATGTTGGTCGTATCATTGAGTATATCTGGTTACGCCGACGACATGAAAATCTTAAAACATTTCTCAACCTAGTCTGATTGTCTTCTATTGCAGAATGATTTGTATAGATTTTCAACTTGATGCTTAAAATTTTTTTCTTGAGCTCAATGTTAGTAAGTGCCAACTGCCAGCTTCCCAACTTTTCCCTGTACATATTTAATTTGTAGTCAACCTGTTCCCTTAGTAATTAAATTGCGGGACAGATATTTGTGATAGTGAACTCAATTTTCGTTTCCATACTTAAATTTACCACCGTACCCAGATCAGCTGAAACTTATAGGCTTACTGCCCCTTTCTGTACACCGGAAATTGCCGATATTTTCTTTGTCTCGTTGTCCAGTTTTCGGCTTGTAATTAGCTACAATTAAACCGTCTGGGTTAAGCTGGCTCCCAAATCAATATATAACATTTTAATTCGCGCCCAAAACAAGGATAGACCGGAGCCAACAGCTGCGAGTGCGGCCAGCATAAAATATCTGACCGAGCAGAAGGTGCGTTGCTAACGGGAGTAGACAAGAACCCTTGCGAGTGAACTCAAAGAAGATACAAAACATTGAAAAACCGTTGTTTTTCGCATGTTGGTAAACCAACTAATTACTGGAATATTCTGCGATAAGACCAACACCATTATTTCAATGTTGGGGGTTGCATAGAGAACATCAGGGAGGTAGAACGAACTTTAAATATTTTGAAGTGTCATTTGATAAGCAGGGCAAATAAATTTGGGTTTTATGGAGACAAAAAATTGCGATTTAAGCCTTATCAAGATAATGACCCCTAAATAAAAGGTCCATATAGTAAGGATGTGGTTTCTTTTCAACTGCAGAAAACTATTGCATATGCCAGCTCAGAGCTTTGACTTAAACCCGAAACAAAATTTGTAGGTCTATTTGAGAAAAAAAAGTGGCGAAAGGGCACCCAAAACTCGAATAGAGCTTAAATCTGCAATATGCAAGCATAAAACACCGAGCACTAATGACTTCGTGCCATGATTGGTAAATTTTTACAGATCAGTACCTTACCCGTTGGTAAGAATAACAGTTTGCTGATGTTTTTGCATGTGAAAAGTCCTAATCAGATACCTGCTCTTAGTTTGGCTGATTCGTAACCCATAATCTTTTACCGTCTCTGTTCAATTATAAAAAGTTGCCTGTCATTGCTTATAAAAGAATAAAAGCGTTAACGTTCTGGATTCGTTAAGTACCTTTAACTTTAAATTCGAATTCTCCGATTATTCCCGTCCCGCAGTTAACTTTCGTTTTAACGTCATCATCAACTTACATATACATATCAACTTACGTCTCGGGTAAATATAAGATCTCTGCGTACTCTGCCGAACGCTTCTTCCAAGTCGGTGAAAACGATACGCAGACCTCTCAAAGATTCTCGACGGTTCTCATCAATATCCAGGGACTTTGAATAACGTCATATGTCGACCTGCTTTCCGCAAAGCCATATCGACTGCCATGGAGTTTAATAGTTTCACCGATTGGTGGTTTTTGTCGCTTTTGTCTTAATTCAGTGGAGCAAGAATGCTCTCCTGCAATCAGTTATGTTCTCGGTCGTCTCTTACCATTTTACTGACCAAAATGGCGAGGCTCGTGAACCCTAGATTTCCGACTCTCACCCACACTTCAGAAGATATGAGATCCGGTTCGTTTTCGGCTTCGGTGAAATTTGTAGTTTCCTCTTCTTATTTAGTAGCAGATGGAATGGGACTGCGCGATAACTCGTCGTACTCTTCCGTCTATCGCAAATTTAGCAAGCTAGTAAACCTGCTCGTGTTTAATACATAAATTTCATTTCGATAGTTAAATGTTTGCTGAGTATGTAAACTCTCTCATTGTGAGAGTACGAGTATCTCTTCTAATTCCCGATTGAAATATTTTGCTGGTGAGGTCCATGCTGTAGCTACCGATTTTTTTCCTCCTTTTAAAAGGTTCATGGCTTAACTTAGCACCATCTATATCGGTTTCGAGATTTTCTAGGCTCTTAGACCAGGCTTGAAAATCTTGTCTTTTGCTTGTCTCTTTGTTTATGTGGAGTCGGTTTTTCAGAATTCCGAGAAGAATTTTCGCATTTTCCATGGAAGTTTTTTCATATACCTTACACGCTTATTTCATCCTGCTGGTTGTTGGCAAGACCTGGCTCCTTCCTATTGTAGTTTAACTTCGCTTGACTAATGGTGTTTCGTTCACCATGTCTTCAGAGGTTTATATCGTCGGGTTATGTAAATATTTAGTTTTAAAATATTATGTGACGTGTGTGAGTTTAACATCAAAAATAGGGTGCATCTCGTCATTCTGCATAAATGAATGAGTTTGACAGGGATGCCACAACGACTTATAAAAAATGCCCTATGGATTGACTGCTCAATATTAGTTTTTCTGAGCCTAGTCAGGCTATTGAGCATAGCCTGGAGGGATGAAAAAATTTCAACAGATAAGAACCTGCCCGTTGTCACAGTTAAGAGCGTCTCCATTCTTCAGAATTAAGTAAACAACGCTGGTATTCCATTCATTTAATATTCTTTTATCAGACAATGTAAAGTTGATGATTAATCTTTTGTAGTTTTGAAATATCGTCAGTCCTTGTAACCTAAAGAAATCGTGTAGATGATAGGTGGAATTCTTGTCTATCATCTTCTAGGTAAAGTGCTTTATTTTGCTTCATAACAAAGTGTAGATCATCGTCGCTGTTTAAAGTGTTCCTTCCAAATGATCAGCATCAATGCGCATCTACTTAAAAATCTTGTTATTCGCCTTGCCGGCTTTAATTCATGATTTCCTTCCTTATCATTTCCAAATATCCTAAATCGAAAGCTTCTTTTACTATCTTCGTCTTTCTAAAGGGCAGTATTTAATTCTTTCTTTTTTACCTATGATCTTTTCTCATACTTCTTTACATCACGATTTTGTAAGCACTTTGCATTGCTTCTTGCTCTCGGCGTCAAAACTCGTATTTTCAAATGTACGAACACAACTAGGGTTTCTTTGCGGTGGTTGGGCAAAACCAGTTACATCAGAGGCATCAGTTCTCATAGCTTGCTTGCAATATTCCACTGAGTTTCTACATTAGATGTTGGCGGCTTTAAATTTCTTGATAGATTACGAAATACCTGATCAATAAAATCTCTGGTGGTTTCTTAAAATTGTAGTCGATCCATTTTTAATTTTTCTTTAGTATGTTCATTGTAAGTATGCCTTTCAGGATATCCGCATTTGTACCTTGTAAAAGCGTAATGATTCGCGGAACATTCCAACATCCAACCATGCTGTATGAGTTTCTTGCATTGATTCCAATATAATACATTAAATGCAAATTGACCTGAAAACCACAAAGTTGGTCCCGATGGTGGTGAATCATGTGAGGTGTGAATCATGCGCTGGGAAAGCAATGTCGATGACTTTATGTTTTCACGAACAAGTATTTTCGGAAGTCGTATCGTGCAAGATGTATAGGGTTTTCCAGTTTTTCCACCGCTGCAAACGTGCCCGCGGTGGCCATATGAACAAAGTCGAGTTCCATTCATAAATGTTTTGATTGTACTTCAAGCCAATAATAAAGTTTTTGAAATATCTCAAATGGTTTGCCTTTCATTTAAAAAAAAAAAGTTGTCAAGTCGTTATTAGAAAACCCAGATGAAGAGGTTATGATTTCAGCAGAGATCAATGAGGATTCTTCAGTCAGATATCTGAAATGAAGATGATAGCGAATAAAACCTTAATGGGATAACGGCGGCTTAAATATCCGGAAAACAGTTTGCTAAATATCTGACCCCTATTCATGGATAAGGAGGATATTAAATTCCTACGGGAATTACCAATTCGTAGTAACCAGAGTGTGTACTGTTGCTAATACATCAAATATTCCAAAGACAAAACATGTTGAAGGACGACTACAATAACAAGAGACCGCCAGAGCCTTTGTCGTTCGAGTGTCCCTATTTCTCTTAAAAAATTTCACGGAAGATGGCTTTGAGTGAAAGGGAGTGTGGGAGATCTATCAGTGAGTGTAGAGCAATGCCAGGGTTGACAGGAAAAACCCTCATGCAGCTGAGACAGAGCGTTCTTTTGAATTTGACAAAAGCAGCAGCCGACAAAACAATCGACGAATAAAATATAATTGCCCTTATCATAGCTTTGTAGAAGCAGAAGACCATAATGATATCTTGCCGACAGGTCCTTTGCACTGCCAGAAGGCCGACAGCGCCTTAGTGGCATTCGACGTAACATATTTTATTCGTAGAAGTTTGGTATCCAGGATGACAGCCGAATGGTAAGCTTCCTTCGAGAAACGGATGGTGATGCCTTGAAGCACGACTATATCAGCTTCTCCCTTCTCGTAAAGAGAACAATTTTCGTTTTGAGAAAATTGACTGAAATTTTCGTCGATCACATACTCGCTTATCACATATAAGCACAATCAATGTTAATAAAAAAGCTCAACGCGTAGGCCTTCTTATCGAGTGCGCCTTTAATCCTGTCCACTGTATTCTAAAGAGCATTCTTGGACGATCTTCCACGTTAGTAGACAGAAGATTCTCTTGAGAGTTGCCAGCAAATGGTATACAACTTTTTGTAGCATTACTAGATACCATATACCACATTGTGGCGCTCCCATTATTCCGATTTGAGTTCTGTTTTTTTGATACGTTGGTACATCTGTTGTTGACATTCCTTCTAAATCTTAGCGTCATAGCTTGATATTTGCAAAAGTTAAGTAGCCAAGAGTACATCTATCCCTGTGTTGGCGATTTTTTACAATTTTTGAAATGGATTTAAATTTGCAACAACGAACTTTTATTAAATTTTGTGCGCGGATTTAATGGTGCGCCATCGTCGGATAGGTTGAAAAAGTGTTTCGGCAACGATTCTCTAAAGAAAACGGTCGTTTACCAGTGGCACAAGCGTCGTGAGTGGTCGTGAACTTGAAATTGAACATTGCCTATGGATCCGTCCAATACATTTTGGTTAATGATTTGCGTTTCCGTCGTGGAGCAGTAAAGTTGGTGCCAAAGGACCTCAATTTCATGCAAAAAAGAGACCGTATTGACGTCGCAAAAAAGATGATTTGCGAGGCTGAATCCGATCCCACATTCATCAAAAGGACCATTATTGGTGACGAGACGTGGGTTTATGAGTACGACATGCAATCCTGACATCAGGCAAGTAAATGGCGTTCACCAAATGAGCCGAGACCAAAAAAAACCACGTCGTTTTCAGTCAAAAAAGAAGGCTATGCACACAGTTTTTATGGATTACAAAGGTGTAGTGCATCATGAATTTTTGTCAGAAAGCCAGTAAACGAAGAGTATTATTTGGGCGTTATGAGACGTTTGCGTGAAGCAATTCGCCGAAAGAGACCAGAATTGTGGGCAGAAAACGAGTGGATTTTGCACCATGATAACGCACCGTCTTACAGTGCCATCATTATTCGTAATTTTTTGACTTTTGACGAAAAATGCAACAAATACCATCCAACAGCCACTAAATTCACCTGATTTGGCTCCCTGTGACTTCTTTCTGTTCAATCGAGTTAAAAAACTACTACGGGAAAAGCATTTCAGCAGCCGAGAGGAAGTAATGGTAAAATCGCAGGAAGCACTGATAGACATAGATATAAAGAATGTTTCGAGGATTGGATCAAGCGCTGGCATAAGTGTGTTACAGTCGATCGGGATTACTTTAAAGGGATTTAGATAAATGAACTTGTATTTTTAGTTTTCTGAATAAATTCCGGTTACTTATCCGTCTCTACAGTCGAAGACGGCTACCTAGTATTGGGTTATTTAGATCACTTGCAGCTCTGATCAGGTTGCCTGGGAAGTGAGTCAGTCTGCTTTCGCAAAAGCCTTCAAAAAAAAAATTCTTCGAAGTTTCAGTTAGCTTCTTATATTATTTTCTTAGATCCGTAAACTTTACAGGCTTCCTCTAAATTAGTCTTAAGTAACTTGTTCGCAAATATTTCATCACTGTATTCCACCACGGAACGGACGATGATCTGCAGGGTGGGCACATCCATCCTCTACCTTCTGTTGAGTTTCAGTGAAGCACTGATAAACTTGTCGAGCTCCTTATTGAAACGTGTCCAGATAGTTTTTCTCGGATTTTTTATGTTCAAAAAAGTTCAGAACTTGTATTCGCTTCTGTATTCAATAAGCCTTTATGATATGGAAACATCTGATAATACTATCCTACGTTTAGTTGATTCCTTGCGATCTTAGTAAACCTAAGAGCAAAAATTGTTGACACTTGACAAGCAAGTCAAACGATATGAAGCCAGTGAAAAAATTGCCTCTCTGTTGCATTAGGTACAGCCCCAAAAAGTATTCTGAGCATAATCATCGCAGCATGTAATAAGTCCTATCTTCCTGGAAGATGGCTTGATACTGGCTTGGTAATGGCGATAGTACGTAGCTCAGCGAAAATAAGCTAACACAATTATAAATAAATTTGCACCATTTTCCTTGTTTTTCATTGCTTATGTCTGCAGCAACTTGGTCTTAGAATGGTT
Source organism: Volucella inanis (assembly GCA_907269105.1). Taxonomy (NCBI): domain Eukaryota; kingdom Metazoa; phylum Arthropoda; class Insecta; order Diptera; family Syrphidae; genus Volucella; species Volucella inanis. Next base: position 47,540,152 of record OU026157.1, on the reverse strand, counting down.
CAAGTTTATACGGTAAAAGTTAATTAGGCCCAAAAATACAAGCTTCGGCATTTCAGATTGCTCTTCGTATAGGTGTGTGAAACACTTTAATCAGCGTAGGCTGTTGCATGTTTCCTCTATGTTAAACTACTCTGTTACTGCGTAGTTGATGAATTCCAACACTGTATATAGAGACCTGCTATTCTGAGACGGTACTCATGAGACCCTCTATGAAGATTTAGCTCATTGTATCAAAATGGATCACATTTCAAATTATATTTTACCCAACAGACAATTTTGTTTTTTAATTTTGAACTAACAACTACAAGTCTAACTACCATGGACTATAAAACACACCATGCACTTCATCATCTACATATTGTGCCACAAAACAAACAGAAAATCCCCCTTAACAATTTCTAAAAAATTTTTTAATTTTTCCAACAGAAGAAACCCGCTACTGGTAATCTCTTCAACTTAAAACGCCATTGAATCAAAACTCAATTTTATTCATCAATCGAACCATCAAAATATATGATTGTTTGAATAATTAACTTAACATAATCTGATTAGCATTTATAGTTTGGTTTGGCCAACCAACCAACACATGTTCCAATCACTGACTCCCGCTTTCCAATAATTGTTCCCATTTTTCATGATCACCATCAGCGAACATCCGCACACAATTTGAACCTCTTGGCAGTTTAATAACACCGATTTTCAAGACAAGATCTTCATCCATCTTCAGCTGCAAGTGGAAACCAACAGACCATTTGTAGAGATTCCAAAACAAATAAGCGAAGCAAGACTCGTCCAACTTATCTAGCTCCCTCACCCTGTTGAATAGAAAAATTATTTTATTAAATTCAAACGAGTAATTGAACTGTTTACACTCTACATTTAAGCATTTAAATTAACACTTTTTGGCTTTTGAATATATCAAGTGGTGCAGGTAAAATGTTTCTATCGGCGTTAGATGCTAATCAGTCTGGTAACCGTCATCACCCAATGACAGCAGTAATTGCTATTACGATAAATGATCTTGGAATGGTTTTTTGGGTACCGCCACAGTAGTAATTAACATATGTAAATGTTGCCCCCTGTGGTAATTTGAAATAAGTTTTATGGTTATGAAATTTCAATTGAAAAAAATTATCAAGTCATCGGGCGGGAGTTTTGAGTTTTGGAGGAATTTCTTGTGAAGTCGGCAATATACAATAATTTTGCAAGTTGATGTTGTATTTCCCTAAGCTGAGGTGTTGTCTATTTTGTGTGACCCTACTCTATTAAATCTACTTTCTTCCACATCAGTGGAAGCAGTGTACTCATAAGCCTCCTGTCATCAAGGAGGAATCTGTCCTTGTGGTTGACTTGTTTAAGATTTGCGTACCTTTCGGTCAACGGCCGAGGAGATACCATATCTATGGTGTCCATCGGAGAGAACATTAATAATAATATCAGGAGTGAGCGAGGCTCAATTGCTTCTAAGATTGCACCAATTCAAATCGGATCTTATTGGATATATTGTAACAGAGTTCAGAATTCAACTTTGTTCTAACTAATACTGGTGACTATTTTTCCCAGTTGATGTTGCGATTCCTGTGCTCTATCGAAGAGCTTTGTCCTTCATTCCGCCAATAAGGACACAGCCAACTAGTCCAGATCAGCTTGGTTTCAGAAATCCTAAAAAAAGCACAGTAAGGTGCATGGGTTAGCTTTTTTCAAATCATACCGCATGCAGAATTAGAATGCACTGGTCCAGACACAACCAATTTCCAGACTGTTGCTTAAAAATAATTGAGTTTCTAGAGAGGACTCAATATCCTCAGTATCCTCTGGAAGAACAGGCTATGGAAATACAAACTGGTAGATCATGGCACGATTTCTATGACAGCAAACGGAACAGAACTATTGACAAAAAGTGCCCTTTGACTCTCGAGAAAGCTCAATTGCATGACAACACCGGCAGATAACACTGATTCTGCACATGTAAATGTAAGTGGACATCTGGATTTGCCCAAGGTAAGCTTTAGACAAGACAAAAACGGATATTACGGAAGAGATATTGATGATGAAAGGCGGGTTCATCGATAACTCCATTTGTGCTACTTGAAAATACTCGGATTTAGATCATGTGATGACTTTTATGGTGTTTAGTGAAGATCTCGAAAGAGAAAGAGAACTATTCAAAGGCCACTCTAAAATTCGGACACTTTCAACTGATAGATCTGGCTCTTTAAGTTAAGCGGTTGAACTATATAAGTGGCGACATTGAAAGACACCAGAGACCCAGCATCTTATGTATGGTTTGATGAAAAAATTTGGAAAGCGGTTTTATTGAAACAAAGTAAAGATGAACGAAAGTTGTTCAGGAGCTCTTTGAGCAGAAGACATGCGAGAAGCATCGGTTTTCAGGAAGGAATTAATAAAACGTAGAAATCAGTCTTTTGAGGGCATGACGAGGTGGCACTGCAGAAATTATGCTCGGTAATTCTTCCAGAAGATGAAGAGAACACGCCAAGGACACAAATATCGAATAGAAGAATACAGAGATAAGGACCTAAGTCGCCAAAGGTTTCATGGGGCAACTATTTTCTATCCATACCTCAGAATTTCGTGATTCCGTCGTTCGTCTCTAAATTGTTTGATCAGCTCAACATTAAAGTCATGGCAGTTGAGCTGTTTTTTTTTTTTTTTTTTTTTTAATATGTTGGCACGAAACCAAAAGTTATGTTAGGTGAGATCTGTGGAGTAGTGGTAAGAACCAATTCAATACCACGAGCAAGAGCCATCTACTCCGTGGCTGGCTACACTCCTTACAAGAAGAGATAATGTGATATATTGATGACACCAACATTATACTGTTAGAATGAATCGTTTAATGTGAATGTCAATCGACAATAATTGTATTTACTCAATCAAGAAGAAGTCTGGATAGCGATATCCTAATGGAGGCAGCGTAAGTAGATTTTTAATTAATCTGTAGCATCTCATCTGTTAAGTTTGGTCAAATGGAAGTGCGCCTAGTGAATGGAATCTAATTTTATTTGTTCTGCACCAAATATAATTGTATAATTTAGTGAATTTCGATAACAAGATCCTACTAACCGTACCATGCGAGTCAATGTCCTCGCCCCACTGAAAGTATCGGTTGCCATTAGATCACCGACATCAAGCAGTGTTGGGTGCTGTAAGTACCAAGATGGTGGACCGCATGGGAGCTCAGTACCCCTATCCGAGTATTACTTTGTCATGTGTATCAATTGATACTAAACAAAGATTAACTGTGTGAAGCTCAATAGAAGCACCATACGCTGATAATATTGACATAATAGGATGATAGCGTCGACCTCTCACTGTTTGAGGCCATTGCAGCAGAAGCGGCGAAGGCTGTTTAAATAATAAGATCCAGTACATGCATAAGGAAACCTAAAATCAAACCACTCCGATGTAAATGCAAACAACGACATTACCGTAGAGATCACACTTGCCAATTACTCCTTCTTGCACTTAGAAGGCAACCGGGCGATAAGTCTCTCTCATATACAACGAAGAAGACAGTGTACAGTTGTATACAGTGTGACAGTTCCAGTAAAGACCTCGCTTTAGTTGGAGCGCTTAAGTGACAAACGATCTCGACTAACCTAGTACGCAGAAATGGGAGCCGATTCTCGAAGGTAGTACTGTTAATGAAAAATAGGAGACATTCCTTACTCACAAATTTGCCCTTACTGTGGATAATCTTGCACGAAACTAAAAAGAAAGGGGCTTTGAGCATTGCCTTGAGGTACTCCAACCAGCTTTTAATCGGTTAAAATCGCGAAAGATTTTTATAAACGTTTAAGGTTCATATGAGATGCTTTAAAATTGTATCTAATGTGGTGGATGTTAAGCAGATCTTTTAAAACGTGGTTGCCATGTTTCTCCATGTTTCATAAGCTGTTAAATGCAGATGTTTGATTCCCGACTTTTTTCTTGAATGTCGGAACAGAACACTAAAACAAAGAACTAGTCCATTATACACTTTGTAAAGTTCCTTTAAATGAAAGAAAAAAGATAAGTAAGAGTTTCAGTGAAAAGATGTCTACATTACCAGCATTACCACCACGTCAGCGCCGAGTACCTGCAGCCTGATGCGAGCATAAGCTGAACATTCACAGGGATACTGCGCCGCGGTGTCATCATTACCTTCTCAACAAGCATAGTAAAAGTGTAATGCTCTGTCTACATCCCGCGGAGCTCTGCCATCTCCAGTTATGCCAATATGAGACCCAACTGTCAATGAAAGTCTTAACCGAGGACGAAGGCGGACCCAACGTAGGTTCGGGTCCTGAAAAGCTCTCCTCCATTGTGACCTAGGTCCCAGTGACAAGGGTCACTGAATTTAGCCTTGCGACTGCGTTCAGTGATCTCTTGCATTCTCGAAAAAGCTTGGAAGTCGTAAGATTGTTCAGCATGGTTCTAAGCGCACATTTTCTGTCGCTGCAGATGCAAATGCTTCGTCCCCTCCATCGGTCTCCGCAACATAGTTCGCTGTATAAATATCTGCTTGGAAGACAGATGCAAGCTTTCCTAACGTGAAGTTAAATTTAACGTTGTCGTCCTCTAGAGAGGCACCAGCGCTAAGTCCTACTATATATTGGTTTTGGAGCAGTCCATGAAGACCGTTTAAATGAATTTTTCAGCAAATTATGCTGTCGTTTCTTTAAGTGTTTACATTCAGTGAATATTCCAAAGTAATTCTCAGATTAATCCGCTTGACGGATGATTGATCAGGGAATAGTTAAGTCCTTTTATGGATATTGTGATGTGTGAACGGCGTGATGGCTGCTATTTTAATTTTCAAAGATTGAGCTCTCAAAAATGTCTTGCCAATATCAAGTAGAAGACCCATAATCCTTAGAATCAGCTTGAAGTTTTGAATATCCTACTGATCATTTGGATCTTACCACAGGCCCTTAAACGATTCATCAGGATAACGAAATATTGCAGATGATGTAGCTATCATTACTCGGATGGAGATTTCATTAAGCCGTATGGCAAACTTGGGCATCGTCGTCTGGGATTTGTGTGATGAAAAGTAAATTGTAGAGTGTTTTTTTCATCAAATTTGCCAACTTTTTGAGCCCCTTAAAGTTATAAAAATAGTCCAAAAATGACAGCGACAAAATGGACACTAAACTAAAAAAGAAAATGTTCAGTCTCAGACCCCAAGTATTGAAAAACCCTCAAAGCTATTGCAGCTGCACTTTTCGTTGGAAATATATAGAAATCTTTGAAAAATACAGATAATTTTGCAATCGTATAACATGACACGAACTTCGCAGATACGAGCACGGTACGTACGTACACGTGCATTACTATTCAACTCCTAACCAATCCGCATCGGTATCAAACTTAAATCCCCCATTGCAATTCCATGCCTGCTTAGCATCTTGTATCCACAGCATAGCAAACATGAGATACATGAATTTTCCATGTTCATTTCTCGGTTCGCGATCAGTAGCTTTCCAAGTCGACTTCAATCCACTGACCAATCCGCAGATAGCTCATAACTATTTTTGTATTCAACATTCGTACATATATGTACGAGTATCTGCTGATCAGCGAATTTGTATTCGCTTTTTGCAATCTGGCTTCCACAGTTGGAGCTTGAAACAGATTGAATATGCAAAATGTACATGGTGGACGTTGTCCGCGATCGTATCTATGTATCATATGTATACCTTCAGTGCTAACTTTCTCGTGTATTCACCGATCGAAGTTAATGTATCTTTCAGCTACAGCGACTTGCAATTGCATTATCTGATGAATGTGTAATGACTCGGCGACAAGGCGGAGTTTATATTTTTTCTGAAATTCCAACAGCGGGGATATGTTAATGAGGACTTGCCGGGATGCTGGAGTGTACTACCTCTACTCAACAAGACTTGACTTCAAATGTAACAGATGCACATTTGTAATTTAAACTAGGAGGAGGGACTTAATGGTTAGATATCAGTGGATAGACGCAGCCATATGTAAGCATAGTATTGACATAATTTGCATACTTGTTAGGTACATGCAATCCAATCAATCACGAGCAATTGCGAATTACATTTTAAGACTTATTTGGTGAACACATCAAGGCATGTACTCATAAATATTAAATTCTCTACATTGGGAACAGCAAAAATCACTTGAAATTGACATCGATGCGTGCCTATCTCATTAAGCCAACCTAACGCTTAGGCACCCTGAGAAAAGCACATCCCATTGAATTGATACGAATGTGTGTATGTATTCCCAGAATCACATCAATCATATTCAATGACCAAATGGGTATCTTTAGAAAATTACAAAATTCAATAAAATACACTTCATTTATGGAAAAGATACATTTGTCGTTTGTGTGTGATACAATTACCTCCTTTGATTCATCGATATATCGTTTACACCATTGGAATTTGCAGCATGTCTATTTGCTTCCGTTCGTTTGTCTGTCAGGCTGTCAGTTAGCCTTGTTCCCCTGCTAGCCATACTGCGTACACTTAATTCAAAAGATTTATTGGATATCCATTCGCCACTGACAATATCATATGCAATTGCGGCTTGAACGGCCTTTTCGTTTGCATATTTGGCAGAAATATTTATTCATTCTGTTGACTTCAATCGTTAATTGGGTAAAATAATTTGATGCAATGATTAATCAACATTTTTCGAATTTTGCTCTGGTCAGAGGCTAAGTTTAATTTTAAAAGCAATATTGTGTTTGGTGCCAGTAGGGAAGCGATTGTTTTTTTTTTTTTTCGTTTAAGCGGTCAAATGCTGTTGTATCTGAGGTTGATTGTGAGCACTTTACAGTAGTGTCGATATTGTAGTCAGATGGGGCTAATTACACCCAATGAGGACAAGGTATGTATTAATCGTTGCTAATTTATTCATTACCTTTCAAAAGTTAATGACAGTTTGAACTCTATTAGGCACCCAAACGTCAAACGTAACACCAAACGTAAAAATCTACACTTCTCGACTTAAAAGTGATATGGCTCTTGATCTTGTCTTATTGGACGATAGGAACAATTATGGGCACCAACAAAAGTGTGATACAGAGGAGTTGTCAGTTAATATGTGCCTGCATTCCATCTGTGAACAAACTTAGCGAATATAACTTTATGGTGGACTATAAAACCAATTAACTAGGAGGCCAAATGGAGACATAATATTCTGTCTAAATATTATTTAAGATTGAGGTTTATGTCTCCGGCTCTCGATGCAGAAAAAGTGACTGCTACAGGCTTCCATTTATTAGATCATCTTCCGCTATAATAGCCCAACAAATGCTTCGATTTCAGGATATACCGATTGATATAATCAGGTCATACTGATAACACGCACTCGATGGCCATATGGCGCCACACAATTGATTAGCACGTCATTTGACCATGCAATCGAAGCGCCTAAAAACTCATTTACCATATGTAACGACAATATCGCTCTTGCGCACGTTATATGAAAACAAGTGTTCGGCATCTATTAAGAAGCTTTAAATAACTAAACGACAGTGAAGGCAAAAAGTCGGAGATACATTGCCTACTTATCTCTTTCGCCATATTGGTGCATTCATGAGGTTCTGTGTATCTATTCGTGTGGTGAAACTGATGCAATTGCTATATTATATAGACCCAACGTTCAATTTCTGACGAATTCTCTGCTTCTCTGTTCCCACGGAGAGTTTTTTAGTCGAATCTCTAGTAGTATGTCATTGGTTGAGTTGTTGCTTGTTCAAAAAGTGAGCTCTTGCCAAATTACTTTTGGGATAGCTTGTCGAAGGCAGAAAGCTGATATTAAGAACGTGTAAAATCTATTTAAAGATTTGTTTTCCCCTTGTAGGTTCTATGACCTGTAATTTGCCTGTGCGCCGCCGTTACGATTTCTTGCAAGGCGTAGTAGTTTTCGCGAACTCTTTCTTAGTTGTGCCATACATTCCTCAGACGATAACCTCTTCTTTCAATTTGATTAGGGGATTTCAATGCATTAATACGTAACAACTCCATTGCCACTTTTCTTTCTAACTATATCTGCATATTCTATCCTCTGGTAAAGCGGTTCACTAGAGATTTTTAGCGAAGAAAGTTTGCAACTTTTCACATTACTTCCCTATATATGATTGACATTTTCCTGTTCAATGCTGAGATTTAGACAAGGCAGTATTTTTCAAGATATGGGATATCTTTTACCAAATTTCGGAAGTTTCAACGTACGTTGAACGTTCATCAACGTTGCCCAGATGTTAAAGGTAAGATTTTACAGTCCATCGGATTTGTCCTTTTCTTGGCGTCAAGGCAACACGCAACTGGTATAAAGGGACCTAAACCATTGAAATGAGCAATCGACAGTTGGTTTGTAAAAAACTGCGTTAACTGTAGTGATTACCAGATCCACCCCAGATTGCAACGTCATGTAGGTTTAGGTGAGTAATAATATACTTTTTGGTCTGTCTAGAGATTGACCTGCAGTTCATTACTTAGGTTAGGTTAGGTTTAAGCGGCTGTTGAAAAACCAACCCACTTAGGCCTATTGACCCATCGTGATGCCACTTGGATCTGTGATCTTCCTACTCTAAAAACGATTTGGAGCGTAGGAGACTTCTAATGTCTATGTTGCTTAAGTCACTTAAGTCGTTGTGGAAGATGTCCCTAGGTGGAGATTTCTTCTTTGGGAGAGAGCTGGACATGTACAGAGGAGGTAATTCCTCGTCTCCTCTTCCTCCTCATTCATGCAGCTTCTGAAAAAGTCGTTAGTAAACATGCAAAGCCTTCTTGCATGTTTACCTCTGAGGCAGTGTCCTCAGAAGAATTAAACTCCTGGAGCGATTCGGATCTAGCTTTGGCCAAGTTTGTTGCATGTCGATCCAACCGCCCATCTATGGCTTGCTCTTCTACTAGCATCCAGCTTTATTTCTTGCTTGCACGTAGCACCCTTTTCAGGTGTGATAAGTATAGTGGTTCCAATTTTGGCCCTACAATTCCCTGGAATGTCTCTATGTCCCGTCACCAAGCAAAGGTGAATGTTAAACTGCTCCGCCATCTCCATTAGAGATGATTGGCATTGAATGACTGTTTTTGAATGTAGAGAGCATGAGTCCAGGGATTTGATAGTGGCCTGACTATCAGAAAAGATGTGGATATCCATTGCAGATATTACATTTTTCTTCAGCCAGGATAGGGTTAGAATAGAGATAGGGATAAGAATCTCTGGAGATATCTCTTCCCAAAGAGAAGTGACCTCAGAAATTGTCTCCTCTCTGGTTTTATTTAGCGAAACTGTTCTTTTGCGCTTTAAAAGAGACCAGATGTTTTCTATAATATTTAAGTTTGGACTTTGAGGTGGCCAGTCCAAGGTTTCAACACCAACATCCTTCAAAAATTTAGTAACCATCCAGGCATTATCCTGTTTCAGGATTAATGATTCCCCAATAAGCCTATTTGCAAAAGTAAAGGCATTTTCATTCAGGGTAATCAAATATTGATGTTGGTTCGTCGATCCGGTAACAGGAACCAAGTCACCTAGCCCATTATACGCAACACATTCCCAGAAGATAACAGAGCCTCCAGCATGGCTCACTTTTTGGCAAACAGGTCGTTTCTTGTGCCTTACTACTTACTTTTGACAATCTTACAAAAAATGTGTTTTTTGATGAGTTATATACTTAAAGGAGTTTTCATCTGTCCATAAAACGTTTCTCCAGACTTGTGCAGGTGTTCCTTTGCAAATGCCAGTTTTTTAAGCTTGGTTGCCTTAGATATATACGGCACGTCCTTAGCTTTAATTGTCCTAAAGTCGCTTTTCCTTAAAAGTCTTCGGATAGTGCGCTCACTGATTGGGTTCTTGGCCGTCAAATTCTATTGATCTGCAGCACATTGAGGGTTCAGAAAAAAAAATTTTTTTCGAATTCCCGTAGAAGGACTCGGTCTTGAGTGGGCGTTGTTTTGCGCTTATTAATTTGATAGTGCACAGTTTGACGCGACACGTTTAACTCTTTTGCAATGTCTTTTACTGCCATTCCAGCGTTAAACTTTGCTACCATCGAAGATCTGGTAACCAAACTCATCTCTGCCGTTTTATCCATGATTAAAAACACCTTTTAATCAATTTTGATTTTTTTATTTTTTTACCAACGTGTAATATCAGTTAAACTTAAATACAAAAGTTATTCGGCTCTAGCGTGCTCAAAAGTGCAAGCGTATTTACACAAAGCTTCCGTCAAAATACTTATGCCACGCAAAAATTTCTTGTCTCCATGCATTCTCATCTGCAGAAAGAGAATGCAAAAGGTAGACAATATAAAATTTGGTATGCATAGAGCTAAAAATAGATTCTTTGTTTAGCGCATAATTTTTGCACCATTATTTAACGGTACTAAGCTAAAATTGAAATCGGTGACTAAGAGATTACGAGATGTACTCGTTTTCTGTTATTCAAATTTGTGGCGCTGAATATTTTGTAGTCGCTGTTGGATTTAGCGCCTAATAGCCCAACGAATGCGACATGGATAGTAAAAAAAAAAAAAAAAAAACTGAACAAGTTCGAAATAGTTAGAGCACTTAATGATGAAGGAACTTTCCGGTAAATTGCCGCCCACAAAAGACAATGAACGAACGGTGGTCATAAAGAAGAAGCAGATCCAATATTAAGCTAAGTGGTAAATCACTTTTGAGAAAATAAAACGAAAAATCAGGAAAAAGAAGAAAATGTCTAGACCTAGGAGGAAAGTCTTTTAAAGAAGAGAAGCTTACTTAAAAAGTCGAGTAATTGAAACATCATCAAGAATTTATAAAAGAATGCTAAGATTTCGGTTAGGTTAGGTTAGGTAAGAGTGGCTGCTGGAGAATCCAACCCACTTAGGTTCGTTGGCCCATTGCGAATTCACGTAGATCTGTGTTTCTCTTATTCTGGAAACCATCTTGAGCTTCAGATGAAACGACTACGAGTATATGGTTTAGATCGCTCAAGACATTGTAGAAGAAAGCTTCTTAGTGGAGTTCCCTTTTTTAGGAGAGAGCTGGGCATGCACAGTCCATATAGCTTCCCCAGAAATCATTTGTTAAGATGTCAAACCTTCTTACATGCTTGCCTATAAAACAGTGTCCAGTGATGACACTGTCATATAATAGCACTGATATGTTTCCTATTTTGAAAGACCAAACTCTTAAAGCGATTCAAATTCAGCTTTGACCAGATTTATTTTGTGACTAGACATGTAGGCCCAACATTGGTATATCGATGCTACTCTTTACCGGTAGGATATATAGAGTGGGTCAAATTTTGGCGAGTTAGTAGGCCCTATAATTCTCTCCCAACATAGGTGAAATTTTGACTGTTTTGGAATCTCACTAAGTGATGATCGACAGTCAAAGCTGATAGCGGCCTGACTGCCCAAAAAGATGCGGATATCTCTTGCAAATATCACGATTTCCTTCAGCCAGGACTGAACTTATTTATTCGCCAAAATTTCCGCCTGGAACACACTACAGTCCTTTGGAAGGCGAAAGGAGTTGGTAGATTACATTTATTTAAGAAAAACCCCGCTATCGGTCTTGGATTCATTGGCATAGAAATAGATTGACTTCTCATCCATGAAAGTATGTATTTTTCTTCCAGAAGGATCTAGGGAGGATGCCTATAGGGAGGATGCCTACATTAAAGTCTTTGTCAAACCAATATTCGGACATAGTGCGATCGATGTTCACTAAAAGAATCTGTTCATGTATCTAGAATATTACCGTGGCGAAATAATTTATTTTTTCACTGTGTAGTCGCTTTTAGGTGAATAGCTGCGTCAACAACTAATACGTAAGACTCCACTTATACTGTCCTTTGGACTTTGTAATTTTATGCAGTTGACTGTATTGTCTATGACTGTAAGCCAGACAACCACCTCGTAGGTAATATCGGCCTTATAACTGAGAGGTATAGCCACTGTTTAATGCGAGATTGAAAGACCCAATGGCTTTTTTGCAAGAAAATAGAGCTACTGTAGCTTACTTTATCCTTTCCTGAATATCAGGTTTCCAGTTTAATTTCCTGACAAAAATAAGTCCCATATTTCGCTGTAGGAATTCTTTAATGGTATTAGGATCCTTATATCAGACGGCAGTAGTCACGTTATCCGCATAGGCAATCACTCTACCACCTGATTTCAGGTTCATTGACCACTAAGTTTCAGAGAAGTTGTGAAAGGACAATGCTTTGTGGTGTACCTCCACTGTTACATTTATTAGCAGAAGCCCCATCCAGTTTGAAGTTGATTATCCAGCGGAGTTGATGATGATGGAGTGACTGCGGATGTACTGAAACTGTTAAGGAACGCGACTATATACTCTCTATATTGTAAGGATCATTTGATGTGGCTGTCAGTGAATGTAAAGCCTTCTCCGCCGACTTTAATTTACAGTAGGCATGTTGAGCCGTAGATAAAAGTCATGGATCAATTCAAGATCGTATATAGATATCAATCAGTCATTCTAGAGTTTTCAAAAGGAAATATGATAGACTTATAAGTCTGAGGACCTTTGGGACAACATGAGAACATTTTCCGACTTTGGGAATGAACACTACATTATTTTCTCTCCATGACAAGTGAATGTAGATAATTTCTACGCAGCTTTGGCGATGGCAGGATAATATCTGAGGGCTTTTGTAGTTCGGCAGGTATAATACCGTCCGAAGCAGCAGACTTGTATGGTTTGAAGTTATGCAGCGCCCAGAGCAGCTTGTTTCTTGTAATCAAATCATGAATTTTAGTCGCGGCTACACTAGTACTGCTAAGGTTGTTACTGGCCGTGAATAGGTAGATACCTGGTAGATCTGTCTATTAGCAGATTGAATGATTCATGACTTGAGGTCATCCAAGAGTTAGGCATCGTAGGACTTGTAAAGATGATTTTGCTTAGCCGCGATGTCTCGGAAATTTACATTATTTTGTCAGGGACGATCTTCGTCATTTCTTTTTTATATATTTTGAGGGATTCGTTATATGTGTCCTTTCTTTTGATTTTATTCCTTTTAAAAAAGGAAGGCATATAGAAAAAGAGCAATGCAGCTATTCAGTGTTAGTACAACTTATTTGCAATCCATAATGTTCTAGTGCCTTTATTGATGGTAACCTGCTATCTACAACAAAAAGTAGAGAAGTAGTTCCCGACTCGACAATGTGCTGCCTGCTTCAATAGAAATACCTGCACCATATTGAAAATATACTCACTCGTATATCTTCGTAGGATGGGACATAATATTCACCGATCGGTAGTTGTTGCAATTTCACGTGCTGGTTTTGCCTTTATACAGCGAAACAATAGGGCTTTTTGTCCACTGGATAATCATCTTCATGAAAGATCTCCAAAACTTTTAATTCCGGTTAAATTTCACTCCTCTGGTTCATTCATTGTATTGCTTCAATATGTTCAGCTTCCCCAACATTATCGTTTCTTGTTCGTCCGTCACATTCGAGGAAACGGTAATTCGCGGTACATTTTTCATCTAAAGCCGGTTTCGTTGCTCGCACTTCCGTGGTAGAATCTCCGTTTCGTTGCGCCGCAATCTTAAGAACATTAGCTCGCTAGTAAGTATAAGGGTGTATCTCCACTAATTCCTATTTAAATGCCTGTAGTCCTACCATCTTTTTCCCATCTTTGCAAAGTTCGTAGTATAACTTCAAGCACCACGTTTGTTATTTATGGGTATTTAGAGCTGCCATTTTGATATCCCAGCAAAGTTTGTGCAGTTCGTTTTTATTTTGAAGTTTTTCCACATACCCTGTGTGCTAAGTTATTCTTCTTGGTATTATATTTGGCAATTGAGGAATTTATCGCAAATTTAGCGTCCATAGCTGGACTCCCAAAGGCTCGTCGAAGTCACACAAAAAAAAAAAAACTTTTGATTTTCCGAGCCCTTACTGCTTGGATTATTATTTAATCATTGCCCTTATCCGGTGGTTAATCTTTGATACGCGCTTACAATATTTTCTAAGAGTTTAGCTTGCAAGATGGGTACATTTTGTACATCTTCGTTGCAAGTTTGTTTTCCCCAATTCCATCGCTTAGTTTCTTGAACGTACTGTATATCCTATCGGTTTCTGGTTGTCGTAATACATTTTTTAGTTCGAAACTAAAGACGTTAACTACGACCTACTAACGATTAGTGGTAGGAATTTTGATGCGAGTTTGGTGAAAATTCAAAACTACGTATCTGAGACCGAAAAAGTTTGAAAGCAGTAATTCCGCAGACAGAGACCATCAACTAGTTAGGGGCCCATTAAATACTTGTATTCATAGAAATTGTATTATGCTTAATTTTTTGTATAAATAGCGGTTTTAAGAAAGGAAGTTCCACGTCATTCTATGTATTTATTTATTTTTTGGTTTTGTTGTTGTGTATCGCTCAAAAAATCATTCAAATAAAATTCGTTACAATTCAATTAAAACTGCTGCAATCGTAATAATTCTCATTTCCATCTTTCATTTCCGTCTTCCGCCTGTCATGTTTTATCTCATGTCTGCCCTACGTCCAATACAACAACAAAACAAACAAAATAAATTAAAAAAATATAAAAATAACAAAAACAAACAGGAATAAACTGAAACAGAAAACAGTTTATTCGCACTCATAATTGAATAGGCAATGATGGCACATTAAAAATTTATATCCACACTTGTTACCTGTGGTGGCTGGTAGGCCTGCCTAAGCCTGATCCAAAACGTTAACTGGATCCATTGCCTTCCTAATGATCCCAGATAATGTTAATAGCCAAGAAAAAAAAAAAAACAAAAAACGTAATTTTATCATGACTACATAAATGCATAAGCATAAGCGCTAATGCCAATGAACAAGTACCTTCACGTACACGCATTAGGCATTACAAATGAGGCTCTAGCGTGTTCTAGGACTTTATTACTAACAACGGCTACGGATACGTTCACTGCGGCCGATACTCACTACCTCACCACCTTACCACCTCACTACCTCATCTGAAGTGCGGGGCATAACCTGGAAGGAAAACTTTGAAATATGGCCCGTAAATCAAAAGTCAACTGCCCAGGGGGCTGAGACAAACCCACTACCAGTGTTGTCGTTGTTTTTTTTTTATCATTATTATTATTTGTTTGGGTTGGGTGTGTTAATTTGGCAGCATTGGCTGTAGTTGGAACAGTTCGTCATAAAAGTTTGTGATTTGTTGTCAACCGTAACTGCAGGTGTGTACAAATGAGTAGAATTCTTTTATGACAACCAGATAGTGGGAGCAGTCTACAATTGTCAGTCTGTTCCACCTGCTGATACTAACTACTGGTACTCGGATACTGGTACTAGTAAACTGGGTGATGGTTTTATTGCGAGAAAAAGTGAGCAATTAAAGTGTAACGACTGCTGATCAGACATTGCACTTGCGCCTTTAAGGTTGTAGAAAAAGGTTTGCAAACGTAAATATTTCCTTAGGAGTGCGTGAGATTGTCGGTTTTATTGATAAACGAGTACATATATAATTGCTGTTGTCTGAGATTTATTCGAGTAAATCTATGACGGATTACAAGAGGAATATGATTTAGATTACAAATGAGTAATAAAAACATCTGATATGCAACACATTCTTATAGAAGGTGATTCACGAAAAAGCATCTTAATGATATCATTTGAGAATCATTTGGTATTTTAATAACGGGGGAGGGCCAAAGAACATGATTTGTGTTAGTTAGTCTAGGTCCAAGTGAACCGAAATCATAAAAATGATTAGGAAAGCCCTTTCTGAAATATAAGGATCTGCTTTGAATCAAAGTGGCCAATGAGCCAGATCATTCGGCGAGAGAAAAAAAAAGATTTTAGATACAAGGTTGAAGATAGACGCCCTGACAACTGAGTGAGATAAATCGGCGAATTTGAAATATATAGGGTTTTCCCATAGGGACTTGACAACTTTGAATTTAATTTGTGAACGCACTCTTTTACTAATCATCAAACTGTCCCTGTCAATTTATTCAGTAAACTCAACATTTTTAGTACACTAACGAGCAACGTCTGCACATTATAAAAATTTTAAGAGTCGGCGACTGCAACTTTAAGAGCGGTAACTCCAATTTTTGGTCGTAATTCTCGCCCTAGTAGACAGGCAATAACAAGTTCAGTGCAAAAATTTGAGTCTACAAATTCGTTGTGTTATGTTGCCGTGTTAGTGAGACAACGAGTTGGTCGAAGTGTCGAAAATATCGCTGCCGTTCAGACGTCCGTAGCAAACGATCCAAATCAGTCAATTCCACGGCGTTCTCAAGAATTGGGCATCGCTCAGACCACATTATGGCGTATTTTGCGTAAGAATCTTGGTTAACACCCATACAAGATCAAGGTGACTCAAGAACTGAAACCGATGGACCATTTGAAGCGACGTACGTTCTCCGATTGGGTGAGAAGATGCGCCAAGATGATGAATTTCATCGCAAAATCATCTTCAGTGACGAAGCTCATTTTTGGCTCAATGGGTTCGTCAATAAGCAAAATATGCGTTATTGGTCGGGTGAAAGCCCACATGTGCTTCATGAATCACCACTTCATTCACAAAAAATAACTGTTTGGTGCGGTTTGCATGCATGCATGCTAACGATCGTCACGTTATTGTGAATAGTCACCATTATCGCGCCATGATCACCGATTATTTTTGGCTCGAATTGGAAGATATGGACTTGGATGACATATGGTTTCAACAGAATGGTGCCACAAGCCACACAGCACACGCTACAATCGATTTATTGAAGAGTAAGTATGGTGAGCGTGTTATCTCAAGACATGGGCCAGTCGATTGGCCGCCTCGTTCGTGCGATTTAACGCCGATTGACTATTTTCTGTGGGGCTACATTCATTGGTTTATGCCACCAGCCGACGACGTTGGAAGAGCCCAGAGCCAACATTAAACGCGAAATAGCGGCCGTTCCCGCGGTGGCCATATGAACGAAGTCGAGTTTCATTCATAAATATTTTGATTGTACTTCAAGCCAATAATAAAGTTTTTGAAATATCTCGAACGGTTTGCATTTTATTTAAAAAAAAAAGTTGTCAAGTCGTTATTAGAAAACCCGATACTATCTCCTAGCAATTAAAAATAATATATGGCTCGAGATCCTTAAATGTTTTAACAATTCAGAAACCACCTTACCACACAAAGCACTTAGTAGCTCATTTTTCGACTTACGCCAATTTCTGATTCCGGGTACACAGTTTCCAATTGTGCCAATCAAGCGCTTTAGCGATCCTTAACACATTGACTGCCATGTTGTACGTTTTTTTACGACAATTTATAGTTCTCTAGAAGCCGCATTGCACATTTTCGTGGGACAATTAGTACTTTAGCTCAAACCATGTCGTATGTTTTTGTGCGACGGTATATGGGATTTTATATGAGTTTTGTATTCTGTAGCCTCTGCTAAACATTTTGGTCAAACTGCCGTGGCCGTAGGACAAATTTTAAGGGAAATAAATGAGAGATAAATAAAGAAAATACATTATTTCATTATTACTTATTCTAAAAAAAGAAAAATAATGTTCGACAAAATAGTAGGTGCAGGAATCCAGAAAAATGTAAGCCTTTTGTCTGTAAAGAAACCAGCTTGGCTTTATGAGTTTAAAAAGCAATAAGTTCGAATTACCTTTTGAAATGTAAACATTTAGGAAAGCAAGAAACACATAGTTTGTTGGGACATTCTGGACAGTATGATGTTTTTCTTTTTATGCTATTTCTTGCTATCTTATTGTCAGATGATTTTTTTGATTGTGCATAGCACAAAACGTAGTCTCTCCCCTTAGCATCTTTCCTCTTTTCAATATTGTGCTTCCTGGAAGTAACTGGCTGTCCGAGTAATCCTTCAGCAACCTCCTCTTCGAACTTTCTTATAATCATACCACTTATTGTGGCTTTTCTGAAAACTAGGAACGCGAATACGGTGGATGCGACAGCAATTGAACCCGTAATTCATTGATTTTAGCCGTGGTTGCGATGCTCTTGTGCTCCGGTGCATTGCCTTGCAAAGACAACATTTTTTTTCGCTTCATGTCAGGCCGTTTTGCGCCGATTTCGGCCTTCAATCGCTCCAGTAATGCACAGTAATACTCGCTGTTGATGGTTTTTTCTTTTTCGAGGTAGTCCACGAAGAGTATGCCATAACAATCCCAGAAAACCGACGCCATAACCTTTCCGACCCATCGAGCCTCCCTCGGCCGCATCAGAGCACTCGGCCCGGCTTCAGTCCATTGCCGGGCACTCATTTTATTCCACCCGATTCCGCATCAGCAAGTCCAAACACTCTTTCGATTTGCTCTCGCGTTCGTGTTTTTGGTCCGAAGTGAGTATGCGCGGCACCCAGCGGCAGGATAACAGTAGTGATTTTTGTGGTATCTGCTAGCTCGCGCATCTTCACTTTCCGGTCACCCAACACCATTTCATATATTTTTTTGACATCGTCCTCTGTAACCGCATCGGAGGGCCTGCCGCTGCGAACTTGATCGGTAGTGGAGTTGCGGCCACCACGAAACTCTCGAAACCAATATTTGACGGTGTAATCTGACGGAGCATTAGCCCCATAATATTTATCCAACTTTTCTTTTGTTTCCTTCGCCGTATTGCCTCTCAAAAAATAATGTTTTATGAGAGAACGAAAATCGTTTTTGTCCATACTCAACATGATGCCAAACACGTCCAAAACAATCAGCTGCCAAAACAAAACTAAAGACAGTATCGCACTGAAATTTGGCATGTCTGCCTAAATATGAACGGCAGTAGCAGCGCATTCTGGCGGTCAAGGAGGTTACTTTTCACTCCACCTAGTAAGTTTGGTTTCCATATCGTATCAATTCTGGGTACAAAGATCCCTTTTGCTGGAGCACTATTGTCCATTCCTCCTATATGGCCGAGCCAGTGTAGTCGATGTGTTTTGGCCATCTGAACTACATCCATATTTTGATGTAGCTCCTACAGCTCGCAGTTGTACTTATATCTTTTGCTCTGTTCACGTTTATCGCATACGGGACCAAATATTCTCTCGTCAATGGTCAACGTCTATGGTCAACTGTGACCATAGTTTGTCCATGGACAGATGGTTCCTTGTTTGTTAACAAGTATTGTGCTCAATTAATTTAAGTCCAAGTCTTTTCGCCCGTTCTTCAGTTGTCGTAAATGACTTTATGACAGCACAATGGAAGCGACCAATGATGTGGATGCAGCTTACGTTTCCCAACAGATGGATAGATAGTGCCTTTCATGATAACAACTGCTCTCTCCACTATCTGCTCCAGCACTAGATAAAAAAATCGCAGGACAGTGCATCTTGCTGAGATCGGTACACGTATGGAGGACGTATTGATCAAATTGGACCCGGATCAGTTTTGTCGGGAGACCGAATTAGGCCATAATCTTGAAGAGCTTAAAACCATAAATATTATCTCATGTACCTTCGAAGTGGATGAAGAGATGGTGAGTCTAGTTCTTTCGTTGGCTAAAATCTTTTATGCGACAATATACATTTGATTGATTATTTGGAGCATAAAATCTACGAAAACATCACTTCCATATCTGAACAACTGCGATAGAAGACCAATAAAGTATGGGGAATTCTTATGCTTAAGAGATTTAACCAAAGGCAAATTCGTGGTACACCTTTCTAAGAAAAGTTAATCTTCTATCTCTCTGCTATGTATGCATATATGTAATCCATATCACTATTTTCGCTTTTTCTAAAGTCATAAAAACGAAGATAGTGTTGGCTTAAGAAAAATTTTGAGATACGAAAACATACTTATGATCGACAGCATGATTTTAGCAGTAACGTTTCTAGTAAAAGTTTTGTGTTATGTCTCACTGAGGAATGAACCCAAACCTTAAGTCATTCTTTCGAAAATAGCATTGTCGGAAATGTGTGCACCTGGGCTCTATAATATTTCTTTTTCAATGTATCCGACATTACCCTCTAGAAAGTTTAATTCAAATTTAAATTTAGGGCGGCCTCAAATCTGATGTTAGTTAGTCTGCCACAGGGCTAGGTTCTTTCTCCGACACTCTTCTTAACTTTCATCAACAATCCCTTCCTTGCTATTTCTAATTTATTTTATTTCTATGCTAAGGGCAGTTCTTTCCGCTATTCCTACTTGTTCACGGACTTTTTTTTCTAAATAAATACGACAAGCACTGTTTACTTATTTACTATGTATATTTTCAATACGACCTCAGGTATCTGGCATAATTTGTTTTGTTTTCGTAAGGAAATTTATGTTGTTGTTCCAGTTTTGAGATATTCTTGTGAGCATTTGAAGATCAATCTCACCAATGACGCGCTAAATATTAGCTTCCAAGACTGTACAAATTGTAGCTTACCAGCATATATCAACGAGTATGCATAGCCCCACAAGAAGTACTCGTAATCAAATGGCCAATTAACTGGTCCAATACGAGATATTATGTTGTCGTTGAATCTAATCCTTAGTGATAATTTCATAGACTTATCTGCCGTTTCATTTTCGTTAGCCACAGCCAGGTAAAAATGCTTCAAATTAATTCTTCGTTTAGTAACACACTAAAATACTCGTTCCATCTATTGCAACTTCTATTGGTCTACATAATATGAGCAAGTGTCCTTAATTCTCTTCAATATATTTCGGAAAAACAGTGCATCGACGTTGCTTCATTTACTGCTTTCGCTTCTTAGTTCTAATACGATGGCTCTAGTGCTAATGTTAAAGATCCAGCGACCGTTTTTTTTTTTTTACGATTCCCAGTATATAATCGTATGTGTGGGACCTGCGTGATGATTGATCGAGAGACTGCTGACCGTCCTATAATTTGAAACTGGCCTGCAGTTAAACAGTCAAGTTCGTTGCGAAGTGCCTGCCTTACCTTCTAGTGGTGATCTTAAAGAGGTTTACTCATGCAAGATAAAGTGGCAAGTGCATACTGGCTTACCCCTTCATAGAGATCACAACTCTATACAGATTAAAAAGATGTGACGATCCAACTAATGGCCTCGGTTAAAATCGGGTTCACTGTTGACGACCCTTGCGATCATTTAAAGGAAAACGACCCTCGGGTCTTCACGTTGAACGTTCGGATTCTCAAAAAGCCACGTACAGCCGAGTAATAAGCAGAGACTCTTGACTATTATAACGCGAATATCATCGCCATCCAGGAAATGCTATGAGCGGGGATTGATATAAGGAGGATGAAAGACTGTGATGTATACGTTTGTGATTGATATAGTAAAAAGCAACAACGCTTATTCGGATGCGAATAAACTTCCCACACGTGAGCAAGCGGCTAAATTCACTAGCATATGTTAAGCCCAAAATGCGCTCTACGCATTACCAAAGAATGTTTTTACATATGAGTAATGTCCGAAGTATTACGTAAAAATCGTAATAGGTGTTTTTAATGCCAAAATAGGAAAGGAGGACATCTTTGGCAGCCTACATGACACTATATCTGGCAACAGACGGAATATCCTATAGCAAGCGCATGGTCTCCTCATCTCTAATATCATGAAATTCTAAATTAAATTGATTACATTGCGAACGACGTGAGATATGCCTTCAGCATCTTGGACGTCTTAGCCTTCCGGGCAGCCAACATTAACTCCGATCACCACCTTGTTGGAGCCAAGGTGCGAATGCGGATTTCCCAACCATCACAACAAAGACAAATAAATGTAAAAAGATATAACGTAGAAAATCTGCAATCGCAAGAAACCGCCAGAATGTTCGCCGAATGCGTATCCCAAAATTTTTCAACAACTCCTATGCCGCCTGCACTGATTGTATTACTGCGAAGAAACCGATCATGCCGCCGTCAGGAAGAATAGACCATTCAACTTAGACGATGACAGCCGTCCATCTGACCAAAACGAAGTAACGATAGCAACATCTAAGCTAAAATCCAACAAAGCAGCTGGACAACTTATTGTGTGAACGGCTGAAACTCTTCGTCATATTATTTCAACAAATACCAACCAAGTTCCAAGCCGTGTTGATCAAGCACATAACCTCACCTCTTGGATAGACTTAGTAATAAAGGCAAAAAACCCTTGAAGAAAATCCAGCATGTGCTGCACTAGATTAGTTAATGAAAAAGAATGTGAAGCAACCCGAAAAAAGTTAAGCAATTTTGACTTTTAAGCAGTTTTTGTCTAACCCATAAATGTGCTTACAAAGCCTTAATTTTCAGGAATTTTCCCAAACCAAACACATCTTCCTTAACGTCGAGTGCCAAGCATTTTGTTTATTTAACAACCATGGCACCCAAGAAAACATCGATATGTATCATATTTGAGAGCCATGGTAGCCTCAATTGCAATTTTTGCAATAATTTTGGACATTTCTAGTTTGTGGTGTTCATAGATTTTTTTATTTTTTATTTTACCCTCTGCCATGCAACTTGTAGCTATTTGTAAGCGATAGTCACTCAAAACTTTTCTTGTTATTTTCATCGTGCAGTGGTTTCCTCAGACGGTTATAGAGCGACTTTTTTATTGGATAGGTATGTCCCGTTTTTCCAATAGGTTCTAAATTTACGCATATTTTTTGATAGATGTCATGATTGTGTTCTAGATTGTCGGCTATTTAATCATGCTAAGGTATACGCTTTAAAAGCGTTTACACTCAATTACATAAGACAAGAGCTACCTATCTCTCGATCGCCCCTATAGCATGTATTTTGCGAGAAGACTTAACTCGTACTGACCCAAACTATTAAAGATGTATGATCCGGACTTTCAGCGAAAAATCACTACCCAAACACAGCGCGTACCACTATGGACTTATTGAAGACGAAGTTCGGTAATCGTCTTATCGCCAGAAATGGCATCAAAATCGCTTTTGCTGCGACTCATCAAACATATTGCAGGCTGCTTAGCTTCATTTGTGTAAATCTGATTCCAAATTAATCATCTAAAATGCTTTAGCAGAGTTTTACTTCTGGCAATAGCTAACAAATTCGTATTTTGGATGTGAGGTATTGAGACAACGGACGTGGATACAGCATATTGAAGACTCTTTTATTATGCTTCTTCGGTACATAATTACCGCGGGGCTAAAGAAACTTCACAGTTGTCTTCCATTTAAGTTTCCTGCATAATTGCTCATTTTGAAGCATGATTGTAAGGTTTTTTTTTTTTTTTTTTTAAGAAAAGAGTATGTTACATATTGGCTAACCACAACGAATTCCTATTCACACCTATCAGTTCGACAAAAAAGAAAAAAAAAAGGAAATTCTTCTCTTTGGAGATTGAATTTTTGTCCCATGTCCTTTACAAATGAATGCATGGATTGCCTATAGCATTTCCCAGTTGGAATTAATCCCAAAGAAATAACAACACGCAAGAAACTACTACAAAATCTCGGCAAAGTGAATTGAAAATGGTATAACCAATTACTCGCCATCAAATGAAAATCAGCTAATCGTGGAAAATTGTAGATTATCCAGTGCTAGACTTTCCAAGATTTCACTGGCAACTATCAACCGGTGACCATTCTTTGGTTTCTTTAAGCTTGCTCAGCTTAAGCATTTCCAGCCAGCCAGTGCATTGCATTTGTCGAGATTCTTTGTGATTATTTTTATTATAATTGTACGATTATTGTCGTGATGCAATTCTGGGCCAGTTGCAACAACAATGAAAGCAACAACAATAATAAAATAAACCAGTTGATCCACTACCAACGAAAGGTATGGAGCATCGGGTGATCGGGCCGATTGGTAATGAGAGAGGAGTACTCGTATATACGAACGTTAAAGAAACTCCGATTCTGGGCATGGACCCAGATCATAGAGCATCGCTTTGAAGATCGCTTTTGTTGTCAACTAAACGCCGAACACCATGCATGTACTCGTAGTCGTAGTTTGTACTCGTATTCGTATGTGAGGTGACCGTTCACATGATGACAATCATGCCTTCATCATCCTTTTTGTACCGCCTTACTACTACCCACCGTCTGAACCCTGGCGTACGCTTGGCGTATGCTGTCCGTCTGTCCTGTAGCCATAAAATATTCAAGCAATTCCTTATTTGCTAAGGCATCAGGAATAACGATGTCACTTTGATATCGGCGTTTCCTTTGCTTATGGTGTTTTGCAATTGGATTGGACTTTTGATCAATGCCGACAATTGAAATGAATAATTTTACAATGTTCGGCTGCCATCTTTGAGGGAAGTACATACGAACAAGATCGAGATACATTGAACAATGTCATCCTTTGGACGATGATGGATTTTTCCACGTTGTTTTGATTTTCGATTTTTTTTTTTTTTTTTTTTTTCACTATGAGCAAATGAAGTGGGTGTGGCATGTTCCAAGGTGCTAAAAATGTTGTAAGACTTAGATTGGCTTTGTAGTTTTTTTTTTTTATTATTTAGTCAAAAAGCTCCTCCTTGATGGGAACAGGCCTCGGATTTACGTATATGGTATTTTGAAAATGCGACCAACGTGTTTACATGAATAGATTGTTTTGGGGGCCTTAAAAAATCTTGTACTCTAATTGTGCGCTCAGTCAGTTTATGTTTAATATAATCTTTCGCAACTGCAACTGAACTAATCGAATCGAAAATGCAGTGACCTCTTCGAAAATGGTGGGGTCACGATATCTGGGAAGCGAATTACCATCAGACATCAGACAATAGTGTAGTTGAATCAGTTTCCCAACAATAGAAATTCTCAGTAAGACACAGCTGAGCTGTAAGGGATAACCATTCGTATGTCGCAATCTTACTTAGCTGCACAGGATTAGGACCGTATGCAATAAGTATTCTTACGAACCAGTAAGTAGAGAGAAGGAATTACCTTTGTTTGAGGTGACAGTTAAGTAGTAGTTAAGTAGTGTCTCCATAAAAGCTTCCAATTCGATTGGAGAATATCATTCTGGATCACCATGGGATAACAGAAAATGAAATCCCCGATAAACATGCTCGACAAAGCTCATAGAATATTTTTCCGAATCTGAATCTGTATTGGGATTGCTTTTGTCCTCGTTCAGGGGTTATATTAGTTTTTACAAAAATCGTGGTAATTATTATGCTTAACCCTCCTGTACTCTGGCCCGAAGGAAAAGTTCGCAGCTTTCTTGTTGTCTCTCAACAATAATGGATTGGAGACTGCTAACTGGCATCTAGCCAGGAGACTACGTATATGCTAAAGTGATATTATCGACTTCGTTTCTTGTTGTTAGACTGAGCCTCGCTTTCAACATTATAAAGTTACTATGCGCTGCTGTCGAGGCCTTTTTAAAGCAGTAGTTATTCAACATTCTACGAAAGAAGGTTAATAAAAAACAAATCAGCCGTCAATCAGCCAACAAATTGCCTTAATTCTCATTCCAAACAGAAAAAAAAAATATAACCGAACAGGTACGAAAAGAGATGACTGGCTAAAAAATCTCCTCAGAAATCTGGCAAGAGTCTTTCCGTAAAAGAATATTTTGAAGAGTTTTTCTCAAAAAGCAGACTGTGGGGTCTTTACTCACGACCCTCAGGTCCAGTAGCACAAACGAAAGCGATCTTTCAAATTGAAAATCGTGCGTCAGATAAGTCATTCTACTATTTATTATGGAAGGGTTGCAAGTCTCGAGCAAAAGACCGCCTATTTTAACATCACGACCCAGGAAGAAATGGACTTCGATCTTACAGTATGCTCAAAAAATTCTATGCATTGCAAGTGGTCTAGGTCGCCAGGTGTTCGCATGAAAGATTAAACTTAATCGCAAAGTAACACCAAAAAAGACAACGCAATTTTCTGACATCACATCATCACGGCAGGAATCGCAACCTCCTCACATTGTCAAGGATTTTGGAGTTTTCCCCTGTACACAAAATGACAGCATCATGGGTTGAGAGACAAGTTCAACACCGGATCGCTTCAGTTATTGAAACAAGCAAAATCATAGTAATAATACTATCTTACACTAATTGATATAATAAAGCTGAAGACTTTATAAATATTGAATTTTACGTTCTCTTAAAACGATTCTACATAGCTAATGTGGACATCTACATTACAATTGCACTTGCGGGGCTTAATCTTAAAATCGGTAAGAAGAAATCCTTGGCAAAATAGTTGGAATTTACAATCCTCCACTTGAGCATCGAACTTATCGATTCGTAGAGGCTGTCGAAAAGATCTCCAGAGGAGTCAAAACTAAAGGATGCTCCCCGCCCATTTTTCTCCCTTCTTAGCTTTCCATCTTCCTTCCTACATCAAGATGTTATATTAAAATTAGCTCAGTCGTAAACAGATACCTTGCAATCTCCGGATTAGCTAGTCTTATCTGTATACAGATTAACCTCCCTTTTCCGTGGGATCCCTTATTGAATCAACCTTAAAAACATAATTCGAGACCGGTTCTCTATTACGAACAGAAGGTAATACGGTGACAACACCGACTAGCAAAAGCTAGTTCTAAATCCAAACGTAGTGAGCCAAGCCCTTAGCTCTTAAAAAGTGCCAGAATTATTGCAAGTCATGGTCCTACCACTTTCTCCACCCCAAACAGCAGCAAAACTGTGACTGACCAGCGTCTAACTGCTATTCATAAAATTCCTCCCTCAAAAAAGGAGTCAGTGGATCAGTCGCGTCGGCAATCCCTATCCAAGGTGTTCTATTTCATGCATTACCAAAACTCTCGGATCTGTTCCGGAGGTCGAAAAAACTGCGGACATGAAGAAGAAGATAAATTGGGCTTACAATACCTGAACTTCTCCAAGCGCCAGAGATCGTTAGAGGAAATCATGACGGTTCCCAAAAGACCCAAAATTAAAAGCACTAAAACCCTGCCAGGGGGTTCTAACGTCACATGTCTGAAATCTTTTAGCGAAGTCCTAAATAACGAATACTCGTATGTGGCAGTTGGTCAAGTGAAAGCTTTAACTTTAGCTTCTTCGCCATCATGCGAGAAAACCACGGACGACCTCCCATCACAAGTGATGCTCGTTGGTAGCAAAGCCACGTTACGTTCTTCCGATCAAAGTTCTCTCTCCTTTTTTATACAAAAGCCGTAGGTGGATTAGGAAAGGCTTAGCTCGAAATTTTGGCTTGAGCCCGCACCTGGACTCCAGCTGAATTCTCTTTCTCAGAAAATATTCTGGAGATCATTAATCTCAGTAATCCGATTCTCCCGACTTATGATTGGAAAATAGCGTAACTGGAGGAACTAAATATCGGCTACACAGTAGACAAATAAATTATTTGACCACACTAATATTCTTAACACACAAGGAACCCTTCCAGATAACATCGATCACACTGTCGATGACAAGTCAATCCATTTCTGTACGAATGGATCCAAGAAAGGTAGTGGGGTTGGTTGCGATGTTTTCCCAGATAAGCTTAATCCAAGACTCTCCTTTCACCTTCCAAATCAAAGTGAAGAAATCCTGTCCTGGCTGAAGAAAACCGTGATTCCGATCAGTCAGACCACTATAAAATCCTTGGAATCAGTCGTATAAAATTCTGAAACCGCACTTGACTACAGACCATCTCTAAGAGAAATGGCAGAGCAGCTCGACTTTCACCTACATTGGGTGCCCGGGCACAAAAACATTTCAGGTAATTGTAAGGCCGAGGAATTCACCCAAAAATTGGAACCTCTCTACCTATCCTACCGGAAAAAGGTAGCGTTTCTATATCAATCACTACCCTACTAAAGCTACATGTTTATAGAAGAACAAACCTTAGGTGGTCTGTTGTATCAACATGTTCAGCGAAAAAACAAATATGTCCATCAAGAAGAAATGATCGGCCCCTCTATGCGCTGATCTAGATCCAGATATCCATGTCCAAAGCACTTCAATACAACCCGTGACTAAAAATAACTGAGGTCGCATGTACAATAGCACCGATAGTATACTATCCAACTTGGATAGTATGATATGGTAGTTTCATGTCTGCAAAATTTGCAGAATACTGAAGTACATCAACGATTTAACGTCTCGGGGATCCAGTAATCTCAACAGAGACGATGCTGTAAGCGATTTTAATGAAACTGTGCACTCCGCTCTGCATGTTGAACACTAAGATGATGCTAACCTTTTCTGGTGAAGCCCAGGAGCCCATTGAAAAAAGAAAAACAGAAAAGGTAACTTTAAACTCATGTAAAGAAAATGAACGGCTCGTAAGAATGTATCTACAATAATTGGATAGAGTAAACGAGGACGCCGAAAAAAAAAATCGCTAAAACAATTTCAATAGGTTTTGTAAGCTCCTAGAAAAATAAGCTCGTGACCTTAGCTTCATCAAGAAAAGCTACGAAACCTGAAGTGCAAACAGTATGGAGTTTCTAGAAAATCAGGAGGACATCCACTTTCCAGGTAGCAGCCTTCAAGTCTCCTGGCGTAAAGTATCGATTCCGCAATGGAGATATATCGTACAAGCTAAGAGTATGTCGTAAAGCTAGCTAATATGTACGAGGTATGCACAACGGTTAAGAATTCAAGCATACTAGTCACTTCTCATTGGTGCTTAAGACTCTTGAGCAACTTCCGGATTTCTACATTAGAAGCAGGTGTAGTCACTCAGCGACTCATTACACGTCTATGCGACATAATTCAGCTGCTACATCAGCGAATGCTAATTTCTGCAGAAAAAAGGCTGTCTTCGGTGTCAGTGGGTCCAGATAGTGCCTAGTGTCAAGTGACAGTGGCAATACTTCATAGAAAATGTGACAAAACATCTTCCGTGAGAGTCGTAAAGCTAAAAAAGGAATAAAATCTGGACCTCAGTCCGAGTATACGGTTTAAATGAACACCCCTCAATACTATTCATCAGAAAAGATAAATGACTTTGTTAGATAGAACCATGTTATACCATGTTAATATTGAGGTAACCATAGCAGGTACTTAGACCTCTTAGCAGAGCTTTACGCACTAGGTGGTCAGCTTTACCAAACCTAGTCATTACTTTAAAAGAAAAAGTTGAAGCAAATAAATGCACATGCTTAGAATATCTCGCAAGACTCCAACCTTAAACTTATGGAAATTGTTTGTAAAAAACTAAGGCAATTCTTAATTGTTATTGGGAACACAAGTAGCTCATTACAAAAATAAAATCACTATCAGTCCTGTGTTTCTCTAAATTGAAGAAATCATCTCGAAAACAATTATCTGCCACTCTTAGATACAATCTTTAGAAAAATTTCCCACGATTTGTCACTGGCATGTTGCAAACATGTAAATTCTAAATAAGGTGTTTAACAATTGCAGATACATTCAAGCCTAAGCACTACACCTAAGCACCGAATGATCAATATGTGTCCATACAGGTGTCTACATGTATCTGTGCACAGATTTACTACATTTATACATACCATACTCGTACGAGTATCTCCTTCTTTCCAATTGAATTCCTTGTGACTTGGCGTTCACAATCAATTGACAAGTGTAGTCATGTTGTACATGAAATTTCGTTACACCAAAGCAAATTTCTCATGACTCCAACTAACAAACAAACTAAAATCCTAGATTTCAATTGTCAATCTTATGGATTTCATTTCTACTCGTACGTAGCTTCGCTGGGTTTGATTTCGAGTATAATTAAACGCAGCCTCAACTGCAAGTAATGGGGTCGATATCGCCTATCGCTATCTCCACTCTGCGTTATTTTCAGAATAAAATGTCGCAATTAGCATAAATGAATCCAAATTACCAGCTGAAACTGTTAGTATCTGGATGTGTTAGCCTGTATGCGTGTATCTTTAGAGCCCAACTGTCAATACAAACCACTCAAGTTAAGTGCCAAAAACGGGGACAAC
This sequence comes from Volucella inanis, assembly GCA_907269105.1. Taxonomy (NCBI): domain Eukaryota; kingdom Metazoa; phylum Arthropoda; class Insecta; order Diptera; family Syrphidae; genus Volucella; species Volucella inanis. The sequence goes on along the minus strand of OU026157.1, from coordinate 47,510,382 downwards.
TGCAACCTGTAGTTACGAGATACGACCAACGTACGGATACGAACACGAGTACATACCTGTAACTGACGTATTGTCATTCCGGTATGTTGGCAGCCCTACAAATGGCCAGACCGCGCAGCTTAATGACGTGTAAACAACACTTGAGATGGCCAAATTTGGATGGTTTCACAGTTTAATCCCCAGTTCGATGGTAATTATTGAGCGGGAACGCTCAACTGTGTGTTTGCTCGCTTGGCTGTCCTGACGGCCAGTTGGCCCGTGTTCCCGTAATGAAAAGGTGACAACGTTTCAATTCCATGAATCATTTTTTTTTTTTTTTTTTTTTTTTTTTTGACAAGCAGAAGGGGTTTTCAGTTACTGAGATATAGAGACACAGTCTGAGATACGGAAATCTATTGAATTTCGACCATTTTTCAGGTCAGTTTCGGGTGAGTTATGATCGCACATTGTTGTTCTTTTGACATGCGCATAATCCGTGTTTATGAATGCGGTCGAAGCCTTACAATGACTTGTGGAAGCTATTCAAATTGTTGTTTAGATAGATTACATGGCCGATGAATATTCTAATTAGCGGTGTTTTGTTGTTCTCACGGATTTTGTTAAGCTATTTGTCGTCATTTCGTTGCTTCTGGTGTTAGGTATTTAAAAGTTGATTGCTAAGAAGTTGAGGTTCCTTTACGTCCGATTGGAGTGCTTAGACAGATGACTACGGCTTGTGTCGTAAGAAGATTAAGACCTGGAAAAAGAGGGAATGTCATTAGGAATTTTGAATGATACGCAATCAATGACTTAGTGCATCGACGAGTATGTTATACTTCTCTGTTGTGATGATAGTTTTCCGACAAATCGAAAAGCCATGCAGATGAAAAATAGTGAAACCTATGTTGAATAATCTATCGATTCAATTTCCTGAAAAAAGAAAAACTTAAAGATGAAATAAGCAATAAGAAAAGTGTTCGAGTAAGGCGTGTTGTAAATTTTCTGCTTATTCAGAACAAGTCATTTGGTGGAACAAAATTAACTGCGTAGTGAAAGCAAAGGTTATAAAATATAGTCTTGCTATTGCAATCTTTTGTGCAAATATAAAAGGTCCGAAAAGTTTGCATATTATTCATTAGAACTACAATACGTAACATTGGGATTACTGAATGTGATAAATCTTAAATGAAGTTGCTATTTTCATCTTATAAATTAAAAATAATTAGGATTGCAGACGTACTGGACGTAGATTTTTATTGCAAGTACACATATTCTTGTAACACCAAAGTGTTTGACCTTGAGGAACTCTAAGCAGGTCACTAAGGACTAATTTGCTTTTCAGACTCAAGCAAACAGAATATAAGAAGTTAGTTTTGATTTCGAAGAGTCCTCATATTTGAATTTCTTGCGAAAAGATCGAGACACTCGGTCACACCAGTAGACTGCTCAATGTCTTCAAGTGCTGCAAATCATCCAGACTGGAAATGCTCAGATAATCCGACTTATACCAAAAAAAACTCTGTTTTATGGTTGCGACTAACTTCCTAGGTAAACTGATCAGAAGAGCTCACAACCAGCTCCTATTACTGAAACTGGTATCTGTTACCTGGCACTGATATACGAATATATACCGAACCCGAATAGTCAGAGTAGCATGGCTACATGCTCGCCATTTCGGTGAGAAAAATTAAAGGCCCACTCGGACTACACGCTATGCATCTTCATCGACATTGAAAGTGATTTCGACATAGCAACTTTAAGGCGCTGTCGGCTTTCTGACAGTGAAAAAGAGCTTTCGGCAAGATATGCGCCTGGTTAATTAGGAACATCATCTGAATCTACATGGCCGTGATTAGATCAATTTTATTCGATTGTGTGGTGCTTCCATAAAATAACGTCATTACTGCTTTTACCAGCCCTAAAAGAATGGTCTGTTTTAGATGCATGGAACTTTACTCATTTTACTCACCTTAACATCAGACATGCCGTCTGATGTCATGTCACTAGAACTTTTGTTGTCAGTTCACGAGAACAAATCCCAGTTTCCAGGAATGGTCTCGGTCAGAATCTGGGCGAGAAAAGGAATGTGGTCAAGTCTTCACGGATGGCTTGAAAACCAATATGGGATGCGGGGCTACTCGTACATACATCAATGGTCCCTCCTGAAGAGTCTTCGATTCGTACCCAGAGACACAGTGTAGAGGAAAACCTTGCCTTAGTTGTCACATAAAAGTGGAGGGCAATTTCAGCACTGTTATACTAAATAAGTATGTAAGGTCACCTCTATAGTTAATGTATAATGCACGCTCGCATTACATAATAGGATGAGCTGAACTTGATTGACTCCTGATCGCCGATGCCCCTTCATTTCTACTATAAATGTTTAAACTCCAATAACTGTGGACACTCTTAATGAACTAGAAACTCTGCCGAGAACCCCATCCCTTGGATTGCTGATCGATTGCGTATGCTGTTGCTCCAGACGGCTTAAGTCTGGTAGTATTTGGTTTTTTGGAGAACGAAAATTTTAAATTTAAATTTTCAGACTAATGATTATCTAGTAACAAACCAAATTGAATTTAGAAAGGACGCATCAAACACGACAATTTTTGTTTTGAAGTTCATGACGGCATTTCTTGTCGTCTTTTGATAACACACATCACGACCCCCCCCCCCCCCCCCCCAGCGGGTAACTGTTCTTTGTTTGCAGTTTCAGACTTTTCAATAAAGAGTAGATTTCAGATCAGCTGTTGTAATAAGCTGCCAAGCTTCATTTATTTTGGCTACAGTTTACCATTTTACCATGGAAAGAGTTGCACCACAACAACAATTTCAAATCGTTGAAATTTATTTCCAAAATCGAAGCTCTGTTTGCTAGATAGCATCGGCAATCTGAACGTGGTATTTTCCGAATTCTTAAAAAACTTCGCACCCAATTCAACCGATCGGATACTCAAAACAACAAGCGAGAGGCTCACCAGCTTTCGGCTGTGAAAATATCACGTCTGTGTGGAACTTGTGCTGAATATGACTTGACTTGATTTCTCTCCATCCACTATTTCGAAAATTCTTCGTAAATATCTTGGTCTCTAAGCTTACAAATCCAACTTGTGCAAGTGCTAACGCCATGTGACCATTTATTACGTCGAAGTTTAATTTTTTTTCAGTACTGAAGCTACGTAAACAAGCAGAATAATCATATTTTGAGCAAGGATAATGCTTAAAAAGTTCACTAGATACCATTGCATCCAGAAAAATGTAGCGTACGTTGTGCATTGTACGCCGGTGGCATCATCAATCCTTATTTCTTCAAAAATGAGTTATCAAATTACTGTCAATAGACACCGGTGCAATGCGATAATTAACAATTATTTGTTCCATCATGTGGAAGAAGTGTAATCCCAACACGATGGGGTTCCACCTCATACTACCAACGAAAAATCACGATTTGGCAATAAAGTCATTTTTAGAAATGAACCATTCAATTTGCGACAAAGATCGTGTTGATTTGACGCAATTGGATTATTTCTGATGTTTTATGCCGATAAACTAGCAATGATTGACGCTTTACTAGGTGGAGTGAAAAGTAACCTCCTTGACCTCCAGAATGCGCTGCTACTACAAAAATGTTATGGTGGTTATGGTGCCTTGAAGTCCGTTCGTATTTAGGCAGACATGTCAAATTTCAGTACGATACTGTCTTTAGTTTTGTTTTGACAGCTGATTGTTGCTGACGTGCTTGGCATCATGTTGAGTATGGACAAAAACGATTTTCGTTCTCTCATAAAACATTATTTTTTGAGAGGCAATACGGCGAAGGAAGCAAAAGAAAAGTTGGGTAAATATTATGGGGCTAATGCTCCGTCAGATTACACCGTCAAATATTGGTTCCGAGAGTTTCGTGGCGGCCGCAACTCCACTACCGATCAAGTTCGCAGCGGCAGGCCCTCCGATGCGGTTACAGAGGACAATGTCAAAAAAATATATGAAATGGTGTTGGGTGACCGGAAAGTGAAGATGCGCGAGCTAGCAGATACCACAAAGATCAGTACTGTTATCCTGCCGCTGGGTGCCGCGCATACCCACTCCGGACCAAAAACACGAACGCGTGAGCACTTCGAAAGAGTGTTTGGACTTGCTGATGTGGAATCGGGCGGACTTTTGGCGTCGATTGGTAACTGTTGAACAACAGAAAACAGAATGAGTGCCCGGCAATGGACTGAAGCCAGCACGAGTGCTACGAAGTGGCCGAGGGAGGCTCGATGGGTCGGAAAGGTTATGGCGTCGGTTTTCTAAAGTTGTCATGGCATACTCTTCGTGGATTACCTCGATAAAGGAAAAACCAGCGAGTATTACAGTGAATTATTGGAGCGATTGAAGGTCGAAATCGATGCAAAACGGCCTCACATGAAGCGAAAAAAAATGTTGTCTTTGCAAGGCAATGCACCGGCGCACAGGAGCATCGCAACCATGGCTAAAATCAATGAATTACGGCTCCAATTGCTGTCGCATCCATTGTATTCGCCCGATTTGGCTCCCTCGGACTATTATCTCTTCCCAAACCTCATAAGATGGCTCATCAATAAAAAATTCAGCTCACGCGAGAAAATCATTGACGCCACGAAGGAGTATTTTGCAGACCTTCCGGAAAATTACTTTTCGGACGGCATCAAGAAGTTGGAAAATCGCTAGAATAGGTTTTGATACTCGTACGCCCCCTGTTGATCGGAGAGCTGGTCAAAATTGGACATCTAGAATACGCTTTGTACGATGCAGCCGTCGTGGGCATATTCTGGAAATGGTTTTTATATATGAAACGACATCAAGTAGTCTTTCGGATGAATTTACTAAATCGTCTTTAAGTTAATTTGTGCCTTGTTTAAACAAATAACTCGAAATCTCTGAAAAAACGCCCTTTGTACGAGTATTTTCCTGTGACAAATTACCAAGTGGACTAGGTTTAGCGCGATGCAGTTCTTAGATTTATAACATTTTCTGCCTCTGCGATGTTAATAAAACACCGTTGTGGCTTAGTGAGAAAGGAAGTTTTTACATTTGTACTTGTCACAAGTTCTTGTAAGATAAACGTCGTACTCACCTTTTCCAAAATGATGCGCTGTAAGCAGTATTCCATAAAAAAAATCCGGTATCCAAACTGTAGTAATAATTCGCTTTGCATCATTAAAATGTGGCTTAAGAAGCACGGTAAGTGTGGTAATTTATTAAATTTAAGATAGTTACACGGATCAGATTATTACGAAATTGTTTATAGCCAGATCGTCTAATACTAAGAAACTAAAACACTTTTCTATAAGAGCGGTTTTGGTAAGAATTAGATTACAAGCAATAGTAGAGAAAATTGAACAAATTCTTTTTAGAAATTCAATGAATATCTGTTGCCAGTTCTATTTAAATTGGTATTTTGGTATTTTGTGGTATTTTGTGTATGTGTATAAAAAATTAAAAAGTTCAGTTTTCACAGTTCCGATTTCACAGTTTCAAGATTTGTAAATGAAAATAATTTTATGTTGCACCTTTCTAGAAGCTGACTGGAATAGAAATGATTCCATTTTTTTTTGTTTTTTTCAGTTCGAGTTTGCACCCCTTTATGTTGAAAGTATTTTCTCTTTATCCAGTTTCGTTAAAAAACCTACCCCTTCTAGAGAACAACCCTTTCCAACCCCTTAATACTTATTTGCATATTATTGGGAGAAACACTTCGGAAAGGGTGATAGGAGTGGTTTTTTAGCTAACTAAAGGGTTGAAGCAAGACTTGGAGAAATTGGTTGAAATCAACGAAAATAAATGTATATAGCATAATATCTGGACTTTACAAATTTTTTATATTCTTTTCGAAATGTACTAAATTTATCTGAAAGTTCGTAGAGTTGACGTATAGATGGCTATTTTTTTTACAATCTCAAAAGCACTTTACAGTCTCTATTAAGAGAAATTTGTGAAAAGGAAGAATATAAAAAAAATATTTAAGAAATCAAGTAAATAATTTGTTGTTCAAATAACGTACGTATATCCGCTTTTAAAAAATTAGATAGATTTTATAAAAGAAGTACAAGCACAAGGGCTATTTTGGTTCATGTATCGTATATTTTATATCAATATCAATAAATATTTTTTTTTTAAAAAATAGGAATGTATCAACAATTTTTTTTCACGATTAACATATCATTTCGTACGAGTTTGATAAGATACAAAAAGCACCTCTTTAGCAGGGAGATATTAATCATCAACAGAATCTACCTAGTCAGCGAATCCACTGAATATTTTTACTATCTCAGTTCATAAATCTTCATATGCTAAATAAAAAATTGCTCAAAAATCATCTTGAATAACTTAGACTATCTTACTTAAACTCATTGGTAGCTCGGGAATACGCTAAGTTAAACACTACCATGTATTTCGACAATATGATTCCAATTTCAACTTTTTGTTCAGAGCATTAATGAAATCCGTTTCCTTATATTCTGTGATACGATAGCCAAAGAAAATGATATCACGGCTAAATTAAAAAAATAAGATTTAAACTAAGAAAATACTGTGGTTGTTCAAAAAAATAAAAACTGCAACAAAAATATGTTTCCAGCAATTGTAGTAGTCGCAATCAACGCCATTGTTCATTGCCATATACACTAATGTATCTGGCATTTTGCATTCATCATTACTGAATTCAAGTTAAAGTTATCTAATGCACCTCATGAGCTCATCAATGTTTTTTTTTTTGGTTCTGTTCCCAAAATCTATATTGTGAGTAAAGCCCATAAAATTAGTAAGTTAGTTTCGAACATGGCACGGTGCTAGCGGATGAAGTTCCTGCCTTGGTTGACTTCGAAATCTTGTAGATGTAATATATCCAGAGAGGGAAGACTGCGCAAAAAATGCAATAATCAGGAGGATAGCACAGGTTCTAGTATCTTTTCAGAAGATCCAGTACTAAGATCTATAAAACTACCAGACGCAAGCAGTGTCTTCCAATTAGAGATTCTGACTGTCCTCAGGGCGGCTGATCTAGTGCAGATGAGATCAGTATCTGAAACAGATATCGCTATCTATATACAGCACTCAAGGCAATGGAATCAACCAACATCAACTCTGATACAGTCAGGAGCTGTCGCACAGTGTTCAAGGCTTTATACAGTCAAAACCGGGTAAGACTGTGCTGGGTGCCAGGACACTGCGATATAAAAGGAAATAAACAATCAGATGAGCTTAAAAGAAAAGATAGTTACTTGAAAATAGTGTGTTGTCAACATGAAATCACCCTTCTGAATAGTAAGGGTCACTATCAAGGAAAAAATTACAAAAACTGCCAACCTAAGATGGTAAACTCTAAAAGAACACACGGTATCCAAGGCCCTCTGGCTGCTTTTTGACGTCAATCAAATTAAAATAGGAAACCTGACAGGATACTATATCCTACGGAAACACGCAACGGGACCCAAATTGTTGTGTCGAGCAGTCGAGAACATAACACACGTATTTTGAGAATGCGAGGCAATATCGCGTAGTCGACGGAAATTTTTAGGGAAATACTTTTTCGAAAACCTGGAGGAAATAGACAGCTCGGACACCAAAGGCCTTCTTGAATTTTGCAAAAAATTTGCGTGTTTCACTAGGGAGATTGTTTAGCGTTTTGCCATTTGAAGACGAATTCAACTGGTTTAACCGAATTTAGTTACTTAGTCAATGTATTGACTGCATGTGTTTTAGTTTTGAAACAAAAATCTGCAGCAACAAGACGCATACTCTACCTAGATTTTACCCAACTCGAATTACTAATTTGACCATTCCAAATTAGAAAATATATTCTCATATTGTTTTACCATTCATATCACATAATTGCAACAAGTTATCCCTCTCAAAATAAAGGCTCTTGGCTTTTTATATGATTTTATGTTATTATATCGATTATTTCCTACTTAAAAGAAATATACTAAATTCTTTAAATGTGCACAGTATCTAAAGACATAAAAGCTTCTTCCCATTGGATTGTATAGTAAGAGCCAGTTTGTACCCAAATATACAAACCCGTTCAATGGATGTTCAATTTATAAATCCTTCAGTTTATTAAAAATATATTAAACATCGCCACCTGATGTTGGTTCCGACTGCGATTTTATGTATTTTGGATGCCGATGCTTGAGATTATGAAATGGGAGCAGTACTGTCGCAGGTTCAACACGGACCTAAACGGGTCATTGCTTACTCCGAAAAGCTTTAAGTGAATCTGAGCAAAATTATTGTATCACAGGTAAAGAGTAACATGCAATGATGTAGTCTGTCGAACATATCCACGTTTATGATATTTGACAGGAAATTCTTAGTTCGCTCCTAACTGACTATAAAAATATAAAATAGAACACAGTTGTAGCAAAGCTCAACTGAATGCTAATATACTTTCGCGACACACGTTCATTGGTACAATGTGTAGCTATTGGAGATCCAAAGAGAAAATCTTTGATGTCGATGTTGTTCACCCCGTCAACGTGGCCATTTAAATTGATGGTAAGTTCAATCCAAAGAGGATACAAAGGGCCAGAGTAAGGAATACTTTTTAACTGCTGTGGTCCAATGGATAAAAAAAGGTGTGTATCCTGATTGGAATACCTACGGTATCTGGAAAGTGTAATCTTCTGAAATCATATTTGGCTTGGTTTCCAGATTTCCAGAGGAGTGTTCACTTCATATAAATAGCTTTGAACGCATGCTGTCAAGTGTTTTAAAGTCATTAACCTGCGAAATGATTAAGGTGTTTTACGCTACTCTGTTTGGTGAGCATTTAAGTTCTAACAAAATTTAATTCGTCCTGGTCAGGTGGATGGAAATTTTGACTATTTCGTCTAAGTTTAATGGTCTATTCTGCAGAAAAAGTTTTTCCATATTCTCAGCACCGATTGTGACTCTACTATAAGGTCTCCTTCTTCGTATCTACAGGCTTCTGTACGTTGCTTTGACACGTTCTTTTTAGCTGTAGTTAATAATTTTGTGCAGTATTCGTGAAGTACAAACTCCCAATATTTGCGATCGCTCTTGTTTGCCTTCTTCCAGAGAATCTGATGTTTTTCCCGTCTCTTCTTCTCGTAAAGCTGCATGTGATCTTAGTGGTGGTCGAGCGAAACACAGAACATAATTTGCCACGTTTCTGATGGCATATTGGTAGCGTTGCCACTGGTCTTCGGTACTTGATGTTGATGACATAGGAGTTGCTAAGAGATTTCGGGATAGGCGTTGGGGGAAAATTTTGGCAGTCTTTTGCTATTGCAGCTTTTCTACGTCATATCTTCTCATAGTAGTTATTTTTTGTTGTTGGCAAATTTCCAATCAGGTAGTGATCCGAATGTACTCGTGTGTTGGCTGTCCCGAAGAATCGTATGTCCAGATCGCAGTGAGACAAATTTGATTTAGCTTTTCAAGATTTCAAGGTATTTCGTCCCGCGACAAAGTCAATAAGTTTAAATCCCTTGCCAGACAATGTGTCCTGTAGGTAAACTCTACTTTATTATAGTATAAGCTTATTTTTAAATATCTCTGTGCATCGTAGTTTTTAAGTTGTTAATGTTAAACCATCCATTTTATAATATTTTTTAAGTACAAGAAAAGATGTCAATCATATTGTACATACCACTTATTTACCAGTAAATGAAATGAAGTGAAATGAAATATGTTTACCAACTGTCCTACCAAAAATGTCCTCCTTTCCTATCCCGGCATTGAAATCGCTTAGTACGATTTCAACAACATACTTAGGACATTGCTAATATGTCTTATCGAGGAGCTCGTAGAAATATTCCTTGGTGGCATCGTGCTTGGCCTCTGTAGGGGCATGGGCGCATATTAGGCTTATGCAAGCGATTTTAGTCTTCATACGGATTGTTCACGTATCGGAAACTCAAGACTTCTTGTCAAGGGTCTCTGCGAATTGTTCGGCTGATCGTGGCCTGTTAGGCGTCCGAAAATTTCACGTACAGATCCAAAAGTCTTTGTCCTTTAAATGTTTAGAAGGGTCGTCAACAGTAAACCCATGTTTATCTGAAGCCATTAGTTGGTTGGTCACATCTTTTTAATCGCTTCCATATGTCGCTTTGAGCACTACGACGGGGTAAGTAGTAGGTAGTAGTAGTACTATTATATTGGTCGAGAATGTGCTTGCAATTCCACTACTGAGAGGTACGCTACGAACTTGATTGTTGCGCTGCTGGAACAATCCAAGTTATAGGACAGTCTGCAGCTTACGGATTTATCGCTGGGCAGGTTCCCTTAGGTTTAGGTTAATTTATTGATGATAAGTTTCAAACTTTTACATAAGCTAATAGGACCTTACAAACGAGACTTAGAAAGTAATTGGTAATTGGTGCCAATTGGTTCTGAAGTTCAAAACTTCATCCGAATATAATTCACCCAGGAAAATGTGCTTGGTTTTTGGTAGCTCCTCGCCTTCTATGGGCAAAGGACCTTAAAATGTCATAGTTAATTGTCAAAATGTTTATGCCATTATTAGCGACCGAAGTATTCACATCCCTTTCTCCGTGATTGCTCATCTGTCATCAGTTTTGCATTCTCATTTTTACGGAAACATTTTTGTCCCGAAGTATCTTAAATTACTCGATCTCTCGCCTTTCGGTCTCAGTGAGAAGGTGCAAAAATGACTGTGATCCATTCTTCTAACATACTTTTTACTCCATTATGAGATAGAAAAGCGTTTTTGTATCGAAATCAACCGTATGTTTGAAACAATTCCAAGAGATTGAATGTAGCAAAGCTCCTCGTAATATAGGGTGTATATACTGACTCGAACTGCAACCAACTTCAGACTGCTATTATTTCTAAACCGTTCATGACAGTGGGCTCAAATTTTAACACATGACAGATAATTTTATTTATTTGCAATGGAATTCAAACGTAATTGCTTTATATTTGGCTGGAAAACCACAAGTAGCTATCGTTAGAGCCCTCCAGCACCTCAACTTGAATAAATCATTTGTGTCTCGAAACATAGCTCTTACCCAGAAACTGGCAGCATTGCAAAACGCCATGTAGGTGGTCATAAAAAAACACCAGCATCGGCAGAAATGTTTCGGAAAGTGAAGGCTCGAATTGAGCGAAATCCGCGTCGAAGTGGAAGAAAAATGGTTCGTCAGCTCAACATATCGTTGGAACGGATGCAACACATACTGAAAAATGAGCTTTAAGCCATTGTAGTTCCAAAAAACACACGATCTTACACCGTAACAGAAAAAAGTTAGAGTCGAAAGAGCGAAAGAGTTGCTACGCTTGCACGAAAGTGGTGAATTGCGAATTTGGTTTTTTCTAATGAGTCGCCATTTGTTATAGAGCAATATGTTATCAAACAAAATGACCGAGTTTACTTGCCACAGAGGTCCTTCGAAAGTTTACACCTTCGGATGGCCACCAGAAAGCAGGCAGCACCGATGGTGATGGTTTGAGCCTCCATAACCGCCGATGGTCGCTCTCCGCTCGTATTTTTGGACCGTGGCGTCAAAATGAATACGATCGCATACCGTGAAACTGACTAAGAGACAGTATTGAAGCCTTGGGCAAACAATCATTTCGGTCGAAGACCGTGGACATTTCAACAAAACGCGAGTCAACCAAGATTGGTTAAAAAACAATGTTCCACACTTAATTTCTTCGACACAATGGATTGCAAATGCATCGGATGCAAATCCGTTTGATTTCTCTGTCTGGGGTATTTTGAAGGTGAATGTTGGCACTAAAAAATACCAAAGTTTGGACCACCTCAAACAAGCACTTCGCCGGGAAAGCTTTTGCTTTGATACAGTAAAATTTATCAAAAAATAAAAAAAATTATAGCATTTTGAAAAGTTGCAGTTCGAGTCAATCACCCTGTATATCACTGAAAGCAGAACTTAGACAACTTTGGGTAAAGAGGATAGATATTAAGAAAGGCTTTGGTATTTGCTGACAAATAAGTACTTCGATTCCCTTATAGGCCAAAAAATTGCTTACTAAATACAATAACCTAAGATCCTAAAATTTGAAGTGGACATAATCCAGGAATCATAGTTCTATTGGCTATATGCTTCATGTTTAGTCTGTTAGCAAAACCATATATGAATGTACTTAATTGAATCGTCTGTACGTAAGCCAATCACTGGCGAATGCAATTAGTGTTTAATTTAATTTAATTAGCGAATAGATACACCATCTTTCGACAAGAATGGTCTTTTACAAAACCAACTGCACACACGCTTTACCAACATCAGCGCCTGGATACGTGCAAAATAGAATGTTAAATTACCACTCGTTATTCGTGTGCATCATCATCATCATTATCATCATCATCGTCAGTTACGCACGTGTTTATTTGTATCTTTCGCCTTATGGAAAAGTCAACACCTGGGTTATTACATTATCACGTTACGTGTTCCCTAACTACATATGATATTGCAATGGACGTGTCTGCTCATATGTGGAGCTATAGGATTCAGTGCGCGAAATCCCTTCGTGCACGCATCTTTTCACACCATCACCATCCATATCAGTTTGTGAGCATCTATGAAAACAACAATTTAGTTCCGTGCCGCATTTATATCCAGGCTAATGCATTTCATAGAAATTTCTTTCATCGGGTATGTACGGTGGACATAATAGGCCTCCCCTCGATGAGTGGGTGTTAATTGGGTATTTAATTTTGTTCGTACTATTTTCCCAAATCAGTGGGGGGTAGACTATCTTTGTAATGGCTACCATAGATAAAAACTCTTGTTTTGGTTTATGGTCTTAAAAAACGCACTTCTAGTTTAGTGCATGTAATCAGCTTTTACAGAAGAAATATTGATGATGCATAAGTATCTCTTCTATCACCAAATGAAATCAAACCAAACATGAGTGAGTTTGAGTTAGAAAAAATGTTACCTTAGTACAAATAGTGGATCTCTTGATGTTCGCTCCCTCCAATTATTCAATATTGACCCAGGTTGAACTGTTGCAGTCAGAGTGAAAGTACAAATATTTTGAATGTCAAAAAAAAAAAAACAGGGAATTACTTAGAGAAGTAATGGGTGTAATGATTGAAGCTTAACCGATCTGGTATTCTCAAGCCATCGGAGTTGATTTGAGTTTCATATATCACTTCGCCATACCGAAAACTTTGGATAAACAAGGTATGTTATCTAAAAATTCTATTCCAAAAGATCAAGGGGTCTTCATATCAAGTCTTGATCACCTTACGAGTATCCTATTCCATTGCACAGTGGGGTTAACTCTTACAGAATCAAATGAAAGGCTGTAAAATGAAATCGCCCTAATAGAAACCGACGCCAAATGACAACATTCTTGACTTTAAGCCGAACGAATAATTTTCATACACATGTACCTACATATACATACAATATGCAATATACCAGTACATACATACATACCAGTATATAGTTAGGGGCGTTTGACATTGATTGCAGTTTCTTCAGCTACACTCGTCTTCCTTCTGTGGCCTGATCCTCCTTTGTACGATGGTGGTCCCAGAAGTCCCAGAAAAAAATTTATTTATTTTTCAACATAATCGCCTTTCAGCTCTATACACTTTTCCCAGCGATGTTCAAAAAGTTCGATACCCTTTTTATAATAAGAACTGTCTTGCTCCTCAAAATAGCCATTAACTGCCGACATCACTTCTTCATCGTTGGAAAATCTTTTACACTGACACTGAGCCATTTTTTCAAGTTTGGGAACAGAAAATAATCCAAGGGGGCTAAATCTGTCGAACAGGGTGCATGAGGTAGCAATTCAAACTGTAATTCATTAATTTTGGCCATTGCAATAACGGATTTGTGAGCTGGTGCAATGTCTTGATGAAACAACACTTTCTTCTTATCTAAATGAGGCCGTTTTTACTTGATTTCTTCGCTTAAACGTTGCAATAATTTCGAATAATACTGGCCGTTGATAGTTTTTCCTTTTTCAAGATAGTCAATGAAAATTATCCCACACGCATTCCCAAAAATTCGATTCCATGACCTTGCCTGCAGATAAAACGAACTTCGACTTCTTTGGAGCCGGTTTTGTTGTTCTTTTGTCTCGGGTGTAAAGTGATGGACCCATGTTTCATCCGTTGTTATGAAACGGCGCAAAAATTCTCATTTGTTGCTGTGAAACTTCGCCAAACACTCAATTGAAACATCTTCACGACACTGTTTTTGCTCGAGTGTGAGAAAACGCGGCACCCATCGTGCTCATGTCCAAATTTTCAAATAACCGAAATATACCGAACTTTTTTAAATGTCTATAATGTCTGCTAGATCGCGCACTTTCAGTCGACGATCATCCAGTACCGCTTTGTGAATTTTCTTCACCATTTCTGGAGTTGTCACTTAATTTGGTCAACCACTGCGATGGTCGTCTTGGCAGCTCGTACGGCCTCGTTTAAACTCAGCAGCCTTAAATGTTACTGTTGTAAACGAAGGAGCAGACTCACCCAGAGTAGAATCCAGCTCAGCTTTTATATTGGTTGGACTAAGGAGTTTCAAATAAAAGTATTGTATCACATAACGATGACCAATATTTGAGGAGTAAACATTTCTAATAGATGCTTGTAAGTAACGCTTGTTACTTGATTTTCGAACCGGAACAAAAATCATCCATTATGTCTCAAACATTGGACTGACACTAAAAAGCCCTCTTATTTGGAGCATTGTCATAAATCTTCTTCTTCCAGCTTCTTGTTTTACGTACAGGTCTCGTACCGGGTCTCGTAGAAACAATATTGGCCAATGAATGTCGGTTTGCTTAGTGAAGACATGCTGCTTCTTCTGACAAGGACCTCAGCATTACAAGTAAGTCCGATTTTGAGCGCCTCCTCGTCGCGTCCCCTGAGTCGGAAACATCGAAAACAGCAAGGGCTGAAATATGGAGAATGGTGGAAGTCTCCTGCACCAATATAGCAGGACAAGTATTGCTTGGTCTATTGCCCCAGCGAGCTGCAATCGTAAAACACAAAAAACTTTGAAATATACATTTACACCTCGAATACGAACGTATGCTTTGATGACGATCATTGGCTATCGACCAGGACAGCTACTGGGTTCTGGAATTATAAGACGAGAAATATTTATATTCCTCAAACTTGAGCAAGAGCTCGATCTCGTGCAAATTGGATATTCTTGGCGTTAGCAAGATAAGGTGGTAGGACTACAACATCTATCCCTAAAAAACTGGGAACAGCTTCCTACCCTACTCTTGCAAACAGCAATATCTAGCACGCGGAAGTGGAGTATGTCTACAACTTATCCCAAAGCGCAAGGTAGCCTCATGTCCTATTTGTCACTCATTAATAGGATATTGATGGAATGGTTTAAAATTAGAATGGGAAATCACCACCAAACTATGCAGACGCCTGTGATGACACCGCACGGTCTCTCGACAAAATTAACAATGACAACGGCGAAAGGTTTGTTGACTTTGTACTGCATCCTTAATTCCAAGTTGATGAGAATACCCAGGTATAGGACCGACAGGCTTCGAGGTCCCCTTGTCGCCAACAAATACGAGTCCATCTCTTCTTAGAGGCTCAAATATCTAGTAGCGCTACTTCTGAAATCATGCACGAACACTAGAAGATTGTTAAAAATGTTTTTTTTTCCATCTGGGGCAAATACATCATCATCATTTAAATACAAAAAAAGCCAGAGCACATGGCTTTCAACAGATATATGGACAACCTCATCAGTAGAGCGATCCGAAATGGGAGTTGAATATCGCGTAACTTAGAATAAGCGCAGTTTAGTGTTAAACGTGATAAGTGAGCTATATAAACGCACTAGCCACCAAAGCAAAAGGTATAACAGTAGGACCGTCACCAATACAAGAAAGAAACTTAGAGGTGGGCAAATTTCCAAATCTTATCTTGCAAAAGACTTAAATGGCAACCTTTTGACATCAGATGAGGAATACATAACTCATTTAGCAAGAAACGAACCGGTCTCATAGCGTATCGCTGAAACAAATGCCCAAATTTACACCTCCGCTCACAGTAACACAGATATTATATCGGTTATCAGGGCCTTAAGAAAAAACAGGACAGCTGTGAAAGATAACATCCCAGTAAAACTCATCCAAGCCGCATCCAACATCTCGGAAATCCTACGGACAGTAATTAGGAAAAATGGGAAACGGAAGTTTTCCTGAAGGTTCGTACGAATGGAAGCAAACAGAATCGGGGAACTAGAGAAATTAGAGCGCAAATCGAATTTTAATGAACGGGCAGACTTTCGAGGATAAATTATCCTGCATTGTCCATAGAATAGATTTTTGCTTCACTGGTTGCTCTTCGATTTCGAGAAAGCCGTCGACAGTGTGAGATTAATACCAGACAAACTCGTCTGTCACATCCTATATAATGGTAAGCCTTTAAACGAAACCGAAGTCTGCAGCGAAATGCAATAAGACCGCATACTTTTACCATTGCAGTTTCTTAATGTAATCAACGACGTGCTCCGTGAAGCGTTCTCGGGGAAAAAATATGGGGCTGAGATCTGCCTGCTCTCATATAACAAATGGACCTGCTGTAAATGCCTTAATTCAGAAGAAGAGGCGTATAAAGTTGGGTTTAAAATACGAAATACGGCATAAAATGAATAAACACGGCAATAACTAAAGTCCTAAACATTTCTGTCTCAAACCAACATTGCAAGACAAAAAATCCACGAGATATCTAAATTCTATTATTTAGGAAGCGTGGTATCGGAAGATAGAGTTACAGATCACGTCTTGGAATCCATTCTACTGTAGTTGTGTAGTACTTGGAGCTTGACTAACACTGTCGTAAAAATGCTGCAAACCATGACTATTAAATGTCAATGTGAGATTTTAAGAGTTTTCTGGTTTTCTTCTTCAGGAACCTACGGACATCTATTGTAAATGGGAATGGAAGAAAATAGCAAAGGATTAGTCACACCTAACGACAGTTACACGGTGATATATCCACTTGTCCAGACGAGTGGGCCGTCCAAGGCAACGGTGGAGAAAGACAACGCTGAGATGAAGCTGGAGGGAAATAAAGTGGATTTCAGAACCCAGAATTCGATGACGATTTTGATGCCTGTTTTGAATCCTGTTTTTTTTTTACCAAATCAAGTAGCAACTGATAGAAGGATTCAATTCGCGCCGGATCCGCATATGGAGTTAACATTTATTTTACGATTATAGCTGTTAGCAATAACATTTTTCATCAGATGAATGGCGCATGCCTGCCACCAAGGCATCTTGATACTTCACAGATACTCCGCCTGATCCAGAAGACATACCGATTTTTAGTCATTCAACCAATCTCTTCTATTATGGAGAAAGGACTTCTACATAATTATTCTGAATTGTCTCAATCCCAACTTCACACAATAGCTACAACACGTTCTATTTAAATATATTTATGATTCCCTGCAGGTCAGTATGAAAATTTCATATAAAATTGCGAAGTGGGCACGTTTCGAGATTGCGGACGTCTGCTTAAATTCTATATGCTCACAAATTCTATATGTCACAGGACTCTTTTTTTTCTCTTCTCCTGCATCGGTACTCCTACCTCTACTTTCTAACCTTTAGTTGCAACGCTCCTTCTATTATGCGCTTTCTTTACGCTACCAAACGTTGTATCGACTGCTTGCTTGATGGTTGTGTGGTAGTGGATCTATAGCTCATTAGCGTCTGTAGAGGACCCTACTCGTTAAAATTGATTTTACAGAGGTAATTTAGCGCCCGGATGTCTCCCTGAGTAACTTTTCCAACTTCTAATGACAGTTTTGTATCTTAGCGAAGAGTGTTTAAGTCCCCGTATACGGTCAGATTTAGCACAAGCTCATAGTTAGTTGAGTATTGAATAACAATCAAATAGGCACCGTGGAGTGGTGATGAAGTTAATCTTCCTACCTTCCCCCTACCTTTTAGGGGGCCGGTCCTTCAGTTCATAAAAACTTTGAGAATATGGGCTCCGATGCAAGTTCCGCCTCACTCTATACGACGGAAACTGAAACTTTATGAAACGCGAATGAAAGTGCCATTAGACGCAACATCGAATTATATTCACTAACGCGACATTGACCTCATCAAAAGGCCCTCAAATAAGCGAATCATTGCGATAAAATAAGATCTCGTCCTAGGTGACAGGTTCACGTAAAATAAAGTTGCAAGTTAACTTAAATGATGAGTACTGATGGGCCAAACTATTTCCGTTCGTTTTTTACAGACCAAGCCTTCAATTACTATCCAGCTATGCGTCATAAATTGAAAAGGTCGTAACATCCAAATAGAGATAAAATATGCTGACTAAATAGGTTTCAGTTGTTTTTTTTTTTTTTTTTTAATTCAAAAGTGATTTCACACACGATTTCTCCTTTTTTATTCAGTGGGCATTGAAATGAGTTGCAGTAATTAGTTTCCGAGATGCAGTTTCAATGCCGTAATTACCCCGACTCACATAAGAGCTTCTGGCAAGAACCAAATCAATTCGCATCCTTTAATCCTTCATCTCCTATGGCGATATTCATCAAAACACTCAGAACACATTAAAATCACATTTAAGCCCTAAAGACGAACACCAACTGACAAAAGGCCATACTCGTACTCCCGATCGATCTTAACCAAGACAACGTCCATCCAAAAGGACATTCACCAGCTAAGCTGAGCAATCATTAGCCTCGATTCAGAAATTGAATATTCGAAAAACTTCGCAAAGTAAAGATGCGCATCGAATCAATGACTGATTGCTAAGCCCAACACAATGTCGGTGGCCATTAAAAGAAAAACAAACTCAGATTACAGTATTTAAGGACTATATAAAGGATTCCCTTTAATGGAGTGGCTGAACATTTAAATTTGGTACACCAAATCCTCATACAAATACACTCAGACGGGGAACAAACCGAAGATAACTTCCAACGAGTGCGCTCACAATTAACAACATTTTATACGACTGCATAATTACTTGGCCGACTTGGCTAAATGGAAATATCCGCGCGGTATCCTTTCACTCTTCCACAGAAATCGAATTTAATTTTAATAATTATAGATACGCTCCATCAAGATACCGGGCGGCGCGCATTGGCCTAAATTGGCTTGATTCGACTTGACTTGGCCATTTGCCATACCGCAATACTGCAAAGATGCCAATGACGAGCGATGACGAACATACGGACGGATAAACACAGTAGTCGACTTTAACTTGGACTTCGACTCCAGTAGCATTCGCCAGAGGGACATCAACTGCGCGAAACAATACGTTCACTGAATCCCAGTCCAACGGAGGCTGATGCCATTGACTGATGCTTCTGGCTCATCATCTCGCTTCGTCATCTTCACCATCACCATCACCATCGTCATCATCATCACCATCATCTCCACCAGCATCACAGTCGTCACCATTCAGGCAGGAGGATGTCGGATTCGTGATGATGTTGTTTGGGGCTCCTTAGATCTTGTCATAAGGAGAATGCCAGAAATTTTCTCACATTTTCTCATGGTCGTTGGAGAATAATTAAAATCACCTAATTGTCACTTGCAATTATCCATTTAGTATGCGGCTTTGCACAGAGTCAGTTTATGTAGATGCAGATACAAGTACATACACTCATACAATAAATGTGAGTACTTGACTTTGTTTTATATCTGTGAACATGCGCATATATCCGTAGTGTTGTAAACGAATGAATATTTATACGCTTCGCGAAATGGCATTTTGTTTAATTGCACATTTTAATGGCGGCCTAAGTATCTATAAATGAGATGGAGAATGAAGTCATGGAGACGGGCTATAGAAATTGTAAAAATTGTAATAACAGCGCACTTTACAAACACTTGTACACGATATTAATTGAAAATATTTACAATGAAGCTGTTCGATCGATGTTGTGTCAGAGACAGGTGGCATGTCATTTGTAGATTTATGATTTCAACCTAGGCGCTAGGGATTAAGGAGAGAAATTTCTAGACTACTTATAGACTACATACTGATCGATGGAAGCCATGACTGCAATAGACTGGATATATGCACTTTCGAGGTGCAAGTTGCCTTTGTCAGTTCAAAGCTTTATTGTCAATGTAAAAATAAAAAGCTGAATGTAAGATGCGTTAATAAATCTGAAATCGATACAGTGAACAAGATGCTGAAACAGCTTTGGGTCCAATACTAAGATAGGAGAAGTGGAAAGGGAACTAAAAAGAGCTGAAGGGCTATAAGCTGTGCAACTGAAATAGGTATTGCACAGAAGCCAGGTTAGCCCAATACAAACATTTAATTGGCTTGACTTCAACGAACAAGTGAAAGACTTAAGGTTCCACCTGAGGCCGTAGCATTTGTTCGAAACGTAAAAAAAAATATTAAATCTCCGATATAAGGATTAAGCTATCGCGGATGCTAGACAGATTGATGCGAAAAACCGCTGCCTGAAATTGAGAAGGCTGGAGTTTTTACGAACCAGTAGTCCTCTTTCCAGGAAGAAAGGCGGGAATGATAATTGAAGCAGACAATTTTTGAATCCATCACCGATAGAAGACGCGTCAGAAGAATGGCACGATTCAGGCGTCGCCCGCAAGCGCAGATAGACATCAAAATATTTTGGCATGCGAAATTTGAAGCAGGTTCGAGAGTCATGTTGGTTAAGATTTAGGTCCTCTCTAGATTGCAGAGCCATCAGAATAAGTAAAGGCAAAAATGATTGCAAACACTGTGGACTCAAGAACATGTTTCTATGACAATGGAACAACACCATTTTCTTCAATGAGCTTAAGTCGTCATGGAAGAATCCTTGTTTTTCTTTTTTAGAATTGTGTTTCTATTCCTATAGAGTAATTTTTTGTTTTACAAAATAATTCACATTAATAGACAGTGTCATTTGTCATCAGTCAAAAAGGAGAGATATTTAGTTAAATACATAAAGATTAGGTTGTCCCTTATTTGTCAAAGTTTTAAATTTTTAACGCTTAAGTCTTAGTTTTGATCATTTGTCTCTAAAACACTCGGAAATAAATTTTTACCTTATTTGGTGTAGCGGTGCGTATTCACGGCATTTGTCATCTGTTCTCAAATATTCTGGCGATTAACACGTATTGTTTTACATCTAAAAGATGGCATTGTAATTAAGAAGCAACTTAGTTGGTGACGTAAATTATCAAATAACAGGCGCAAAGTTACCGTCTAATCGTCAAGTTCTTTCAGTAATTTTTTTTTTAACATTCGCAAAGCTAAAGTGACTTAAAAATTCGGGAGTGTATCCCTACCAGAGCTATACCTAACTGTGGATCTTCATAATGCTTGGAGGGAGTTGCAAAAAAAAATCTAAAAAATACAAGATATTTACAAGCGCCGTGAGGAGGACTTTAAGAACAATTTAGGTAAAATATTTGATATAGCAAACGCTGATGCTTTGGAATGGATGAAAGTTGAAGAAGATAAGATATTTTAACAAAAACAAAGAGAACCAGTGCGTCCAGGTTGTTTAGCGGGTGTAGACCAAAAGTTAGCTGAAAAAGAAGAAAGGGCAAATGTTAGCAAATGTGTTTCGGAGGTTTATTGTCATCTGTTACTACGCAAGATTCTATTCAAACGCAAGGACATCACGATCAACTTACCAGCTCTGATGAGAGCCTTGAGTAACCCTTGGCATCCACCTCTCAAATGTTAAGTTCTGAAACTACTACAAAAAGAGAAAGGAAAAAATTTTTTCACGCCTAAGTTAGTTGCAGCTATAGATAGATGTCAACTAAACATAAGGGATTCTGTCCATGTATATACTTCAGGCTGTAGTAGAAGCACAAATCGTCCATTCAACGTATTCACACACTAAGTCGAAAAGATAAAGCGGAATCTATAAAATCAGATTTTCAGAATAATATGCCTGAAATGGTGACGGTTTACTGCGATGGGAAATTATTACAATACCTGGACTTGACGTGAGAGGTTCTAAAGAAGAACGCCTGCCAATTCTAATTTCATTTGGAGAAAAGGAACAACTTCTGGCTGCACCCAAACTGGAGAGCTCTTCCGGCCAGAAAGAGCAAAAAAAGTTGTGTTGAACGCACCTTATGACTGGAACTTCGATGACAAAGTACAAATATTGTGCTGTGTCACAACTGCATCTAATACAGGGCGATTGAAAGGAGCTTGTGTACTTTTGGAACAAAAACTAGACAGCAGACCAACTAGCTCTTTGGTTGTCGCCATCACGTTTACGAACTTTTAAAATGTGTGTTCGAAACAAAAATCCACCAAGTCACAAGTAGCCCTGATATCCCACTGTTCAAAAAATTAGAGACAACTGAAAAACCATTAATCCTGCTGCCATTGAAACATACTATATACCGATATCGCCACACTACATTTTTGTAATACAACAATAGACAATTTGTTGACATTTTATAATCAAGAACTGCAAAAAACCATTGGACGTGACGATTATCGAGAACTGATTGAACTATTTAAATAATTTAAATTTAAATTAGACTTCCCGGAGCGATGCATCAAGCAAGGTGGAAGGCTACAGTTATTTACTCTTTAAAGATATGTTTGTTGCAATTCCAGTTCAAAATAAGCGCCAAGGATAAGCGAGCACTTCAAGACGTCTGTTTATTCATTGCGGTTTTATATGTAAAACCTTGGCTTGGATGTAGTCTGGCGGTGAAGGCACCAAATCAAGATTTGTGCTTTTTAAAGAGGCTGTTGACAAATTGATCTCCAAGACAGCCCTGAGCAAGTTTAGTCCACATCTTTGGTACTTGTCAGAAGAAATTGCCGGTTTACTAGGTGGAGTGAAAAGTAACCTCCTTGACCGCATCATGTTGAGTATGGACAAAAACGATTTTCGTTGTCTCATAAAACATTATTTTTTGAGAGGCAATACGGCGAAGGAATCAAAAGAAAAATTGGACAAATAATATAGGGCTAATGCTTGGTCAGATTACCATGTCAAATATAAGTTTCGAGAGTTTCGTGGTGGCCGCTTCTCCACTACCGATCAAGTCCGCAGGCTCTCCGATGCGGTTACAGAGGACTTGAAAATACTTGAAATGGTGTTGGCTGACCGGAAAATGAAGGTGCGCGAGCTAGCAGATACCACAAAGATTAGTACTGAGCGCACACGCCATATCTTGGGCAATATTCTGCATATGAAAAAGTTATCCCGCAGCTGGGTGCCACGCATACTCACTCCTGACCAAAAACACGAACGCGAGAGCACTTCGAAAGAGTGTTTGGACTTGCTGATGCGGAATCGGGTGGACTTTTGGCGTTGATTGGTAACTGTTGAACAGCAAAATGAGTGCCCGGCAATCGACTGAAACCGGGACGAGTGCTTTAATGCGGCCGAGGGAGGCTCGATGGGTCGGAAAAGTTATGGCGTCGGTTTTCTGGGATTGTCATGGCATACTCTTCATGGACTACCTCGAAGAAGGAAAAACCATCAACAGCGAGTATTACTGTGCATTATTGAAGTGATTGATGGCCGAAATCACTGCAAAACGGCCTCAAATGAAGCGAAAAAAAATTTGTTTTTGCAGGATAATGCACCGGCGCACAAGAGTATCACAACCATGGCTAAAATCAATGACTGACGGCTCCAATTGCTATCGCATCCACCGTATTTGCCCGAAAGGAAAGTGCTTTCTTTAAGAGCAGTTAATGATACGGATGAAAGAGGTGTAAAACTTATGCAAGATTTTCATGGTTTGATCACTGCAAAGGAAGAGCAAAAGCAATTTTTGCTACGCTGTGTCCAGCAGCATAGATATTAAGTCACCCTGACTTGAACTGCAACTTTTTAAAATGCTATAATTTTTTTTATTTTTTGATAAATTTTATTGTGCCAAAGCAAAAAATTTTGGAAAATACATCAATTTTCAAATTGTGTCAATAGTTTTCAATATGTCCACCTTTGGCGCGAATAATGGCGTTGAGACGGCCGAAGAAAGCATCGCACGCTGCACGCTAGTGGCAATGCTGTATTTTGGCCCATTCCCGGTGAAGTGCTTGTTTAAGCTGGTCCAAACTTTGGTATTTTATATTTTTTCGCCTTGCAATCCATTGTGTCGAAGAAACGAAGTGTGGAACATTGTTTTTTAACCAATCTTGGTTGACGCGCGCTTTGTGAGACGGTGCCGAGACTTGTTGAAATGTCCACGGTCTCCGACCGAAATGATTGTTTGCCCAAGGCTTCAATACTGTCTCTAAGACAGTTTCACGGCATACGATCGCATTAATTTTGACACCACGGTCCAAAAATACGAGCGGAGAGCGACCAACGGCGGTTATGATGGCCCATATCATCACCGTCGGTGCTGCCTGCTTTCTGGTGGCCGTCCGAAGTTGTAAATTTTCGAAGGACCTCTGTGGAAAGTAAGCTCGGTCATTTTGTTTGATAACATATTGCTCTATAACAAATGGCGACTCATTGGAAAAAACCAAATTCGGCAACTCACCACTTTCGTGCAAGCGTAGCAACTTCTTCGCGGCGTTAAATCGCACGAACGAGGCGGCCAATCGACTGGCCCACATCTTGAGATAACACGCTCACCATAGTTACTCTGCAATAAATCGATTGTAGCGTGTGCTGTGTAGCTTGTGGCACCATCCTGTTGAAACCACATGTCGTCCAAGTCCATATCTTCTAACTGGGACCAAAAATAATCGGTGATCATGGCGCGATAACGCTGACTATTCACAGTAACGTGGCGATCGTTATCGTCGACGATAACTAAACAGATATTTTTTCTGGATGAAGTGGTGATTCATGAAGCACATGTGGGTTTTCTTCCGATCAATAACGCATATTTTGCTTATTGACGAACCCATTGAGCCAAAAACGAGCTTCGTCACTGAAGATGATTTTGCGATGAAATTCATCATCTTGGCGCATCTTCTTCAGAACCCAATCGGAGAACGTAGCTCGTTAGTGTACTTTACCATGATAAAAATGTTGAGTTTACTGAATAAATTGACAGTGACAGTTTGATGATAAGTGAAAGAGTACGTTCACAAATTAAATTCAAAGCTGTCAAGTCTCTATTGGAAAACCCTTTATATCATCACTATATTATGGAAAGATAATAAAGAAGTTCGTCTGGCGGTAACGTGAATAGAACCGTCGCATGGGTGGTGTAGACCTGATGGACGGCTTCATTGGCCGATATCATATACCATACGCATGAAGTCGTCGAAATATACAAGCAAACTGTTTCACCATCTACTTACTTGATTTAGCCATGGTGAACGCATATATTTTATTTAAGCGTATTTACAAGCCGAATCCACAAGACGAAATAGGCCAACTTCCAACAACTTCCCAACTTTCGCGTACAAATTGCCTTAAACGCTCTGTAAGGTAACTACCAGGTACCATAAGTGGTCAAAAATTCGGGACGCCCCTGCAGCTCAAAAGCCAGTATCAAGCAGACATACTTACCTGCCACCGAATGATTTGCGATATGATGGAGTAAAACACTTTCCCCTTTCCCGATTGCAGGATAGAAATGCTGGTAAAATGCCGAAAATGCGACATAAACCTATGTTCAACACCACAAAGAGACTGCTTGTATAATTTTCGTCACAAGTAATATCTGTTTCAAAAATCATAATTATTATTTTTTTTTATATTTTAAACGAATAGAATGAATTCCATAGAAGCTTTCATTAGTTTTTATTGGGGCATTAATGCTCAATACCACCTTTTGGCGGTGGCCATGTCAAGTGTTTTTCACCTCAAAGTATATTTATAAAAGTTTTTTCAGCTTATTATTGTTAAAATATTGGGCAGTATTCATTTGGTATATTGATACGCTGTGCTATTAGAAGGCTTCATTAATTATTTGTTGTCGGTATTTTCAGAAGGTTTTTAGGTACCTATACAGGACATTCCACTTGACCATTAGGATGACTTCGTTTTCCGAGAGCATATATTGTGTTTTCCATAGTCTATGGTCTTTAAAATTCGAAAGATTCCGATGAAGTCATTTACATCTTCTTCCATAGCTTCCACAGCACGCCGTATTGATGTAGCTTATTAACCACCATTTGCATAATTATTGACGATAGTGCTAAGATAATAATGGAGGAAGGAGATTTATACTAAGTCCATCAAAAATAATAAAATTTTGTGAGATCATCTAAGCATAAATAAAAGAGAGTTAACTCAATAGTTAACCTTGTTTAATTCATATATATAAGTTGTTTTGCTAAGAGATGGCATAACTTGTATTATTCCATTGTAACATGCATTGGAAAGCTACTGTCATTGTACGTCATTTCAGTATATGTCATTCATTTAAAGCGTAAGCAACAATAAATTTTTTTCACTCAAATATGTCGAACTTTGTGCCTGAAAAAGTGTTTTTGCGGGGAGTTCTTCTTCATTACTTTAATATGAAGAAAACTGCTGCCGAAAGTCATCGTATTTTGATGGAAGTTTATGGTGTACATGCGCTAGCTGAGCGAAGGTGCCAAAAGTGGTTTACACGATTTAAAAGTGGTGATTTTGGCTTGGAAGACGATGAACGTCCTGGGCAGCCAAAAAAGTTTGAAGATGAAGAACTGGAAGCATAACTCTTTAAAGATTGTTGCCAAACACAAGAAGAGCTCGCAGAATCTTTGGCTGTCACTCAAGCAGCCATTTCAAAACGCTTAAAAGCAGCTGGATATATTTAAAAGCAAGGAAATTGGGTTTCACATGAACTCAAGCCGAGAGACGTCGAAAGGCGGACATGCAAAACCGCTGCTGCTGGAACGCCACAAAAGGAAGTCATTTTTGCATCGGATTGTTACTGGTGATGAAAAATGGATTCATTACGACAACTCGAAGCGCAAAAAATCATATGTAAAACCCGGCCAACCAGCCAAATCAACGGCAAAGCCGAATATCCATGGCGCAAAGGTAATGCTCTGTAGCTGTATTATGAGCTGCTAAAACCGGGTGAAACCATCAATGGACAACGCTACCGAACACAATTAATCCGTTTGAAGAGAGCAGTAGACGAAAAACGCCCGGAATATGCGACCAGACACGAGGCAATAATTTTCCATCATGACAACGCTCGGCCCCACGTTGCTATTCCGGTAAAGAACTATTTGGAAAACAGTGAATGGGAAGTCATACCCCACCCGCCTTATAGCACAGACCTTGCCCCTTCTGATTACCATTTGTTCTGGTCGATGCAGAACGCCCTCACTGAAATACGGTTCACATCAGAGCAGAATATCAAAAATTGGCTTGATTCATTCTTGACTGCCAAGCCGGCGCAGTTCTTTCGGGATGAGATCCACAAATTGCCAGAAAGATGGGAAAAAGTCATAGCTTCAGATGGGCTATACTTTGAATAATACTATTGTACAAGTTTTTCTTAAATAAACGTTCAAATTTTGAAAAAAAAAAAAACCGCACGAATTAAAATATATACGAATATATGAGACTAGAACCAATTGGATAATTTTTTATTGTCCCACAGCTTAGTCCTATTTTCCTTATAAAGCTCTTGAATTATTTGAATTATTATTTGAGCTGTTTCCCTTTCTCCAGAAAGGGCTGAGCGATGCTCGTTAAAATTTTTTTCCTAAAGCCTACTTAGAACTCACTCAGCAGATCACATACATACCCAATGGGTAAGTTCTTCTAATTTGGCTCATGTGAATATTTTTGCTATTGAGTTCAGGAAGGATATTCTTCTGCAATTATCTCTTTTCTTAAATATTGGGGCAATTATGTTCCTTTAGAAGCTGTCAGATATCTTATTCTAGGAATTCGGTGGTAACAGATGTGAAAAATTTGTATGGAATACGATCTTGTCCCGGAGCTTCATTCAGATTACACCTGTGCAATACCCTGATGACATCCTGAATCGTGATCGTTCGATATTGTTGATCCACTTTGGTGTCAGGCATCGCATAGCTTCGTCCCGTCGGGAAACCTTGCCAGTTTCTAAAAAGAGCGACTATCGTTAATATCGCCTAGGATCCTCATCAGCTGATGTGTAAGCCTTACTTGATTATTCTTACATATTTTTTTATAAGTCCTGTTAGCCTCTTGATACATAGTTTTAGTAAACCTGATGCCTGTTTCCCTAACTAAACGTAGGTATGCAAAATGCTTTCTAATACATCTTCTTGATGATTGAAAATCTTTTACTGCATCAGATATACAGGCAACAGGAGTGTCCACACGGTTTCGTGACAGTGTGTTCCACTGCTGTCACTCTGTCACTGTTAGCGGTAGGTGGTCCGAAAAGATTTGTTCATCCACATTAAGGTGGATGAAATTTCTTCCTCTGTTATCTATAATTTAATCTACAGCACATCGTGTTATCGTGTTACAAGCCCTGCTTCTATCTCTAACAACTGACAGTCCCCTTCTCTTGCATTGCAATCTTAAGTTACTATGATATCCTCCCCAGCAGATTGTAGTAAAAAATCATATAAACTTGTAAAGTCTTGCACCCATTACCTTCAGTTGATAAAGGGTGATTTGTTGGCTGTTTGGCTTTTAGTGTTCTATTTTTGAAAGCTCACGCGTGATTCGTGACTTGTGTCGAAGTCAAACATCCTCAGTTAGCATTGTCATCATAGAAAGACTAACACCCGAATAACGCTTACAAATTATTGAATTTAATTACCAAAATTTGTGCTCTTCGGCCATCATAATCGACCTGCTGACCAAGCAATTCATAGTGACCAATTTTCGATCTAATTTCACGCTATTGGACATCGAGTGTGCAGGGGAAAATATTGCTGCTGTATCCGCCAGTGTTAATGAAGACCATGGCTTGTCCATTTATCGCCATTCACATCAATTGTTATTGTTTAACTCGACTACGTGGAAGATTTAGCAAAAGGATTTTGGTCTAAAACTTTATCAAATGCAACTCGTGCAAGAACTGAAGCCAAACGACCTGCTACAGCGTCGATTTTCCGTGAGAAGGTTTTAGAAAAACTGGATTTAAATCCGCTTTTTTTGTCGAAAATTTGTCTTCAGCCACGAAGTTCATTTCTGGTTAAATGGGTTTGTTAATAAACAAAACTGCTCGATTTGGCTTGATAAGCAACCTCAGGCAATACATGAGTTGCCATTGCACCAGGGAAAATGCACTGCTTTTGATGACCGTGAAAAAAACCTTGCCATCAGGGGCTCCCGATTTCGAATTTTTTTTTTGCCCAAAATGAACGAAATGAACCAGGTCGACATTTGGTTCCAGTAAGAAGGGCTGGAGAAATGAGTTCGGTGAGCAATTTAGCGCATTTAGACTATTTTTTATGGGTTAACGTCAAATCACTCGTCTATGTCGATAAACCAGTGCCAATTGCAGATTTGGAAGACATCGTTACTTGTGTTATTAGCGCGATAGTAGTCCCTATTCTCAAAAAAGTGATTCAAAATAAGACCTTTGTGTATTGTGTTGGCTTCCCAATCGGAAGATTCGGCTTTTAATCCCAATCGGGCCCGAAAGCATTCTTTTTTCAGGCAACTAAAATCATGTAAGGTGAATACAATAAAAAGTCCAATTACATAATCAATGAGTCTTCTCATTAAATGTTGGATGCCACCCATTAAACGAAATAGCCACTAAGCCCAAACATATTTTTTTTTCTCATTCTGTCCCATTTTCCGAAAAACTAAAACTTGTGTTATCGTTGGCATGCCATTAGTATCTGGTGACTTTAGTCCTTCTCTGGTGGATCTGCAGCAATAACAAGGCTTTACAGACTCACCTTAGTTTGAAATAGGCCAATCATAAAGGTCTACTGTGGCTAGACCGATTTCTCTTGTATCAGAATTCTAATTCCCTCGAAATCTTCATATGATTTCGGAGGTTACATGCAACAACTTTCAATTATTTTTCCTCGCCTTAAATTTCAAGTCCGACTTAGTGTCGGCGCTGGTACGAATATATGTGTCTTTAAAGCGCAAAAACTTTTCATTATAAGACGGTAAAAGTTTTTTTCCTTTTTAAAATTCCCAACAAAACTAAACGTTTGCATAGTATTTTCCAGATAAAAACTCGTCACTTGAGATGCATAAACATTCATTAGTACACGTCGATGATTTACTCGTACCAGTACAATCTCTCTATCTACCAATCAATTCGTGCAACTCAAACAGGTCATTACGCCACGATAGAAATAATATAATGAATTAGCAAAAATGTTTTTGCTCCATAATAGCAGACTCTTTAAAAGTATCTGCAAACGACTAAGGATTTCCATAAAAATCTAATATATCTCCAGCTCTCCGCATGCGATTCCCCACGGAGGCTGCAAGATCACGAGTGGTGCTGAAATACGAATACGTCTTCGTCTTTGGCTGGTCTCTGTTGCGAGTCTTTTTTCGTTTGAGACATCTAAGTTGTTGTCTCTTAAGTCGGCCGTTGCTGGCCGTCATCGCTCACGATCAATAAATTAATAAAAACATTTATCAAATGGAAATCGAAGATGCGCAGAGAAGAACTTAAAATGCATATGGAAAAATGCAAAATTCTACAACAGCGCGACACGAGAAAATGTTGTAAGTGGAACTGGTCTGTAGCACAGTCAACATTTCCTGTTGTTCGGTGTTGCAGTCTAGTGGACAGAAGAGCAAATGGACAAGACGATAGGAGGACAGGAGCAGCAATGCAATGCAATTCCATTTGATTCGAGCGTTTTTTTGCCATCGATCTTGAGATCCCAGTATGAGAGTATGAAAGTATCTGGCGCGCTACTTTGCTGCTGCTGCTGTGGCAGCGAGATGCCTCTGCATTCAGATTACGGAATTATGTTAAATATTTAATAAATACATAATGATGGCTTCTGGATGAGGATGCTGGATGGAGATGGATATGAAGATGGAGATTCTGGCTGGGGAAATAGTGGACATGCTGAATGGGGACGCTGAACGAAGATGCAGTCCGGGATAGATGGATGTTTGTTGGTTTTTTTTTTTTTTCGTCAGTTGTTCTTTTTATCATTCGAACGCTCCTGAAGGAGCGTGAATTTATGCCCGAGAATTGTCTTCAGCAACAGCATCTTTCGAGTCAGATGATCTCTACTTATGGCAATGATGATGGCGGCGGTGCAACACGGAACTAGTGGGAATTCCAACTTTGAATGCGATAATAAACGATGATGATGACATCGTCGGTGACTGCCACATCCATGTTTGCTGCATCTGGAAGACATCAGAGACACAAAGAGAGACAGGGACAAGTGAGATGATGATGATGACGATGATAGCAAAAAAACAAAATGAATAAACATGGCCATGAAGTAGTGATAATGCGATAGGTATTCGTATTTGACTTCCATGGGATAGGGATATACCGGAGAGTCTCAGGTATTGTCGGTTGTTGCAATTGAAAGGAAGTACAATGCTTACTATAAATCACACTTTTGGCGCCAACTGCAAAGGGTCGGATGACATTCCATAAGTCACTGAATGCAGGAGCTTACTTTTTCTGTACTACTCGTAGTAGCTTGATAAGTATTCTAGAGAAATTGTACTGACCTAGCTTCGACCTGCCTTGTAGAATAGTTGACCATTTATTTTAGATGTGACTTTGGAATAAGAAGAATAAGCAGATTCTTCGTATAACTAGGCATTAAGGTGAAGTTTCTGTTACTTCTACTTGGCACAACAAAGACGTTTTATTTACTCTAAGCTTTATTATTTAAATTATTATTTATTATTTTAATGTGAACATTTTTCCAACAGTGGCTTCTGTAAATTTTAAGACTTTTGGCTTCAGTGCTGTTTATTCCAGAATCAGGGTATAACCCATTTCATAAATATATCCTGTAAGTGAATACGTGTTCGAGGTTTTAGCTACATTGACGTCCGTGCAGTGAGTTAAATTGCATCCAAAACATCAGGGCAAACAAACTATATAATGAGCTACAGACTAAGAATCTGTCATCGAATATTACGATATTGTACATCGTTAGATCCAATAGCACAACTAATGTCAGTGCAGTCTTTAGAGCTCTCTGAGTAACGAATTTAATTCTCAAAGGCGATGTGAATTGACATTTCTTTGACAACTTAATAAATTGTTAAAGAGAAATCAACTTCAAAACGCTTACCAACAAAAAGGTGGAGACTACGATAGAGAGTGGCCAGGCACAAGTGAATGAAGTACGAAATTGAGAAGCATTCGGGTAATAAAATGAAAGCCTTAGTCTTTTCGAAATTTGGTCAAATGAATAACAATGCCACCTGGAGACCTTCTAGGGTTCACAAGAATCACAATAATGTTCAAAATAAACTAATTTCAAGTAGACAATAAAATGAGAATGTGAAAGTGAAAAAGAGAATTCGCAAAAAAAAGGAAGCTTTACACTAATGATGCTCAGAGATTTTTTTAGAAACTCAGAACGAGAATAATGTTTGGAAGCTTCCTTCTAAAGAACCAATTACTTCTTGTTCACACAACGTGGTTTCTCGATTTCGCGCACATAACTTCTAGTCCTAAGAACGAACAACTGTGATCATTTGATCCATATACATAAGAATCTATCTTATTAGACTTAACTTTTCGGAGATGCATAGATAAGTTTTGTCATATATTCACTATGCCCAGGTTAACGCTGTGTTCGTACTTCTATCCTTAGTGATATATCTGCATCAGTGTACAACTCACAAAGTTTTCTTTCAAAGGTCCTCGAAATTTACTCTGCCTTTCAGGGTATCTCCCAAAACTAGAAACTGTGGAATAAGACGAAATTAGGGTTTTGTAAATCATCATAAGCTCGGTTGACCTTTTACCATTTTTTATCAGCGAAAAACTTGGTCAAGTGATTTTCAGCGACTCTTCGGTCGGCCAATTTTTTACCATCAAGAGAGTTTTGGAAAGACCGAAACAAATGATAATCAGAGGGTGCAAGGTCCGGGCTATACGGTGGATGGATTAAAACTTCCCAACCAAGCCCCGTCAATTTGTTCCGGGTCGTCAAAGATGCGTGTGGCTTAGAATTCTCATGATTGAGGACAACTCCCTTTCTGTTGGCCATTTCTGCTCGCTCTTTCTTGATAGCTTCATTCAAACGGTCAATTTGTGCAGAGTAGAGAATCGTATTGACCTTTTTGCCACTCATAATAGATAATTGCCCTCCAATCTCACCAAACACTCAACATAACCTTGTTTGCCGCCAATCCAGGGTTTGGAGTCGATTGTGGTCAGTCACCGGCCTTTGACGATGATCTTTTGTGTTGGATATTCTTGTATTAAATTCATAAAGAATCGCTTAAAAAATGGTTCCATTTCGTCACGTTTCAGCAGCGTTTTACTGATGGTTATTCGGTCAATTAAGGTAATTCATGTGGTATCCAAACATCGAGCTTCTTTGAGTAGCCTGCTCGTTTTAGATGATTCCAAACTATCATACGGTTAATGTTTAGTGCCTCCACTATCTTTGGAGAGCTTTCGTGCCGGTCTTGCTCCATGAGTTGCAAAATTTCATCGACTTTTTCAGTGATCAGTGCGAGTTGCATCTTTTACATGGAAATTTCCGGAACGGAATCAAACAAACCACTCCTGAGTCCAGCATTCACTCATAACATTCTCACCGTAAACTGCACAAATTTTTTTTTTTTATAATTAAAAAGCGTCACATAGCGTATTTCTTCAGATATTTCACTTATATTCAAATCAGTATAACTTTTAACACGAGCAGCGAATTACACAGCTGTCTTCACAAAAAATGTAGCCTGACATGTCATCTTTCAAACACGAGTTTGTTTGGTACAATCAGATTAGTGTTACCAGATAAATGGACACCAACACTATCTAGTGACAAGAAACCGCGGACACTTTTTATACGACCAATAGCATATTTATGTGCTTATGTACAATCTACTCCTTTGCGTGTATTCTTTCTTGTACAACTAATGAGGGTGGTAAGAAGGTAGAAGATAGTAGATATACCTGTTTCCCTTCTAACCGCGTCTGTTTTTATGGAGCATGTTTCATCCACTGCAGTGTTGACAGGTCGTGGCATTTTCTTTAAGACGGCTCTTTTTGTGGTATAATTATTCATTGGAAGACAAGCCTTCAACCGGAAGATTCATGCTGTTTAATGCTCTTAGAACATAACGACTGACTAGACCACGTATCAGTGTCACCCCACTTAGGCATAAAAATGCAGAAAGCTTAGCCATTTATCATCAACTCTATTCTAGAGAACTGGCAGAACTTTAAAAAAAACTCCGAATAAATGCGATTTCAAGCACTGAGATATATGGTAGTTTCAGTAGCTTTGAGCTACTTGGAGTCTTATCTGCGAGATCAAATAAAGGTTAATCTAGAGTCCTTACCAGATCCTCCCAAAGTAAGAGTCTATAAATGCGACGAATGATATGTTTTTATGATGGTATCCGGATAAGTCTTTACCATTAACAAAGCATAACGTGAAAGTCAAGCTTGCTATAACATATGGAGAGAACTTTAGTCTTTGAAGGATTAAGCAATAATCCATTTACTTCTGACTATTTACAACGACGCTCAAATCCAGACATGGAATGTTCGAACCTTAAACAACTGAGGTTATCACCAACTTTCAGGAAGCCCGTTGAAATGGACTGGGCGGAAGAAGGATGAAAAACTGTGACATATGCTACGCTGATTGCTACATAAACAAAAATAGCGTCTATTTAGATGCAGTTTTGTTGCAAGCGCATCAAGACTCTATTCGCCAACATACGGCTGATATTTTCTCACGCCCCCACAGACGATAAAGCCAACACTGCCAAAAAATGTTTCTAGGAGCTCTTCCACAAAACTTACGAGCATTGTCAAAAGTGCGACGTTAAAATCGTCCTAAACCTAAATATCAACAAAGGAACATGATGATCAAACCGTCATCCACGTAAATTCGCAACACTACCTATTTGCAGCCAAGATACGTCTATGGATGTCTCAAACACAGCTACAACAAATGAACACTGTGAGGGAATCTAACGTTTAACGGCTGCAACATACCGAGAGAGTCTTTGCTGATCACATATCCTGTTACCTTTTGACAAGACATACATATGTACCCAATGTCAAGTGCTAAAGGATAGTGGCATCGATGTCAAAAAGCTATCAGAAATGCCGCAACTGATGGACTGGGCTTAACCCGACCAGCTCCTCAAACCCAAGGTTTGCTGAAGGAAACCCAAACACGCGTAGGGAAACAACTCGACAATTCGTCTACAAAGCGTCATTTCATAGAAGAACATTTGTTAATAGAAGCATTTGTCCAGCTTGTTCCCAAAAAACGCGAATCTTCCCCCCTCTACTCCTACAGGTTCATCGTACTTACGTCTCTTCTTTGCAACGTAATGGAAACGCTGATAAACCGCCAGCTCATGAAATATTTCGAAACACAAAAACTTCTCAACAGACCCACTGGTCTCAACGAAAAGTACATCAATTTGGCGAAAACAAGATGATTGACTTAATGTTTCTAAGGCATTTGACAGAATTTGGCGTCAGGCTGCTTTGTCGAAAATGCGTGCATTTGATTTCGATGATTCTCTTCTTCAATGGATTAGAAATTACTTTTTGGCACGTTCAATTCAAGTTGTCTTGGAGAGTTTCAAGACTTATATTCACAAACTAAATGATGGTGTGCACCAAGGCTCCGTTCTGTCTACGACACTTTTTTTTTAATTTTCATCAATGATCTCTTGTGTGCTAATTCCAATTTAATATTCTCTATTCCTTTGCTGTCGACAGTACTCACTGCTTTTCATATTCGTTACCCGACTAATGGTCCTTTCCTTCGTCTCAAAGCAAATATTTAGCTCATTAAATTCCGGTATTAAAGCATGACTAATTGGGGAATTAATATAAATACTCCAAAATTAGAACACTGTCTGCTCTCGTTAGCATTATCCATTAATGGTATTTGCTTAGTCGAGTCCGAAAAACTTTCTATTCACGATATGTGGGTCAAAAACATATATTCGAATGACCACCTTTTCGATGTCGCCAAAAGCGCTGCGGAATGTCTAGATTTCCTCAGACAATATGAGAAAAATTTTTGTCCTCATCCGGTCTAATGCGCCTAAAACATATCTGCATCTGCAAGATAGGATTCAATACTATGCGACAAGACTCATTTATAATGCTGGTCAACTGACAACGTCGAATACCGACGAAATGTCTCCTGTCTCACTTAGTTCTATCGCTATTTTTACAGTGCTCCGATCCGTAACAACCGTTTTGCTATGAATGCTCATCAGTATACCCTCCAGTCTACTCTGAAATACCGTGAATTGTTCCTAAGCAGCACAACTCACTTATGGAATGCTCTACCAAGCTCTCTATTTGCTAATCATTATAACTTACAAACATTTAAGACCAACATATACCGGTATTTCTCTTTTTTTCCTCCCTTAGTCCGAGCTGTGTATACATATATTACTCCTACTCTCCGTAGAAAAAGAAAGAGCATGAGAATTGCGATCGACGAAATAGGCAGGTTCTATTCCAGAAAAAATGTTTGGAAGTTTTACCAAAAGATAAAAATGAAGTATCAAGGTAACATGACCCCAAGAAAGGCATGTGGAAATTAATCAAGAAACATTGTTGTAGAGTCATAGTGGTATTGAGGATAAAGCAAAACTACTTTCTTAGATTGTCAAACGGCGGGGTCATCTCAAATATCGCTGTCAGACAGAATGAATCATTCAACATGGACGGCAAAAGTCAAGAGATTCGTCCATCTGACCAAAATGAAATGAGGATTGCAATATCTACACTTGCGGTCATAAAAACCGCACCACCTAATGAGTTCTCAAAAAATGCCTAATTACATCAAATTGTAGGGGTTTTTCCCATACTAATGAAGGGTATTCCCCATAGCGGAGTTCGACCTCGTATTCGGTGCAAAAAAGATCAATTTGAAATGTCTGGTAAATATCATCAACTGAGTCGGGACGAAAATGTTCAAATATTGGCTTTAGTCGAAGAAGGGCTTGGCTATCGTGAGATTGCGGTTAAAATAGGATGCTATCATTCAACTATCGAAAAGAAAATTTGGATCCACTGGAAAGAAAAAAAGGCTCGAGACGAAAACGTAAAACAACTCACAAGACGGACAATATATTACAACGAGTTAGCATGAAAGATCGCTTTAAAAGTGCTGTCCGTTTAAGAGCAGAGCTGAGTGAATTTCATCAAGTTGATCTAAACGCCGAAACCATACGCCGACGGCTACGGGAGATAGATTTATATAGAAGACGACCAGCGAAAAAACCTCTCCTAACTACAAAAATGAAAAAAGCTCGCTTGACGTGGACAAAAAAGTATGAAGATTGGACGCAATATGATTGTCGATGTGTGATATGGTCCGATGAAAGTAAATTTAATTTGTTGTGTGCCGACAATTTGCCATATGTACGACGGTCAGCAGGTGAAAGGTTCAAGGACGAGTGCATAGTCAAAACAGTGAAGTTTCTTCAAAGCCAGGTGATTTGGGGTTTTTTTTCTTTTTACGTTTTGGGCACTTTGTTAATGGAATTATGAACGCTCAAAAGTATGGAGAAATAGTAAAGGAGTTTTTGGTACCAGCAATTGAACAGCATCATTCGTATAATTTTCAGCTCAAGACAACGTTTGATGACCTCGGAATTACGATTTAAACCCAATCGAACACATGTGGCATGTAATGAAACGTAAAGTGGCTGAACATAAACCAGAGAGTAAAAAAAAAACTAAATGAAGTTCTGGAACATGTATGGAATACTGAAATTTCAAGGGATATTACTGAACTTCTAGTAAGCTCGATGCCTTCTAGAATAAAAGCGGGTATAACCGCCAAAGGAGGAGCAACTCGGTATTGATAATTTTTTGGTAAAAGTGGAAATTAGATAGAAATACTTATAAACTACTGCAGAGTGCTCAACAAAAATTTCATTTCATTATAAAAATTATTATCGTAATTATTAACAATTTTTCAATCATTTTGATATGGTGCGGTTTTTATGACCGCAAGTGTAAGCTCCTAGACAGGACGACCTACCTGTCGAGCTATTTAAGGCAGCTAGAAATGACTGACGTGAGAGCATGGACAAACTCATTCTCAAGATTTGGTTGGCAGAAACCATGCTTGAGGAATGGCCCTTTAGCACCGTTTGCTCAATACACCAGAAAGGAGGTCGTCTCGCTGCGTCAATTGTAGAGGCATGAGTCTCCCTAACATCGCATATAAGATCTTACCTCCAGTCTTGTGTGAACTCCTGAAACCGGTTATTAACGATTTGATTGTGCCCTATCTGTGCAGTTTTAGACCCGGTAAGTCCACAGTCGACTGCGCAGAATGACAATGGAGAACACTCGCACGTAATTTTCATGTAACTTTTCCAACGTAACTCTTGACCAAATTGTTGCGAAAGTCAGTATTAGAGGCACAAGTTCTCCAAATAATTTACTGATCAAAAGAAGCCGAGAAAGAGAAAGAAGTATCTATTGAGGGCTTTCTGATCTGATCACTATAGCGACCATGGGACGTCTTGTAAATCAAATCGGAAACATCGATTCCACTTGATTAAATGATCAAATTTTTAAGGGACCAAAATAAATTTATGGAACAATAGTACGACAACGACGAACACTTAATCTCTTCGCTACTGGGATTCAATTTTGAGAGTCCTTCAATTTTATTGCTGAGTTCGGGTGTAAAAAGAATTAAGTAAAAGTTTTTACATTCAAAATATTGCTCTTTCCTGTCAAAAAGGTTGTGAAGACAAAAATAAGTTAGTCTCTTTTTCGACGTATAACATGTAAATCAAAGATAGATGTTTTGCGGCAGGCCGGCCAAATAAAATTCATTGTAAATGTATATTGTTGTGACTTTTAAAAGCATCCCTTCGCTAATCGAGTCACCAAGTTCTTCGTTCTTCCAGAAACTTGAATTCCAAATCTTCTGTACTAAAAATGACACTTTTCCTCAAAGGGTTCCCAGAAAATAATCGCGTCAAAATAAAGTCATTCTCCTCTCCACCAATCACTGTCAATTAGAATCAGTTACCTCCGTTTTGCATGCTGCTAAACACATGTTTTACACAAAATTTTCAGCCTCTTATCACCTCATAAACATCAAATTATCAACTTCGCAAAGGTCACAAAAAACCAACTTCCATCGTTCAACGACCAACAACCAACAACCAACAACCAACAACCAACATCCAACAAACCTACCATCAACAAGGTGGCGTTTAAAACGTAAGCCTGTCGGAAATGCAATTCTGAGTTGAACATTCATTTAATGACCACGCCTTTTAGCGCTGCACAAAAAACTAAACGCTACCTCATTTGAATTTAATGTCGGACTCAAACATGCACTTAGCGATGAAGTGCATATTAAACTCTGTCGAGATTATAAATTCACCTCCCGGGGCAAGCAAATAACTGGCATTAGAAGCCAGCGCCAAAACCGCAGTCGTACTATCTAAGATGACTGAATCTGAACTTATCGTGTGTAATGCCCCCAGCTGTTAGTGTATAAAAATCTAACAAAGAGATCCAACAAGTCGTTGGCTAACTTTGGACAGCCTGAAAATGAATGGTTCTCTTTGAAGACTCTGTTTATCTAACCAGCACTAAGCAGCTAATTAGATATCCTCGTTAATGGTGAGTTCTTCTACCATGACAAACGGATGATAACAGCTTTTGTTCTAGGAGATGTCACCCTCCTGTCATCGCCCTGGGAGTTTAAAGCGCAAGATACGTAATTTATACATTCGAAGGTTCTTGACATTTATAGTAGAGACGGCATCGGTTGCACACAGGTGCAGCAGTGAAACTGAACTGTCACTTGGTCAGTAGTTAACATATTTGCATAACTTTTTGGTATGTAAATATCTGTGACACTCATGGTC
The DNA here is from genome assembly GCA_907269105.1 of Volucella inanis. Taxonomy (NCBI): domain Eukaryota; kingdom Metazoa; phylum Arthropoda; class Insecta; order Diptera; family Syrphidae; genus Volucella; species Volucella inanis. Next base: position 47,470,552 of record OU026157.1, on the reverse strand, counting down.
GCTCAAAATTGGCCTGTGGTATGTAAGAAATAGCATCTGAGACCGGTCGAAGACTAACGATGCTCACCGACTGACGGTCGTTTTATAATTGCAGTTTGCATTTTGTGTCAATCAATTTGGGAGTAATTACTATGGCACTGTCGAAGAATTTACGTGCGACACAAATATGCAAATTGTGTAATGGTCGAACGGATGTCGTTATGAAACGACTGATCATGGTTTAACCGAACGAAACTTGAAAGCTGTTGCTGAAGGGGTATGAGTGTTGACTTAAAACGATTTCGTTCATATGAGAAACGATAAATTGTATTCGTATATTGTGAATTGAATTTGCCTCACCACACCATGAAGGTTTGATTTATTTGATTGATCGATTGTTTTAAGCAGAGGTATGTACACTACGGCTTTTATAATTTTATTGTGTCCTTTCTTATTAGCTGAGTTTAGAATTGAAATTATTTTCCTCTAATTAATGTGACATGTACTCGAATCCTTCCTCGGCAATGTTGCAGAATTAGCAGTGGCAATTTATTAGTTAGTTAGCTTATTCTTGTTTAGTTTGACATAAGTCCTAAACTTTTTCGATTAAAGCCCCCAAGTAACACCTTCATATGTTTCTGTCTCAGTATTCTGTTACTCACTGTTCAATGATTATGAAGCCTGACTGACCCGGTTGTCGATGCACAATAATTTGCGTAGGTCTTTAAGTGTTTCATCCGAAATAGAGTTTAAGGATTAAAAATAAGCATCCATAGCAATTTACTGGCAATATTAGTATCCGTTCAAAGTTATAGGTTGCAGATAAGTCTTAGGAACACCCGTCCAAATGTGGGCTTTGTGCTCTAATTTTGGGCTGATAAAACCTCATTATTCAGGCCAGAAAGAACCTGAAACTAACATGGCAACACCATACTCGTATTAGATCGCAATTATCTCCTCGTTCTTAAAAAAAAAAGCCGCAGAAACGTTAATTTAGAAAATGATATCAAATGTAGACGAACGTACTACTTTGGTGTGTGGTAAACTCTTGTCCCAGACTCAACCACTTGGACGCTCCTAAGCTTATGCATCTTCCTCCAGTTATAAAAACTAAGCAAAATTTCAAAATACAAAATTGAATCAAAAATATTTTTCCAATGTGAGGAAAGGTTTATGGTTAGTGTTGGGAACACAACTTCATGCATATGGCTTCGTCGTGTTGTCATTCAATTGAGTTCTTCGTAAGTTAGGAGATGGTTGTCAACAATGTTGGCGTTATGCCAACTTTTGTTACGATAGTACGACTGGTATGCTAAGGAAATTAACTGATGGAAAGTACTACCGGTGGTCTCCTCGTCTCCAGGTCTCCACTTTGTTGAAGAAGACGAATCTACAACAAAAAAAAAGCTAGGTGAAGCTGTTTAGAACCTTAAAGATACTCTCACCAAGTGTTTTGAACGGGAATATCCAGCTAGAAAGCCATCCTGCAGATGGTTCGTTCCTTAGTTGAACGCAAATCTAGAACAACTTCGTAAAGTAACCAGAAAACTTCTAAACAAGTCACTTAAGACTTATTTCGAGGAATACTGGAGTCTTTACAGATCGAAGCCAAAAGAATATGAGAAGCTGATTCGGATTTCAAAGAATGCCTCTTAAGATGACTTTTACGAAAAGATCAAAACTGTCCTTGAAACCAGCAGGCTGATCAAAGTATTTAAAAGGGGAAAATCAACCGGGCTAAAATCACTCAGAAAATCTGATGGCATCTACACTGAGTCGAAGGCAGATATTCACCGCCTCCGTGTTTGAGGCTCCCTTCTCAGGTAACCTAATCAGAAGCAATTCACAATTAATTTCTATTAACGTCGTAGCTGACATATTTTATCAGTTGTGATGGATGAGACCATTAAACATGCTTTTGCGTTGCGAATTCTTTTTCTGTCTGAGATGTAACATGCTTGCCAACGCGGAATATTTTGCAAGTGTGGGCTTGTAAATCTAGTAGGTAGAATAGAAAGGCGCATTCGACATGAAGGAATATGCGCTGACATACACACACTGACAACACGGCGTAAACGAATCACTAATTTTGAGGATCAAAGCAATGCTGGTGAATAGAACACTGACTACGGATGCTAATTGCGGACAATATGTAATGAAGGGGGTAAACAGCGGTTGCCCGCAAGACAGCGTTCTGCCTGCTTCATTACTTTCCACAAATGGTCAAAAACAAGCAGTTGAATGGGGTTTGAATAAGGCTGCTATGCTGACTAAAATGATGAGCTAGAATTAGCCAAAAGATATATGATTTTACAGGATATATGAAACAATTTAAAAACTCAAATTTTTTCATGATTTCTATAGCATCTCTAGATTGCAACGTCGTCTTATTCGTTGACATCCATTCACCAACGCAAAATGTGCACTTATAAATTTTATTTTTATTTGGAATTATTTTTTTATTTCTTTTTTTTTCAATTTTTTTGCTCATTTGTAATTATCCCACATTGGTTAAAGATACTCTAAAGATGGAAACGGCAATAACAGTAGGTAACAAGAATCTCAAGTTTACCTCTAAGCTATTCAGCGCGACGGTCGACTTGTAGACAGACGAATCGCTATGAATGACTAATGAGGACACCACACACACCGTCAGTGCTCCTTTGGCAGCTACTTGATTGACATCTCGCATTTATTTACCATATTTGATGAGAGAAGTCAGTTTTTTTTTTTTTTTTTTTTTTTTGGTTTATTTAATTTTTTTGCATGCATTTATATATTTTCGTAATTACAACTGCGTACACCCCTCAGTCGTCGGGCTTTACCTTTATAGTTACATTCGAATAATTTAGTGATATGTACTCTCTGTAGTTGCAGCTCATTATAACCACACTACATTCAGATACTTTTTTTTTTAATTTTTTTCTTTTTCATTTCGACAGCGGACAGATGGCGATAGTACAAGTACCTAAATAATTATTTTGCCATGCTGATTCGTGAATTTCATTTGACAATTTTTTTTTTTTTTATTTTTTCTGCCCTTGTGGAGCTAAGGTAAAGTAGATACCAGCCGACAAGACGAGAAGGCGCAATAAATTAACTGAGCATCCAATTGAATGTTTTTTGTTTTATTTTGTTTTTATGAATTTTGTCGGAATTGTTAATTTATCGCCATCGAAGTCTATATTTGTGTTGATGTCAAGTAACTATTGTGACATTTTTAGTTTTATAAAATTCGAATACGAGCATGCGCAGATGTAGAGTCTTTTGAGATGTCAAAGTAAGGCTTGACAGTTGCACAAATTCTCATTTTTCAACTTGAGTACTAAAACTTACTCACACTAAACCACTTTTTTTAACGAAAGTGAAAACGGTATGAGGGTGATTTAAAAAAAGGGGTAAAAAACAATACCTAACCCTTGTAAAACGGGAAGGGTTGTGATTACCCCTTTCAGTTTTTGTTAACTGCATCCCTTTTTTATCCATAAACCCGCATTCAACATTTCTGGTCTAATTTCTAGCAAATAGCTTGGGTGAAAACGTTAGACCAATCCTTAGTTAAGGTAAGGTGTTCTCTCCCCCAAACAGAGTGCGCATATTCAAATTTTAAAATTTCCCTGGAATATTGGAAAACTCATTTCCATACTCATTTAAATATGGCATTCGCCGGATGAGTAGCTCATTTTTAAAACGACTTCGGGCGGGAATGGTCGTTTTCGTAAAACAAAAAAATAAAAATAAAATAAATAACGGGGAATAAGTTGTATATTCTGTTTGGAAAAAAATCAAATCGCGGAATCTACTTTTGGATTATACGGATACGGATACCTAATCAATTACTGTCCTTATATGGATACCCTTAAGGATTAACAATTAAAAGGATTATCTTCAAGTTATTTGCAAAATTGGATTTACAATGTAACACTGTATAGTGAAAAGAACAAATTTAATAAATTTGGAAAATATAGAATCTGCAGTTAACATTTCAGCATTCATTAACGCAATGAAAATGTATAGTACAGAGTTGTTCGCTAGTTGGGCTGAAATTTGTTTTTTTCTTTTAAATAAAACGACCGACGTGTGTTTCACATTATATATTGCATACTATAAATTTCACCAAGAAACCGCTTACGTGATAGATGCGCTGAAGATATTTCAGCGATTTCAGGTCGTCATCCAGTTGTATGAACTCCGAAGCAAGTAGTCTAAAAGTGTTTAAACGCGCGAGAGAGAGGCGAGCTATTTATGGGATAAGACTATCACCGAACTTCGTCTTCAATAAGTCGTTAAAGCACTCGTTGTTACAAGTTATACTGTCGTTTCATATTTTCAAACCATCTAGTTCCAGTTAATCCTAATCCTAACATGAAGCGAATGTGACTTCTATTGATTCTACCTGAAATTCCGGAATCATTTCGGACTCCGGTATGAAAATCACGCAAACAGTCCATTTCTTCGACGCAATGGCTTCGAAAGTCTAACGTACAGGATGGTCTTCCGGCCTTAGCTCTTGTGTCAATACTTCTCATATAGCCAAGCTTATCGTAGACAACAGGAGTGTTCGAAACATACCCAGATTTTTAGCAGGCATCGGAACAATTATAACGCCTGATAGTTGTAACTGACCGAGTATTTCGAGTTGTTAACGCTGTTCAGGCATATACATATAATTAATTAAATGGTAGATGTTTTAAATGGCGTTGCTTAAAATTTTTGTCTCTAAATTATATTAGAAGACAAGCAAATTCAAATCATTTTGTAGTCGGTCAATGATCGATTGGTATCGTCCGAATGCCATACAAAAATAACTATTTCTTTTTTTTAAATCATTGAAAAATGATTGACATTAAATGTTTAAGTGTAATTTCGATTTAAACACGTTTAACAAAGGTCATCCTGTTATTTAAATTATTAATCTCTTTTCCAAGTAAATTCGCTGGTAAGTGCATCGCGAATAATAGCCACAATATTGGTTTTCATGTCGTCAATACTTGCTGGTCTATCGTCTATTCACATAAACCTTTAAGTAACCGAAGAAAATACTCAAGCGATGTTATCCAACTTCTGTCGCAAAATTTATGATTACAATAAATCGGTGCTTTGAGTCGCTGTGTGTAACATAGCGTTATCCTTTTGAAACCATATCTTCTTATAATTTTAAAAGAGCTTGGACCTATATCAAACAATATTGATCATAATGCGATCTCGTGCCTCATCATTGGGAAGACAAGCACCGATGAAGCCACCAATATGTGCGCACAGTAAGAGGTAATACAGAATGGATTTTGTATAATTAGGTAAACGTGTATGTTGATTTACCATTATTTCAACGAAAAGCCTACTAAGATGGACTACTATGCACAAAAATAGGATAAAGTGCTCCATAAGTTTGGCGAACAACATGTCAATTTTGGAAATCCGCGACTTGCAAGCGTTCTTGAGGCATGAGTCTTTCCAAAACGCCATAAAAATATGCAGTTAGATTAATAGTTGTCCTTGTCAAAAGTTCTGACACCCAAACACAAATTAACAACATGAAAATGTAATTAATTGTGAAAAACCACACGAATTGAAAGAATTATTATTTTTTGTTTATTAATCTTTATTCTCAAAAATCAATATTCCACCTTATTGGTAATGACATTACATTTCTTATTTTAAAATTAATGAAGTGATAAGTTAGAGACGTTTAGTACTCAGTGATAAATTTAAAAAGTCAAATGTAAGCCTAAATATTTTGATTCACCGATGGTGAAAATTAAATTTAATAACATAGAGCAGAATGTAATTGGAAACAATTTTTTGAATCTGATAGTAGTTTTAAAGAATTAGATGATGAAGTGCAACAAAATTTCAATTTCAGATGATTATAATTCCAAAAGCCACAATTCTACATTAAAGAAAATAAAATAAAATTTCTTTAATGCAATAATGGACCGTAATCTTCGGGAAGAGTATTGGATAGTTTGCAAAATAGAACAGAGTAAAAGTTTCGCGAAAACTTGTAATGCTATCCATAATATTTATGCTGCTTCGAAGGGATTGATGGGACCACCTTTAACAAGGAAAATTTTAAAAACTTTTTTATAGTACAAGGTCCTTACAGGCAGAATTTTCAATGTATTAAATATCAAAAGTTGAATAAACGACAAGAATGACATATTTTCTTTATCACAGATCTTTAAAATACAGTTAATTATTGTACTTTATTATAACATATTCCAATCTGAAATGGAGATCCAAATATAAATATTTTTTAAGATCCTTAAAAGCCCATCAAAATTTCGTAGAGAGATTATGTCCGCTGCAATTTAGAATTTGCTCTATTATAGTCTCGAAACAATTAACATTACAGACACTATTTTTGTTATACAAGTTATTACAATCAAATTGGAATAGACTAAATTTGTGGCAACATGCTACATATATCGCGACGCTGATTTCTGGCATTATTTAGCCTCAAGACTGAAGTACATCAGCTTAGTCTTATTGGGTATTATCAGCTTGGTTTTCCCAAACCAGAGTTTTAACAAGTTAACTTCTGAGTTGATTTCAGCAATGAGGTTGAAGCGATTGTTTGATCCATACGCAAACGTTGTGTCATCTCCAAAAGCCTTAAGCTTACTAACAAACGAAAGACTAAACATTGAGTTAAGTTGGATAAAGAATAATAAGGGATCTAGAGGAGATATTTGTGAAGAATTTTTACTTTTTGCATTCTGTTTTTAAAATAAGACCCGAACCAAGCTATGATAAAGCCTCGAAATATAAGACTATACAATACAATTTACACGAAACAATTTTATAATCTACTGTACCGAAAGCTTTGGCTACATATTTTTACTAAAAATCCAGCACAGCATTTCTTGCCATCAAGCGCCTTCTTCAAAAGATTTGTTTTCTCTGAAACCAAACTGATTAACACTCAAAAAGTTAATTTTTGTAAGAAATTTAAGAACTTTATATTTTACAGCTTCCTCAATGACTTTAGATATTACAGACAGCAAGGAAATCAGTCTGTAGTTCGCTTTTTTATTCTGCTTCTCTTTTTTTTAAATTGGAATTACATTCGTCTGTTTTAATAATTCTGGGAAGACTCCAGAAAAAATGCTTGAACTTAAAAGATATGCCAAAACATCTACCACGTTTAAACCATTTTTATTCAAAGTAGAACTGGAAGTTCTTATATCGTTACCACCAGAATGCGGGATTTTAAGAGTATTTTTTTTTTTTTTTATAAATTATGCGCGCTCAAGGGATTTAAGTTCCCTTAAAATGCTTGTTCACAGTGTGAGCAATGGAAAATCAGGGAGGAAAGAAAGAGAGGTACTGATGAACGTTGGTTTTAAATGTTTGAAGGTTATAATGACTAGGAAATAAAGAGCTAGGCAAGGCATTACATAAGCCTTGGTTAAATGGTTAATAGTTTTAAAGGGCGGAATGCTACCGGCGATTTATACTGAGCCCTGATGGTGGAAATAGCGATAAAACAGAGTGAGACACGAGAGATTAAGTCGGTGTTTGAAGGTATCTGAGTGATATGAGTATTACTATGAGTTCTATCGTGCGTGCAAATATGTTTTGTAAGCATTGTCCTCCAATTTTAGGCAGAGGCGGTTAAGTATTTCTTATATCGCTTGAGAAAGTCCAGACATTTCGCAGAGTTTTTGAGGATATCGAACTTTTTTATTCGGTTTCGATGATTCAACCGAAACTTAAAACCATCCAAGACAACTTGTATTGTATATCGCAAATGTACGCATTTTCAACAAAAGATCAAGTAAAACTACCAGATGTACCGGTATGAAGTTAAAATAAAGCACTAACTTTTAATGGGAAAGTAAAAAACATTTTATTCAAAGAATTGGCCTTTGCTAGCTACCATTTTTACCATCTTTCAGGCAATTTATGGATTCCACGCCAATAAAACTGTTCGTCTTTTGAAGCAAACTAAAAAGTTATAAAAATTTTGACTTCCTCGTAGGATTCGAAGTGCTGCTCAGGTAATGCGTGTCGATGAAAACAAATGGTAGTCCGAAGGAGCCAAGTCTGGTGAAAACGGCTGGTGGCGTAGCAGCTCCTAGCCAAGTGCTTTGGTTGTATCCTAAACCAGTTTTGCTTTGTGTGCAGGTACATTATAATGGAGCAAAATTACCTTGCCGTGTCTTCTGGCCCATTCTGGTCGTTTTTCGATCAATGCATGGTTCGAATTGACCATTTGTTGTCGGTAGCGATCTGTATTTCTAGTTTCACCAAGTTTTAGGAGCTCATGGTACACCACACCTTTCTGGTCCTACCAGACACACAGCATTGTCTTATTGCCGAATCGATCTGATTTTGCAGTCGCAGTTGATCGGGGTCTTCAAACTTTTTTGGTGGTCTTCCACGTTCTTTATTCCTCACATCAAAATCGTTATCTCTGAACCGTTGAAACCATCTTTTGCATGTTGCTTCTGATAGAGCATGCCTCGACAAGCATTCGATGAGACTCTGCAACACTTTTCTTCAAATAAAAACAAAAAATTAATGCTTTCCGCAAGTCATCATTTTCTGGTACAAAATTCGACATTTTTAACACGATGACAAAATATGATGTTGTTTGCTCAATGACTTGATGTTTACTAAATATGTTTGACAGGTGTCATAGCAACCAAACAAAAAAAAAAAAAAAAAATTAAGGCCCGTTCCCAATATATATCCCCTACCGAGACATTTGTATCTTGACGCTCACTTCATACTGGTACACCTGGTATCTTGTTTTCGACAGATTGATGTACATACGCTTTGGTTTCACTTTCCAATGAGAAATGTCATCAGATCACCGGTGGATCTGTTGCTACGAAAGAAGGAACGTAAGTGCAAGAAAGAAGCAAAAGAGGGAGAAAATTCGCCTTTTTTTAGGGACGAGCTTGTTTGCTTTATTTTTTATCTAAAGAGAGTCCATCAAAAAGAGTCCTTAGGTGTAAGATTGATGAAAAAGCTTACGCAAAACCACTCTCAGAGTAGAAGAAAATGTTTTGATTTTTTTTTTTTTTTTTCTATTTTCCTCTGTCGACTTGGTCTTGTATTATTATTTTAAATAGTTCAAATCACGAAATGAGCATGAAAATGAAGCTGTAATTAGAAATTTTACCGTTTAAGAGTCATGTCGTTGAGCGACCTTACTGTCTAGATTTCAAGGTGCGTATCTATTGCACTGTTCTTGAATTTTTTTTGATCTCTCTGTATGTTGCACATATTATGCTGTGGGGCACGACTCTGTTGCCTTTTTTACAGGTTTTTTATTTTTCTTTTTCCTTTACCATTTTTTTTATCTCCGACAGATAATTTACACCGTAGTTTGTTGGTCTCTTCATTTGATGAGGTGCGTTATTCCACCCAGCATATTGAACGATTTCAACAAAGTGATCAACCTCGACTTTTAGTTCATACGGTATCTTAAGTGATAAGCTTAGTTCTACTTTTTCTTCAATTTCTTGCTCGAAGCTATCCCTATTAGTATTTCTGCCAGTTAGTCTTGTTGGCTCGTCTTTTATAATTAGAGTTTGAATTATTGCCAAAATGACTAAAAAATGATCAGAGGAAAGTCTAAAGCTTTCATTAACTTTTATGAAATTGTTAGATATTACTTTTAAAACACAGAAATCGATAAGATCGGCTATTTTTGTGGTATCGGCCATAATTGTGCTCCATACCAGCTTCACAAAGCATTCTACCTTTCTATGAGATGCATCTTAAGCCTCAGAAGGTGTGTTTTGCATTAAAATCACCAACAATAATAACCTAGATGCAAGTGATTTTAATATGTATATTTTCAAAGGCACTCTTTTCGAGCGCGGTTCACAGTAGGCAGTAAATGGCTGAAATGGTAAGAAATTATGTCTAACTCTTATATGTACCATAATTACTTACACACATTCGAGATCTGTTTTAAGGTATTAAGTATATTTTTATGAGGATGATCCACCCCTCCCCTTTTCAGACGGGTTTCAGTGAAGAAGCATACGTCAATATTCCTCTTTCGTGTGGACATATCTAATTCGTCGAGTTCTTAAAAGTCTCTTAACGTTCAAGGTAAAGATTTTGAGCACGCGTTCCATATTCATGTTCTTAAGTGTCATAAAGAAAACATGAGTAGCAGGGTCCGTTGAATTTTCTGTCTTTTCGTTATGTCATTTTGCGGCTTGGGCATGTGTATCCGCTATCTAAGGCTTAATGGTTTTTCTTGCATCACGTTTAAGTTAACAATTTACAGTTTAGAAATACCCTTGCGTGTGATTGAACCATTGATAGCGTTTGCTGAGGCACAGAGGTTCGGTTTTGATATTTTATAAATTTTTTGACGATACTAGACCTTATCGGAGGTAAGCATAAAAAGTAAGTAAGTTTTCAGTTTCTTTGACGTTGACTTTCCACACGTTGTTGTTACGGGATATGACGGTACAATCAAATCAACAACATCTTCAAGATGTTTCTAAGTTTATTGTAATCCGCAAATTCCGTTTACATTAATTGGAGGCGGTGGTCGATGCTTGAGATTTCCGTTTTTTTTTTTTTTTTTTACTTGAACTTTCATGCTTGACGCAGAGGTGGTGTACGAGGACACTAACAGCAGTTTTTTGGATTGGTATACCCAAATTTACTTTCACTTCGTCAGACCAAAGAATATTTTTGGTTAATAAAAAATTATTTTGATCCTTCTTTGATAAGAAGAACGTCTTCCAAAGGGTTGTTGATCTTCAAGAGCATATTCAGTTCAAACTTAAAGGATGCAGTAGAACTCAATGTAGATAGTTTACCTTTCGTAACCATAAAAAAATTCCACATTTTAATTCCTTTTGGAATCATCATAATCGATCTCTAGCCATTGCAGTATGTTGAACAATACTGATAGCTCACAAGTTTTAGTGGTGGTCCGTCAACAGCCTTTAACAAAAAAGTCAACAATTATAATATCTAACAACCCTACGAAAGGATATGGATCGATTAAGTTTTGTTAGTTTGTAGCAATGTATCAAGTTGAGCAAAGAAACAATTAAAGGTCATTGTGCATATTTTATATGATGCTGAATATTACTTGTATCAAAAGCCTTATTGTTTGCAACTCCAATACAAGAGTACTCGTACGTCAACTTGCCAACTAAATATAATAGTTCCTCGAAGTCAATTCATAAATATTCAGCTGTACAAGAAAAATAAGTTAAAAAATATTCCCGGACAGTGTGTAGAGATAGAAAAACAGACTATACAAAGTCTGCGAAATGCTTTACTATTCTGACGACCGTCAAGAGATTTGTGAAAATTACAAGGAGTAGGCCTAATTCTTCTTCAATTTTCTGGTTAGCAATCAGGTTTAGTCATAATCTTGTCTTTGTTAAACTATATTAACTAATATGAAAAGTCGTACAATTTCGTCTTTCAAAGGCAATGAAGTATATTGTGGTGAATCGATAAAGGAAGTGAAATACCTGTCTACTGAGGCTAAGCCTCACTTACTTCCAAGCTGGATCTCTGAACGCGGTCAGAAGTGCGAATTATCTGAGTCGTTTTGGGTCCTATATAGTATAGCGAGATATGAAATCGGCGATGAACTTGCAGTTTTTCAGGGCCCAAAACTGCGTTACGACGAATTACTGTCTCGGTTAGAGATTTCACTGACATTTCTTATAGTGTCTAGGTATGCTAGGTATAAGTGACATATTTTAGTGAAGCTTTCCAATGACCTCGTTCACCTAAACATGCTGACTCTTATGTGAATAGGAACATCAATTTTCTCAAACACTAAAGGTTTACAAGCACTCAAAATTATCACAAATAATTTCACCCGATTACAGACACCTTTGCTTTCCTTCAAGCCAGACCCATTCCGCCTTTTGGTTAAATTCTCCAAGGACTCTTTCCCAATGCCTTTAATGTCATGAATCCTACTCTTATCCTTTCTTATTTCAGTCACAAACTTAATGTTAAATCTCTTTTTCTCTTATTAAGTGGTAAACTGCAGCTTTGCTTTATTAGTCCTTTCAAAATCTTTCTTCAAGTTAGATAAATCAACTTTTGATTTATACTAGAAATTTGAACTCATTATAACCGCTGTAAGATTGGTGTATCTTTACTTCATTGGTAAAACGACGTCGCGAAAAAATAAATTTTATTGACGGCCTTCCTCTATTTATAGACGTGCACCATAAGATGACTTCTGATGTTTTTTCGCCGGTAACTTCAGCCACATAATCGTATTTCTAGAACTGCAGTCCAATCTATTAGTAAGCTGTCGCAACTTTAATAGAAAATTAATTCTTGTTTTAGTGCATAGATTATTTACCAGATCCGCTTTCAAGGCCTATGAACGATTCAGATGAAAAAGTTATCCGCTTCCTCAATCATCCTTTCGGGAGATACTTTTCATCCGTTTAAGCATTAATGGGCTTAAATTTACTGAGATCCGGAGGTCAAAGTTATTATCTAAATGCTGTAATATCGTTCTTAAAAAAAAAAAATTATTTAAATCTGCTCTTGTTCCTCTTTATAAGGTACAATCATTACGTTTCCATCACTATGGCCATTAATGTTACATTTGTGGTTCGCCTTTTCACGATTTGCATAATAAATTGCGTGCAATTAAAATGGGGCTCTAAATAATACGAGTACTTGATGGAATTATGGCCATCCGATCTCATTTTTTCTAGGTAACTAAATAACAATGCAATGAGGAAAAATTTAAATTAATAAACTGACAGCCTTAGTTACATTACTATAATAGTCTTATGTAGAAAACTAATATGATAAACTGGACACCTTTCGTGTAATTATTTGCGCACATGAACAATTTTCGCTTCGCCTTTAGAAAATATAATATCAAAATTCAATCTTAAGTAGACGCATTGCATTGCACCCTAGATTAAAGTATTTAGTGCACTGGAAAGAGTTCACTCGGTACCATGTTCTGAGAGCAAATGCAACGTAAGAGGCAATGATCTCTCGGATTTCATACTATTATCTGACTTGGTTGGTAGCACTGTTGGCTCCCAGGCAACTTTTTGTTACGAAAGTAAAACAGGAAATAATCGCCTTAACGTTATCCAACTTGTATGGTATGGGATTATAATTGGTCTCCATATCAGACCATAGGTACATCGCATTCAGAATAGGATGCGAGGTCTGAACTTTATTGAAGAGGAGTTTGGCAAGTCTAAAGCTAAAGAAAGTTGTTCAGAACTTGAACGGTACGCTTACCAAGTGTTTGGAACTGGCATGTCCAACTACAAAGCAATCACCGGTTCATTGGTGGAATGCAGAACTGGAACGATTTCGTAAAGAAACCAGAAAACTTTTGACCAGGTGAGTTAAGATGAATTTAGAGGAAGACTGGAGTCTTTATATTGTAGATCGAAGCAAAAAGAATATAAGAAACTAATTCGGCTTTCGACGAAAGCCTTTAAAAATAGTTTTGTGAAAGGATAAAAGGTGTCGGTGAAAAAAGTAGCTCATCAAAAGACGAAATTCAACCAGCCTGGAATCACTTAGAAAATTTGATGGCACCGAAAGTAGAGACTCTCCGTCCCATGCTTGACGCTCACTTTTAGATCACCCAATCAAAACCAGCTCACAACCAACTCACAACCAGCTCACAACCAGCTCACAACCAGCTTCTATTAACGAAGCTGCTGGTAAGCTGAAAAACAAAATCCACCCAAGCTGGTATATCCCTTCGGCTGCTATAGCTCAACAACTGGTAACTCTGAAGAGAATTTCCACAGCTAGGCTGGCACTAACATACAAACCGAAACCCAGGCAAACAGTGAGTATTGCCTTTATACCGAAAATCGGAAAAGAGGACTACACCCTCGCCAAGACCTTCAGACCTATAAGTCTGACTTCCTTCATAGAGAAAATGGTCAAGATCCATGTACGCAAACCTACTTTGCGAATGCATTTTATCTCTGAGATGCTACATGCTTACCAATGCGGAATATCTTGCAATACACGCTGGATATTTTCATCGATGTTGAAAATACTTTCGTTAACTCTGCCAAGCAATACGGCGTCCTTAGTTTTGTGGATCAAAGCAATGCTGGTGAATAGGACACCAATCGCAGATCTTGACTCCGGTCAATATGTGATGACGGGGGCTAACAGGGGTTACTCGTAAGGCAGCGTTGTGTCTCCACATACGCAAGCATACACGGGTGATGTAGCTGTTGAATGGTGTCTAGCGACTGTCTTCTCGAAAGCGCAGGCAGCCCTAGACGTGATCGAAAATTGCTGCACCAGAAATCTCAAAATTGAGATTGTTCTCTTTATGAAAAGGAGCTGACTGGTTTGATTCATTCTATCCGTAAAGACATCACCATCCTATTCTACAAAGGAGTTAAATATTTGGGTGTCATCCTGGATAACGAACTTATATGGACTAAACAAGACACGTCGAAAACCTCTAAGGCGATGTCGGCAAGTTATGGGTTCAATTATCCTATGTGGCGGTTATCTGTTGGACCAAACTTTCCCGAAAATACAGCACTACTGCTTTTAGCAGACTCCATTTGAGGCTATATGGAGGCTTTCTTTAGCACGGCTGCCTCCACTCTAGACGCATTGTTGAATCTAACTCTTGATATGCATATAAGGACGACAAAGTTAGATTAGGAAAACTTGCGTCTGTCTTCTAAGCGGAGATATAACTAATCATGATGGAAACGAAAGATATTGTGTAGAACCGGTAGTGGAGGCCAAACACTTGCTTCTGTGGCGACAATTAAGCTGCGCTTAGAGCCCTATTGAACTCTTTTACTACTTCCAAATTAGTTCGAGAATACAAGACTTCATTAAATGCAGTCGGAGTACTAAATTCACTGACTCTGACACCGACCAGGTAACAATGGGATCACGGGAAATGAAATCGCCGGTGGTCTTACTAGGCAGAGCTCAGAGGAGAGTTTTTTAGGATCCGAACCTACATACTTCGACTCTGTCTGTGTACTCGGTTAGAGTTTTTATTGACTGTTAGTTTTTATACGACTACAACAGCCCAAAGGAATGCTTCCTAATGTCTTTAAGAAGTCAAAGATCTTTTAACAGACCCTCAGTAAGAAATATTGCAGGATGCTTATTGGCGTCGTAATAAGGTACTACACTTTTGCTTAGCACTTGAATGCGTTTGGCGTAAGTGATACAACATCCTGCGACGTTGGCTGTTAAAATGATGATGACACTAGCTCTGTAGGCGCTGGTGAGCGCTGGCAATGTAGGCAATTTATCATTGAAGCGGAAAAACGATTACAAGGAACTAAAAAAAAAACTATCAAGAACGATATGAAGACATCTGTCTGCGAAGGTTTGTAGTTTTTGTGAGACGATAAGGGCTACTTCTCATAAAGAGTATTGACTTAGCGTTAAGCCGGTAAAATTGTTAAGGCTCCTGTCGTGCAATTTTATGTATCAAGAGAGAACATAAGTCCTACTCTTCTTCTTCGCCTAGTTTTAAACTGACTGGTGGAGTACACAGAAACTTTCGACGTAGGATTTATATTCAGTCACTCTCAAAGTCATCTTATGTTTAAGAAGAAGTAATCTTTGGTACAAGAGGTTGTACAAAATTACACTAGTTTTGATGACCGTGCGTGCCGACTGTATTTTGACTCTACTACTCTAGTCTACTCTAGCCTATTCACGCATGGGTCCAAAGCCACCGACGACATCGTTGGATTTCACACCTCGCTAGGAAAATTTGCATCTGTCTTTTAAGTGGAAATATACTAAAACCGATAGCAATTACATACAAGTTTTATAAAAGAGCGAAGGATACGTGTCTATAACAATACTGAAGTTAGTGTTAGGGCTTCGCTGAGCCCTCCACGACTTCCAAGCTAGTTCGAGGGGGAAAAACTTCTCTGAACGAAGTCGAAAGACTGTATTTACTGATTTTTCGTTTCATACTGAACTACAATGGGATCACAGGAAATGAAATCGTAGACGTTTTTGGTAGGCAAAGCTTTTAGAAGTGTTCCTCAAGAATCAGACCTAGATTAAGACTACCTGCAACTTCGGATATGACTTCCATTAATAGGTGGGTTTCTTGTGAGCGACCGAGCAAATATTTTCGACGTTTTTGAGAGATCTGTGAATTTTCCACTGTTCTCCATTAGGACTATTGTCTGTTAATTTACTTTATTTTAGGGACAATGGATAAGTTTTTTTTTTGAGTGCTTTCTTCCAAAAGAAAAAACGAAACCAAACTGTTCATGAAATTTTCCTTGTGGATCTTCTGAGGAATACTGTCCAAATAAATGATCAGGCTTTCAAAAATCTTCTAAATTTTGGAAAAAAAGTTGAAAAAGTGAAGATCAATAGTCAATGCAATGATCCCTATGATGTAGTAGACGCTTCGTTGCCTAAAATCGCTTGTTAAATCCTGGTTTTCATTTCGTTGTCTAGGATTATCTTCAATACAATTTGGCCACAGCGAAAATAGAAAATTCCTACTTGTGGCGCAATATCTTTTCAGTTTCATCGATTTAACGCATGTTGCTTCAAGTTATGCAGACTAAGCCATCCGAAGTTTACAATAAGTTCATCGTATAAATGAGCATCCTTATAGTCCTCAAGCAGAATCATTGTACATAAGCTCGTTTTAGCCGACTAAATGCATTCGACATGCTTAAGCGTAAGGATCGCAATATTTTATGACCGTCTGGTATTTGCACTTTACATTGCAAGAAGGCAATTGTAATAGGTCTTTGCCCAGTTTCTTCACGAATATTAGTGGAACGAGAAACCAATGATGTCAATATCATCTACCTTTAGTCCTGCTCTGGCTCTGCACCTCATTATAGAAATCAAATGACGACACATTTTCTTACCGAAAACTTAGACAAATATATGGAGGGCATTTTTCTCGACTTATGCGACACCACTGGATTATGAATCCAACCATCGCTAAGTTCTACTAAGGTATCGTTGCTAGCCTGGTCTTCGTATGCAGATGTATCTTATGTCAAATTTGATTCAATCTCGATAGTTCATACAATGCATGCCATCCTTCATGAATAGAACAAATTTTCATACATTCAACCAGTTTCAGGATACCTCCCTCGTTAGTTCGTTATTGAATTCTTACTTATCAAGCTCCTCTGGGTGATAGTGCTGCGATACGATACAAAAAAAAAAAAAAAAAAATAGCTAAACTCAAAACATGACTAGACAAGCTGAAAAAAGTTCAGATATACGTATCTTCTCTCAGAAAAGTCCTAATGTCACAACATTTTGTAAGTTTCAGCAACAAACAGCCACCCATACATGGCTTACTAAACATGCACTTCAATGTCAAAAGGAAAACTATTGTAATTCCCACCCTGAAACAATCAATGTCAAGTTTACCCTATAAAAAATGCAGACCAAGATAAAAAGAGCACCGCTTTTTGTACAGCCTATCAAATGCAATTAGCAAGCAACGCCAGCCGGACAAACTGTACCCATTATCATATTGGCATTGACTCTGCAAAAAAAAATTAAATATATTCCATCTTCCAACATGATTATGACGACACATGATCCTGCGTTTCTTTTGAAATAACTCTCCTCCCCAGTGGTTCTTCTTTCTACACCATCGACTGACAAATCGCCATTAATAATAAGAGCATAATTAACTCTACCTGTTTCCGACTTTGATTTATAACATTCTATTTCAACTGCGAATGAAGCAGTTTCAACTCAAAACTAACAAAATATAAAATATAGCAAAAAAAAAAAATAATAATAAAAAATTCAAATTACTTGAGTGTGAAATATCAGGCCGTCCTAATTAGAGGAAACGATCTATTCAGCATACGGGTATTCTATTCAGCCGCAGGTCCTCACTCTTCAAGCGTGCAAAATGATTTATATCTCTTTAATAATGCTAATTACAAAACATTTTCTAGTATCCAGTTTAGTTTAGTTTACTTAAATTTCAGTGCTACTTTTCCTCTTATAACAAATTAAAAATTAAAAGTTAGAGAGAAGAAAAAATAAAAAAATAATAAAAAAAAAACGGCAAAGGAATCGTAAAAAATTGGGCATGTGCAGGTACGCAGAATTGTAAAGCATGGCTGCTCCGCCTCCTTCCCTGTCACTTGGGGAAAGCGCAGTCATGAATATTTTAGATACAAGTACATACTTATAGTTGGCTTTGAATTAAACGGATTTTATTGCACTAATTAGGTGAATTTCGCACATTTTCTAAACTGAATAATTTCACAGACACGCGTTTTTTGCTAATTGTGTTTCCAGACAAACATTCTTTTTGTTGATTTTTCCCATGAAACAGTGTGGCGAGAAAGTAAGTAACATAGTCGTACGAAGATTATTCTTGACAAATTGTATATCATTGACTCTGGTGCAAGATCGGTTTAAAAAATATCCTGGTTCAAAGCTACATCAGAGACTATATTTTATTTTATAAAAGTCGATCCTAGACTCCTTTCCCGGTGCTATGATATCTATTTGCTCAACATGGCCCAGCGTCATCTCAAACGTTGCATCCGTAGACGATTGACTAGACCTGTGAAGCTGTACAGCCCATACAGTTTGAATCTCCTTCTCCATTCCTAATCACACGCAGAATCTTTCTCTCGAAATTGTCAAGTGATTCACCATCTGCTTTCCACAAGGTCTAGGGTTCTGTCCCATAAATCAGTGCCAGGATGGTCAGAATCTTGTATAAAGCCAGTTTGGTCTTACGAGAGAGGGGGCTTCGATCCAATTGTCTCTTAGGCCCAAACAAAACATCGATTGCTATGAGTAATTCGGATTCCCATTTCTGCGCTGACTTAGTTGGTTATGCGAAGCCAAGGTACATGCACGACTAAAACCTTGGTTTTATGCATCCTGTACTGATGAGAGCTTATACGTGAGAAAAACAAGTAGAAATAATAATTTATCGTCGAAAATAGCTTTTTTTTTTAAAAAAAAAAAATGCTCTCCATGAAGATGAATATACTTTTGTATGCATTTGAACCAATTTTCGAAGCACTTTTTTCATCCTAAAACATGCGTTTTAAACGCATCAAACGCTTCTTTTAGCGTCGAAAAACGTTGATTTCACAATTCGTCCAGGAGCGAACGACGACCATTAGGAAAGCCAGCGAAATACGGTGGCCCGGGATGGTGCTTCTTTACCAGAGATCGAAAAAAGTTGATCGGCACACTGTTTTTGAGTTAATCTACGTTGAAAATCATAAAAAAATCATCGCACAAAAACGTTCACGCTTTAATTCAATTGTCAAATGTCAACGGCCTCTCCACACTGAAAGCATCGGCTCCCAATAGATCACCGAAATCAAACAGTGTTGGGCGCGGTAAGTACGTAGGTCAGTACTCCGCGTGCTGTTGACAAAACGCGCCACATAGGCATAGTACCCCGGCGTTAAATCCCGGACCCTACAAGTAATTTGTATCGTTCCCTTGATGATAATAATAATAATGTTTAGCTGAGATGAATTTTTCAAGATTCTGTTAAAAGCGCTGAGCAAAACATTCTGAACACGTGCTTTGACGTATCTACACCGGTATTGCCCTCGTGTACCGCCAGCATCACGATGCTCACTAAAGATTCATTGACGGCTCGTTACCTTGGTCCAATCACATCAATGACACCGCGTATACGAGTAATGGAACTGCCTCTTTTACTGCCCAAAGAGTATGTTAAAAAACACATGACAACCGGTTACCGACCTCGATGCAGCAGCGATAGTTATCCCGCACAACATGAAATTGTTAGGGATATCAAAGGCAGACATGACTTTTGATATTTTATCCCTGTGCATATTGTCATATGAGGCTTGGAAATCGAAAAATAGACGGTGAGTGTCAACTCCCTAATTGGTCCCAACGTTTGCGCTAGGATGAATATTTTTTCGATAGTAGACTTTCCTGGCCTGGACCCATATTGATATGGGTCAATGTTTAGGAGACTTATTCCTATATAGGTGGAGCAGTCAAAAGGGTCTCCGTTCTTGTAGATCGGACAAACAGTTCTAAGATTCCATGCTTCGGACGTGCTTCTGACCATATCCTTCAGATGAGCCGGTGCACTTTCCCAACCAGGTCATCTTTAGCTGCTCTAAATTTATGAAGACGCAATCTTTCTGCGCCTGAATCTAATTTAGACTTTAGCTTCGATATTGCTACCTTAACTTCTTCGAGTCCGGGGGTACGAAATATTTTATTGTCTTCGTCCAGGGTGAATAGTTCATTCTGCCTAACAGCGGTATTTCGACCATCATCGGAGTTATACTCTTATAATTTGCGGAAGTAGGCTTTCCATATTCTCAAAACTTACTGCGACTCTACATCCAGTTGTACACATTCTTCTTTGCAGCAGTTCATTCTGGCATTTGAGCCTTGGCACGTTCGTTTTATTCTCTGATAAAACTATTAACCGTCTTCTTTTACAATAACATCGCTCCATTTCCTCAAATGCACTTTTGAGTTATTTCTTTTTTTTTTTTCAAAAACCCTATGCTTTTCCCATATTTTCTGTGCGTAGGGTTCACAAACAGCTCTTTTTCTTCTATGCAGAGCGGCTTTGTATAGTTATTGTTTGGATGCATGAATCTGCCTACGTAACCAGAGGTTTCAATGTATCGATGCTTTGAAATCAATTTAATCAGAAGCAGCTTCTGTGTTGGCTCGTTGACAACATCGGTTTTCTATAGCTTATGTATGAGTTTTAAGAGATCTTGAAGAAAATACGAACGCCAAAAAATCTAGCTGTTTCTTGCAATGCAGCATTTCGACTTCGAACTTTAGTGATCTTACTTGACTCTGTTGTGCTTGCTATATTCGCATTCTTACCCTGGCTACAACAAGGTAATCATCCGAATCGAAATTGGCTCCTCGATAATTTCGGACATTCAGTATGCAGGACGAGTAACTAACATCGGCCGAAATAAATTCAATCAGGTTGATGATAGATCAGAGAATAGCCAAATCCCTTTATGGATTTTGAGTGCTGATTACTAAAAAGTTACGTCCAGTTGCAAATTAAAAAAAAAAACCTGAATCCATTATTGATCTGTGTCCGGTGACCCGCTCAAAACGGCTTCTTTGCCCAGCTGTTGAAATTTCCTATGATAATTGTTTGTCTCTTAGCTGGAGTACTAAGCATATGTTTGGTCTAGGTGGTCGTAGAATTCATTGTATCCTGTGTTGGAGCACAACCGCAAATTAAGCCAATATTATATCCGTCAACTCCTTATGTCACCTCCACGTGGTGAAGCCTGACAACCTAATTTTTCTACCCGCAGGTTGCTTCCCTAATTCCTCAGAGGGAGATAGAGTTTACTATTTAGTGTACTTCAGCCCCCTCTACAATTTAGAGCTTTCTTGACATGTTTGGAGTTTAGGTAAAGAGGGATCTCTGTGATTGTGTCAGAGACAGCGGTGCAAAAAACTGAATAAATCAAGTGCATCTGTCGTAACCTTTGCGAGTTTACTGGTGCCGGATTGCTAATTGCAAAACAATTGTTTTGTTAAGAACATGCCCTTTAGGTTGGTTGTTTAGCATAAAAAGAAAACAGTTCAGAGACGACCAAAAGCCTCGGATACGGACAGATAATATAGATTACCCTAGCAAATGTTTTAAGGAAACAGCTTTGCCTATGGAACATTAGGACCCTTAACAGACCACAAAATGTCGAAAAACTTGCGGAGATACTAGACTGTTATAAAGCAGATATTAACGTAATCGAAGAACTTCTGTGGCAACTGGTATAAAGAAGGAAGAAGACAACGTTTATTTGGATGTGGTTTTGCTATTCGATGGAAACTCAGGCGAAAAGTCTTAAGCTTTCGGCAAGTAAGTAGATGCCTGAGGTATATTTAATACGCTTTCATATTTCAGACAAATACATTAGTAAGCGGCCCTTTAGAACATATCGCTGTATAAAAGTGGAATTCTCATTCGAAAACCGAAACTGGTTTGCTTTACATGCCCACTCTACTTACGTCGCAGTTTGTAGGCAAATGTTCGTCCTCATTTGCTTGTAATAGAGCAGTGTTCTATTAAATCTTGTAGACTCATACTCAAAAGAGATTTAATATGCCTAGTTCAATAATTTTCCTTTCCTATGTCAAGCATTAATGTCGGTTTCATTTGAATTTAAAAATTCTTTGTTTCAATTATCTGATTAAACACAAGCTTCCTTCGCCTGCACTAAATTCGTCTGATGAAATTTTCACCAAAATCATTTAAAGCGATGAAGGTATACTTTAACATGTTACTGTACTCATTTTTCTTTCTATCTTTATATGCAAAGCCATATAGATAAATACGTATATGTTGTAGATTTGCAGAATAATGAGCCAGATAGATCGGTCACATCGACGACGAATAATGAGCAAACCCGGATGACTTTAAGCTATACAACGTTAATTGTATGATAATAGCTACCAACAAAACATTACAAACACTAACATATTCTAGAATCGTACTAGAATGTTATGCTTATCCGAGATCTAATTACATATGGAGTGGCAATTGTAGTCGTCATATGAATTTCCAGCTCATCATCATATATAATGCAAAACGTTATATTACCGTAGTTGAGGTATTATGTGTTATTCACATGGGCGGAACGGATTTGCTGCTTTAGGTCTATCTCAAAAGATATGAAAAAAAATTGTACGTAAATGAAATTTCACACCATGTTAAGAAGACATCAAGCTGCAGACTGCATTAAGATACGAGTATCTTAATGATTAGCTTTAAGGCATTCGGAGCGATTTACGCATTAGGTGGCAAAGTGCATATATAGCAGACTGCGATTAAAACTTTTAAATCTCTTAAGATAAGGTAGCAGATAAAACGTTACTTCAGATATTAATTGTTTTACTGGTTTCACAATAAGCAAAGAGTTTTACATGAGTTTTACAGCCTCTTTAGGATTATTTTTCCACTTAGAATATTCATATTCTTAACTTTGTGCGATGGACTACTTCTGATAGCAACCCTATGATAACAGAGATGTAGTGATCTAAAACAATCATCAGAAAACACATTTAATTAGTTAAAATTGCGAAGAATGATGTTTTAAACATTAAAATGCACGGCCATTAAGATTGTATAAGCCGACGGTTAAAAAACTAATACATTTCTACTGAATCAAAGATTCAACAGAGTAAGCCAAAATTATTTAGTACTTTAAGCAGTGATTTTATAGGTTGGCATCATAACAATTGTTACAGGCAAAGTATGTAGTCACATGTTGGTACTAAAGAATAAATTAGAAGCACTGGGAAATAAACAGTAATAAGGCGCACACTTATTTAAATGCCATGCATCTGCTTCGGGAAGAATCTACACAAAAGTAAATGTTGGGTATCGTAGTGTAGTAGTTTCATTTATCAATCACCCTACCATAGGGTAGTCGTTGCAGAGCAACATCGAAAAATAGGCAAAGTAAATTTCTGATGTCTTGACTATTTCAAAAAGAAATGCAAAATCTCTGAAATTAAAGCAGAAGTTGCTTATGAAAAAGTCTGTCATTCTATCGAAGTTTGAAGTCGCCAAAAAATCGATATGTACAAAAAAAAAAATTTAAAAGTACAGCGTAGTCAATGGAGAGACTAAACCCCTTTTTAGATAGGGGTGTTGCACCATTGTTCTTTTAAGTTATGTTAAATACGTATCTTGAATATTTTGCCTGAAAAATACATATCTTCTTACTGTTGGGGAAGTTTTCCTATTGCAGAATGTCATAAAGGCAGTTAACTATCTAGACTAGATCTGCTCATATAGCATAACATATATCATATGGTTCACCATATAGACTTCATGTGATGAAATGCTAAAACGTCTTTGCGTTTCGTTAGTGAGCAGGGAACCTGTTTACACATACCATCTTGATCAGAAAAATTTCGGAATTTATTCAGAAAATTAAAAATAAAATTTTACACATCTAAATCTACATTATCCCCTTCAAAGTAATCCCCATCGACTGCAACACACTTACATATGCCATCGCTTGATCCAATCCTCGAAACATTTTTTATATTCGGTTTTCGGTATGTCCGTCAGTGCTTCCTGCGATTTTTTCATTACGTCCTCTCGGCTGCTGAAACGCGTTCCCCGTAGTGGGAAGAGCCACAAGGAGCCAATTCAGGTGAATTTGGTGGCTGTTGGATGATATTTGTTGCACAAAAAATTACGAATAATGATGGCATTGTGCGACGGTGCATTATCATGGTGCAAAATTCACGTGTTTTCTGCCCATTCTGGTCTCTTTCGGCGAATTGCTTCACACAAACGTCTCATAACGCCCAAATAATGCTCTTTGTTTACTGTCTGGCCTTCTGGCAAAAATTGATGATGCACTACACCGTTGTAATCCATGAAAACCGTGAGCATTGCCTTCTTATTTGACTGAAAACAACGTGGTTTTCTCATAACTCATAAACCCACGTCTCGTCTCCAGTTATGATCCTTTTAATGAATGTGAAATCGGATTCAACCTCGCTAATCATCTCTTTTGCGACGTCAACACGGTCTTTTCGCACCAACTTTGCTACTACATTACGGAAACCCAAATCATTAACCAAAATGTATTGGACGGATCCATAGGTTTCGCTATCTCTCTGATGGTTAATTTGCGGTTATTGACCAACATTTCTTTTACTTCATCAATGTTTTCGTCGGTTTTCGATATCGATGGTCTACCACTGCGTTCATCATCTTCGATTGACTCACGACCACTTTTGAACCGCTCATGCCACTAGTAAATGACCGTTTTTTTTAGAGAATCGTTGCTGAAACACTTTTCCAACATTTCCATATACATTTCTAAAATTATAAAAAATCGCCAACACACTCAGAGATAGATGTACTCTTGGCTACGTATATTTTGCAAATGTCAAGCAATGACACTAAGATTTACAAGGAATGTCAATAACAGATGTATCAACCTAACAAAAAAAAAAAAAAAAAAAAAAAAAAAAAAAAAACAGAACTCAAATCGGAACAATGGGTGCGCTACACGGTGGTGGGCAATGTAGTATACGGCTTGGTACAACTCGAGCTGTAAAGACGCTATCAGGGTTAGAGAAATATATTGGCCCTACAACGCTGAGAAACGTTTTTCAGTTTTACGACCGAAAACTGAGTCAAAAATAATATCATACGTGCATTGTGCCAAAGGTAGTGAAAATTGTTAGTTAGTTACCTCATCCTCACAACGCTTATTTGTAATGACATGACTGCTTGCTGCATACTTTGCGGCTAGCTCAACACTTCCAAATTATCCTTTGTCACCGCCTTCAATCTTCAATGGGACGAATCCACTTTCGCACTCGTGTAGAAGCAAGATCTTAATACACACAAATCTGCTGGTCCAGGTGGCTTATCTCCATTTCTTTTGAAGAGGTGTTATTCCTCGTTAGCACTTACGTCCCTTCTTTCCAAGTTCATGGAAGTGCTACGAGTAATAAGCTAATTATATATCTCGAAATATGAAAACTTCTCAATGACCAGCAGTACGATTTTCTTAGCAATAGGTCCAGTGGTGATTTAATGGCATGTCTCACCGAAAAGAGGAACCAAAGCGTACATTAATCTGGCGAAAGCAAGATATTTACATTTGATATGTCTTTGACAGAGTTTGCCAGCAGATTTTTTTTTGTGCATCATATCTGCACCTGCTAAATAGGAATCAAAACCGCACGATAAAACTCGAATCATTGTCATTGTAATCTTCAAACATTTAAAACCAACATTCATCGGTACCTCTCTTTCTTTCTTTCCTGATTTTTCTTCGCCTGCGCTATATGAAATCATTTGAAGGATCTTCAAATTCTTAAAGCGTGCACAAATTATAAAAAAATTTTTTTTTTTTTTACTATTTAAGGCCATGTTTACCGAGCTTAAACCGTGTTTGCACCCTCCCATTTCCAACTTATAAAGTCAAAATAAGGCAGAAGGAAGAAGAAAGAAGTACACTGTACTTTGCCTTCGTAATGACAGTTTAGTTTCACATCCCGAGGATTAATTTTAAAACAATAAGCTAAGTGATGAACGGATGGACGCGCTCCTTCTAAGGAAACGTCCGAAAGATTGAACAGGTGCATAAAAGAGATCGTAAGGCTCAAGCAGCTGCTTCAGGCTTTCGGAAAGTGAACGAACCTTCTTGAGTCTGTTAAATAGGAGACGAACTTATGCGACAGAGATACGGCGGAAAAAGTCGAAGACGCAGCTGTTGAAAGTTTATTTAGCACTCGCTCCAATTAAAACCTTTAGCTGTCATTTTTTTAATCTATTTCAAGCAGTGAAAATAGGAAAAGGTTTCTTGTTTCCGTTTTGCTGATTCGGTGTTTTTTAGCCGCCTTTTTTTCACTCCTTTGTACAAAGAAGACTGATTTTCAGTTCCGTTATACCGAAAATTGTGCAAGCAATTTCAGTGGTGGCCCTCTCCGTCCACAAAGTTTACCATAAATGAAACTGATACAGAAACCAGTTAACGATAGAAATTGTGGCAAAACTATGTGACGTAAAACCTGGAGAACTAGCTTACCTATAAAGAAGCTCTTGCTTCATCGTTGAACTTTCAAACTAAAAGGGCTGTCTATGACAACTATCTGTAAAACTCGGCGTGAAAACAAGGTGGCTTCTCTATGTTGGCTCGTGGTTACACCAGACCATGCATGAAACTCTTTGGCGTTTTCAAAATTTTGTGACTTTAAGAAGACACACCTCAGCGTACTCAAATTGAGAAATTCATTGAATTCGCTTCTAACAAATAGTGGTCCAAATCCTTTGGTAAACACCCTCGCACACGACTCGCTGTATAGGAACCTGATTCAAATTTTCGAATATCTTCTCAAAATCGATGAACAACAAATGTAACGGAAATCTATACTCGACGCATTGTTCAACGTTGATCCGCAAAATGTTGATAAGGCCGATGCATGAAGATGCAGAAGATTTAGCTAGCAAGTCTACCTGTTTGATTGCGAGCATTGTATCAATGTGTTCTTTCAGTCGATTCAAAATAATTCTAGTTTGTCAATTTAGTTTGACCACAACACAATCGGAAAAACTCATATACCTCTCTAGTTGCCACATTCAATAAGGTTTCCCTCCTTGGGCAGCTTAACAATCATTTCACTCTCTCAACCTTCGGAGAAGGCTTCGGTTTCCTATTCCTTTCTAATTGCGGACTTCTAGCGATGTATGGACGTGGCTTACAAGAGTTATCGCCGATATTTTGTTGACATAACAGCAAGCGGAGATATGAATACGGGTTGGGTCCAAGTAACTGATATCGAATACTGAGTTCAAATCGCTGTTGCCTAAGTGGTTAAGCTTTTTTGCTAATTCTTCTCACCACTTGGCAAACTGTTCCTCATCGGAAGAAAATACTATATAAGGTGATTCATCGTCAAGTTTGATTTATAATGTAAAATAAAACACATAAATTTGAAAGCGAATTTAAAATTTTTATCACCGCAACTCATGGCATTTACTTTTTAGAAATGATATTAAGCAAATGTTGGCCACGACTACGTCAGAGGTGATCCATTCGGAAGGTCCAATTTTGGACGACTGGTTCGAACATAGCAACTGATATCTTGCGGGTAACACGAGTAATGTTAGCTTCCAAAGCGTCAATCGTAGCTGGCTTATTTCTGAAGACCTGAGACTTTATTCCCAGAGAAAGCAGTCCAAAGGTGTGATATCGCACGATCTAGGCGGCCAATTTACCGTAGCAAAACGTGAAATTAAGTGCTCAACAAAATGATTTCTCAAGAAGTCCATTGTTTTACGCGCTGTATGGCTCGTAGCACCGTCTTGTTGAAACCAGATCTCACCGAGACCATGTGCTTGAATTTCAGGAAGCACATAGTCCGTTAACATGGCGCGATAACGGTTACCTTTGAAGGTAACATTCTTATTTACTTCATTTTTGAAGAAATATGGACAAATAATTCCACCAGCCCTTAAACCACACCATATCCTTGTTTTTATTGGATGTAATGGTAGCTCTTGGTACTTCGGGTTGCTCATCAGCCCAAATACGGCAATTTTGTTTATTAACGTATCCATTGAGCCAGAAATGGGTTTCATCACTTAACAAGATGTCACGATAAAACACCGGATTTTCATTGAGTTTTTTCAGAGCCCATTTACTGAAAATATAACGCAAATTCAAGTCGCCTGGCTTCAATATTGCACAAGTTGAATTTTATCGAATACACCAAGCCAAGCTGGTTTATCATCATCAATTCGTCACGGTCTTCGCGTACACTTTTAGCTATAGCTGCTATAGTCTCTTCACTACTGCTGAATGTGGTCTAACCGGTCGAGTATCATCCACTAATGTAAACTGGGACTCAAATTTGCGAATGGTATTAGCAATAGTGGTTTCAGTAGCTCGATTATGCGCGCCGTAAGTTCCTCGAATCGCACGAACAACATTTCTCACATAACGCTGATTTTCGTAATACAGCTGAAAAATTTTGAGACGCTGTTGTGGTATGAGTCTTTCCGTGATGACTTGCCAAATGATACTGAACAAAAATGAAAAAGCAGTTTGATAGGAGACAATATAGATCGTCATACTGTGGCAGCCATTTGCTGCTTTTTGAGTTATCCTGGATGTTACTTCTGGATATCTTCTCAGAAGACTGCAATTCACACTCTGAGTTCAATACGTACATCAATCCATCTATCTATCTATAGGTGTCTGCTCTCACCGATGTAATTTGGCTATTCTGCGAAAGACACAATGATGTCTGCCCCATATATTAAAACCTTTTCACAACTAGTGGCCGTCGATACTCTCAGGACTGAAGGTGCTAATTGTTTCGGCAAATTGCTACAGAAATCGTCCTAGTTATACTTATCGCCTTAATTTGGCAGAGCGTGGCACAGGATAATGTTTATGTTCCCTAGCAATTTAACATACTTTCCTAGCTTTAGGGAAAAGTATGTTAGGAGGCCTACCCCATATTCGTGAATGGTTTTCATTGACTTTTGATTGATTGACACACTAAAGTTGACCAGGAAGTTTCGGATGATTGGATGTTATGTTCACACCATCTACATTCGATGACAACTAATGAATTCCCGCTCTAAGTGCAAATATTTGAAATCTAAGGCACCCTTCGGTGGTCAAAAAAAAGTCCCGACGTTTCGCAATTCAACCGTTGTCCGTGATACATAGCAAATGCTCGTCAATACTCGGACTGTATCGGTCCATATCCCACAAGCGTGTGCCCTTTCATAGCAATACAATTTTTAATAACGTCGTAGAAGACTCGCCATTCACCCGCTTTAAAATCTGTTATTTCCGGAGAAAGTCCTAGGCGACGCCACGTTACACACGTTACGTCCTCAGAATTTTTTCATTACTTAAATCTGGATTAAAGATAGCTCTTTACCATGACAAACAGTGTGCAAAAATATAACATCGAAACGAGCAACCAGAAATCAGCTATTAACCGTCATACACTCACCTAGACTTGGAAGACTTGATCGTTTTTTTTTTTATGGATACGCAGCTCTTATGCGAGGCAATGGATGCTAACTCCATTCTTCTGATTTTATTTTCGATTCTACTGTTGTATATGCCTACAGAACCAACCAACCAACAGATAGACAAGGGAAGACAAATCAAATTTATTTTTATTAGCATCACAACCCCCAACTACCCCAAGCAAGGATATCATTTTCCTCACAGCACTGAATATATTTTCTGATATTTTATACTTGATCCAACATTAGCCTATGTCCATCAGAAAACAAAAAAAAAAAAAAAAAAAAAAAAAAAAAAAAAAACATTGATTGCTAGCAAAGCATAAGCATCTGTATCACTACCTCTCGATCACGCATCCCCATTTTATGGTGCGACTGAAAATTATGTCCATCCTGACACCGGAAAGCATCTAGAACCAAAGCTAAAATTCCAGGACTCTTTTACTCATTTTTTACGAGTCCCATTCCAACGAGCTCTGCCCTGGCAACGTGATTGGTATTTCATTGCATTGGCTATAGTCGAATCGTCGATCTACTCGTATAATACTTGAGGACATCTCTTTGTTCCTTACAACCAAAAAAGTGTGCAAAGGAAATTAATTTCTCTGGAATGGTAAAACTTCAAAGTGATCCAAGATACGAATGCGAATGTGGAAATGCTTGAATTTTTCATTTTCTTCATCTCTGATTGCAAAGAGTGGAATTTCTGGAGCACAAGGAACTCTACAGGATAAAAACAAGCATTCATCCCCATGTACTCGTACTCGTCCTCGTCTCCATATATGAGTATATTCGTATAGTCCCGGTTTTATGTGTGATTGCGAGGACATAAATAGTACGAAGGCAAGGGTACGCACTCGTAAAAAACACCGACTTTCCGAGGAATACTTGAATCAGGAATTGAATGACAGTTTGACAGGGTGGATTGGGGATGGTGTTGATGGTGTTGCTGGTGCAGAATGAATGGAAAGTGTAAATAGACGACTGAAGCAAAGAGATAAGCAAAAAAGGACTAAAGGTGCCGCACGGATGATGCTGATGATTTGGATAGATACGTAGATATGTACTTTCATCTTATTTTATTCTCCTCAAGTGTTTCCTTCTTTCAGTTGATTTTCTTTACAAGTTACTTGCTGTTGGTTTTTTTTTTTTTTAGTTTTTCTTCTCCTCATTTCGTTGCTTTTATTCTATTTACCACTCTGTCCCTTCCTTCAGATCTTTCGGAGATTCTTTTCAAAATGGGATAAAGCACTTGACATGTGATGGGGGTGTCGAATTTTATGTCCGTCATCGTATGAATAAAAAAGTTATGCGTTTCGCAGGTTCTTCTTGTCCTTGATATGGTACTGGTGGTAGTCTAGTGGACATACACATTCATACATATGAATCTTTTTTATACCAACACAGTTGATTGGATTAAACTTGTTTGCATTTTTATCTTCTAGAGGTTTATGGTGAATGCTGGCTCTTAAAAAAAAAAAAAAAAAAAAAAAAAAGGACGAATAAAGCTGAGTGGCGGAGTTTGTAGCGTGTGTTACTTTCACGTCCCCCTTAAACACCCTCTTAGACATTATCGTAAGGAGTCCCTTTTTTAGTTTCGCTTTTTAGGACGAGATTATGTTTATTAAGCGAGGTGGAGGTAGTAGCCTGGTCTAAAGGTTGTAAATCCCTAAGCTGCTTACATTATTTATATGGAAGATGTTTTATTCCTTTTTATCCTTGGACGAAAAAAGCGATGACTTCTTGATGAAGGGATGTGAAGATTTGAGGATGGTGCATATTATTAGTTTGATGGCTAAAGTTCATGAGCTAAATGTTTGACCATTCTTAGGATAATTGATTAGAGTTGAGAATTGTGAAATGTTTATGGACTAAGTGTTAATACTTTTAATAGCTTGGAATAGATTTGATTCAGGTATAAGTACACATATACTCCGAGAAATTGTTTCTTTCATTAGTGGGTGTAGCAAAAACTTGGCAATTGGGGTCGGGCCTTGAAATTCTTTTTTTTTCGGAACAAGCTTCAGAGATTCCGAATTGTGAACATTTTTAAGCAGACCAAAGATTCAACCTAAGTTTCTCTCTAGTTGGGTCGATTACTTACCCTCCATTCCATATTCCCTTTCACTGGAATATATTATCCTAGATCTGAAATATTAATTTTCATTGAATGCACATTTTTCAACCTACTGCACGTACCCTTCATGCATAGTTCATAACTCTTTCTTGCCTAATGCCTTTCAATATTATCAATTTCATTTACATGCGCTGCCAGCTGGAGAGACTTGTCGCACTTCTTACCTACGTACTTACTTCTATACTCACTCAGTGCTTCAACTAGTATGCCTCTTCAGTTAGCGCGGTCTTTTGCCAGCTCACGAAGTTGCGTACATAAAGTTGGTATAGGTTCCTTTTTTCCCTTGTGTTTCTCACCAACATAAGTTGAAGTCCACCCTCTGGATTGGAATGAAAAACATTCCGGGTCGGAGCGTTGATGTACATGTTCAAGGTAACCTAGACGTCTAACACGGATTATCTGAGTTTTCCTGGCGAGGTCAGTATCGCTCTACGAGCTATAATTCGCCCCTCTATTACCCAAAGAACATTTTCATTCTCTCTCATAAGTGTCCATGCATCGGCGTCGTAAGGCAGGGCTAGAATGACCACGGTCCTGTATAAAGTCTTTTTGGTTGCTTGAGAGATTGCTTGTAATTCTTCTCATAATTTTCGCCCTCGTGTCAGTTGATATAGATAAAGCCTAGGTAGATAAAATTTGTCCCTCTTTCTTGGCAGCTTTGAAATCAAAGATGAAGTGGTGAACTTTTCTTGCCTAAAAGCACATTGATAGAAGTCATTCAGACCTTTGAAAAAGAATCTTAGGCGTTCACACAATATGGCAGACAGGATTTTATTTGTTTTGTTAAGGAAACTTATTCCGCTACAGTTCAGGGAATTTCCTTTCCTTAAGATCGGATAAGCAATACTAAGGTTCAATACGTGGGGCATACTTTTGTCGAATCAGATTTTATAGATAAATTCTTGGGATAACCTGCTGATCCAACATCTTTGTTAGACTTAAGCTTGGAAAATGATACAATGGCATTTGCAAAATATACGTAGCCAAGAGTACATCTATCTCTGGGTGTGTTGGCGATTTTTTACAATTTTAGAAATGGATATAAATTTGCAACAACGAACTTGTATTAAATTTTGCGTAAAAAACAGATTTAATGGTGCGCGAACGTTGGAAATGTTGGAAAAGTGTTTCGCCAACGATTCTCTTGAGTCGTGAGTCAATCGAAGATGATGAACGCAGTGGCAGACCATCAACATCGAAAACCGACGAAAACATTGATGAAGTACGTAAAAGAAATGTTGGTCAATAACCGCAAATTAACCATTAGAGAGACAGCGTAGGACTTGAACATTGCCTATGGATACGTCCAAGATATTTTGGTTAATGACTTGGGTTTCCGTCGTGTAGCAGCAAAGTTGGTGCCAAGAGACCTCAATTTCATGCAAAAAAGAGACCGTGTTGACGTAACAAAAGAGTTGATTTGCGAGGCTGAATCCGATCCCACATTAATTGAAAGGATCATTACTGGAGACGAGGCTCGGGCTTATGAGTTTGACATGCATCCAGACATCAGGCAAGTGAATGGCGTTCACCAAATGAGCCGATACCAAGAAAACCACGTCGTTTTCTTTTTGACTGAAGGCAATGCTCACGGTTTTCATGGATTACAACGGTGTACTGCATCATGAATTTTTGCCAGAAGGCCAGACAGTAAACAAAGTGTATTATTTGGGCGTTATGAGACGTTTGTGTGAAGCAATTCGCCGAAAGATACCAAAATTTTGCACCATGATAATGCACTGTCGCACAGTGTCATCATTATTCGTAATTTTTTGACGAAAAATGCAACAAATATCATCCAACAGCCACCAAATTCACCTGATTTGGCTCCTTATGGCTCTTTCTGTTCAATCGAATTAAAAAACCACTACGAGGAACGCGATTCAGCAGCCGAGAGAAAGTAATGGAAAAAACGCAGGAAGCACTGATGGACATACCGAAAACCGAATATAAAAAATGTTTCGAGGATTGGATCAAGCGCTGGCATAAATGTGTTGCAGTCGATGAGGATTACTTTGAAAAATAAACTTGTATTTTTGAGATGATCAGTCGAATACTGTACTTTCCAACCCTTTTGCTAAAGGTGCCCTGCTTACCTTGGCATTAAAATCGCAAAGGACGATTTTCAGATCATATTTAGGGTATTGCTCATAAGCATTGTTGGCTTATTTGTTTTCGAGTTTCAGCTTTGTGCGTATTGTAGTCGAGCGCTTGCTTACATGCTTGAAGCTTAGGACTTGTTCCTTAAATCTCCCTCTGGCAGAAAGTCCTCATCCGAACATGCGCTGCGATTGCTAACCTTATCGCGCCGATTGTCGTCGTTACATCCCACTGCACGGTCTAGTTGTTGCATGGGATAAGCATTAACCAGTGTCAGTCTGGTGATGTGTATAGCTTCCAAACATTATTTGTACATATTTTAACTTTCATTGGTAGCCACCAGACACTAGTCTCGCCTTCGCTTAACTTGCTAAGCTTATAATCAGGAATGTTGAGGAAGAAAATAAATTAAAAAAACAGCAATGCATATTATTCTGCCAGAAAAGGATGTAAGGCTGATGAATTCACGCTGTTGAATCAACTGTGGTGCAAACATTCATTGTCGCAGATACAATATATAAACTACTCTAACGCGTTTGGAACTGAGGACAATAAGAATTTGTCAGAACTTGTCAAGATGTTGAAATAAGGACTGTGGCGGATGAACCCTAAATGGGCAGATGACAGCTCTCCTTACTTCAAATTCCATTATGTCAAAAGGTTATATCTCATCTTATTATAATGCATATATATTTTCTGGTGAAAGCTCACATCACACTTATAACATAGAATCTTGGAATCTGGGAATTGGAGAATCGAGGAACAAGAGATCAAGGTACAAGGAACTGTGGAATGAAGCAATCAAAGAATTCTGGAATTCAGAAATCGATGGATCGTGGAATCGAGAAGCTGACCGGATATCAAAAGGATTACGACTGTATGTATAGCTTGCATAAAATATACAGAGTCCGCAAGCACAGGTCCATCTGCATGACTCAGGAAAGGCACAGAACGTTTCTAGAGTTGTACGCGAACTTTACCCGTATGGCCTTATTCCACTGAGCGCCTGTTTTTATCGAGATTGAAGTGTGCTAGTCACTATTCTCGATCATTAGATCATCCTGGGAATTCCTTTTTATCGAGGGTGAGACCTACTTAAAATCTCTGCTAATCTTAGAATCAAGGCGTGCTGTAGTATTCGCTACATCTTGGAGTTTTCCAGCGACTGTCGGAAAGCTCTCCCAGCGATTTTAAGTTTAAATTACCACCACCATGACGCTCCAATAAGAGGGCCTACCTCCACAAGTCAGGCTGGCTACCAATATGACTCCTACAGATCGCTGGTCAAATGCTATATACAGCATCCAATCTTATATTCTTTTGTTTATGATCAGCTTTGTTCTGGCTTCGTTAATTATGAGACTATGCCATTGAAAAGACCTAGCCTGTGCAATTATCCGGGGGCCCTCAGTAAAAGCACAATATCGATGTTTTGGCAAAAGAACTTCTAAGATGGAATTAACCTCATTTAAGCTAGCCAGGTGGCACATTTGGAAACATGGCTACATGACGCCAGCTCTAAAAATGAACTTCGCAAATGGGTGAATCGTTATCATAGGTGGCACATGTTTCTCACACTTCACAATTCACGAGCAGGTTGATCACATTGCGATCGACACAAGACGCAAGTTCAGGATTCTGGATATCCGAGAGTTTGACTTACACCTTGTTGTAGCTAAAGTGCCACACTACGAATAGTATAATGAATACAATATATAACTGAAGAAGTATAAGGAGAAACTTTGTCGTCGAATGGCTACAATCGCAATAAACTGCTGGAGGCTTTCCTAATCGAGTCTTCTAAAACCTATTGGGACGTCCTATGCTGCCATCATCAAGTACAGAAGACCAAAACCTATTTAGTTAAGCCAACGTTTATCGTTGTAGGTTGAATCCTGGTGTGCGAACAGTAGGGCTAACTATTGCACTGCAAATTGGACACCTGCAGCCTAGTCGCTATCCTCAAAGGTGTATTGCGCCATTTCAACCGATATGAGTTCTTTCGCTGTTCGGGTTGTTTTTAGTTTTGGTAACTTCTCTAGAGAGTGTCTTTCGTCTAACTGAAGACGGGAAAATGTTGCTTAAGACTGAAAGACATTCAGTAGGAATGGACCTTGTTGAGTTGGCTATTAATTTTCGTTGTGTGTGCACTATTTAACCAAACGGAGGCTCCATATTCAGCAGTTGAACAAACCAGTCCTAAAGCGACAGTTTGAAGAGTTGTTTCCTGTGTTTAGCTTGGCTGTGGTGTTGTGACATTGCTGGTTAAAGGTTAGGGATATATAACTGGTTACTCCGAGATATTTGGAACTCATATCATATCGCAGGACTATACAATTACTGTCAGTTTCGAGCAGCATGTGCGCAACTTGGCTATTCGGCTGAAAGCAGACAGGCTCAGTTTTAGAGTTGTTGGGTGCCAGTCCCCATTTCTTAATGTATTCTCCCAGGTAGCCAAGATATGCTGAGAGTATGGTCACAATTGAATGCATGTTCTGGTGTTGTATGGCCAGAGATAGATCGTCTGCATACAAAAATTATATATAGTGATTGGCATATCGTGGAAGACAATCGTTGAGTTATCTGGACTTGCTCCCGTTGTTGTTGAAAAACACGTGGAAAGAGCAATTATTTTTCATGTTGTTGATCAAGTTTGCTAACGCAATGATTTTTAACTTTTTGAACTCAATAGGCAGTTCGGATGATAGAAAATTATTAAAAAAATTCCATAGGCAGACCTTAGTGTTTTTTTTTTTTATAAAATAAGGATAGATTCCATCAACTCTAGAGGCTTTTCTATGCTTGCAGAATGGTGAAAGCTCGAGAGTACGCAGAGGTTAAAGGGTTTCCTTTTTAAACTCCTCGAATAACACCGAATAAAATATATGTTGGGTGTGAGCTTCGTCCCTCTTTGCTTTGGAAACCTTGACAATCCGTTTTTGTAATCAGGTCTGGATCAATCTTAGGTTGGTGTGATGGAAAGGAGTTTGATCCTCCAAGTTTCCGTATCGGACTCCAAGCCTTTCTACTTGATCGGGTTAAGTCCAGGTTTTGTATTGTTTTTATCCACTTTTCTTTTCCTGTATTGTCTTAAGATTGTAATAGTTTCCCTGCAATTTTTGTGTCATCAATCTCCTGAAATTCTTGATATAGACGGTCTCTGTCAGCCAATAAATGCTGTCGATAAAGAAATGGAGAAAGGGGACCTAACGAGTTGGAGAGCAAATGGTAAAAAAGAATCACTTTTTTCCAATTATTTTTTTGGTCTAAGAAAGCAACTGACAAATAAGTCCACCTCACGAGCTATGAATTGTTTGGGATATTTTAAGACATTGTTTAGAATGCATTGTTTAAAATGGCTTGGACCTTGGCAAAGAAACACCACTAGTCCGTCTCGGAGTGTCTTCGAATCCATTTCAGAAGCCCAAATCTGCAAAGTAAGACCTCGTCTTAATGGACGCTCTCAAATTAAAAGCGACCTAAGCTGGTGTGCCGAAATGTAGGCACAATTAAGGTCCAGATTTAGGCCCAGGTCCACCCCGGACTGCAGCACCACCTTAAGTAAAGTGAAAATGAAGCTTATCGGTTATTTGATCAGTAAAGTCTTTCAAGGTGCCAACCAGGCGAGTATTGTGATGTAAGCATAACATCAGATGATGACATACACTTTCAAATTCTAAGCTTTCACTATAGACCTGACAAAAAACGAACCTATCCTTTCCAAAATCACCACTTGTATATATAAGTAACTACTTACCCAAATCGTAACCACAAGTTTTTATTGAAATTCTCGTGTGTGTCAGCGGTTTTTATCTTAAAAAATTGCATGCATTATGTAATTTGGCCGAAATGAATTCATAAAAAATGATTCACCAGCAGTAGGACATAACCATGACCATTATCATTGCCGAACGAGGACCCCAACACAAAGATTGCCGTCTCAATTACCCACCAAAACTGGACAATAAATAAAATTATCTCAAGTACGAGTATTCCTATCTATGAGCATACAAGTGTGTACGAGTATCTCGATTCAGAGTCATTTTCTACTGCGTAAGCATTAACTTTCATCTGTAATACCCTTTCTACTTCTAATGAATAAAAAAACATTAACTGGCCCTACTCTCAAGGCCTACAAATGGACGACTATTCTGTTTTTTAACAACACCAACAAAACAGCCCCTCACAAACGGCAAACATTTCTGCTGACCACATCGGAACGATGAAGAGAAAAAAAATACAAAAATACAAAAACCCACAAACATAACCAAACAACAGGACACATCTCTTTCGATTTCCATACATTAGCATTCCAATTCAATTTGGGGCCGAGTCCACGATACTTACCGCACTATTCGCAAAAAACGAATGAATAGGAAAGCACCAGCAACAACAACAACAATAATCATAAAAATAATGATCAAAGCAATAAAGTTGAATGGCATCGGCAAACGGCCGCCACTCGTACCATCTACCATCCACCATCCACCAACACCAACCCCCTAGAACGCATCTATTTCTATAGCACCATCCGGTCGACCTTCGAGGTGATGTGCGGGGTACTTTTCGGTTTCTCTCTCTCTTGTTTTTTTTTTTTTTTTTTTTTTTTTTTACATCCATAATCTGGAGATGGTATTCTCACATAAATTCATAAAAACCATGGAGTGGTTTATTTCGCCCATTTGATGGGAGGGATGGCGATATGGCCGAACATCATCCCGGATCAAACCCATCCCCTGAAGGCATTCTCGAATGGTGATGCTGATGCCGGTGCTGTTTCTGATGATGAGAAACTCTTATCTGAGGCATTCAATCTCGTTACCCTCTTTTCTATCTACCCGTCCCGAATATTCAGAATGAAAACATAAAAAATGCGTGTGCTCTGCTCATAGGAGTAGTAGAGAGCGCTATGGGCGCTTTGAGTGCGTATTTATGTCCTCGCGTGTATGCATAAAAAATGCGATAGCTTGGCACACCAAGGGGGTGCTGGTGATATTTGCTCTAAGTGGAACGATTATTACTCGTAACTGGTGTAGCACGATTTCAGTTATCGCTGAATTTCTCATTCACTTAGGGGAACTGGTTGGGGGTTGTTTTTTTTTTTTATTATTATTTTATCAAACCAACTAACCAACCCTTGAATAGTGTCTGAATCTCCCAACTCAAATCAAGCTGTGCGATTGAATATGTTTTTGGATATAATTTTGCAAACCATTGACCAGT
Source organism: Volucella inanis (assembly GCA_907269105.1). NCBI lineage: Eukaryota > Metazoa > Arthropoda > Insecta > Diptera > Syrphidae > Volucella > Volucella inanis. The sequence continues at coordinate 47,431,613 of OU026157.1, read as the reverse complement.
CAGAGATTGCAAAAGGTGATAAATTATATGTGTTCACAGTGGGGATCATGGGGTACTATTTGCATGTTAGAAAGAACGGAGCACTTACTTACATAATTTGCCTGGTTTAAGTACGGACTAGTTCTCTGTAATGGCCTTAAAGTGCTTCCAAGTTTGAAACAGCCTCAACTTGGTGATGTGGCATTTTTCAGAATGTTATTTCTGATTGTGTTAATAATCATTCTTTCTCCGTTTTCGACTTTCTCCAGCTTTAATATCGGTCGGAATAGTGCCACCTACTCGTATACCCTCACACTTACCATGAAATATAATCTAAATTAAAGTAGGGTAATGATTTGCCTGCCCTAAAGATGATAGGATCAAAGATGAATTCTATGTGTCCTAGCTAAGGCGCTAAAATTTTGCTGCGAGATCTTATCGTAAGGCTGGATAAGAAAGCCGTCTTTGGACGAGTCATCGGAAAACACAGCCTGCTTTACAATGTCATAACATTACGTCCGAAAACAAATTTAGGTTATAGAACCTTTTAGTAGCCAGATAAATAGATTGATAACATCGCGATGGACGCCAGATATTCCTCTTGCAATCTGAAAATCCAACATCGACTCGGATCATTACCTTTTTGTTACCAGGGTACGAATGCGAATACCACAGGCACAACGGAATCAAGTGAGACCAATAAAGTTCGAAGTCGAAAAGCTCTGTCCCAAGAGACCGCTAATTTTTTTGGGGAACTCGTTTGTTTCAAGCTCCCTCAAAATCCTTGCCCTATACACCCTAGAATATCAATGGGAATGTTGTCAACGAGCCATCACAGAACCTGCTTCTGCTGTAGATAACTGGATACAAACCACCGCTCCATTTAATAATGACTGTAGGGAGGTTCATTCATCCAAACATTCATATAAAGCTGCATTGCATCAAAGTACAAGAACTGTTTGTGAACCCTGCGTGTAAAAAATAAGGGAAAAGCACAGGCTTGTCAGAAAGAGATAGAAAGGCCTCGAGAAGCGCGCGATCGAGGAAATGTTGTGATCTTACTGCAAGAAAGACTTTCGAAAATTTTATCAGAGAATAAAACGAATGTGGCAGGACTAAAATGCCAGAATAAGGGACTGCAAAGATGAACATGGACAACTAGAAGTATAGTCTCGTTAAGTGCTGAGAACATGGCAAAAATACTACTACAGGTTGTATAATCCCGATCATGGTAGAAATACCATGTATAGTGGAACAAACTATTCATCTTAGACGAATATAATAGAGTACTCCGTACCCCTGACCTAGACAAGGTTACGGTAACAATATCGAAGATAAAGTCTTAATAAAATAGATATGGCATATAAGTCTTTTCTGTCATGTTGTGTAAACGCCTGAAACCTTAATGAACAATCTGGTTGTCCATATAATAGCAGTTTCAGAGCATAAAAGTTCACCATCGATTAAATATTCACATATTCACTCACCATCTTTTTATCGAAGTGAAAGCCTGGTTTTACCTTCCTTTCTCTGACTGCCTTGGCGTGGTAGGACGGCTTAAGAGTAAAGATCCTAACGTTCTGAAGGGAACCAAGATAACCCGTCAAAACACCAAAGACGTCAAAACTAGACGTGGTCTTTTCGACCAACATACTGCCAAAACAAAACTCCCTACCGAAGTAGGCGTTGATTCCGATGACTCCTGCGGTTTTTTCTACAAAACGTTCTGTAAATTGAGCCAGAACAATGGAGAGAATACCGGAAAGGCCGTGTCTGTAACGCTTAAACTCCACCAGAATAGACCAGAGGTGTAGCACCAAAGAGCTATTTTTGATGTCTTGTCTGAAGAGTTGTCAAACAGGCGAGTGCTAAAAGTCTCACTCCTCCAGCATTTTCGAAGAAGGAAAACAGGTCGTTGGAAATGATACCCACTAAAGTGACCAATCTCTCGGATCTGAAACTGCTCCCTCTTCTTCTCTTCCGAACAGATCCAAGAGAAAAAAAGCATAATGTCCGGATGATACTAGTGCTGCAGCCAGCACAAGTTGTGTTCACAAATTGTAGTTCTGGGGGACGGAACTTGGACGTAAGCGCTGGAAAAACAACCTCCAAGAACCAGCTATAGGTACTTGGCGTTGAAATAAGAAGGAATATATGAGACTAGTTCCTAGTTTATCTGAGTTTTTTTAAAATCCCTGCCAAACTCTATAACAATGAAAAGTTGCACTGCTCCATCAAGGTCGGTAATGAATTAACCGAGACTTTTAATTCAAGAATGGTCTTAGACAAGGCTATGCGCTGTCATGTGAATTTCCTGACATGTTAATCAGTTAGTCTAACTAACCAACAAATAGGTACGATCTTATTTAAATCCGCACAATTGCATGTATACGCAGATGACATTGATGTGAACATAATGAACATATGAACGAACATAACAAAGTTTTAAAGCAACTTTCGAGGCAGAAGCTGCCAATCTGACGGTAAGCAAGGGCAAATCAAATTACATCATGTCATCAGAAAATGTAGAACACGACCTATACTATAACCATTGGCAGGTATAACAGGACTTTCGCTACCTTGGCATCGCAAGGTAGGTAGCAATTGAATAATGGACCTCTCTCTCGTAAGGCCAAATTGGCTTTATACAAGACCATTAACACATGGGCTGAAAAGTCAGTGCCGTTTTATAGTAAAACGCAAAATTTTTGCAAAATTTAACTTTATTTATCAATATAGTTGCGTTCGAGGGCGATACACTGATCGTAACGATTTTTCAATCTTTCGATACCAAAATAGGCCTCTTTTTCGGCGATTACTTCCCGCGAGCATTCTTTTGAGGTCTGCGAACAGGAAATAGTCGCTGGGAGCCAAATCTGGAGAATACGGTGGGTGGGGAAGCAATTCGTAGCCGAATTCATTCAATTTTGCAATCGCTTTCATCGACTTGTGGCACGGTGCATTGTCTTGATGAAACAGCACTTTCTTTTTCTTCAAATGCGGTCGTTTTTCTGATTTCCTTCAAACGCTCCAATAACGCAATATAATAGTCGCTGTCTGTCTGCCCCTTTTGGAGATAGTCGATGAAAATTATTCCATGTGTATCCCAAAAGACGGATGCCATAACCTTGCCAGCCGACTGTTGAGTTTTTGGTCGTTTTGGACGAGGTTCGTTGGCTGCTCGCCACTCAGCTGACTACCGACTTGACTCTGGTGTGAAGTGATGGAGCCAAGTTTCATCCATTGTCACATACCAACGCAAAAATTCGGTTTTATTGCGGTTGAATAGCTTTAAACACTCCTCTGAATCATCAACACGTCGTTGTTTTTGGTCGACTATGAGCAAACGCGGCACCCACTTTGAACAGAGCTTTCGCATGTCCAAATATTCGTGTATGATACATCCAGCATGCTCTTTTGATATCTTGAGAGTCTCAGCTATCTCGATGAACTTCACTTTGTGGCCTTTTTTGATGTTTTCATCTGAAACAGCCTCTTTTGGACGTCCACTGCGGGCATCATCTGGTGCAGAGTCCGGGTAACACTTATCAAGCCATTTCTTTGCATCGGTTGTATTTTTTCCCATCAAAAAGCAATGATAAATCAACACACGAAATTGCTTTGAATCCATTTTTTTTCACAATAACAAAAGTTACTTCACTCACAACGCTATATCTCGAGAACTAATCATCCGACAGCTTTCAAATTTATACACGTATCTTTTGAAGGTTGGTACTAACTGAAAATGGTATGGATTTCAAGTGGTGCCCTCTCTTAGAAACGGACTTTTCAGCCCATGTGTTATTCTAAAGTTTTCTTTTGGCTGTCAAGATTTTTGTAGTTGACCGCAATGGGCTTTTATTTATAGGTTCGGATGAAGGATGTTACTGGCTCATCGAAAGTAACAATATTGTATGACCTACACGGTAGAATATATGAAGCAGGTAGAAAAACAAGAATGGAATTGGAAGGAATTGATATTTGCTTTAGTCTTTGAAAAACGAGAGTTTCAATCCTGAAATATATAACCAAATTAGGTTCTGGTAGTCGTGCTTCTCTGGATTTGAATATCTATTCGTAGTCGTCAACAGATATCTGTTATATTTTGAGGGCTCAAATTAGCTAATTCAATTAAACGCTACTCCCTCCGATCGTCAGGGTTTCGGTATGTTTGTCAAGATTCAGAAATACCAGCAACTCGTTTTTGTAAGATTAATGGGTACATGCTATCGGCGCCAGGCGACTTAAAGCCATCAAAGGAAGGAACAGCATGTTTAATGGCTTCGTCCTTCACCACATCCGATAAGATATACCAGCTACGGCATGTTGGGTTCCTCAGCTCAATAGCAGCTTTGTAAATAGGAGCTGGTTCTTGTTATGTTACCTCAAACCTCATGCACGAGATGGAGAGCCTCTGCTTTCTATCCAGTGTAGGTGCCATCAAATTTTCTGAATTCCGATTAATTTTCCACTTTTGAGGACTTTAATTAAACTACAGGCTTCACCGACATCTTCACGATCTTTTCTGAAAAGTCTTTATAAGAGGCACTCTTCGAAGTCCAAATCAGCTTCTTATATTCTTTTTGGTTCGATCTGTAAGGACTCCTGTCTTCCTCCAAACTTGTCTTAAATGATTTGTTTACAAGTTTTCTGGTTTTTTCACGTAGTCGTTGCAGAACTTTGTGCCTTGGTGGATCTACAGGATTGCTTTCTAGCCTGACATGACCGTTCAAAACACTTAGGGAGGCTACCGCTTGGGTTCTGAGCAGCCTCTTTTAGCTTTTGCTTTGTTCTGCTCTTAGAAAGAGCACTTTCGGACTTGCCGATAGTTGCTTTTCTGCAGATTCCTCCTCTTCAACAATTCCTATTTTGTGACATGAAGACCTCTGATAATACTTTCGAGCCAATAATCTCCTTATCATACCAAAACCAGGTCAGACGATAGGGTGAAATCCAGGAGATGATTACCTTTGAAGTTAAATTTGCAACTGCCTCAACCAGTATTCTGAGCATTAACCTCGCAATATATGATAAAGATAAGATATTTAATGGTGAACTTCTGCTTTACTTCGTTCGTTTCGCAGCTTATGTCTGCAGCAACTAAATCTTGTTTGCAAATTTGCACAAGTTTAGATGAGAGTGAGTTCGGCACTCGGTGTGAAACCTCTTAAACATTCGAAACCTTTCTGTATGGATATTATGTATCCATACATAATATATATTCTTACTATGACTCGCAGATAGAAACGTAAGTCATACCCAGATTTAATGCTCCCTACAGTAGCTTTGTCTAAGTCCCGGTTCTTATTCTTCTTGTGAGTCCGATTCGAGTCCAGGGTTCTGGGTATGAAGATGCATCAGAACATCTCTAGTTTCCCTTTATTGCCCTGAAACCCAGATGATGGCGCGCGCCAATTTCGGTGGTCGGAAAACCTCGTAAGTCTTAGTTTCCATGGGGAGGATTTTCGGCACAGACTTGTTCAACCTCTCAAGGGTGAACGTCGTGGGGCACTTCAATCTAAGAGTTCCGTTTTCCACATCGTAGTACTCTACATAAATGGAAACATTCTCTGCTTTAGCTAGCTTTTACAGTTGTTCGACACAGTGTTTACAATCAACGTCGTCCAGACTGTTGCCATTGCCATCCTTCCCAATTCGGAGTAGCAGAGAGGTAATAATGTCATCCTTATAGGTACGTTGATTACGTCAGCTTTGGAGTTTTGAGGTTTTCTTGAAGTTGCGTTTGCCGACTACATCCAAGTTTTGTCTATTCGAACTGCAACTTTTGCTACTTGCAGCATCGGTTTAAGCCGCATCTTAAGCGTTGGGAAAGCAACCGTCAGAGTTATTTCTTAGCGGAGATTTCACCGTATTAGCCGACTTTTATCGACCAAAACTCGACTTTTCTGGTTGTAGTCTTATTCCATCGCTGGTTTTGTTTCCGTTTACTAGAGCTGCTGCCTTTGTTGATTGTAGCACCTGTTTCATCCCATCATCAGGTGCGATAAGTTCTATCGACAGAGGGGGTGTTCGAGGCAGAAGAAGAGAGCACAGTTTAAGTTCCGAGAGGTTGATCGTTTTCAGTCGGTGTCACTTCCACCGAACTGTGTCTTTGGAGGAATGGAAATTTTTAGTACTTGCCTTCATCTGCCCCCAACCTGGTAGTCTTTCAGAGTATGTCTTATCTAGAGCCCGTTTGACCTTTACGATTTCCGAGACAAGTCACTAAAAATAGAGCACTAATGAAAACATTCTTTCTCTTCCTTCTTACTCAGACCTAGGCGACAATTACGAAGTGTGAACAGGTGTGGACACGATGTCCTTCTTAGAAGAAATGGAAAATCCAAGATGCTGAAGTAATTCCCTACCTTGAAATTGTTTCTATCACCTGTATCTATTGTATCTATCTCTGTTATTGAAGGAATTGAGTTAAAAAGATCTCAACAACACTACAAGCAATTTTTTTTATGAAATAAGTTTCAGATTTGTGAGCTGAACAATGCTTTTATTATCTCCGACTTGACCGTTTTAAATAAAAGCCAATTATCTGCTGAGAAAAAAATAGACTGAATTATGCTCAGAAGCCATTAAAATCGATCTTACAAAGGCACATAATATATAGTTACGTATGCATGTACTATATATATGAACATTCATGTATGTATCTATAGCAGAACCAATTTTCATTTAAAGAAACCGACAAATCAAATCCCACCGGCTGAACTTGCAATCTCAAATCGATACAAATAAGCAAAATCATATTTCTCGTGCCGGTGAAATTGCCACCCTTTCGATTGGAAGGAGCGTCTTGCAATTTTCTACCTCTTCACGACAATGCAAAGAAATATCGCAAGATATTCCATTCTCAAAAGAACATAATTTTCTCGGTCCCACTTCTGATGCTTTCTTTGGATATGTAATATACATATATAGTCGTACATATGCACATACATGATATAATAGTAGATCTGGTTTCATGGACGTTGTCGACTTCGTTATCCTTCCCACAGCCGAAGGGAGAATGGGTTGCATGCATGCAAACCATTTCACTCTTTTTAGCGCCCCCGTTGTTACTTTTTTTTGTAGCATCCATACATATGTATGTACATTCACCTCCTACCCATGTCACTCCAGCAACGAAGCAGGAAATAAAGGAAACCAACTGAAACTTTTCTTTTACGTTGCTCCACAGCCGAATATCCTCAACCTAACCAACAATCTTCCACCTTCCTTGAAGCACGTCTTTTTGCTCGTCGAAATCCATGGGTTGGATTTGAAAGAAGCTGGTATGCAGAAACATCCCCCTATTACCAGTCCCTTTGCGAATTTTCCTTTTGACTTTTTTGCTTACTTCCTCTTTTTCTCGTATTCATCTCAACGTCGTTGTACCTTCTGCAGTTGCAAAGTATACATTGTAGTCGTATTTCGCCACCCCCTCATATCCATACATACAAACTTAGTCATGATGGCTGCGACAGGGCAGAGAATGTAGCGGTTGTTAGATTTTTATGTGTGTGACACAAAAATCGATTTTCCCGTTGTCATAGATGATTTCCACTTTCCTGCTTTTTTTCCCTTGCCATTCAGTCTCTTACTTTCTTTTTATCGTCAATTTTTGTTTGCATGTGTGCATGAGCATTTGTATGCATACACATAAAGTTGATGGGGGTAGTAAGGATAAGAAAACAAAACCAACACCCCACGACCATATCCTTGAGGAATGTACGAAACCGTTCTCCTACGAATACTGCTTTTGTGTCTTCCTTCTATGTATGTCCTGTTTTGCGCTTCGTTTTTGTTTCCTCTTTTGCATGGCAATCACTAAAGGGGGTGAATATGCTAATCTTAGAAAGAAAACTAATATTCCTCGGAAGGGAAGGGGTACGGAGCGGATTCACTCCGTATAATTTATCTGACGCACAGGATGAATCATTTGAAGCCATTTCGTGAATAAATCAGGCAAGTCATTTGAATTTATGTTAATTCTCATTCGATGTACGAATAAATAACTTCTATAGAGTGAGCTGCACAGAGAACAACCCTGCTCTGCCAGTAGCCCAAGGATTATCAACTTTCGGTTGAGTGGCTAGCAGGCAATCTCAGATTTTTGCTTCCTACCCCATCACAAATTGAATCCATTTCTATGTGTGGACTTTTTGAAATACAAAATTTTAAAATGGATTCAAAGCGCGCTGGTTTGTTATTTTTTTATTTTTTTTTTACTTTAGTCCTGTCGTCTTCGTTTACAGTTTATTGGCGACAAGAGCGCAAGCGTTGTCCTGAAACGCACACATACGTAACTATGCGCTGGGTAATGGAAAATGGACTTATGCAAAGTTTATAGTCCAGGATATTGGAGGAGCACTGTAAGGGGATTTTTTATTTTTTTATTGGTCGTAAATTTTAAATTGTGGGCGTGTGCAAAAGGGAGCACGTTTTTACTTTCTGCTGAACACGGTCTATTTGTATGTATTCTTAGCTTTACGAGCGGGTGGATTTGTTTTTGGGTGGTTAATAGAAGAATGGTGACAATGCAGAAATCGGCTGGAAGGAATCACATTACAAAATGGATATTTTCACCTTTCATTTGAAGAGATTTTTAACTTTTTTTTTGGAATCAGGACATACTCTTGGCCCCAAGTAGCATGGAGTAATTTGCAGTGAGTTCTAGAACAAACAGTTTCCACCATACACACATTACAAGGAAAAATAAAATCAAAATCAGGACACGCGAAGGAAAGTTAGGGAGTAAAAAATGAGAGGTAACTAACGATGTACGTTGGTCTTAATTGTTTAAAAGTTACAATGACTGGGAAATAAGGGTTCGGCTGGGCATTCCATAAGCGGTACAGAGAACATCCGTAAGTGGGCTTGAGAGTATACTGATGAGCATTCATATTTAGAAGGGTGTTAGCGATACAACAAAGAGAGGCTAGAGAGGTTACATCGATTTTTAAGCTTGTCAATTGATTGTACAATATTGACGTCACCTATGGGTTTTATTGCGCCAGGGTCTTGCGGACACCTAACCAGATGTGGGCATTGTACTCCAATTTTGCGCTGTTAAATGCCTTGTATTGTATATTGAGGCCAGATCAGAAGGAGTGAATTATTGTGGTCCTATATAAGTTGTCATTGACACACATACCGAGACTGGAAAATTTTCGGGGTCGACGGTACAAGTGGCATTCAAGGATTATGGCTGGGTGATTAAATTTTGCTTTAACTACAGCCGACAGCGTTGTATTTGGGAAGTTAAAAATTTGGAACACTCTGTTGATATTTCCTCACTTGGTTATGTTTTTAATATCGAAATTTAGCTTATGCCGCTGTTCCCTTTCTACAACCGAAGAGCAGCAACTTGATTCGTGGAACGAATATGAAAAGCAGAGCGTGCTGTCGCCAACAAAGTAATATATTCTATAAGAACTAGCTCACAAGAGGTCATTGATGAAAATTCAAAAGAGTATCGGAGACAGAACGGAATCCTGGAACACACCAGCACTTATTTTGTGAACATCAGACCAGAAACCTTCCAAGACAACTTGAATTCAAGTTTTCGAAAGCTGATTTCTAATCCATTAAAGAAGATATTCATCTATTCCAACTGATGCCAAACTCTGTCAAATGCCTTTTGAATATCAAATGTGACTATCTTGCTTTCACCATATTGATATAGACTTTAGTTCTACTTTTCGGTGAGACAGCCCATCAAACCCCAGTGGACCTGCTGCTACGAAAACCATACTGTCGGTCATTGAGGATATTTCGTGTTTTTTGATATTTCATGAGCTGACGGTTTATCAGCCTTTCCTTGACCTTGAAAAGAAGAAAGATCTGTTTAGTCTTTTCCGATAAAGCAAAATATTTGGGTCTCATTTTTGACAGGAAATTAAACTGGTTAAGAAAGTTAAGAAAGTTAGAATAGATTTATTCTCTTGCAAAAAAGCCGTTGGAAACAAATGGGGCCTTCAACCACACATAGCCCACTGACTATATATTTCGGTCAAAAGACCGGTATTCAGATTCCTGAATTCAGATTGTTGTCTGGTGGATGGCCTTAGACAATGCAGTCAGCTGATGTAAACTAATCAGATTCCAAGCTATTCGCCTTCAGTGATGTCTTGCACTTTCGAACCAACTTGGAAGACGTAGAACGGTTCAGCTACATCTGTCTGTCGCTACAGATGCAAGTGCTCAGCCCTAAACACGATATAGTTCGTTGCCATTAGGATTTCGTATATCTCCGCTGGGAAGACAGACACAAGTTTGCCTAACTAGAAGTGAAATCTGACATGTCGTGCTCCAGAAAGACGACAGCGCGGAATCCTATATCAGTTGTGAAGCCAATCATGAAGACCTGAATACATTCTTTCCTGGCTCAGATTCAAGGGGAAACTAGTCTTGAGCACAGTAAAAATCGATTTCATATTTTTTTCCGCAGCCGGAGTTCTGGTGTCATTGCATCAGACTGCATCCAGAGTCAAAAGATAGTAGCAAAGACGACTTTTATTTAAACGAAAGATTGCAATGAGAGTGCAGCCCATGAAATGAGCGGATCGGAACCAAGCGTACTGGGAAAAAGCACCTTTGCAGCTGAGACAGACCGTTCTTTGGAGGCTACTAAAAACAGCAGTAACATATTTTAAGGAGAGGTTATCTCATCAGACAACCGGTCCATAGGGTATAATTGGTATAACCATAGCCGTATACATCCGAATGCCCTTTTACTGACTTTTCTCCAGGGCGCGGGCGGGTGGTGTAGTTGTTTGAATCTCAGCTGTATTAGGTTTCGATATTTTTCCAGAGGTGGTTGTCAAACTGGAGCCAGTGCATCCTCAACCAGTGGGTCTTAGTACGTGCTAATTGTTGGTTCTTTACATTTAGTCCAGCCAGCAACCACTTCAACATCAGTGTTATGCCTTCATGTCAGAGTTGACGCCGACGGGATTCTCATATAACTACATGCAAATTCTACGAACAGACTTTTTCAGAGAATTGCCTCGCACGGGACTCGAACTCGCGACTCTCTGCTTGAGGAGTCTATGAATATACCACTACACCACGGCCACCCCCATGTGATGCAGTCTGCCCTCTGCACTTCCAGAAGGCTGACAGCGTCTTATAGGCTTCAGTTTTGAGACGATTGACTGAAAGTCCATTTTAGTCACGTCTAGGGCTGCCTGCGCTTTAGAGCAGACAGTCGCTAGATAAGATCCAACGGAAAGTATAGCTACATAATCTGCATATGCTTCTGTATAGACGTCAGTATCCGCGATCCTTGTACGAGTACTCTGCTTCTTTAGTTTAAAACTAACTAAAATGATGTAGTGTCAACGTTTACTATATTATTTGGAGGATGACAATTATCCTCTGACCCTGTTTTTCTTATTTTTTACGTATTACATACAGTGCCAAATGCTAGACAATCAGCAGAAAAGCAGGGATTAGGTAGGTCTCAATAGAAAAACGCTCCGTTTTATTAACATCGCCCAAAGGGTGAACGGACAAAACGATTCAACCGCGACGTCTGAAAACAATACCGCTCTAAACACAGATTTTGAATTCCAGCCTTAATGCTGGAGATGACTATAATGACCGAATATTCATTTAGAGACCAAGTTATACCAGGATGCTTGGCAGAGTACAGCACAAAAGGCTAAAAAGTTGCTATGCTCTAGGCAGCAAACCTTTACGGATCGAAAGCCATTAAAAGTGAGCAACTAAAATTTGACCATTAGCAACAATTTAAAAATTCTCTTTAGAACTACTCCAGTAAAGTGAGCAAATCGGATAATTACGTAGTAAACGATAGAGAACGGTTAAATTAACGCTTTCTAACAATCAGAGCTCTTTGGAACCTGTGAATGGTATTAATGGCTTTAAATAGGTGAAGCACACCAGATAATAACATGAATTTCAACATACATACATACAAAATGAACCGACTTTAAGCTACAGAAAGTGTCTAATGCCCATTTCTTATTACAATCTCCGCACCGCATCACTCAGGTTTTGCAGAAATATTATTAGAATCCACAGCATGGAACGATGTTGTAAAATGATGCTGTTAATTTAATTTTCATACATAATGTGGAAATCGTAATGTTTAAGATGTTGGCTTGTTTTTCTTTTCGAAAACGTATAGTAGACTGTGAGACCAGTTGACTATTTGGATGCAAGGTATTATTAATTATACAACCTTTCAAACAACACTGACACAATGCGGGATAAGCAACAATGTTACATCCAAAGTGTCAAATCATAGCGATAGTGATCCTACTACGATATATTTCGAAATATTAAGAGATAACTTCTAGCAAATATCGAAATCATAATGGCCCTAACCAGGCCGCGGACTCATTCAATCTAACCTAATCTATCATAATCTAGCAAATGTGACCTTATCAGTATTTCGTAATGATTTTACAATTGATAAATAAAAGCCAGGCAGTACACAAGAAACACAAACCACACTATTCACCACCACATAAATACATAAAAGCGAAAATGTTTCTGCAACAAATTTAAAGTCTATTTAACAGATGCTAAATCTTGGCAAAAGTAGCGAGCAATCTTTACTGTTCGGGTATTAATCGAAGATTCCATGAATTCGGAAGCAGTCTAGACAATTTAAACATCCAACAAGTAAACCAAAAAGACGGGATCTCTATCCCAAGTAGAGGTAACGCTACAGTAGTTCGTCCTATTATCAACGATTAAGTGTAATTCCTTATCAATTCTTTCTTTTTTGCATCCAATACCAGCTTGTAAATTGTATTTAATATTTTTCTTTCAGCTTTTTTCGCTGATTTAATATATTATACAAAGCCTCTCATAGGTGGATATCAATCTCTTGTGATTGTTTATCTCCCAGCAAATTCACCCTCGCAAAAATTGAATTTCTTCGAAGGACACAAGACCCTGGAAAACTGATGATAAATACTCATACAACAAGTAAAGTACGTATCTGAAGGTAGTTCACAACAACTACGCCTTTCGGAAAAGGCAAAACCAATTTCAGAGATCATTTAATTTGAAAGGACGAAATCTTATCGCCGTTGTGCAGTCGAAGTAGCCCACAAATTCAAGGATACTATAAAAGCTAAAGTCAATTTTTGTATTTTGTCGATATCTCAGTGAAAGTGAAATTGCATCTAATGCTGCAGATACACATGCTTATGTGTGTATGTATAATGTATTGTATATGCCACTGTTCTAACTAATCGGCTGCCACATTCAATCGATATATCCTGCAGGTTAAGTGCAAAGAGTTACAACCACAACCTCCCCCATTCCGTCTAGGGGGTTTGTACAGCAAAAAGTTTGAGTACGACGGTCGTCGTTACAGTCTTCGATAAAATAATATTCAAGGGTGTGAAACTGCTAGATTTGGTCATTATAACGAAAGACTTACACATTAAACAGGATCATTATTCATTTTTAATATATTTGCGCTTGAATGTGTACGATATGCGATATGCGAATGCCTACCATTTCGGAATATTAATGAGGGAGGATTGTGCTAAGGATTTACGCAGCCGGTCACATGTGCTCCCCAGAAGTGTGTGGGGGAGAAAACTTGGACTATGGAAATGTGAAGAAAGTCAGAAGGGGTCTTAGACGGGTCATGCTTAATAGAGGAATAGTCAAATTAATTTTCGGAGTTGGAACTTTTCCATCTTAGAAAGGAATAGGGTGAGTCCTGAATCAACATTAAGAATTCTGCAGGAATATAACACATTAAAATGGATGATAGAAGGTTATTTCGAACTTAACAGGGACGTTGCTCCCTTAAGAATATATTTACATGTCGAAACTCCTTTTGAAAGTGATAAAAATCTTAAAAACTCAGAAACAAGCTGTTTTAAATACAAATACTAGAGTTTTATATGCTCAGTGATGGTATACGTAACATCGGAACCAACTGAAACGAGATTTATGAGTTAAGTTGAAGACGAAGTTGGCAATCGGAAATTCGATTACCTATAGCTCTCAAAACAATAAGTTCCACAATATCAATCCAGAGCTGTGACTGTTCATGTATTCAAGGCTTTAAAAAATGAAAAATTTATTTCGGAGAAGGTCAAAAGAGGACCAAACGTGAAACCATTAGCTTGTCGCCCATTGAATTTTAAGACCACAAAAGCTAGTTGCAATGAACTTTAATAATGTTTCCAATTAAAGATAGTTTACAACTGTTTTTACAAATGATTTGATCAGTTTTCCTTAATTGCGGCTTATTAAATTCGACCTCTATATAAAAACCTGTTTTCATGGTTTACAGGAATTCAGCTTCAACCTGACGCCACTTAGTGAAAAATTACACGAGGAAGTGCCGTGTAGGAAAAACGCAAGGCATACTCAGTTTGTCTTTGACAGATAGAAAGGTTAAAAGGTTAGAAGTGTTTTGGTGCACTAGGTGGTTTTCAATTATTATAAAAATTTTGTGTAAAAAATGGAATCAAGTGCTCTAAAACACTTGAAATGTGCTCTTAAAAAAAAAATGTTTACAAGTGCTACAAGCTCTTCTAAGATAGACGAGAAGATGCCAATGATAAACCTGGCTCTGGACGCTCCAGCTATAAAGAAAATTGTTATGGAAAATCGTCGAATTAAGAGAAGTTGCTGATGATGTTGACATATCGGTCGGCTCCTGACATGCAATTTTTTCGGATGCTTTGAGCATGAGACGTGCGTCAGCGAAGTTTATTTTGAAACTTCTTAATTTTGATCAGAAGAACCGTCGTATCAGCATCGCTCAGGAGCTCCTGAATGACGTCAATGATAATATTGACTTCCGAATCGTCCCAATGGAAACATCCAGGATTGCCAAGACCAAAAAAAGCACGCCAAGTACGATCAAATGTCAAAGTTTTGATCACTGCGTAATTGAACTCCTGCATCAGGAGTTCTTACCTCAAAGAAATACGAATTATACGTCCGACATTGCGGAAAAACAATTCATGGCTTTTGCGTCACGATAATGCACCTATTCATTCAAGGTTGCTTGTGAAAGTGTTTTTGGCCAAAAGCAATACGATTATCACGCCTCAGCTGTCATATTCACTTAATTTGGCCCATGCGACTTTTTTTTGTTTTCCAAAGTAAAGACAGAGATTTGCAACGATTGAGGAAAAAGACTTTTCTAGAAAGTGTTTATGAGAAGTGCTTCAGAGATTGGTATAATTGTATTATATCTTAGGCGGATTACTTTGAGTGGCACAACATTTATACTGATGAATAAGCAAATATTATTTTATAAAAAATATGAAGTCACCTTACTTTTTGAACAAACCTCGTATACAAGTAAAATGTGAAAAGGAGTATTTATTTCTAATTTAATAGTTCTGTTGATGCTGTCCACTTTTCGTCTATGAAGATTTTTCATCTGATATTTCGTTTACATCCTCATTTTCGTGTAAGCTTTCAGCTTCAGACGCCAATTGTTTGTCTGCTTATTCAGTCAATGCAGCATTTGTAATAGGCGTATCTAGAGGTTCTTTATAAAAGTTTTTAACATTTTTCTTTTGTCTGGGTCTTATACTTCAGATCAGAGGTTAATAGTGATCTATTAAACATATCCATGTTACAATTTGGTCGTGAACCGTGATCCTGCGCACGTCTAAGAAACATTACTTTGCTTCAAACATCAACACTTCCCTACCATCACGAAAGCGCTAGAGCAACCTTCGCAAAATCGATGTCTCCGATAAAAATAATAGTTCTTAATGTTGTCTGGATCCAGATGAAAGAACTTACTATTCTTGTGCAAGTTCTATTGATCAAATCAATCAGTAAACTCAGCACATCTTAATGGGAGACTGGAAGATTTTGAAGTGGTTACGGAAAATAAAGTTGCAAAGTGTATAGCCGCCATTAAGTCTGACTCCATAGAAGAAGACAATGTGCCAATAGGCTTTGTCAAACTTATTCTGCCAATAATCATAACCTACCTTACCGAAATTATCAACTGGTGCATCATAACTACGACTTTTTCGGATTCCTGGAAAATCGCAAGTCTTACCATTTGCCAATTGCCCCGCTGATTTTAGACCGAATAACATCCCACCTTGTTTATCTTAGGTCTATAAAAAGTTAATATAAAAACAGTTACTAAAATATATTTTACGTTATAAATTGCTAAGTTTTTGACAGTATGGCTTTAGAGCCAACCATTGTTGTTGCTCGGCTATGGTTAACTTACTTGAGGAAATAAGGCAAGATTATAATAAAAACAATATAAGTCTTCTGTGTTTATTAGATTTTTTCAAATGCTTTTGATAAGGTAAAAAATGAAATTCTGCTTTGGCATCCCAAAAAGTTATTTGGGCTCAGTGACAGAGCAGTTAAACTGATAAAGAGCTTTCTTTTTGAAAGGTTGCAAAGGGTCATCACTCGTGATAATCATTCTCTATTAAAAAAAAAAATCACACAAGGCGTACCACAGGAATCAATATTGGGACCGATCTTACTTTGCATTTTTATAAAAGATTTTCCGTATATCTGTAAGCATACATCAGTTCACTTATATGCAGATGATGTTCAACTTCACGCAGCAATGCTGTTCCATAAAATCGATGAACTCACTGTTCGTATCAATGAAGATTTAGAGCGAATACACAGATGGTCTGTAGAGAATGGGCTACAACTAAATCCAAAAAAGTCGCAAAGAATTCAACCCTAATCTTTAACCGGATACATAGCTAGATAATAATAAAATCAGAGTAGTTGAATTCGTCACTAGTTTAGGCTTTGTTATAAACCATAGCCTATCTAGTTACGATCACATAAACATCGTCGTTGGAAAAATCTATGGATGTCTCTGTAAACTATGGGTTCTGCTTATTTTACATCGTTTGAAACCGGGCGCAAGCTGATAATAATCTTAGTACTACCTTTCATTACATATGCTGATGTCGTCTACAGCACACTTGACTCTTTATCGCAACGTAAATTGCAAGTTGCCTTCAATGATGCTGTGCAATATGTTTACGGTCTTCGTAGAAGCGACCACATCTCTGTTCACTCTCGAGAGCTACTTGGATATGCTCTGCAAGATAACATCAATGCCAGAAACTGTACATTTCTTCACAAAATCATTTACAATCTATGTCCGACATATCTGTATACAAAGCTTAAATTTTTTCGTTCTACTAAAACTACGAATATTATCTCATTCGGATACGTACACCTTAATTCCTCACGTCTATTCTTCACCCACGCTGTCAGACTAGGGAATTCATTACCCGCGAGTATTAAAACAATCTCTTATTTCAAAAATTGTAAAAGTGCTATTCTTCTTTACTTTTTATCTATTACCTCAAAACGAATACTTCTCACAATATACATATTATCCCTGCTTTCCTTAATCTGTCCTAACTATTTTCCGCTCAACCTATCTGAAGTTCAAACCGATTATATATTGAAATTAATTTTTAATAATTAGTTTAATATTCTATTGTTAGTACTATAAAAGATTTTATCTTAATGTACATCCCAACAAAATAAATAAATGAATCCACCTGATATAATCTCTAAAATTGTTTTAAGCTTATTAATTACCCGAATATCTAAACCTGTTATTTCAGCCGCTTATCTGTATCACTAAAAAATCTACGACTAATGTATAGCATTACAAAACATCCATTTATTTTTGATAGGTAGCGTTTTTTTGTAAAAATAAAACACTAATAGGAAAGTAAAAAACATTTTATTCAAAGAATTGGCCTTTGCTAGCTACCATTTTTACCATCTTCCAGGCAATTTATGGATTTCACGCCAATAAAACTGTTCGTCTTTTGAAACAAACCAAAAAGTCACTCAATTTTCGACTTCCTCGTATTAATCGAAGTACTGCTCAGCTAATGCGTGCCCAATCGAAGAAAATAAATGGTACTTGGAAGGAGCGAAGTCTAGTAAATGCGGCAGAGGGGGTAGCAGCTCCCAACCAAGTGCTTTGGTTGTATCCTTTGATTTGTGTGCAGGTGCATTGTCATGGATCAAAATTACCTAACCGTGTCTTCTGGCCCATTCTAGTCGTTTTTCGATCAATGCATGCTTCAAATTGATCATTTGTTGTCGGTAGCAATCTGTATTAACGGTTTCACCAGGTTTTATGAGTTCGTAGTACACCACAGCTTTCTGGTCCCTTTAGAAACACAGCAATTTCTTCTTGCTGAATCGATCTGGTTTTGCAGTCGCAGTTGATGGTTGTCTCGGATTAACCCATGATTTTTTCAGTTTAGGATTCTGAAAATAAATACATTTTTCATCGCCAGTAACAAACAATTCGATCCAAAACTGATTTTTTATTGTGTCTTTGAAGCAAGGAAGTGGTTTTTTTTTTCGGTTTTCCATCAGTCTTTCATTCAATTCATGTGGCACCCATTTTTCAGACTTTTGGATTTTTCCCATAACTTTAAGCGGTCAGAAATTGTTTGTTATGCAACATTTAACATTTCTGAAATTGGTTTCTGACTCAAAGTGTCATCTCCATCCAATATTGTTTGCAATCCGGCGTCTTCAAACTTTTTTGGTGGTCTTCCACGTTGTTTATTTCTCACATCAAAATCGTTATCTCTGAACCGTTGAAACCATCTTTTGCATGTTGCTTCTAATAGAGCATGATCACCATATGCCACGACAAGCATTCGATGCGACTCTGCAGCACTTTTCTTCAAATAAAAACAAAAAATTAATGCTTTCCGCAAGTCATCATTTTCTGGTATAAAATTCGACATTTTTAACACGATGACAAAATATGATGTTGTTTGCTCAACGACTTGATGTATATTAAATATGTTTGACTGGTGTCATAGCAACCAAACAAAAAAAAAAATAAAAAAAAATAAAAATTAAGGCCCGTTCACAATAAATGTTCCCTATCGAAACATTTCTATCTTGACGCTGACTTCATACCGGTACACCTGGTATATTATAAATATGGTTGAGTATGCTCTCAAAAAATCGAATCTGTACATGTAAAATCGATAGTCCTTGTTAGATTAGATTAAAATATTTCGAGGTTGCACCACATATGTAAGATCTCACTGTTGCTTGAGTATCACTTGCGACACAAGTGATGACTTTCCGTCAACCATGGTCATAGTTAAAATGTGCCTTACTTGAAGGGATTGATACTTTCCAGAATTTGTTGTATTAAAATAATTAATTTGGGTCTCAGCAAAAATACGATTCTTATCAGGCGACCATATATTAGAAATGACGGTGTAGGATTTTTCTAAATCAATTTTTTATTGATGCTACAAATTAGTCGCAAAAGGACTAGAGAACTTAGAAAGATGTTGATAATTGATTCTGCACTTTTAATGAATTTTTTTTATTCTGAGTTTGCTGCGAGCCAATACATCCCATCCACACATTCAAGAGTCCCAACTACTTCGTCCAAATAAATTAGTAATATATGAGTATGGTCAAGTACCATAGACCTTGGAGACCAACTTCTGCTTCTTTTTCAGTCACAGTATAAACTTCAGGAATAGGGTAGTAGTCTTTTTTTGTTCTCTATAAAATAAAAACTATAGCAAGGATACTATATGTCATTAGTTCTAATTATTCTATACTGTCTTCTAGATAAGTTTTCCTCGACAAGAAAGAGCTTTTAATATTGTCATACGGTGTCGGAGAACTTGTTATATCCTCCAGAATTCTCGCTGCTTCATTTTTTCCAGAAGCTCGAAGTTTCATTTTGGTTGCTTTAACATTTCGGTACCCATTTCTGCAAAAAGTATTTGCGTCTTACGCCTTGTAAAGGGTGACCAGAAGAAAGTGATAGGAAACAAATTTAAATAAAACAACAACAGTGTGAGATATAAAATTGATTCTATTTTTGTTTTGAAGTTGCGTTCACGGTATTATGTATGGAATAGCATATATGTACATTAGTATCATTCAAGTGGTTGCCTCGGCTTCAAGCGGTCGGTCCAATTTTTGATGAGTCGGTCGAATATGTGCGGCATTATTTCGGCAATAGCGTGTCAAATGTTGGCCTCAAGCTAGTCCAAAGTGATTGGCTTATTAGCGTAGAAGAAGGACTTGATGTAGTCCCACAGGAAATTATCAAGTGGTGTCAAATCGCATGATCGCGGCGGCCAATTGATTCACATTCAATGTACAACTTCGAACATTGCGTCGCTTGTATGGTATGTAGTGTCGTCTCGTTGGAGCCACAGCTCGGATATATAAATGTTGTCGAGCTCTGATCACAGAAATACGGTTAACAGCGCTCTAGATCGGCGATAATGCTGCCATGCCATAAACCGCACCAAACAGTCAATATTTGTGGATGAATTGTTGCTTGACCGAACACTTATAGATTGTATTCCCTCCAATAATAATAATTTTGCTTGTTGACATAGCCGCTAAGCCAAAAAAAGACTCGTTCGATAAGATGAGTTTTTGGCCAAAATCCGAATCTCCGGCCAACATTTCCAGCGCCTAGTTCGTGAACTCACTGCGTTGTCTATAGTCGTCCGGTTTCAATTCTTGCGGCAGAACAATCTTATATGGATGTAGGCCCAAATCCAACTGCAAAAAAAGGCAGGTTGACTCTCTGGCGATGAGAGACTTTGTCTTTGTCACTCGTCACTCTCTCTTAAAAAGATAATAAGTATACCAGTGTATGACGTTTAATTTGGTACCTTTATCATGAGCCTGAGCGTAACTTTTGAAAATTGATTTCTGGCGAAGTTTTCGAGTTAAATACCCCCATGTATGAGTGCCGCTTCAATGTCTAACTTCCAGAAGTCTAACGGTGTTAAGAAGCACGGTTTTGACGGGCAATGGGTGTCT
The DNA here is from genome assembly GCA_907269105.1 of Volucella inanis. Lineage (NCBI taxonomy): Eukaryota > Metazoa > Arthropoda > Insecta > Diptera > Syrphidae > Volucella > Volucella inanis. Next base: position 47,410,820 of record OU026157.1, on the reverse strand, counting down.
TGCGTTAATTAGATCTTGTATGCATGGAGTGTCAAATTCGGTGCAGTACAGATGTGGAGTGATCAATCTCCTGAGAACGGTGACGAATGGAGGTGTTTGGATGATTTTAGGAAATCTCCTTGATAACGACGAGTCGTCACATCTTGTACTTAGCCCGTCGTCTGGACTTTTGTGATTATGTTGGGAACACATTGACACGCATTTTTCGAATCGTTGCCGCAATGGTGACGTCTGTCACCACACGTCATCCATGCTTTTCAAATCATACAACTGTTGTAGAAACCCCCTTTATGTTGTTCATGTTCAAGTAAGCCTTAGGTTTGGTCTTACTATGAATACAAATAAAATATTTAACGTTGACCTCATTGCATGAAAGATTCCTTTCCAATGTAAAGCAAAAGTTCCTTTTATAGTCGACATATGGTGATAACGGCATAGTAATAACAACAGTAATAATCGGGATAATCGTCCTCCTGCCTATGGGCTAACTACGGGACAACTTGTTCTGGATACTGAATTAACACATAAATGGTGACACTTATAACATATCTGTGGAAACACTGTGAAACAGAGTGTTAAACAATCCGTTTCACATCGCAGTGATGCCAATTATCTAGGTAACTCCATCCTTTTTCCTTGAGAAAAAGTATATCTCTCTCCCAACTTTTCTTTGATCTTTATTCTTATTTGTTGTTTGCTAATGGAAGTACGCCATAAGCCATTTTAAAATATTGGGTCTATAACTTAATTCGTGCGGTTTGCTAAGAGATGGCGTAACTTGTATTATTCCATTGGTTCCAAGCGTTGGAAAGCTACTGTTATTGTACGTCATTTCAGTATATGTCATTCATTTGAAGCGTAAACAACAATAATTTTTTTTTCACTCAAATATGTCGAACTTTGTGCCTGAAAAAGTGTCTTTGCGGGGAGTTCTTCTTCATTACTTTAATATGAAGAAAACTGCTGCCGAAAGTCATCGTATTTTGGTGGAAACTTATGGAAGACGTTGAACGTCATGGGCAGCCAAAAAAGTTTGAAGATGAAGAACTGGAAGCATAAATCTATGAAGATTGTTGCCAATCACAAGAAGAGCTCGCAGAATCTTTGGGCGTCACTCAAGCAGCCATTTCAAAACGTTTAAAAGTAGCTGGATATATTCAAAAGCAAGGAAATTGGGTTCCACATGAACTCAAGCCGAGAGACGTCGAAAGGCGGACATGCAAAACCGCTGCTACTGGAGCGCCACAAAAGGAAGTCATTTTTGCATCGGATTGTTACTGGTGATGAAAAATGGATCCATCACGATAACCCCAAGTGCAAAAAATCATATGTGAAACCCGGTCAACCAGCCAAATCAACGGCAAAGCCGAATATCCATGGCGCAAAGGTAATGCTCTATATTTGGTGGGATCAGATGGGTGTGCTATATTATGAGCTCCTAAAACCGGGTGAAACCATCAATGGAAAACGCTACCGAACACAATTAATCCGTTTAAAGAGAGCAGTAGCCGAAAAACGCCCGGAATATGCGACCAGACACGAGGCAATAATTTTCCATCATGACAACGCTCGGCCCCACGTTGCTATTCCGGTAAAGAACTATTTGGAAAACAGTGAATGGGAAGTCTTACCCCACCCCCCTTATAGCCCAGACCTTGCCCCTTCTGACTACCATTTGTTCCGGTCGATTCAGAACGGCCTCACTGAAATACGGTTCACATCAGAGCAGAATATCAAAAATTGGATTGATTCATTCTTGGCTGCCAAGCCGGCGCAGTTCTTTTGGGATGGGATCCACAAATTGCCAGAAAGATGGGAAAAAGTCATAGCTTCAGATGGGCAATACTTTGAATAATACTATTGTACATGTTTTTCTTAAATAAACGTTAAAAATTCGAAAAAAAACCGCACGAATTAAATTACATACCAAATACTATTTTTTAATTTAATGTTTAAAATAAAATAAATCATGAATTGATACAAATAATAAGCAGTTTCGTTTTTAAAATAAGTATCCCAAATATCCAATAGATTTTTACCATTTACTAGGTGTACCGGAATGAAGTGAGCGTCAAGATACAAATGTCTCGATAGGGAACATTTATTGTGAGCGGACCTTAATTTTTTTTTATTTGGTTGCTATAACACCTGTCAAACATATTAAGTATACATCAAGTCATTGAGCAAACAACATCAACAACAATGTCATCGTGTTAAAAATATCGAATTTTGTACCAGAAAATGATGACTTGCGGAAAGCATTAATTTTTTGTTTTTATTTGAAGAAAAGTGCTGCAGAGTCGCATCGAATGCTTGTCGAGGCATATGGTGATAATGCTCTATCAGAAGCAACATTCAAAAGATGGTTTCAACGGTTCAGAGATAACGATTTTGATGTGAGAAATAAACAACGTGGAAGACCAACAAAAAAAGTTTGAAGACACCGGATTGCAAACAATATTGGATGAAGATGACACTTTGAGTCAGAAACAAATGGCAGAAATATTAACTGTTGCACAACAAACAATTTCTGACCGTTTAAAGCTATGGAAAAAATCCAAAAGTCTGAAAAATGGGTGCCACATGAATTGAATGAAAGACTGATGGAAAACGAAAAACCACTTGTGCTTCCTTGCTTCCAAGACACGATAAAATATCAGTTTTGCATCGAATTGTTACTGGCGATGAAAAGTGTATTTATTTTTAGAATCCTAAACTGAAAAAATCATGGATTAATCCGAGACAACCATCAACTGCGACTGCAAACCACGAACTCCTAAAGCCTGATGGAACCGTTCATACAGATCGCTACCGACAACAAATGATCAATTTGAACCATGCATTGATCGAAAAACGACCAGAATGGGCCAGAAGACACGGCAAGGTGATTTTGATCCATGACTATGCACCTGCACACAAAGCAAAACTGGTTGGGGATACAACCAAAGCACTTGGCTGGGAGCTGCTACCCCATCCGCCGCATTTACCAGACTTGGCTCCTTCCGACTACCACTAGTTTTCATCGATGAGACACGCATTAGCTAAGCACCACTTCGAACCCTGTGAGAAAGTCGAAAATTGGGTGACTTTTTGGTTTGCTTCAAAAGACGAACAGTTTTATTGGCGTGGAATCCATAAATTGCCTGAAATATGGGAAAAATGGAAGCTAGCAATGGCCAATACTTTGAATAAAATGTTTTTTACTTTCCCATTAAAAATTAGTGTTTTGTTTTACACAAAAAAAAAAAAAAAAAACACTAAACACTTCATACCGGTACACCTGGTATCATGATGATTTTCGACACAAAATCCTCCTCTTCGTTGTTGAGATTGAGGATAGCTCTACAGTAATTGACAAGCGACTGATGGTCAGGAGACATTAACTGATGCACTGTTTGCACTTTGTACGGGAATATGTGTAAGTCTTTCACTAAAATTCGGTTTAGGGTGCGTCTGGTGATGCCCAATTGCGTGGCCCGTCGTCTGGTTGATGTTTCTTCGTTCTCAGCGACATCGGCAGCCTCAGTCGCGATATTATCGGCCGAATGACAAGTCCGGTGGAGGCCACCCCCTGCATGGTCTCCTGTAGTTCCACTCTGTTCGAGTCGAGTAGCTAAGCGCCGGATTGTTTGCCCAGTTAGGGCGACACGATTAGGATATCAACGTGGAAATTTACGCTGCGCTAACTCTACCGACCGAATATTAGTCAAAAACAATGACACAATTATTCTAATTGCAGAGTATAGCGCTCCGTTGCTTGTCTGTTTGTATATTGCAGCTGTCTAGTTCACAAATGTCAAACATGATTGACGTACGACGCCATTTGTAAAAATTGTACCATCTTCAGATAGGGTGATTAATTTTGTATTTGGGTATCCGTATGAAACACGGATCCTATTACTCCAAAAAGATTTCGCCGAAAAGGGATATGACCCCAATGAAGAGGGTATAATTTGAAGAGTTGGATAAATAGTTCTATAAGAAAAGCATACCAATGTTAGAACGGCGTTAGAAAGATTGTGCCACTCTAGAAGGAGATTATGTTGATGGATATCCCAAACATATGAATTACCCAAACATAACCTGAACTGAACTAACAACTTATTCCTTATAGCAACGGGATGTGTCTCAGTTATAAGTGTCTGCAAGGGCGCTGTCGTTCCTTTTGTGAAGCAGTATTTTACTTGGGTCGAATACACGACCTGTGGTGATATAAATGGAGGTAGAATATGGGGTTTACTTACTTCATAACTGTAGGTGATGCTACAGTGAGGGGCCGACATGGGCAATTTGGCGTTTTACTTTCGCTGACCGCCTTTAGTTAAACAGACACGATTTTATGAGGCCCTTGCTCCCTTAAATGAGTTACCAGGTGTACCGGTATGAAGTTTTTGAAGGTTTTTCAAAAAGTCACCCAATTTTTGACTTCATCATTTTCTGGTACAAAATTCGACATTTTTAACACAATGAAAAAATATGATGTTGTTTGCTCAATGACTTGATGTATACTAAATATGTTTGAGAGGTGCCATAGCAACCAAACAAACAAAAAAACAAATTAAGGCCCGTTCACAATAAATGTTCCCTATCGAGACATTTGTATCTTGACACTCACTTCATATCGGTACACCTGATTTAATTCATTTACGATCTTCATGATCTAAATCTTCTGACCAGGTACATGCTCCTTCATAGACCGTACATTTCATTACTGTACGTTCAAATTCCGTTAAACTGTAATTTTTTTGTAATTTTTTGGTATGTTGACGTGCGAGATATTCGTTTCTGGCTACAGAAACGTAGTGGTTCGAGTAAATGTTATCTCTCCAGTGCGTTCGAACAACCAGGATACTTGAGTTCCGCCTTCAGTTGACCATACCATAAATTAGGTTAGCCTGAGTCAATTATTAGAAGTGGTGCTATACATTCAACTTTTATCAGCATTTCTACCAAGGTTTCTCTTCTTTTCTAAATTACCGGTAAAATCCCTAAGAAAGTTCTTAATCGTGCTTACTATACTCATACTCGTATATTTGAACTTTAGGCCTGTAGATAAAGTCGGCCGTCACGTCCTTCATAACATATTGTTCCGTCAGCTAACATGGTGCTATTGCCTATTATAAAGTGCTGTTTGAAGGTTGCATCGGCAAGAAAACAAAGATCTCGCCAAGAGATACCATAAGCAAGTTGTTCGAACCACGATATTTCAGAATTCCTCCGAAAGAGGGCTTTTGGGTAAACTAACGAGTGTTTGAGGTATGTTTTTGAAGCAGTGGCGGTGTAGATAGCGATATAACAAGATAAAGCAAGGGACATTACGTCGTTCTTAAAGGGTGTCAATTGCCTGTTCAATATTGGCACCATTTTTGAATCATATTTATCAAGTGAAGGTGTGTATTTGCATCACCTTACAATATGTAATCAGAGCATTCTAATTTTGGACGGTTAAATAAACGATTTATATACTAGGACAGATCAGATGTTGGGGAGAGAATTCTTCACTTCGCTTGAGGAAACCTAAACAAGTCTCAGCATTTTGGTGGTATCAAATCTGCGGTTATTCTAACGTAGGTCGTTATTGGCATACATACAGCTTTAATTTGCACCCAGCTTGCTGTTAATATCCAAATTAAATAATATCTTGCAGCCGGAGAACAAGGACGTATATCCGGGAACGAATATGAAAAGCCGAGAGTGCGATCGTCAGCAGAAATATATTGTTGGAGCCCCGATGACGATGAATTAAAAAACTTTGGCTTTGCGATGTGGTGGTGTTAAATAATCTAAAAAATTTAAATTTACATTAAAATAATGAAATACAAAAAATTATTCACTTACAATTTGTGCTATCTGCGGCCGGCGTGCCCCATCAAAATGAGTTCCTTAAAAGACAATAGTGCAAACGCAATGCTCTCATTTTGAGCGTCTTCATCATGCCCCTCGTGGATCTAAGATGGAGATTAACCAACAATATCCAGTATAGCTAGTTTCGAAGCTGGCCACTTGATTATGCCCGATAAGATTTTAGCAGCAGCGGATCGAACTTGATCGTCAGGCGAAGGATACACATCCACCATTACGCTTTCACTCAACTCTACTTTTCATTTTAACCCTTTGATGCCACTTTGTACGCCATGGTAGCGTAGGAATATATTCCAATATCCACCGTTTCCAAAAGGTATGCTTTAACTGTTGTAATATGTGCCATTGTTTACGAAGACAATGAGTTTGTTCCACCGTTGAAGTTTGTATGTAGTTAGGACATCCAAGTAAGAATTGAATCGGTGTTAGCGGTTCAGCCTGGTTACTTTCGCGAAGTAAGGAAGTAAGGACGCGAATTTATTAGAATTTCAGCTTCAGTTAAAAGATTTACAAGGTTTCAAGCTGAGGGACCTTTTCCAGAAAGCGCTTCACACATTTTACCAGGTGCTCCCACACTCCCACAGCTGCTGTATTAAATAGCCACTCGATGCGACGTCGTTTGCAACGAGCCATTGATTACGACCCAATCTTTCTTACTTGCACCGATGAAGTTAGTGCCAAGTCGCTACGAATTCAAACAGGGACACCACGCCGATTTACAAATCTTAGCAAACACAAGGTAACAGCATCGCTTGATTAATCTTTAGCTAACTCGAGATGAATCGCTTGTGTTGAAAGACAACTAAATATAGCCACCCATTTCTTTTCTCGTCGCCGTCCAATCGCAATTTGCAAAGGTCCTGTATAATCTATTCCCGTGTACGAGAATGGCCTCACGTATGGTATAAGCATATCACGGGGTAGTTGGCCCATTTGTGAAGGTTCTGGAATAGTCGTCATGTTCTTAGATAGTTGACAACGTGACTTTGTGCTTCTTACTAACCGACGGATGCTTGGAAACCAAAACTTTGAACGAATACACAAACAATGGCTTCTTGATTGTAGTATTGAAAGATTTCATGGCACTACTGAATTAATAATCTTGAAAATGTATGGTTATGTGGTAGAATTATAGGTCTCTTTATATTGTAAGACAAGCATGTGGCACTATCTATGCGCCCACCTAATCGAATAACATTTTTCTCATCAAGCATTGGCGATAACTTATAAAGGGCGATTCATAGTAAAGTTTTATTTGTTATGTAAAATAAAATAAATAAATTAGAAAGTGAACTTAAGCTTTTTATTATTGGTAAAAAGAACAATTCATGGCATTTATTTTTTAAAAAATATATTATGTAAATGTTGGCCACGACTACGTCTAAGGTGGTCCATTCGGAAGATCCAATTTTGGGCGACTCGTTCGAGCACAGCGACTGGTATCTCGCGGATAACACGAGTAATTATTCCTGAAAACATGAGACTTTACATATCCTTAGAGAAAATAATCCAAAGGTGTGATATCGCAAGATCTAGGCGGCCAATTTACCGTAGCAAAACGTTAAATTAAGTGCTCACAAAAATGATTTCTCAAGAAGTCCATTGTTTTACGCGCTGTATGGCTCGTAGCGCCATCTTGTTGAAACCAGAGCTCACCGAGACCATGTGCTTGAATTTCTGGAAGCACATAGTCCGGTAATATGGCGTGGTAACCGTTACCATTGACGGTAACATTCTGATTTGCCTCATTTTTAAAGAAATATGGACCAATGATCTCACCAGCCCATAAACCACTAAATACCGTTGTTTTTAATGGATGTAATATCAGCTCTTGGTACTCTTCGGGTTGTTCATCAGCCCAAATATGGCAATTTTGTTTATTAATGTAATCATTGGGACAGAAATGGGCTTCATCACTGAACGAAATTTCACGATAAGACACCGGATTTTCATTGAGTTTTTCCAGAGCCAAGATCCTTACGTAAAATATGCCAAGTTGTCGAATACACCAAGCCAAGCTGCTGAGAACGACGACGATTCGATTCGTCACGGTCTTCGCGTACACTCTCAGCTACAGCTGCTATACGATTAGTCTCTTTAATACGTGCTGGATGTGGTCTAACCAGTCGAGTATCATCCACTAATGTAAACTGGGACTCAAATTTGCGAATGGCATTGGCAATAGTGCTTTCAGTAGGTCGATTATGCGCACCGTAAGTTCCTCGAATCGCACGAAAAACATTTATCATAGAACGCTGATTTACGTAATACAGCCGAACAATTTGGAGACGCTGTTGTGGTGTGAGTCTTTTCATGCTGACTTGCCAAACGATACTGAGCAAAAATTGTAAAGCAGTTTGATAGGAGTCACGCGTGATCTGTCAAAAAAAGAAAATCAAACCTCACGATGAATTAACCCTTATAACGTCCCTTTTTTTAGACTGGCTTTCCTGATAAAAGGTCACATACCATATTTCCTTTGAATATACAGCTTGTTGAACTAAGCGACACAGAAACATTTTTAGATCGCTTAATTTCTATGACGGAAATATTTTTCGAGGCTATGCTTTCGTGTTCATTTTTGATTACTTATTTAAATCTTTCAACTGCCCTTAAAACTCAACCCACAACTTTTAAGAACCTGTAGTAGCGTTTAAATGGTATAACTGTCAAGTTGTTGTCAATTAGCAGTAGAAATTGTTGGTTAAATGTAATGTCTTTTGGTAACTCTGGCCAATTTTCTTTTGGTGTTTTCAAAAACAATGGTTCATTAATCCACATTGACTTATCTTGAGTTCCTGAAATTTTCTGCGGCCTTGTTGCTTCATTCTTGACTAGAAGTAATAATAAGGAAATCATTTATGAAAATAGAAAAGAGTATTGGAGACAGAACGAAGCCCTGGGATATACCATCAACTATTCCATTTAAATTATCTTAAGAAACTATTGCCATACAGTTCTTTAAGAATTCTTTTTTCGAACTGTGTACTTAGTGTACGAGAAATTGGCTAATATGGAACAATGATCTAAAGAGCCTAGAGAGAAGATCACATTTACGATATACTTATCAGGATGAGAAGCTAAAAGCAATTCTATAGTCTTGACGGCATAACTATTAACGCCAGGTATTTGTGTGAGCTTATTTACAGACTACGTTAAGTTGATTTTTGGAATTCTGTGTATTAAAATCGATCATAATAAAAATTCCAATTTGAGGATGCAAGGACAAAATTGTCTGTATTGATTAAGACAGGGCATCCAACTCGTTAAATATTGAATTGCTTTTCAGTTTGGAACTTCTGAAAAAAGGCCTTATCTAATAGAATCTAATGTGCCTGCCGAAATTTGAGTATAAAATTACATTTGCATGGCACACTAGAAAACGCTTGATGAGTCCACATCATGATTTTTCAATCACTTTTTCATTGCAATAAAAATGGTTAATGTCGATCTTATGTGGTAAACATCGCGGAAACCTTCAAATATGAAATATCCGCAACCCAGAGAAGTATTTTTTAAATTTTCGAGAAGGGTCTATAATCGGCATCTTTACAAAATTTTATTTTCAGGTTTGGCTAAGAATATTCATTTGAGCTTCAGCTACTAAAAATTAAAAAAAAAATGGTTTTTCTATTGTATGTTCTCCTAAAAGTATTGCCGTACCAAAATTGCAAATAAAATCCGAACCTTTTTCATGGACACTTTGAGTTTATGAAACTTTTCATTTCAACAAGAATCAGCCCCTAGAGGTGGAGGAAATTGGGTTTAAGAAAGCGCAGGAGCACCGGCATCTTAAGTAATTTGTAGCACCATATTTTATAGAGTATTTTTTAGGTTTTTTATTTTTTATCATCTGAGTAGCATTGACCATTTTCTCCTTTTCTACTCTTTGATTTCGTTTTAAAAGTTCTTCATAATAGGATGGCTTTTTAACTGACCTTTTCAAATGAGAAATTATTTAAGGTATAACCACTTCTAATCTTTATTATCTTCATTACTTAAGATTATGTGTGACTTTGTTGCTAATCCTTGGGAGCCTAGATTAGTTTGCAGCATATGTTACTTCTCTCCTTATTTGCATAGCGCTTCTCTAGGGTTTTCCAATAGGGACTTGACAGCTTTGAGTTTAATTTGTGAACGCACTGTTTCACTAATCATCAAACTGTCACTGTCAATTCTTTCAGTAAACTCAATATTTTCATCAATGTAAAGTACACTAACGAGCAACGTCTGCAATTTGGGTTCTGGAGAAGATGCGCCAAGATGATGAGTATCATTGCAAAATCATCTTCAGTGACGAAGCTCATTTTTGGCTCAATGGGTTCGTCAATAAGCAAAATATGCGTTATTGGTCATGTGAAAACCCACATATGCTTCATGAATCACAACTTCATCCAAAAAAAATAAATGTTTGGTGCGGTTTGCACGCCGGCGGCGTTATTGGACCATATTTTTTCGTCAACGATAACGATCGTCACGTTAATGTGAATGGTCAGCGTTATCGCGCTATGATCACCAATTATTTTTGGCCCGAATTGGAAGATATGGACTTGGACGACATGTGGTTTCAACAGAATGGTGCCACAAGCCACACACGCACACGCTACAATCGATTTATTGAAGAGTAAGTATGGTGAGCGTGTTATCTCAAGACATGGGCCAGTCGATTGGCCGCCTCGTTCGTGCGATTTAACTCTGCTTGCCTCTTATCTGTGGGGCTACGTTAAGTCATTGGTTTATGCCAACACGCCGACGACGTTGGAAGAGCTCAGAGCCAACATTGAACGCGAAATAGCGGCCGTTTCGGCCGAAATATATGGCCGAGTCGTTGAAAATTGGGTCCAACGAATGACCGCTGCAAACGTACCCGCGGTGGTCATATGAACGAAGTCGAGTTCGAGGTTTGCCTTTTATTTAAAAAAAAGTTGTCAAGTCGTTATTAGAAAACCCTTTATATGTTTCTTAGTTTCGAGAGTAATGAAATAGAAGGACACTGCGTCACCAAATGAATAGATGAAATTTGAGGTAGAAGAGTAAGCAATTACGCAGAGCGCAAATAATGAAACAATCAGGACTATTCATATGAAGAATTTGCACTAGTCAATTCAGAATTAAGCCATTTTGTAGCAGGAACTAAACTTGGTCATGGTGCATACGAGTACTTTCCAAAACATACCATTGGAAGATACCGGGTGAGTTTTTTAACTTGAGACATCCAAATTACTCGAAAAATACGCGATATCGCTAAAAATGTTTCAGACAAAAGATGGTGACCACAAGTTTGACCTTGAGCTCCATTTTCAAGGTCAAACGAAGATCACTTTTGATTTTTTGATGGGAATCCCTATTTTTTTGACGCATTCGTAATCTGCGTGAAAATTACAATTCTTTTACGTGAAACACTTTTTTCAAAAATGCGTTTTTTTCCCGTCAGAAGGCGCCATAAAACTTAAGACATCAAAATTACTCGAAAAGTACGAAATATCGCGAAAAATGTTTCAGGCAAAAGTCACAAGGTTCTGAAAGGGACATAAGATGGTGACCACGAATTTCAAAGGTCTTATTCATTCAGTGCTAGATACCACTGCACTGGCAAGCCTTAACCATTAATCGGTTTACAACGTTGTTAGGGTGTTAGAAGGTCGAGATTTGTTTTGAGGAAGTCATTATTGCCTCAAATGAAGTTAAAATTTAAAGAAATTTCAGACAGAGACAAACTGTCCTAAACTTATCTGAGAGTGTATGATGTGCACTCTGCCCTTTTTTTCTACTTGAACGGAACTGTACTTCATTTAGAAGTTCGATATTTGTTTTGGGGAACTGATTATTATTAGTAACGTTTTCCAGATTAATAATGCAGGCTATTTCAATTCAAGAGAAAATTGAAATGATATTGATTTATGGAGAATATGGAAGGAACATCGATTATGCTGTTGCTCTTTATGCCCAACGTTTCCCAGACCAGATACGATCGCGCGCTTCCTTTTATCGGGTCAACCAACAATTCATTGGTGAAAGAAGTGTGCAACTAAAGAAAAAGGAATCGGTCAGATAGGGTGGCTGTTGAGGACAATGAAATAGCAGTGTTAGCTGCCGTTGCACACGATCCTCACATTAGCACTCGCCAAATAAATCGGGAATCAGGAATACTATTCATAAATACCATTCTTATCATGTTTCAATGCATCAAGAACTTTCTATCGAGGATTTTCGCAGCCGGGTTTACTTTTGTCAATGGGTACTTCAGCAAATTGAACGAGATCCCCTTTTCTTCGCCAAGGTGTTATTCTCTGGTGAATCGACTTTCACCAATCACGTTACGGTCAATCGACATAATATGCATCACTGGGCTACCGAAAACCCTTTTTGGTTGCGATAAGTTGAACGCCAGCACCGTTGGAATGTTAATGTTAGGGCGGGAATTATTGGGGATAGATTAATAGGTCCATATTTTATTGAAGGCAACTTGAATGGCGAAAAGTATGCAAACTTGTTGCGAGACCATCTTCCAGTATTACTAGACGAACTGCCATTAGAGTTGCTACAAACAATGTGGTTTCAACATGATGGTTGTCCAGCTTATTATTCTCAAGTAGCCCGGGGCGTATTAAACAATGTTTACCATCAACGATGGATCGGACGAGGGGGTCAGAGGCAATGGCCTGCTAGATCACCTGATCTTACGTCACTTGATTTCTTCTTATGGGGCTACTTAAAAAGTGAGGTTTACAGAAAAAAGCCAACAACACGTGAGGACATGAAAAGACGAATAACTGAAGCTTGCCGGATTACGCCAGAAATACTTCTCAGTTCTGTTGGTTCATTTAGAGCGCGGATACACAAGCGTATTGAAGTGAATGGTCATATTTTCGAGCATTTGTTGAAATAGTCTCTGGAAATAAACGTCGAAATGGGAAGAATTCAACAATTCAACAGTGGGAGGCAAGGGGACCCACTCTAATTAATCACCCCGAAGGTTTTGAGACCTTGAAAATGGGTTTCAAAGTCAAACTCGTGGTCACCATCTTATGTCCCCTTCAGAGCCTTGTGACTTTTGTCTGAAACATTTTTCACGATATCGCCTATTTTTCGAGTAATTTGGATGTCTCAAGTTAAAAACTCACTCTGTATACCTACTCGTACATGCCTGCAGTAGTTCGGTGAATATTCACAGATAAGTTCTGCTTAACGAGCCAAGTTAGAAAATTGTATTTGTAAGTTAGTACTAAAAAATATCACCATAATCAGAGTGGTTTTTTGGTTATAAAGTCCTTACTGCACATATTAGCTGGGAAACTACTTACCGCTGACGCAAATAATATAGCCTTCCTTCCCTATATTTTTGATCCACGGCGAAGAAATCCATTCTCAAATAACTTATTGAATCCCAAAAAAATATGCTTATAGCCATAACAAGCAAGAGATACCAGTTCACAGTAAAAGCTTAAATTGAATCCTACATAACCGTGCAGCACGTATTTTCTTCCTTTTTTTTTTTTTATAAGTGAAATCATCTACTCCACCTTTTTTTATCCATAAAACATCAATCCTACTCCTCATTGGCATTATTCTTCTATCGTTCCATTACTCAGGAGCAATAAAAAACTGAGCACATTCACTACAGTGTCATATATCAAGGACCGCGATTAACAAAATCGCCCATTTATAAACATTAAAAAATAATTGGCAATTAAAATGGATCCCATCAGTTGGATTCTCCCTTGACAAGCCCCCGAAAATACCCGAAACCGCTTCTTGCACACACAAACAAAGAAAAATAGGAAATCTATCTCAACGCACGCTAACGCATTATGCGTTCCAAGCTGCAAACCAAACCCCCACATCACCCGCTGAATTGTTCAAATATCAAAAACAACAACTCCCATATATCTCCATTTATGCCACGGTACCATGACAACAGCAACCGACAAACGTACAAAAGGATCTTAACGTTACAAAAAACATTCGCCAAAGACGGATGGCGATGACAAAGCCAATAAAATAAAATTAAGTTAAAAATAGTCGAGATATATGATCGGCCGAAACGTCATCCAATAACTCACCGTGTAATCCTTTAAATAGGACATTCGCGTTATCCCCTCCCTTCACTAAGACCAGTTTTGTACAGTCCAGTGCGGCACTGGGCCCACCATTAGGTGGAAATTTATTCGAATGGCTGATTGGCTAGCCAGGCGCGTACCACTAAAACACCAGCTCCAGCTTCTTCACAGGCAGTTCCACTGACCGACAAAGCTCTGTGCTGTGACAACATTTTAATGACACAAGTTTGCCTTTTCGGTTTCTTTTTTAGCAATTTTCGAAATCGTGCGAAAAGGAGACACGGATGATGATGATGATAATAGCTGGACTTCAGGTAAAGAGCTCTGAGCTAAAAACTTGTCTCCACGAAGGACATTAACGATCAGCGCTGTTAGTTGGCAAATGGAAAATTACTAATATACTCTAAGGAACTCTGTGCAGGAAGTGGCGGTGGTGGTGGCGGTGATGGTGGATTTAGTAGAAAATTGCGTGGGCAGTGGCAATTTTTTTTATTTTTGTCGTCTTCTTCCCCATCTACCGGATAAAAGGGAACTGACTAAAGGGAGGGGAAAAGACCATAAAACACATTAAATCCAATCGAATAATCGAAATGTCACATTATCCTGTAAAATATTGGAGGTCCTTTGGATTTCGTATGCGATGTAGCAAAACCGCAATCATTCTTCCACCTTCCATCCAAGTCGAAGTCCAAGTCCACCCACCATCACCATCAATGGCTTGGTCCCGTCATGCAGCAATGTATCGTCGATACGTGTAATAGTATTCAACCAGCAAAACAGATATACAAAGCATGTACGAGTAAGCACCGGAAGCAGTAAGGGTCCGGGGTAGTGTTTTTTATGCTCCGTATCCCCGTATTCGTTATTTGAGTGCTGCCAGCTTTTTTTTACCCGTTTCGGTTCTCTGGGGTATAATTTTAATGCTCTGCCATAGTTTCTATCGGAATGAATATCGAATATAATGGCCCGAAGTATCGGAAAGTCCTCTGCCTCCGCGGCGGAAGCATAAAAGTCCAATTTCGCATATACAATTCGAATTATGGTGGCAGGATTTGCTTGTTTGTTTGTTTTTTTTTTTCGTGTCGTTTCCTCGTTTTGTATATGGATGGATTTTGGTTAGAGTATAAATCGCTCTTTTGGGAATTACTCGAAACGAATTTTTGGAGAAAAAAATATGTGCACCTGCTACAGATGTACGATAGAAACACTTCAAAAGTAGAACTGGATAGTGTAGTATTAGTATAGCAAAACTACTACTACTGCAAAACTAAAGCTCAAGTTAATTCATGTCATGAGTACCCATAGTTATAATTTTTTTAGATCCATGCAGCCAAGGTAATGAGGTGTAGGAAAGGTTTTAAATTTGATCCAGCTTGTTCTAAATTTTCTGGTTTCTGACTACTGCGACCCCTTATGAAGTTAAGAAACATGACACTCTAGCGCTCTTTGAATTATCACCAATACTTCCAATACTGTTTGACTTTTGGCCTCTATAAATGACAGAAGCTGAATTTGGGTGCGTCGTCTTTCCTTCTTTTACTCTCGGTGTGGCAAAAGGAGCCCATTCTTCTCTGCCTGTAGGTAATTCCACGTCATTGGCAGCTGGAGAAGTCAGAGAGAGGGAGACATTTACATGGACGACGACAAAGGAATTCTATATATACGGATTAGCAGCACACACCTGTTAAGAGTTACTTCAAAGTATTCTGAGCACGCATCTAAAGGGAGCCTGGAGTAGAAATGGCGGCGTAAGAAACCTGGATAGGCCACCGCCGACTCTCATACCTTCAGCGTGGGACCCTTGCCCTGCAGGTAACTTAGTGAGAAGTTCAGAGGCAACGAACATACGGAAGAAACTAATCATGACGACATTTTAAGGAATTTCAACAAATTAATACAATCTACATGCTGCTAAGTAACCCGCGGAAACCTTAACCTGCTATAAAGCGCATATTATCGCAATGATATGAACTGGGCCATTTAAAAACTTCGACATATACCACGACAACTGCTGCAAAGAAAGAAGACAAAAATTATTTAGATGCGGATTTGCTATTCGAGGAAAACTTAAGCAAAAAGTGTTACACCAACCTACCAAGCCTAAAATACTCATACGCTAAGTGCCCCAGCTACGATACCAAAATTGTGCTAAGATAGCTTAAGCCGAAGCCGGAGAGGTCAGCCATTTTTAAGCGGGTCATCTACATAACAGGATATCCTGTTAATTTAAGAACGGCGAGTAAACTTTAAGTGGATGTTGACTCGGATTTTGACATTTTTTCATTCACGATACAAATGCGGATATCACAGGTTCAACGAGGTCAAGTAAGACAACAAAAATCCGACGTCGAAAACAAATTTAAGGGTTGAGATGAATGCTTTTTTTGGAAAGATAGTGAAAGTGCACAAGAAGGGCACGTTCGAGGAAAATGATAGATGTAAATGCGGCAATGCCTGCAAAGATGAACATGAATAACAAGTAGTAGAGTCGCAGTTTGTATTGAGAATTTGGTAAGACCAAGGACAGCTCATCTGTAAGATATGGTTAATAGAAACCCTGAAGCATGGAATATCTGTATCGACAGTATCATCGACAAGAATGAAGAGTCTTTTGACTGCGCTAGTCACCTAAATATCGCCTATAAGTTTATTTTCTACGTCTAAAACCAATAATGAGCAATCTGGTTGGTCGAGATTGTCTAGTTTTGGCCTCCCTGCAAAACTTGCCAGACTGTGCAGAATAAAAATAAGGAACGCTTGCTGTTCCGTAAAAATAGGAGGTAATCTTCCTAAGATTTTTGATATTTTTAAACTGAAGCGGCGCATATGTGTTTAGCTTTAAGTGAGGTCAAAACCATGAATAGTCGGAAATAAACTTAAGCCAACTAACCTTTTATGACATCAAACGTAAATGCACATTTACAGATTTTATAGGCGGCTAGCCGCATCGATGATGTTACAAGCTATACAAACCTCTTCTCAAGTATCCTTTATGTTCGAAATTTTTGATTGGATAATATTGACTCGAGCACGACTAAGTTCCAGCCAAGTCAAGAGGGTATAGAAGCTTCACAATTGTCATCCTTGAATTTAGCCTACGACAACTACTACAATAGTTTCATGAAGGTTTGCGACTAATTAACTTTACTTAATAAAACAGTTTCACAAACAAAGAAGAAGAAAAAAAAAACAAAAAAATTGCTCGGAAACAGATTTTATATAAGAAAAGTTGGAAAGTTTAAGAATAACACCTCAGTAAAGTTAGTAAAATCAAACACTTCACCGTTCATTAAGCAATCATCCTCCATCAGCACGGTTTTAGTTCAGAAAACCATCGATTGACTTTTCACACTTTGACAGATCTACCTGAGATGATAACCCAAGAAGCCCGGATAGATAGACACCACCTCTACATCGATTCTAAGATTGAAATTGACATTATCTACGAAGATCAGTTGTTATATAGATCCATCTGTGGTTAAAGTATCTTCCGTCAATGTCTGTAGGTTAACAAAACATTTATGCAATTCTTTTTCTTTTTTGTCAAACCTTACATGGGAAAAGAGGTACAAGGAGAACAGAATTAGTGAATGTAAGGCTAATGCATGAGCTGAAAAGTCAATGCCGTTTTATTATCAATATAGTTGCCTTCGAGAGCGATACACTGATTGAAACGATTTTTCAATCTTTCGACACCAGTTTTGTGGTACGATTTCGGTTTAGCCTCAAAATAGGCCTCTGTTTCGGCGATTACTTCTTCATCGGTCTTAAATCTCTTTCCAGCAAGCATTCCTTTGAGGTCTGCGAACAGGAAATAGTCGCTGGGCCAAATCTGGAGAATACGGTGGGTGTGGAAGCAATTCGTTGCCGAATTCATTCAATTTTGCCATTCGTTTTCATCGACTTGTGACACGGTGCATTGTCTTGATGAAACAGCACTTTCTTTTTCTTCAAATTCGGCCGTTTTTCTGCGATTTCGTCTTTCAAACGCTCCAACAATGCAATGTTATAGTCGCTGTTGATAGTCTGCCCCTTTTGGAGATAGTCGATGAAAATTATTCCATGTGTATCGTAAAATACGGATGCCATAACCTTGCCAGCCGACTGTTGAGTTTTTGGTCGTTTTGGACGAGGTTCGTCGCCTTCTCGCCACTCAGCTGACTGCCGACTTGACCCTGGTGTGAAGTGATGGAGCCAATTTTCATACATTGTCACATACCGACTCAAAAATTCGGCTTCATTGCGGTTGAACAGCTTTAAACACTCCTCTGAATCATCAACATGTTGTTGTTTTTGGTCGACTGTGAGCAAACGCGGCACCCACTTTGAACAGAGCTTTCGCATGTCCAAATATTCGTGCATGATATATCCAACACGCTCTTTTAATATCTTCAGAGCCTCAGCTATCTCGGTCAACTTCACTTTACGGTCATTCGTAATCATTTTGTGGACTTTTTTGATGTTTTCATCTGAAACAGCCTCTTTTGGACGTCCACTGCGTGCATCATCTTCGGCGCTTGTATGACCACTTTGAAATTTTTCAATCCACTTGCGAATGGTTCGTTCGACTGGTGCAGAGTCCGGGTAACACTTTTCAAGCCATTTCTTTGCATCGGCTGCATTTTTTTCCATCAAAAAGCAATGATAAATCAACTCACGAAATTACTTTGATTCCATTTTTTTCACAATAACAAAAGTTACTTCGCTCACAAAGCTATATCTCGAGAACTAATCGCCCGACAGCTGTCAAATTTATACACGTGTCTCTACTAACTAAAAATGATATGGATGTAATTCAAGTGGTGCCCTCTCTTAGAAATGGCACGGACTTTTCAGTGCCGTTTGACGTGTTTAAGTGTGTTACACTTAAAGTCTTGTCTAAGTTTTGTATCACTAACTGACCAATGGCATACGAGTCATAACTGACGAAAAAACTGCAGAATATTTACTAGATTCTTGAGATCTGAGTCCATTCTACTTGGTATCAAGGACAATTTTGTCTACGACCTCCTTTCTTACTAGCAATTGGAAGCTTAACATATTCGTATCTGCTCGTATTTTGGATTGCTCCAAATGTCTATATCTCAAATATCTATCTTTTGTATCATATCATCGTATGGTATTACTTAGAAGTAAGAATAAGACTCAATCAAGACGACGTTGTAGAGTGAAACAATTTAAAAGCATAAGTCCTTTACCCCATGAGTACTTCAAAATTTAAAAATCTCTTAAAAAACAACCTTGTCATGTAGAGTGAGGAGAAAATTCTTAACTACTCAGCATTTACGAAGGACTAATAAGCCCATTTGACATATCGTTTTCGACAATAAGTCAACGTAATCTTACCTCGGTCTCTTGAAGGCATTTTAATTTTTAAAGGCAATTTCTGCTTCTTCTTCTTAGTCGAAGCTGAGTGGAAAAAAAAAAATCCGATTACAAGTTTTTCATTCCAAATTGTTATCCTGAAGGCACCCAATGTCCACCCGCATCCAGGATTGGGATTTTAGATAACAAAGTCTCTCCATATATGGGAGCGTTGAGTGGAAGGGAAATTCGGAAAATCGGAAATTCAGAAATTCGGAAACTCAACATTTAACTGTAGAATTCATTGGGGCATCATTGCGGATGGTGTGGGTAAAGTAAAGCACACATTGCATGTGTGTCGATGAAAAGCCCCTATTTGAAAACCGTTTTGTCATTTTCCTTCTCTAAGAGGTTTAAGTTATTTGAAAATGAAATTCCGGCTTTTTTACTCTCTAATGATTTCCTTGGAATTTCCTTTTTTCCATTTTTTTTTTCTTTTCTTTCTTCGTTTTCTTTCACTTTTTGTTTGTCAGCCCTGTTAGGTCTTGTTGTCCTAATCGAAGGAGTTTTCTTGTTTTTCACTCAATCTTTATTATATATATTTTTTTTTTCGAAAGATTTTGTTTAGAAAAATGTGAAAAGTTGTTCGTTATCTACCCGCCCTTTCCCGATAGACTTTCGTTTTTCGTTTTCATTTGTTGTCGTGTGTTAACTTACTTTTGAAAAGTTTTCTGGGCATTTAAGTGCCGGGGGTGGATTGTAACAAGATGAAACGTAAATTGAATTTTCTATTCGTTTTTTACTTCTCTCTTTTTTTCTTTTTTTTTTAAATTTCAGTGTAACCTTTGGATTTGAGAAGAAAATGTACCATATGAGAAAAGTAATGGGCTTGTGAATGGAATTCCAATTAGACGATGGAATTAATTTGAACGGTTAATTGGAAAGTCCTAAGATAAAGGCAATCAAACTATAATGAGCTTTTTATTTTATCCTTCTTCTTTTTTTGGTATAATAAGAATGTTTAATTTGAGGGCTTAATATGTCTTATACTCGTAGTTTAACAGACTTCAAAGTGACAATACGACAGATTAAAAAAATCTTAATTGTCTTATTTTTATGCCAAAGAGCCTGGTCCAGATATAACAATAAATTTATTTACCTTTATTGTATGCAGGTGTGCATGTGTACGTTTAAACCCTTGACAGTTTACATGCAGCTAAACAACCATACATAGCCCGCGCTTTGTGCAAAGATCTTGTGCGCACGCCAATTATAAAAAAGAGGCCCTTAACCGCTAAATTTGCGAATATACTTGTAAACTTGATATACGCACCCACAGAAAAGAATGACGTCTTTGCCAAAATTTGTTTCTACGAGTACCTCAAACGGACGTTTGAGTTCTAAGTGCGACGTTAAGATCATCCTTAGTGATTGAAAGGCCAGATTTTAAAATGAAAGTATCTGTGCGGTACATTGGGAAAATATAACCTACACTACAGCAGCTTTGAAAAATAGACTTAGACTTATCGACTTCACTTTAACGTCTAAAACCGTTACTGACACTCACACTCTATCAACTAGTTTTATCATATCGGGATCGATCTCTAGAATTCCGAATCTACGCACATTTCGAAAAGCCAATATCGACTGGGACAACTATCATACTTATTGTACAATAGGTGCGAATGTGACTATCCCAGACATCAAATTTTCAAAGACATATATAGCTGTGTACAATGAAGAAACTTTCCATTTAACTCCTACAATCGCAAGAGATTTCTAGAGCCTGTCCTGATCGAATCTACGAAAATCTTTTAGGAAGTCCAATGATGCTAGCATAGAACGCAAAATACAAGTAGTAAGGTTGTCAGAAAGTCATTAGAAATGCTGCATCTGCATCGGTTGGTTTAAAATATTTGAAGGTTATAATGACAGGAAGATGAACAGCTCAGCCGGCATTCCATAAGCGAGTTGTGTGACTTAGGAAAAAATTACAATGTGTCAGAGTACGTTCGAAAATGGGATTGAGGGTTTACTGATGAGCATTCATTACGAGACGGGTGTTACGGGTAAGCGTTTGAAGGGGCGGAATACTACTGGCAATTTCTATGGAGCACTGGTGCTTAAAAAAAGCGATACAACACAGTAAGGCAGGATATCAATTGACTGTTTGATATTGGCATCACCTATAAATTTTATCGCAAAGTTTTGAATTATCTAGCATGTGCAGCAAGGTTTTATGACCATATGAGCAGATGTGTGCATTGTACTCTAAGTTTGGGCTGATAAATGCCTTAAAAATTGAGGTCTGATTAGAGGTTCAGGATGAAATACAGTATTTCTTACATCGATTCAGAAAACTCAGACATTTTGCAGCATTTTTGACGACATCGAATATATGGTCTCGTAGGTTGTCATTACCGCACATACCGAGAATAGAAAGTTTTTCGGTTTCGATGATGCAAGGGTATATAACTTTCGTGCGGTTTTTTCCAAAATTTGAACGTTTATTTAAGAAAAACATGTACAATAGTATTATGACTTTTTGCCATCTTTCTGTCAAATTGAGGAACAAATGGTACTCAGAAGGGGCAAGGTCTGGGCTATAGGGCGGTTGGGGTAAGACAGGGCAGGTGGGGTAAGACTTCCCATCCACTATTTCCCAAATAGTTCTTAACCGGAATAGCAACGTGGGGTCGAGCGTTGTCATGATGGAAAATTATTGCCTCGTGTCTGGTCGCATATTCCGGGCATTTTTCGGCTACTGCTCTCTTTAAACGGATTAATTGTGTTCGGTAGCGTTGTGCATTGATTGTTTCACTTGGTTTTAGCAGCTCATAATACAGCACACCCATCTGATCCCACCAAATACAGAGCATTACCTTCGCGCCATGGATATTCGGCTTTGCCGTTGATTTGGCTGGTTGGCCGGGTTTCACATATGATTTTTTGCGCTTCGAATTGTCGTAATGGATCCATTTTTCATCACCAGTAACAATCCGATGCAAAAATGACTTCCTTTTGTGGCGTTCCAGAAGCATTTCGGACATGCAAAACCGCCTTTCGACGTCTCTCGGCTTGAGTTCATGGGGAACCCAATTTCCTTGCTTTTGAATATATTCAGCTGCTTTTAAATATTTTGAAATGGTTGCTTGAGTGACACCCAAAGATTCTGCGAGCTCTTCTTGTGATTGGCAACAATCTTCATAGATTAATGCTTCCAGTTCTTAATCTTCAAACTTTTTTGGCTGCCCAATAATTTGGAAGCATTAAATACCAATCTATTGGTGGTTTTTTTCAATTAGTTCTTTCCCGTTCTATAGCCGAAGAGCAGGGACGTAATTCCGTGAACGGACATGAAAATAAGAGAGTGCCGTCATCAGCAAAGGAATTTATTGGATTAAAAGTAGCACACAAGAGGTCATTGATGAAAATTAAAAAGAGTTTTGGCGATAGAATGGAGCAACGGGGGCGCACCAGCATTTATTTTGTGGATATTAGACTTTAAACTGTTGAAGTCAACTTGAATTTTAAGTTCCGAAATGTAATTTCTTAACTATTGAGGAAGACATTCATCGATTCCAGATGCCCGCATTTTTGACAAAATTTTTACGGATTTTATGGCCGAATATGACAACACTTACAATGACGAGATACATATGTTAAATGGTGCATTATGCAAATCCCACCACATGTGCAGGATGACCATCGACTTAAGTTCATTGATTTCGCCAAGGTGAGGAGCTATTATGTGATCTCTAACATAGCTATCATTGAAGCGCATATTCGAGGGAAAAGTGCCAAATGAGAATAAAAAAAGGTATATCTTGTCAAGAAAGTACATTTAACACCACCAGCTCAGTACGCTTCAATAACACTATAGTTTTGAAGTTGTTAACCCAAGTGCTGCTGTTATTTTAGACATCGATACTACAGTACCAAAAATTGATTCTTTGTTATCTGATTGTAGATTTTTTATTGGTTCATAAAGTATATAGTACAGGGCTATGTATGGAATAGCTTATCAAATAAATGGGCTCCACTGCTTTGCAGGCACATACGCACTCTTTTGTCGAATTTTTCCGTAACAGTTTTGCTCCTTCAAGGAGTGGGTTTTCGCATAAACATTAGTTTTAAAACAGCCGAAGTAAAAAAGTACAACGTTTTTAAATTTCCTAGCCAGTTCTGATCACCAAAACGGGAAATTACACGACCAGAAATTCACTTATGCAGTAACTGAATTGTTTCTTAGATTATGTGGTATGTGGCATTATCTTGTTAAAACCACATCCACAGTAAAAATCTATATCTTGCAATTTAGGCACAAAAAACGGGATAGGGAGCACCTTTGAGTTTTACTAGCTGACCATCCGCATTTTCAAAAACAAATGGTTCAGTGGCATCACCAGCCCAAAACCCGCACCAAATAGTGACAAGTTGAGGATGCATTTGTTTCCTAACAATCATTCGTGAATCTTAATGTTTACATTGTAGCTATCAATCTTATTATTTCCAAAATATTGTTGAGCAATGAAAACTCGCTGTTCTTTCGAGTAGCGCTCCATTGTTAATAACCCTGAACTGTTGGCCTTCACGTTACTTTTTTTTCGTTGACAACACAAATAGCGCAAAATTTAACACAAAATTTATTTTACTTCTTTTTTTTTTTTAAATGACTATAGTTCTCGTTTCCTGCTTATCGTCTAGCATTCGGCGCCATACAGCAGGACTGACAGGATAAGGGTTTTGTAAAGCATACTATTCGTCCTTCGAGTTAGGAGCTTTGAACGTTTCTTAGGTTAATTCTTCGTTGGATCTCCACTGAGGTGTCATTTGTCACCGATGATGTTAATATCGTCCGCATACCTCAGCTGAAAAGATAATGCCCCCCGGGTTAACACCTGCCCTACGTACTATCTACTCCAGAACGAGATTGAAGAAGTCACATAACAGCGCATCTCCTTGCCGAAATCTGGTACACTTTTGAAATACTGTAGTTCGGAGAAACTATTTCCAAATTGCACATTGCAGCGCTTGCTTTCCAGCGTCACGCGATACATTTGGATCAGTTTTGCCGGGATCCCGAATTCGGCCATCGCCACGATGAATGACGATGAATACTATCATATGCAGTTTTTAAGGTAATGAATATGTTGTAAGTCACGACTTGAAAATCGTTGATTTTTTCCAGGATTTGTCTCAGTGTGAAAATTTGGTCTATAGTCGATCTGCGGTGCCGAAAGTTGCACTGGTGCCGGTTAGTGTGTTAACGTTGGATAGCATCTTACATGCAACATTTAGCAGGGATATACCTCGATAGTTCTTGCAAGACATAGGATAGGACTATCAGCATATGAAGCTAATAGTCCAGTCATCGGCCATGCTTTCTTCCACCAATACTTGGTTGATGATTTGGTGCATGCGCCTTGTCAAAACATAGCCACCGCATTTAAAGAGTTCCGCTGGTAATCCATCAGAGCCTGACGCCTTCCACCTCTAAAGGTTTTTTATAGCTAAGCCGACTTCCTATATACTCGGTGGAACTGGTTCTTCGTTGACTGCATGTGGGTTCTCTTCTTGGTCTATCACTCTCTCTACATGATGCCCATTTAGTAGCTGCTGAAAATTCTGCTTAAACACATTTAAAATCCGCTGTGCTTCGGTGACTAGGTTTCTTTGCTGCTTCGAAGACCCTGCGGTCTTGAAGCCAGCCGTCAGTTGCTTGGCCTTCTTGTAAAACCTCTATATATTGTTTTGGTTGCGGCACTCTTCAATCTCTTTGAGCTGGGAGGCTACGTAGGCCCTCTTCTTTCTTTTCTCTCTTTTCTTCCGGTATATGCATTCATAATTATACCACAGGCTCTTTCTCTGGGATGGCTGGTACCCTACAATGGTTTCGGCTACCTCCTTAATGATTTCGTGGTTGACTGCACAGTGGAGAGTTTCTCACTTACCATAGGCGCTCTCTGTAGACTCTGGTTACTCCAGGTGTGCTTAGTCCAACGTCGAATTTCTTCTTCTTGGCAGTTCGCAGCTTCTTTTCGTTGGAAATTCGAGCTCTAAATTTATCCGCAACAAGGAAATAGTCAAAGACGACGTTTGATGAAACGTTTCGAGGATATTAGATGCGTGCCTCACGTCGATTTAGCACTTTGTCGATTTGGTTGGCGGCTCGACCATCTGGAGAGCACAGTTTTGCTGTGTGGATCCTTTGTCTTGGAAATCTAGTGATACGTATCACCGTATTACAAGCTGCTGTAAAATCGGTAGTAGTCGGTAGCCGTTGTCTGTTGCCTTTTCGTGAATTCTGTACTTATCATCTTGTTTTATGTTCCGTTACATTATATTCAATTTACAATTTATTGTACATAAATACGTGTTGTGAGTTCTATTTTAAACTGAATTATTTATTTGACTTAAATCAGTAGCAGGTTTCATCCAGGAAGTCATAAAACTCCTCCTTGATAGGTTCTTCAGCCTCGTCTGTAGGTACAGTGCACATACTAAGCTTATGTTTTGTTTATGTACTTCACTCATCGAGTTGAAGTCCATGACTTTTTCCCTACGACGAATCCACATCTTAATTCACCACACTGGAAGCACTAAAACTGCATGCGATACTTTTTAGTTATCCAAAGCGTGTACAGCTTATATTGAGCACTGCCACTGCTTCTTATCTGCAATTCTTTCTTTTCAGAATTAATTTACGCATTTACACTGTTGCTCGTTACCTCGTCAAGTATGACATTTTCCATGAGATTTGTACGCACACACGCTTCCACAGACGAGAAAAATTACGACACCAAAGATAATTTTATGAACTCTTAAAAAGACATAGGAGCACAGCCCTAATTATGACATTAAAATTGTCCTCGGCAACTTAAAAACAAAGCTAGGAAGAGAGGACTACCAAAGTACTGTGTATATATAGTACAGAAAGTATATGGTTTGGCGGCAGGTACCAGAAGGACATGCAGTTAAGAAAGTGGCTAATGAAGCAGGGCTGCATAGAAAAAGAAGAAGACGAAGAATTTCGGCTTTTCAGGAGGAAAAAGCAAGTGCATGAGAAGCACCTACTAGAGAGATGCTACTCCAAGAATGAGGTTCGGAAGTTTTATCAAATGGTGAAAAAACACTCCAAGAATGCAAACTCCGAACTCTTCTTTATAGACGAAGAAGGGAACATAGTCTCATAGTAGAGCCGCAGTCGATGCTGAGGATTTGAAAGAGCATTTCTGTCCTCTGTATTTCGGCGATCACCGCTGTCAAGCAAAATAAACCTATTAATCTGGACGACCTAGACAAGCAATTCCGTCCACCCGACCTAGATGAAGTAAAGATAGCCATATGTAAGTTGGGGCGGACGGCCTGACTGCCTACAAATTGGCAGGCGATAAATTGGTAAGGAGCGTACACTAACTCATCTGTAAAATATGGTCGAACGAAAGTACAATATTTCCTATGAATGGAACCTCAGCATCGAATAAACCTGAACAAATCAGTCTTCTTAACATCGCCTACAAATACCTATCTGCTTATAATGTGAACTACCATTCGTCAACAACTTGCGTGGTCCATATCAGTACGACTTTAGACCCGGAAAGTCAATCATCGCCCAAATATTCACACTACAGCAGATATTACAAGAAACCCATGAGCTCCAACTACATACTCACCACGTATTTACCGATTTTAATGCCACGTATGACAGCATCTTTCAGAATTCTCAACAACGATGATATTGACATAATCGGAATAAAGCAACGTGAGACGCTTTCATGACTTTAAGACGGATGTGGTGAAGACAGGTTTAAGGGTCAATGACGGCAATACTGAGAACATACATATGAGGACGGTCCCAGAAGTAGCCGACCCAACAAAGAAAACACAAAATATTGGAAAAGAATTTATTTATTTTTTAACATAATCGCCTTTCAGTTCTATACACTTTTCCCAGCGATGTTCAAAAAGTTCGATACCCTTTTTATAAAAAGAACTGTCTTGCTGCTCAAAATAACCATTAACTGCCGACATCCCTTCTTCATCGTTGGTAAATCTTTGACCATTGAGCCATTTTTTCAAGTTTGGGAACAACCCTGTTGTCGAACAGGGTGCATGAGGTAGCAATTCAAACTGTAATTCATTAATTTTGCCCATCGCAATAACGGATTTGTGAGCTGGTGCATTGTCTTGATAAAACAATACTTTCTTCTTAGCCAACTACTGCCGTTTTTGCTTGATTTCTTCGCTCAAAAGTTGCAATAAGTTCGAATAATATTGGCCGTTGATAGTTTTTCCTTTTTCAAGATAGTCAATGAAAATTATTCCACGCGAATCCAAAAAAATCGACGTCATGACATTGCATGCAGGTGAAACGGTCTTCGCCTTTTGAATCCATTGTTTTGATTGTTCTTTTGTCTCGGGTGTAAAGTGATGGACCCATGTTTCATCTATTGTTCTGAAACGGGGCAAAAATTCTCCTTTGTTGCTGTGAAACTTCGATAAACACTCAATTGAAACATCTTCACGACACTGTTTTTGTTCGAGTGTAAGCAAACGTGGCACCCATCTTGCACACAGCTTTCTCATGTCGAAATTTTCAAATAATATGCGATGTACCGCACTTTTTGAAATGCCTACAATGTCTGCTAGCTCGCGCACTTTCAGTCGATGATCATCCAGTACAGTTTTGTGGATTTTCTTCACCATTTCTGGAGTTGTCACCTTATTTGGTCGACCACCGCGATGCTCGTCTGGGCAGCTCGTACGGCCTCGCTTAAATTCAGCAACCCAAAATTTTACTGGTGTAAGCTAAGGAGCAGACTCCCCCAGAGTAGAATCCAGTTCAGCTTTTATATTGGTTGGGCTGAGGCCTTTCAAATAAAAATATTGTATCACATAACGATAACCACTTTTCTCCATTTTCACAAATTCACTGACAACGTTCACTATTGATGGCTGCCAAACAAATACTAAACAACGTTAATCTTTCAAACTTGAAAAATATGCTTTATAGACTGCGTACTTTCCAACACAGTGATATTTTCAAACAACTACCGCCATGTCTTGGTCAGGCCGGGTACTTCTGGGACCGCCATTGTATATGCTATCAACAAGAAAGGACACCCAATAACGACATCTCGTACAGAACATCAACGACAACATATATAACTTAGGAGCAGATAAGGACCTTGTCTACCAAGGCTATCAATTCAAATAACGACACCAGCCCTAAGATCCAACAAAGAATAACTCTTGCCACTCCCTGCATCTTTCGGTTCTCTTTCGAAAAACAAAACCCTATGTACGACCTTATAGCGCAGAGGAATATACTTCACCAAAAATGGATGAGGGTGCTCTTGGGTGCTATGAGAGAAATGTTCTTTAGCAGATCTTCGGTCCCGTCTACATAGACGGTGAGAATGATTCGGGGGAATACGCGGAAGAACGCGACTCAAGTGGCACCCACAAATGGAAGGGTCCTAAACCAGCTGCAAAACTGGAGGCAGCTAGCTTAAATTCGAGCTGGCTGGAGATGCTTGTTCGTTGACGTCCATGTCCATTCCGAACTGCTGTGCCACCATATGTAAGTAATTCCCAAAATCGAACAGAGCAATAACATCTTCTGAAGTGTTTGAAATATTTCTAAAGCTTTAGCTTCTGAATATTGACTTTACTGACATACTGGTGTAGAATAGGATCTTTTTTCTTTTCTCTTTTAACTTTATTTTACATTTTTTTTTAATGTCACTTATTTTTTCAATTTGAATTGTATAGCAGTGTTTCCAACATTGTAATTTGCTTTTCTAAGGTTGTCCCACTCATTATTAATTTTATTTATAATTAAGCCCATTGAAGTAGCATTTAACACTATATTTACACTTTAAGTGCACTAAATAAAAAATGTCATATAGATATGTACATTTGCTATATAATTGTAGATGGAATGCATTAAGATTTGTAATGAATTTTTATGAAATATATTACCAATCTATAAAATACAAAAACGAAAATATGAATCTTAAACAACAGGCAGAAACGTACACATTCAGAAACTTATTTTCTCTTCTAACACATAACATACATAAGTAACACAATGGTTAACATTTAAATGCAAAACAATATCCTTCCTATCAGCATCCCACTGGGGCCATTCTTACTCGTTTCATGACTCTCTAGAAGAACTATACATTCCTTTGTTTTTTTTTCTTCTTCTTCTTTCCACTCGGACACATTAGTTTTAATGTTCATCAGCAAATACAATAGTTGCTGCCGGCCAACAGCACTTTCTTTCCCGAAAATTCCTAGAATTGTCATTAATTTGGGCTTACCATGCTACAAACGCGCAAGCACTCACCAAGGATGTGCTATTCAAATTTCACTTAACAACAGCAGCAAAAAGCCTAGCAACACATGTAGATGAGGCAAAGTCATTTACATTTACATATAGAACGTTCTATTTGCACTCCCTCTGTGGCATATACATATTCGTATTCGTATAGCAAGGCAAATTCCTTAATCGCAATCCAAAGTCATTAATTCCTCCTAGCACCCGAATGAAATTACTCTTACATACATATATTACATACCAACACAGAACGAAGTAAACTAATTATATTCGCATTATTAACATAAATTCCATTAGGTGAAGACGTGGGGTTGCCATCATCCCCTTGGAGAGTTCCAAATGGAAACTATCTCCGATCCGTTGGAGTGGAGACGAACATTTGCAACTGACAACGTTCGAGAGGATTATTTCAGTACACGGAGCAGGGTTGGTGCGCGAGAATGTATGTACTCGTATGTACGAGTACATACATATGTGCTTGAGTGGAGCATTAAATTCCAATAGTTCAACAATCATTTGTCCTCTGACAAATCGATAGATAGTTATGGAATGGAATTACCATATGTCTGTAGTTGCTTCAAAGCTTGAAGTCGAAGTATCCAATTTCAAAGTCTCAAAGGAGTACATATGCAAAGGGTGACCCGATAAGGATGACAAAAGAAAAATTTAAATAAAATAACAAAGATGTGAGACATAAAATTGATTATTGCTTTATTTTAAAGCTACGTTAATGCCATTATGTGTGGAATAGCACATCATTCAAATAGTCGCCTCGGTTTCGGTCCAATTTATTCTGGCAATAACTTGTCGAATGTTGGCCTCAAGCTCATCCAAAGTGGTTTACTTGTTAGCGTAGACTAACGACTTGGCGTAGCCTCACAGTTTGTAATCATGTGAACGCTCACCGTGGGATGACCCAGTCGTCAAATTTCTCGTTCAGAACTTCGATTGTTTCGTCGTTTGTATAGCATGTAGGATTGTCTTATTGAAAGCCCAGCTCGGATATATCGATGTTGTCGAACTCTAATCGCAGAAAGTCGGCGCTATACCTAAGATTAATGTAGGGAGCGATGTCTCTTTTCTCATTTCGAAAGAAATAAGTTCCGATGATGCCGCCATGCCATAAACTGCACCAAAGGGTGAATTTTCGTGGATGAATTGATAATTGGCTAAAGACTTGTAGACTGTGTTCTCTCCAATAACGGCAACTTGGCTTATTGACATTGCCGCTGAGCCAAAAATTGGCCTCGTCCGAGATGATGATTTTTTGGCCAAAATGTGGATTTCCGACCAACATTTCCAGCACCTAATTAGCGAACTGACGGCGTTTTCTATAGTCGTCCGGCTTCAGCACACATCATATAGATGTAGGCTCAAAACCGGTTTGACTCCTTGGCAATGCCTAATTCAGCTGATCGATACTGGCCGCTACGGCGGTTATGGTGGCTATGTTTTCTCTTTTCGCACCAATTTTTCTCTTGTTGGTGGTTTAAGATCGAAAAGAGTATACTTACGTCCCAACTTTTCCACGATGCGACGAAATGCTTGCACACGGCATCCATGACCTCTATCCATGATCCATGACCGACCTACGCCTACGAAATTCACGTGGCGTATTTACAACTGGCCCGGCATTTCAATAATTTATTTTACAATAATAGTTTCCGCACTTTCGGCAAAGGTAAAACGATGCATGATGAAATGGCAAACCTAACTGAATATTTTGACAGATGGATGTCATTGGTAACTTTAACAGCTGCTGAAACATAACAATTGGAAAAATTATCATTCCTATCTGTTCAACCGAGTAAGTAACGCACCGAACTAGGAAAGAATTATGTGGTATATTACTATTCAACATCGATCCGATTTCTTTCCGCAATCGCGAGACTAAAACGCAGCAGGTCTAAAGCATTGACACGTACCCGACGACGATGAGACGTTTGCCCTCAGAAAGCGTTTACCGTGCTTAACGCCAGAATACCATCGCTATCCTGTACTAACAATTTACCATCAATATAGAAAAATGCTTCCGGGGGGATAAAGATAGGTCGGAGCATACTTTCATCATTAGACCATTTTCTTTGCTCTTCGTTCTTGCAACATGCCTTCTAATCACCTAGAAAACCACTTAGAAAAACCATATCGTATAGCACATTGCTTCAATAATATTTTTTGTACTCCGACTCTCGAGTTCTGTGACAGACCGAGACAGGTTCTATGACACTGGATCTCATCTCAAACAGCCGAATCGTTTCCATATACTCGTATTACGGTGCTACATTGAACCACACCGGATAGCAATAAGCTATGGAGTTGAGGGCTATGAAACAGTGTTCCTGTCAAAGTTAAAGCCTTCTTAGCCCCATATGTTAGTCAAAATATAGATACTTATCGAATCAAGCACAAAGGTATCTTACTAGGTTTCTTACGGCTAAAGACTGCCCGTAATGTCCAATGATGGCGAAATTTTGTCAGTTATTTCTGGTATCCCTATAAGCTTATCCCAAGGGAGTTCTACAATATTGTTTTTAATTTTTTTAAAATTGATTCTCAGTTTCCAATCGTCGCAATACCTTTTAATATGCTCGAAGTCACTTTGCAGAACAGAATGGATGACTATGAAATTTGGATCTGATCTGTACGGCACTACACTTTCTGCATTCCAACTAGATCACTGTTTAACAGTGTTGGAGAAATCACAGCTACCTATTGTAAGCCGTTTTATATTTCAAAAACTACTCGAAATTGCATTGCCACATTTGACAAGGAACTTCTTTCTCAAACAAGGTTTCGGTATGCACCCGTACACTGGTTTTTTGCATTTATTCCATTGCATGTCGGAGATCAACTTTGACGCAGCATGAATAGTGTCGTGCTTCGCCTTAAAACCAAACCTATTTTCCGGTATTATATTATTGTCCTTAACCCACTTGAATACCTTGCTAATATTCGAAAGTACACTAACTGACCGAAGATTATCAGGGTTAGTCTTTTCTTTATCCCTTTTCGAGATAGGGTGTGCTGTTAAAATCGTCTTAAAGGTTCGTACTATCCGTTCAGCGGCATCGTTGTATTCAGTCTTGAAAGAAGCGGACGTTACACGCTTGATGAAATAATGGTTCGGGATCCAACTGACATGAATTGAGTTCAGTTGTGAAACACTATGATCTTTCAGAGTTAAAGCAAGCGCATCGCGGTTTTGGTCGAGTTCGGTGTAGTTAAGGTCACCTTAACGTGAAATAAGAATTTCTAGAAAGAGTCGAAGATTATAAGTCGCCTTATAGCCACCGTCTTATAGTCCAGCGACTTAACAGATCTTTTAAAAGCTGGGTCTGAATCGCTCTAAGAGTCTGATTCTTTTAAATAGGAAACATTTTAGCACCATTATAGGTGTCATCACTGGACGCTGCCTTATACTGCGATACTGCGATTTCTGAAGAAGCTGCATGGACGAGGAAGAAGAGGAGACAATCCTCCACCTTCTCTGTAAACGACCAGATCTCTCCCAGAGAAGTAAACTTCACCTAGGACCCTTCTTCTACAACGAAGATACAGATGTTAACAGCCTCCCGCAATTCATCGTAAGCTCAAACTAGTTCCATGAGTGATCATGAGGATCATAGATCCACATGGCAGCACAACGGGCCAATAGACCTAAGTGGGTTGGTTTTCCAACTATCACTCTAACCTAACCTAACCTATAGCCGAGCCCAAACATCTTTCTCTTTCTGCTCCATTTTCCGAAAAACTTAACATATGCTTTGCCATCATAGGTGCAGTCATACCCTTGAGTGCTAAATTCTTAAAAAAAAAGTGTTTCTCCAACGGATTTGCTAAATCCACATATACAAGGGGTATGTATAAGGGGTGATTCATCGTGAGGTTTGATTTGATTTGATAGGCTTTTTTTGACAGATTACGCGTGACTCGTTTGGCAAGTCATTAAGGAAAGATTCACACCACAAGAGCGTCTCCAAATTGTTCAGCTGTGTTTCAAAAATCAGCGTTCTGTGAGAAATGTTTTTCGTGCGATTCGAGGAACTTACGGTGCGCATAATCGAGCTACTGAAACCACTATTGCCAATACCATTCGCAAATTTGAGTGCCAGTTTACATTAGTGGATGATACTCAACCGGTTAGACCACATCCAGCACGCATTGAAGAGACTAATCGTATAGCAGCTGTAGCTGAGAGTTTACGCGAAGACCGTGACGAATCAATTCGTCGTCGTTCTCAGCAGCTTGGCTTAGCGTATACGACAACTTGGCGTATTTAACATAATAAAACGGCCTAAAAGCGTACAAAATTTAACTTGTAACAATTTCAGTGAATGGGCTCTGGAAAAACCTTATGAAAATCCGGTGTTTTATCGTGAAATTTTGTTTAGTGATGAAGCCCTTTCCTGGCTCAATGGATACGTTAATAAATAACATTGCCGTATTTAAGCTGATGAGCAACCCGAAGAGTACCAAGAGCTACCATTACATCCAATAAAAATAAGGATATGGTGTGGTTTATGGGCTGGTGAAATTATTGGTCCATATTTCTTCAAAAATGAGGTAAATCAAAATGTTACCGTCAAAGTTAACTGTTATCGCGCCATGTTAACGGACTTTGTGTTTCCTGAAATTCAAGCACATGGTCTCGGTGAGCTCTAGTTTCAAGAAGACGGCGCTACGAGCCATACAGCGCGTAAAACAATGGACTTGTTGAGAAATCATTTTGGTGAGCACTTAATTTCACGTTTTGCTACGGTAAATTGGCTGCCTAGATCGTGCGATATCACACGTTTGGACTATTTTCTCTAGAGATATGTAAAGTCTCAGGTCGTCGTGTTATCCGCGAGATACCAGTTGCTATGCTTGAACGAGTCGCTCAAAATTGGACCTTCCGAATAGATCACCTCAGACGTAGTCGTGGCCAACATTAACATAAGTTTATTTTTCAAATTTATGTGCTTTATCTTACATTATAAATCAAACCTCACGATGAATCACCCTTTATATGCTTTCCAAGGTTTTTTCGGTGTGCTGCTGTAGGCAGCGACTTGCGTTGATCTGAAAAACGGAGCACTTGCAGCATGTTTGGTAAATCATAGCAGCATTAACGAGGATTCATCTGATTCATCCTGGTTTCTCCCCAGTTCCCCAGTGACCCTCGTACAGCAAGAAAAGCTTGCATAACTCTAGAAAATATTAGACAATTCATCTGGTGTGCTTTGTTTACAATAAAACATCGTTAGCAAGCACCCATAAGCTCAACATCAAGGAATCAAATTCGCTCCGCTACACGCAAACTGTTTTGTTCAACCGTTTTGAATGTAGCATATTACTCGACTAAGGCCGCAAGTGATTGGAAAGCCGTAGATTCCTTCCATAGCATGACATGTTCCGACAACTAAACGGGAAAGACAGCATTGTTCTACTGCTTTGTTGGGGAATATCGTACGGAATATGGTATGTATAGGTCTTAAGTGTTATTGTCCAACACGGTAAGGGTTAAATAGTCATCTGCAGAAATTTTGTTTTTTTAAATTTCGCACTGACGCGCACACTGTCAGAGTCAGTATACTGACACTGTTGACAGTGCCTTATTTTCGATCTTGAGGTATTGTCAGCCTTTGAGTCAAAAGTGATGGGTTTGCTTGTGTTCCATCGGGATAAAAACCTATATGTGATATATGAAACGACACGTCTGTTTCTAATCAGAAAAGCAAATCTTCCTGTTAACTATTTTGTTTCGCACAAAACCTTCTCCTTGAAAGCTTTAAATGCTTACTGATGCTTGATTAGCTGGGCTGCAATTAACTGATGATAGTAATTTGGCCTTCCCAAAAATGCCTGCAAATCTTTGTTGGGCTATTGCTTCTAGGGTCTTTTAGCGCCTTCAAGTCAGGATCATTGACGTTATTCAAGAGCTCCTGATCGATGCTCATGCGGAACAAACTTCGCTGACACACGTCTCATGCCCAAAACATCCGAAAAAATGGCATGACACGAGCCAACCGATATGCCAACATCCCCAGCAAATTCTCTTATGGTAAATCTATTTGGACATCTTTAAAGAGCTTGTACCACATGTAAACATTTTTTTTTTTTTTAATTAGAGTAGACTTACAGCATATCACTTTCCACATTTCAATTTCTTGAGTGCACTTGATTGCAGTTTTTACACAAAATTTGATGCGAATTCTTTGCTTCAATTTTTACGATAATTGAAAATCGACGAGCACACCACAGTCTAACCCTTCTATCTATTTAAAACAAACTAAGTATGCTATATACTTAAAATTGTGAAAATATGTTCAAGACATGTTTACCAACACAGGAAAAAAAAAATAAAACCTATAAAGGAATGTACGTTTCCCGCGAAATTTCAAAAGTTACCTTACTTTTTCAACACACCTCTATCGTAAATAGTAAAGTGTAAGGATTTCAAGCCAAAATATTATTCGTGGTCTTTTAAAAACACATGATTTACATTTATACCACCATACAAAAGTTCACGGAATTTATTCAGATAATTAAAAATACAAGTTTATTCATGTAAATCTATATTGTCCCCTTCAAAGTAGTCCCCATCGACTGCAACACACTTATGGCAGCGCTTGATCCCATCCTCGAAAAAATTTTATATTCAGTTTTCGGTATGTCTATTACCGAATTTTTCTATTACTTCCTTTTGGCTGCTGAAACGCGTTCCCCGTAGTGGTCTTTTAACTCGATTGAACAGAAAGAAGTCACAGGGAGCCAAATCAGGTGAATTTGGTGGTCGTTGGATGGTATTTGTTGCATTTTTCGTCAAAAAATTACGAATAATGATGGCACTGTGCGACTGCTCAAAATTCTGGTCTCTTTAGGCGAATTGCTTCACACAAACGTCTCATAACGCCCAAATAATACTCTTTGTTTACTGTCTGGCCTTCTGGCAAAAATTCATGATGCACTACACCATTGTAATCCATGAAAACCGTAAGCATTGCCTTCTTATTTGACTGAAAACGACGTTTTTTTTTTTTGGTCTCGGCTCATTTGACGACCGCCATTCACTTGCCTGATGTCTGGATTGCGTGTCGTACTCGTAAGCCCATGTCTCGTCTATAGTAATGATCCTTTTGATGAATGTGGGATCGGATTCAGCCTCGCAAATCATATCTTTTGCGACGTCAATACGGTCTCTTTTTTGCATGAAATTGAGGTCTCTTGGCACAAATTTGCTGCTACACGACGAAAACCCAAATCATTAACCAAAATGCCTTGGACGGATCCATAGGTAATGTTCAAGTTCTCCGCTATCTCTCTGATGGTTAATTTGCGATTATTGACCAAAATTTCTTTTACTTCATCAATGTTTTGGTCGGTTTCGATGTCGATGGTCTGCCACTGGTAAACGACCGTTTTCTTTAGAGAATCGTTACCGAAACACTTTTTCAACGCAAAATTTAACACAAGTTCGTTGTTGTAAATTTAAATCTAAAATTGTAGAAAATCGCCAGCACACACAGAGATAGATGCACTCTTGGCTACGTAACTTTTGCAAATGTTAAGCTATGATACTAAGATTTAGAGGGAATGTCAATAACAGATGTACCAACTTAACAAAAAAAAAAAACAGAACTCAAATGGGAACAATGGGAGCGCCACACAGTTTTTTTTTTTGTTTTTGATCAAGGTGGTATCGCTCTTGATCTTCAAACTAAAGAAAGTAGTGTTGAACTATCTCTCACAAAAATTGTACATATTTTTCAGGTGGGAACTCCGGCGCTTGAATAACTTATAAGCCGAACACGATATGACAAGTATACATCAAATGTATTCTTTTTTCTACAACGTGAATATCAGTATAATTGACGAATTATCTAAAATTTAACCTCCATTCTTCGTCTAAACAAAAGTCTGGGGTGGGACTTTCCAGGCAAACAACTATTGTATATATATTACAAACTGAATGAACAAAAGATAAAAAGAACATTTTTTAGCTCTGAGAAGTACTAACGTTTCAATTTTCCAATTCTCACCCGGTAGTCCTAGCATATCCTGCAGTTTCAAATATAACACTCGTTAATCCATTTGTACCGCCACCACAACTTTTACGGATTGTGAATTAAGTATTCCATCTACACTTATGAATAACGGCAACTGTCCCTTCAAGTGTAAATTACCCATTCGAATAGCCACAAAATTGATATTGACCCCTAACCTTTCAACAGCAATGAAAAACGTGCAAACCTACTCAAAAGTACGTCTGTTACTTCATTAAATGCTAGCCACAAGGCTTAAGGCACAATCAACCCCTAACATAGCTGACATCCTTTTCAAATTCGCTACAATTTTCAGAGTTTTCAGAAGGAAAATGCCAAAAATAACTGTTCCCTTAAAAATAATGCTAAGCGTAACTAAATAAGAATAATCGCTTGAATAGGATTTCAAAATAACTCTCCCCGTGCCAACTTGAATTGAGTTTTAAATTTGTTTTTTTTTCGGCTTTTTCAAAAAAATAAAATAAAAAATAAAGAAAAACGGTTTACTTTCGCAAATTTAATCCGTCGATTATACGAAATGCCATGCTACCCTCACCATGTGTAAGGTTCGTGGACAAGTTCCAGGATATGCCACCCTATTCTCAGAGTAAAACACATTTCACCTCTCAGGGTTGTATAGCAAAATGTTTCTTGTCAAAATTTTGTTGAAAAAAAAAATTACAATCCATTGTTAGTTAATAATCTTTCAGT
Organism: Volucella inanis; assembly: GCA_907269105.1. Lineage (NCBI taxonomy): Eukaryota > Metazoa > Arthropoda > Insecta > Diptera > Syrphidae > Volucella > Volucella inanis. Next base: position 47,372,511 of record OU026157.1, on the reverse strand, counting down.
AATGAGACCTCTAAGGGTGACCTCAGGCCATTCACATTCACACACCCCAAGAAAGGGGATGAACGCATATCCCACAGACTCTTATTCTTATTCGAATTTTCTTATTTCCATTTACGTTTAGTACTCGTACATTCGTATCACCCCAAATCTATTGAATTTTATCGCTTCATTTTGTGGCTTTGAATTTGAAATGAAAACAATTTTGATTTTCTCCAAAAACGACAAAAAAAACCTAAAAAAACCTAAAAAAACGTCAACACAAGGGAGCACCGAATAAAAGGGAAACACCCCCAAAAGTGAGATAGGGTGGTTTTTGTGTAAAATTTTTTGCTGATGCAAACTCATGATGTAGTCCTTGTACTGTTTTGGCTCAATAAACATTTATTTAACGTGGCTTCACATAATTTGCTATTGTACGATGGTATACGAGTACGAGCATGTACTACAGGGGCCAACGGTTAAGGATAGACGAGGTGAATTTATAGAAAACGCTAAAATGTGGAGTCCGCAATAAAAATCAGAATAATGTATGATCAAAAATCGTTTGGCATTACGTTCGCCAATGAGGTTTTCGATTGTCGCTACACAAAAACGATTGTCGTGGATTTAGTTTATAGTTTGAGATTTTCATTATTTTGTTCGATGGCAAAATTGAAAATATATGCGTTTATCCATAGGATACCATCGTTCCATTTGTATGATAATTTTTCTCTAGCAATAGGTGCCATGGATACGATGGAATCGATTGGAAAATATTTGTCTTGAGATTTTTTTTTTTTTTTTTTTCTATTTTTATTACTTACAATGGCTTCAAATGTTTTATGCTTACATTTCAAACCAATCTCATAAATATAACAATACCTTCTATAATTATATTCCTATTGTATTGTCACCTACATTAAAAGGACAAAGGAAAGCACTGACTATTTGTAATAAAATATGATCAAAGGTATCTCGCACTTAGCTGCAGAAGCATCATGTCAGCTCTTAGAAACGCGGACTGACAAATTCTACAATTAAGTAACGAGGCTCCATTAAGTCTTTGATTTTGACGACGACAGAATGACATATGGAGGATGAACGATTAGAAATATATTGTAGAATACTCGAAACAAAGCTATCACGGAAAATAATCAAAGTTCCTGACAATAAAAATAAAATGTCACCCTTTGTAAATCAATTCCAGACTCTCTGACGGGCACTGAAGTAATATATGGTATTGTTCCAGCAAAGATTCCACGTAAATACCATCTAGACAACGATTCATCAGTATGGAAAATTCTGTTACCATAAACACTTAGCAATTTGAACCCCGAAGGCATTTACATTTTTAGCGGATAGCACCAAAGTTAATGGGGAGACTCATAACCTTTATTAGTGAGCTACTGAATAAATCCCCTAGTAACTGGTATTACAAGAACAGCTGAATCATTATTACGTCAAACAGTCAGCTTTTTTAGAAGTCAGTGAAACCCACTGAAAGCTACCAGTGGAACACTTGAGTAGCAAGGAGTAATCCGATTCAGTTTAGGGTCATACGAGGACAGATCAATAAGTCCGCAACTTTTTAAATCATCGTAGCTTGAAAAGCAAGACTGCATCCGTCAACTACACTCTTTCAATTGGCTACCATTTGAAAGAAGTGAATTTCGTCTAACAATTCCGAAGAAGTGTTTGGCATTGTTTAACCGCAATACGAACGAGTTTCAATGCCATTTAATAACCATGGACGAAATATTGAACCACCACAATACAACGGAGACCAAGAATCAGTAAAAACATGGGTACAGAAGAAGTTGGGCTCGTTGGTCAACTTGGGATGCATGTGGCATGACCCACATCGGTTATCTTCAAAATGGGAAGAATTTGTGGAGTTGGAATTAGCATCTGTAGCGAAAACCAAGCCGAGGTATGGTAGTTCAAAAATGAAAGACATCGCTGAACGCAACCGAAAAGCTGAACTCTTTTTTAATTTTCTGACTCACCAATTTCGGAGTTAGGCACTTTGACCTTCAAGATCTTTTGTACCATTTAGTCAGAACTATATATATAGCAGATTTTCTACTTCCGAATGAAGCAGAGTCGTTGAGGGCTGGAAATTCACATAAGATGTGTTCAGCTGTTTTGTATTTTTCAAGACAAAGTCGGTACTCCGGAGAATCCATTAGATTCATTTTGTTGAGCTGATATCTTAAGCTGCGATGTCCTGTGAGGTAACCTACTACGTCCTGCCTACTTAGATTTAGACATCTATTGTAATTTTTGTTGAAGGACAGTATGAGTATGAGCTATTCTTCCAATATAAAATGCATCTCGAATGCTTCCAGTTAATAATAGCTAAATTGACTGCTGATTTGAGAGTACAACAGAAGGGATCAAGTCCATTCAAGGGAGATTCTGAACACTTTCTGGCCAGTTCGTCGACCTTTTTATTCCCATCAATGTCCTCATGATCAGGAACCCACCACAGCTTGGTTTTGTTTTTCGAGAATTTTGAAAGAGTGCATGACTGATTTGATGATGTGATATTGACTGTCCGTCAATAAATATGGTTGGCACACATTTTAATGACGTGAAGTTCCACCTGGAATACACTTGGACTTTTGCCAATAGCTATTATTATGTTAAGGTTGGATCCGTGTATTCCAGCTCCCACTCCCGATTCCAGTTTATAACTATCCGCTTACAGCTTTATGACGTCATGGCTGTTTGGTGGGTTATTGCTAACCTATGCTTCTCTTCTGAGAATCTACGTGATTGAAGCAAACATTTTTTTGAAGGTGGTCTGTTACCGCGCAGATCATATCATTTTGGAGAATAAGGTCCTAAGGTACGGGTGTTCACTAAGACTAAAATCTTTAATTTGTGCTGTGTAATGCCACTTTCTTTATATATAAATGCAGGGGCGTTAGTCCTATTATTGCTTCTATCGGAGCTATGGGGCTGGTGGAAAATTCTCAAAATGCTGTACTCTATTGAGCTTTCAAATGGCGGTCTTTTGCGTGACTTTAGTCCACCATACTATATGTAGAAGCATATGTTATGATGGGCCTGACCATCATTGTATAGATCCAGTGAGGGATCTTTGGAGAGATTGTACCAAGCATGTGACAGTAGATCCATAAAGCATTGGTTGCTTTAGTTATTTTTTTGTTTATGTGAGAGTTTCTGTTTCGGTTTTCTTTTGCCTACATAGAATTACTCCCAAATATTTGACCTCGTCGAAGTACTCAACGATTGTGCCGTTAAGTAAAACTTTATCTACGACAAGTTTATGGTTCTTCTTTTAGTAAAAGGAACTATAAAAGCCTTATTTGAGTTTATGGAGAGATTCCCTCTGATGCACAAGTCTATGAATGTCTTAAGGGCGTTTCGCATACGTTTGTCTCTATGCCCCTAGTTATGATGACTAGGTCGTCGGCATAACCAATTTCAAACATCGATGTGATCCAGTTGATGGTTGGTACATCGATGTTCAAAGGAAGCAAAGCATTTGATATGGAGTCATGTTCAGTGTTATCGAAAGCACCCTCTATCTCAAGAAATGTGCAAAGTGCAATTATTTACAACGGAAGGGGCTTTTGATATCAGTTGTCAAACCTTCCGTCGGTTTGCTTCCCTGATATAAGTACTGACATGGGGGCGGAGGCAAGCTATTTTCTAAGCTTTTTCTGATATGAGCTTCAATAATATTTTCCATTTTTTTATGCTTAGAAGACGACATGATTTAAGTAGTTCCCTGGGCTTCTTGCCTGGTTTGAATATAAACATCACATTGACCTCCTTCAAAGTGCGCTGATAGCCCATTAACCTTATCCGGACTGAAGAGTTTGCCGGATGAACTATTAATTCTGCTGAGGTTTCTTGGAACTGAAATCTCCGTTGACTGTCCATAAGACATATCAATAGACCCTGGGAAGTGAACCTGAATCAAGGTATTCAAGATTTCCTTTTGGGCGCATGTGATTGTACTATCTAGTTTGATTAACAATCCTATGCGGTCTGAATTATCTTGGGAGAGGGCTTTATGGAGTCGTGCTACCGCAGGAAGTGCTTCGAATTTCCTGCAGTAAACACGCCAGGAGGCTCTCTTTGATCTTCGCAACTCTTAACTGTAGTAAGTTAAAAGGGAGCTATATTGTTCCCAAGTCTCGGTGCGTTTGATTTTGTTGAAAAGCTTCCTCACTCTTTTTCGCTTCTAGGTTCTAATTCCAGGCTGAATTTACTAGATCTGTTAGGTTTTCTCCCCTGGGGTTACGGGAAATGAAATTTACGAAGAGCAGGCAAGGTAAAGTTCAACATTTTTCAGAACCAGAAAATACGTTAGGCCAGCCTGGGCCCTCGGGGAAGGCTTCCATTAACAGTTGAGTCACAAACGAGCATTACTGGCTTTCCTGCTATCCCTCATTAGCAATACGGTTTTGTTAAGGATTTAAGAGCATAAGTGATACAGCATTTTGCGACGCTTGCTGTGAAAGGGATGAACACAAGGTTGGTGGTATCATCTGTACTTGATCAGTGAAGCACTAAGTCATTTTTCTTCTTTTCAAGGGACTAGTTCTTCGTCTGAATAATCTGTTTCGATAGCAAATAGAAAATCCTCAAAGCGGTAAAACAATCAACGACGAATATCGGCGAATCGGTTTAACTAAGATTTGAATGGAAAAAGACAGCATTGGGTCAACTAGAACGTGCCGGGTGCGCACACTCGTAATCACGTTGACGAAATTCAATGATTTGGCTCCTACAAAGAAATCTTCGTTCAAACAGAGGTCTATAATGAGGACCTCAAAAAATCTTATTGTTAGGAAGAGTCACAAAAAGGTTAAGAAACTGTGGAAACTGTTAAGACTGTATTGAAGAAACTATTTTTCATTCCAAAAGTCAAGTATATCCTCGTTCTATGAAATATGTTCTTCTATTAACCTTAAATCGCGTAGAGAAGACATTGCTTTTATTATGTACCATAGATCACTGAGAACGAATTAATTACAAGAATGATGACAGCGAGCTACCAATGACCTTCTATAAAATATTCTAAAGAAGATAACGCAATTAAGTTCTCAGCAAAGTTCTTATTTTTGCTGAAAATATGAACTCGTATATGTAGTATGCTAAGGGTAATTTGTTGATATTATGGATGAATTCACTACGGCTGAAAGATCTAGGATTTCTTAGTCAAGATTGCTCAAATTGGTTATCTTTCCATATTTCTTTCTTTTATCTCTTCCGCCACCATTTATCTCTGATGATATAAGGTGTGATTCATCGTAAGGTTTGATTTTCAATAGGCTCTTTTTGACAGATCACGAGTGACTTCTATCAAACTGATTTGTCATTTTTGTTCAGTATCGTTCGGCAAGCTATTATGAAAAGACTCACACTACAACAGCGTCTCCGAATTGTTTAGCTATGTTACGAAAATCAGGGTTCTTTGAGAAATGTTTTTCGTGCGATTCGAGGAACTGACGGTGCGCATAATCGACCTACTGAGACCACTACTTCCAATACCATTCGCAAATTTAATTCCCAGTTTACATAAGTGGATGATGCTCGACCGGTAAGACCACACCCAGCACGTAGTGAAGAGAATATACCAGCTGTAGCTGAGAGTGTACGCGAAGACCGTGACAAATCGTTTCCTAGTCGTTCTCAGCAGCTTGACTTGGCGTATTCGACAACTTAGCGTATTTTACGTGAGGAACTCGGCCTAAAAGTGTACAAAATTCAACTTGTGCAGGATTTGAAGCCAGGCGACTTGAATTTGAGTCATATTTTCAGTGAATGGGCTCTGGAAAAATTCAATGAAAATCCGGTGTTTTATCGTAAAATATTGTTCAATAATGAAGCCCATTTCTGGCTCAATGGATACGTTAATAACTATGTGCTTCCTGAAATTCAAGCACATGGTCTCTGTGAGCTTTGGTTTCAACAAGACGGCGCTACGAGCCATACAGCGCGTGAAACAATGGACTTGTTGAGAAATCATTTTGGTGATCACGTAATTTCACGTTTTGCTACGGTAAATTGGCCACATTTGGACTATTTTCTCTGGCGATATGTAAAGTCTTAGGTTTTTAGAAATAAGCCAGCTACGATTGACGCTTTGAAAGCCAATATTATTCGTGTTATCCGCGAGATACCAGTCGCTATGCTCGAACGAGTCGTCCAAAATTGGACTTTCAGAATGGACCAGCTTCAAACTAGCTTTATTTGGTTCACGTAGTTATAGATTAGTACGTTTTGTAACGTTTTCTTAAAGTTGTAACTTTTTCCATTCCCTGTTTTCCCCATTTCATTTTTTAGGAGTTCTTAAGATACCCACCGTAAACGTCCCGTGTACTATAATTATGAGATACAGATCGAGAATTATCTCCATGAGCACCATTTAGTAGCACTTGGGGCAGAAGTATGCCTACTTTTGGAATTTTGAAAGATTTCTCTTTCTGTTTCTAGACCAAATCATTTAACATAAATGTTTGCTCCTTACATGATAATAAGTCTGGCGTACATTAAAGGCAGTGTGTCGGTAAACAGTCGTATTTATTGCCTCCTAGTCTTTTGCATATCGGCAGTGCACTGGTCTTAGATACAAACCTTACTATCCAGTATAAACTTGTATATCCAGTTTTTTTTTTTGCTTTAAGACCGATGAGATAATAAATACCGTTTTAAATTTATTTTATTCAAATGGTGAACGATTTACACTTTATAAGTGAACATCTTCAAGTCTTTCATCAAAATTCGTTGAACGAACTTCTGCTGATTCCAAATTGTGTGTATCGTTGTCTCGTTCATGTTTGTGATACAAATGCTTCACCCCCTCTACCAGTTCTTCATTATACACCCTGACTGACTCGAACTGCAACCAACTTCAGACTGCTATAATTTCCAAACCGGTTATTGCTGTGAGCTCAAATTTTGACAGATGACAGATAATTTTATTATTTGCAAGCCTTTTAAACGATTTGCGTCTCAGTTGTGTTGAAAAATTTTTATCCGCCATGGAATTCAAACGTGATAGTGTGACTGTTTTATATTTCGCTGGAAAACCACAAGTAGCTATCGTTATCTCGAACCATAGCTCGTTACCGTGATACTGGCAGCGTTGTAAAACGGCATGGAGGTAGTCATAAAAAAAACAGCAGCATCGGCAGAAATGGTTCGGAAAGTGAAGGCTCGAATTGAGCCAAATCCGCGTCGAAGTGGAAGAAAAATGGCTCGTGAGCTCAACATATCGTTGGAATGGATGCAACGCATACTAAAAAATGAGCCATTGAAGTTCCAAAAAACACACGATCTTACACCGCAACAGAAAAGAGTGAGAGTCGAAAGAACGAAGAAGTTGCTACGCTTGCACGAAAGTGGTGAGTTGCCGAATTTGGTTCTTTTCCGATGAGTCGCCATTTGTTATAGAGCAATATGTCAACAAACAAAATAACTGAAATTACTTTCCAGAGAGGTCCTTCGAAAATTTACACCTTCGGACGGCCAACAGAAAGCAGGCAGCACCGACGGTGATGGTTTGGGCTGCCATAACCGCCGATGGTCGCTCTCCGCTCGTATTTTTGGACCGTGGCGTCAAAATTAATGCGATTGTATACCGTGGAACTATCTTAGAGACAGTATTGAAGCCTTGGGCAAACAATCATTTCGGTCGAAGACCGTGAACATCTCAACACGACTCGGCACCGTCTCACAAAGCACGCGACAACCAAGATTGGTTAAAAAACAATGTTCCACAAGTCATTTCTTCGACACAATGGATTGCAAATTCTCCGGATGCAAATCCGTTGGATTTCTCTGTCTGGGGTATTTTGAAAGCGAAGGTTGGCACTAAAAAATACCAAAGCTTGGACCACCTCAAACAAGCACTTCGCCGGGAATGGGCCAAAATACCGCAGAGCCACTTAAGTGCAGCGTGCGATGCTTTGTTCAGCCGTCTCAAGGCCATTATTCGCACCAAAGGCGGACATATTGAAAACTACTGATAAAGTTTGAAAATTGATGTAATTTCCAACATTTTTTTGCTTTGGCACAATAAAATTTATCAAAAAATAAAAAAATTATAGAATTTTAAAAAGTTGCAGTTCGAGTCAGTCACTCTATATAGTTCGTTGCCACCAGAGTTGCGTATATCTGAGCATAAAAAATAGACCTAAATTTTTCTAACGCGGAGTGGAATCTAACATTATCGTCCTCCAGAAAGACACCTGAACCGCATCCTTTATCAGTTTTGGAGCCATCCGTTAAGACCCGACTGCATTCCTGGCTCAGATTCTGACTTAAACCGGTCTTGAGTACAGGAAATTCGATTTCGTATTTTTTCTGATGACATTGCATAACACATGACAATTCCATAAGACCAGAGTCAAAAGGCAGTCGGCGTGCAAGGTCATCAAACTCCATCATCAAATCCAGACCGTGCTGTACCAAAGATCATTTCTGTTTAAATGGAAGATTGCTCTGGGAGTAGCTCATGATATGAATATTGAGGGAAGGGAGATTCATCAATGAGTCTAAAGCGGAGCCAGGACTGCTGGTAAAAGCAGCAATGACGTATTTTCGAGAGATATTATTTCAACATATAGGATTTAATAGGCCTTATCATTATCCAAAGGACTCCTCTCGGTGATAGGCCCGATGTCTTGCCGGCACCTCTTTCGCACTGCCAGAAGACCAACATGGGCTTAGAGACTTCCGACGTGACATGCTTAGTTCATGTAAGTTTTTTTTTTTTTAACCAGGAGCACACCAAAAAAGTATAATACTTTGCGATACGGGATATAAAATATTGCATTACCTTGGCTTATATTTCGGGACAAGCTACAGATAACAGATAGGAAAAAAAGAACGAGTTCCCAAATGAAAATGCTGGTAATTTGAATGGCCCACAATTGTTTGTTTAATAAAAACCAAAGTTAACCATTCTTACTTCGGGCTCTCCATTTTGAACATTTTGAGTCTTTGAGTAAGGCGACCCTCCTTCGCCTATTCAAATATAAATTGTAAATTACATGAGACAACCAGTGCCACAGACTGAAGTCCTTTTTAGTGTAACATATAATATATACTAAGGAAATTTCAATAGTCTTTCACTTCAAATTTTACCACACATCGTCTTGAAGATATTTCCAGTCTTTGTTATTCAAAATGCTTTGAGAATTTAGTGAGTTTAAAATATATGTTGGATAGTTCATTCTTATCTGTGGTTAAAGAATCTGATACTACATAATCTAAATTTTCGCCGCAACGCTCAAAAAATTTGTGAGGAAACATGCTTTTATTTTGTATATCTATACCAAGTGCCTTTCAACTAAGAAGATAAGGCAAACGGTGCAATGTTCTGGAAAATTTAAAAGTTTCTCAATAGAGAGGCTTACTTGTAATTTCAAATTCAGAGTCAAGAAAAATGGACAAAAAATGGAACAAAATGTTTTTTTTTTTTTTAAAGAAGCGATTTAAAAAACAAAAAACAAAAGAGAATGTTTATTGCTTAGTGGAAACATTATCCACAATATTAATTCATTTTTTTTGACTTTATTTCTTTTATTACAGGTGCGCATCACCAATTCATGGATTTGTACAGGTTTTTCTATGTTGAATTTGGAATCGAGTCTTAGATGGACGTCAGGACGTTAATTGATTTTGAGCTTGATACTTTAAATTTCTTTCCTCACCAAATATTTGAAATTGGATCCAAGATTCTACGACGTATTACCCATTTTAAAAAAATTTAATAAAATAAAAAATTAAATTTATAAATAATTGTTATTTTTTTACATTTCTATCTTAAATTTACAATTATTGTAAATAAATGTTTCTTTTCATTGGGACAGATCTAAATTGTTATTCTGGCATATAAATCAAACTGCGAGTTCAAAGTCTGCCATGAAGTAAGCAATTTCGAGAAGAGAAATATAAAACCCACGGTCTAACATAAGTGCTAAATTCGCTAATTTTGAAACAAGAGTATCGCTTTTGATATCATATTGCAGCGATGGAAAATAAGCCCAGATCACCGTCTATGCAGAAATAACGCGAAACGACGAGTAAATGAACGTCAAACAACAAAAATTGTTACCAGCCGAGAATATAAACTGGCACTAATAAAACAAAGAAAGAAGGCAGAAAGCAAAAAACATGCAAAATAATCGAATGTGGAACAACCTTGAAGGAAAATGTAAGATTAGTACAAAAGTTATGCATGGTATTTCAAAAGGCTGAGCCCAAATAAGTTGAGAAATATCTGAATAAAACGATAAGATGAAAATGACAGCAAGAAACAGAAACCAAGACTTTCAATTACAGAATAAGTAGGCGCGACACAAGTAAGGAAATCGAAACTATAGTAGTTAAAGTGTGAGTAGTAGCAGCAAGCGTACATGTGATAGTTGGGAAAACATCTTGTTCAAAACCTTTCTTGACAACAAAAGTCTCGGTAAAGTCGTTACCGACATTGATGGATCAGCGAGCATTCTTAATCGTCATTTTGTAGACGGATAAGCTTTGCAGGGATGTTAAAACCAGATAACTATTGCTCGTTTCTATAAATGCTGTCATATGCGGCCTTGAAATTGATGAAAATATGGTGGATATCGGTTTGGACTTCTTGTGTTCCAGGATCTGCCGGAGTGCGAAGATTTGACCGGTTGTGGACTTCCCAATATTTTCCATATTCTCAAAACTAACTGTGGCTCCACAACAAATTTTCTTTCTTCATTTACCATATACAGGTCTTCTTACTTTGACACGTTCTTTTTACCTGTTGGTGAAACTTCCGTACAGCTTCTCAATATGATCGATCGCGCAAATTACGAGGCCAGATGACACAAATTATATGATGAACACAGCAAGAGATGAGTTTTCAAACTGGGCCTTTATTTTTCTCAACTTAATTAATAAAGAAAAAAGAATGTACATAAATGTATGCATCAGCAGAGTTGCACGATCTGTCCAGACGGGATCAGTTGACATGGAAATTTCAGTTGACGACCGATGCGAGCAAATATGCAATTGGCGCAGTACTAAGTCAGAATAACTATCTTATAGCTTATACAAGCAGGACATTAAATAAGCATGAAATTATGTACAGCGCAATAGAAAAAGAACTATTGGCGATTGCTTGGTCAACGCATTATTTCAGACCCTATCTCTATGTTGTCGAGTTCGACATTTTTACAGATCATCCTACCGACTGCGCCAATTACGACACCAGACGCGCGCTTCTCGTGTTTTTTCTTCTCCCTCTGGAGAAGCCGATGTTCTTCCCGTCTCAGCTCATCAGCAGCTCTCATCCTTCTTTGAAGCGCAGCATTGTAGGCTGCATATTCTTGCCGGCATTTTTCATCAAATCAGAGATATCTTTGTGGTGATCGGTTGAAACTCAGCACATCAGTCGCGGCTTTGTTAACGTTGTCACTGGTCTCTGGTACTTGATGCTGGCAGCATAGGAATTATTGAGAGGTTTCGGGATACGTGATTGCAGCTTTTTTACATTACATAGGGTTTTCCAATAGGGACTTGACAACTTTAAATTTAATTTTCACTCTTTCACTAATCATCAAACTGTCACTGTCAATTTATTCAGTAAACTCAACATTTTCATCATAGTAAAGTACACTAACGAGCAACGTCTGCAAATCATAGAAATTATCTACAGATATTCGGAGTCGGTGACTGCAACTTTAAGAGCGTTAACTCCAATTTTCGGTCGTAATTCTCGTCCTAGTAGACAGGCAATAACAAGTTTAGTGCAAAAATTTGAGTCTACATATTCATTGTGTGATGTTGCCTTGTCAATGAGACAACGGGTTGTCGAAGTGTCGAAAACATCGCTGCCGTTCAGACGTCCGTAGCAAACGATCCAAATCAGTCAATTCCACGGCGTTCTCAAGAATTCGGCATCGCTCAGACCACATTATGGCGTATTTTGCGTAAGGTTCTTGGTTAACACCCATACAAGATCAAGCTGACTCAAGAATTGAAGCCGATGGAACATTTGAAGCGACGTACGTTCTCCGATTGGGTTCTGGAGAAGATGCGCCAAGATCAAAATCATCTGTGACATTACATTACATTACTGTGAATGGTCGGTGTTATTGCGCCATGATCACCGATTATTTTTGGCCCGAATTGGAAGATATGGACTTGGACGACATGTGGTTTCAACAGAATGGTGCCACAAGCCACACAGCACACGCTACAATCGATTTATTGAAGAGTTAGTATGGTGAGCGTGTTATCTCAAGACATGGGCCAATCGATTGGCCGCCTCTTTCGTGCGATTTAACGCCGCTTGACTATTTTCGGTGGGGCTACGTTAAGTCATTGGTTTATGCAAACACGCCGACGACATTGGAAGAGCTCAAAGCCAACATTGACAACAACCGGCCTTGTTCTCGTATTTCTTGGTCTAGCAAAAACTTTTTTTTACCTGTATTCACAGTTGAACGAATTTGTTCAAACTGAATACCACTGTTTGTATAGGCACAAACCATTTTTACGCTCAGTTACATTTTGACACGCTACGTTCAAAACTAAAGCACGGAATGCGCTTATGTAGACTGACAATGAAAGAGAAAAATAACGACGCAGAATCGTTCTGAGTTCGTCAATAGGACGGGAATTGTAAGGCTTTGGAAAACATCAAATATAATGGATCCCGTACTTGCCCCATTAACATTCTGTGCTACAAGAACGATTACAGAAGTCAGTTAGCTATCAACCTTACAGAAGTTTATAGGCTCTTATCATATGGAAAGATTGTATCTATTGCTTATGAGTTTAGGACAACTTCTATAGAAATAAGTAAAGTTAGTATGAAAAAACTGGAAAACTGCTTAATGAATATCTCAAGTTTACTAAGTTGTTAAGGACATACTCGTATTGACTTTTGTATGTAAAACAAAAACACTTCTGTAATCGGTTTAGACATTTTTATACTTTGCACAGCTCCTGATAAAACTCAAACGCTTTATGAAAGCCATCACAGGTATTAAACATAGTTTAGTGTATCTACATAATCCAGTCTACATTTATCATATCTTTATGTTTATCCAGAGGTTTTACGTATAAAGACAACGACGCATCCACCAAGTAAATGACATTCAGACAAATGACAGTTTATAGTAATAATTTTCATATATTCTCGAGGATTTCACTAGAATAATCGCACGCCATTAGTTTTCGTTTGTTCCTTCGGTTGTTGGACGCCTTTGGTGGTATTCCCGGGCCGCTGGTGATGTCGCAAATTTTCTACCATCATCCCCATCACACTTATGATTGTAACGCTGTTGCCACCCTTGTAAATTGCCCCCTGTAGGATTACAACCCAATGGGTGTACAAGAACGATTACTTGTACGAGTATCTTGTGCGCACGTATCCATGCATGTATGTTATGTATGTATGTATGCGAAGCTGTGTATTTGCAAATGTCCTGTAAAGTCCTGCTCTTGGACCCTTGGTTCCTGTGAATACCCATCTGTGTGTGCGATAGCGAATGCGAAATCATATTGTAAATGCAGGAAGAAAAGGAATTTTATTTATTTATTTATTTTTTTTTTCATCTCGTCCTTGTCGTCTCCAACGTTTTGGATTTCCCCTTGGTTCTTTCTTTTGTTGGGTTTCCTGTTGGAATATTTTTTTATCGGATGGACAGTAGTGAAGGAGTGTTGTGTGGTTTTTGTATGTAGAATCATTGGAAAAGTTTAAAGATGCGAGAGAAGCTTTAGCTTGCAACTGTCGAGGGGTTTTTCGAAGGAAAAATAACCAGAAACAGTTATTTATTATTCCAAAGGGGGTGAGCATTATGTATGTACAGTAGTGAGCAAATATCAGGGCACTACTCGTCCCATACTGTATTGTGGCGGTGGCAACATGAAGAATTACGATATAATAATTTTAGAACGATAAATATGAATTTATTTTCATGCTGGGGATAATTCAGATGTTTTTCTTTCATTCCCACACTACTGTGATCATGTGTATATGGGAGAGTGTGTGCGTTTATGGGTAAGTGGGAAAACGGAGACGAAGAAAAAATAAATAAATTGTAAAATTATTTCGCCATAATAACATGTCGGAAAATGGTGCAGATCCTGTGGTTGGTCCGAGCATGGTTGTTCGCCAATATGGGGGTTTCGGTTTCTTTTTTGAATTCCATTTTTGCTTGTAGGACAAACTTAACATACGATACATACCAGGATACGGGGAGAGTACAGGAATGTTTTTGCAATTCTGTTGAAGAAGGAGAAGGTATGCAAGAGGCATTTTGAAATATTCATGAGGTGGAAATGTGAAATTCGAAAATTGGAATTTGACACTAGTCCCCAGAGGGATTCGAAAAGTGAGATTACACTCTAATCCCTATGTAACTGACAAGGCATTTGCAATTTGAAACATATTGATATATGGTCCAAAAATGTATTTCATTACTGCTTCATATTTGTAATGTAGATAATTATTTTTTCTAAAAAAGAAAGAAGACTTACATACATATTCATATGTACATATGTATGTGTTTAAGAATGAGATACAAACTTCCTTGTAAAAGTCTCCCAGTATTCACTTTGACTTCCATATATGGTTATTAATTCGTGCGGTTTGCTAAGAGATGGCGTAACTTGTATTATTCCATTGTTATTATTACATTACATGCGTTGGAAAGCTACAGTCATTGTACGTCATTTCAGTATATGTCATTCATTTGAAGCGTAAACAACAATAATTTTTTTTCACTCAAATATGTGGAACTTTGTGCCTGAAAAAGTGTTTTTGCGGGGAGTTCTTCTTCATTACTTTATTATGAAGAAAACTGCTGCCGAAAGTCATCGTATTTTGGTGGAAACTTATGGTGAACATGCGCTAGCTGAGCGAACGTGCCAAAAGTGGTTTGCACTATTTAAAAGTGCTGATTTTGGCTTGGAAGACGATGAACGTCTTGGGCAGCCAAAAAAGTTTGAAGATGAAGAAGAAGCATTACTCTACGAAGATTGTTGCCAAAGACAAGAAGAGCTCGCAGAATCTTTGGGTGTCACTCAAGCAGCCATTTCAAAACGTTTAAAAGCAGTTGGATATATTCAAAAGCAAAGGAATTGGGTTCCACATAAACTCAAGCCGAGAGACGTCGAAAGGCGGTTTTGCATATCCGAAATACTGCTGGAACGCCACAAAAGGAAGTAATTTTTGCATCGGATTGTTACTGGGGATGAAAAATGGATCCATTACGACAACCCCAAGCGCAAAATATCATATGTGAAACCCGGGCAACCATCCAAATCAACGGCAAAGCCGAATATCCATGGCGCAAAGGTAATGCTCTGTATTTGGTGGGATCAGATGGGTGTGCTGTATTATGAGATGCTAAAACCGGGTGAAACCATCAATGGACAATGCTACCGAACACAATTAATCCGTTTGAAGAGAGCAGTAGCCGAAAAACGCCCGGAATATGCGACCAGACACGAGGCAATAATTTTCCATCATGACAACGCTCTGCCCCACGTTGCTATTCTGGTTAAGAACTATTTGGAAACAGTGGATGGGAAGTCTTACCCCACCCGCCTTATAGCCCAGACCTTGCCCCTTCTGACTACCATTTGTTCCGGTCGATGTAGAACGCCCTCACTGAAATACGGTTCACATCAGAGCAGAATATCAAAAATTGGATTGATTCATTCTTGGCTGCCAAGCCGTCGCAGTTCTTTTGGGATGGGATCCACAAATTGCCAGAAAGACAGGAAAAAGCCATAGCTTCAGATGGACAATACTTTGAATAATACTATTGTACATGTTTTTCTTAAATAAACGTTCAAATTTTGAAAAAAAAACCGCACGAATTAAAACACCCAATACTACAAAAGTTTTCAAAAATATTTACATATTTCCAATCCAATTCTCCGCACATTCGATTCAGAAGTAGTTGGTTTCCGCACTGAATCCTGCTGCGTTCACAACAACACTTTTCGCATCATCATTGAGAAATGCATTGAATATCGATCTTCATTTCATCTATTTTTTCATCCACAGTGAAAAGTCGTTCGAATGTTACAGCTGTGAGTTGATCTAAAATTATCTTGCGAAGGAGAAGTAATACAGATAAATGAATATCTATTACTAAAGCCAGTTGTGATAGGTCAAAATGTCACATACTGGATAAAGCAAGATCATCTGAGAAGTTCGTGATCCAAGGGCAAGACAGAGTAGGAACTTTTACATCTACAGTATGCAGCAAAAGTCTTGATACCCCAACCCATTTTCTCTTCATCGCAGAGCACTATGTTATTAAACGCCTTCAAACAAGTTGTTTCTTTGCTCATAATATATCTTTATTTGTACAATTTGAAATTCAAAAGTAAAAAACCAAACACTTCATTCACAAAAAAAAAAAAAAAAAAATGTTAAATTGCATCCAAAAATAACACAGCAAAAGTATTGATACTGATACTTGATACTGATAAGGATTATCTGTCAGAATATGACAATTTTCGATGCAAAGTAAAAATAAATTTATTTAGTTCGACATTGTTACACCCAATAAAGTGAGTAGATAGAATTTTTTTAAAAATAGGGAGAAAAGAAATAAAAATAGAAGAAAGAAAAATTATCATAAACTGTCATAAGGATGGAAAATCATATTCACAAATTGTGAATATTACTGTTCAAAAAGTAATCAACAGATATAAAACAGAAAAAAACTGTTCGTCCTCGGGCCTTAACGGCTAGAGATGAACGAGCGATTGAGAAAATTATTCAAGAAAATCCTTCTGAAAGTGCGCCAAAGATAGCCACAACGCTAAAGAATTCTCTTTATATAATTGTTTCAGCTGACACAGTACACAGGTACATATAAAGAAAGGGGTATAGGTCCTGCACTGCTAGAAGAAAGCCTTTCATCAGCGGAACAAATAAAAAGAAAAGATTGGACTTTACTAAGGAATTCAAGAATAAAGGATTCGACTTCTGGGATAAGGTAATTTTTTTCAGACGAGTCAAAGTTCAATATTTTTTGCTCAGATAGGCGTTCGAAGTTGTGGAGAAAATCAAAATGAGGCTTTAAGTCCGAAAAACACGAGAAAAACGGTAAAGCACGTAGTTGGTGGTGTTATTGTATGTCCACGTTTGGTGTCGAAAATTTAGTCATAATCGACAAAATCATGACAAAGGAAGTGTATTTAAAAATACTGCAAAAAAATTTACTTCAAAGTGCACAAAAAATGGGAATTGCCAACGATTTTTAGTTTCAACAGGACAATGATCCCAAACATGTCGCCAAATTGTAAAAATGTGGTTGATACATAGAGCCCCTCACTTGCTTGTAACACAACGCAATAGAGCACCTTTGGGATCATTTAGATAAACGCTTACGCAAACATGTTATAACGTCGACGCCCCAGCTGAAAGCTTTACTTCCGGCAGAGTGGCAAGAAATTTCAACTGAATATCTAAAAAAAATTAACGCATTTATTGTTATACTTTTCTTCAAGGGTATCAAAACTTTTGCTGTGTTATTTTTGGATGCGACGGAACATTTTTATTATTTTTTTTTTATTTTTTTTTATTTTTTTTTATTTTTGAATTTCAAAATGTACAAATAAACATATATTATGAGCAAAGAAACAACTTGTTTGTTATGCGTTTAATAACATAATATACTGCGATGAAGAGAAAATGGGTTGGGGTATCAAGACTTTTGTTGCATACTGTATATAAATTGACATCTAAACTGAAGAAAGACAGTCGAAGGGCTTGAAAATATCTCGGCAAAGACAAAAACCATCGAAACTACCACAAAAGTTCAAGTTTGCAATGCTGGACAAGATGTAAAAAATTATATCCATCAAACGAGTACCAGCTTTACAAAAAGGGCTCTTTCTGTTGGGTTATTTTTTATTGTCAAAGAAACACATGTTAATCACGACTACGTTTTAATTAGTTTAGACGGAGAGTCCAATTTTGAATCACTTTTTCGAGCATATCTCTCTAGTAACACGTGTAGTATTGTCTTCCAAGGTTGAATTTGGCACTGGTTTGTTGCCATAGACGATTGATTTGACGTATCCCCATAAAAAATAATCTAAAGGCGTCAAATTGTACGATCTAGCCGGCCAAATGACCGATCCAAAACGATAGATAAATTGCTAACCGAACTCATTTCTCAATTGGTCCATCGATTCGCGTTCTGTGTGATATGTAGCCCCGTCTTGCTGGAACCCCATGCCGATCAGGTTCAACTCGTGCATTTTGGACAAAAAAAAAAAAAAAAAATCGAAATCAGCATTGGCAGCTCTTGTATTGTCTGAGGTTGCTCATCTGACCATGTATACAGCAAAAAAAAAATATCCTTAAGAACTCTTGACACATCATTTCGTAAATGAAATGATGGTAAGCTTTTTCAAATTCGATTCTTTCAAATCCCTTAAATCGCTAAAAATCTCTCGGTTCTAAGTGATGATTGATTGATGTACTAGTGATGTGATATCGCAATTATTTTGACCATTTACAGAAGTTTACAGTTTTCAAAGAAGAATAGCCCAATAATTTTGTCTAATATAATACCACACCAGAAAGTGTATTTAAGTGCTATTACTGTTAATGGATTAATCTTGGGTTTGTTTCGAACTTATCTAATTGAAATGAGCTTCATCAGTCATTACCAGGTGATGTCTAAAATTGTTTTCTTGTCTGGCGTAAGCAATATGTTGTTGAGGAATTGTTGCTCAAATTGGATTTTGTGAAAATATCTGCAATTCGGGTCTAACAACTCTTTGTAACGATCTGTAGGACGTATCAAACCAGAGTTCGTTCTTATCAATGTATCTGGACTCTCCATAACACTTGTACAAATTTGTTAAACATTCCCTTCAGTTCAGATGATGCGATTTCTTCTAGTTCGGAGGAGATCAGTTATAGACCCTCCTTAATAAAATCCTGCCACCACTGTCCAAATCATATTCGCAAAGAATGGAGCTGATATACTTTTATGTCGACATAATCAAGCAATTGTTTGCAAGTTAAGTTTTTAGTAGTAGAAAGTAGTTAATTCCATATAGAAGACTGTAAATATTGTACTTGTACCTGGCCAGTGATCTATTTCAAACTTAAAATGTCAACACTAATTCACAAGAAGTGAACTCAGACCTGTAACTATAACCATCATACGAGTATGTACATTACATATGGCATATCATGCCGGGATGGTTCTAGACGCTCATCAAGAGCAAGCATGACTTATCTTTTGCTAAGAAACATATGTATATAAGGGGTGATTCATTGTAAGGTTTGAATTAGAATGTAAAATAAAACACATAAATTTGAAAGTAAACTTAAAATTTTTATTATTGGTTAAAAGAACAATTCATGGCATTTACTTTTTGAAAAATATTGCCTACGATTAAGTCTGAAGTGGTCCATTCGGAAAGTCCAATTTTGGGCGACTCGTTCGAACATAGCAACTGTTATCTTGCGAGTAACACGAGTAATGCTGGCTTCCAAAGCGTCAATTGTAGCTGGCTTATTTCTGCAGTCCTGAGACCTTATCCCCAGAGAGGGGATCGCACGATCTAGGCGGCTAATTTACCGTGGCTAAACGTGAAATTAAGTGCTCACCAAAATGATTTCTCAACAAGGCGATTTCACGCGCATACAGCACTCGTAGCGCCGTCTTTTTGAAACCAGAGCTCACCGAGATCATGTGCTTCAATTTAAGGAAGCACATAGTCCATTAACATGGCGCGATAACGGTTACCATTGACGGTAACATTCTGATTTGCCTCATTTTTGAAGAAATATGGATCAATGATTCCACCAGCCCATAAACCACACCGTACCGTTGTTTTTAAGAATGTAATGGTTGCTCTTGGTACTCTTGGGGTGGCTCATCAGCATAAATACGGCAATTTTGTTTATCAACGTGTCCATTGAGCCAAAAATGGGCTTCATCACTGAACAAAATTTCACGATAAGACACCGGATTTTCATTGAATTTTTCCAGAGCCCATTCACTGAAAATATGACTCAAATTCAAGTCGCCTGGCTTCAAATCTTGCACAAGTTGAATTTTGTACGCTTTTAGGCAGAGATCTTCACGTAAAATACGCCAAGTTGTTGAATACGCCAAGCCAAGCTGCTGAGAACGACGATAAAACGATTCGTCGCGGTCTTCGCGTACACTCTCAGCTACAGCTGGTATAGTCTCTTCACTACGTGCTCGGTGTGGTCTTACCGGTTGAGTATCATCTTTTAATGTAAACTGGGACTCAAATTTTCGAATGGTATTGGCAATAGTGGTTTCAGTAGGTCGATTATGCGCACCGTAAGTTCCTTGAATCGCACGAAAAACATTTCTCAAAGAACGCTGATTTTCGTAATACAGCTAAACAATTTGGAGACGCTGTTGTAGTGTGAGTCTTTCCATGATAGCTTGCCGAACGATACTGAACAAAAATGACAAAGCAGTTGTCACGCGTGATCTGTCATAAAGAGCCTATTGAAAATCAAACCTCACGCCACTTGGCAAGGCGCTGGTAGTTATCTAGCAGTGCAAGAGAATTTTTTGACAGGATATGTATCTTATCATCGATGAGAGTCATTTTGATTTACACGGCTATGATGAAATCCTTTCTATCCTATGTGTCGGCCGTTAGGTGGAAAGGACCTTTCACATATAAAGATGTTTCTACTGCTTTCATTTGAACCATAAGAACAATTTGTTTTTGAAGTGTAAGGAGCTTTTCAGCTCCTTCATTTTCTAAGTCCACTTTCGTTTACAAAAAGCGGTATTTATTAAATCGTTGATTGATTAGCAGGAGCATTGGGCATGCCAATTAACACTTTTTGCACAATTTAACACATTTAACGTACGAAAATGCTGTCAGACGTTTGTCTTAAGGTAGTTTTCTGTACTATAACCCACCCAATAATTCATACTAGATAAATGGCAGAATATTAATTTTTTTATTGGCACATCGACAATTATGCTAACCAGCAGATCTCCTGCTCACAACAAAAAGTGATTGTGACAAAATTTGTCACTACCGACTTTTTCGCACAGAAGATTCTTCTATGAGGGTGGCTTTTAGGAGAGGGGTATTGGAAAGTCCACAACCAGTTTAAAGTTAAATGAAGTTCATCTTAAATTTTTTGCCAAGCTGCCTACTAATTGTTTCTAGGGATCTAAGTCTGACCCATTAATCAATGACGATGACCTGGGACGTCCTGTCCTGAAAACCAACACATTGTAATCTTGTGCTGCTCGATCATCTTGTTAAGAAATGCGCGGCAGTCTCTTTCCACCCTCGATTTTATTGTGATTAAAGTAAACTTAAATGTAAATGTCAATGTCTGAGGCGAATATTGGATGTCAGCTTCCAAGTTGCGGCCTGGTGAATAGCTTAAAAGAAGATAGAGTGGTTCCAGATACTGAGAGGTTGATACCTGCAGAGGTCCCCAGAGAACGCCGCTGCACCAACGTCTTCAGCTGTTTTATTGTCATCAATGGATGAAATTACTGAGAAAGATTTTGCATTGTCTCCATTACTTTCTTAATGAAATTCGGTAATTTAAGTAAGGCTACAGTTAATTGAACGTCTGTTCAGTGCCATTGATACTTATACAGGTAGGTACGAGGTAGGTAGATAAAAGTGCCTGTTGGAAAGACTAACCCACTTAGGCCCATTGACCCATTGTAATGTCACGTGGATCTGTGATCCTCCTAAGCATGAAGTCAATTTGAGCTTATGATAAAGCGTAGGAGACTGTTAAGGTTTATATTTTTTAGATCGCTTAAGGTATTGTAGAAAAAAGCTCTCAAGTGAATTCTTCTTCTATGGAAAGAGCTAGGCATGTACAGAGTATGTGGAGAATTGTCTACACTTCCTCCTCGTTCATGCAGCTTCTACGGCAAATCGCCTTCTTTCATTTTTGTCTATAGGCAGCATCCAGTGATGATACCTATGATGGCGCTAAGATGTTTCCTATTTAGAAGGATGAAACTCATAGAGCGATTCAGATTCAGCTTTGGCTAGATCTGTTTGTTTGCTGGACATGTTTACCTAAGATTTGTTTTTTTATCAGGATCCACCTTTAATATTGATTCGCACGTGGCAATTGGTATACCTATGCTACCCTTTGTCGGTAGAAGAGGTAGAGAGGTTTCAATTTTTTCGACTTCGTCAGCCCTATAATTCCCTCGAATGTCTTTGTGGCCCCCAACACATTTGAAAGTTCAACTGCTCTGCCATCGCCGCAAGAGGTGATCTGCATTTTATAAATTTATGAGACTGAGTCTAGGGACTTGGGAGCAGCTTGACTATCCGAAAAGATGCGGATATTCTTTGCAGATATCACGTTATCACAGAGCTTCTTTAATTGCCAAAATTTCTGCCTGGAACACGCTACAGTGATTTGGAAGACGAAAGGAGAACCTTAGATTTAGCTTATCTGAGAAAACAACGCCACCAACTCCGATATCAATTTTAGATCCAACTGTGTGAAAGCATCTTCCTTCCAGAATGGTCTAGAGGGGAAGCTTACATAAAAATCTTTTTCAAATCAAAGTTCGGGTATAGTGTATATTAGTCGATGTTCTCTTTGAGGATTCCTGACATATTAAGTATATTAGCGTGTCCACTTGTACCGTTTATTGAAGGAGGGTCTATGATTGGAATTTAATATTTCCTGGAAAAAAGGACAGGATCAGTTTTGTGGAGGCTTACAAGCAATTCACAGCGATCTACGGGTTTATATGTTAAGATTTAGCTGAAAGAGTTCTTTAATGGTATTAAGGTGCCTACCTGTCATCTTTTAGCAGAAGCACCACCCAGTTTGGAGTTGATTATCCTGATATTTAGCATAAGACTGGTCAACTCCCCAAGTGAGTGATCTAACTGCAGTGTTGATCGTGCAGTCGTGATTGCGGATGTGTTGAAGTTGTTAAAAGCACCCTCCATGTCCAGGAAAGCGATCTTTGTATACTCTCTATACTGTAGGAATCGTTCCATGTTGCTCTTCAGTGAATACAGAGCCGTTTTCACCGACTTCTCTTGACAGTAGTTGGATCAATTCTAACTCGTATATGGATATCAATCAGTTGTTGTAGAGTTTTCAGAAGGAAAGAAGGAGGTCCTTGGGAACAACTAGACAGCATTTTCCGGCTTTGGGAATGAAAACTACATTGACTTCTTTCCATGATAGTGGAATGTGGATCACCATTCGGACCAACAGACTTGTATGGTTTGAAGCTATGCAGCGCTCAAAGTAGTTTGTCTTTTGTAATCAGACCAAAAATTTTTTTCACTGTTGCAGTAGTCCTGTTTGGGCTGCTACTGGGCGTGAATAGGGAGCTACCTGGAAAGTGAGTGTCCAGAAGTAGGTTTACTGATTCATCACTTGAGGTTGTCCAATAGCCATCGGTTTTTTTTTTTTCAAATAGTTAGGCGTCATATAACTTGAAGAGAAGATATTTCTTAGCCGCGTTTTATCAGAAAATTTTGTCACAAATTAATCACCAAAATTGTCCCTTTTGCTTTTTCAGTTCTTTTTTTTTTTTTTTTGTTATATATTTTAGGGAATTTCTTATATGAGTTCAAGTCAGTTATTTTTATGCTTTTCGTTAGGTTGAAAAGTTTTCTGCAAACGTTTATAAGAGGGCCCAGTGCTGATGCCACCAGTTCGGCCTTTTCTTGCCTCTATGTTGAATAAGGGGGCAGGAAGCAGCAATAGCCTTATTGAGAGCCAGGGTGAATTCCTTGATTTTCATGTCAAGCTCGTTGGTGTCACGTGACGGAATTGAGAGTTCAGCGAATAGTGTTTCTAATAGCATTTCTCTGTATTTTGGCTAATTAGTTTTCGGATAACTCCGGAATGCTGGTTGGCTGGTAGCATCATCACTTAGGCTGAATATCACTTATACAGGTATCTCTAAGCATGTTTTTTTCTAATAAGTTGGTTTTAACTCGTCTTTTCAGTGCAGCTTTTTTGTGAAGAGCAACGTCCAAAAGTCGCATTTGTAACTCTTATGTTGAGAATGAAGTCTATCCATCTGATGCCCAGACCTTGAATTAAGTTGATGTTTGAGCGAGTTTCAACATTATTGACGGCTTCCTGAATATCTAGGCACATCACCATTGCTTACTCTTTAGAGAAAGTCGTAATAGAGAAGATAGTGCGGCTACAATGGATTTTTTGTTTTTAGTGAACATGCTGGCAGTTCGACAATCTTCTGTGTTTCAGACTGTGTTTTAGACTGTATCAATGATTAGCTAAAAGTTCTGAAATCCTTCGGGAGCACATGAGAGATCTTATATGCTTTGTATATAATGTTAGGATTATATCACAGCACGATTTTCTCCTGGTTAATGGCTCGGTGCTGCAGGCTCATGTTAGTCATAGAGCAGTTACCCGGATGCAAACGATGACTTTTGTCGTCCTTTGCGGTCAGTAATATTCCTCAAAAGAAAGGGAAATAAAGTTCCGATTTGGATATCGCTTTCTTTTTTTCCTCTTCTTTCCAAATATAAGATCTTGTAATTATGTGTGCTTACCCCACAGAGAAGTTGAATGACGATGTTGCGGACCAGCCTGGATAAGGAAGCATTTGATCATAATGCTCTAAGAATTAATATCAATCCTAGACATATAGAAGCTTTATCGATGATGGTTTTAATCTGTTCTGTTGGATATTGTAAGTGATATCGTTTTAAGGCAATTTTTTCTCTTCTGATTGCAGACATTTTATCCGAAATCAGGTGCTTATTTGTTATTTGTTTTCAAAATAAAGTTAACTAACAGTCAGCACTCTGAATTAAATTATATAAACACCTGAAATGTAACAAGTTGAAATCCAAAAAATGTTCTTTCGGCGGTCGATCCAACTGAAAGTGAAACAAATAACAAACTCTCTGGAAACCTGCATAGCTCCCGAATTTCTTCCTTCCTACCCGAAGGTGCTTATAACTCCCATTTATATTACAAAGAAACTCCCTCGAAAAAGTCGCCCCATAGATTTTTTCCAAGAATTCTCTAATTATTCCATTCGACTCAAGTAGGCATGAAAAGCCACCCATCTCAAACATACTTACATATAACTACTCGTGTGTATGCTTGGCAAATGAACACGAGCAGAGAAAATTTAGGGAAAAGCACAACTTAAAAAAAAAAAAAAAAAAAAAACGAAAAAACAAATAAATAAGAAAAGAAATCCAATTTAATTGGATCCTTAAATTTAGTCTTGAGTCGAGTTTTCTTTTTCAAATAGTCTTCTCGGTATTTGTAATTGCAAATGCCTTGTTTCATGTTGACATCCCTGCCTCTTTACACAAGTAATTTCTTTCTTTATCCTCCGTTTCACTCGATACAAAGGAATTCAATTCGAAAAGAACACACATGTACGAGAACGTCGAACTTAAAATTGTCTTTCATTCTAAAATCTACAGATACATATGTACAATACATGCCATATACAATACGAGTATGTTTGACTATGTACATATATTCTCAAGAGTCTTTTTTGATTTCGAAAATTTTCTCCACCTCGTTCATCAAAACACAAAACACATAAATAGAGATTTACCCCCCCCCCCCCCCCCCATCTTATACACCCAACAAAAGGATATCAACCTGAATAAATAACCTTTGACTGATTCTGTTCAGTATATCTCCCTCTTTGACCACTCACTGGGATTCAGTTGGAACAACACCATCATCTCTCATTCCCCGATAGTGCGTGTGTGCCTCACTGATAAGACATACTGACCATTTTCAGGGATAAATGTCCTTCCTCTTGATTGTAATTGATACGACTTTTGTCCGACACACGCTTGCATCGAGGACCACTTCCAGAGGCTTAAACCAGAGTATGGTATACGTACGAGTATCTCCCCAGCCATTGGAGATCGTTTAAAGTTCAATCAATCAAGAAACATCCTACGCAAATTATACGCCACTTTGCATCTGGACAGGACATCCATCCTTGGAGGAAACTTTAACATCAATTCTTATTCCCATTCCTCCCTGTAACTCCAGAAACATGTAATAAAGTGACTAAATCAAATTTTTGTTCACAACTCTCAATGGATTGAGAGCTCCCTCCTAAATAGCTACTCCAACAATACAAACAAAGAAAAAAAAAAAAAAAAAAACAAAAAGGATGACAAATGATGCAGGATGTCTGCTCACGTCCTGATCCGCTACTCCAGTCTTGACTACCAAAACGAATGAAATACATTATGCATGCTCATGCGGAATTCGAGAGCGCTGGAAGGATGCTAATCTGAATTTGGACACCCTCTGACAGGATGCCAAATCCCAAATGAAAAGTGAAAAGATGTTGCGCCCTCAATTCGAGGTAAGACCACTCAAAAGCAAACTCTGCCTGACAGAGGTGGGGGGGGGGGGGGCTATTTTGGCTAGGACTACTCATTCTGGACACATGCATAGACATGCCAGTTGTTTGTCAGTGTCTTTCCATTCTTAGCCATTCACCTAGTCGTACTTTTTTTTTTTTTGTTTTTTTTTTTTTTCTACATTTGGTCTACTTTGTTTTGTCTTTTGGGCAAGTGTCCTTATCCTTAGAGTAAGTATTATACATAGAAGAGACGAACATAGTTCTGGATGAGTTCCAGGATGATTGATTAGCATCATGTAAATTTATTGATGTGTTGGATGGGTGGCAGAAAATAAGTTGGTTTGCATTCGTTACACTAGGGCAACAAAGGATGCCTGAGCGATTGAGCTTTTGAGTGACCTCTTGGGAGTGGAGAATGAATGAATAAAACTTATTACCACAAGCCTTTTATGACCTGTGAATAGATCTGAAGGCTTTCTTTTCAAATGTTGTTACAGTTTTATTGTTGATGTCAGACGTAGAAGACAAATTACATCACGTGCCTGTGCTATCTTTTAAAATAAATTTACGGTTTCATTTCTACTTTTCAAAATCTAATATAATTGACTACATGTCTTGATTGGTCATTTTTCAGTCGAATTAA
Source organism: Volucella inanis (assembly GCA_907269105.1). Taxonomy (NCBI): domain Eukaryota; kingdom Metazoa; phylum Arthropoda; class Insecta; order Diptera; family Syrphidae; genus Volucella; species Volucella inanis. The sequence continues at coordinate 47,345,523 of OU026157.1, read as the reverse complement.
TAAACCGGATCTAAGGGTTATACTCGTATTCCGCACAGCATGGTTCTTCACCTTCAAGTCCATTTGATGGATAAACTCAATCAAATTAGAATTATGGTGAGATTGCCCCGCACAAATGAAGAGGGTAAATGAAATAAAAAATTCGGGGTTGAAACGAATAAAAAACGTTTGCAAGAATCTACCCTCATTTTGAACTTTATTTTGACTTACCAATCGTTTTATACAGAGGCGAGAGTAATAAAATTTAAAACGCCCTCATACGTTGATATTCTTGTATGTTAGTTGGGATATTATTTCTTGACTCTCATGAAAGAACGTATCTATCCCTTGTGGTTGATAAAGTCAAATGACTGTAACTCAACTTTTTATTTTCGATCCAAGATTTCCATTCACTTTGGAAACAGATTGATCTTAGTTTTACGGTTTTATTCTATGCAATTACTATTTTACTTCATCCATGTCGACGCGCATTTTAGATGAGTACACTTACACTGCCTGACTTTTTTTATAACTTTTTTTTGAGAGCACCAAATAAGTATCTGATGGTTTCTGAACTGTAAAAACTATCGATTGACACGGAAAGTTCCACAAAAAAAGTTAAAATAAATCGCTGACTATCTATTCATTAAAGACTCTGTTTTCAAAATCTCAAAGCTAATAGAGGACTCCGCCTGGGAGCTGAAGAACTTAGCAGAGTCTAATAGGGCCACTTCCATTCAGCGTGCACATGTCACGATGAAAGCTAATATCACATCTAGGCGAAGTAACGCATGATCTGTACAGAAACTTGCTCACAAAAAACTGTAAGTAAAAATTTATTTATTTCAATGAAGGTAGATACAAAGAAATACACTTCTGATTGCCCTAAGAATAAATCAGATTTAAGGCTTGGAACACTGGATCTGTATTTGGTATAATGTATAGTGTGGTTCATCGTGAGGTTTGATTTAAAATGTAAAATAAAGCACATAAATTTGAAAGCGAACTTAAAATTTTTATTATTGGTAAAATGAACAATTCATGGCATTTACTCTTTAGAAATGATATTATGTAAATGTTGGATAAGACTATGTCTGAGATGGTCCATTCGGAAGGTCAAATTTTGGGCGATTCATTCGAGCATAGCGACTGGTATCTCGCGGATAACATGAGTATTGTTGGCTGCCAAAGCGTCAATCGTAGCTGGTTTATTCATGAAGACCTGAAACTTTAATACATGGGCTGTATTCCAAGAGAGGGCACCACTTGAATTAAATCCATACCATTTTCAGTAAGTACCAACCTTCAAAACGTGTATAAATTTGACAGCTGTCGGACGATTAGTTCTCGAGATATAGCGTTGTGAGTGAAGTAACTTTTGTTATTGTGAAAAAAATGGATTCAAAGCAATTTCATTGCTTTTTGATGGAAAAAAATGCAGCCGATGCAAAGAAATGGCTTGATAAGTGTTACCCGGACTCTGCACCAGCCGAACGAACCATTCGCAAGTGGATTGAAAAATTTAAATGTGGTCATACAAGCACCGAAGATGATGCACGCAGTGGATGTCCAAAAGAAGCTGTTTCAGATGAAAACATCAACAAAGTCTACATTGTGACTACGAATGACCGTAAAGTGAAGTTGATCGGGATAGCTGAGGCTCTGAAGATATCAAAAAGATATATCATATACGAATATTTGGACATGCGAAAGCTCTGTGCAAAGTGGCTGCCGCGTTTGCTTACAGTCGACCAAAAGCAACAACGTGTTGATGATTCAGAGGAGTGTTTAAAGTTGTTCAACCACAATAAAGCCGAATATTTGCGCCGGTATGTGACGATATATGAAACTTGGCTCCATCACTTCACACCAGAGTCAAGTCGACAGTCAGCTGAGTGGCGAACAGGCGACGAACCTCGTCCAAAACGACCAAAAACTCAACAGTCGGCTGGCAAGGTTATGGCATCCGTATTTTGGGATACTCATGGAATAATTTTCATCCACTATCTCCAAAAGGGGCAGACTATCAAGAGCGACTATTATGTTGCATTGTTGGAGCGTTTGAAGGACGAAATCGCAGAAAAACAGCCGTATTTGAAGAAAAAGAAAGTGCTGCTTCATCAACACAATGCACTGTGTCACAAGTCGATGAAAACGATGGCAAAATTGAATGAATTCGGCTAAGAATTGCTTCCCCACCCACCGTATTGAACAGATTTGGCCCCCAGCGACTATTTCCTGTTCGCAGACCTCAAAAAAATGCTTGCCGGAAAGAGATTTATTAGAGATGGAGAAGTAATCGCCGAAACAGAGGCCTATCGCCCTCGAAGGCAACTATACTGGTAAATAAAGTTGAATTTTGCAAAAATTTTGTGTTTTACTATAAAACGACACTGACTTTTCAGCCCATGGTTTACATAACCCCAGAGAAAATAGTCCAAAGTTTGATATCTCATGATCTACTCGGCCAATTTACCGTAGGAAAACGTGAAATTAAGTACTCACCAAAATGATTTCTCAACAAGTCGATTGTTTCACGCGCTGTATGGTTCATAGCGCCGTCTTGTTGAAACCAGAGCTAACCCAAACCATGAGCTTAAATTTCAGGAAGCACATAGTTCGTTAATATGGCGCGGTAACGGTTACCACTGACGGTAACATTCTGATTTGCCTCATTTTTAAAGAAATATGGACCAATAATTCCACCAGCCCATAAACCACACCATATCCTTGTTTTTATTGGATGTAATGGTAGCTCTTGGTACTTCGGGTTGCTCATCCGTCCAAATTTTTTAACGTATCCATTGAGCCACAAATGGGCTTCATCACTAAACAAGATTTCACGATAAAACACCGGATTTTCATTGAGTTTTTCCAGAGCCCATTTACTGAAAATATGACGCAAATTCAAGTCGTCTGGCTTCAATTTATGCACAAGTTGAATTTTGTACGCTTTAAGACCGAGATCCTCACGTAAAATACACCAAGGTGTCGTATATGCCAAGCCAGTCTGCTGAAAACCACGACGAATCAATTCGTCATGGTCTTAGCTTACACTCTCAGTTACAACTGCTATAGTCTCTTCACTACGTGCTGGATGTGGTCTAACCGGTTGAGTATCATCCACTAATGTAAACTGGGGCTCAAATTTGCGAATGGTATTGGCAATAGTGGGTTCAGTAAGTCGATTATGCGCCCCGCAAGTTCCGCGAATCGCACAGAAAACGTTTCTCACAGAACGCTGACTTTCGTAATACAGCTTAAAAATTTGGAGACGCTGTTGTGGTGTAAGCTTTTCCATGATGACTTTCCAAATGATGCTGAACAAAGATGACAAAGCAGTTAAATAGGAGTCACGCGTAATCTGTCAAAAAAGAAAATCAAACCTCACGATGAATCACCCTATATATTGATATACGAGTGTATTTTCTAATATTGACATTTATATATTTATTCGATTTGTTTGCTTTCTTAGAACAATACACAAATGAAGCGAATACGCTTGGAAACAACGATTGGGTTGCATATAATATGTAGTAATTCTCTTCGAAATTTTATTTTGTCTCGAGTCTGGGGTTTGAAAAACTTCTTAGCTGAAGGAATGTTCTCAATTTCGCCCATTGGCTGCCAAAAACACATCCAGACATCTCAAAACAATGATTCTAGCTTATACTCTATTTGTCTTTCAAATTCTATTCTTTTCGACAAAACATTTGTTGTTCGAAAAGTTTCAGTTATCCTATTTTCCGCAAACTCCTTGTGTGTTACAATATATATATGATTGGTTCTAATTAGCTTCATAATTGTGATGATGAACACACTTTTTAAAGTTTCTTTGGTATACTTAGACCTGCAAGTTTTCCAATTGATTTGTCAAGATTTTTGAATAGATGAACCTTCCTGGTTATCGATAGCACTCAGATCTCTTAAAAGAATTCCTGATACAGGTCTACACATTCTCTATGCTCGATCCTTCATTATCAAGTGAACAAATTGAAATTTACATATTTTACATTAGAACATACACTACAGCGCTACTTGAAAATCGAAATGACCAACTGCTTATTACTGCGATTCAAGAGAAACACTGGATAAGAATATGAACTCGTATGTTCAAAAAAAGCTCAAACTATCAGTATTGAAGGTTTACAGCAATTTTTAATAAGAAAAGGATGGTTCTTGTGTGGGTGGTGAAGGCGGGAATCTCTTGAGTAGAATTCCACGAGGATGGAATCTGGAATTCGCTTAAGCATTTCATTGAAGAAGATACGCAGCAACTGGCAGCCGATTTTCATAATTACCTTGAGAGATAAAGTTCTTTTAAGACTTACTCAAGAAATCCAAGTACAGAAAATCATCAGGGGTAAGAGCTTCCTCACCGCCTTTATGGCTTGCACATCCTTACCGATGGCGTTACAAGTATACAGCTGGTTTGATACATCAGAGTGATCTTTCCTCGTCATGCCCTCACCGATGACGATAAGCTGTCAAATCGGAAATTGGATGGGTTATATCGTCGTTAGGCATAGTAAGAATGGGAATCTGTGTAATGGATCCGTTATGGCCCTCAACATGTCCGGCAGGTTCATAAATTGTAGCCAAATCTGTGTACATGTAACAGGAGAAATCACGACAACTGATACCTTCCGCAAAGCTTCAGCATATGATGACATATCATAAAGAATGACCAACACGTGTTTCTTACGGTAGGCCAGGAAAGGAATTCAGCTGCTGTTAAAGTTAAACGTGGAGTAATAATATGTTCGATGGTTGGATCGAAAGATGGATCAGGATAAGATCAAAGGCCATTGATTCTAAGCTTTTAAAAGATCGCCATGCTGTTAGCCGCATAGGAGCCAAACTTTACTCAGCATAAATCTAGGATGTGCGTTCCAGCGTTCTGGTCAAAAAAGCGTTTAACACTTCCGGAAGGAATCGGTTCGACAATTTATTGTCATATGTGTGGCTGATAAAGGCATAGTAGAGAATGATTATTAACATAACTCTATAGTGGACATTCCATCCCGCACCAAAGTTTAGTACCCTTAGTCTATTTGTAGTCGGGGTATCATATAGGCTTTAATTTCCGATTGTGCTACCAAAAATATCATCTTTCCCTCATTTGGCTTTAAAATCATCTAAAGGGGTCTTTTTTGAGTCACTGCTAGTAGGTTTTATTGACGAGCTCGTAGAAATATTTCTACTTATTTGAGGAATATCAGACTTATGGTAGCGAATTAAGTTTGAATAGGTTCACCTATGTGCCGAATGCTCAAGACTTCTTGCCTTGTCTGCCATTCAAATCGATTCTATTTTTGTTCTCTATAGTAGTGAGAAAGGAGAAAAGAAGAAGAGAAGGAAGGAAAAACTATTTACTTTTCAGCGGAAACATGCCGCTGACAGACAGAACGAACTATTCAATTTTGGCGAAGAAAATAAATATTTACGATTACCTGTCAGCTCTGCCGAGCAAGAGAACGTATGCCAACTCACATTAAGATTTGGTTGGATTTGCCTAATAAATGGAGACCCTCTAAGCTACTGCAACAATAAAAACATTTCGTCTGCCGTATTTTGCATAGAACTGAGATCATTTTTCATCGATCTCATTGGCAAATAGAAGTTTATTTTTGAATCATATATTATTCTGACACTGACAGCTTTTTTGTACTCGAAACCTCAATTATTAATAAGTATCATACCTCCACAGAAAGAAATGAATCACTTCATGCTTGCATATCGTTGAAAAATATTGGAAACTTATTTCAAAAGTGTGTTGTTAAAACAGTAGGTTTATTGAAAATAGGTTTTGTACGAAAAGAAGCACCCATAGCGCCTGCTATAAGCCAGTTTGTGCAAAAATTCGTAATATTGACTTACTTGCAGACAAAACTCACGATCCCCGTCATTGTGCGATACGTGCCGATGGGAAACTGGCTGCTGTGGCCGAGAGTGTTCAACTCAATCCAGAAACATCGACTCAGTATCGATCTCAACAAATTAACATTTCACGCACCAGCTTGATGGGAATTTTGCACAAAGATCTCGAATTATTTCCTTACAAAGACAAATTGAGGGTAGAAGACCATCGCTACTCAGTTTGGCCCTTACAGCAACTCGAATTGGAAGTGAGATCGAGATTATCGAGAAGCCAATGCCTGTCCACTTTATTTCGAAATTGCAGCTGGAAACGCCATTTTGGTCAACGGTGAGCGCTACTGTGTCATTATTACCGAATTTTCCCCTGCTGAAGTGAAGAGATGGACTTGGACCGTCATACGGTCAATATATTGTGTACAGAAACGAAACAAAACGAAGAAAGCAAGTGAGATAGTGCTGGAAACATTCAACAAGGTCTTGCAAAATTGGGTTGACAAGATGCGCTACTGCAAAGCAAGATGGGCTACTGCGAAGCAGGATGCGCTACTACGAAGCCAGCCGAAACAGCCACCTACTCTCAAGCCATCTTGAACCTAGAACACGAGTTAGACAACAACTGATTCCAATAACGTGGAGCAAAGGTACATACTGCACGAACCAAAATCGAAATTCTAAGGGCCGTATTTCCGGGTCGCCTAATCTCTCGTTTCTGCGATTTGTACTGACCGGCAATATCGCCTGATTAACCGTTCCAGATTTCTTCTGGTGTAGTTTTTTTTGAAGTCACGAGTTTATATCAACAAGCCTCAAAGTCTTGAAGCCTTCAAAGATAATATCGGTCAAGAATGAGAGGACCTATGGCCAGAAGTTTTGGCAAGAATAATGCCAAAAATCGGCATCGATTCTGGCGGCGGCCACTTACCCGACATCAATACCTGGAGTTAATGGAAAAAAAATTTAAGATATCAAGTTAATATAATCCAAAAGCAGAACTAAAGTTTTGTATTCAAAATAAGAATTACAGCCAAAAAGAAAATCGGGTAACAACTTTTGCGCCGTCTTGTATATACATATGTTGTGTGCTGTTAACAATAAGTGGCGTAAAACACAAAGCAGTGGAACGAAGATCACAACAGACAATAATAATAACTTTGAGGTTCTTATATGTTAAATTACTTAGGAATTTTATCTATTGAAACTCCACTATTAACTAGGAAAATGGCTCCTCAACTAAAAGAAAAATACAATAAATTAATAAGGCTTTATAAAAAACACATTAATCAAACTCTATAGAAGATCCTTAAAATCCTAATCCTGTTCTATGGCCGCCGAAACATGGATGTAAGCGAATACTACCTACCCACTTCGCATGCGATATTCTTCGAACGATTTTTAGTACCGTTTGCATGGACGGACTTTAGAGAAGGATATATGCTATAAGACCAAACTCTACAAGTTGTACAACGACAACTTTATTATTATTCCATTCCTACTCGAAGGCACCACACGAAAGAGCAAGATCTTGCCTTGGAGGCAGTTGGCAAAATGACGCACTAACTGTAGAGGTTTACTAGTTGAAGCCCAGGTCCATCTCAGTCAAAGGTGCCATTTCACGCTATATCACGCTCTACCAATCAACTCCACTTATGCTTAAACGTCTATAGTCGAAATAAACTAACTGGGGATTCATGTCGTTAGACAGATTATATCTGAGTTTGCCCTTTTAGTGTACCGCGTCCAAAATATTGGATGTGTGCTTACAATTCCTCAACACGTATCGACAATCTATAGATAGATAGCCTTGGTTTTAGAGACTTAATGCTTTTGATCACTATATTTTAGGCTTCAGTATAATAAATCATTCAAACACCTTTGTCTGGTGTCTATGCTCGCCAAAGATGTTGACTTTCAAGTCAGTGAGAGATCAAAATATTCCCCTTCAGCTTCGTCCGTAGTGACGTGTGTTTGGAGGAGAATGCCTACAAAGAAAATGCATGTAACAAGTTTATTCCAGTTGGCCATTTCTTCCGAAATACCTACATATATGCGTTATCTCCTAGACTTTTTTCCAGACAAGATATATGTATACAACTATAGCCTTTAAGCACAATCTTAAAGTCGAATACCAGATACCGTTCACAGCCATGGTCCAGAGCTCGCAGCAGTTCTATAGGAAAGAATCAGGTATTCTACTCTCCCTTGAGTGTCCAAAAGTCCTTTTGTATACATAGTATTTAAAATAATCTGGTATTCGAAAGTTTGGTTTTAATATCTGAATCTACAAGCCGAATATTCATTAAACAACGGGCGGTGTACTAAAGTATTAACTGTGTTCAAATTCTCTAAGTTTATGTATAACACGTACATACATATGTATTAGCTATGTATATACTCGTATGCATCTTTTTTGAAGGATTAATTCAGTCTCCCGTCTTGATTATCTCCCCTTCCATAACGTCAAACAAAAAGAAAAAAAACTTTCATTTCGTTCTTTCAAGACTATAGTACACCATTAACCCATTCATCATTCAAGGCAGTCCTTTGTTGTTCTTATTGTTAGTTCAGCTAACATCTATTTCTCTCCATCATCAACCCTTCCAATCGATGAATTTACCACAAAGTCATCGCCATCTTTGCCAATTCAATAATCATGCATACAGAAACAATATATCGTCTAGCTAATGCAGAACTTCATTTTCCACCACCCTTATCAGTGGGGAGGTTGAGAGCGAAAAAAAAAAATCAACCCTTCAATTTCCATAGGTCTTTAGGTTTTTGCTACCATTTACCAACAATGCCATTCAATCCACCTCCGTTCGAATTGGCCACAACTCTTAATTAACACACTGCATGTGGGTAAAAAAGGTTCGAGATGCTAAGGCCCCCTTCGTCACATGCGAGTAATAAATTAGATTTCATCCCTAAGATTGAAAACTTTTTGCATTTTATTCTTTTTCTCACTATGGCGTCGAAGTCGGTCAGTCGTTAGATGTTGACCTTCCGTCGGTCGATTGTTTTTAGCTACGGTTTGAATACAAAAAGGATTAATCATCAATTCTTACTACACAGTCCATATACTATATACGCGTATACTTTCAGAATTCCCGTTAACCGAACACTTTTACAGGATAATGCTTTCAGACTGACTGTGAACTTCAACAGCTAGAACATTGGCTTCGGTACCATGGGATACAGAACGCTGTGGAGACTTCAACTAAAGGGTTACTAGCGCTGAACTCTGTTGGAAAATTCATAATGGTGTATCCGTACATGTCATCAATCATAATTGTGTTGCGATGAGTCACCGCGTTACATGAGAATTCTTTTAACGAAATTATTCTGCAAGGATATTGAAGTTTATAAATGATCCTTGATGTAGCATGTTTAGTTTCCAATTACTTTTACATTAGTTTCGTCATTTTTTTTTTTTTTTTTTTTTCATTTGTTTTGTTTCTTCTTTCTAAGACAGATTTAAGGGTATGACAACATTGTGGAATGCTTAATGTTTTACGGAAAATCAATCAAATGAACAATAGAGTACCGATAAAATATAGCCTTATAAGTACTCGCGATTTTAACGGTCCAAAAATCAAAGGGTTTTTTGTTGTTTATAAATTGTCTGCGGCAATTGGTCGGGAAACTGCTGACTGGTGGATTATTAAGATTGTGACAGCAGCATAAAAATCAGTTTCGTAACATAGTGTTTGCTTTACTTCAAAGTGGTGAAACCCTTACTTATGGAGGTAAGGGTAAGTATAATAAAGACCTTCGTCGTCAAAGGGCTCACAATCCTATACGGGAGGGATTAGAACTAACTAATCGCATCGGATAGAAACGGATTCATTGTTGATGACCCTTGAAAACGTTTCATATACAACGACTTTCGGATATGTGCGTGGTGACTGACTAACTGATTGACTAGACGTGTATCTCAGTCTGAAACTTCAGAGGAATAATTCAGAATATGCAATATTAGTGCGCTTCATGTGAAAGAGTGTTCGATGCTTCTGATAATGGAACCAGATACAATCTAGTTAAATAAAACTAGGTAATGCTAGAGACTTCGAGACTTTTGTTTTATGAAACCACTCCTCAGGGACCAACAAAGGAGACTGCCAAGAAACTCAAACAAAAAAACCAATTTAAATGCAAGGAAACTGATCCGCACAACTGGAGGAAAACAAAATCCCCTAGGCGCCATGTACTTTTTATAAATCCGTATGCCGTAAACAAATGGAGAAGGATACCACAAAACATTACGTTGAAAAGAACGTTTTTTTTTTTTTTTTTGCTATTTTATAAAAATATTTATGGAGAATTGACATAACAGTCTAAAAGCCGAAGAGCGGCAACAATAAAAAGTTATTTGAAATGGTGGTACTGAGGGTACCACTAGATAGAATGGCCGCTAGTTAGAAACCAGATACAGAATGAACGAAGGATTACAATATCTCCTTTTTTACGAAAGGATTTACCCGGGGTGACACGACATAAAACTGTTTCCACTATACAAGGGTACTTATTATTTTTCTGTCTTTAAGCAAGCGTCTTGTCCCGTAGACCTACTTTCTATACTCCTACTCTGTGAGTCCTTATTCCCTCCTTGTTTCCACCTTACTTTCGGTATATGTATATATATAAGTTCAGCTGTATTGCAAAAATCAGCGTTCTGTGAGAAATGTTTTTCGTGCGATTGGTGGAACTTTCGGTGCGCATAATTGGCCTACTGAAACCTCTATTGCCAATACCATTCGCAAATTTGATACCCAGTTTACATTAGTGGATGATACTCGAACAGTTAGACCACATCCATCACGTAGTGAAGACATTATAGGAGCTGTACATATGAGAGTGTACGCGAAGTCCGTGACGAATCGATTCGACGTCGTTCTCAGCAGCTTAGCTTGGTGTATTCGACAACTTGGCTTTTTTGTGTGAGGATCTCGGCCGAAAAGCGTACAAAATTCAACTTGTGCAAGAATTGAAGCCAGGCGACTTGAATTTGCCTCATATTTTCAGTGAATGGGCTCTGGAAAAACTCAATGAAAATCCGGTTTTTTATTTATTTTTTTTACACTGATGAAGCCCATTTCTGGCCCAATAGATACGTTAATAAACAAAATTGCCGATAATGAGCAACCCCAAGAGCTACCATTACATCCATTAAAAACAACGGTATGGTGTGGTTTATGGGCTGGTGGAATTATTGCTCCATATTTCTTCAAAAATGAGGCAAATCAGAATGTTACCGTCAATGGTAACCGTTATCGCGCCATGTTAACGGACCATGTGCTTGCTAAAATCTAAGCTCATGGTTTAAGTGAGCTCTGGTTTCAACAAGACGGCGCTACGAACCATACAGCGCGTAAAACAATCGACTTGTTGAAAAATCATTTTGGTGAGCACTTAACTTCACGTTTTGCTACGGTAAATTGGCCGCCTAGATCGTGCGAAATCACACCTTTGGACTATTTTCTCTAGGGATATGTAAAGTTTCAGGTCTTCAGTAATAAGCCAGCTACGATTGACGGTTTGGAAGAAAACATTACTCGTGTTATCCGCGAGATACTAGTCGCTATGCTGGAACGAGTCGCCAAAAATTGGACCTTCCGCATGGACCACCTCAGACGCAGCCGTCGCCAACATTTACATGATATCATTTTTTAAAAATTAAAAGCCATGAATTTTTCTTTTAACAAATAATAAAAATCTTAAGTTCACTTTCAAATTTATGTATTTTATTTTACATTATAAATTAAACCTCACGATGAATCACCCTGTATTATAATCTTTTTTTTCTTCATCTTTATTAACAAACTTCTGGCGCCTTGTTTTTCTCCACTTTATAGATTTTTTTGCTTTCTGTTTTTAATTTTTTTGTTCTTAACATGATGGTCAACCGCTCACACTAATTTCTATTTCAAAACTCTGAAGAAATTTCCTCCTAGATTAGAATTTACATTGAGCCTAAGCTAATATATCCCATTCCGGTAAGTTATTGGGCTAACATTCAGTCCCAATGCAGGGTTTTATTGTAGACCGTCCATCTGGCTATAGACGTAAAGTGCTTCGACTAAAGTGACTTTCTGTCACTTCCACAGAGACTCCTGTATCTAACTTGTTGCACAACTTTTCGTTATCCCCTCCGACAAGCATGAAAGCAGAAATACAGTGTTCAAGAGCATACAAATTCTTCCCACTGACATGTTTCTCCAAAGAGGCAACGTTAAAACAAAGGATCGGGCAGGAAAACTACAGGTGGAGTGGAGATATATAAATATGAATGTTGGGCACTGAATTCGTTCCTTTCTCTTGTTAGATCCTGTGTCTGCTGAATGGATTTAAAGATGGACCATCAGTCCTCCGGTTGTTAAACTTTCAAGATACTAGGAGGATTCACCAGTAACTGATGCACCCATGGCTTCCTAACAACCTTCTAGGCCTTAGAAGAACCAACGCAAAACGAATGTGGATGAGCGAAGGCCAAATTTAATCCATCAGATATTGTCCATCATGGTTTATTACTTTTTTCCAACATTGTGGAAGAGACATAATGCCTCTTTTGTAAAAGTCGCCAAACTTATGGTTAAAAAAGTTTTCCAGGCACGTTTGAATCTCATTTTTGGAATTGAATTGCCTTCCGTCCAAATTGTTTTGGAGAGAGCGGATCAGATGGTTTTCGGAAGGCGCAAGGTCTGGAGAATACGGTGGGTGGTGCGTAAGTTCCTAGCCAAATGAATTCAGCTTTTATTTTGTCACTAAAGCTATGTTTGGACTGGCGTTGTCATTTTATTTATTTTTTTTTATAATACCGCGCGCGCACCAAGGGGACATGAATACCCTTTTACTGGCTTTTTCTCCAGGGCGCAGGCGTGGTGTAGTAGTTTGAAACTCAGGTGTGAAACTTAGGTTTCGATATTTTTCCCAAAGGTGGTTGTTAAACTGGACGGGACGAGCTAGTACATCCTCCTCAACCAGTGGGTTTTAAGTACGTGCTAGTTGTTAGTTCGTTACATTTAGCCCAGCCAGCAACCACTCCAACATCAGTGTTATGCCTTCATGTCAGAGTTGACGCCGACGGGATTTTCATATAACTACATACAAATTCTATGAAAAGACTTTTTCACAGAATTGCCTGGCACGGGATTCGAACCCGCGACTCTCTTCTTGAGGAGTCTATGCATATACCACTACACAACGGCCACCCGGTGGTGGAAAACAACGCCCTTCCTGTTCGCCAACCCTGGCCGTTTTTCTTCTACTGCCTGCTTCAAAGTATCGTGCTGAGAACAATATTTTACGGAATTTATTGCCTGATTACGTGGAAGCAACTCGAAGTAAAGGTCTCCTCGCCAATCCCATCAAACGCTCGACATGATGTTTTTGGGATGCAAATCTTGTTTACCGACCCACTGTGGTGTTTCACCAGGAGCACACCATGACCTCCGATCAAAAGAACAATGTAAAGGATAACCCTTTCTATTGGAATATATGAACAAAAATTTTATAACGGTACACACAGAGATTTTCTTAAACCATAAACAATGCTTCCAAGAAAAAACCGCAAAACTTATTGAACAACCCAATAATTCATCGAGATCCTGATGGAGATAGAAGCTTTGAAACAGAGGAATAGCATGAGATCCAGAATCATGGTACTAATGTTCACATGCTCATATGTATTGTTAAGTGACACGTTATTAGGTTCCTCCAAATTTTAACATTTACCCCCAGAATATCCCAAAAAAAACTTCTGATATCCATCAGAAGTTTTAACTCCTTACGCATGAAAAGCTTCCTTCTGCTGTCAACAGTTGAAAGTTTTATAATGAAGTGAATAAGGAGCCCCCATCCCAAACAAATGACTTCCGTCACATCCGTCACATTCTACACAAGTGGAAAGAAAGGCAGGACAGGAAAAAATGAAACAATGAACTGAAAATTCAAACTGAATAAATTCAATCAGTCTAATGGCAGGCGAAGTAACGGCACCCTCGTTAAATAAACAACTACACCGTGTGTACACAAAAACAGAATGAAATAAAATCTTCCTTCCCTTTATCTAGTTATGTTACACATCTCTATTTATTTATTTTTCTACTCCCGTATCCACGTTGCTTCTTTTAGTATTTTCATTTATTTTGTATAAATAAAGGATGTTCCGTTTGTCCTGTCCTATCCCTGGAATTGAATACATTTCAACTGTCATCGTTGTCTGTTGTCCGTTGTCCAATGTTCAATGTCCAATGTCCCTTACGCAAACAAGCCGGCAATGGATAAAAAATTTTGCTTGCCAAATTTTATTGCCAAGGTGCCATGGTTTCCGGAAGACCTAGACGTGGGTGTCCAGAAAAGTTACAGTAATAGTAGCAGTGGCAAATAAACACACAATTCAATGATTTCGCAGAATATATTTGAAGTGAACCAGTACCATCTTTGTTACCCTCCTTCTGAAATGTAGTTCTATAGTTCCATTTGTGAAGCTAAAAAATAGACTTCCTCGTACGTGGAAAGTTTACTTTACCTTTTTTTTCGTTTGCTTCTTCCTTTGAATTGGAATACCGATGAATCTACAATTATCTGAATATGTGGTATTTGCAAAGGGAGGAATCAGAATAAGGGATGATGATGATGATAATGATTTCTAGATAAAATTGCAAAAATCTACCCCCACCGACATAGTAACAGGACACGACTGAAAGCTTAGTACGTGATGTGGTCAAGTGGAAAATTCCACATCAAGTAAAAGTCCGATATTGTAAAATGAGATGTTTAAAGACCTTACGAGGTATTACACTCTCCATATACATATGGTCCTTCTACCGATTTCAGACGTTCATGAATATTACACTTTGAAAGGTTATTTCCCTGAATTTCCATGAGAAGTCAGGGTATCACGTAACATACCATATATACATAGTTGATTCCCTGTAAATATTTAAAAACTTTGATTCCGATACGAAAGGGGGTCCTAATAATCATTTAGCTGAAGCATGGTATTATCTTATATCTAACGAATTGTTGCACCTAAACCGATATTTGACGCAGCCTAAGATTAATGCAGCTTGCTCATTAGGGTTCATTGCTTTGCAGTATTAATATTGACTTGTCTTTACTTGTAAATCTCATTTGGCATTTGTAAAGGCAATAAGTGAACCTAAACAATAAAAGATAAAATGATAAATTCAGTCTATGAGAAGCTTGACGTGTACGTTTGGACTTCCTGATTTCTTCAGGTACAAATTGTATGGGTGTTTCTATTTGTGCTGCTGGATGTTGGAGGTTCTGCCTATTTGTATTTCTCAACTCTAATTTGCTTTGTACTCATCTATTCTGAAACCTGAAGCTGTGTTGATCTTGTCCTGATTTTCTAGTTCTAGTTTTGGATCAAAATCCCAAAGCTGAATATTTGTAAACTGGTCTTATGTGCGCTTTGTAGTTTCGCCCTCGTGAACACTTATCACTCTATTTGGTCGATATGTAGTCTCCCCTTTCAATAAAAACAATTATACTTCAGTATGATCCCAGCTGAACTTTTGTCTGTAGTCGCATTTGTGTAATTTTACGTTCAAGTCCCCAAATCGTTCAATAGTAGTCCATTTTTGATCTCAGTTTGACGATTTATAGCAAGATGCGCAGAAGCAGTGAGCCTATGTGTAATTCCATTTGATCTAATGACATTTGCAAATTCATTCGATGTGAAATTCGTTGTCTTACCTGATACCAATGTTGTTGATAAACCAAATCTAGCAAGGACCTTCTGTAGTACTTTTATAATGTTTAGACTAGTTACGATCTTCATTGAGATACCTTCGATATGTATCCTTTTGCTAAAATTATGATGAATTGGCATATATAATACAAATAAAAAGTCTCCGCGGTTTTTTGGTACATTTTCCAAAAAAAATTTAAATCAAGTACATATTGGCCATTATTATCTATGACCTTTTGTCATTTTTCGGGTAGCTTCATAATTCCATCGGTGTAGAACTTCTGTGGCTTATCAGCGAAAAACTTGGTCAAGTGACTTTCAGCGGCTCTTCGATCGGCCAATTTTTTACCATCAAGGGAGTTTTGCAAAGACCGAAACAAATGGTAATCAGAGGGCGCAAGGTCCGGGCTATGCGATGGATGCATCAAAACTTCCCAACCAAGCTCCGTCAATTTGTTCCGGGTCATCAAAGATGTATGTGGCCTAGCATGATTCATTCAAATGGTCGAGTTATGCACAGTAGAGGATCGTATTGACCTTTTCGCCACATTCTAACAGCTCATAATAGATAATTCCCTTCCAATCACACTCAACATAACCTTGTTTACCATCAATCCAGGCTTTGAAGTCGTTTGTAGTCGGTCAGCGGCCTTTGACCATGATCGCTTGCTTTGAATATTCTCGTATTAAATCCATTTTTAATCGCCCGTAATTATTCGCTTCAAAAATGTTTCCATTTCGTTACGTTTCAGCAGCGTTTCACTGATGGTTATTCGGTCAATTAAGGTAATTCGTGTGGCATCCAAACATCGAGCTTCTTTGAGTAGCCTGCTTGTTTTAGATGATTGCAAACTATCATACGGTTGATGTTTAGTGCCTCCGCTATCTCCAGACAGCTTCAAAATTTCATCGACTTTTTCAGTGACAGGCCAACCAGTGCGTGGTGCATCTTTTACATCGAAATTTCGGAACGGAATCGAATAAACCACTCCTGGGTCCGGCGTTCACATACAGCATTCTCACCGTAAACTGCAAAAATATTTCGGCATGTTTTTGCAGCGGTTTTCTTTTTTTTATAATAAAAAAGCATAACATAGCGTATTTCTTCAGATATTTCACTCATATTCAAATCAGTATAACCTTTAACTGTCTTCACAAAAAATGTAACCTGATATGTCACCTTTCAGACACATGTTCGTTTGATACAATAAGATTAGTGTTTCCAGGCAAATGGACACCAACCCCATCTAGTGACAAAAAACCGCAGAGACTTTTTATATGACCTTTCATTTTTTTATAGCCATATGGGTTCCATGTAACGGGTGAACAGATAGCAATAATACTTTTCTAATTGTTATGTATCAGCAGCTGGCAAAGCTACCAATATCATCCAGCTGTCAAAATATTTAGAAAGGGTTGCCATTTCATCACGCATCGTTTTACGCTATTCGAACGTGCGGAAATTATAAAAAAAATATTATCAAATCAATGTATCCACTAGGATTGACTGTTTGGTGCGGTTTTATTTCTTCCGGACCTTATTTCTTTCAAAGTGAGGATGGAGACATCGTTACCGATAATAGTTTTAGGTATAGAGTGATGTTAACTGACCTTCTGTGGTCAAAGTTCGACAACATTGATATATCCGAGCTTTGGCTCCAACAAGACGGCGCTACACGTCATACCAGTGACACAACGCTCGAAGTTGTGAACTAGGAATATGAGAAAATTTGACACTCTATTGCTGGAATAACGCTGTATTAATTGTACCGAGTCATCAAATTGAACCGACAGCTTGAAGTACACTTGCCAAATTTTTGGCATGCTGGAAAAATGTTTAAACGTTAAAATTTCAAAGCTTCACGACCAACATGAAACTTTCAAATTTTGATGAAACACCAAATTCAGTAAAGAAACACGAATAAGTTTTTCATAGCTTTGGTAGTTGATGCAAGAATTACGTAGACCTGTACACAGAAATGACTCAATAACTAATTACCGGGAATTCTCTTCAAACTTCCTAAATAGATTCCTGAATAGTTTGAAACATGGTTTCTTACACTGAGAAGTCCTTGAAAATGTAATCCAATTTATTATTAAAGCACTGCTATACACTAATACTTACACATTTTTCTCGAAGTACTCACAAGACTTTCATTATAAAATTTTGAATTAAGTCGTCAAGCTTGTAAAGGAGACCACGCTAATACTAGACGTTGATAGTCATACCACCAACGCCCTGGATTTGTTTTTGAATTCTCTTCCTGATAAGAATGTACACTGTTGATGTGCTTTCTCCTCGAATCATTATGTCATTCGGCTAGTTTCTCGTACAGGGATAACACAGCTCGACAAATAATCCCTAAAAGAACCGTATGGCAACACAAGAAATATATTTGAAGCGGACTTAACATTTTTTTTAGGAATTTTAACTGGTCGTTATGTTTTCTGGATAACGATGTGGATGCTGCCGCTGATATGATTACAGACACTATTCTCTTTGGAATGAGATACTTTATCCCTCATCGGATTAAGCGTTTCAAACCAAAAGAAAAGGCATAATATGGCTTGAGCTATAAAGTGGATTTCAGGGTTAAGGTAATGTTTTTTTTTCGGTCCTACAAGACCGTACCTACAGAGGAAAACTGGAAAAAATTTAAACGACGCAGAAATGACTGCAGTACCTTTCTTAAGATTGTGAGATTTCAATACAACCACAAACTGAGCCAAAAAATAATACAATGTCCCAAAGGTAGTAAACGCTTTTGGTGATTTGTCAAAAACATCAGAAATTCTGCCTCATCATTCATCCCAACGCTCATTTACAATGATATTCCAGCTGTCAGCTCTTTAGACAAGGCCAATCTGGTTGTTGCAAACTTTGTGGCCAGCTCAACACTTTCAGATTGTGCCCACCTACATTTGAGTGCGTCGAATCTTCAATGGCACGAATCCACTTTCGCACGCTTGTAGTTGCAAGAGTACTTAAAGATATTAGCATACAGAAATCCGCTGGCGCAGAAGGTATTTCTCCCCTTATTCTAAAGAGGTGTTCTTTCACGTTGGCAAAACCACTGAGTAAGCTTTTTTATCATTTCTACTCCTTAGGACTCTTTCTGAGTAGGTGGAAGGTAGCATTTTTCCAGCCAGTCTTTTTAAACGGTAAATCTTCTTTTCTATCTTCCTACAGACCCATTGCATTTACGTCCCTTCTTTCCAAGGTCATGGAAACGCTGATAAACCTACGGCATGGGACCGATTTTGGCTTCATTTGGGATCGATGGATATCTTCTTCATTAGATTGCATTTATTTAATTTATTTAATTTTTCTTATATCAGCAAAATTCGTGGTGGTGTGGCCTAGGGTTCCATCTGTTCTCCAATACTCTTTTTAATTTTCACCAATTAATTCTTGTCTGCTACTTTTAATCCAATATATTCCTTTTTTGATGACAGTAATCTCTGCTTTTCATATTCGTTTCTGGGCTCACGTCTCTGCTCTTCGGCTGCAAAACGGGAATGTATGTTAAGCTCTCTAAGTTCCGATATTAACAGCATAACCAATTGGGGAACTATCAACAACACCCAAACATGAACGGCACTTACACCGTCGAAACCGAAAAACTTTCCATTCTTGTAATGTGTATCAGCGACAACCTACATTGAAATGACCACATATTCGATGTCGCCAAAAATACTGCGAAATATCTAGGTTTCCTCAAGCGATTTAAGAAAAGATTAACACGCTCTGATCTGGCCTCAATATGCAAGGCATTCATGCACCCAAAATTGGAGTACAATGCCCGCATTTGTGATGTGATATGTGCACCTACTAGATAGGATTCAAACCCATGCGATAAAACTCATAGGTGATACTAATATCAGTCCAATTGACACCTTTGAACACCGACGTAAAGTCTCCTGTATCACTTTGTTTTATCGCTATTTCCATCACCAATCCTCCATAGAAATCGCCAGTAGCAATCCGCCCCTTTAAATCTTCAACCGTAACACCCGTCTTGGTATGAATGCTCATCAGTATACCCTCAAGCCCACTTTCGGGCGTACTCTGAAATATCGTGACTCATTCTGAAGTCGTACAATTCGCTTATGGGATGCACGCTGCTCCATCAAAGTCGGTAAAGAACTCACCGAGACTTTCGATTCAAAAAAGGATTTAGACAAGGCAATGCGCTGTCATGTGACATCTTCAACATTACTAACACCAGAGGCACTAACTTTAAAAAGTCTGTTCATCTACTCGCATATGCCGACGACATCGACATAATTGGCAGAACGCAGCGGCACGTCACTGGCGCCTTTGTGAGTATTAAGACGGAGACGGCGAAGATAAGTTTGGCGGTCAATGAGGGCAAGACAAAGTATATGCTGTCATGTCACTATAGACAGATATAACTTTGAAGGGGTTAGGACTTTCTCTACCGCTATGAACTCAGGCAATGAAACCAGCGCTGAGATTCAACGAAGAACAACTCTTTCCAATCACTGTTTCTTTGGGCTAAGAAAGCAATTGAGTAGCAAAATCCTGTCTCTTACAACTAAAAGCGGATGAGGTTACTCTTGGTTGTTTTGAAAGGAAAATTCTTTGAGTAATTTTCGGTGCCGTCTGCATAGACGGTGAATGGAGGAGGAGATTCAACGACGAACTGTACGACGGGCTGTACAGCGAAATCGATCTAGCCAACGACTGAGATGGCTGGGTTATGTAGAGCGAATGGAATTAAATGCTCAAACCGGAAATATCTTCAAATCCACTCTCGAGGGACGGCACAGTAGAGGAAGATCGCGATTCAGGTGGCGCACGCAAGTGGAAGGGGACCTTAACGAACTTAGCGTGCAAAATTGGAGAAAGCTGGCCAAAGTTCATGCTGTCTGGAGACGCTTGTTGGTTGAGGTTCAGGTCCACCCCGGACTGTAGCGCCACCTTAAGTAAGAAAGTAAGTAAGTAAGTGAAGATTTGTCAGCTATATGGAATACCGATGTATATCGGCTACTGACCAGATCTGGATTGCCTAAGTGCCCCATCACTTTTTCGACCTCATGTGCAGAATTGCTGTTCAAATACGAATAAGATATCTTATGTATCGGTGGCGAAATTCTCTATCCCTATAGTTGTTCATATCTTCTATTTCTTTGAGCTGGGATATCAGGTTATTTCCTTTTATTACCTTCAGCTTGGTTTTTTCTCGTTTTCAACTCTCGAATACTTCTAGCAGTATCCGTTTACTAATTTTCGCATTACTGATTGCTTTAGCGTTCTAACCAAGGCCGCTTTTTTTGTTGGAATTTTTTTATTTTTCTCGAATCCCCATTCTAAGCAGAGAAATTTTTCGTAATAAAACACGAAAGGATATTACGGATGTATATGCACCTATGTTAACCCGTTCATGGTACGCCGGCAAATATCTCATTTCTAATGCATTGATTATCCTCAACTTTTTATTGCTGGCCTGTTCAGCTCCACTTAACTGTACTTATAAAGGCTACAGTTGATCCCTAAAAGTATTAAGAAATTCCTTCGTTTCTAATTCAAAAGAAGATATTTCTTAATACGAAGTTACTCCTCCCTCCCTTTCACTGGTCAGCCTGCTGAGAAAACAGCTATATATAATAGAATGCTATAGAGAAACAAGTATAAACAAATATTTAGGAAAATCACTGAAAATTTTTTTACTGTTTTTCAAAATATAGTACTCAACATGAAGATCAATATACTTTTGCAAGCGTTTGAACCAATTTTCGAAGCACTTTTTCCACTCCGAATTAACTCCAAAACATGCGTTTTAAATGCATCCACCGCTTCTTAAGGCGTCGAAAAGCATTCAGTCCTCAATTTATTTTTGAAGTGCAGAAAAAAGGGAAGTCTTTGGATGCCAAATCAGGGCTGTACATCGGTTAACTCATAAAAAGTCGCCTGTTTAAACGGACCCGTGGACCAGAGGTTGCTTTTCCTTACTTCTCCAAACACTTCTGGCAAAAAACGTCGTGGGGTGCCACTCCGAATTGACCGTTCTACATTGTTCTAATGGCATAGCAGGGACATGTCCCTTAGCCAAAGCAACGGACGACCATTGTGCTTCGTGCTCCAACAAATTTTATTGGATTTGCCTTATCTTGAAAGACTCATACAGTCGACTACTGTTTATTGTAGTTTCGAGGTCATATGCATAGATCCATCATTTGTTGACTGTCTTACGATCGTATGGACGTCTTTTGAAGCAACGATTATCAAACTATGCGGTATCCAACGCGAAGAAAACTTTTTGACGGCCAAACATTCATCCAATATCAAATGTATACCTCCAAGTCTAATTGCGATCTTGCAATAGCAGTTCCCGCACAGCATCGATGTTTTCTGGCACAAAACCC
The DNA here is from genome assembly GCA_907269105.1 of Volucella inanis. NCBI lineage: Eukaryota > Metazoa > Arthropoda > Insecta > Diptera > Syrphidae > Volucella > Volucella inanis. The sequence goes on along the minus strand of OU026157.1, from coordinate 47,323,562 downwards.
TATTTTAGACAACCTTGACGAAATTAGTCCTGGAGCGAACGAAGACCACAATTGAATTCGGAAAACCAGCGAAACCCGATGGCATGGGATAGTCCTTCATCACAAAAGCGAGTTGATCTCCACACTGCTATCCTCATCGAAAATCATAAAAAATCATCGCAGGAAAATGTTCACGATTTAATTCTGAGATCAATTTTTCAATTCTCCGTTAGCATTCGTATGACAAAACGTTTTGGGCACGTCTACCATTAAAAATGTCAAACTTTACGATGCTGATGTCAGATTAGACGTATCTACACCAATATTGCTATATCAGCGGTATGGCGACCCTATTCTTTATTATCAAGCAAATCAGAGTTTATGGTTCACCGTTAAGACCCATGCGTTCCTATGTATTAAAAGTTACACAAACTATGTTCTAGAGAAGGATAGAAGAATGGAACTTTACATCAATAGATTTGGTCACATATCCTAGAAATATTCTGCTTTGAATAGGTAAGTAGGCAACTACCTATTCAATAATAAATTTTGTTAATCCATGTTGCCCATGTAAATTTAAATCACCACGGCACGAATAGTATTCATATACGATGCTCTCAATATATGCAACGTAATTTCTAAAAATAAAATCTTCTTTCCATTGATTGTAATGAGTTCAATGCCTTCTTTGAAAATGCTTTGAAAATAAAGACATAACAAAAGAGAATCTCACCCCACAAAATCCCACCTCCAATTATACTACGTTGCAAGATAATCAACTGCAAACGCAACCCAAAAATAAATCTCCTTTAAGGACCTTCCACTGCTGATTACCGAATATCCAACGAGAGTATGTTACACTAACCCACACCATGTTCACGTCTTTTGGTCGTTCTCTTGGAGTCAAACAAACTCGTACTCGTACATACACGTTTTACCATCTAAATTAGAATCATGCATGAGTGGAACCTCATATATGGTAGTGTTCGTGTGTCTGCACATGGGGTGCATACCCTATGCAAGGATAGTCCATCCAACAGATTCCAAACAAAATCCTCCCAAAACGAAAGGTGATACCCCCACCCACATACGCTAGACAATTAATACAAAACAACGACGAATGTTCAAATAATAATGAGGGATGACCAACAGCCGGGTGAACAGGCATACTGTTGCTGTGTACTACGAATATGTACACTCTTGCACACATTAATGATCAATGTCCAGGATAAATTCTAACTGGTAACTGTTAATATATTTTGTAGAATGTGGGGGTAGTAGTGGTAGATGGTCAACCTAGATTCTTCTTCATCCCCCTGCCAGTACAGTGTACAACGAACAGAAACCAACAACAAACAGAGAGAAGAGAAAAAAAAAAGAACAAGAACATGGACGAGAAACTACGAAACGAAAACGTGTCCTGGATCACAATTAAGGACGTCTGGCAGAATTAAATGATTTACTATTCAAATTCAGGATGTGAGGACGTTCGTATAATTGCTACCTTGTGAGCGTTGAACGCTGAACGTATTCAGACCTTCAGTCGACTTGTACAGTTTTCTGTACAAATGATACATTTTTGTGTTCACTCAAGTGTGTAGTGACAGAACTGGCAGGACGTCTGTTTATGCGTGGGTGAGAAAGAGGGTAGTTTCCATCTTTCTGTGTTCTTTATGCAAAAATTTCTCAATCGGCACGAATTGCAATTAAGTGAATGTCGTCCAAGTCTGTACGCCCAAGGGTGGCAATTTGTGTGTGGATTTTGGCTAAAATACGTATACGAGTAAGTGATGCTTGAATAAGTGTATACCTTATGCGATCATGTTTCGAAGGCGATTGTAAGGTCAAGAACTTCACAAACACCATGGAAACTACTGCCGAGGATGAATGTTAACAACAATTCAAAGAAACTTTTCGATAAAATCAGTTTGGTGATTCTTTTTTTGGTTCTATAATTTACCTTTCTGGTCGCTGTACTCAAAGGACAAACAGGATGCATTAGTTTTTAAGTAACCTGTGCTGTCAAACTGGTTAATGTTTCGATTATTTCGGAGAGATTCCTTGACATATTTTGGATCATCTGTGTCTGGGGAGGGGGATCGGAAATGCATTCAATGCACGGTAGCGTACGGCGTTCTATCGTTTCGACTCCCCTCTCTCCCATTATCCCAACAATATGACTTTTTTTCTCAAAATATGTGAAGGAGTCTCTCCTAAAGTCTTCGATACATTGCCCGGAACACCCTGTATAGTGAAGATTTATGTGGGGAAAAAACTTTTAGAATACTTTCTCTGAAGCGAAAATGATCTACATATATATGTTACATAACAGTTGGAAACGAGTTATCTCACGTTGACCACATTTCTACACGTAAATGTGGGCAAAAATCTTTTTTCGGTCTCCAATATTACTCATCAATTTTGGAAATATTGTAAATAAGTCGTTTTCGATGGGTTTTTCTTCTTCCCTAAGACCAAACACTCTTTTAGATGTACCACCACTTCTTCAGAGATAACAGAGGCTTGTGACAGAACTATCGCTGTTTTTCTTCTGTTAGATCAAAACTAGTCAATTGCACTCCTTTTTAATGCAATTTTTTTGGTTTTTCCTAAGAGATGAGTTATCGTTTCAGGAAAGTATCTACAGTACCAAGACTCACTACCTATGATCGTAAGCCTATACTCATAATTTACAAAGAAAGTGTTTGGCGGTGTTTCCGTCACTCTAACAGCAATCGTTACAAGAGTTGATGTGACTTATACCTGGCACTCTTGGAAGCTTAATAGAAACGTTTATTGTCTTCTTTACAAAACAACAGCTGACAAACTGACAAACTAACTGCAACAAACTGCCTGCAACTTTCAGAGTTATACTACCTACTATTATGCTCACAAGAAAACCAACTGTCAATGATAGCTTTATACGAACAAGAAGCGTGGGTTCAGGTCTTAAGATCTCTTCAAAACATTGCATAGCATCCCGATAGAACTTAGTGAATTTTGTCTTTCGATTGCGTTCGGAGAAGTTTTGCATTCGTCAAATAGTTTAAATAAAAGGGTTCAACAAGGCATTCAGTGTAGTCTGATATTGTCGTCCTCTTCAAGGACATTATTTTCCTTTTGTAACTAAAAAACCCTTTGTAACTCAAGGACTGATATTTGTACAGACGAAGTCGCCTGCGTATTTCAGCTGCAACTAAAGTTTCGATGTCATTGACATACATTTTATACATAAAACTGGAGTCAAGGCGCAAGGTCATTAAAACTACAGTGCAACTTTAATACGAATATCAAAGGGGGGAAGAACTTTTAGTGTCTAGAGCAGAACAAAGCCTGGTCATAATAATTTGGAAGCCACTTCTCGCTTACAAGCTTCATATGTTGCTTTTCATATGACTGACTTATCCTACTTTTAAAACGACATCGCCTTGGAATTCATTGACGCGACAAGATTTGTCCAAATCTTATGCAGAATGACACCCAAAAACCAAATTTTGTTGAAGAAATGGATAAATCATTACCGATATTGCGCATCCAAGCTTATCCAAGATTATTTGAAGAACAGATTCCAATTACAAAGCTATTGCGATCAAGCCTTATAAGCCAAAAAACACATTTAAAAAGACTTGAGTGGGCTTACTGTTACAATGATATAGACTGAACGAAAATTGTATTCACTGATGAAGTTTAGCTTTATTTATTTTTAAGCATAATCCTATAGGACGTGTATGGATTACGCATGGTGAAACGAAACTTCACACATAGTCGTATCAGCCAAGTCTTCAAAAGAAAATGTGTTCGTTTGGTCATTTCAATTAAATTCAAAATGTCTGGGGACATAAAATAGATTTAATGACAACAAAAAAGTCTAAAACGCTTCTTTAAAGAATTAAGCAATATTTACCGTAGGACTATGCAAAAGTCAAATCGAGTCAAGGTAAGCTGGTGTTTTCTTTTAAATAACACGCTTTTGTCCAACATACTGCAAGTTTCATCCGATACCATATACTAACTGCAGAGAGTTATACCAATCAGCTTATTTACAACTCCAGGGAATGAAACTGATTTCGGTCTATTCGGTCTTTGAAGACCGCCGAGAGCTTCGATCTTTTCGTAGGAAGTTTTCATAGCAACAACATATTGAACATAATTCCTAACTCCCTGTTATCATAATGTGTAATGAACTATGCTACAGTCTTTGCTGATGGTACTGATGGTAAAATGGAATCATTGGAAAAATTATCCGTTCGCTTCGTAGATTACGATTGAAGCCACTAACCTTTGGTTAAGGAATTCTCCAAGCTTAGGTGATGATACTTCTTTCAGGAAAGTTAGCTAAGTTTTCGGTTTTATATATCGCTCCTGGTATGAAATCACGGAAACACCTAAACCTGTAGATGTGCTTGTTATACTAACATGGTTGGTTTACGAATATAACTTGTTTGTGAGGTTCTAGTATTCAACACAAAACGCAAAGGATGCGTATTATGCATTGAATATCCGTACTCTAAGAGGAGCAAATATAGACTCGAAACATCTCCCCACAACAAAATTCAGAGCCCAGCTGTCTAATAAAAAGGAGCTCTCAGACTCTCCGCTGCCCCCCCACTCTCAAACGACTCCAATAACCAATGGATTCAGTATTTCACCATCATCAGAGAATGAATGAAGCCTAGATTACCAACCACCCACTAAAAGATGCTCGGAGTATGATGATGTCTGCAAATACTACAGAAAGCAAGATTATCGAGCTAGAAGGAGGGAGAAGAAGGAACCTATGCAGTCTCATAGAAAATATAAGGTTACAGAAATAATATCTAAAAGTTCTACAAAAAGGCCTAACAGCTAGTAGCTGGGAACATTTTTCGCAACAGTGGAGGATGATTCAAATAACTTTCTCAGCACTTGCTTGCTTGCTTCTAGCCCGGCAAAAATGAACCATGGAAAGGAGCAACGAATTTAGAGTAGAATCTCAATACCTACTCATCGATATTGATTCATCACCTTGAGCTCTACATTTAGGTGGCCAAATATATGATCTCTCCAAAAATATTTCAGCTATATTGCATAATGCCAGTAAATATGCGATTGAGTCAATCCTGTGCAGTTGAAAATAACTTGTAATGAATTTCAACAAGGAGATACGCTGTCAAATTCCTTGTCTAACAATAATTTTCAACAAATCTGTCAAGCTGCTGGAGTACACAGACATCAATATAGCCATAGAGCCTTTTGCGACAACCCAAAACCATGCGAAATAAGTTGATCTTGAAGCTAAGAAGACAACAAGCTCTGAATAAATAAAAAATTATAGAATGTTACACTTGTGGATTTCGGCGAATAATTTATCCAAAAAAACCTCTTATACATACCTCGGTTTCCAAAACATATAGACTCAGGCTCATAATTCGGAAGATGAAATGAATGCTTTACAGAACACTGATCCTGCTAGTTCTATTGAATCATAGTATACTATACGATGCCAAGTACTGGATGACATTCCCCAAAGGAGCAAATATTGAACACCTTCGACAGAAAATTTTCTTCGAATGTTGGCTCCACCAACAAGGTGTTAAAACCTCCAATACTACACTGCACATATATGTAAAGTAAAATGTTGTGCATCATTTAAACACTATTGCTTCATCTAACATTTGGCATTAAAGATTTTCACGATCGGTCAGTCTATGTCGAGCCTTCAGTCTCGCCAGATTTGTAGGATCGTTCGTGTTTCTGTACAGTTGCCAGCGTTCATTTGTTATTTGTTTCAATGGTGCCGATTCGTCTTCTTCCTGCATCTTCTCAAGAAAATAGGAGAGAAAAGAAGTAACTATGAATCAAAGATGGCATACATTCTGCACCATACGTACATTCTCCTGGATGCAGTGGCACCTGGTGAGCTTCTTCATGATTGTCCTCGCTTCAATTGTAGCAATTCTGCTTGTTTGCATAAACGGTTAAGAAAGGAGCCTTATCACTGAACAAAATTTCACGGTAAAAATCTGGTTCAACTTCCAATTGATTTAAAGCCCTATCACTGAAACCCTGACGCAATTTATAGTACTTCGGCTTTAGCTCTTGCATCAATTGGATCTTATACGCCTTGAGATCACTATCTTCTCCAGATAGTGGATGGACAAAAGAGTTGTTCAAGTAAATGCGAACGACGACCTATTAATATATTGGGGTCCTCTTCAACACTAGCTTTTACTGTCGCGATATTTTCTTCCGAGTGGACTGTTGATATGTGAATATCCAAAAGCTTAAATTGGTTTTGAAATTTTTCAATTAATCGATATATAATGCATATAGATGGCCGATGATACCTACCGTGAAGTTCCGCGAACAGAGCTTCAATTTTGGAAATAAAATTCAACAATTTGAAATCGCTGTTGTGGAGTCAATATTTCAATAAAGAAATGGCAGAAATGGCTCACAAAAAATACACCCTTTACATAATGTCGTTGGGATCTTCTCCTGTCGACTAAATCTACAATGTTCACTTTGAATTCATTGCGTTGCAGAAATATATTAACCAGCGACAGTAAGCGTAATGCCATGCCATGAAAAGTGGAGTAGAAGTTACAAATCGAAACTAACGATTGGTTTATTAAATTTTTTTTAGATTGTAGCGGATGCTGCTTGATGACTAAAACCCACATGACATTAAGACCAAACGTAAATCAGCGGTAGACGGCAAGCGGAGTTACCGACTAGAATTGGAGCAGCGTCACAGCCAATAAAATTCTCCAGTTAGCGAGATTTTTGGGGAGTTGTGCGTTTCAAGATGATTAGGGACCCCTTTTACTTGGGTGAAGACTCTTCCCAGCCGTCTTTAGCGAGTGATTCGTATTTTTTCAGTTACATGCATACATGTCCCCGTAGAGTTATAGAGTTCGCTGTTAGTTTGACCAAAGATATCTTGATCAGCTTTCAGTAGTGTCTAAACTATCTATTTTTCCAACGAAGGTGGAAAAGGTGTCATCCTGGACAATGACTTAACATTTATCGTTGAAAATTTACAAAGCAATGTTAGCTTTCTGGTAGTGTAGAGAAGCAGGAAAGAAAGTCGAGTCTTCACTGGTGGCTTCGTAAACTATTTAGTGGACGATCTATCTCACGACTTCCAAAGCTGCATTGGGAATGCAAAGTTTCTCTGAAAGTCAAAAAACTGCATTCACTTAGTCTAATATAGTTTGAGACCAAACAAATGCTTTCAGCTGTCTGTAAGAAGTCAGCGCCTTTCCTGCTTTTCCTTAGTAGGAAAGACTGTAGACTTCTTAGTGGCATCGCAAAGGTGTACTGCACTTTTACTTAGTACTTAAGTATGCTAAACATAAGCAACGCAAAATCTTGCGATGCTTTCTGTGACAAGGATGACGACAGTGCGGAGCATCTCTCTGACTGTCCGGCCTATGCTCATATAAAGTCTGATGTGGTGGGTACTAGCACTGTAGACTCTGTACCACTGAAGCGTTTACTCATCTTTCTATGAAACACTGAGAAATTGCAATAACAGGAACGCACAAAGAACATTTAAAATTCTGCTCATCGTCCACTTCACTCCTCATTTACAATGACATTCCAGCTGTCAGCTCTTTGGACCAGTTCAACATTTCAAATCTCCGTCTACACTTGAGTGCGTCAAATCTCAAATGGAACGAATCCACCTTTTCACTCGTTTAGTAGCAAGAGTACTAAAAGGTATTAACATACACAAATCGGTGGAGTCCAGATGGTGTATCTCTCCTTCCTCCATGTTGCCAAAACTATTGCGTAAGCATTTTCACCAATTCTAATCTTTAAGACTCTTTCAGAGCAGATGGAAAACAGTATTTGTATAGCCCGTTCTTAAAAAAGGCGAATCTTTTTTTTTCTCCTCCTACAGATCCATTGCACTCACGTCCCTTCTTTCTAATGTCATTGAAACGCTGTCAAACCGTCAGCTAATAAAATATCTCGAAACAAGAAAACTTCTTAATGACCGGCAGTACAGCCACCACTGATGATGATGAAATTCCCTCCGGAATGTTCAATTCAAGTTGTCTTAGATGGTTTCAAGCCCAATATTCTCAAAATATATGCTGATGTTTCCCAATACTCTCTTCTGTCTCCGGAACTCTTTTTGGTCTTCATCAATGATCTCTTGTCTGCCACTTCTAATCCAAAATATTTCTTTGCTGACGGCAGTACTCTCTGCTTCTCATATTCATTCCCGGACTCACGTCCAAAACACAATGTTGTCTGCTATCGTTAAAGCGAAATTTAAACACCCAGGCATTATCTTTTAATAACGCCTGCATCGTCGAAAGCGAAAAACTTCCTATTCTTGGTATGAAAACTTACGTTGGAATGACCACATATTCGAGATCGCCAAAAATGCTGCGCAATGTCTAGGTTTCCTCAAGCGATGTAAGAAATATTTCACCCCCTCTGATCTAGCCTTAGTATACATACTCGGATATAAGGGGTGATTCATCGTGAGGTTTGATTTTCAATCAAACTCCTATCAAACCGCTTTTTCATTTTTGTTCAGTATCGTTTGACAAATCACACCACAAGAACATCTCCCAATTGTTCAGCTGTATTTCGAAAATCAGCGTTCTGTGAGAAATGTTTTTCGTGCAATTCGAGGAACTTATGCGCACCATAATCGATCACTATTGCCAATACCATTCGCAAATTTGAGTCCCAGTTTACATTAGTGGATGATACTCGACCTGTTAGACCACATCCAGCACGTAGTGAAGAGACTATAGCAGCTGTAGCTGAGAGTGTACGCGAAGATCGTGATGAATCGATTCGTCGTCGTTCTCAGCAGCTTGGCTTAGATCTTGGCCTAAAAGCGTACAAAATTCAACTTGTGCAGGAATCGAAGCCAAGCGACTTGAATTTGCGTCATACTTTCAGTGAATGGGCTCTGGAAAAACTCAATGAAAATCCGATTTTTTATCTATTTTGTACAGTGATGAAACCCATTTCTGGCTCAATGGAGCCAATAAAACAACGGTGTGGTGTAGTTTATGAGCTGGTGGAATCATTGGTCCATATTTCTTCAAAAATTAGGCAAATCAGAATGTTACCGTCAATGGTAGCCGTTATCGCGCCATGCTAACGGACTATGTGCTTTCTGAAATTCAAGCACATGGTCTTGGAGACGGCACTACGAGCCATACAGCGCGTGAAACAATCGACTTGTTGAAAAATCATTTTGGTGAGCACTTAACTTCACGTTTTGCTACGGTAAATTGGCGGCCTAGATCGTGCGAAATCACACCTTTGGACTATTTTCTCTAGGGATATGTAAAGTTTCAGGTCTTCAGGAATAAGCCAGCTACGATTGACACTTTGGAAGCCAACATTAGTCGAGTTATCCGCGAGATACCAGTCGTTATGCTCGAACGAGTTGCCCAAAATTGGACCTTCAGAATGGACCACTTCAGATGTAGTCATGGCCAATACTTACACAGTATCATTTTCAAAAAGTAAATGCCATGAATCGTTCTTTTATCCGATAATAAAAATTTTAAATTCACTTTCAAATTTATATGTTTCATTTTACATTACAAATCAAACTTCACGATGAATTACCCTTTATAAGACAGTCATTCGCCCAAAATTGGAGTGCAACGCCCACATCTGGTCAAGTGCCCCTAAGACCTCTTTGCACTTGCTAGATAGGATTCCAAATTGTGCAATAAATCTCATAGATTATGCCAATATTACTGTCATTCATCACCCTCGAACACCGGCGTAGTGTCTCCTGACTCTCTTTTTGTATCGCTAATTTCACCTCCAGTGCTCCACCGAAATTGTCAGTAACATTCCGCCCCTTCAAACTTTTGACCGTAGCACCCGTCTCGCTATGAATGCTCAAGCCAACCTTCAAACGTCCTCTGAAATATCGTAACTCTTTCCTAAGCCGTATAAGTCGCCTATGGAATGCCCTGCTGAGCTCTTTATTTCCTAGTCCCTATAACTTGCAAACATTTAAAACCAACGCGCATCGGTATCTCTCTTTTTCCTCCCTAATTTCCCTTCACCCACACAATGTGCTAACATCTTAACATAAAATCCCTTGTGCGTAAATTAATTAGTTATTGTTCCAACTGTTATTTTCCGACAGAATAAAAATGTCTTATACAAAGTAACACGAAGTTAAAGGTTCTTTACCGGTTTTTACTTAATCCACTGCCAATTAAGAGGAGGATTCGTGGCATGGATTAATTCAGGTGAATTCAATGAACTCCTTACTTGTCCAAGTATGAATACTTGACACCCCATCTTCCGCCAACTTCAATTCACAAATCCATTTCTGCGGTAACCGGTGCCATTTTAAAATCTATTTTCCACGAATGTAACTGATTTTGAAACATGGTGGTGACTTTATTCAGATACGAATCTGATTGGTCTTCAACATTTAAATTTACAAATCGTATTCAAATTTACGTTCATTGCAACCCCTTTCAAGCTCACGTCATGCCATGTACTTAACAAAAACAATTCGTTTTCCACGGTAATAAAATCACATAAAGTGAGTAAGACATAATTTGTATGCTCGTTTATATTATATTTAATGTCCTTTATGCAATGAAATACAAATCTACCCAACCCAGAGCATTCTCACCGTCATTCGCATTTCAAAAACAAAAAAAACAACATACCCTGCAGGGTAAAATGGCAATTGCAAACCAAACATGCGCATTATGCAGATGAATGTGATAAAAAAAGAGGGATAATCGCAAAAAAGGGTACAAATTGTAAACCAAAATTTTGGGGGTTGATTTCGACTGTAATATTATATCCTTTCATTTTTGAACTGCAATTGAGATTTGTAAATTATATTCGCTATTGTAACTTGGTAAAAATTTGGAATTAATTTAGGTGGTTGCATTGGATTTCGCAACTGGGTTGTACGTAACCATAGATCAAAACCATTATTGTTTAGAATTGTATTTGACCAACAAGGTTAGGATTTTCACTAAACGCACGTCTGTAACTTAGTAATGACACAAACTTGAAAACTGTTCCTCATCTCTACCATAAATGGGATTAATCTACGAGAAAAATATGACCAATGCAACGCAGACATATAAGTTGATTAAATAAATAATGGTCAAATTATTTGTAGAGAACTAAGTGGAATCGGTAAATGGGATAACCTACGACATCTTAGGTTTGGGCAACACAAAAGTACGTTCATTTCACCATAAATTGCAGATCAATATGAGGAAGTTAATGTGACGCGCAGACTAGGTACCCCAAAGTAGCTGGAAACATGTGCTCTGCACACAACGCCGTCAAAGGAGAATCAATATAGAGAGGAAAGAAAGATAGATACCGATGTACGTTGGTCTTAAATGTCTGTAGGTTGTAATGACTTGAAAATAAATAGTTTGATAAATAGTTTTCCAGAAAAGAATCACGACGTTTCGGAGTAATTACGAAGGTGGCCTTGAGGCTAATATGATGAGCATTCATAGCAGACAGCTGGTAAAGTTGAAAGTTGGTGGTAGATATATCGATAGAACCCGGAAAGCCAAGAGACATTGCGTCGGTGCTTGGAGAGTGTCAATTAGCAACGCAATTTAAGCATCTTCTATGAGATTTTTCACACGATTTTCAGTTCTATCTAGCAAGTGCGGAGTTTATTAAGGACTATGGTATTCCTTTCATCGCTTTTCAATTTTATCCATGTACAATAAGTGTCATTATGTTCGTAGTTCGACAATTAGTAAAGCTGTTTATAGTAGAAGTTAATGAGCTTAACATATGCTGTCATACCAGTTCTTCAGTCAAAGATTAAGGACATGAGTCCGATCAGCCCTCAGATATAATACACTTGTGCCGTTTTTATTTCCTTAATTGTTGCAAATATCCGTCCTTTCATATGTCTCTTTAATTTTGAAAACAAGAAAAAGTCATATGGGGCCAAATCCGGTGAATATGGTGGCTGAGTCATGATTATCGTGTTGTTTTTGGCCAAAGAATCAACGGTAAATGAGCAGGTGCGTTGTCGTGATGCAAAAGCCAAGAATTGTTTTTCCACAATTTCGAACGTTTTTTTTGTTATGGTTCTCTCAAACGGCACATAACTTCAAGGTAATATTCCTTATTGACCGTACAACCTTGAGGTAAAAGCTCCTGATGCGCACAAATTTGCATGACACGAGTAGTACGATATGCCAATATCCCAATATCCTCAGCAACTTCTCTTTTGATATTTCGACGATTTTCCAAAGAAAATTTTTTTCCCAGCTTAGACATTATCATCTTTTGTTGATGTGCTGGGGCGTCCAGTGCGAGGTTCGTCATTGGCATCTTCTCCGCCACCTTGGAAGAGCTTGGACCACTTGTAAACATTTTTTTTTTTTTACTCTAAGCAGATTCACCGTATGTCACTGTCAACATTTCAAGTATTTTGGAGCACCTGATTACATTTTTAACACAAAATTTTGATGCAATTTTTTTGTTCCATTTTTTATAAAATTGAAAATTGCCGAGCACACCAAAAGGCGTCGTACATTTCTATCTGTCAAACAAAACACACTATGTATGCTATATACTTGAAACTGTGAAGATATGTTCGGTACATGTGTACACAGCAAAGAATTCGATAATCGAATGGACGTTTCCCGTTAAATTACAAAAGTCACCTTACTTTTTGAACACACATCGTATATTTTCCACTGCACTACTTCATATAAAATATTCAGATGTATGCAGAGCGGATGAACAACAAAGCCCCGCTAAACCTCAGAAGAAAGAAACCAATTCGGTGTTCGTAATTGAAAGTAACCAGCTAACGATCGAGCTATACGGAGAAACTTATTGGTTAATGCCAGGGTTAGGACCCCCGATTGTAGCGCCATCTAAAAAAAAAAGTTAGAGCATCTTATTGGTTTTTTATTCTTTAATTACCTGATTCTTAACTTTAATTAGAAGTCGTTGCTATTATTTATTTCTTAAATAAATTGTAAGTGAAAGATTTGAAGACTTATGTAATAGCAAGTAGAGACACTTAGACTTAGAAGGGGACACAAGAAACGGAATAATAATAATAAAGGTGGAATTAACAGAAGAGTTACTTCTTGTAAAGTGACGCCGTACATACTTTCGAAAGCCACAATGCATATTTTGTTATTATTTATCATTACGTCCCCACAAAATCTATTTGAATCAGGCTTCGGACTTTGACCACTAAATCAACGAACTTCTTCGACAGCTTAGTTTGTTAAATCAGCAGAATTAAGTCCCCTGAGGGAGCATAAAGACGGTTTCCCAGCGATGACGATCTCACGAAGCACAGAATAGACTAAAAGAACTCACCCTGACCAAAGCTTTAGAAAAATTGGTCTAACTTCCATCATATTAAAGAGCATGATGTGAGCATGCTTTGTGAATGCATCGTTAATTTATGGTATCTACTAATGCGGAAGATCCTTCGAAACAGCGCTTTAAAAGATGATTGTCAGAATTGAAGGAATACGCACTAAGCGTTTTTATAATTTACAATGAGAGTACTTTCCAAAACAGAACTTTGAGCGGCATGTGTAACTCGGAAGTTTTGGCATTAGTTTTTCGGATTAGAGCAATGCCGGTGAATAGAACCCTGATGTTGTTGACTGGGCCCAATATACATATACGGCAAGATTTGGGAATTCTCCGTTGAGTAAACATGTGCATGGATATTATAAGATCAATTATATTTCGCGTGGGACAAACTTTCACATTAATACGTCGTGCTCCAAGGTCGGTCTGTCTCGCCTTTAAGACGGTTGTTCGTAACACGCCTGACTCTGCTCAAGATGAGTTTTGATGGCCTTGATCGACGACTGTCTTTTATCACCGATGCAATGACACTAGAATCTTTATTGCGATGAATGTACGATAGATCGACTTTCCTGTGCTCATGAATTATTGCGGTCAGAATATGAGCCAGGAAAACAACGGGTCTTCACGAATGGCTCCAAAGCCGATCTACGATAAAAATTTCACTCCTCAACAGGAAAACTTGCGTCTGTCTTCCAAGCAGAAAGACACACTTTTGCGTCTGTAGCCGGAGCCGAGTTTTAAATTCTAAATTTCGATGGAGCGTTGTTGCAAAGGGATTGCGTCAAATGAGATCGCCGATGGACTTGTTTGACAAGACTGATATTAGACTTTTTAGACACCCGAACTCACATTAGAACTGCTTCAGCCTTTAATGATTGACATTTGAGTCTCTTGTAAACATAACATTCAAAACGAACGTACCACTTTTTTTCCTCCCTAGCTTTCCTTCGCTCACGCTATGTGACACACACGAGACAAAATCCTGCAACGTTTGCAATGAGGGTGCTGACAACACCGGCGTCCACTTCGTCTGTGAATATCCGACCTATGCTGATTTTAAGGAGACGCCGCTGGTATTGCTATCAACCAAAGTGTATCACTTTATAGTGGCTTGTTTAACATTAGAATTTATATTTGAGAAAAATTAGGCAAAGATGTTATTGCGTCAACCGGCCGAATAACCTAGAATGGTATACAGAAATGATCATATGACCGACGTCGATTGACAGTCCCATCTTTCTGGATCCTTCTTATATATATATTTTTTTTTTTTCGAAGATTATTAAAATGCCAACCTTCTACAAATGTTGTATAATTTATTTACTTAAATCATATTCGCATGTATAAAACATACTTATTAACATATATCTTGTGCATTACATTTTAAAGCCTAATTAAACAGTTAACAGAGGCTAGTCTTAATTTTAACTCCACTAATAACATACATTTGCAAGTACGTCTACATCCTAACTTAATTCGACGCTTGTTCTTTTTTTTATTCTCCAAAAATGGAAACAAACCTCGTAAAATCTTTACAAAAATAACGTCCAAGTACCTTTACTATCTATCATATTTTACACTTAAAAGCTAAAATATAATTTTAAAGTTAAAGTTAGGCATATAGTTTACATTGAATACTATCAGTGTTATAGTTATCACTTTCAACTATTTCGTAGCAATTGTCTTTAACATTATTTTGAAATTTTTTTTCTTAATACAAAAAGAAAAGGAAAAACAAATAAAAATTCTAAATGTTAATGTAATTTTTTGTTGTTTTGTCTTTATGGTCTATTGCATTGCAACTAAACCAAGTCAAGTTGACTAAATATTTAAATTATATTACATTGATCTGTTGGGGTAAGTTAACATTCAACTTTAGACATTCGTCTAGATACATGAATCTACCTTCGTTCTAAATGAATGAGAAACTTAAACGTGTATAACAAAGAGGATCTACAAAATGGTTAGTTTTTGTCAGACTGTGAAATTTCTCTTAATTTTCTTATTTAAACATTTTTCTTCATTTAAGAAACGATGACATTTATAAAAATAACGAAAAGTATTGTATAATAAATAAGTTTAAGTAAAAAAGAAATGTATACATTAATTCTTTCCATTAACAGTCTTTAGTGGAAGACCTTCTTCTTGATCATACTCGCCCTTCTTGTTCTTTTCTGGTGGGTTATTCCAAGATTGTAATTCACCTGTACCAAGTAGGATGTAAATTATGGCACCAGAAATGTATGTTGTGGCAAGAACCCAAAACACAATTTGCCATTGATGATAGCTTTTCTGAAAGGATTGAAGAAATATAAAGAATTATTACAATTTCAAGAGGAGTTTCATATATGAGGAAAACTTACATCATTGTAGGTAAGAGCACCAACCATCCACGTAGAAAGGAAACCACCAAAAGATGACAGCGTGTTGGCCATACCAAAGATTGTTCCACTAAAATTTGGAGCAATATCGAGACCGTTTCCTAGATAACCAGCTGTTACAGCACCATGCACAAATAGGGCCATTGTAAAGTTGGTCACAGACCAGGCGGCAATGTTGCCTAGGTAAACTTGAGCAATCATGAACACTCCGGGCATTACAAGGGCTGAAATAAGAAGAAAGCACAATTAAAAAATCAAATCTTGAAGTGAAAATGAAACAGTGCATTTTGTTCCCTAAATTTATTGGGTCTCGTCAAATTGATTTCTACCGATATGTATTTAATTTCTCAATAACGATAAAAGTTTCTACAGCTGAAAGATGGTACCAATCCGGCAAAGCTTATATAGTATGTACTCCTACACATCACCCTATTAGCCTCATAAAATAGTAAAAAACTCAGATATCCGTGACCCAGTATTGAATTGAAACGTTAAGAGACATTGTGACATTTTGTTGACACCCTTAAGCTTTTTAATGGCTAGCTTCTACAATTTCAGAACCTTTTCAGCTAAAGCACCTTTGATTAAAAAAATGGGAATCAGAACCTTTTAATCTTTTGTTAGCTTAAATAAACAAAAAAAAAGTTAGCCTATATTTCCTCACAGAACCTAGAATTTGATCAATAATCCAAAGAGCATTATGAATTTCGGGAAAGACACACAACAATAAGCACAGTAGCCAAATTTTCCAGACCTAAGAAGTTAAGGTCAGCATTTTAAATTGTCTTGAAAAATTGTTCTTATCGTTAAATATTCCAAATGAGGGCGCATCACTGTACGTTCTCGCTTTGACATCTTTTTAAACAATTTCCTTACATTTAAAGACTTACATTGGTTTTGAATGTTTGAACATTATTACGACCGGCATATAAAGTGTTTTGTAGGTGATTCTGCAAGCATGTACTTCAATTCAATGCAGAGAACATTTAGAGAACTTCACCATATCTGGTCTAAAGCCTGGTTTAAAAACCAGCAAGGAACAGCAGAATTCAATACCACTTACTGCTCTGTAACATATGTAGGGCAAATTAATCTGAACACTCGGAGCCACGGAACCAAATCTGACTGAGCTTAAATACATGATCTTGGTCTGGAAGAGAACAAAACTAAAACTTTGGTTTTACTGCCGAGATTCCCACAGAAGGAAACAAGAGAAGACGTTAGAGCTCGACCTATGATAAACGAATAGTCTCAGTAAGTCTAATACCGGCAATATCCTTTCACGATACCAGTAGATGAAAATAGATCAATTTTCGGCTTTGTACTGCACGTACAGAGATAGCAACTTAAGAGACAGCATGCAGCAGAATCACCACCGAAGGTCTTAAGTCACCACAAAGTAGAAAGCACAGCTATCCCAAACAAAAAATAGGATAGACCGGGCAAGGAAAGAATGTTACTGAAAATGTGACATTTTTCTACAATGGCAGTTGACACAAAAGGAAAAATTGGAAAAAAAAGGAAAAATATGCGGATATTTGTTCTTTTTTATTTTTTGTTATATTTAGATGATTAAAGATAAGCCTAGAATGCTTACAAACAGGGTGGGCGAGAATGTACAAGGTGTGTTTGGAAAGTAATGTGACTTTTGAAATTTCGCTGGAAACGTACAATCGATTTTCGATTTTTTTTTTTTTTGCTGTGTTGGTACACATATCCCGAATATATGTTCACAATTTAAAAAAAAAATGTTAAGAAGTGGTACTAGCTCTTCCAAGATGGCCAAGAAGATGCCAATGACGAACCTCGCTCTGGACGCCCCACCACATCAACAAAAGATGATAACGTCGAAGCTGTGAAGAAAATTTGGCATGAAACGTGTACCAGCGAAGTTCTTAATTTAGATCAGAAGAAAAGTCGCATGAGCGTCGTTCAGGAGCTCTTAATTGACGTCAATGATGATCATGACTTGCTCAAAAGGGTCATAAATGCTGACGAATCAGGTGTATATGGTTATGGCGTCAAAACCAAAGCTCAATCGTCCCAATGGAAGCATCTAAGACCGAAAAAAGCATGCCAAGTTCAATCAAATGTCAAATCACTGTTTTTTTGTTCGATTACCGTGGCGTCACGGTTGTGCGGTCAATAAGGAGTATTATCTTGAAGTTATGAGCTATTTGCGAGAACCAATACGAAAAAAAAGTCCGAAATTGTGGAAAAACAATATACGGCTTTTGCATCACGATAATTCGTGATCGTCTATTTTTTGGCCAAAAACAACACGAAAATCATGCCTCAACCACCATATTCACCGGATTTGGCCCCATGCGACTTTTTGTTGTTTCCAAAACTTAAGAGACCTATGAAATGGCGGAGATTTCCAACGGTATCGCTGGAAGAGTTTAAGGCTATACCAAAAAGTGATTATGAGAAGTGCTTCGAGGATATCGAAAAACGTTGGCACAAGTGTATTCTATCTGAAGGGGACAAAATTAATATTGATAAATAAATATATGGTATATATTTATTAACGATAAGAGACATCGTCTTATTACGAATAAATGCCAAGTTTACCAAACGTAAAATTTGCAGAGAATAAAGATGACTTTTCCAAAGATTGCTACCAAGATAAGATCGTCTTTGATAATTTTAACTTTAAGTTTATAAAGGATCTCTACACGATGATCTTCCTTCTTCGGAAAGCGAAGTGAAGCTCATCGACTCTTCAAGAGGTCGAAATCTTACCATTGCTTCCAAAGATAAAACCAAACGAGGAATCACTTTTGGCAATAGGTGTGTCTTTGGACTTAGAAGGTAAGTATTATGCAATACCATAATTGACCTTGGTTGTTCTTTGGGTAATATTTGGTTCTATAGAGGTACACTGACCTTTTCAGAAATATCGTAGTTTGTAGGTTTATAACAAATGAATACAAACGTTCGGCCACAAAAGTGTTCGAATCTTCCAAAATCTTACCTAAGTTGCCACGCTCATGCGGGGAGGCACTTCAAGTAACTTGATTTGCACAACTGGGAACGATAAATGCATGATAGCACTATATTGAGGATATCGTAGGTTAGTGCACTGGACCAACTCACACTATAGTGTCATCTCAGTTAAAATCAATCAAGGCCTGAAGTTAGTCTTGCCGTATTAGAATTTAGAATCCTTGTCTGTTTTGTTTTTCTTCGCCGATTAACATAAGCATTAACAGTGTACGAAGGACTAGAATTCAAAAGCGATGCTAGGGAATTAGCGCCATGATAACTCATTTATAAACTGAATAAAATTGTTTTCTTTAATTCAATCCATGCGTGTAGTGCTATAGCTTAGAGGATATCAAATTTAGAAATATGTGATTTGAGCGTTGTTAAAACCTTAATAGATCACAAAGATTGGCAGAAGCAAGCCACAAAATTGAACGTTACTTATCGGGGTAAAAGTTTTGTATAAACAAAAATACAACGAAACCAAACTATTTTTTTTTTTTTTGTTGTTGTTTCTATAGTTGGGGCACTAAATTTTGCGTACCCTTAAGATGTTTGTATACAGCATGAGAGAGTTACCGATGTGCATTGGTCTTAAATGTTTGCAAGTTGTAATAACTATTCTATTCTTCCACGTGCGAGTTGTACGGCTTAGGAATGGATCACGATATTTAATAAATCAAATGGTATTGCCAGTATTATAAAAACTTACCAAATGCAGTAAACACCTTTCTAGTAGCAGTAGTTGACAGTGTTCCTTTATGTCTCAAGTAATCAGCTAAATACGATGAACTAACTGCCATAATGTATTTGCCCAAATACGGAAGCGATGAAAAAAGTCCATTCTATAAGCAAAAAAAAAATAAATAAATAAATAAAAATAGAAAACATTAAAATTAAATCTCAATGCATCAATTAGAATGTATAACAAGTCTCGCCTCCAAGAGTTACGAATAAATGCAAAATCAATTAATCGCCATTAACTAAATCCAACGAACGCCGATAGCGCACAATCAATTGTTCGCCGTTCCGAGGACATTCAATTCAATTTAATTCTTACAAAACATTTCATTCAAACGAATGAATGAGTAGGGAGCGAGCTTTGTATCTTATGAGGGCGTTAGATAATTAATCTATTGCATATACCATACATTTGAACTTCCTTATGAGTTTCCAAAGTCAAATTGATTTTACTTAATCGATCAAAGTTAGAACTGTACCTTTTTAATATCAAAGTGCAAGATGTCATTCATGTATGTTGGCAGCTGATTGATCACAGTAAAGAATCCGAATACGGAGAGACCATGAGTGATGATGATGGCCCAAACTGCTTTAGATGTCAATAGTTGGACCCATGGTACGTAGCTAGGACGTTTTTTTGATGTTGATGATCCAATAGCTTCTTCAATTTCACGACGTTCTTCTGGTGAGATTCTGGGATGAGTAGCAGGTGTATCGAAAATGAATAGGAACCAACAAATTGACCATAATAGTCCAACGGCACCTGAAATAAATAAAAACAAATATTATTATTTATTTCATTTTTTCTAAATATGCTATTGCTGTTAGACCTCCATTGAAGCAATTATCTTGGAAATTGTGAAAAGGAAAAGTGACTTGGACAACAAAATCACATGCAAGACCATATAAAATCTCGACAAGGCTCAACTACAAGACCCATAAGCAACCATTCATTACGAGTATATTGACATCCATCAGAGAAATACAGATTATCAAAAATAGAAATACAAAAAAAATAAATAAAAATTGGAACAACTACCCGAGAGTGTAGTGTACTAATTAAATCATTCGATTGATTCGCTTTAATTGACAGCCTTAAGATACTCTAGAAATTAATTAGCACGCTGTACTTAAGATACTCTAGATAATCGTTCACAGAAATTGTTCTATACCTGAATACGTGCCTTTGGGAAATTTTGTTTGATGCGAGTATATAAATAACTAAATAGATAGTATGATTGAGAGAGTAGGTGGTACCTAGGTTACGCCTATTAATAATAATTGATCGTGCTTAATAAAGTGTGTCTTTATATACAATAATTATTTGTTCTTCTATCAGAATAACCCTGAATCTCGTTAAAAAACTATAATTCTAATTTACTACAAGTAAAACATTGGATTTTTTTTAATAACGAAAAGATACCCGTATTGCTCAGAGAATTAATTGGATGGGAATTTTATTTACAAGAATTACAATAACATGTAAACAGTATCTTCTAGACAGCGACAAAGAGCATTCCGTTTTGTTTTATTTTTTTCCCCGAATGGAATATTTCATTCTATGTCACAAAGTTCAGGCTTTAGTAAAGGGTGACCAGATAAGAACGATAGGAAAAAAAGTTTAAATAGAACAACAACGGCGTGAGTACAAATAAAATTTATTCTGAATTTATTTTGAAGCTACATTCATGCCATTATGTATGGAATAACACATTATTTAAATAGCCGCCTCGGCTTTCCTGGCTTCAAACGTTCGATCTAATTTTTGATGACTCGGTCTAATATGTGCGGCATTATTCTGGCAATAGCGTGACTAATGTTGGCCTTGAGCTCATCTAAAGTGGTTGGCGTGTTAGCGTAGACTAAGGACTTAACGTAGCCATATAGAAAATAATCGAGTGATGTCAAATGGCATGGTCGCGGCGGCCATTTGATGATGACGCACGAGATGACCCAGTCGCCAAATTTCTCCTTCACAACTTCGAGCGTTGATTCGCTTGTATGGCATGTAGCACCGTCTTGTTGGAACCACTGCTCGAATATATCGATGTTGCCGAGCTCTGACCACAGAAAGTCGGTCACCTGAGACCATTGACCATAACGGTGTCTTCTTCCTCATTTCGAGGAAGTGGATGAATTGATGCTTGGGCAAACGCTTGTGGATTGTGTTCGTTCCAATAACGGAATGAGCCGAAAATGGGCCTCGGATCTCCGGCCAACATTTCTAGCGCCCGATTATCAAACTTACGGCTTTGTCTATGGTCATCCAGCTTCTATTCCTGCATCAGCATAATCTTATATGCTCTACTAGTTAAGTATTCGGATACGGTAGATAGAGACTATTAGAACATAGATATAGGAGGAAATAGTCATGGTGTATTTGTAATCCAATTGCTGTGGGAGGGGTTCCTTCTGCACCATGATGAATTTATAAGCAGGTTCATATAACGTCCTTTTCACATTCGCAATAGTCTAAGACCTTAAGTTACAAACTTTATTTATTTTCCTTTTCTTTATGGCACGATACTTTGTAAGTTTCAAAGAAACACCGCAATATTTTACCCCTTTGACGAGAAAACGCCGTGCAATCGCAGGCATGACACCTGCTGCTACCAACCAAAGCATCAATTCTCCATCCACACACCTTTGAAAACTATTTCAATGGAAGCAGAAGAGTTCTGTTTTTTTTTTTTTTTTTTTTTTAGGTACTTGTAAAACAAACTTGAGAAATTTGTTATGATGACTACAGTGTCCTTGAGAGAAGACGAAACCTATTAAAATTTCATTTTGTAAATATTTTGACGAATACGTCATTTTCATGAGCATATTCCATTTTATGTGAACATAATCCTGGCACTGCCTGAAATTATTTCATCAAAAAAGGACCGTATTTCATCTTTTCCGCAGTGCCGGAACTGAAAAAATTCTTGAACGAGTTGTTGTGGAGAGTCCAGAAACATTGACCCCAAAACGCTTTGGTCGACTAGGTATGCTCCACAATTGGTTGTTAATAGCTTTAAGAACCGAATTGCAGAAGTTTTTATATAAACTCCAATTAAGGAAATAGTTTGCATCTAAACAACGTACTGTTTGCGCAGTTCCTTCCCAAGAAACGACAGAGCAAAATAAAAATTCTATTCATCATCCGATAATGAGTGAAGAAACTTATTTTTACTTAAATAAGTTCGTTTACAACCAAAATTGTTGTATATGGGGTACTCAGAAGACAAGATCGGTTGATCAGATTGTCGTAGCACTTACTTACGATTAAATTCACTCCCTGGTCTGGTGTTACCTCAGGAAAGCTTATTTTGGCCATTTTCTTTAGAAAAAGATCCTCCAATATAATAATCATGAAGAGATATTGGACTATGATTGAAAAAATTTTGAGGTCAGCGATTTCTAACAATCCTGTGATTTAGTTTCAGCAGGATAGAGGTTCAACACAAACCGATCGCGGCAAAATGACGCTACTAAGAGACAATATACGCAACCAAATAATTTATAAAAATTTAGAATTCAATTTTTTGTGAGGATATTGGAGGGAAGAAATGAAGACTAAGATCATCTTTATTGAATAATAGAGAAAAAAGAGTGTAAAACGACGAAGTTGAAGATAAAAGAGGGTTTTATGGCATATTACGCGGAGAGTATCCAAAGTATCACGTCAAAATTCTAGCCAATTACTTTAATGTTAAAATCAGTTCTATTTACTAAAATCCACCATGATACGAAGCAAAGGATTCTTTCAAAAAAATACACTTACCAAATCAACCACGTGCGTATTGATCAAATGATGGATATGCAAATTTTCAAAAGTGTAAATATTGGTTCTGATTATTTTCTGCTCGCTGCCAAACTCACTTCGACGAAAAAACTTGACCTAAATGCTGGACGGCAGAATTTCTATTGAGGTCTTTCGAAGGAGAATTCTTCTTCGAATACTAGGTCCCTTGTATGATGAGGCCTAAGTAGAACATAATGATATCAAGATATGGATGGAACCAAAAACTAACATATGTACGAAGAATACGCAGGGCATATTGCCATATGAAACACATGAGCGACAACGTTCTAGTTTCGAATCGCAGCTCCCTGTTCCGAAACAGATCTATGGTCGTAAATATCAGAAAGCTTGATGTGATAACCTTAATCAAGATCAAGAATGCTGTGAGATGATTATAGCTCACATAGAGGACTTTAATATATCATGACCCGATTATATAATTAAGTAAAAAAATTGCATGATGTTAAAAAATATGAAATTGCATTTAATGAAAACTTTTCAAATATTATTTCATTTTAGATAAATCCTGTGAAGACAATGCTTTAAGTTCATGCAACAATTTAAACGAGGAATACGAAAGCAACGTGACTTTCAGTCGAAATTATTTGAAAGATTAAATACTGGCCAAATTGAATGATTCAGTCTGAATATATCACACATACTCGTAAGAATATTCTTTTTCCAGTTTTTCAGATAGTCGGCATGTATATTTGCTGAGTACAGTCATCGAACGTGCAAAAGCAAATGACAATGCCACCGCCTAACAATTAAAAATTCGTCAGAAGTTCATTGCTCTGCCGTCGTTATATTTGTAATTGCTTGGTGATATTTGTATTTAAGCCAAGTTTATTCAGATTTTATTTCTGTCATATAAAAATCGAAACAAATGTTAAACTTGTGCTGATTTGGTTAATGTCTGACATCAGTAGACAAAACCCATTAAACGAAAAAAATACCAAAAACATTAATCTGATTTATTTCCTATAAAATTGAAAAATTTCAAAAATTATTTTGCTTGAATTTACGTATATACGACTATGTATAGTATATTGAAAAAGCATTAAGAGAATACCTAACAGCCTCTCATTCATGATTTTTCTTTGTTTTCATTTTAAGTTTCATCGATTTCTGTCGTTAATCACGAACCCAAAGTCGAACAACCTCACACTTCAGACCAGAAATTTAAATTTAAATAATTAAATCGTTATGCCTGGTCGGAGATTGTTTACAACAAAATTCATTCAAATAGCAAGTATTAGCTTATAATTTTGCAATAAAAATAAACAATTTGTACGTACCGGTCAGATAGAATACACTAGCCCAGCCAAATGATGAAATGAAGAATCCACAAATTGGCATAGTTATTGCAGCACCGAGAGATGAAGCTATTTCCCAGAAAATAAAAATTAAACAAAACAAATGAGATTGGAACTTTTGATTTTAAATAGTTTTTGAACTTACCCATCATATTCGACATGAATTTTGAACGATCTAGTGGTGGAATCCATACAGCTGCAACTGGATGAATTGCTGGCCATGATGCACCTTCAAAACAGATGACATTTCAAAAATTTCTCAAAACTGTAGCGGTTATATGAAAACTTACCCAGCATGAAACCGAGAACCACTCGAACAACAATCAGAGCAACATAATTTAAATGTGCAGCTGCTGGTGTTAATAGAGTTAATAAACTTGCCCAAAGCATAGAATGACCAAAAACCCTTCGCCCTCCAATCAATTCAGCTAGTCGTCCACCTGGCAATTCTGTTAGGATGTAACCCCAGAAGAAACTGCCCAAAACGAAATTCTGTTGATAGGAATCCCATGCGAATTTTTCCTCCTCATCTACAATTGGAATATCTGATGCAGGTGTTGTTAAGTTTGACACATTTGTACTGTTTCCGTTGAGGACAGGTATATCGGTGGTATTCTGTTTGACCATTGCCACAATGGCAATAGTTAGATTCACTCGTAGGGCATAGTTCAGCATAAAGCCGAACATTGTCATGATATTCAATACTTGACGACATGATAGAAAATCTGTAAAAAAAAAGAAAAAAAAACAAATAAAAAACTTTGTTTAATTACGAAAATTCTATTTAGAAAAAAAAAAAACATTTTTTACTGACATATCCTGTCATCTGTCAATTTTTCCTTCTTTTGAAACTAAACAACTTTGCTAAGTTATAAATACAGGTTCTGTCTTAAAAATATCAGTATATATGATATAACAGAACCAAGAAACTCGTTTTTAAGTTATTTACTGGCATATGATACTATTAAGCCATTCCCACCTCATTCAAAAAAGGTATTTCATTATTATTTTTTAAACTACTAAAAATATTATTTTATAACCCACTGTCTTGACAGTGACCTTAAAGATTGGAATAAACCATATGATGTCGCGAAATATTTCCTCTACAAAAATAGCATGAATCTAATGAAACTCGTGTTTTCCTTACTCTGAAACATTTTTTTTTTTTTTTTTTTTTTTTTTTTTTTTTTTTTTTTTTTTTTTTTTTTTTTTTTTGAGATCTTGCCAGAAATCTATTGCGTATCATTCAGTTATATGTACATATGTATCTTGAAGATTTAATTTTTTCAGACCGCACCTCCATAGACCATTTTTGTTGTTTTTATTTTCTAAGACTCACGAGAAACGGCCAAATGCATACGTCACTACGAAACTCAAAATAACATGCGCTGTTCGTTGCCACATTTGCGGGGGTACAAAGTTATTTGAAATGTTTAAAACTTTATATAAAAAGAAATGAGGGGAAAATATTATTTGCATTTGCTGATTTTGAAATTTTGATTGGTACATGACAAGATGTCAGACAATTTAACGACAAATAAATTTTAAATTGCTTTGCCTACTATACGTGGCAGCATAAATTTTACTTCAACAAATTTTTGTGACAACCACTGAAAACAAACAGAGCTTTTGACTAAACTTTGGATGTGGATAACATCACATGTGTACCAAGTTGTTGTACATCGACTTACCATATTACGATTATATTAGGTGTTGAAACAAAGCATTACATTTCCTTTAAATGTCACCTTTCCGGTGACATTTAAGTGACTGAACAACCTGTTGATGTCGAATTGAAATAAAATGTACTATTGACGCTCAAAAATAATAACGAACAGTCACAGAAATTTTCTTTAGTTTGACATAATGAACATACATATGTAGACGAATGTAAAAATGGATAAAAAGGTAACTATTGATTGTTTATTAATACAACTAACAAACTTGCTGAAATTTAAATAACTGTAAAAAGAACAGAATTGAGTGGGAATAGCCTTAAGGGGTTATACGCAGTTAGAATTTTCAAAAAATCGGTTTTTGTATTTTCGTAATGTGCATATATTTTAAATCGATCTCGAGATATACGCATATTTGTTAGGACTGTTAAAAAAGTAGGCGGAGCACAGATCGAAGTAGAAGCTGCTCTTTTCTTGATGCAGAGCGAATCATGATCTCTGACTTGAGCGCGCATGGGAGAAGGCGAGAGCGAAAACTGGCTCGTACACAACATCATCTTGAGGTATTAGAAGCTGCTGATGCTACGGAGGATCCATCTTATGGCCCCGGAATAGATGATTACATATAGGCAAAAAAAATGTGTAAACTTCTTCCGAAACTTTAAACGCGTTTTCCTGAAAACTAGGTTCGGTGGTCAAGGTTTCTAAAAAACCGCTCAACCGACCGGTCTGAAATTTTAACACAACCTTCTCAGATATATTTCTCGAAGATTGATCAGAGGAATAAGATTTCGGATAATTATTTCTATTTTTTTTAACAATTTTACGTGGCAATTTTGGTCGAAAATTTTAATTTTTTCTTAACGAAGCAGCCATTTTGTCAAAATCACTAGTTTTATTTATTCACTAAAAGAATATTGTGGATCTTTTAATTTCAGATGAACCAAACCGGAGACATAGTGATCACCGCCGAACACTTTTTTTTTGGAGGTCCTTCAGGAGATCACCAGAACTTTTATTTTTCAAATCATTAGTGCCATTAAAACTTAGATGTTGCCTCTAAATGTACCTATACCTTTTGTTTTTGTAAAATAAAATACCTTTTCAGAAAAAAATCATAAAAAACCTATTTTTTCATCCTTGCAACTGCGTATAACCCCTTAAAGTCATTGAAGTGAAATGCATGATTAGCACATATAAAACAACTGAACGTAATAAATTTTATGATTTTTTTATGATTTTACTTTTGTTGTGAATTATATTGTTAAAATGCCTCTGGGATCCCGGAAAAAATTTAATAAAAGTTAAAATAAAAAATGACAGTTATAAATGCGCTGGGATAATCCTTAAATTTTACTTCATCTCTATTTACACAATTCATATGAAATTTTAAGATGAATAAGTTGATTTTAACATATTTGACAAATCACTTTACTCTTGACGCATTGCTCACCGAAAAGAAATATTATACATACTCGTAACCAAAATAGACACTCATATTGAAGTGCGACACATTGTTCCTCACTTTTTTGGAACGAATTTCAATTCTCTATCCGCTGCAATAGCGCAACCGTGGGTAAGTTTCTCAATAATTCTAATTTTTACAATCAAGCATATTCCAATGATGTAGCTCTATGATATATCCGAATACGTTGGGTGCTTATAAGTAGTCGTAATCGACGATAACAAGTCTTTTTTCGATCAAAACTATACTTCTGCTGTTTCTTAAAAAGACGGAAAAAGTCTACTGGTCTAACACAACTAATGTTAAAAGACGTCGCCAGTCATTTTTAAACGAAGCTTACTATCTAGGTGATATCCTGGATGGTAAACTTTTTCAGCTCAGAGCCTGGGAAGCGCAAAAGAGCTCTCGGAAAGAGGTCCGGTTAGATTTCCTGAAGGAGATCAGACAGAGCCTGTCCTGTGGAACAAACTCTGAAGCTATTGTTAAAAATGTAAGCAAAGCTTTCAAAAGCCCATAAATTCTACCGCCATTTCTTTTACACCTGCGATATAACATCGAATAAATCTTTTGCGTGTGGATTACAAATCATAATAATTTGAATGTCAGGATATAAGGACGTGGGTGAAAAAAAAAGTTAGATAAACCAGCCGATCACATACATATTTTAACAGGAGAGCTTCTCAGCAATGCTCAAATTCTTTTAACTTCAATCGTAAAGGAGTAAAATTCCGTGGTCTGGTCAATGTCAGAAAACATCAATTGGAAATACAATAATATCAACCCTTGTCTTAAGTTTTGGCAATGTATAAAAAGTCAACTTTCACTACCCCGCACCTCTAATTTTGTCAAAGCTCTTATCGATTAGGTTCATAAAAGTTGAACGTATAACAAAATATATGCGAAATATGGTATATGAATTTACAGGCTCGTAAGACTGATCACTGCCACTTTTACCTTGGTACGTATCAATTTGTGGCAAATGTTAGCTCTTACGGTGTCGAGCTCCTTGGTCTGTCAATTACAAATGCAAACTTTGCAACTATTAGGGGAAAATATTTTAACGTTTCCGCTTAACCGAACTTAAAATCTAGTTTCAAAGCAATTCTCTTTGAGTCTGACTTACAAATAAAGTGATTTGATATGTTTTTAATATTGCTAAGTGCACCCATGTCAAAGAACTAATTCGAATTGATTTCATATTGGACAGTGCAGAAACTTTTCAAAATATGTAGGAGATTTTTCCCTAACAACATTTATTGTTTAGGACATTATTTTATCAATCATTGTGTCGACCTGCCAAAGTAATTTGCCATTACTTTCCTTAAAATTTGTGTACCATCGTTAATGATAAAACAGGAAACGTCTTCTCAAAGAACAAAAATTGAAAAAAAAATCTGTTTTATTTGTACGCAACTTGATGTTGAAAGGTACATTTGATCATGTGGAGATGAAGCAGATGCTCACATTATGTCCATTCGACAATTTTGTTCAATAATCTGCGTCTGAAAGTTCAACGGATTACGTTTTCTTTTCTTTATAATTAATTTATATAAAATCATCGGCGCTGTACGATGTGGTCTCGGTCAATGCCATCAAGAAGACGCGACTGGAGTATGCCTTACTTAAATATGACATGCACGTCACTGCGTCTCCACTTCTAATTGAATTGACAGTAAGAGACAAATAAGACCATGCATAATGAGTTTGCAATTATACTAAGAGTACGAGTAGAGTCTTAATTTTGTAGAATTTTCCTGATAAATTGTCTAAAGAAGTAGCTTTGGAAATCGTCAAATTGTCAATTAGCACTGTTTGTCGCGTCATGCATAGTAATATCCATAATAAATTGCCCATTCGAAGAATTGTATCGAATTTCAAATTCATACAACTGCATATATCTCTTATACACTACCATAGATAGTGTACAAATGATAGTCTCCCGCCACTATACTCGTATTTATCAAAAAAAAACATTGGCGAAACACGTCAATTAGAACTGTCAACGGTGCCTTGTAATTGTTATATGAATTCAAGAATTTCATCAGTCATCTTGGTCAGTATACGAGTATTCCACAAATTATTAGTTTACATATATGACATGCGAGTACGAGTAATAATGGACTTTTGGTTTAATTAGATATAATCGATACAGAGGAAATAAATTCACTCGTGGTTAATGGTATAGCCTTGCAAATGATTGGATCAAATATATGGCAATTTGCAAGTATGTCAAGTGGTTTGTTTTTGTAATTTGATTACTATGATCATTTGCGGTGATTTACTGACATACACACGTGTTTCTATGGTTATGTTTCTGACAGCACCCCAAATGTATTCCGTACGAAAATGTGTAACAAAACAAACATACCCAGACCCTACACTGAGAATTCTAATAAACTTAACATTTTTAATATACGTAGTTTTCTTACCATTATACTGTCGTATTTAAATGTGTAACTCATGGTCAATATTGTTATAGAACCGACAACTCAACGAAGCGTGTCATTTATTCCCCTACTTGTCAAATAACACTTCAATACTACAAGAACAGCTATTCATATTCAAATACGAATCAACTGACTATGCTAATTTGATGGCAAAGAGTCGACCTATCTTGTTAAGGTCATTATTGAGAATTTTGATTAATTGATACATATGAATATATTAATTCGAATAACTTTTAATGATTTGCAGATTTACTGAAAGTATCCATAAAATGAATTTAGCAAAAATAACAATTTAAGATGGGCATATACATTAAACGTTTCTTCAAGCCTATTAAATGTGACTTAATTGATGATGCCTAACAACTCAATCCTCTGATTAGTGACAATCATAGACGATGTTCCACTTCGTAGATGTAATTCATCAACGAACAGATCTCATTGTGAATGTTTCGCAGATAGCAATCTTGATGTCAATTAAACTTAACATTGACCCTTGGATTAGTGAAATTAATTATTGTGTGAAATTAAGCTATACATGTTTCGTTTTCACTAGAACTAAATGAGACTGTTAAACCGAAATATATCAGGCCATCAGTGTCAAATGTCATATATAGGGTTTTCCAATAGGGACTTGACAACTTTAAATATAATTTGTGAACGCACTCTTTCACTAATCATCAAACTGTCACTGTCACTGTCAATTTATTCAGTAAACTCAACATTTTCATCATGGTAAAATACACGTCTGCAAATTATAAAAATTTTCTACAGATATTCGGAGTTGGTGACTGCAACTTTAAGAGCGTTAACTTCAATTTTCGGTCGTAACTCTCGCACTAGTGGACAGGCAATAACAAGTTTAGTGTAAAACTTTGAGTCTACATATTCGTTGTGTGATGTTGCCGTGTCAGTGAGGCAACGGGTTGGTCGAAGTGTCGAAAATATCGCTGCCGTTCAGACGTTCATAGCAAACGATCCAAATCAGTCAATTCCACGACGTTCTCAAGAATTAGGCATCGCTCAGACCACATTGTGGCGTATTTTGCGTAAGGAACCTGGTTTACACCCATACGAGATCAAGCTGACTCAAGAATTGAAGCCGATGGACCATTTGAAGCGACGTACGTTCTCCGATTAGGTTCTGAAGAAGATGCGCCAAGATGATGAATTTCATCGCAAAATCATCTTCAGTGACGAAGCTTATTTTTGGCTCAAAGGGTTCGTCAATAAGCAAAACATGCGTTATTGGTCGGGTGAAAACCCACATGTGCTTTATGAATCACCACTTTATCCGCAAAAAATAATTGTTTGGTGCGGTTTGCATGCCGGCGGCGTTATTGGACCATATTTTTTCGTCGACAATAACGATCGTCACGTTACTGTGAATGATCAGCGTTATCGCGCCATAATCACCGATTATTTTTGACCCGAATTGGGAGATATGGACTTGGACTACATGTAGTTTCAACAGGATGGTGCCACAAGCCACACAGCACACGCTACAATCGATTTATTGAAGAGTAAGTATGGTGAGCGTGTTATCTCAAGACATGGACCAGTCGATTGGCCGCCTCGTTCGTGCGATTTAACGCCGCTTGACTATTTTTTTGGGGGCTACGTTAAGTCATTGGTTTATGCCAACACGCCGACGACGTTGGAAGAGCTCAGAGCCAACATTGAATACGAAATAGCGGCCGTTTCGCATGCGACAAGATTCAAGGAAGGGAACTTCGAAGTATAATACAATAGAACAGGCAAATTTTTTTAAGATTCCTGCTTAACGAAAAAGCTACCCGCAAGGCATTCACTCACCGAAACATTAAGAGAATGTTCACTATTTGACTATTTCAGCGCATTACATAACAAAGATAAAGAAAGTGAAGCAATGAAAGGAATGACTTAAATGGCGTACGCTTTTATCCAAAAAAATGATAAGAAGCGATCGGATGGCTGACCCGTGGAGGGAGAGCTATTTTAAGCTATATAAAGGCAAAAACAACACGAAAAACTGTAACAACTACCAATCGGGAGATATACGAAACGTAACTAAAATCAAACAAAGAGACTTTATGGGAATAGCGTTAAAGAAACATGGCATCTATGCGAAGGACCTGCATATCAATAAACTTTGTCGATCTGAAGAAAACGTAAAGCAAAATTTCGAGAAATCTAACATACATGTATATGAAATAAAATATGGCCTCATGAAGAGCCTTAAATGCTGCGCTATTATAAAAATGACGTCGCAGAATGCGAAGTTAAAATTGGACACGAAAGTAGTGCTCAACGTCCATGAATTTCAATGTCATGAAATATTTCCTACTGAATATTTTAATATAATAATACAATTGAATAAAATAACATCAATATATATCGAATGATTTTTCTTGGCGCGAAAACTGACCAGTCCCTTGCAACAAAAAAATATTATTTCAATTCCAAAAAATATTACTGCGTATCGGGAGTTAAAAATGACCATACATATTGATATGGGTCTGAGTCTCAGAAATGTGAACTTTTATTCAAAGAACTTTGTAGTCAAAGAAAATTGTGCTCTACATTGATGAACCTTGCGAGGAAATCGAAGAAATATGAGGTACATAACTAAAAGCAATTATAAAAGGACAGGACTAAACGAATTTGTTGATTGAACTCAGGGTCACTCACAATAAAGGTGCTACCTAAGCAATTACTTATCATTGTCACTGAAAATTTGAAGTAAAATGTAATGTTAAAGTAATGATCAGGGAGTATTCTAGCTTAAAAATTTATCAAAACAATTCTTTCAGAACTTTGACCCAAAATTACTTAGATACATTGTGAATAAATTGTTTTTTAATAAATATTCTTTATTATCATAGCCAATACAGAAGACAGTGTGTGACAAAGGACAGTTGCTTTTATCATAAGTGCAAAGCCTTTAAAACATGTTGTCACAAAGTACAAAGATGCAAAACAATCTACTAAAATTACTCCACTTAAATTAATGGGTTACATCACAATTTTATAAAATTATATATTTATATTTATACATATATTAGTCTTGTCTTTCTAATTTTGGGAAATTTTCAAACGAATTCCTCATTGGAAACATTTGAACGAAGGCTTAGTTGTGAGATACTTACTTACATTGTATCGGCTTTTAGTATTGGGTCTATTGGGTAACTTGTACTATTCCATTGGAACATGCGTTGGAATGCTACTTTCATTGTACGTCATTTCAATATATGTCATTCATTTGAAGCGTTAACAATTATAATTTTTTTTCAGTCAAATATATCGAACTTTGTGCTGAAAAAGTGTTTTTGCGGGGAGTTCTTCTTCATTACTTTAATATGAAGAAAACTGCTGCCGAAAGTCATCGTATTTTGGTGGAAACTTATGGTGAACATGCGCTAGCTGAGCGAACGTGCCAAAAGTGGTTTGCACGATTTAAAAGTGGTGATTTTGGCTTGGAAGACGACGAACGTCCTGGGCAGCCGAAAAAGTTTGAAGATGAAGTACTGGACGCATTACTTTATGAAGATTGTTGCCAAACACAAGAAGAGCTCGCAGAATCTTTGGGTGTCACTCAAGCATCCATTTCAAAACGTTTAAAAGCAGCTGAATATATTCAAAAGCAAAGAAATTGGGTTCCACATGAACTCAAGCCGAGAGACGTCGAAAGGCGGTTTTGCATATCCGAAATGCTGCTGGAACGCCACAAAAGGAAGTCATTTATGCATCGGATTGTTACTGGTGATGAAAAATGGATCCATTACGACAACCCCAAGCGCAAAAAATCATATGTGAAACCCGGCCAACCAGCCAAATCAACGGCAAAGCCGAATATCCATAACGCGAATGTAATGCTCTGTATTTGGTGGAATCAGATGGGTGTGCTGTATTATGAGCTGATAAAACCGGGTGATGGTTTCATGGACAACGCTACCGAACACAATTAATCCGTTTGAAGAGAGTAGTAGCCGAAAATCGCCCAGAATATGCGACCAGACACGAGGCAATAATTTTCCATCATGACAACGCTCGGCCCCACGTTGCTATTCCGGTTAAGAACTATTTGGAAAACAGTGGATGGGAAGTCTTACCCCACCCGCCTTATATCCCAGACCTTGCTACTACCTTCTGACTACCATTTGTTCCGGTCGATGCAGAACGCCCTCACTGAAATACGGTTCAGATCAGAGCAGAATTTCAAAAATTGGCTTGATTCATTCTTGGCTGCCAAGCCGGCGCAGTTCTTTTGGGATGGGATCCACAAATTGCCAGAAAGATAGGAAAAAGGCATAACTTCAGATGGGCAATACTTTGAATAATACTATTGTACAAGTTTTTCTTAAATACACTTTCAAATTTTGAAAAAAAAACCGCACGAATTAAAATATATACCCAATATTAGAAATATATTTTCATATATTGACATTGGTCAGTGAGCCACACTTGCTTATGTTTTATTTCAAAACTACACTGAAAAAACTCGAATGAAAGCCACACATAAATCCAAAGCCATATAAAGTGAAAGTCATGGTTGTAAACAGATTTTTCCCCCTATAATCAACCAGTGTGCTTTACAAATTTAATGATAGATTTCCAAAACTGATCACATGAGGTCCACTGGTTTATCCTTTCTCAGAAAACGAAGAGAATTCTTAACACAAACAGAAACTGGTTTTCTTTCAAGCCTGAGTCATACAAATTAAGAACAAAAAATTCCGATAAAATAACTGAAGCCAAACTCCCAAAAAACAGGCGCTAAAGTAGATAATTGTGTACATTCAAACTTATGTCAGTTATGTCAAATGTTAACTCTCACATAACATATCGTAGTATTTCCCCCAGATGACAATATTATGACTAACTTAGCATTAACCAAAACTCCTAGGAACTGAGTTTTAAATCGAAACAAACAACTTTTTATACTTTTTATAGTCTTAAACTTTTCATTTGTAGTAATTTTAAAAAGGCACATGGCCTTCGTAGTCTTATTAATTTACGCCGCTAGACAACTTTTGCTATCAAAAATATAAATACCAAAATATTTATACGAAGTATTGTTAAATACTAATTACATTAGTTAATCATTTAAACTGGCAAAACATATTTTTATGTTATTTTGAAATAGTTTTAAGTGCACAAATTATGTAAATTCAATAGTAAATGGGAAGTGTAAATAGCCCCTTAATATCCCATCCATGTATGTGATGCATTTTGAGGTATGTATACATAATTAGTTAGTACAACTTTTCCATCCAGAAAAAATGACTTTAATAGTGGTTAAACATGTTCCTCCTAAATAAACACTAAACTATTACGCAGTTAAGTTACTAAATCTTTTGCAGTAGCAGAGAAACTGTACGTTGTCAAAAAGTGATTGGTATTGGTCAGTACGTTTTATACATTATGATCTCATTGCGTATAATCCATATGAATTCAAGGGTACTAAAGAGGCATCTTTATGGTATAAATAAATGAAAGAAAAAAACATGATAAGAATACCCACAGATCACTGACGTATATAAGAAATTTCGTAATTGAAATAAAAGAGTACAAAATTAGCTTCTTCTTTGCAAATAAAATGACACTTCTTAATGAGATAGAAATCTTTTTAGAAAGTGAAAAAGCAATTATTTGATTTTAAATTATATCGCAGTTATAATATGTAATGCAACATTATTTTTTAATTAATCAAGTTACGTTCACATGAATGTCAACTTGACACTGATATTGAGCTGCTTAAAAGGTAATACACGATTGGCACTAAAAAACAAACAGTTGATAGGTATTTCTTATTGAATCTGCCTACTAAAATCTCAAGTAAATGAACAATTCGTTATAGTTCATGTTTTTTTTAGACACTTCGTCATTTTAAAAATTTAAATGAGAATATTAAA
This sequence comes from Volucella inanis, assembly GCA_907269105.1. NCBI lineage: Eukaryota > Metazoa > Arthropoda > Insecta > Diptera > Syrphidae > Volucella > Volucella inanis. The sequence goes on along the minus strand of OU026157.1, from coordinate 47,287,556 downwards.
TGCTCGTATGAGCAAAAACAGACGTTTTCGCGTTAAGCGTTGAAAGTTCGTTGCACTGTTTTAGATTAATTTCTCTCGGGTAAGTTTTCATCGCATTAAATTGCTGAGTCTCGAATGCATTTTTGAAGTAAAGTGGTCTATCTTGTCCTTAGAAATTTGATGAAAGTTCTTATATGGGAATATCTCCAATAGTCTTCAACATCTGAGAACAACTAATTCTCGGAATTTTAGTTGACTTTTATTATTTCTTGGTCACCTCTCAATCCAGAGCCCTATCCATCTGTCTAACGAACAGATACAACATGGGTAAACTAAAACTCTTAACATCAAAGACCTCAAAAGTCTACAATAAACGCCAACGGCATTCGCAACCTCCAACGAAGAATAGATCAGATTCCGCACATTCATGAAGGAAGATGCCAGAACAACTTTGAACTACTAATCACCCCTAAGCAAAATGTGCTTAAATAAAAACCGGTAGCACCATTAAAGGAAAAACACTGATCTGGGCAAGGGAGTAAATTAAATATCCCACAGATACACCATGAATTGTCGATGCATTTAAACAGCATTTCGCAGGAGTAATAGAATACGAATGAAACTTAAATCTGATCAACAATAAAGTATAATAGTCTCTCCTCTAATTGCGAAGAAATTGGCCGTGGCTCTAGTGGTAGTGGACTGGCTCCCAAATCGGGAGGTTCGGTATTAGAATCCCAACCCCGCCCGAAAGACATTAATTTTTTCAATTAACAAAAATCAAATAATCCTCCATTAAGAATTTTATCTCCCCATTAAATGTTGGATGCTACCCATGAGGGAAATTAACCACTGAGTCCAAACATCTTTCATTCTCTGTCTATCTCATTTGTATTCATTCCACTTGAATGTTAAGTTCCTTAAAAACAAAAAACTTAACCAGATAAAAAATAACAATGCCGCCACTGGCTCGAACGGACTACTCCTCGAATTATTCGGAGCTGGAGAAGATGCTTTGGCGGACGGGCTGCCACGTGCGTTGGTTTCTATCACAGATGTCTGGATGCCACAAGTTCCTTAATGAATGAAAAAAAAAAATAATAATAATAATTCTCGACGAATTCTATAGCCTATATTACTGTATCTTAATATAGGGTGACAAGATAGCAAGGAGGGTTTTCCCAATTATTATGTTTCAACACCTGTCAAAGCTACCAATGACATCCACCTGTCAAAATGTTTAGTAAGACTTGCCATTTCATCATACTTACCGTACGTGCGGAAATTATTAAAAAATATTATCGAAATTTTGGCTCAGTTGTACATACGCAGTGTGAATTTCGTCGTGAGGTCGATCGCCATCATGGCTTCAGTATGCAGGCAATTCGTCGCACCCTAGAAAAGTTTAATTGTGAGTACACTCTTTTGGATCTTAGGCCGCCAACCAGATAGAGATTGACACGAAATTAAGAAAACACAGCTGCGGCCAGTATCAAAGAGACCCCGAAATGTCGATTTTTCGCCGATCAGCTGAATTGAACATCGCCAGAGAATCAATCCGGCTTATTTTGCTGTTGAATTTGGGCCTACATCCACATAAGATTACGCTGACGCAAGAATTCAATTCGGACAACCATAAACAACACCGTGAGTTGGCTAATTGTGTGCTGGAAAGGTTTGTCGGAGATCCGATTTTTTCCAAAAAATCGTGCCCACGGACGAACAGGTGTTCGGCCAAGCATCAATGCACCCACAAAGATTGACTGTTTGGTGAAGTTTCGAAATGAGGAATGAGACACAGTTACCGTCAATAGTCTTAAGTATAGAGCGATGTTAACCGGCTTTTTGTAGTCAGAGCTCAACAACATCGATATATCCGATCTATGGTTCCAACAAGATTTCGCTACATGCAATACAAGCGGCGCAACACTCGAATTTATGAAGGAGGAATTTGGCGTCTGGGTTATCTCACTGCGAGCGCTCATCAATTGGCCGCCGCGATCATATGATTTGACCCCACTTAATTATTTTCTCTGGAGCTACGTTAAGTAGTTAGTCTACGCTAACAAGACAACCACTGTAGACGAGCTCGAGGCCACCATTCGACACGCTATTGCGTTTCATTTGCAGCCATTTGAATAATTTGCTATTCCACACATAATGACTCCAAAATAAAGCCAGGATCAATTTTATATCTAATACTGTCTTTGTTTTATTAAAATTTGTTGTCCTATCGTTTTTATATGGTCAAACTTTACTATAAAAAATGTTTATATTCGTTCGCCATATATATGTATTAACAGCGGATTATCGTAAAATTTATTTATTTATTTATTTTATGAACCAAATCAACAATGGGTCATCAAATTAAAAGTCTGGCTTGGACTCCACAAATGCAAGATAAGCCCAATGAAGTTGATAAAGATGATTTAGAAAAACAGAGATCATAACCGTTCTACTCTATGGCGCAATGTACTGAACGAAAAATACTATTGGAATCTTTGAAAAAGAAAATACCATACTTCTTCACTACAAAATCTCGTGCGAGGACGGCAAATGGAGTACAGCTGTTCCAAGATGTGGATTTAATCTAAAATTCTAAGAGATGAGGACTTCACTGGCACATTCTTGTAGAGCGAATGGATGATAATGTTCTTACTAAGAGTGTCTTTGAATCTCAGCCCTTTAGTTCAAGACGTGAGGAAGGACTGAATTTCAAGCAGAGGTCCTAGATCCTAAACAGAGCAGGATGGTGTTAGGTAAGCCTAAGTTTATTTTATTGATTTTAGTTTAGTTAAGTTATTGGTTAGTTAGGTTTTTAAGATAACTCATTGCTATAGTCTATTAAATTTTCACTGTTACACTGAGTAACATATCAATTTTTGACAGCAACTTAAAAGTACTCAAAAAATTTGTAAGAAAATATGTCAACTTAATTTTTTTAAATTATATTTGTTTTCGTGTTTGCACTTTTTAGAGTTGCTCACAAAGAGGCTTGTGTCAGTTCAGAGTTATCGCCGACATTAAATTATCATTATCATTATTATTATCATTTTTATTATTTTTTTTTTTTCTTTTTCTTGCAGCAATGTCTTTTTAATCTTTGTTTTCTAATTGAGCTTTTAATGCCCCAAAACCATCTTCCATCACCTTTATTAAATTATTTTCAGATATCAAACAAAGAACCAAAAAACCGCAAAAAAACATCGATATGAATTCCCCCTTGAACCATGTCCAATCTCTAACATTAAGAATTTTAAAATTTACAATATATATAAAGCCTAACCTTCAGTCAGTTGCATTATCGCAAGACATAAAGAGGATTTTTTCTTTTTAATTTCATAGCTGATATATAGTACATACCGAAGCAATAAAATATGCATCAGTCAATAAGAAAAAGATTAAAATAGCGTAACACTTAAATTAAAAAATTATAAAAGAATCATTTAGTCCAACAAGTATTAGTTGAACTGACTGACAGATTATGAACACAATAACTTGTGTGAATTAATTTCTTAACCGGCGTACATTCTAAAAAACCGGCTTTCATATTTATAAGCCAAAAGACCAACGATATCATTTGCATTAATAGTTATTACTATGAAAAATTTTATTAGACTATGAATCTAATAGTTTCAATTAAATAACGTGCTATTAAAATATTTTCCAATGGAATTTCAGATCTGAAGATTGGATAAAGCCATGCTTAATTATAATGTGTGGATCGTAATTTGTAGATATACGTAATATTTTTTTTTTTTTTTTTTGATAAGTAGGCTAGCTATTTTATTAAGTGCATAAGACCAATTAATAAATAGTAGGGGCCAATATATTCACTCCTGTGGAATCTCTACATTTTTTCTAAAAGAAAAAACAACAACAAAAATTCTTGAAAATAAACGAAAGGTCAAGCAAATATTCAAAACTGTTCAAACTTTCAAAATACATGCCAGTCTCGACCGATTTGAGTCATTAAAATGAAACAATCCGAATGCATTTTCACACAAAGTTTATTAGCATATGAGAAAGTTGATGTCAAACTACAGCAACCCTGTTTGCGACTACAAAAATGTTAAGGAGGAAAATAAGTCCCCAGGAATTAAGCCCACTTTTGTAAAGTGAACTTATGATAGTTCTCACACAAAGTGGAAAATAAATTCTTTAAAATTTGAGTGGTTTTATTTCCCTTTAAATGTGAACACATTGTCACTTTAACCACTTTAATCCGTTGCAAAACCTAATTAGTCGCTACACACAAAAATTTTATTGTAACTAACATATATTTTTATATATAATATATATTTTGAATAACGAAAAACTATCTCAGAAAAAAATACATACGAAATACTTCCTTTTAATTTCAGTTTGCAAAGCCCTTAAAATAATCAAAACAGAATAGCGCGGTTTTTACGAAAGTGGGCTTATTCCCCATATAGTTTTAACGAATTCTACTGGGGGACTTATTTTCCTACACCGTTAAGTACTCGATGTTTCCATTAGTTGATACTTAGATATCATATAATTTATAGTTTTCTTAGAGCAGAACTTCATTCAAGTTTCAAGATGTGCACTCTTAGCTATTCAAAATATGTACAGATATTATGGGTATACTTGTATCTACATTCATTCTAAAGAAAAAAAAAAATAAATAAAAAAGATAAAACATGTAAACAGACAAAAAAATCAGAATTAACGTGATTGCATCACTCACGTGTGTAATATTTACGATTCGGCATTCAGAGAGGTTTCATTTATTTACATACTCGTATGTACATTTGACCAGTCTCTAAAGTCTACTCGTGTCTAAGAGACAAAATATGTATAAACGTGTTATTGTTAATGGCGGTGTGGATTAATTTATTCAAATTTTTTTCAAAAATCAAGATTGTAAACTTCTAATACGTTGCGAACCTCCCACTTCTTCGCTGGATATAAATACAACTCTTCAAGTACGAGTATTGCATGACTAGGTGACTGGACGTTGGACCTTGGGTTTTCTAGGAAACCTAGCTTTGTAAACAAAGTTGTTATTGTTGTTGTTGAGTGTTTTTGTAAAATAAATTACGAAAAAGTTTTGAAATCTTGTTTTACTTTCGGTTAGAAACTGTGATTTATGTAAGCTATTTTGAGGAGATATTTCCGATTTTAACAGTCGTGCCTAGGTCATCCGGAAGGAAAATATTTTTAATTGGGAATTGTTCAGGTAAACTGCATCCGATTTATATATTTCTTTTCATGGGGCTTTGTCTGGTTAAGCGTATAAATTACAGGAAAAATCGGCAATGTCAGAGAAAATAAACTTGAGGAGGAAAATTCATTAGACATTGCCAAGAAAATTGCTTCATATACTAACACGAATGTTTAGTCTTCAATTTTATGAATTAAATAACATAGTTATTTCGAAATTCTGGATATACCGTCAATGACTACGTAAAGAAAACTACAGATAAAGTGGATATAGAATGCAAAAACAAGTTTTTTTGTACAAGTTTTAGACGTCATTTTCAAAATCACGTATCTTGTGTCATATTAGATCTTTGGGCTATATATTTTTGAATTCACTGTAAATGTATAGTTAGAATTATTCTCCATGAATCGGTGTAAAACTATGTTCTATGTACATACATATATACTTCTTAAAATCTCAATAGAGTTTTTATGAGTCTACATATATGCGATGAAGCTGTTAAAACATGGTCTCTACTAAGTTCAACTTAAGTCAATAACTTGTAGTCAATAATGATTATTGTCTTTATAAATTCAGTAAATATTTCCGAATTTGTATCTCCGAAGCTATATTCTTGGATTATCTAATTGCTTACAATTGGTAACGGCAAAATCATGAGTATTATGTTTCTGATTTGAATTAACTCTGACTCCTGAGGCATAGGACCTTAACTAGGTAGAGGAGAGCTTGTCTAGATAAACCTATTTAAAACCTACGGTGCCTTTCAGGGAAACGAGAATTTGCATTTGATTCAACATAGGTGATGATACCCAAAAATTCCACCCGCCCAGCTAACATAGGATGAGGACAGCCATTTTCAAATTTAAAAATAAAACGATCTCTAGAGCTGACTCTCGATCTAACTGGTAAGATTTTAAAGCACTAGCCCGGAATTTGACACGGATCCTGCATCAACTCATCTGCAAGATGTGGACTGACGAGTCAAATTCCCGCTTAGGCAAACTACAAAAATAAAAACCTTCAACGTAAACTGTGCCAATACTATTCGAATCTGATCAGTGTCTTTCAAAGTCATTTCGGGCCGAGAAAATTCGCGACGAATCATAGAAAAAAAAAGTGTTCCAGATTGACACCCATTGATTGGAATAGCTATACAGAGCTTTTTTCAGGCTTATCAAAAACTGCAGGAACCCTTTTGATGCCAAACAAGCACTAAGAATCTATTCGTTGATTTAACATAGTAAGCAGAACGGTGAAGTATTCGAAAGCATCAAGAAGCGGGGGTCACAATCAACTCGCTGTGCAGATTGTAGAATCAGCGAGCAGAAACTTTAACAAAATTTGGTTGATTGAAGCCCAGGTTCAACCATCAAAGTAAAGAAAATTAAGAAGACACTTAAGACACTTGCCCATCGCAGAAGAAGAACTTAATACTTCGGAATTGTAGTTATGGAAATTAAATTGCCTTCGATAAAATTTTCTTGAAATTCGATCTCATGAAGCATAGAACCAACCCGAAAACTTCAACTGAGTGGAAAATATTGTTAAAAACTAGAGCTACACGTGTTTGGGCAGGTACCTCCGGCAAAAATTTCCCAGAAAGATGCATTATTTCTTTTTTCATTTCTATACATACAGTTCGAGAATATCCCTAGAGAAGGAATACAGAATAGTATATGCTAATGTTCTGTCAATTTTGTCAAGGGTTAATTTAATTAATCCAACAGACTAAGGTTCCTACGAATATTTTAAGCAATTAAACAATTTTGCCCGGATCCGTTTTGATATTTAAACTTTCTATAGCTTCAAACTGGAGAGCTGTATATATATGTATGTACACCCCACTTTAAACATTAAAGTGCTGCAGAACATGAGTAGAACCTAATAATTTTTGTAAAAAAATTAGATTGTATAGGGTTTTCTAATAACGACTTGACAAATTTCTTTTTAAGTAAAAGGCAAACCATTTGAGATATTTCAAAAACTTTATTATTGGCTTGAAGTACAATCAAAACATTTATGAATGGAACTCGACTTCGTTCATATGGCCACCACGGGCACGTTTGCAGCGGTCGATTCATTGGACCCAATTTTCAACGACTCAGCCACACATTTCGCGCGATAACGCCGACCATTCACAGTAACGTGACGATCGTTATCGTCGACGTAAAAGTATGACCTAATAACGCCGCCGGCATGCAAACCGCAACAAACAGTTATTGTGGATGAAGTGGTGATTCATGAAGCACATGTGGCCAATAACGCATATTTTGCTCATTGACGAACCCATTCAGCCAAAAATGAGCTTCGTCACTGAAGATGACTCGGCTTAAATTCTTGAGTCAGTTTGATCTTGTATGGGTGTAAACCAAGATCCTCACGCAAAATACGACATAGTGTGGTCTGAGCGATGCCCAACGCCGTGGAATTGACTGATTTGGATCGTTTACTACGGACGTCTGAACGGCAACGATATTTTCGACACTTCCACCAACCCGTTGTCTCACTGACACGGCAACATCACACAACGAATATGTAGACTCAAATTTTTGAACTAAACTTGTTATTCCCTGTCTACTGGAGTTAACGCTCTTAAAGTTGCAGTCACTGACTCCGAATATCTGTAGAAAATTTTGAGCCTACTGAATAAATTGACAGTGACAGTTTGATGATTAGTGAAAGAGTGCGTTCACAAATTAAATTTAAAGTTTCAAATCCCTATTTGAAAACCCTATATGTATGTGCACATTTTCAACAAATAGCTCCTTGTATCATCTAGCTGATTGACACAAAAGGCGTCTTTATGGAACCTAAACCAAAATGCGTGTGCGTAGAGTATCTGTATATTACACCGATGAAATTTTAAATCTATGATTACGTCTATATATATATTTTTTTTTCCAAACTGCTAAACTGGGCCATTAACAATTACATTGACAAAGTTCACTTTACTGTACAAAGTAACGGGACATTATAAAAGTTCGTAAACAGTCTCGGAAATGCAAGCAATAAAATTGGTTCAGTTGCGAAGTTAATAACATTAAAGGAAGTTTGTTAGAAAAATCCGTGTTAGATTATTGTAGAGTAAAGTTTAAATTAAAGTAGACAAGTTTTGTGCAGTTTTTATCAAAATTGGGCAAAAGAAACACCTTAACTACATCCGAGAAAGCCAAAATAGATGTGTACCACTCAGAAGGTTATTTCAACCACTACATCGCGAAAAAAAATGGTCGAAGCCCAAATTCTGTTGACAATTATTTAAATAATCCAGATTCTTATGGAAAAAACTATAAAGGAAGAATTTCTACAGTGATTTCAGCAGCTGACCGGCGCAAAATCATTCGTTGCGCTTCTAATTCCAGTGATTCCATATCAAAAACTAAATTTGAGGCCGGCATAAATGCCAGTAAGTCCACTGTTAGACGTGTTATTGTAAGTGCTAAGAACCTGAAGCGGTTAAAGTTGGTTGAAAAACCTCTTCTAAATGCTGCGCGTAAGCAGCTTCGACTGCAATTCGCAAAAGACCATATGGCCTGGACTTTAGGACAGAGTCAAATTAAGAATGACTGGCGAATAGTTGTTTTCACGGATGAAAAGAAATTTAATCTAGATGGACCGGATGGGTATAACTTCTACTTTCATGATTTACGGAAAGAACAGCGGTTGTTAACTCGTCATCACAGCCGAAAGGGTGGAGTAATGGTCTGGGGAGCGATTAGTTATTATGGAACATTAAAGTTAAATGTTCAGAGCACAAAAATGACGGGAATTACCTAAAAAGGAATATTAGAATCAACTTTTCCTAAGTTTAGTGAGTTATTTTGACCGTTACCTTTGATTCTGAAACAGGACAACGCACCAATCCATTCTTCTCGTGTAGTAAAGACATTTGTTGCAAGCCAAAACGTGGAATTACAGAATTGGCCACCATATTCACCAGACTTGAACATTATAGAAAATGTTTGGGGCTGGCTTACCCGTAAAGTTTACGAAGGAGGAAAGCAGTACAGCGTTAAGGAATCACTTCTCAAGGGTATTAAATTAGTGTGGGCCGAAATTTCCCTTAATTACATAAAATCACTCTACGACTCACTTCCAGACCGCGTTTATGAGGTAATTTCACAAAAAGATGGCCATACACACTACTAACTGCTTTATTTAATAATTAGTTTATAATAATTACCAAAAAATTCAATAAATAAAAACAAAAAGTGTACATTTTCCTTATTTACTGTCTTTGCCTTTAATCATGTGAACCGACTATTGCTTGTGTTTTAGACTCTTTTTAAGAAAACCTGGTTATAATCCCATTACATTTTACTGTCAAGAGATTTTGTGATTGTTCGGTCTTGTAAAATTCCATATCTATATTCTTCATTTGTTTTTGCACTTAAATCTCTTGTTTTTTGGAAAAAAAAAATAAGAAAATAAGAAAATTGTATTATGGTTGCCTTTATTCAAGTGAACCGGAGTGTATGTACTTTAAACATTAAAGTGCTGCAGAACATGAATAGAACAGTGCGCAGCCGGTATGAAAAAAAATACCTAATAATTTATTGTAAAAATATTGGATTGTATGTATGTGCACATTTTCAACAAATAGCTCCTGGTATCATGGAGCTGATTGACACAAAAGTCGTCTTTATGGAACCTAAACCAAAATGCCTGTGCGTAGATTATCTGTATATTTCACCGATGAAATTTGAAGTCTATGATTGCGTCTATATATTATATATTTTTTTTTTCCAAACTGCTAAACTAGGCCATTGACTTTTAATTTATTTTCTACATTCATTCACAAATAATTCTGTATACTTCCCCGCTGGAAATCATTAAATATTCGATTGACCAAACTAAACTGCTCGTGCCATAATTACAGGCACCTATAAATTATTCAAATATGTTAAAGTGTTGCAACTTCAGTTAAACGTTGCATCGTTGTTGACTGCAAAGATAAAAACAATATCACTATGTGGGCAGTGTAAGAAATTCTTGACATTATTAATGGCACTCCCTTTCTCGTATACAAACCACACTGCGTATACCAACGATTGCCTGATACGATACGGGTCTACATATTCAAATGTTCGTTAACCACCAGCGCCAACTAGATTTAACTACAATTGCATGAATGGAACTATAGGATCTCCGGCTTCACACTTCGCGTTTAGCACTAACCGACCGTTCACTATTAATTTCAAGAATTAATTTGATTAATTTTGTTTTAGTAATGAATTGAATTGGCAACCCCATTTACTAACACAATCAGTTCTACATACTCGTATACCCGTATTGTATGTATAAGTTTGAAAACTAAACTCAATGTCCTACTTAAGTCGAATGAGAATAAATGATGAAAAGAAAAAATTTTCCACAATGTAAAGTTATCTGGGAATTAAACAAAATGCAACCAGCAATACAGATAACAATTTGTAGATGTGCATCATCTGCTAGCTGCAGAACCATCCTAAGGTGCGGTATTTTTTGACGAGCCCCCGAACGTCAGTACAAACTTGCGTCATAGCCTTATTAAGCAAAAAAATTTAAGTCCCAACAGGCGAATATATTGCAACAGATGAGATACATACATACATATATGGTGGTAGTGTTTTAAACCTTATCGTGCTTATCATGAGAAATTCGAACTTTGAGCTGGAATTGCCGCTTTGTGCTGTTTGGTGAAGCGAACTGATTAAAATTGACAAAGAACATCGTTTAATTGAAAATCGTCTTCTGGGTCAAAGTCGGTCTACAGATTTTAAAAAAATAATTTGTTTACAGTTCCAAAGGTCACTAGAGCGGGGAATTAAATAGGTGGACGGATTTCGGTGAATTTTATAGTTCAGAATTGTTAGTTCCCTCTTTAGGTTCAATTCATTACAAATTAGGTGCAAGATTGTCAATTCAAATACAACAAATGATAATACTCAACGAATTTGGATCGATAATAGAAAATCGAGCTGCAAGCAGGACCTAGAAACTAGTAATGGTACCATAATCAACATAAGCGACATACGATTGAGCGCACACCAATGTTAAAAACATATTTACTGGAGCCCTCTGTGCAAACTCAGCTTTAAAAGTAATTGGCATACATTTCTGAATCTAACAGAAACAAACTGAATATGGAATATCCCTAACCCGTTCCTGAAAAATACTGACAGAAAAAAAAGAAGACACAAACACGAACACTATATACGATATTTTATCTATTCCAAAATGTGAATGTATCATAATTCAAAAAGACTACATTGGCTTAGCCGTCAAGAAGATCTCACCCATTTGGCCTGAGGCTTAATAGAGATAATTTCCTGTTCGAGGATTAAGAGGATTAAGGATGCCATAAAGTTTAGTTTAACAAAGTGAAATGTGTGTTCCTGAAATCGAACTAAACTTTGTCAGAGACAAGGCATTTAACGGGTCAGGCAAGTACGCGATAAATTATTACATTTGAGCTTCCAGCTGAAGAAAGAACAACTAGTGTACAATTATTGCCTAGTACCAGAATTTGATATCTTTTAGTGATTTGGAGGCAGTTCGTTAAGAAAAATATTTTGGAAAAGATTTAATCGCTTCTGTTATAGAAACTGCAATCTTAAAACGAGAAATGTGTGTGATTAGAACCGCAAAGTGCGTAGAGAACATATTTTTATGGAAATAAACTTAGAACTTAGGATAGGTATTACAAAGTATATTAATCTTTTTCTATCTAGAGCAAGGATTGAGTACAGCAGATAGAATACAACATGTACTCAAAAAACAACCTTAAGATCAGACCTTAAAACTTAAGATTTAAGTCACCACACTTAATTTATGTGGAGAAAGCATGACAGATTCAAAGAAGTATACACAGTGGTTTTCTCTTCGTCCATACTTATGGCTTGTGATGATAAAAGGATCTGGAGTTGTTCTTGGAATTTCGTCTTATTTATAGTACACAAGTAAGTAACAAAATATAATAATTCAACTTGTGTTAGGTTAAATACAAAAATTATAAAGTTTATCTAAAGAAAAAGTAATAAAAGTCTCTTCACGAGTTAACAAATTGTAATAAAATAAAGTGGGTGGAGTGGCCTTGTAATCTAAGTTTATAGAATTTTTTATTTAGGAAAAACTTAACAGAATTTGATAAATGATAGACAGAAAAATTAGATTTGAAAAATTTGAGATTGTAATACGTTAAAAAAAAACCAAAATATAGGATGATTCGTCGTCAGGTTTGATTTTCAATAGGCTTTTTTTGACAGATCAAGCATGATTCCTATCAATCTGCTTTGTCATTTTTGTTTAGTATACTTTGGCAAATCATCATAAAAAGACACACCACTACAGCGTCTCCAAATTGTTTAGCTGTATTACGAAAATCGTCGTTCTGTAAGAAATGTTTTCGTGCGATTCGAGAAACTTACGGTGAGCATAATCAACCTACTGAAACCACTATTGCTAATACCATTCGCAAATTTGAGTCCCAGCTTACATTATTGGATGATACTCAAATTGACGTATTTGGGCTGATGAGCAACCGGAAAAGTACCAAGAGCTGCCATTAAATCCATTAAAAACAACGGTATGGTGTGGTTTATGAGCTGGTGGAATTATTGGAATCAGAATTTTACCGTCAATAGTAACCGTTATTGCGACATGTTAACGGACTATGTGCTTCCTGAAATTCAAGTACATGGTCTCGGTGAGCTCTAGTTTCAACAAGACGGCGATACGAGCCATACAGCGCGTGAAACAATCGACTTGTTGAGAAATCATTTTGGTGAGCCTAGATAATGCGATATCAGACCTTTGGACTATTTTCTCTGGGTATATGTAAAGTCTCAGGTCTTCAGAAATAAAAACCAGCTACGATTGACGCTTTGGAAGCCAACATTACTCGTGTTATCCACGAGATACCAGTCGCTATGCTCGAACGAGTCGACCGAAATTGGACCTTCCAAATGGACCACCGTAGTCGCGGCCAACATTTACATGATATTATTCTCAAAAAGTAAATGCCATGAATTTTTCTTTTAATTGATAATAAAAATTTTAAATTCACTTTCAAATTAATGTATTTTATTTTACATTATAAATCAAACCTCACGATGAATCAACCTATATTAAAAGTTATAAATGAGGGACTACAGAGTTCTGACATCTAGGGACATTTTAATAAAACGAATAGTCCTTAGGCGAAAAGGTAGCAAGTTAAAGAGGCGTCTCGATGCAACAGTATTGAATCGTTTATAGGCTGTGGTCCAAAGCGAAGGGACAGTTACCAGATTTAAGTAGTTATAATTTTTTTTTATATAATCAGCTCAACCGCTTAACTTTGCGACAAAACTCCTTTTGCGCTGAAAGACTGAAAAACATTGTTTTTCTTTAAGAACTAATTAACAGTTTATGCACAACACACCATGATTTAAACAGGTCCAAATCCAGATTTACTTCAGCGATTCAATTTAGAGGACTTACCAAACGTAGGTTAGGTCTAAATCAAATGCAAAAGTAGTGAGATAGCGTTTGAAATGCAGCTTAAATATTAATTTTAGAAATCCATTCTGGAAAAATAACTGGAACCACTTAAGCACAAAATCTCGAAACCCAGGATTTTCAATTTTCCGCAGACGGATTTCATAATTTACCAGGTCTATTGCCTTGGTAATATCGATGAATAGATCTGCTGTCCAATTTTTGTCGTCTAAGCTCTTGAGGATGTGTGAACAGAATATTTACATTTTTGGAACCAAAATTGAAATGATTAAAGAAATATTTTTTATTCAGAAAAGTAAGAAGCAAAATTGGCCTATTAGCGACACACTTTTTGAAAGGTGGTATCACATCCGCACTTTTAAGGGCTTTGGGGAAGACTCCAGTTAAAAGTGCCCGTTAGGACACCAATAGCAAAGCATTCAATGTGTTTCACCATGTAAGTGCTCTCAAAACCACAGAAATTTGAATTTTTTAGAGTTCCTGTAATCTTTATGGGTCTTGGATGCAGACCAGATTTCACTCGTTAGGTTACAGGATGTGTCATCTGACCACCTGATCACATCTACCCCAAATATGAATTTACATGAAGCGAGTGACATTCTGTTCAAGTTAAGTAGGGTTGTTTTAATTTTCAGCTTTACATGCCTCAGTAAAAAAGTAAGCCGCAAATGTGGATGAAAAACTATCTGGCTATAGTAGACGACAGACAAAACTGCTATGCAAAGCAGATATCTGCAGATGGCTTAAAATTTACAGTTGCTTTGTTTGTCAAAGACCTTCCAATAAACTACTACATCACACAAGTCAAAGGACCTATGGCAAAACTATTCATTAGGGTTGAAACATAGTTCTTATTTTTCCTGTAGCTTTCTAACATGTAAATAGAATAGAGCAATTACAGCTGGGTATTTAGCTTACAGTTTCATTTGCTTTAACAAAAGCTATAAAGACATAAATCTTTTGAATTATCCAGATGCCATATCATCTTTACTATACAACCATTACCTTGCTAAGTACATTGTCGACTATCAAGTTCTTCAGCTGGGGATAAAGAACACTAGCTTCCAATGTGGATCGTCTGACGATCATCCTGGTTCAGTACTGAATTGAGTAATCAATGCGCTGAAAGGTCCTCCAATCCCAATTCACCTTGATATTCATATAGACTTTTGTTTTTTTTTTCAGACTGAGATCTATGATGGGACAAACCAAAATTCCTTTAAGCAGAAATACCAAAAAAAGCATACACATTTAATTTTTTTTACAGGCGCAAGACGTGAATGAATTATGGAAGATATTACTTCTATAGAAAAAAAAAAGTATCAATCCAGTCGTACATATGTATTAATTTTCAAATCGTAGCGGGGCTACCAGCATGACCCACAGACATAATAGCAAAATACAAACACATTTTTTTTAATCAAACATAAAAGTACCTATGGTCGATTGGTTCTTCAGATGACTTTTAAATCTTCTGTACTAGTATCTCGCTCGAATTGAAGTCATCATCAGATAATCAAATAAGATAGAGCGAACTCAATTTATCTACAACAAGATTTATTGGGTCAAGATTTATTGGACAGATGTGAATTTTCCAATTTTAGGTACATACGTATACCATATGGTATGTAAAATACTTTGTATCAACTAAAAGATCCACATTAAATAACACAAAGAGTTCATAATCAGATCACACAGAACGACTTAGTAAACACTTATGAAATCATTTTTATAAATTTGTATCATTATTTACTCTATGACTATACAAGTGAGACATCCTCGGCCGTACAAGCGAGAGTCAAAACTATAAGTTCTACATGCAATTAACAAACAAATAGTCACAAACAAACAATTTATGAGAATATTGCAAGCAATCAATGAAATTAATTATTATATCATAAATAAAATTTAGTTGCTGATCCATTAACCACATGCATACATACATGGCAGCTTATACAGTGAATCAAACGCTCTCATGAACGTTTGGGAATTTTTCAATTGTCTTAGAAAGAGTCAGTTCCATTCTAACGACACCCCAATGTAGATTTAGCTTTAAGCTAAGCATTAGCCGCAATGTCACACCATGAAGCCAACTCTTTAAAATGCCCATTCACAGGAAAACAACACAAATTTCATACACAGTGACAAGTAAATATGTTCTAGTATAAGTGTATATCAATGTGTCGATACAATCAACAGGGCGTAGCCAAAAAACAACAATATAATAATAAACAACAAGACAAACCTTAAACAAACCCCAACAATTACCGAATTCCAAAAATAAGTTCGCTTGGTATTCATATGATTTTTGTCTAATTGAGGTCAGGGCCGTCACGATACCACGTAACAACAAACAATTCTATGGGTGTACCACTCCACAACGTTCTGAGTAAGTGCGTACAAAGCAAAACATAAAACAGTTAATACAAAATGACAGAGAGTAAGTATATTTTCTATTATTCATAATAAAAATCCCTATATACGAGTCCTGTTACCAGATGATACATATTCGTAAGACGTGAACGCAACAGTGCCTTTGTTTAGTGTTTTCATTAGATGTCACATCATTCTTAACTTTGTTTGCACACAGTAATTTGAACCGACACGGCGCCATAAGCAATAAGTACAAGACTTGGTGTCGTTGAACTAATTTCAGAGCACTGTCAGGATTAAGGGACACAAAAACAAGTCACAACCAACGTCCAACGGAATATCCATACTTATATCTCGTAATGGTTTCTGAGAATTCCTCAATAGCTATAATCAAAAAAAAAAAAAAAGATATGCAAATGCATTGACAAATGACATTAACAAGATGATGTAAAAAGAAATGGGGCCACAATCATCTGCCAATGGTACGAGTAGATGATTGCAATCCCTAACAAAAGATTGGGTTATTTTTAGATTCAGAGAAGTCGTCATGGAAGGAATGAAGGAAAATTCCCGATTGTGACATCTTAAGGGGTTTAGGGGTAAACATCGAGACAATGGCAGGAGACAATTTGTTGCGACTCATTCAATTTAACTTTCCTTTTTCTTGTAGAATTTATTGGCATTTGTTTTTAATGCTAATATTGTATACTCCTTCCATAATCCATAAACCACAAATGAAAGGGTTCAGTGAACTTATGAAACCGATTTAAGTCAACCAAAAACAAAAGGAAAATCGTGTGCACAATATCCACAGACAGGAATCGAGTGATTCTTTTTATTATCAGTTGCCATGCAACTTGTTGCCAACTTTTCTGCATAATTTACCAATGTCAGAAATAAAATTGTTAAGAATACTAAATTTATGTGAATTTTCATTTAGATTTCAAGAAAAAAAAGTCCCTAAATCTAATTATCACTTGAGATAAAGGCTTTATTTTACTTGAATTAAATATTAAATTTAATTTTAATATTTCTCTTGGTGGTGATTTTTTAGATACTCATTTTACGAGTATCCATTATTAGCTAATTTCCGGAGTTTTATTATTAAGAGAAAGTATAATTAATGTCACTTGTCACTTAAAAGTTGACAAGCCTAGATTTGTCATCAGCAGATTTTGGTTAAAATCAAATGGCCGCGATTCGACAAGAAGACGATTTATACCGATAGCCCCATTCATTAACGAAGTATCGTGGGCCATCTATTGACAATTGACAATTGACATTTGACACATGCGGACATACATACATACTCTCTCTCTGAATGTGTGACTGAATATATGGTATGTATGTACATAAGTATAGAATATTCTATGAGAATGGAATGCGAAGAATAATAATGAATTCAAACACATACTCAGATAAAAGAATCTACTACATATTTACGGATTTATTATCTGATCGCAACAGAAAGAGTGATAACTTTAGCTGTTTCAGGTCTGCTTAGTCAAAAGATTTATTTTTTAAGAAGTGAGTGTTCAGTGCGTTTATTGAAAAGAAGTTTTGGCCAAAATAAAACACCCACCAAGTGTGTGCAAAAAGTTTATGAAACTGGCCTACTTGCGGGCAATACTGATGAGAATTTTGCACACAGATCTTGGACTATTCCTTTACACAGTCCAATTGACTCAGCAATTGAAGGCAAAAGACTATCCGCTTCGTTATCGTTTCTCAGTTTGGACCTTACAGCAGCTCGAACTGGATGTCGAATTTGGCTGAAAAATCTGCCAAGCATTTTTATCTCGGCGACTTTGTTAACAAACAAATTTGCTGTATGTAGAAAACCCCCACTTAATTATCGAGAAGCCAATGCATCTGCAGATATTCTGGTGCGGATTTTGGAGTAGTGGCATCATTCTGCTATTTTATTTCAAAAATCCTACTGGAAACGTCATTTTATAATCGTGACACGGATGGTTTCAGCAGGAACCCACAAAAGGTTCGATCTTTTGCGCCCTAAGTTTGGTAATTTTGTTATCACCCGCCTTGGCGAAGTTAACTGTCAGTTTTTTGGGTGGTGCTCTTTAAGATCGATGTTATTTGGACACCCCAGAAACTCTGAAAGAGTCAACAAGATCTTGGAAAATTTGATGGACAAGATGCGCTTCTGCGAAGTTAACCGACACAGCTACATAAATGAAATCCTATTCCATAACTAATGGGAATGTTCGTTCTTTCCGACAAAACCGTAATATACTAGATGGGGTGAAAAGTAACCTCCTTGGGAATGAAAAAAAAAATTTTTTTAAATGTTTTTTTACTTTATTCAATATAGTCCCCTTTTAGTTTGATACACTTATTCTAGCGATTTTCCAACTTCTTGATCCCGTCCGAAAAGTAATTTTCCAGAAGGTCTGCAAAATACTCCTCCGTGGCGTCGATGATTTCCTCGCGTGAGCTGAATTTTTTTTTTTTTTTTTTTTGATGAGCTATCTTTTGAGGTTAGGGAATAGTCCGACGGAGCCAAATCGGGCGAATACGGTGGATGCGACAGCAATTGGAGCCGTAAGTCATTGATTATAGCCGTGGTTGCGATACTCTTGTGTGCCGGTGCATTGTCTTGCAAATCAAAATTTTTTTTCGCTTTTGCAGCGATTTCGGCCTTCAATCGCTCCAATAATATACAATAATACTCGCTGTTGACGGTTTTTCCTTTTTCGAGGTAGTCCACCAAGAGTATGCCATGACAATCCCAGAAAACCGGCGACAAAACCTTTCCGACACATCGAGCCTCCCTCGGCCACTTCGGAGCACTCGTTACGGCTTCAGGCCATTGCCGGGCACTCATTCTGTTTTCTTGTTTTCAACAGTTAATAATCGACGCCAAAAGTCCGCCCGATTCCGCATCAGCAAGTCCAAACACTCTTTCGAAGTGCTCTCGCGTTAGTGTTTTTGGTCAGGAGTGAGTATGCGCGGCACCCAGCGGCAGGGTGCATATGCATAATATTGCCCAAAATATCGCGTGTGCGCTCAATACTAATCTTTGTGGTATCTGCTAGCTCGCGCACCTTCACTTTCCGGTGAGCCAACACCATTTCATATATTTTGAAAATGACATTGTCCTCTGTAACCGCATCGGTGGGCCTGCCGCTGCGTACTTGATCGGTAGTGGAGTTGCGGCCACCACAAAACTCTCGAAACCAATATTTGACGGTGTAATCTGACGGAGTATTAGCCCCATAATATTTATCTAACTTTTCTTTTGTTTCCTTCGCCGTTTTGCCTCTCAAAAAATAATGTTTTATGAGAGAACGAAAATCTTTTTTGTCCATACTCAACATGATGTCAAACACGTCAAAAACAATCAGCTGTCAAAACAAAACTGAAGACAGTATCGCACTGAAATTTGGCATGTCTGTTCATTTTATTTTATTTTTAAAAAGAACTTTGTATTTGGACCACCCTGTACATATCTGCTTATACATATATACTTGCAGTTATGTACATATTTTAAGTGCAGAAAATACAATAAATGAGAAGCAAAATCATTCGCTTGTGAAAACTGTCTCAATTCTCTCATTAATATGCAATTACAGGCAAATAAAAGAGAAGCTCAAAAAGAGGGTATTCCAATGAACTTTGGCAACACGTCAAAATTTTCACGCATTTCTTTTGAAAGCGAGTTTTTACAACGTTTATTTTCTTCAGTACACTATGCACTTACTGTCAATTTTACCTAAGAACATAAGAATGTAAGTGTTAGGGGTAGTAAAAATCCACAAATGAAGTGGCATTTCATGCATTTTTAATAGACGTATGGTATGAATGTTAACCTGTTGGAATCATGCCAGATGGTGACAAATTAGGTCAATGAAGGCGTCTTACGGATCATAATAGCTAATTTTTGCTTGCATAATTCTTTGGGTTGGATTTGAAAAAATGTGGTCTCGAAAGATAGCGCAAATTGCCATATAGCTACAAAACTTTAATGGAAATTTTAGGATTTGATGATAGAAATTCGCCACATAGACCGTAAGGCTTCTTCAACACGCGTCGATTTATGCCATTAAATATTTAAGAGAGCTGCTAAGCTTGTTTTCCAATCACAAAGTACCAAATAGTTTGAAGTAGTATCTTGTTCTTACTAAAATGAGAAGCTGGAGCCAGAGCGTTAGTTAATTAAAAATTTGATCAAGTGTATAAACTTTACTTAAAATCACTGCTTTGTTTCCTAATTGTTCAAAGCAGTAGATGACCATTTGGTGAGAAGCTTATCTAATTAAAAGTAAGTTTTTCGATCACAAATAAAAATAACAGCTGATTGCCCCAACTATGAAGGTATCAGCTTGCTTGATACGGCCTACTATACGGATGTGTCTTCCTTAATAAGTTCTTAGAGCCTTTTACCAATCACTGGATTAATGTTCAGTTGAAAAGCATGAATGTTCACAGTTGACACTATAATTAAACTACGATTTACTCGTATATCATCTATCAGATAATTTTTCAGACTCATATCTACTTTTGATATGTCAGTGACTTTACAGAGATTTCAGAAAAGATAAACGTTTAGCGACACTACCAGTCTGTGCAACAATCAATAATTCGCATACTTACATATGTACAATACATATATGACAAATGTATTTGACAGTATACATCGAGTAATCTGTGATGCGCTTGCAGGAAACACATCGAGAATATGCCGATGAAGGAAACCAAATTTAAAACATTAAAAAATTACACCCAACACAAATGTTTTGGAGAGAAAAACGAATACTTGGTAGACGGATATAAAGTTTTCGTAATTACGAACTTGTACAATGATAAATGGATTGACACGCATTTATACATATGTAAGGTTTTCATAAATAAATAGTTCGAATGATCTTCATCTGTGACTAAACTGTTGAAGCAAACTATCCTGCCATGTTTAAACTGCGTTAACCAAAGTTAATTGGAGGAGTTCACGCTTCTTATCGCAGGCAGCGGCCCAGAAAAAATTCTAAGCGACTTTCTGTTCGAAACTGGAGTAATAACCAATCAAGATACTTGGATAAATTTCTTGGTTGATTCCTTGCTCTATTTCGGGACTGTTTATAAATTGGTAAGTACGTATTAGGTGCGAGAGAACCAGAACCAGTTGTCAATAGATGTCTCCAGCAGTAAGTGCTGGCAGATTTTGACATATCCAAAACGTCATGAACCAAGCTTAAACATATGGTAAGCAAACTGTTTTGATGCATTAGCGATTTTGTTTTGGCGTCATTTGCGGAAAGTTTTGATTTTGTTCTTTCCTTCGAAAAAAACAGCGGCTACAACGAATTGAGAGCTCCAAAAAGTTTACGGAGATGCTGCTCTAAGTGAAACAACATGCTCTGTCGCTTCAAAGACGATGATTCCAATGTTGACAACCGTTCGCGTGAAGGAACCCCAAAATCCTTCGAAAGCCCTGAATTGGGGGCATTGCTCGATGAGGAACCGTGCTAAACGCAAAAGAAGCCTGCTTTAGCATTAGGAGTTACCCGTCAAGCCATTTCCAAGCGATTGCATGCGTTGGAAATAATTCAAAAACAAAGAACTTGGGTTCGTTATGATCTGAAGTTAAGGGAGGCTGAGCGTCGTTTTTTCGCCTACGAACAATTTCTTCAGGGGCAAAAAAGGAACGGTTTTCGTTTCTGCATCGTGACGGGTGATGAAAAATGAATTCGATAGAGCTACTCAAAAAAAAAAGTCATGGGGCCAGCTCGGCCGATTATTCACGCTGCGAAGGTTATGCTGTGTATTTGGTGGAACCAGGTCGGTGTTATTTATAATTAGCTGTAGAAACCGAACGAAACCATTACTGGGGAACGGTGTCGACTTTAATTGATACGAATGAGCCGAAAACTGCCCGAAAAATAGCCACAATGCAAGCAGAGGTACGAAAAAGTGGTTCTACAGCATCAAAACGCTCGGCCTCACGTTACCATACTCGTTAAAATCTACCTGGAAATGTTCAAATGGGAAGTCCTACCCCATATAACCCAGATATTGCGCTGCCGTCCGATTGTTACTTATTCCGTTCGATGGCACATGGCCTGGCTGATCAGTAGTTCTGCTTATATAAAGACATCGAAAATAGTTTGTTTCGTGGATATACCATTTTACCGTAATGGCTTGCGATGAGGAATATTTTAAATCCTTAATTTGTAACCTTTTTTCACAATAAAGTTGCATTTTCAGCGATATCTTACATAGTTTCGCACCTAATACTTTTATTTAAAAAAAATAACAGCTCTGAATATTTTTTTTTAGAAGTAACAGCTTTACTGCTTTATCTGGATTTTGGATTTTGAATATGGAAAAGTACTAATTAAGAAAGATTTAATATCCAATGACACAAATGACATCGTATTTACAATATAAGTGGGTAAAAAATATAATGTCTTGCTTTTCTCGATCGGAAATC
This sequence comes from Volucella inanis, assembly GCA_907269105.1. Classification (NCBI taxonomy): domain Eukaryota; kingdom Metazoa; phylum Arthropoda; class Insecta; order Diptera; family Syrphidae; genus Volucella; species Volucella inanis. Next base: position 47,265,087 of record OU026157.1, on the reverse strand, counting down.
CATTACACTCCCACTTGAGACTTGAGACACATTCACTCCAGTCTTGACAAGTGTTTGACGGATCTTTTGTATAGCATCCAATTTCATCATTTTCAAGTTCCATTAAACCACTTCAAGATACACGATGAGGGCCATGAAAAGTAACTGCATAATCAATAAAAACTTCCTTCAATTTGCTTTATTAAAATGTTGTAAGTGCTAATTGATTTACTGTCGAAACGTTTAGTACTTTCTAAACTTTGTCTTACGATCCGAATCAATAAAATAACAACAATAAGGCAATAAAGACTTTTACTATTAAAACACTTGATCCAAGTAGAAAAAAACATCGCTATTCTCTCACAATACCGCTTTTAACCTCAATAACCTCAAACAAAACGTTCTACCCACCGCTAATTGTTTATCAAAAGTGCATTATCCGCAAAATGTTATCGAAAACATTTCACACAATCGATTGTGTTCATAACCTATAAACTAGCATGAACTTTATTCAATTTGTGACAATTGATTCAATAAAAACACTTATTCCCAACTGAACTCAACGAACTTGTCTCATTCCCTGAATTAAGGACACCATACTAAAGAGAGCTATATTAACATACATCACCATCACCACTGATGATCAAACATTAGCTGATGTCATCAACTTAATGAGAATACCATTGATCGATCCGTATTCTTTCTTATATTTGTACTTACTGCTTATTTTACTGAGGCCCTTCTTTTCCGTATTAGACATTCCTTATTCCCCTGTAAAGAATAAAAAAAATAAAAAAAAAACAATGAATTTGTTATCACTTACTATACAAACTAAACGTAAAAAAAGCCAACAAAAATTTATCAAAACCGCACACTTATCCAAGTAATAAAACAAAACTTGAAAAAATTTAAAATCTTTACCTCTTCAAAAACCTAACCGCGAACGAACAAAAGCCAGACGCCGTGCAAAAAGAACACGCGATAAGTGTAAACAAAAAAAAAATAGATACTTTCAACTTAGAGACAAACGCTTTTACGATGAATCACACATACCATAAGCTTTTATGATAAAATTTAGAAAAAAAAAACAACAAAAATAGATATTCTCCCGCGAATAATAGTAAGAATTCGATACAACCTTGCACAAGCTCCACATTTTCTCATAATTAAATTCGTGTCATTAGATACACGAGTTTCCTTTTTTTAGCAGATTAAAATAAACGTCGCCCAATAAATTTTTTTTTTAATAGAATACGTCATGACTCTAAATTACTTAACATTTGCATCCGATTTTAAATATCTACTTCATCTCGTCGAGGTAAACAGTTTTCAGTTCAAAATAAAATACTCGTACAGTTTCAAGGTATCTTACAATTGCTCGAATCTGCTAAAGCTTGCCTTGTGCACAACAATTGTAGCGTAAACCATTTGGCATAGTTTTGGAGATTTAATGTCTTAACTTGCAGTTGCTTACGCCAATCGCGAAATTAAGTCACCTCAGGCGAATGAATAAACTTTATATATTTGATACATGCATATGTACAATACATCTATATGTAAGGTAGTACATACACAGCGCAAGTAAAGTAAACATATCGCCAAAGCAATTAAATAAATAGACAGGTGAAGTGTAGAATAAATAACGCAGTGCAGATTGAAAGATATATAGTAAATGAATGAACTACAAAAACATTTACTCGTTCATTATAGGTTTTATTGAGTTTTTGTTTTTTACTCCTGTATTCCAAAAAAAGAAGAAGTGCTTTGGCTTACTCATCTTTATCGATTTGCTCATACAATTCATATAGTTTACGGACCATATTCGTATAACACACGGATAATCAACTGAAACGTTCTGATCCAGCTTGAAAAACTTTATTTTGCAATAAATAAAAATAACAAGACACCTGAGGATTCTGCTTTTTTTAGCGGTACCCGCAAGTAGTGTCAAAGCTTGCGAATTTTACAATACTGTACATCAAACGCCCCTAAGCGAAGGACGTTTTATAACTTCGTAGAAATTTCCCTAGCAGATTGGAAGTGAAGATACTACCACTAGGGCCGTAATAGACGAGCTTAGAGTAGGTTTGTATATTTAATAGTTCAAGGTTGATGATTAAAATCAACCTGACATCATTTTGCCTTGGTAATATGTTTTCGCTAAAAATCGCAACAGATTGCAATTTCGTTTGAAATGGTTACGTTATGTTTGAAAAAGTTACGATAATTCTAAGTTTAAGATGTAAGTAAAGTGTCATGTCTATGGTATATTTAAAATCTGTTCTTTTATTATTTTTTTTTTTTTTTTTTAAACTCACAACCTGTCCAGTGCACTTATTTTTAAATATTGTATACGAGGGTGGATTGATAAGTCTTTAGACTAATGCAATCTATGTGTACTCACTAAAAACACCTCCTTTTGTTTATTTTATTGTAAATATTTGATCTTTTTTTTTTTAAATGTGAATATCGTACATTGATTTTGAATGACCATTTCTTAGCAAAGTTAGGAGAGGTTTCAGCGTATTCCAACTGAAGTTTTGCGTCGATTCATAACAGTTGATGAAACATGGATCTTTCACTACACGGCAGATTTAAAACAACAGCCAAAATAATGGGTAGAAGCTCGTTCAAGTGCTCCAAAGGAAGCAAAGGTTGTTGAATCAGATGGTAAGGCTATGACCACAGTCGTTGAGGAGGCTTAAGAAATAAAGTTCATCAACTATCTTGAGAAGGGTAAAATCATCACAGATGACTTTTCCTATTTCCAAACATGAAGAAATGGCTTTTTTGTAAACAGATTTAAGATAAATGATGAAGTAATCACCAGTTATGATAAAGTAGTCCCATCTACAAGAAGGGCGATCCTATGTCATATAATATCTATCAAAGCATATCCCTACTTAACTTCACCTATACGAGTAAGATCATATCCAGTGTACTATGTGAACGTCTGAAACCGTACTGCACCGCATAAATCAGCCAATACTAATGCAGCTTCCAGCCCGGCAAATCGACATCAGACCAAATTTTCACATTAAGATAGATCCTGGTAAAGACCAACGAGTTCCAAGTCGACGCAGATCACCTCTTCATCGACTTCAAAGCCGCAATATGACAGCATCCAGCATCGGAATCAAGGAGTTCACCAACCTAGGAGCAAATGTTAACTCTACAAAGGACATCATGGTGGAGATTCGACGAAGAGTAACCCAAGGCAACTGCCTTGTCAAAACTCCTTACGCAAAGAGTCAAAATCATGCTTAACAAAGCGTTAATCTTGCCAAATCTGGTTTACGGAGTAGAAATTTGGACGATAAGTAAGACAGTGGAACAAGTTTAAGGCTCTTTTGAAAGAAAAATCTTTCGTCGAATATTTGGTCCTGTCTGCGAGGAGGGAGAAAAAAACACAACCGCGAATTCTATAAGCTGTACAAAGATGTAAACATACGGCCACATCAAGTGGATGGGCGATAATGCTCCAGTTTAGAGGGTCTTCGAATCCAAGTCATCAGGTTGGAGGAACCCCGAACCTCTAGGATCAAGTGATCTCAGATATATAGTAAGGTAGCTTGGTCTTTCCAACTGGAAGCAGCACGCCCGGGACCGTAATGGATGGAAGGCTAGAGTTGTTGAGGCTTTGATCCTCTAAGGGTTCCTCGCCTGATAAGTAAGTAAGGTGAAGTAATAGCTGAAACGTACGCTTATTTTGAGGAGTTCGATAAACCATATTTTAAATAAGATTTAATGAAATTGTAAAAACGTTGGAATAAATGTATTCAGCTTAAAGTAGACTATGTTGAAAAATAAAGAGAATTTTACTTAAAAAATATATATTAACTGTTTCGATCTAAAGAATTATTAATCCACCTATGTTAGTACGAAACCAAAAAACCGTCGAGAGCGACAGAAAAATAAAATATAGTCAACAACAACGACAGGTTTCGATCAACCTCATTTGATTTCCTTGGGCATATTCGAACTGTGTTTAAGGTTCTTCCAAATACCAAAGTAGAGATTGGAAAGGAAAAGCTTTTGGCAAGCCAACAACAACGCACATATCTTGCAATACGACACTTATACTCCACTTACACTCCTTTATTGTTTCGGTCCTCTAATTTCAGAGGCTGAAATAACTGAAAAGTAACTAAAAAGTAACTGAAAAGTGTTTAGAAGAAGTCGTGACGAGGCGCATCACTATGTAAAAGCAGTATGGTTTTCAAAAAAACAAAAACACAAATAAACTTCTGAGCGAATTCTCAGATACTTTTCATGGACTTTAGTATGGTGCTCGACACACTAGAATAGGAATCCGTGGAAATTGAATGCAATATACATATATACTAATGAATTGCTTCAGATTTTCATAGGCCACATCATAAGAAAACTGAGTAAGTCATCTCCAGAAGTGGAGGACAAGCTATGGAGGTCGCCGAAACCTACAAATACTTAGGTGGAATAATTAATAGCCACTTCACATGAAACCTACACACACTCAAAAACTTTGCTCTGTCCTCAAAAAGGAGCTTTCTGCTTGTCTATATGGGCTACTATTCGACACTACAAATTCAGAAGCAAGTTTATTATGCCTTAGTTTAATCCAAGTTAAGGCATGGAATACTATAATATTAGCCGATGCACCTGATCACTGAAAATCTAGAAGAATTACTACTGGCGATGACGCTTGGCATTCCGCTGTTAGGCAGAATAAACCAGTCGCCCCTTATATAAACTCCGTTCACCTAATTAAGAAGCTCTGAATAACTTAACACCCAAAAGGCTGTGGGAGCATTCGGGCACCATGTCAAATTATTTAAAGCATGAATTGATTTAAAAAGGAACATACTCGTATATTTGCCAAAAAATTGTAAGATATTGCAGCATCGACCAGACATTCACCTAACGACAAACAATGCGAAGAACACAGGAACCTCAAATTGTTATCCACAACCTCCACGTCAAAACTGTAAAAACTGAACAGGGTGACGATGGGAAACCCTTGCTGATCTATAAATATAGGCGTGATTTCAAAAAAGAATTCCGACTGCATGATGTTCGTATCATGAAGCTTTTACAACATCACTTTTGAATAATATGTACTTGTGGAAAAATCACAGGTCAACATCAGTCCTAATATTGTAATATATTTCAAAAATGTATACAACAAATCTCATACACTGATGACGTTGAATTCATAAAAAAATTTCAATAGCCAATACGGGTCTTGGAACAGAAATGAGAAAAATAAGTAGTTTATGTCGACATTAACATCTCTGAACTACGAAGGCAACTGAAAAATAGGTTAACCAACCAACAGTTATGATGTTTTTGGTTGCTCAGAGATAAAAGTTTTTCAAGAAGATAAAAAACTCGAAAGGGTCCGAATTCATCAGCTAAGTTGATCAGTACATGATGAGCGAATTGACACAAATGCTCTAACCTTGAAAATATTTTAATGTATCTTATATGTGCAGTATTCTAAAACAAGAAAGAAATGGAAAGGAACGTCATTAACCGTGATGAATACAACTAGAAGGAAATAGCGCAATATCGCTATATGTAGAATGCTATTGGTTAGTAGTTTAAAAATTCTTTAATTCAATATACCATACAGTGATGCTAACAATTTTTTTTCATTTATATCAAAGCATATTTATTGCTTTATACTGCTGTGTAATCGTATAATTCCTAAGATAATAACAGATGTTCTCATTTAAAAAGATATTAAGTAATAAGAGTAACAAACTCGTCTGCGGCTTTGTGGTTATGCAGCTTAACTACACTCAGTCGGCAATTAACTTTAAACGTTGTTTATATTTACAAATACAAAATAATTTACAAATTATTATAAGAGAGTTATTTAATTTCTAAAGAAACGCTTATTTATAAGAGTATTCAACTTTGAAACGAAAATAAACCTCAAAACATCAATTTAAACATCTGCTTATCTTATAACTTATGTCGCAAATAGCACAATTCAAGTTAAGATAACCGATTTTATAGTTATTTTATGAAAAAATAACTTGTACTTGACATCTTTTAGATTTAAGCACATACAAAGGGAGATGTTCGTTTTTTATTCGTAAAAATATTGTTGTACAAGACTTATAAAAGTTGCATCATCTTAAATGTTAAATCTTAAAATGAGTTAAAAGTCGAACATATATGATTAAGGATAGCTTATACATATATATATATAAATTATTCAGAAAACTGTGAAATAGCAACTGAATTGGAAATAATAGATATAATTGCCACTACAAAAAGCTATGAACTCGAAAGTTAGAGTTTATTTTAAAACCATGCAGCCTATTTAAAAAAAAATACTTACATAGTTTTTTCAATTTTTAAGATTAATAATACATAAATTGTATAATAAAATTGTAAAAGATGTTTGTTTCTTACTGATAGATCTGCCAATAGGTTTATACATTGTATATTTGAAAGCCAATAATGTATCAAAGGAATACGCATTCATAAGAAACTGTAGCCGCCTTTTTGACCTTTTTCAGTTCAATATAAGCAAAATTTTGTGATAAATCGAGGCTTACACGCATATAAGAACCAGATGGTGGCACAAAGCCATGTTTCTTTATAAACTTTTATTTGGGTTTCTTAAATAGGGCTAATTCGTACCCTGTTTAATGCCTTCTTCACATGCCTGGTATCATCGGTTCTTTTGTTCCAAAAATGAGACAAGAAAGAGGTCAACATACGCACATACCAATATACATCGGTATCTCACTTTTCCTTCTCCTTTATTTTCCTTCACCTGCGCTATGTACAAACACTTTATGGGTACTTAAGTCCCTTGAGCGCGCGCACATTATAAAAAAAAAAAACGAGTAGTCGGATAATGATTAGTGATTATTTCTTTGAAAATATGGGCGATGTTGATCACGATGGTATATGGTTCGAGGATAATGGCACTACCATATATGCCATACTACCGTGAAACCATCGACTTACTGAGAACTCTATTCAACAACAATATATCTCACAAAAAAGGCAAATGAATTGATTCGATTAGTTCGCTATTAGTTGCTATGGAGATTTGTAAAGTGTTTGGCTTGTGCTGATAAACTCCAAACTATGAAATTCTTGGGGTCGAATTTTCGAATTTTCGAATTAAACTGACTGGTAGGTTGGATCAAAAATTGTCAAGTACGCCATATGCCTGAAATCATATTTCATAAACAATTCTTTATAATGAAAAAAAGAATTGTAGTTAATATTAAACGGGCAATTTGTTGTTGTAAAATTGTTAAACAAGTTGGAGTACACTTAAAAGAGAATTACCTTTTGCACTTTTAGCAGAGAATACAAAACTCGCACTTTATTTGTAGACTCTCAAAAGGTATTTAGCGCATTTTTTTACACTTTAACGATCTCCTGCATTACATTATGGAAAACGAATAAATAACCATTGTAGTAGGGTATTAATAGATTCAGCACTGTCTAAGAATCACCACCAGGCACTTAATAGTTAACACCTTTTCATGTACAATAACAATACGTAACCCTCACTTCAGGTACTTTACAAAAAGGCTCTCTGACATCAGGAAAAAAAATATGCCATTGACAAAAATTGAACCGCAAACTTATCAATGAAAACACTGTTGAGCATTTATTATTGAAGAAAAATTATAAAAAGAAAGTGTAACGCTATCGCCGCAATCCCCACGTGGTCGTTTCAATCAATTTGCCCGATCTAATATGTGTATGTATAATATATTATATTTCTTTAAGATCGACTGCAATATGTAGATAATTTAAAAACGAGTGCAAACGCTTCCCCCAAAACAATGAACGAAAAGTAAAGACGTACACTATATTTGAAAAAAAAAAAATTCATAAAAAAGTATACGAAAATAGAACCACAACCACACTATGTCTGACACTTTTATGCAAAGACCAAAAAGATAAATCAAAAAAAGTCCGACGACCGTTTTCAAACAGAGTATTAAAAAATTTTAGAAAAACCAAACAGAAAAATTCTCTAATTAATATTGGATTTCACGTTTTTTTTTTAAATTTTTTTCAAAATGCATACCTTTTTCACTTTTCGAAGAAAATACGATTTCACAAAAAAAAAACTTCCGCCAAAATGTTTAGATACAATGTTGCTGGATAGTTACTTCCTTGCTTTAGCAAATCAGTTCAATTGTAACTACCCGGCTGGTATTTATTTATTTTTTACTTAAAAAAAAAAAAACTATTTTATTTACTTGCGTATAAAATATAAAAAATTCGGCGCCAATTTTATTTGTAAAAATTGTTTCTTTCAAAATGCAACAGCGAAAGATAGAATAGTCTTGGCAACACGTAATTGTTCACTTAATTTTTCTCAATAGTCTCCTTCTCACAAAATTCAAAATTCTTCTAGATAGAAGTTTTTTCTTCTTCAAAAATAAAAGTACAAATAAGTCACAGTTTGAATGTAGAATTCAAAAAATTTGTATGAAAGACTATCTTTTCACCTTATCCAGGGACTTATTTAATAAGTGATGTTGTCGATACAAAAGCACGAAATGAACTGAAACTTCAACGACTGTTGCCGGGCCTTTTTCTCTCCCATGAAATCGTTTGCCGTTTACGTTGTGCGAGTATCATAACACAATTTAGTCGCACATAATATTTGTTAGTTGTTTTTTTATTTTTTCGTATCTGTTTTCAGTCGGATGTGGGATGCTTCCAATGAATCTTTTTTTTTTTTTTTTTTTTGATTTATTTTTGTTATAGGGATTCTTCTTATTTCAGTGTAAAAATGTTTGTTTGACGGTGTGATCGGCCACATTGCGTGGCACATATTGATACCGGTATGAACCGATTATTGAGTGAAACTGAAGAGTTACTGTCAGTAGGTGTGTGAGTCATTTTTGAGATTTTTGATTTGGGGTGCAGTTTGAGTATTTTTATGTATACCATATTCACATGAATGGGTATGGATACACCTTGGAATCACCGATTTATCGTTATGATTGATGGCAATTGCATATAAGGAAAAATCGATTAATTACTTAATAATTTGTCTATTAAAATAAATGGCGCAAAGTATACATGCATTTTTTTTTTTTAATTTTATCAGTGTTTTAAGTGACAACTTGAAATTTTTTTAAGATAACTATCATTTATCAAAGGATATTTCGAGATTAAATTAATAGGCGTGGTGCAACCTAAAATAACTCTGACTAAGTGCGAGTCTACTAAACATAGATTATTAATTGTAATTCTCCTTTTCCATCTATGGCTAAATGATAAAATTTCAAATAAAGCATTTGTGGTGAGTTATATTAAGCATTAAGGAAGTGTATGTTTAGAATAGACTGCGAGATGGTGCTACTATTTAAAATAGAAAGACACTTCTTTGAATATCAATAAACCACCAAGCTCTCATCAGAGGAAAAAATGTATACTTAGACTCCTAACTTATCGAACCGAAAAATGGTGACTTCATCCATCGGACTTAAAGTAAATATGCACCCAAGAACCCAGATACGCTTGCACCATGTCTTGATGTCGAATCTTAAATATGTCTACTAATTAGTGATGAAATCGGTGCTGGTAGTTTGCTTATAATGCATGCGGCAAAATTTCACTTTTAATGCTCAAGGCCTTCAGACGGATGAGTCTGACATCATTACTTCTGAAAACTAGAGCGCGAATTGTGTAAAAAATGTTAATTTTTTTTTTGAGCATGCGCTCATAAGAGCACCACCGCACCACCACAGCAGGCACCATAAGCACGAGCGCCTACTGCCTACCACAGTGGCATAGCAGTGCCCACCATAAGCACGCGCTCATGGTAGTATGAGATTCTTACTCACTAAAAAAACCTCCCATTTTCTATAAGACTACGACTAAGTTTCCTTAACAAGTAGCTCAAGCTTTTCTAGTTTATCGCGTTTGGTAGGTAGCTTTCTAGCGAAGGTACCTACTATTACCGTTATTTCATACAGTTTCTCCTTAAGGCGCTAAGTCGAACGGTCTTGTACTTTGAAGTCGCCGCACAAGATTTGTCTCGTCCAATCTCCGGATTATTTCCTAGTTGCAATGATGCACAAGACAAGTGCGAAGTTCACGAGCAAAGCTTGTAATTCCCAGATCACGGTGAATATCGCTATTCCTTATATATCATGGAGCATTTACGATTGCTCTAAGCGCTTTGTTTTCTAACGTCTGTAGGACAGACATATTGTTTGGTTTGGTACAACCCCATAGTTGTATACCGTAAGTCCACGAAGGTTCTAGCACTTGCTTATATATAAGCAGCTTGTTATATGTGCTTAGTTTAGAGTATCTTCCGATAAGCCAATTCATTTCTCTTAGTCTGATTTCGAACTCTTCACGTTTCTTTTTTACGTGTGATTTCCACTTCAGTTTTACATATAGGGTCATTCCCAAATATTTTGCCTCGTTTGCATACGGTATTTGTACCGAGTTGATGAATAAAGGTAAGTTGTTTATCTTTCTGTACGTTAAATTGACGTGTGTTGACTTAGTCTCGTTTAGCACGATTCGCCAGCGAGGATCGCCTTGTCATCCGCGAATGTGGCTACCACAGTCTCTTCATCTAGAGGTATGTCTCTGGTGTACAGTAAGAATAGGTATAGCCTCAAAACGCTTCCTTGTGGAACGCCAGCTTGAATTTCCTTGAATTCAGAGTATTCAATCTTATATCTAACCCGAAACAGTCTATGTTTTAAATGAAATAGTTACGCAGATAACAAAATTCACTATTAGACTCTTACAGAAAGAATCCCATAGAAAACCCAGCACTGCATCATACGAGACCTAATGAAGAACAGAATAGGCAATGCCATAGTTCTGGGCACGTCAATATACACCACCGCTACTATTCTGGCAACTGTCTTGACTATCTTATACAAATTGAAGTCAATTGCAGCGCAAGATATTTGAAACTCATATTAAAGAGGCCAGTTCATCTCTAGAGGCTCTACACTGCTGAATATGGCCTGCAGCCGAAGATAATTCATTAAACGTACGCTTAAGTTATTAGACTAATACTAATGCTTGGTTTAATAGCATGGTGGATCACCCCAGATAAAAGAATATTCGAGAAAATCTAGCGAGCACATGAATATGAATCTAGGGTACATTTTGTCCATCGAAGCATTTCAAACTCTTTTATACTAAGAAGCTTTTATCAATGGATGGATTAAGACACAGGCAAAATACGGTAGCCTTTCCTGACAGAGGACTTCGACAACATTGTTAAGTCTTTTATAGTAAATTTTTGACATATTCGGCGGAATTTTTTCCCAAGAATAGACATTTTGATGGACATCCTTCAACTTTTTCTGTTATTGAAGTGTCATTTGCCTGACTTTCGATAATTAGTATTCCAAACAGAGAGCGCTATAAAATCTGAAAATTTGACTGGTCTGTTGGTCTATATATCTTCCACTCAGCTTCTCTGTGTAAAGATCTAGCCCAAAGAGGATCCCTAATCGAAAACACCGCTTACGTAAACACTGTTTTTTTCTCGAAGATTAATGTCAAGCCCTGCTCTAGTCGATATTGTAATCAATATCAATTCCAGGTTGTTCAGTTTATCTTGTGGCCGATTTTAAACCATCAAACTGAAGAGGTAATTCCTAGAATATTGTACAAGTACTTGCTAAGTACAACACGTTAGGATATAATCGAATCCCATCACGATGGACCACTAGCTGGGCATAGACATACCATAGGTTCTTCTCATTGCAGGCCACAACCAAATTGATTTGCAAGATGCCTACGAAAGACGTGCACTTGCTTAAAAAAATAAGCTGCTAAAGATTACAGGTTCACACCTCTGCGAAAACCACTTATATCCCATTAAATTACTCTTACAAAAGATTTTAAAAAACTAATAAGGCACTACATCTTCTTTTAAAGGATTATAGATACGAATACATATACATAGATATGATTATTATTTTTTAGAGATCGACAAATAATTTGTCTTGGACAAAGTATATCAAATCTAGTCATATCTCAACTGAGCCAAAAGGATTTGTGCATAATTGTCTCCAAACCGCAGTAATAGTCACCCTGTGTTTCATTGCCACTAGGCAACCTTATATACTATAATCGCTGACTAATTGTGCTATGAATCCATGTTATACTACATAATACAAAAACCTCATTGGGACTTTGTTCAAAAGAAGATTATGACTTGCGAATTGGAAAAAACACATCTGCCACAAACTTTCCGACCGCTATGACAATCCTCTTCTTTGTGAATGCTGGAAGAAAAACTTATTACTAACTGAAATTCTATATATTATATAAATAGAATGTAACAATGGGTGCACATTTAATATTAATATTACATATACCATTTAAAATCATGCAGTAATTCAAAACATGCCTACGTCTATTAATCGATTGCGGATGATGTAGGCACACATCACACACATAGTCAATACATTCAGATTGACTAGTTCGAATTTTCATGAGACTAAGCCTATTTTGCTGGTACATGAGCGAAGTGGATTTTCCTCTATACCAGCATATAAAGAAGTTTATCGTGGCATGTAATAGACCTCTTCTGGTATACATATATCGATAATTTTGAATTTGCAAGCTGATTGAATTCATTAGTAAATATTTAAAACATTTCTCACAGCGTCTTCCAGCAACCCAAGACCAATAGCTATCTATTTTCAGAACTGAATTAGTTGTACTATATGGTAAACAAATATAAAAACATCGTCCCTGGTTCCGTAAACCTTTACCCAAACAAAGTATATATCAGTCTCAACTCGAAAAGGGGCTAAGGTATATACATATTGTAGATATATTACATCTAAGCACGAAGCTATTCTGTTAAATTGCATTTTAAACTATTGGTTTCATGGATATGTATCTCTTAGTTAAACAACAAAACTAATCCCAGCTTCTGAACTATTATATCTAACTAAAATAGATACTTTCTGATCAACGAAAAATCTACAAAAATAATTAAGAACTATCTTCCGCCAAAAAATTATTTAAAACATATAGTGATAGTACATCTATATAGTTTATACAAAATATTCACTCTAAAGTCCATTAAAGTACAAAGATACTGTATTGGTTCCCTATACGCTAGATGGAAGATTTATTTCATTTCATAATTTATCTAAATTCATTGGTAAGTTGATGTGATGTTAACGCTATCGCCATGTGTAGCGATAAACGTACCTAAGAGAGTGATGGGTATTTTACCACGTGCTATATATTTATCTAATACGATAAGACAGTAATTTGTATTGATCTAATATCTACATTTTTTAGATACCTATGCACGTGCTTTTTCCAGACAAAATTAAGCTTAAGAGATAAAACACCTCACTTTTTTCATATATGTGAACTTACATACGATTATAATATTATTAAATGGAGCTGTTAAGATCATATTATTTTTGTGATAATTTATACGTATAAAAAACACCACATAAACTAAAATAAATTAAAATAAATGAATATCTTCAGGAGATTCACAGTATTTGAATTTGAGCATATTATAATTCATTTCAATTAAGGAGCTGACTGAAGCAACACAACTATCCAGTCCATATTGGATGTAACCAGAAAGATTTAGAAAAATCAACAAGTGAGTCATTAAAAAAACCTAAAATAAGAATAATAAATAATGAAGAAGAAAAATGTAGACACTATCTGAGAAGAGTATTCGTATACACTTACTTGCACTTAAACAAAGAGGAGTAAAAACGAATATTATTATTTCATGTTTTTCTTATTGAATCTTGCATACTGGAGAAAAGAAATATCGTATGTAGCGCACACAAATCCAATAGATAAAATATATTTCAATGAAAGTTTTTCTTTGACGGACGGTACTAAACTTAACCTGAATAATATTAATTGCTGCATCGAAGTCTTAATTAGATGGAATAAATCACAAAATACGTAACATTTTATTAAAAAAAAATTGGATACTACTAATCTTTTTTTTTCTAACAATATTTTGACACTGTTTCGATTACAACTATATCCGGATATACACACTAAATCAATTGGCTAACCAGATGGAGTCATGTGAGATTAGATTATCAAAAGCCTTCAATGCATGCCATTAAATCACCATCATTTCGGTCAAGGCTGTGATCAAGATATGATCGACAAAATTTTATCGCATTACTACTACAATACATACGTCTGTTCTCTGGTTATATGTAGTTTCTTTACATTGCACTAAAATTAAAAAGAAGTCCAGTTCGAAGATTTATCGAAGGATTGACCAAAATCATCTACATGGTGTTCCGGAAAATGTATCGAAGACTTTAGAGAGAGATTTCGGAGGTATAGCTCCGGGATACAGATGTTTTAAGCAAAGTCCTGTTTTTACTTATATTGATAATTGCATCTTTCAAATTTATGAGCGTATGGAAACAAACTTGTACAAGATAATGACGTTCAATTTATAATATCCTTGATGATGGACTTTTCAACACAAAAATACGCAGACATGGTTTAGGTATATGGTAATATGATTTCTGCATCAGTAACAGTCAAAAAGCGTTTTTGGAATATCGAAAGAGATACCCTGATAGGTCTAACCCAAATTCCAGAACATTTATTAGAACATTTTCTAAGATGAAGAACACGGGAACAAAGAGGAAATCATCAAGAGACACACATCCTGCTTTAGCTACGAAGACGTCTTACATTACGTCAGAAATCATTCAAATGCCAGTGTTAGGCAACTGAACGGACATTTTAATCCAAGCTGGACTTATATTTGGAGAATTCTCCATTCAGACGGCATGAATGCATTTCATTATATACCAGTATGGAGGCTACAAGCTTGGAACTCAGAAAATCGTTTGAAATTCTGCAACTATACTTCGTGGAAGACAATTTTATTGGCCGGATTATGTGGTCGGATGAGTACCAATTCACTAGTAATGGATTCACTAATGGAAAACACTAAAACAATTTGCATACCTGGGCGGAAAACAAACCCCATTTCATGAAACACAGAACTTTTCAGCATAAGTTCGACGTCAATGGATGGGTAGGCACATTCGGTAACAAGCTGATCGGTCCCTATCGCCTTTAAGGCTTAATTTATCAGAACTATAAGGTAATATACAACAAAGAACAGACATTTTGTAAAGCAGGATGGCACAACAACACACTTCATACTTAGAGAGTGGTTACATCGCGTGTATGAAAATTCGTGGATAGGGTGGGATTGACCCACCTGGACTTTTATTTATGTGAACGGATAAAGGACGTTGTATACTCAACTTAAATAATAACATTGAGTAGGTTGGACCATAGAATTGTCGAGGCAGCTGCGAAAGTCCGAGAAGATTTGAAAAGAATGGATATTGTCGTAGCCTTTCAGATTTGCACTTGGAACAATTAATATGATACAAACTTTGATGATGAGCTGACCTTCTTTTTTTTTTTGTAGGAATACTATATTAAGTACACGTGTCGAAAAATTAATGAAAAAATCAAAACTTTAGTTTATTTTAAAAACTTTTTTGACACATTAATTTAAGGGTAACATTTACTTTAAAACGTTCAGTCCACTACAACGTGAAAAATTTAGCGCAAATATCTTAATTTACAAAATATTCATCCGTCGATATTTTTCTTTTTAATAAGAGGCTTTATCTTAATTTACCAAATTTTTTATGAAGTAAGATTTAATTTTTAATACAATCGATAAAAAAGGGAGTGCCACTTATTGACGAAATTATGCATCACTTGTTCGTACAGTTGTCGCTCTAATTTATCGATAACAGATAAAGCCAGCACGGATGTTGGCTTTGAGTGCTACACGTGATTTTATGTCATATGCCCTTTAAATCTTATGATCTTGGCCAAAAAACTTTTCCATTTGTGTAGCACGTGTCGCCGTATTGTTGGAAATAGTCATTACCCATATGCAAACACAATATAAGCACTGACGCTTCTCGTGAATCGTTAATGAATCTATGAATTTATGGATCTTATAGGCAATTTTTTTTTTTACTTCCGATAGATTATGAAATCGGAGCGCAAACTAAAATAAGAATTCTCATGCATCTTCCTTTTGGAATTTGCAACTGGCATAAACAACTTATCTACCGAAGATAGCTGATGTCTAGCATAGATGTTTCTACCTTGATTAGGCAGTGCAAAGATATTCTATTGTGTCAATTAAGGACAAACAGAAATGGTTATAAAGTGTAAGCCAATAGCTAGTGTGGAAGTTTTTATTATTAAACACAATTATGAATAGAATACAACATCGTTCATGTAACTACCCTGGCTTTTGTTACAAGCGACCATCCGAAGGTTGAAATTATCAATGACTTTTTGAAGCCGCAATTTAAGTTTTGATGTTATGTTTGAGATCGCTGGGTTATTGGCATAGACCTTACTCTTCAAATAAGCCTACAGGAAGATGTCTAAAGGTGTCAAATCGCATGACCTTTAGACCAATCATCTTCTCCTCTAACTGAAATAATGCGATCTTCAAATTTCGTGCGCAATAGATTGATTGATTAATGGCTTATGTGCGCGGAAGCACCATCCTATTAAAGCCAGAGATCATACGGATCCAATTCATTCAATTTTGAGAAAAAAAAGGAGCCGGTCAACATGTTGCGGTAACATTCTTCATTTACTGTAACTGTCTCTCCATGCTCATCCTCGAAAAATTAAGTGGCATTGATGCTGCCAACTCATAATCCGCACCATACAGTGCCTTTTTGGGATCCATTGGTTTTTCGTGAATCTTTATATGGGTTTTGCGTTCCCCAGAAACGACAATTTTGTTTACTTTCGTACCCATTCATCCAAAAATTCGATGACAAATTATCCTGGCGATCCAACATCTAGTTAACAAATCGGCGACGCCGTATATGGTCCAAATGCTTCAATTGTTGTGTAATTTGCATTTTATAGGCATTCAAATAATACATGGACTCCATACCGTTTCTAAGAGAGGGCACCACTTGAATTAAATCCATACCATTCAGTTAGTACCAGCCTTCAAAAGATACGTGTATAAATTAAAAAAAAAAAATGGATTCAAAGCAATTTCGTATGTTGATTTATTATTGCTTTTTGATGGGAAAAAATACAGCCGATGCAAAGAAATGGCTTGATAAGTGTTACCCGGACTCTGCACCAGCCGAACGAACCATTCGCAGGTGAATTGACTAAATTTAAAAGTGATCATACAAGCTGTTTCAGATGAAAACATCAAAAAAGTCCACAAAATGATTACGAATGACCGTAAAGTGAAGTTGATCGAGATAGCTGAGGCTCTGAAGATATCAAAAGAGCGTGTTGGATATATCATACACGAATATTTGGACATGCGAAAGCTCTGTTCAAAGTGGGTGCCGCGTTTGCTCACAGTCGACCAAAAACAACAACGTGTTGATGATTCAGAGGAGGGTTGAAAGCTGTTCAACCGCAATAAAGCCGAATTTTTGCGTCGGTATATGACAATGGATGAAACTTGGCTCCATCACTTCACACCAGAGTCAAGTCGGCAGTCAGCTGAGTGGCGAGCAGGCGACGAACCTTGTCCAAAACGACCAAAAACTCAACAGTCGGCTGGCAAGGTTATGGCATTCGTATTTTGGGATACACATGGAATAATTTTCATCCACTTTCTCCAAAAGGAGCAGACTATCAACAGCGACTATTACATTGCGTTGTTGGAGCCTTTGAACGACGAAATCGCAGAAAAACGGCCGCATTTGAAGAAAAAGAAAGTGCTGTTTCATCAAGACAATGCACCGTGTCACAAGTCGATGAAAACGATGGCAAAATTGAATGAATTCGGCAACGAATTGCTTCCCCACCCACCGTATTCTCCAGATTTGGCCCCCAGCGACTATTTCCTGTTCGCAAACCTCAAAAGAAAGAGATTGAAGACCGATGAAAAAGTAATCGTCGAAACAGAGACCTATTTTGAGGCTAAACCGAAATCGTACTACAAAACTGGTATCGAAAGATTGAAAAATCTTTTCTTTCAGTGTATCGCCCCCGAAGGCAACTATATTGATAAATAAAGTTGAATTTTGCAAAAATTTTGTGTTTTACTATAAAACGGCACTGACTTTTCAGCCCATGTGTTAAATATCAACTTTTAAAATTCGCCGTAATATGCAAGGCCCAATTGTTGACTTCGTCGACGAATTGAGGTGCCTGGCTGGTTTTGAACACTTTCGCTCACAGTGGTGAGCATGGCGACCATGCTGATATGAAGTTTGATCCGATACCAACCCAGTTGCTTCAAAACGCTTTACCATTGCACGAATTCCGGACTCACTAAGGCGATTATGTTTACCGCAAAATTCACAACGTTTACGATGTGTTACTTTTGCAGATCGCCCATTTTTGTAATAAGATAGGATAACCCATACTCCATAGCTAAAATTGCCAAGGATTGTATGACATCTGTCAAAAATATAAACCACATTGTGTTCAATAAATGACATTAATTGACAGCCAACATCCACACCATCTGTTGGCTCACACTTTACTACTGAGTTATGAGTTCTGATATAATTATAAGAGCAAATAGATACAACAATCAGAATCATTAGTAAATGCAACAGTTTTACATCCCAAATTATGCAATAAAATACGCACACTTTTGATAGCACAACTCCTTTTAGAAAAATTATTGAGTCAATTAGATATGTACAATAAGTCTTGAATAGTTTGTGGAAAGACAGGATAAAATCATTTCATTTCAAAGCATTTGATTCAAAATTAACCAGAAAATTACTATCGTGCTCCATACCATGTTTTTAGAATTCTTTAAAATGAAGTGTTCTATCTGATAAATATTGTGTTTCCTTATCTGACAAGAGCACCAACAATTGACGGAAATTTACATCTGCGAGCTTTAACAGTTGCAGTATAAAACGTCATCTTATCAATTATATAAGAAATATCTATTTTATTTAAATAAACAACAAAAACAAACAATATGCAATATGTCTATAGACTACAGTCTGATATTTACAATAAAAACTCAAACCTGACTATTTAACTAATAAACAGCTTTAAAGATGATAAGTATAAGAACAAATAGTACTACAGTTGTAGTAATAGCATAATATAATTACATTCACCTTACAACAAAACGTTATCAACCTCTACTGTACATAAACAATTAACATTTGCAACACATAGGTACCCTTCACAAATTGTAGGTGTTTCCGCATTCTCGAATTCAAATACTCAACTGATCACCTAATTATATCATAATTTCAATTGAATTAATCTAAGGTGCATCTACATCGGCGTAGATTTACGAATAACTCACTCGGCACAGCAGATTTGATCTGATTCCAACTTCACACCTTTCACACTAAATTTCCACTCAAGCATCGGTAAAAAGATATCACTCAATTGCGAAACGACTCAATGTTTCAAAAAGAATTTCTGGAATTTATCAATCAGATTAAGAATTATGAAGTTGATTGATACCTAGCTGAAATGAATGAAGATAAATTTTTATTGTCTTCAACCCCAGATGTTACTGGTGCTGCACATCTGGCATTGGCAGTGAGGGTAAAAGAATTCGTTACTCACTTCCAGAAGCAACTGTACTTACTCCGAACTATAAGGGCACATCTCCGAGTTCTTTTACCTGTGGAATATGAAAACACAATGTTCTTACGTATATTTTGTGACGAACTCCATATATACAATTTCGTACACACTCGTATGCATGTAACATATATAAAATACTTCACATGTTTGGATTGTGATATATTTTTTTGCATGACATGACAGACAGTCGGCGTTACATGACTCACATTGCACAGTTTGCACAGAAAATTGACTTGGAAACCTGTTGCTATGGGCTGCTTAGACCCTAGATAAGTATCGTGGTTTGCTAAGATATAGCACAACTTAATAGTTACAATGCATTTCTGATTGTGGATAGCATTTTAAGCAAATGGCAATCAGCAGTTAGCATATAGGTATTGTACAAACAAGTATTTACTAATTTAGATAAAAGGAAATGAGTTAATGGCTGAGTGGAGGAGAAGAACTTGACTTTATTCCTAAGTCCGTCTCAAAAATCAACAAAATATTGCAAGTTTCCTTATAATTAAATCAATAGTTTCAAGGAAAATGACTTAGGAATGAGAACCGATTATCTTCTTTTGCAGGGATCAGCTGAATAATTCGGTGCATGCGCCTTAAGAAGACCTCATGAAAAGAGAATCTTAAAATTAACGATATTATGATCTATTCCATCGAGCACTAGTAATTCTTAGACATTATTGACAGACAGAGAAGAACAACAGTGTACGTGAGGTTGAAAGCTAACATATTGGAAGGCCAATCAAATATTAATTTCATTAAACTTAATAAAAACCATTACAAATGGCTGGTGTGCAAAAATAAAAACTTCATTACGATGCTCTTTGTTTTAGCCTTGCTTTTGTTCATCAACAACGTCCGTCTGGAAACGAGCTTCTTAAATCTATAAGTCATTAACCAGTTGAATTACCTTACAAACGGACTCGATTATCCTTAACTTCCTAACTGTGTTAGTTTCGAACATTCTTACGTTCCTGACCAAGTATTTAATGCCGATGAGACCGTAGGATTTAAAGCAGCTAAAGGTATGGTGACTTTACTTATTTGAAGTAATGCATAATGTGATCGTTTTTTGAAACCTTCACTAATTAATAGATCTCAAAGGCTGCGTGCGATGAAAGGAAAGGATTTGGAAATTCTACCTGTACATTTCGTTTCCACAATAAAGTCTGGATGACGTGCACAATGTTTGAAGATCGGTTTCATAATTGTTTCGTAACTGAAGTGAAAAGTTATTTACAAGAAAAAAAAACCTTGAGATCAATGTTCTATTGCTAGACAATTCACCAAGTCATCCAATAGACTTGCAACATCCAAATGTAAAAATTGGGTTATAGCTCTCCCAATACAATTTTACTAGTTCAACCTCAAGATCAAGGGATAATTTCTACGTTTAAGGCGTCCTATATTAGAAGAAGCTTCGCAGATGTTTTGAGAAAATTAGATGAAAATCCTTCATTTACTCTACCTGAAGTGTGGAGTAGAGTAGACTTGCCTGCTGGAAAGTCATATGTCCTGAAGTACTATAATTGGAGAGAGAAACGTGATTTCAACTGAAAATGTTTATGCCAATATTATAGATATAGCTCATTCTATTAGTAGAGAGGGACTTAGTGATTTGGATATTCTAGATATTGAAGAGTTGCTTAAGGATGAAGAAATTTTATATCTTGTGGAATTACTACTACAAAGGTTCCCGAGGACAATGTAGATAGCAGTTCTGAAGCTGAAAAATTTGCTGGAAAAGTAATTGCTGGAGGGCTTCGACTAGGCAGAGAATTGCAAACTTATTTTTTGAACAGAGATCCTGATACTGAGAGAGCATTAAAATTTCAAAGTACAATAGGAAATGCGCTCAGTCAATATGAAGAAATTTATAGGAATACGCGCCAAAATAAGTAAATGTTAATCACTGATTTCGTGCCACCCAAAAGTAAATCAACATTTAGTACATAACCAAGTGGAAAATGTATCCAACATCTCAATTAGTACATCTGCACCTATGGAAAACCGTTATGAATTTTCTGTTAGTGACTCACATAGCGATGTTACACCAGCACTACAAAAGAAAAGGAGAATTCTAGCTTTACAAAGTTCAGAAGAAAAGTAAAGGCTGATTTTTGTTTCCATTTTTTTTTTTAATTTATAGTTGTTATGAAGGTTATTTGCGTTTGAATTCTTTTATTGTTTTTATTTGTACAGAATATTGATAATTTTTTTACGTTTTTATTATTTTTATTTGAAAGGAATATTGTTAATTAATGCTTACGTTTTTAATTTTCAAAAATAAATTGAATTGAATTGAAATTGAATGAACAAATCCCCTATTCATTCTTCAATTCATTCTTATCTCATTTTACACGATTATAATGAACATATCTTCGACTTTTCTTTGTCTTATTTAGATCGATTAAGACGGTTTTCAGTTTAATTAAACATATCCGTCTACTTTGTATGAGCTCTGTGTCTCGTTTTACACGGTTTCGTTTTGCACGATTTTTCCAAGAACTTTTTTACCGTGTAAATCATTAGGGGTGGCCGTGGTGTAGTGGTATATGCATAGACTCCTCAAGCAGAGGGTCGCGGGTTCGACTCCCGTGCCAGGCAATTCTGTGAAAAAGTCTTTTCATAGAATTTGTATGTAGTTATATGAAAATCCCGTCGGCGTCAACTCTGACATGAAGGCATAACTCTGATGTTGGAGTGGTTGCTGGCTGGGCTAAATGTAACGAACTAACAACTAGCACGTACTTACCCGACTTACACGACCCACTGGTTGAGGAGGATGTACTAGCTCGTCCCGACCAGTTTGACAACCACCTCTGGGAAAAATATCGAAATCCAATACACCTGAGTTTCAAACAACTACACCACCCGCCCGCCACATGGAGAAAAAGCCAGTAAAAGGGTATTCATATCCCCTTGGTGCGCGCGCTATATTATAAAAAAAAAAATCGAGGGGTGACTGTATGAACGCAAATATTTCAGGTACTCAAACTCGTAGTATAAAATCTCCAATTCTCCTAACATTAAGTATCAGTGTGCTTGACAACACTTACTAAAGCTATCAAGAAAATCTGGTTGATGACAAATGTTAATGAATAAGTACAGCTGAACTAGTAACACATAGAATAGCGGCTCAGAAAATCTAAAAAACAATATTTTTTTTTTTAGTTGTGCTACAGTACGGACCTAAAAAGCACTGTCAAAACTTGAATTATACACAAATGCATACACAAATCATTGTCGAATATCGCTGGCTTGGTGCTTAGAGTTGGCCAACTTCCAATAACATATTTAACGAAGAATGTTATTGCATGTACTCGTAAGTCGCTTATTAAAAAAAAAAATCATCACATGCGCAAAATCTGTTAAAATGTTGTAATCGCATCTCATACTAAAAAACTATAAATCAAACAATGTATTCAAATTTTAATTGCAAATATTTATTAAAAAATAAATACGAGTAGTTTTCATAAGCACGTGTGACTCCACTGTGGATGGACTTGGTGAATAAAGATATATAAGTTGCATCGCGTGATTAACATTGGACTTCGGCATACGAAACCGTTGTATTCAGCCGATAAGGAAAATAACCCCTAGCTATGTCGCCCATCCAGCAAAGGCTATGTGTTTGAGTTCGATTAACTTGGTGGTGTCGTACAGGTTATTTCATTACATTACATTACCCAATCTGGAAGAACAAATTCAATAAAGTGCATGGCATCAGCCCACGTGTAGCTCTGACTGAAGAAATCATCACCGAAGTATTACTATACAATAAGGTTCACCCAGCTGTACTTGCTAAGACCCAAATATTCAGTTAATTCAGTTCTTTGTCAATTTTGTTTGAGATTGGATATGATGGAGTGCGGACACACTGTTCAAAAACTTAAAAAAGACGGGCTTCAAAAAGAGTAGAATGCATCAAAACTATGTAGACTTGTTTCAATTTTTAAAGGTCCAACAGGGCGGTTTTCGCGTTTACACCAAGTTATTAATACTAATTATTATTAATAGCTACGAGTTAGTATCGATAGAGCGAATAAAGGAAACAAATTTATCATTATACTACGCTTTTAGCAAGCGATGAATAGATAAAGTCGAGAAAACCGTTTTAAAATAAATAACTCTTAATTTAACTACAAATTTGTAGAAATTCTAAATTTCTTCGTCAAATATTAGTTTTAATCTAAACGTAGTCTCACGTAAGGCAGGAAACCAAAGAAAGAATATCTCTAAGTCACCTGTCTAATTTGCCTAATTCAGCATTCAGATTAAGATCTTTTTATTTTTTTAGAAATATCAATATGGACGAGGTGACTCGTTTTGGTATTCTTATTCCATGTCACGCACGTTGAGCAACCACAATATCGTTCCGCGAAAGCATTTCATTTATTAAATATTGAGTATCCGGTTCTGCAAAGAAATAGTGACTCGTGCAGACTCATGAAGGATAACGAAGGACATTTCTAGTCACGTTTTCTTATCCTCAATCTATTTCATATTTACGATTATCTTAAGATAAAAGTATAAACTTGTTCTGTGTTTATATACGCAGCAGTACCTACATACGAGTATCTGTTAAAATTTGTTCAAACGTATCCTCTAATCTCATCAGTTTGGTGGAACAAGAATCTGAGGATGTTTATTTTCCTCGCATGCTATGACTATCAATTCTGAGTCTGAGTTCAATGCATTTTACCTTCCATGATACCAATTATGCGTATAAAGCCTTACTCAATTCCAGATATTAAAAGGTAGCCATAAAAATTGAGAAATTGAGACAACGAGGAGGAGGATAGGTAGGAGAAAAAAAAAATGTAAGCTGCTGATTAAAATTGGAACTGACTGGAATATGAGTCCGAGCCTCCTCATGGTAAAGTCATTGACACTAAGTCTCCTCCTTAAAGGGTTATACGGTTGTAAAGTTATTTTTAGCATATAGTGACTGTCTGCATAATCACCATGAGACATGCTGGTCACCTGTATTCAAGAGCGTACATCCAAACGGATCGAGTAAGAGGTACTCGTATCCCATCTTTGGTTGTGTGTCGTGCAAGTCACGCGTTTTAGTAAAATTACCCCACCTCGTCTGGATGCCGAAGGATGGGAACAATCATGAATTATGGCACAGTAGAAGAAAAATACCGGCTTAAGCTGGTTGGAACTTTTTTCAGAGATTTGGATTTCCCTTAGCGTTGGACATTGGAATTTGTATGCAATAGCTCCTTCAGATTTATTATGGACAACATAGTATGCGGCGGCGATGCGAACAGTGGACTAGCTATGCAATTCTTCTCTGTATGTCTATTTAAGGCATAGGCAAGACAACTAACTATTCCTGATTTTATGTCGACGATAAGGATGACGGTGGATAACGATGAAAGTGAAATAAATGCGGTTGCACGTGTTCGACGGACTTGATGCCAATAAACATGGTGCTGGAGGCGCCCACATGGTCTTGTGTTTGAAATATAAAAAATTACTGTCTAACAAGAGTTAAATATTTAAGAGTAAGGAGATTGTTTGACACACTTAGGAACAGATTAATCTGGTAAATTGTACATTACCACCTGGGAAGACTGGTAAGAGAGTATGATTTTGTTTTTCTTATGAACTAATGTGTGTTTAACATGATATATTGCTGTATTTAGCGTGAAAGTTGTAGTGTTGGTCTTAAATAGTTCACGCTAACAAGCCTTATGATTTAAGGCTTTCTCTAGATATTATTTCTAAAATCTATCTGAAAATTAGTAGACCGTACGTCACATATGTGAAACAGACAAACATGAAGCCTTCCCATTAAATGAGAAATGACAAAACATCACTGTAGAAATTTCTTTCATAAGCTTGAATCCTGAAATTTTTATTGGCATAGTTATTGTGCAATACACGATTAGTTAAACGGATATCGGTCATAAATAAGGCGATGCTGACTGACGAGCCAGAAGACCAGTAACGGCATCATCAACAACTAATCAGAAACATCCCATCTGATAGGTAGACTCTATTGCTCCATCAGGTGCAGTGGTAAAGAGTCCAGTTTATTCATCTAAATCTATATTGTCCCCTTGAAAGTAATCCCCATCAACTACAACACACTTATGCCAGCGCTTGATCCAATCCTCGAAAATGTTTTTATATTCGGTTTTCGGTATGTCCATCAGTGCTTCCTGCGATGTTTTCATTACTTCCTCTCGGCTGCTGAAACGCGTTCCCCTCCCCTTAGTGTTTTTTTAACTCGATTGAACAGAAAGAAGTCACATTGAGCCAAATCAGATGAATTAGGTGGCTGTTGGATAGTATTTGTTGCATTTTTCGTCAAAAAATTACGAATAATGATGGCACTGTGCGACGGTGCGTTATCATGGTGCAAAATTCACTTGTTTTCTGCCCACAATTCTGGTCTCTTTCGGCGAATTGCTTCACGCAAAAGTCTCATACCGCCCAAATAATACTCTGAGCATTGCCCTCTTTTTTGACTGATAACGACGTGGTTTCTTTGGTCTCGGCTCATTTGGTGAACGCCATTCTTTTGCGTGTGGTACTCATAAACTCACGTCTCGTCTCCAGTAATGATCCGTTTGATCGATGTGGGATCGGATTCAGCCTCGCAAGTCATCTCTTTTGCAAGATCAATACGGTCTCTTTTTTGCATGAAATTGAGGAAACCCAAATCATTAACCAAAATTTCTTGGACGGATCCATTGGCAATGTCCAAGTCCTCCGCTATCTCTCTGATGGTTAATTTGCGGTTATTGACCAATATTTCTTTTACTTCATCAATGTTTTCGTCGGTTTTCGATGTAGATGGTCTGCCACTGGTAAACGACCGTTTTCTTTAGAGAATCGTTACGGAAATCGTTACCAGGGTTTTGGTATATATACCAATGCAATTCTTGAAGTGAAAACTATCTTCAGAGTTACCAGCATCTTCTATTCCTATTTGTAGATTAACTGGATATATGCCATCAGTGCCAGGCGAGTTGAAGCCATAGAAGTAAACAACAGCGTGCTTGATGCACTCATCCGTTACCGCAACCAATGATAGATACAAGGTACTTCGTGTTCTTTAACTCAGCTTCACTTGTAGATTCGTCAATCGGAGCTGGTTGTGAGCTAGTTCTGTTTATATTAGTTGAAAAGTGAATTTCAAGCACGAGGCAGAGAGCCTTTGGCTTCGACTTAGTGTAGTTGCCATAAGATTTTCTGAGTGATTCCAATCTGGCTGATTTGCTCTTTTTGAACACTTTGAGTAGCCTGTTGATTTAACTGGCTCTTTTCATCTATTGGAAAAAGTCTTTTTAGAAAGCGCTCCTCAAAATTCGAAAAAGCTTCTTATATTCTTTTTGTTTCGATCTGTAAAGCTTCCAGTTTTTCTCCAAATTAGTCTATAGTCACTTTTTTTTCTAAGTTCTTTCCCACCATGATTTCTTGTTTGACATGTCATTTCAAAGCCCTTGGTGTGGACACCGTTCAGGTTCTGAACAGCTTCCTCTAGATTTTATTTTTACTGAACAAGTATTCAGAAACTTGCCAATCTCCTCCTTAAATCGTGTCCAGTTGATCTCCGCGGACTCCTCCTCTTCAACAAGGTCGAGACCTTGCATCCGATTCTAAATTTGACGTTTCTATAGCTTAACAGGGAGACTTTACTCTCACTATACAAGTATATAGTGTACATAGTATATAGCCATTATCTGGACTTGGACCTTCAGCGTGTTATACAAGTCATTCTAAGTCTGCAAAACAGTAGCCCAGAATGACGAAGTTTATATCTACCTAAAGGTGGGATTGTACCTGCTTCATGGAACGTTATGTCCAATGAGAAATTCTTGATTACATTAGTGTATTATATTTGTTGACATTAGAGCGTTACATTTACACTTTTGCTCTGCACACCACTAATAAGATTTATTCTCTGACTTCAAAGCCTGTTACGTTAGCAAAAGATTATATAGATCTGAAAAAGCCTGCTATTGACTAATAAGATTCGTACTCTTGACAAATTTTCAAGAATCTACGTTCAAACTTTTTATTTAAAACTTATTTTCTACTGATGCCGGGTGAACGAGTTATGTACATGAAAACCGAATAACTTATAAGAACTTTTAAGACTATATCGCTCTACGTTCTAAGCTACTCTAATTTATTGTTTTGAAAACTAGTCGGTCTACCAGTTTAATGTCTACGGAATACGTTTGAATAGTTGATATATTTGTAGAGCTTAAAAAATAAGCCTAATGTTGCTACCATAATTTCACTAAGCATATACCTGTGTAAAATTCAAGAAAACGGTTTATAATTATTCCTTTTTTTTTCATAGAGACCTGTATTTTTACATTCATTTCTACACATTATTACGTCGTAGTGTTTCGCTGTCATTTGTTACTTAATTAGCATATCTTTGATATTTATTTTACTTGATATTATGACGACTTTAATGGATACAAACCAATGTATCTGGTGTCATATTTAATTGTTATTATCAGCACGTACTTTATTTTACACTATGTATTAATGTGTTAATAACCGACTGCATCGAAAAAGGAAACCCTGGTGACATTAATAGACATAACAAACAGTTATTTTCCTTATAAGTAGAAAGATCTAAGAACTAATTGAAATCTCGAACTCAAATAGAATACATCCGATCAGTCGTAAATTTAAATGCGGTTTATGCAAATCACGTAACTCTCTCACAGGACTACTGCGGCCACACTTTGAGTCTTCTATAATGAATCTTCGAGATCTTCTGATCTATCGAATTGAAAACCGCTTAACGATTTATTTCAACCCTAAGGAGTGAGGTCGAAAAACATTTCGAAGGGAACAAGAAACACGTTCAGATATTGTTGATTCTAGTTTAGCGAACTCATGCAATGACTCCAAACAATGGGCCATCAATTTGGTTTGTAAAATACCCTCATTCTATATTAGAATGTTCGTATGACATCAAACTTAGCTCTGTCTTGTTAGTTAAGTTATCACCAGCATAACGTCTAAGCATCCCATTGTCAAGGTGTTAATTTTGGAAAAAAAAATCTCTATAGTATGGCCCCACAATATTGGAAAATTATTGCGTGTGAATTATCGAGAATATTTTGGAATGAAGATTAAGAGTAGAACCCTACAAAAATGGACAGCTTTTTATTAAAAAAAATTAGTGAAGAATTTCTTTTGAACTTTTAGGTGTTTCGAAGGTGTCTTTCAGAAAAAAACTTTTGATTCTCAAAATAAGGAAACAATTAAAATTATTATTTACAATATCACAGAAGTACAATATATAAATAAATTTATGAAGAACCTTATTTTACTTACAGCCAGAGTCTTGGCAAACTATGAAGTTGTCAAACTAAAGATAAATTGTCAATTCTGAGAAACCTAGCCAAATGGGTGGATAAGATTGGGCTGACATCAAATCTTCGAAGACAAGGCTGGTTTTGTTCTGCCAGATATAAATTTTTTAAAAAACTTTTAAAATTTAACTTTGAAACAAAATATTAAAATTCACTTAAGAAGCAAAATCTAGGCATAACTCTAGACATTAAACCCTGCCAGCCAAGGTCCCCTTGGCTATGTATGCGCTACCTAAGATACTACTGCTATGTCTCTCTAGGTCCTGGATACTGGTGCCCATCTACAATTCACTGTTGAAACATCCAATCCACGTTTAGATTAGACTGTTTTCGAAGTGTCTTAGGTATTCACATAATACGATAGACAGGATTTTATATGCGATGTTGAGAAGACTTATTCCCATTGTATTCGGTCCAGGGTTTTCCATAGGGTTTTCCAATAGGAACTTGATAACTTTGAATTTAATTTGTGAACGCACTCCTTCACTAATCATCAAACTGTCACTTTCAAATTATTCAGTAAACTCATCATGATAAAGTACACTAACGAGCAACGTCTACAAATTATAAAAATTTTCTACAGATATTCAGAGTCGGTAACTGCAACTTTAAGAGCGTTAATTCCAATTTTCGGTCGTAATTCTCGCCCTAGTAGACAGGCAATAACAAGTTTAGTGCAAAAATTTGAGTCTACATATTCGTTGTGTGATGTTGCTGTGTCAGTGAGACAACGGGTTGGTTGAAGTGTCGAAAATATCGCTGCCGTTCAGACGTCCGTAGCAAACGTCAATTCCACAGCGTTCTCAAGATCGCTCAGACCACATTATGGCATATTTTGCGTAAGGATCTTTGGCTCAATGGGTTCGTCAATAATCAAAATATGCGTTATTGGTCGGATGAAAACCCACATGTGCTTCATGAATTACCACTTCATCCACAAAAAATAACTGTTTGGTGCGGTTTGCATGCCGGCGGCGTTATTGGGCCATATTTTTTCGTCGACGATAACGATCGTCACGTTACTGTGAATGGTCAGCGTTATCGCGCATTGATCACCTATTATTTTTGTCCCGAATTGAAAGATATGGTCTTGGACGACATGTGGTTTCAACAGGATGGTGCCACAAGCCACACAGCACACACTAAAATCGATTTATTGAAGAGTAAGTATGGTGAGCGTGTTATCTCAAGACATGGGCCAGTCGATTGACCGCCTCGTTCGTGCGAATTAACGCCGCTTGACTATTTTCTGTGGGGCTACGTTAAGTCATTGGTTTATGCCAACACGTTCACGACGTTGGAAGAGCTCAGAGCCAACATTTAGGCCGAAATGTGTGGCCGAGTCGTTGAAAATTGGGTCCAACGAATCGACCGCTGCAAACGTGCCCGCGGTGGCCATATGAACGAAGTCAAGTTGCATTCATAAATGTTTTGATTGTACTTCAGTACAATCAGTATTTTGGCTTAAGCAAGATAATGTTAGTTCCTCGCAATGCTAAGACATCCAAAACACTGGAGTGACTTGCGAGCAGCCCTCTATGTATATCAATATTTGGAAGCCGCAAAAATTAATAATCCTGTTCCCGTTTCCTAAGGTGATGGCGTAGAGTCTTTGGTATACTTCTCCACTGTATTACTGAGGATACCCTCCTTGCTTGTTTGTATTTCGGTTTTCCTTCAACTTATCTTATCCTTTCCATTATTACAAAAGATCACCACGTAGCAGATAGTAATCTTCGTTTCGATCACTACTAGATAAACATATAAGTTTGCTTCAAATTTTTCGATATACACGAATACACTTAAATTCGATTACTTCTTGATGGGTCAACAACAAGGTCTATACTGGGATAAGTTAAATTCAGAATGGCTCCTGTAATGACTCTATGAAAACCAGACCAAGGACTTTTAAAAATCAGTGAGAATACTGTAAAGTTTTCAGACGATGTTTTTAAGAAAGCCTTATAGAATATAGATATAATCTAGCGCTGACAAGAGCAAATTGATTCTCGCTTACCTAAGCAATGTTTCTGAAGCGATCTAAAAGCCTTTTTAAAAGTCTGTGGCAATGCGCCACGAGCTAAAATAGCAAAATTTTAATCGCTATTAGAACTATTTTCTTAGTTTGACGAAGCTTGAACAAGTGCAACTTTAGAGTCCTTGAAAATCGTTACTTTGTTACGTTGACTGAGAAATTAATGAATTTTCGTGCATCCATTTGTTATACATGATGAAGTGGATCTTCTTTTAAGCAATAAAGCAATTTAAAATTGCCAAAGGCCTTGTTGAGTTCTAAAATTTTTTTCCCATATAAATTCGTAGCACCAAAGCCATATTTCTGAATATTCGTGTGATCGCACAACATTTTATGTAAGAACAGTAGTGTATGAAAAAGTAGAGAACCTCACATTGTGAATCTATTATAACAATCATGTACGTATGTGGTTATTACAACGTTTAAGTTACCAACTGTTCTTACTATCATTTGTCTTTGTTAGAGTTGCTTACATTAACCAACACCAGCGATTTCACCAGAATGGGCAAATTAAGGCATCGTACTGTAGTACAATTTTTGCTTTTAAAAACCATAGTCCGTCACAAATTAAAGCTGAATAAGACAAAGTTTTCGAGGACCCTACGTCACCATATTTTACCCTTAAAAGGTGAAGGACTGAGTTTAAACGTGGTCGGTTCAGCTGGGTTGATGAAGATCGTTTGCCAAAAAAACTGCGAATAATGTTTTTTTTTTTTTGTGCGGGGGTGAGAAATCTTCATAGGCACTATAAGGTGCTTATAGTAGTGTGAGATTCTTACTCACTAAAAAACACTTCCCTTTTGCAGGGAGGTACTAAGACTGAGTTCACAGTCAACAAGTAGTTCTTCTTTCGCGTTTTATTTTACTTTAATAAGATATTTTGCAGACGAGTTTCTATTGAAGTTTTCTACCCACATACTTAAAAAATTAATCGAGAGGCTTAGTTTTTTTTAGACTGCGCAATAAATTTGTCTCGTCTAGGATCTGTTATACAGAAATATTCTTACGTCCTTGTAGTCAATTTTTGTGTTTTCGCGCAAACATTTTATTTTCGTTCTGAATGTTTTCGACTCCTAGATCTCTGTGTATTAACAAACCCTCGAAGAACTTTGATTTGGAATGTCTGTAAGACGTTAACGTTACTGGCTTTGGTACAACCCCAAAGATGTATACCATATGTCCAGACCGGTTTTAGCACTTGCTTATATAGCAGCAATTTGTTTTCTAAACAGAGCTTGGAATACTTTCCAAAAAGCCAATACATGTCTCTATACTTAATCTAAAGCGTCGAGTGTCATACTAAGATATTTGACTTCGTTTGTGAAAGGTAAATTGTCAGTTTTCTTGAGAGTGAAGTTCACATGGAAAGACTTGTTTTCTTCAAGCACGAATCGCCAAGCCTTTGTCCAATTCTGAATCCGTTTAAGGGCGCGTTGTAACTTGGCAGTGCCTTCAGCAAATGTGGCTAGCACAATATCGTCCGTTTGCAGTATGCCGCAGGTAAAAAAGCAAATACTATAGCAGAGGGCCAATCACACTTCCTTGCGGCACCCCCGCCTTTATTGTCTTAAAATTAGAATGTTCGTTTCCGTATCTGACACAGAAGAGTCAGTAATCTAAGTAAATCGAAGTTTATATTTCAGGCCCTCGTGCCATACCTTATCAAAAGCTTGTGAAACGTCAAAGAATGCGCTTGAGCAGATAGCTTACACTCGGTTATTCGTTCAATTACATCGATTATTCGATGCACTTGTTCAACAGTAGAGTGTTGGCTTCTAAAGCCAAATTGATGATAGGGCAAGATGCGATTTGTGTCAATAATCGGTTTAAGATTAAGTAAGATTCGATCGCAGACCTTCGATATAAATCGGGAGGAGCGATATTGGTCTTCAGTCAGCGGTTTACCGGCCAACTTTCCACTGATGCGGTACATGCTCTAGTCTTATGGTGGCATTTATAAGATAGAGCATCTTTAGCAAACCTTTTTTCGGTAGCACTTTAAGTATCTCTCCCGTAATTAAATCATATTCGGGGGTTTTATTGGGCTTAAGCGTGCCTATGTATAACTTGTCTATGTTCCCTTAGTGTAGCCGTTTCTATTGGAGGGTCCGTCGTCACGTTTAGCGTATTGACATTCTCTGGAAGCACTTCCCCGTCGAATGGTTTGAATGTTTCTGCAAGAAACCCAGTCATCCTGGTTTCTTCTTATTGGCGCCACATATATTTGGGGCCTTCGAAGACTTTTAACGGCTCTCCATATGGAGTAATTGGTATCTTTTGTCGCTGTAAGGCTTTCTAGGTAGTTATTAATACCTTGATAATTGAAGTCCTTAATCGATCTTTTCAACAAGTAGCCTATTAAAGGACGTTTTATCTTCTTGATCCCGCGTTTTGTGAAACTTTTTCCGCGCTCTTCGTTTCTTCCTTATCATTTCCCTGATTTCCGGCGGGTATCTTATGCCGATACTGGCAACTTTGTTCGAATCGCGTGGAGTGTTACTCCAGGCCGCCTGCTGTATGACTTCAAGAAATTGTTCAACTTCTTTTTCAAGTTGATACGGCGTTCTAAGCGGTACTTTTACCTCAATATTATCGACAACCTCTATTCGGAGATCTTCCCAGTGAGTTTTTTTGTTGGATAATCTTGGTCTTGATAATTGGATAATTGGAAAATGATCGGAGGAGAGATCGAAGCTTTCTTCAACTTTGACGTAACTTGCGTTTATTTCTTTACCAAAAAAGAA
This sequence comes from Volucella inanis, assembly GCA_907269105.1. NCBI lineage: Eukaryota > Metazoa > Arthropoda > Insecta > Diptera > Syrphidae > Volucella > Volucella inanis. The sequence goes on along the minus strand of OU026157.1, from coordinate 47,231,374 downwards.
GTTATGTTTCGTTATAAGGTCGCCACCAATAATAAAGATCGGTCCAATAGTAAAATAGGTCAATGAATCCGTGTTTTTCTATTTTGAAGCGCGATTGCCAGTATGTAGATTGAGGATATACTCAAAGAGTAATTTTTATTTTTAACGCGCACCGTGGGGATTTGAAATTTATCAAGTTCAATTTGTGCTTCCAGAGAGTGTTCAACGCGGTCTTTTATAAATATGAATGGCCCGCCTCTTGCGTTTCCCGATGGATGATGAGCGTGGTAGTCGTCAGGTGAGTTTCAGAAATTAAACACATATCAATTTTTCCTGAATAAAAATATTTAGTTCATCAAGCCTTTTCTGTAGACCGTTGGCATGCATTCCACGCAAGAATATGTTAGTTAAACAGATAATTAGTTCAACAGATCTGCTTTGAAGTTGAGAAGCCGTTATGAAGTAAAGGGTGATTCATCGTGAGGTTTGATTTGTAATGTAAAATAAAACACATAAATTTGAAAGTGAACTTTTTTTTCTACGTTAAAAGAACAATTCATGGCATTTAATTTTTGGAAATGATATCACGTAAATGTTGGCCACGACTACGTCCAATTTTGGACAACTCGTTCAAGCATAGCGAGTGGTATCTCGCGAATAACACGAGTAATATTGGCTGCCAAAGCGTCAATTGTAGCTGGCTTGTTCCTGAAAACCTATAACTTTACATATCCCCAGAGAAAATAGTCCAAAGATGTGACATCGCACGATCTAGGCGGCTAATTTACCGTAGCAAAACGTGAAATTAAGTGCTCACCAAAATGATTTCTCAACAAGTCCATTGTTTCACTCGCTATATGGCTCGTAGTGCCATCACCAAGACCATGTGCTTGAATTACAGAAAGCACATAGTTTGTTAACATGTCGCGATAACGATTACCATTGACGGTAACATTCTGATTTGACTCATTTTTGAACGAATATGGACCAATGATTCCTCTAGCCATAAACTACACCATACCCTTGTTTTATTGGCTCCATTGAGCCAAAAATGGGCTTCATCACTGAACAAAATTTCACGATAAAACACCTGATTTCCATTGAGATTTTCCAGACCCCATTCACTGAAAATATGACGCAAATTCAAGTCGCCTGGCTTCACTTCTTGCACAAGTTCAAATTTGTACGCTTTTAGGCCGAGTTCCTTACTTAAAATACGCCAAGTTATCGAATACGCCAATTTAAGCTGCTGAGAACGACGACGAATCGACGCTGGATGTGGTCTAATCGGTCGAGTATCATCCACTTATGTAAACTGGGACTCAAATTTGCGAATGGTATTGGTAATAGTGGTTTCAGTAGGTCGATTATGCGCTCCGTAAGTTCCTCGAATCGCACGAAAAACATTTTTCACAGAACATTGATTTTCATAATACAGCTGCACAATTTGGAGACGCTATTGTGGTGTGAGTTTTTCCACAATGATTTGCCAAACAATACTGAACAAAAATGACAAAGCGGTTTGATAGGAGTCATGCGTGATCTGTCAAAAAAGGCCTATTGAAAATCAAACCTCACGATGAATCACCCTTTGTATACATATGACAACATCGGAAGGGAAACACCAAATGGTTTTAAATGATGAAGGAATTGGAAAATACTGATCAAAAATGTGGCTGTGCCAAAAAATGGACAAAAAATTTCATCCGTAGTTGTTATGGGTAAAATTCAGGAATTCAGATCCGAACGCCTTTAATTCAGCAAATCTGTACCCAACGACAGTATATATATATTTTTTTTTTTTCAGCTGAAAGTTTAGCTCTGATCAAAAATTGTTTGCGAGATTAAGGAATCTAGAACATAGTTAGAAGGAAAAATTTTAAAATTTTTGTCAGAATCGACTCAAAGAGCACACATTTCACATTCTTCCTCACTCTTGAACTTGACTGTTGCGTAAGTAAGAACTGCAAAAAGCGTTTGATCCCGATCCTGCAAACATGATCACACTTTATTTGAAACCTAAACAAAACAATGTTACCCACTCCCGTAATCTTGTAATTCTCATCGCACTGGTTCCATGTTTTCAAACCGGTACAATAAAACAATAAAAAAAAAAAGATCAAAGTTACATTCATCGAACTTGCTACTGAAATGTCATCAACCTTATTAAATCTTTAAATAAACCAGTTTTTACAGGAACATCTTTGTTATATTTTTTCATCGAGCTTGATTAACAGGGTGATGTTAATTTCATTACCTACTTGAATTTGAAAACTTGACTTACTGAACTTAATGCGAAACCATTTATTCTGCTAACAAGCTGCAACTTTATCTAGACAATTTGTCGTTATACGAGTACATTCCGATTTGCATTTTGCCATAAATATCAGCGGCACTGCCCTACAAATTAGTTACTAATAACTTTGAATTTAATAAAACAATTGAGGACACGTTTTCGATAACGTAAGTCGAACTATAAATACTGCAGTCCTCCTTTCAAATGCTACTGCACATTCTTATTTTGGTATACTATTTTTTATCGTTTTTCTTTTAAGGACTCTACTGTCAGTTATTGGTGCTATAACCTTTCTTTTATTTCAAGAAAATATTTATTCATGTATGTACATTTGTATTTCACCGCATCGAAGTGTTTTGAAGCCAAAGTATATGGAATCAAGTTATTAATTCTAAAATTCGCCGGGAATAAAATCACCTCAAAGCTTAATAAAAAATCCCATTTGAAGAATTAAAGACACGATCTCCTGTACACATCTGTACAACTGTTCGGGGATTTAAAAATAAAACTGACACTTCCTGCGAAAGAACTTATCTTCGTTTGAACCAGTTTGACATGCTCATAGATATGAGATACGACTAAATCTGCATCGCAATCATCCAAAGTACTCGTTCAGCGACTGAATACAAAATTTCAACGATCGACTAGCTAGTGTCTTAGATACGATCCTCCTGATACCCGACGATGTTCCAGTTCGTCATTGCCCTCAAGGTTGTAATAAATTTTTCGATTTTGTATCTGTTCTGTACATATCGGTCTTTCTATGTACACGCATTTGTGTGCTATTTATTTTCAAAATAACTTTGCGCACGTTTAATAGATTTGCCTATACGTTCATGTTCCATTGGCAGAGCACTCGTACTTATATAAGTGTTTTCGCTCTTCTGTTGACTCCCCAGATTCCTACACGGAGTACCTAATTGAAGTATCGAAAGTAAATGGAAATCTTGTAGATGGTAGATACGTTAACACGAAAACAACTTGAAAGAAAAACAGACAAAGTTGAAGAAGAAAACGCAATATGTTCATATGTATGTACGTATGTACGTACGAGCGCAGGTATAATGATTTCCAGGAGGCCACAACGACCAAGCCCCTTTACGTCATCAGCGTGGAGCCATTGAATTGGTCGACAGCACGATATGCCCACTCTAATCTATGTATGTATTAGAGTGGCGTGTAAAGTGGAAAGAAATATAAAACGGTGAACGTTCATACAAACCAAGAATAAAAGAGAAGAAATGAAAATAAAAAAAAAAGCAACGGAATTTAATCGCTTTTTATATACGCGTAGCTGTGCGATCAATAGACACGATGAATTGGGGCCTGACATTTATTTATTGTTTTTTGATTTTATACGCCGAAAAGTCACAAAAACGCGACACGCTCAGCCATACGTGTATAATGGCGAAAATACTAGAGCATTGACGTTGCGTTGGAGTCAATTAAGTCTGATTAACATTGTTTGGGAATTATTCCCGGGTTGACCACAAGCTAAAACCAAATTATTGAAAAAGATTTATGCATCTACGAACAACAAGCGGATGTTTTTAATCTTAATAAAAACAATTGTTTTTTTGCCAGAGAAATGTCATGTGAGCTACAAAAAAGGATTTCAAAAAACTTGGGGGAGACAAACAAAATAATTTTGAATCATCAGCGACTGAATTAAATTTGTGTAGTCCTATGTTATCATACATATGTATGTACATATAATGTATTTTCAAGTATGGTCTAAACAATACTTCAAGCATTTTATGCGAGTACGCTTTCATTTTCTTATTTTTCTTATGTATCTACATCTACTCCCACGTATCAGAATTGCTACTGAATACTGTGCCGCTTGTAGCTAACTTTAGAACCATTCTACAAACTGCTCTGTTTTGGATCCTGCTGTTGATTTCGCATTTAAATGTTCTGTTTTAATTTTTTCGACAAATTCTTCGAAGCTAGGTTGAAATTTGAACTGCCTGATTCGAACTGCAACCAACTTCAGACTGCTAAAATTTCCAAACCGTTCATGACAGTGAGCTCAAATTTTGACACATCACAGATAATTTTATTATTTACAAGCCTTTTAAACGACTTGCGTCTCAATTGTGTTGAAAAAATTTTATCCGCGATGGAATTTAAATGTGATAGTGTGATTGCTTTATATTTGGCTGGAAAACCATAAGTAGCTATTTTTAGAGCCCTCCAGCACCTCAACGTGAATAAATCATTTGTGTCTCGAACCATAACTCGTTACGGTGATACTGGCAGCGTTGCGAAACGCCATGGAGGTGGTCATAAAAAAAAGCGAAATCCGCGTCGAAGTGGAAGAAAAAGGGCTCGTGAGGTCAACATATCGTTGGAACGGATGCAACACATACTGAAAAATGATCTTGGGCTCAAGATATTGAAGTCCCAAAAAGTACACGATCTTACACCGCAACAGAAACAAGTTAGAGTCCAAAGAGCGAAGGACTTGCTACGCTTGCACGAAATTATTGAGTTGCCGAATTTGGTTTTTTCCGATGAGTCGCCATTTGTTATCGAGCAATATGTCAACAAACAAAATGACCGAGTTTACTTGCCAGATAGGTAATTCGAAAATTTACACCTTCGGATGGCCACCAGAAAGCAGGCAGCACCGATGGTGATGGTTGGCGCGTCAACCAAGATTGATTAAAAAACAATGTTCCACACTTCATTTCTTCGACAAAATGGATTGCAAATTCTCCGGATGCAAATCCGTTGGATTTCTCTGTCTGGGGTATTTTGAAGACAAAGGTTGGCACTAAAAAATACCAAAGTTTGGACCAAAATACCGCAGAGCGACTCGCGTGCAGCGTGCGATGCTTTCTTCGGCCGTCTCAAGGCCATTATTCGCACCAAAGGTGGACATATTGAAAACAACTGATACAATTTGAAAATTGTTGTATTTTTAAACATTTTTTGTTTCGGTACAATAAAATTTATCAAAAAATAAAAAAATAAAAACATTTTAAAAAGTCGCAGTCCGAGCCAGGTAGGGTGTAAAGTTTGTTATGATTTTGTATACTTTTGACATCTGAATGCTGTCACTTTAAACTTGCTTAAGGAGTAAATCGAGCTCAATTTTGTTTACACCTGTAAGTACAGTGTCTTAAAGTTGACACTTTCGACATATTTTTCTTTTTTATTTCCGTAAAGGCAAGAAAGTTGCTGAGGTTTACAATGAGTAGCTAACAAATATGAAGTTTATGGTCTTGATTGCTTAATAAAATGGTGAAGAATTGTTTTAGGAAATCCCGTTCCGGAGATTTTCCACTCAAAAATGACCAAAGTTCTGGTAGACCAACTGACTATAATGACAACCGAATAAAAGTCATAATTGAACCAGATCGTCATTTGACTCTCCGAGAGTTTGCAAAGAAATAAATAAATTGAAAATCACTTTAAACGCCTTGGATTCTTAAAAAACTCAATATTTGGATTCCACATAAATTGAAACAAATTCACATAACACAACGAATCAATATTTGCAATGAAAATAAATTTAAATCCTACTTTGAAATGATCAAAATGATCTAAAGCGTGATGAGACAGCACAAGCCACATCGAAAGCTGAACTGCATTAAGAGAAGGTTATGTTGCCGTGTATGATATTTTTAAGATCAAATCAGATGTGCTCTATCAATAACTAATGCAAAACGGCCAAAATGACAAATCGTAATGGAATCCTAGATCACACACATCTTTCGTAACCCGTTGAACCTTGCTTGAAATGATGTCACTTGATGTGCCACAACATTGTGATTTGTTTTGGAGTTTTGAACTTTTTAAATTGTAAAACTTTCAAAAATGATGATGAACTGAAATCGCATTTGATCCAGTTTCGATCACGGAATCATAAAGTTACCAGAAAGATGGTAGAATGTCATCGAACAAGATGGAAAATATATAATTGATAAGAATTTATTTTTTGTATAAAATAAACGTTTTTATTCCGCACTAAGAAACCGAAATTATTTTCTTGCCAAACCAATGTGTTAGATGTCAGGCGTTGAGTTCGCGTTTTTAAACAAATTACAATGCTAATATTAGGCCGTAGTTCGACTGATTTGTAACCCGAACACTCGCCGTGAGTTGACCCAGTCGCCAAATTTTTCCTTCACAACTTTGAGCGTTGCGTCGCTTGTATGGCATGTAACGTCGGTTTGTTGGAACTACAGCTTGCATATGTCGATATTGTCGAGCTCTGACCACAGAAATTCGGTTAACATCACTCTATACCTGAGACCATAAGCGGTAGTGGTATCTCCTTTAAATTTAAAAAAAAAAAAAAATAAGATGCCGACATGTCATAAACCGCACCAAACAGTCAATCTTTCTGGATTTATTGATGCTTGGCCGAACAATTATGGATTATGTTCGGTACAATAACGGTGATTTTGCTTACTGACATAGCAACTGAGCTACAAATAGGCCTCATCCGAGAAAATGATTTTATGGCCAAAATCAAGATCTGCGGTCAACATTTCCAGCGCCCAATTAGCGAACTCACGACGTTGTCTATAAACGTCCGGCTTCAATTCTTGCGTCAACATAATCTTATACGGATATAGGCCCAAATCCAACCGCAAAAAGCTGATCGGCGCCGAATCCACATTTCTGGGTCGGGGGCTATGTTTTCTTCATTTGGCACCAATATTTGTCTGGATGGTGGCTTGATATCGTCATGATGGCGACCGACCTCACGACGACATTCACATTGCGTGTTTATAACTGGTCGGCAAGCATAGAACGATGTATGATGGAAAAGCCAACCTTACTAAATATTTTGACGGCTGGATGTCATTGGTAATGTAAATTAAAATTATGTTTTTTGAAAGTCATGCCGTTTTTCGTTGTCGGCAAGTCGGTGCTTGACACTCTGTTCTAACTTCGTGTGCATCCTTGCAATGCTCATCAGGAGGAGTTCCAGATCCCATTCCATTTGGGATCTCATACAAATCACGTCAAAACATTTCTTTTCTTTGTGGTTGATCATCATCTTGCAATTCGTAGGCGGTAACAGCATCCCAATTTTCATGTAAATTATGACCCTTATTGCCATTATACGGTCATTTATTTTTGGTGTTCTTACAATCTTACCGTTTTTACTTCATTTCGTTCTGGAAAAATACATTTTGTATTCTTTCGTGTGCATGGCCAAGTAACTGACACTGTTTCCAACACTTTGCCACTTCTTATACGCATATTACATACGAGTACAATATGTCGATTAGATTGGCGTACTAAATTTTACCATAGGAAATTCAATTTTGAAAAACATCACATTGCTCGCACCCGGAAACCGTGAAGTTTAGACATAAATATTTCAAATTCTTTTGAAGCTTATTTATTTTCATATTTCTGATATTTTTTGCTACATTTTCAATTTTTGCGTTCTAGAAGGTGTTTTTCTAGAATCTGTTGTGATACTACTTCACCAAAAAGGTGACAAGATGATATTAAATAATTATCGACCCATTTTCCTTTTCGGTTTTTTCAACAGTTTTTGAAAGAGGTATTTAGGCCAGAGTATTATCCTTTTTAGATAGAGCTCACTTATTTAGTGGTTGCAGTTCGACTTTAGAACCGGTAGATCCACCGAAGCTAAAAGTAGATTGCGAAATTTACTACTGTTTAAATTCTTCCCTGAATTTATTTAGAAAATTAAAAATGTAATGCCAGCGCTTGATCTAATCCTCGAAACATTTTTTATATTCGGTTTTCGGTATGTCCATCAGTGCTTTTTTAACTCGATTGAACAGAAAGAAGTCACAGGGAGCCAAATTAGGTGAATTCGGTCGCTGTTAAATGGTATTTGTTGCATTTTTCGTCAAAAAATTACGATTAATGATGACACTGTGCAACGTTGCGTTATCATGGTGCAAAATCCACGAGTTTTCTGCCCACAATTATGGTCTCTTTCAGCGAACTGCTCCACGCAAACGTCTCATAGCGCCCAAATAATACACTGATCATTGCCTTATTTTTTGACTGAAAACGACGTGATTTTTTGGTCTCTACTGATTATAAGTAACAAAATAAAATTTATAGTGTACAATATCAAGGGCACAAATGTTTTTTCATTTTATTTGATACACTTATTCTAGCGATTTTCCAACTTCTTGATCCCGTCCGTAAAGCAATTTTCCGAAAGGTCTGCAAAATACTCCTCCGTGGCGTGGCATCTTTTAAAGTTTGGAAAGAGATAATAGTCCGAGGGAGCCAAACTGGGCGAATACGGTGGATGCGACAGCAATTGGAGCCGTAAGTCATTGATTTTAACCATTTGATTAGCATTTTTTTTTTTCGCTTCATGTGAGGCCGTTTTGCAGCGATTTCGGCCTTCAATAGCTCCAATAATGCACAGTAATACTCGCCGTTGATGGTTTTTCCTTTTTCGAGGTAGTCCACGAAGAGTATGCCATGACAATCCCAGAAAACCGACGCCATTACCTTTCCGACCCATCGAGCCTCCCTCGGAAGCTTCGGAGCACTCATGCCAGCTTCAGTCCATTGCCGGGCACTCATTCTGTTCTCTGGTGTTCAACAGTTACCTATCGACGCCAATAGTCCGCTTCCGCATCAGCAAGTCCAAACACTTTCGAAGTGCTCACGCGTTCGTGTTTTTAATCTACTAATCTTTGTGGTATCTGCTAGCTTGCGTACCTTCACTTTCCTGTCAGCCACACCATTTCATGTATTTTTGTGACATTGTCCTCTGTAACCGCATCGAAGGGCCTGACGCTGCGGACTTGATCGGTAGTGGAGTTGCGGCCACCACGAAACTCTCGAAAACAATATTTGACGGTGTAATCTGACGGAGCATTAGCCCCATATTATTTATCCAACTTTTCTTTTGTTTCCTTCGCCGTTTTGCTTCTCAAAAAATAATGTTTTATGAGAGAACGAAAATAGCTTTTGTCCATACTCAACATGATGTCAAACAAATCAACAACAATCAGCTGTCAAAACAAAACTAAAGACAGTATCGCACTGAAATTTGGCATGTCTGCCTAAATATGAACGGACTTCAAGGCACCATAACCTTTTTGCAGTAGCAGCGCATTCTGGCGGTCAAAGAAAAAAGGTTACTTTTCGTTTTTTCGGATATTGGCGAAAGAAGGGCCAACACTTTCTTATTCACTAAAATCCTTATACTAATTTATGTCCAAATTTTAGCCCATTGGGAGGATGGATGATAGATCAAGTCCCAAACAAGAATTTGTATCAAATTTTGTGTAAAATATAGAATCAAGTGCTCTAAACACTTGAAATGTTGATAATGGCATACGGTAAGTCTATAAGTCAATGTTTACAAATGATACAAGCTCTTCCGAGATGGCCGAGAAAATGCCAATGACGAACCTCGCTCTGGACGCCCCAGCACATCAACAAAATGTAACAACATCGAAGCCGTAAGGAAAATTGTTTTGGAAAATCGTCGAATTACTATAAGAGAAGTTGCTGAGAATGTTAGCAGATCGGTCAGCTCGTGTCATGCAATTTTTTTAGATGTTTCGGGCATGAGACGTGCGTCAGCGAAATTTGTTCCAAAACTTCTTAATTTTGATCAGAAAAAGCGTCGAATCTCCTGATTTTTTTTATTAGTGCCTCTACATTATAACTCCATTTAAAATTGTAGTCGACAATAACACCTATTACTCGTATATAGATACATTATCGAAGATCGTCGAGCAGTTGTCATCAGCTCAAAGAAGTTGATGACTATTAATCTTATGTAAGCAATCATTGCCATGCATTTTTAACCCACGACGCAAAAAGAGGGGTATTATAAGTTTAACGTGTGTATCTCTGTGTCTGTTTGTGGCATCGTAGCTACGGCTAAACCGATTTCAATGATTTTAATTTTTGTTTAAAAATGTCGATTGTAGCGTGTCTATCCTAGCAATATATAAAGTATGAAATGCATAAACTAAAAAAATTTTAAATTTAAAAAAAATCTCCGACGCAAAATTAACTTCTAAAAAAAATACGTATTTTTTTTTTTTTTTTCTTTTTAGAGATAACTTTTGCGTCGGTGGTTTTTTAAATTTTTAATTTAATTTTCTGGTTATTAAAATTTTGTGTTTTAGGATGTGCGGAGGACGTATGTGCATAACCTTATTATTTTTTGCATATCTGATCAGACCATTGTTGTGACACCATGTGACTATATCAAACTCCTTCTGCATGATTTTTTCAGCTGCTTCAACGTCTTTTCTGGTTAACGTTAATTACCGTGTCGTCTGCGTATGCGTAAACCGTGCCTTTGTTAATTTTTTTTTTATTTTTTGATAAATTTTATTGTGCCAACGCAAAAAATGTAGTAGTTTTCAATATGGCCTTGAGACGGCCGAAGAAAGCATTGCACGCCGCACCCAAGTCGCTCTGCAATATTTTGGCCCATTCCCGGCGAAGTGCTTGCTTGAGGTGGTCCAAACTTTGGTATTTTTTAGTGCCAACCTTCGCCTTCAAAATACCCCAGACAGAGAAATCCAACGGATTTGCACCCGAAGAATTAACAATCCATTGTGTTGAAGAAATGAAGTTTGGAACATTGTTTTTTAACCAATCTTGCTTGACGCGCGCTTTGTGAGACGGTGCCGAGTCTTGTTGAAATGTCCACGGTCTGAGACTGAAATTGTTGTTTGCCCAAGGCTTCAATACTGCATCTAAGACAGTTTCATGGTATACGATCGCATTAATTTGGACACCACGGTCCAAAAATACGAGCGGAGAGCGACCATCGGCGGTTACGGCGGCTTTCTGGTGGCCGTCTGTACTTTTCTGGGGTACATTTTCGAAGGACCTCTCTGGCAAGTAAACTCGGTCATTTTGCATATTGACATATTCCTCGATAACCAATGGCGACTCATCGGAAAAAACCAAATTCGGCAACTCACCACTTTCGTGCAAGCGTAGCAACTCCTCCACTCTTTCGACTCTAACTTTTTTCTGTTGCGGTGTAAGATCGTGTGTTTTTTGGAACTTCAATGGCTTGAACCCAAGCTCATTTTTTAGTATGCATTGCATCCATTCCAATGATATATTGAGCTCACGAGCCATTTTTCTTCCACTTCGACGCGGATTTCGGTCAATTCGAGCCTTCATTTTCCGAACCATTTCTGCCGATGTTGCTGTTTTGTTATGACCACCTCCATGGCGTTTTGCAACAATACCAGTATCACGTTAACGAGCTTTGGTTCGAGACACAAATGATTTATTCACGTTGAGGTGCTGGAGGGCTCTAACGAAAGCTACTTGTAGTTTTCCAGCCAAATATTAGGTCTATAACTTAATTCGTGCGGTTTGCTAATAGATGGCGTAACTTGTATTATTTCATTGTTATTATTCCATTGGAACATGCGTTGGAAAGCTAATGTCATTGTACGTCATTTCAATATATGTCATTCATTTGAAGCGTAAACAACAATAATTTTTTTTCACTTAAATATGTCGAACTTTGTGCCTGAAGAAGTGTTTTTGCGGAGAGTTCTTCTTCATTACTTTAATATAAAGATAACTGCTACCGAAAGTCATCGTATTTTGGTGGAAGTTTATGGTGAACATGCGCTAGCTGAGCGAACGTGCCAAAAGTGGTTTGCACGATTTAAAAGTGGTGATTTTGGCTTGGAAGACGATGAACGTCCTGGGCAGCCAAAAAAGTTTGAAGATGAAGAACTGGAAGCATTACTCTATGAAGATTGTTGCCAAACACAAGAAGAGCTTGCAGAATCTTTAAGTGTCTTTCAAGCAGCCATTTCAAAACGTTTAAAAGCAACTGGATATATTCAAAAGCAAGGAAATTGGGTTTCACATGAACTCAAGCCGAGAGACGTCGAAAGGCGGTTTTGCATGTCCGAAATGCTGCTGGAACGCCACAAAAGGAAGTCATTTTTGCATCGGATTGTTACTGGTGATGAAAAATGGAACCATTATGACAACCCCAAGCGCAAAAAATCAACGGCAAAGCCGAATATCCATTGCGCGAAGGTAATGCTCTGTATTTGGTGGGATCAGATGGGTGTGCTGTATTATGAGCTGCTAAAACTGGGTGACACCATCAATGGACAACGCTACCGAACACAATTAATCCGTTTGAAGAGAGCAGTAGTCGAGAAACGCCCGGAATATGCGACCAGACCCGAGGCAATAATTTTGCTATTCCGGTTAAGAACTATTTAGAAAGCAGTGGATGGGAAGTCTTACCCCACCCGCTTTATAGCCCAGACCTTGCGCCTTTTGACTACCATTTGTTCCGGTCGATGCAGAACGCCCTCACTGAAATACGGTTCAAATCAGAGTAGAATATCAAAAGTTGGCTTGATTCATTCTTTTGCGATGGGATCCATAAATTTTTTTTAACACAACTGAGACGAAAATCGCTTAAAAAGCTTGTAAATAATAAAATTATCTGTGATGTGTTAAAATTTGAGTTAACTCTCATGAACGGTTTGGAAATTATAGCAGTCTGAATTTGGTTGCATAATACAGGCAGGGTGTATTATACTTTCCTAAATATTCAATAAGTCTTTTAGATACCACTTCTTCGAGGACTTTATCCGTTACAGATGAAATTTAAATCGAACGGTAGTTCCCGATATCATTTTTCGCGCCTTCCTTGTATATCGATCGAATGACAGATATTTTTAGTCTTTCGAAGACCTTTGGTTGTTCCAGACTCAAGTTTGTAAGTTTAGCTAAAACTGGAATCAGAACCTCAGCATTAAGTCCTTTAGTCGTATCCCATCCTTACCCGCTGATTTGTTTAATTTAAGTAAATTAAGAATTTTGTTTACTTCTTTAGTACTTATTTCATTTATATATGTACATTGATAGTTGAACACTGCTACATGAACCCGAATTAGATTTATGTTCACATATATGGATAGTATTTATCATGTCTAAAGGAAAATTTTAATGCAAAATGATTTGACAGATTATTAAACTCGTTTATACTATAGCAAAGTTTTTGGCCAACAGATCATCCAGTTTCATGAGTTTTGATAATCTTGCATGTCTCCTTTGGATTTTTTTTTTTTTTTTTTTTTTTTTTTTTGCATTTAAAAATAGTTGCTTGAAATAATTTATTTTAGTGCTATATATCTTTTTATTTAGGTGGTTGCGGAATGCTTTACATTCATTCGTATTTCATTCGTATCCGCTTTTTTTTTCAACTCTCCAAATGACTGATTTATTATTACTTAGTTAAAATAAAATCCATAATTCGGTACATTGTACAAAAAAAAAAAGTTTAACAATTATTTAAGACCTTTATTTTTAGATTTTGGTCAACAAACGGTTAAAATATGTAATACGAAATACCATATGTAAATAATATTATACAATACAAATGCTAATTTCAAAACGAATTTGAATAAGCATTTCCGGATTCGTGGAAGAATTCGATGATTACACCAGTAGAATAAGTCCATAATGCAAAAAAGTGCGAAGTAGTTCGTCCAATTAACACATTAAGAACACGTTTGACAAATTCTTGGAAAGTGTGGTAAAACAACTGCTTATAGCGTATATGGAAAGGAATAAAATACTGTGAGTGTAAATGAATAGAAAAGTGGGCAAAGTAAGAAAAAAAAACAATGGCACTATTCCCATATTTTAAAAGAGCTTTTGAAACAATAGACCAGGTGGTAAAGATATCAAGATATGAGATAAGAGATAAAGAACTGGAATGGCTTAAATCGTTGCTCTCAACAAGGTCCTAAAGGTCACAAAGGTCAACAATAGCATGTCAAATGTGATAGAAGTCGACATAGGAGTTTCACAAGGCTCAATTCTAGGAGCACTGCATTTTATAATCTACTTTAACCATATGCCAGAAATTATAAGTGAATGCAAGATTTTTTTTATTTAGATGACACACTAATGTACGCCGAAGGAAAAAATGCATATGAATGCAGAACAAAAGTACTAGGTGAGATATTTTAACTAAACTTAAAGTCATATACTTTCGCTTTACCAAAAGCACCTGAAAATGTTATTAAAATGCATTTAAAATTCGTTGGATTTGACATAACCCCACATGAAAAAGTCCATAGGTGTCAAATCGGGACTACGTGGAGTTCAACTTATGTCACACCTCTCCTAGAGATCATTTTGCCAGGGAAAATTTCACGAACTCTTAGCTGAGACCTGTTGGACGTGTGTGAAGTTGCACCATCCTGCTGGAACCATGTTCTTTGGTTATAACCAGGAAAGTTTTGCAACTCAGGCACAAATAAGTTGTCTAACATCTCCACATAACGCTCTGAATTCACCGTAACTGTGCGTCCCCTTTCATCTTCAAAAAAGTAAGGGCCGATAATTCCTCGCGCCGACATTGCGGCCCATACGGTCACTTAAGGATGAATGTAGGGGTTTCTAATGTTTTTGTTTTGGATTGGTTGCACTCCAGTAGCAGTAATTTTTCTTGTTAACGTGTCCATTAAGATGAAAATGGGCTTCATCTGAAAACAAGATGCTGGTAAACGTTGGAAAACTCTCAATCATCTGGTTTACGAAGTCAAGCCTCTGACCAGCACCATGAGGCTTTTATTCTTGCACCAAATTAATTTTGTAGGGGTGAATTTTTAAATCTTTATGCAAAATGCGCAATAATGACGATCTGTGCACGGTTCGGTTCGGATCGGTTCAGATCGTCCCGAATAGACTGGATGACACTGTCTACGTTTTCGACAGTGTTCTTGAAGATCTTGGACGCCCGGATTTTGGTTTTTCTAGTGTTGAGCCTGTCTCTTCAAACTTCTTGACCCATTTTGCAATGATTCGAGTGCTTGGCGCATCATTCAAGTGACGAATATGTCGAATGTTGCAGAATTTTCTTCGCGCTACAGTCGCCGAATTACCGTTTTTATAAAACTCGTGTACGCACAATGCACGGTCCGCTCCCGAGAAACGCTCCATAGCGACTAAATTCCCAAGAGTTAGGCTACCGATTGACACACCCCCAACGCCCCTCGAAATAGTTGCGTTCACGCAATAACCAAAACAAATGTGAACTTTCTTTTGAGACACCTTGTACTACTACTACATCTTTTTTCCTCACAAAAGTCAACGCAACACAGTTCCGTACGAAAATATATTAACAAAACAAATAAATTTGCGTACATATAGCCGGATACGATGTTGTCTATAATAAGCGTTTTGACAGACGTCACGTGTTTGTGTTTATGCTTTTTCATTCAATATCGAACTTGTTGTTTATCTGTCAACATACTAAGTTGTAGCGTAATGAATTGTTGTCAGCAAGCCGTGTAATTTTTGCAAAAACAAAAAAAAAAAAAAAAAAAAAAAAAAAAAAAAAAAAAAAAAACATTAATTGACGTTCGCCAAGTCAAAACGAAGATCAACGGAAATATCACTGGACTGCTGTTAGAAAATTACGAAACAACAGTTTTAAATGAAAATTAATTGACGTATAAAAATGGCGCTTATTTACAGAAGATCGTTTATAATCCGAAGTAGGTACGATTGATTAATCTGTTCTATAACTTATGATTATGACCATAAACACCGTCTAGATCGTGTAACAAAGTTGATGGTTAATGCATAGCACCTCGATGTCGCTACGTCATTCTAGAAAATATAACAAATCTCATTGTATTGAATTGACAGCAAGATCTGAGGAAGTAACTCGTTTTTCGAATCACGAAATGTTTGTGTGTGAACTTAATCCATATTCGATAATGAGAAGAGTGTTGATTAACTGATTTTTACAGATATGTATGTTTCATAAGTGGTGGTTGGGAATACTGCGATTACATTTTTTTTTTTAAATGAAACATATAAAAATTATACACACGTGATGAGCCAGACACACGATATGTCCAAAAACGAAGTTTCCGTTTATTGGAGCCTGCAATGATTTTCGTTATCAGTTCAAAATTGTAGTTAATTTAATTAGTTAATTAAAGACCTTAATTGGAAAAGCATGCTTATAAAACCAACTCATATACTTTATACAATCCGTTTTGTTATCAAAAGTAATTGTAGACGAATAGTCTCATTTCAGTTAACATGAAAATTTAGGTACTTATGTCGTATAAGGTAAGATTCAACAGCCCTCAAGCTATTGTAGAAGGATTAAAAAGATTGCGCTATCATAAATGTAAAATTAAAAATGAGCTTTATGAATATGTTTGAATTTAAAATTATGGTATTACCAGGTGTGTTCAAAAAGTAATCACTTTTTGGTATGCCCTTAAGTTCTTCCAGTGATGCTCTTTTTATTTCCTCAATCGTTGCAAGTCTCCGTTCTTTCATGGGTCTCTTCTGTTTTGGGAACAGGAAAAGTCGCATGGGTTCAATCCAGTGAATATGCTGGTTGAGGCAATTTCTTTCTTCTTCTGATCAAGATTAAGAAGTTTTGGAACAAACTTCGCTGATACACGTCTCATGCCCAAAACATCAGAAAAAATTACATGACACAAGCCGACCAATATACTAACATCCTCAGCAACTTCGACGATTTTGCAAAACAATTTTCTTCACAGCTTCGATGTTATTATCTTTTGTTGATGTGCAGCTAACCTATAATCCGCACTATACAGTAACTTTTTTGATCCATTGGTTTTCCGTGAATCTCATATGGGGTTTCCGGTCCCCAGAAAAGACAATTTTGTTTATTTACGTATCCATCCATCCAAAAATTGGCTTCATCAGAGAAGATCAAATTCGATGAGAAATTGTACTGCCGATCCAACATCCAGTTAATAAATCGGCGACATCGTAGATAGTCCAAAGGCTTCAATTTCTGTGTAATTTGGATTTTATAGACGTACAAATGAAGATCAGCTTTCGAAATTCGTCGCTACGACAACATTTACAAATCAGCCAAATTTGTTAACAAAATTCTAGATCATTTACGTACACTCGGAATCGACATATTCACTTCACAAAGTTGCAACACCATTGAGAGAGCGAAACTCCAGAAGTAAAGCGAATGTTGTTGCTGTACCTGAGTCAGCAACTAAATATGTACTGTAATCAATCTAAGAAATTGAAGAATTGTGAAGAAATAGGGATCCTGTGTCCATATGTTTATATATATGTATGGTATATACATATATATTCAAGAACGTATTGCCCCAAAAACTAAATCCAAATAACCATCAAGTAATGTCAAATTTTCGCGGATTGGGCCCTATTGGACATAGAAAGTGATCCAGATTTTCACCGAAAAATCCTCGTCAGTGAAGAAGTACGATTTTGATCAAACGACTTTATAAGTAAGCAAAATTACCACATTTGGTCAAGCAAACAGCTTAAAGTACTCTAAAAGCAGCCGCCATAATTCTGCTAGGATGAAGCCGTTGACGAATGTTAACGTTTTTTTTTTTTTTTTTGAAAAATTGGATCTAAAAGGCTTGCATAATACAATATATGGTTGTAAAAGAACGGTCTCAGTTCCTCAGTGGGTGGCCGTGGCTTAAAAAGTAGTGTATTGGCTTCCTAATCGGACGGTTCGGGGTTCAATAGCACTCATGCCCGAAAGACTTTCTTTTTTTCAGGCAATTAAAATCTCGTGAAATAAATGGTTACCTAAAATACAATATCAAATCAATTTGGACTAGTAATTTAGTCTCTCCATTCCCCATAAAATTCCACCCATAGAGCAAAATAATAACCACTTAGTCCAAACATCTTTCTCTCTCTCTCTATACAATTTTCCAAAAAACGTGCCTGGCATTTTAATGTTAAGTTTTAAAAAAAAAAAACACCGCGCGTTTCACAATCATCTTACTGAAAACGTGTTCGTACGACTTTTGTTGGCCTGCAAAATACTCCTCCAGCAAGCGATATTTTAAGGTTTGGAAACAAAAAGAAGTAGCAAGGAGCCAAATGCGGTGAATTTGGAGGATGGGGAGCAATTCGTATTGTATTAAAATTCGATCAATTTAGTCGTGGCGACTTCGGAGGTGTAAGCCGGTGCGTTATCGTAGTGGAAGGGCACTCTTTTATTCGCCTTATGGAGTCATTTTTTCTTTAAGTCGACGTAAAATCGGTCCAATAAATCTACGTAGTATGCTTCTGTGATTGTTTTTCCCTTCTCCAAATAGTCAACGTTGATCACACCACGGTCTGCGCTTTTTTGGAACACGTTTACCGTGTTTCCATTGTTCTTAAGTCTCTGGTGTGTACCAATAAATCCATAACGAAACGACGCAGAAACTCTTCGTCTTTAAAGTGGTCTCACGATTGCGCTTAATCTCCGGTGTGATTAAACGCGGCACCCATCGCGCGAACAGCTTTCTCATTCCTAAAATCTCGTGCAGAATGTGACTAACGCGTATTTTTACTCGGTGACCCGCCAATACGAGATCATGGACTTTTTCCACGGTTTCCTCTGTGGTAACCGTTTTTGGGCCACCTGGGCGCGGTTCATCAAAACCGCGGAAACCTCTGCAAACCAATGGTGAACGGTTGTACGGGAAGGTGAATGAGTCCCATACACACCATCGAGAATGGGTTTGATTTCCTCGTAGCTTTTGCCACTCAAACACAAGAATCGGATCACAGAGTCATGGTCGTAAAAAACACTAACACGATGTTTTGAAATGGATGTCAAAACAAAACTAAGCGTCGTATTGTCACCAAATTTTAACAGGCGTGCTAAAAGAGGTTATACTAAATGATGGTGCACTCGTTTTGGATCAGTAGCCACCTATTTATAATTCGGGTACTCACTAAACAGCTCTAGTAAATCTATGGTCTATCCCAACAAGCCAGCAAAATTAAATGACTAAAACATGAACATTCGACGTGAAATCGCTCGAATATCCGTCGAATTATGCGAAAAAGTTATTAAAAAAGTGGGGTCCAGCACAATTATCATGCAAGCGGTTTTGTGGATGACATCTTGGCATTTGAATGATGTCATATTTCATAACAAATATTGTAGAATCAATTATATTGCAATCCAAAATAAAAAAAACTTAATTAATACCTTAAACACTTTTCTTTTCAAGCTTCTACAGCACCATAGATAAAACCGAACGGAAATCAAATCTATAAAAATGTAAATTTTCTGAAAATATGTCGGACTCAATATGGTAAGCACAGCTTTTATCTAGTTAAAAAAAAAAAAGCTCTAACATTTTCTGATACTGCGTATTATTCTTTTAAAAATGCAAATATTTGTATTATAAATGTCAAGCGTTTTCCTAATTTCTGTTTTAATGTTATTGCATAATAGTTCATAGTATTTTATGTTTCTGATTACTTCAAGGTTTTTCGTATTTCCCAAAATTAAAAATCACGTTATCTTAACAGAGTAGGCAACCGAAGCAAACTCAGAACTTACACTTTCGAAATGTAAGGTCACTAACTAGGTCACAAAAACCAATTATAGATTGGTTGTTGTAGACGGACCTAGGCATACCATCTTAACCATCTTTAAATACTTTGGGGTAAAGCTAAATTGTTCCATATTATCCTTATACGGATCTATGTATAAGATTTAGACTAATTTACTGAAGGGCATGGCTAGAAAATTCGGCTTGACCGACATTTTTGACATACCGACAAGGATGCTTTTGAAAATCTCAAGGTATAGTAGCCCACAACTTGGCATAGAATGATCAGTTTTACACCTGTAAGGAAAACTTATCTTCGGAAAAAAAAACTGGCGGAACAAAGTACACAAAATCTTACAGAGAATTAGAAATATGAGGCTTGCAAAATCAAACTATGAAATCTAGTAACAGAATCGAAAGCTCATGTTGAAAATATAGACGATAGGAGACAAAATTCTAGTGTACCTAACCTCCACGATTGAATGTCAATAACATTGCACAATTATGGTACTTGTTCGTATGCAGGTAGTCTCAGATCTGAATGACCCGAGAGGATCTACCCGCGGAGTTTTACATGGCATTTTGTTTTCGATTGGGCAGGCAGATTTTTATTTTTTAAATACATTTGCTTGCGAATCAATTTGAACACGTAGAAACAGAAATCTAGTTTGTCAGACAATACTATTTGAGGTTTGACATAAAATCCAAGAGTGAAATTTTGATTCTGAAATGCAATTGATTCTGAAAACATGATGGAATACGATTTACGTCACTTTTTTGCTACGGAACACAAAAAGAAGCCGTCTGCTTGCCTAATCGAAGCGCCATAAGTACCAGGACTGCTGGCATGTATTTACAGAATTGGGCGTACACAAAGAAGTGATTAATTTTTAAATTGCGAATATTTGTTACTTCCGCCCTAAATTCCTGAATCATTACAGTCTAAGCGAAGTTGTGAAGTGAAAATTCTGACGTTGGTTTACCGAATCAAATCCTTGTAAGTGTTATGCCGATTTTTTATTTATTTTTTTTTTTTTTTGTGCTTGTGCACCGTTCTGACGTAACTCTTCTTTTTCCGCCACGCAGGCTTACGAATACATTACGAATGCACCTTGCATTGTTGCAGAGGAACCCGGGCAAACAGGTTTGTGTTAAGCGAAATCTTTCGGTATTGAGTGCTATTTATAAAGCTTTTGAGATAAATACCAAGGATTTTAACTCTTCATCACTGGAATAAGTCTTCGCCATTTATGATAAGGTAAAGAGCCAGAAAACAACTCCATTTTGAGGCAGGAAACCATCTCATTGAAAATATTTTGTCTTCGAACTGTCACTTGCAGAATTTCAAAATTAGAAAACATACGTATTTGTTATTTTTATAAATGGCAACACTATTTCCTAAACAACATCTTTCTACATCTTTCACTCCTCTATGCTACAAGCTACATTCTTTACTTGTCCCATTCTATCATCAATTTCACAAGTAAACAAAAATCAAATTGGACTTCATTTTCTCCTTCCAATTTGACAATTCACACAATTGTAATAGATTAATTTATTTCACAACCATTACAAATTTTTACGGAACTCATATTCAACTCGTGTGGCATAGCTACAAATAAAAGCAAAGATACCAAAATAACTTTTGATACTTCATAGTTATTTATTAGTCAGTGTGTAAGTTAAATATTACGTTCCAATTGTGATATTACTTTAGTGATAATTATTATATTTATTAAGTGTGAATTAATTATATTTTGTTAAAACCAAACCAAAAGAAAATGTCTTCTCCGTGGGCTAAAATTGAAAACGTACAAAACATAAGTTTCGCTGATATTATGTCCGAGGAATACGCACGTGAAATGCAAAATAAAGAAATTGAAAGAAATGAAAAACTTCGTCGCGATCGACTTATAAATGCGACGCAAATAAAAGTATCTGACGAACCATCTACGAGTGCAGGGAAAAATTGCGAATCTATATGGGATGACAACAATTTTGAGGCGGCAGGAGGCTCATATGCTGCTGCGACTAAAATTCCCACCGATCCAGTAAAAGTACAAGCGCCAGAAAAACGCAACGAAGAAGAATGGGAAGACTATTCACAATTACTGGACAAACCTGATTGCACTGCACCAGACGGTTGTCCAATTCCAGATTTTATCATAGATGTACTACGTAAAGATGCTGGAGAAATGGGTTGCGATTCAGATGAGTTAATTGCACAAATGATGCAATCTCAATTTGACCATGAGTACAATGAAGAAGTTAAACGAATTGAAAAAAAACGCAACCAAGGATCGAAAGTTTCTATTTCTATGAATAAATTCCTTCGTGACGGAGACATGGAATTTTTGTCTGAAGATGAATGTGAGGAGGAATATGAAGACAACGAAAAGCATGATTGGGATCGCTTCGAAACGAATGAGAAACTATTTGAAGCCATTCCAAAGTGTGGTTTTAAACTTGACAAAGACGGAGAAATGATAACGAAACATGACGACCAGATTTGTGGCGTACGTAATGCTTGTAAGGTAATGTCCTTCCCACCGGAGTTTCCTACTGGCGATGCTGCTGGTTTTGAAATGAAACTCTCCAACCAAGTATTTAATCAACTGAAAACTTATTCAAGAAAAAATAAAAAATCAAAAATGCATGATCGTAAGGAGAATGTTGCTACAGCCGAAATGGGAGTGGATGCACCAACACGTTTGCTGTTGTACAAACTTATTAACAATCAAATTTTAGAGCAAGTCAATGGAATCATTTCGACTGGTAAAGAGGCTGTCATTCTTCATGGCTCAACCGATCCAAATTACAGTGGAGAATTGTTATTACCAAAGGAGTGTGCTATCAAAATCTTTAAGACAACTTTGAATGAATTCAAACAACGTGACCGCTACATTAAGGACGATTATCGTTTTAAGGATCGCTTCAGCAAGCAAAACAACCGAGTAATTATCAATATGTGGGCGGAGAAAGAAATGCACAACATGATGCGGATGAGAGATGCTGGTATCAACTGCCCCGATGTTGTGGTCCTGAAGAAACACATCCTTGTTATGTCATTCATTGGAGACAATCACAATGCGGCACCCAAACTGAAAGACGCTCGATTGTCTGATGCTGATATAAGCGTTGCCTATGAGGAGATTTTAGAGATGATGTATAAGCTTTACAATGTCGCAAAGTTGGTACATGCTGATCTATCGGAGTACAACATTCTCTGGCATGATGATAAGTGTTGGTTCATTGATGTCGCCCAATCTGTTGAACCAGAACATCCAAGTGCACTTGAGTTCCTACTACGCGATTGTGACAATATTATTACTGTAAGTATCTACATTTCCTTAGAATCTTTATGTGTTTCTCTGCTCAGCAGTATTTTTTTCTTTGTAGTTCTTTAAAAAGCGAGGACTGCCAAATATTTTTACGAAGGAACAACTCTTCGAGCATATCACTTCATTAAATGTTGCCAAACATAATGCTGCCATGTTGGAGCGAATCCATACTCGTGGAGCATCAATCAAAGAAGCCACTGCCCCAAATCAAGATGATGTTCCAGATGAGCTAAAACCTCTCACTTATCCATTCGACACAGCTTGGGAAAAATCACAAGAGGACAGACGTGCAAGTAAGAGTGGAACAATGGACAATGCCATCCCCGTCGAAATTTCCGATGCACTTAAAGTGCTTAACGTGAGTTGCGGTGGAAGTGAAATTTCCGTGGAGACAAATACAAAGTCGGAAGTCTGCAAAAATTAAGATAGAAACAATTGAGATAACACTAAACGTTAGAAGAACACATACATAAGTGGATTTTGTGCACAACCCCCAATCAGGGGATTAAAAAGTATACCATATGGTCGTCCATAATATCGGTTTTTCACTAAAGTAGTATACGAGTATTCAGAATTGGCATCAAAAAGAAGGAACTTGAATCAATCATAACTTCAAATATTTACAAACACAAAATTTGAGATTGAAATAAAATAAAGTTGAAGTCTACAAAAGACTGCAAGCCTAAGATTCTTGTTTTGGTTGTACTTTTAAAGTAAATTGATGCCTTAGGTTTATTTTTGGAAAACATCTCGTGATGGTAATATATTTTGTAGGATGTAAACCTACAAAGTTGCGTTTGATACAAAGTGGTAATAAAGTTATTCCCAACTTATCAATCAATATTGGTCGTCGCAGCTGTCTTCAATTCACAAAACGTATAAAAGATTACGTGATTTTTTGTTGGTCCTCATAATCGAACAATTGAGATCCCTCTTTGCCGTGTTTTAAATAAATTTTGTACAACATATGCTCGACAGAGCCAACAACGCTCCAACCTAGTGTGCGTACAGAATAAACTGTAGCCGCTGTGAATGAAAGTGTGACGGAGATCCGAAATTTTCAAATTGAATTGACGTCGATCACAAAAGTTTGTCCTTTGTCCGTACACCATGTGGAAAATTTGTTGAAACGATCTCAGCAAATACCCGTATAAGATCCAAGTAGTATAGGAAATTGTAATGTCATGAGACTGGCTTACGAAGGAAGCTCACGGATTAGGCTCATGAACAGCTTAAAGTCTACCCTTATTTAAATATCGAGATGTCATGTTTAGTGACGAGGCAAATCTACCCAAAAAATTGCACTTTACGGTATACACTGGTGCCATCGGTCATTCTTTTTGTTTTCAAAAATAGGAGGAGCTTGCGTTCCAGTACAGTACCAAGATTACTGACCGATGATCAGTGGCTTCTTCTTCGAAACATGGGCGATATGTGATTTCAGCTAGCCCTACGTGTCAAACGCACGCTCATCAAACCTACAACTAACTGAGGACTCAAATCAACAAAAACATTATACTGCGAATTGAACCTGTGAATTGGAGACAGAAATTGTGTGATTTGACGCTACTCGATTATTTTTGGTGAGGCCATGTAAAGTCTTTGGTG
Source organism: Volucella inanis (assembly GCA_907269105.1). NCBI lineage: Eukaryota > Metazoa > Arthropoda > Insecta > Diptera > Syrphidae > Volucella > Volucella inanis. Next base: position 47,206,817 of record OU026157.1, on the reverse strand, counting down.
TGTACAGGTAAACCACAAACTATTCAGGCTTTGAAGGCTACAATCTACTATGTTTTTGGTGAGAAGGAGCCCCAAATACTTGGAAAGTAGATAATGCGCTTCGTCAAAACAACCGAATAAGCTTAAAATCTTGTTTAAAACATAATGTTATGAGGCATTCCTCATAATAAATTCAAACTCAATTCCTGTCTGTATTGATTGAAAAAAAAAGTCAATAGCTCTTGTAAAAACAACGATGTAGGTTCAACTGAAAAAACTAAACTATCTGAGAATGACTGCAACGCCCATCTTAAACATGTAAAATTCTTCGATGACCAAAAATTAAATGAACTTTAAACTGCGCAGTTAGCTTAACGCCTTCAAATTGTGCGATATCTCCGACTAAACTTGAACGTGTCAAACATTAAATATAACAAATCCACTTCTTCTTGTAAAAAATATCTCAACATTAACAAATTCGAGAGTTCAAATGGTATAACAATCATTCTACCAATAAGAAAGCTGAAAACAGTGGTAATTTGAAGCTGAAAAGGAAAACCAAAGCTGCTATACACCAGTCTGGCGAAAGCAAGACAGTTCAATTTGATATTTGAAAAACAGTTTGTCCAAAGTTTTTCTATCTTCCTAGTCATGCCATGAGTTCTGTTATAAATACAAAACACTATAAAAAAAAGTCAACATATTGTATTCAAATTGTTTTATTTATTAGACCACAATATTGGTTATTAAAAAAAAAAATTGGATTCCCTCGAAATGACTGCATTTTGCTTTAATACAAGCTTCAAAACGGTCAGGCCATTGGGTTAATGCTGTTTTAAGGCTTTTCGAATTTCTGTGGGGAGTCTTGCAGGTCATTTTCTCCAATATTGACTCTGAGCCACTCCTGCGTGGTTTTGGCCTTGTGCGCTGGAGCAGAGTTCTGTTTGGAGATCCATCTGTTTTCATTGAAAGAGTATTGGTAAAACCCTTCACAACACCCTCTAGCACATCTTCTTGGTATACTTCTGCACCAGTTTTTACGCCTTTTTCACAGAAATGGAGTGATGTGAGAGACTCCCTACCAAAAAACAGAATGTTTTCGTGGCCATTGTTTGCGTGCCACTGCAAAAGTCGCTTGCATTTTTCCAGCCTAATTTTTTTTAGTTGAGGATTTAGAAGATAACCCGTGGACCGACGATAGGCTTTCATATGCAGATCATCCCGAATCAGCCTAGATATGGATTTGGTTTATATATCTATGACCTCTTGGCCTGTCCTCTACTACAGACAATTCGCTGAAGCGAGCAATAGCAACCTAAAAACAAATATTCTTGATATTTCGAATGGTTTTAGCAACTTGAAAATTTAGCCAGCACTCTTTCCACACGTATGCTGGAAGAGTGTGAAACTAACAAACTGACTAGTATTCTTCGCTGATCAGTGCATGTGTTCTGAAAAAAGTTAACGGTTCTATTCCTGCAAGAAGTTTTGAACGATAATGTAACAGAACTAATGGCAGGACTAGGTATAAGAAATCACTCTTTTGAACTTTCAACACAAGTTGTTTTGGACGGTTTCACGTTTGTTATTCAAAAAATAAATGGTTGTGCTTTGGTAGTTCTAACCTTAATTATGTTTGCTATTCAGATTCGTTCTTACCTCACTACTCTTGTAAGTTGGACTTATAAAATTCTGATGTTCACATCAGACCTGATTGAGAAATTGGGTTTTTAATTGAAATCTGAAATATCTAACTTTCCTTAAGTGTTATTAGATAAACTTAATCTCGGAGGAGCTTTTAATTTCGGGGGGTTTCAATGCCCAGATCAGATCGAGTGATATTTTTACTTAGTGTGGAACCTAAATAGATGCGTAATCATTGCCTTGGAAAATTGTTGTGGCGGATGAGCCCTTACAGGACCAACGACAGCGCTCACATCTATAATGGAACTTGCCCTCTCGGTCGTAGGTTGTGTCCCCGGAGTAACTGCCTGGAAAAAAAACTAAAATTACGAAGCAACAACAAACCTCGAATACAGACAGATCTGCTATTGACAACCCCTGGAAACAAACTGCGGATCTGCACGTGGAATGTTAGGTCTGTCAATAGGCCACGTGCAGCCGACCAACTAGTGGAGAACCTGGACTTCTGTAAAGCAGAAATGCGAGATATGGGATGGAGCGGGCCGACTCTTACTACGGCGATTGTTATCGGCGCCAAAGCAAGGCCTATTCGGATGTAATTTTTTATTGTTAGAAGCAAACTTAAGCAAGAAGTCTTGAGTGTTCGGCGTGTTAACGAGCGCCTCGTAACAATCTGTATTAAGAATAAATTTGCTAACATTCCCCTTATATGCGCGCACGCCCCAACAGAGGAGAAAGATAGATACCAGATCTTGGACAAGACTTACGAGCAATCCCCCAGCTATAAAATTAAAATTGTTCTCGGCTATTTAATGCAAAGCTAGAAAGAGAGGGCATCTTTGGTAGTATTTTCGGATGGATAAATTGCGGCGGTGCGAAGCATTGTCCTAGCTAGCACGCGGTTGCGCATCTTTATATTTATAAGGGAGAACTTTTGATCAATCACTCTTCAACTAAATTGACCACATTGAGATCGACACAAGACACTCCTCAAATAGTATGGATGTCCGAACCTGTCAACATCGACTCGGACCATTACCTTGTTGTATGTATGGTTCCGGATATCCCGAACATTGCAAAATCAAGCTAATACTGTGATGAAATACATATGACTAGTATTAAAGGGGACACTACAGAGAAACCCATGGTTTGACGATAATTGCTGGCAAGCGCGCAGTTGAGGAAATTGAGATATGCTTCTACAGGAATGAGACTAGGAAGTTTTATCAAAAGGTATGGAAAACATGCCACAGACACAAACCCCGAACCGAAACCTGTAGATACAAAAAAAGGAGCATAGTAGTAGAGTCACAGTCGGTGCCGAGGATTTGGAAAAAGCACTTCTGTAGACTATATGCCGCTCTTTAAGGCGGCAGACGATGACCTGGTAAGCGCATACGCTAGCTCATCTGTAAAATATGATCGGATGAAAGTATGATCGATGAATGAAAAATAAGCATTGTTTGTCCGATCCTCAAAAAAATAGACCTTCTGAACTTAGCCAACTACAGAGGCATCAGTCTTCTTAACATCGCTAACAAAATCCTACCTTCGTCAACAACCTGATTTGGCCATATCAGTGTGGTTTTAGGCCAGGAAAGTTCACTATTTACCAAATACGAGTATTCACACTACGGCAAGAACCTATGAGCTAAAAATCTATACACGCCACCAGAGAAATGTCTACATTTGACATTGCTACCAAACTCGTCATCATGTGCAGGATGTCGATGGAGAATGCACGCTTCTCCATCAAGGTCGGTAAAGAACTCACCGAAACCTTCGATGTCAAAAAAGGATTGGGCTATGAAGGCAATTGACGAACAACAAAAGTGAACCTATATAGAACCTTAATAATCCAAGTCCTGCTCTATGGCGCAGAGGGATGAGGGCGTTTTTTGGGGTAAAAATTATTCGGGTAATTTTCGGTCCCGTTTGCATAGGTGAGTGGAGGAGGAGGCAAAAAAACGAACTATACGGGCAATACAGCGACATCGACTTAGCCAGAAGAGTAAAGTTTCAACAACTGAGGTGGCTGAGTCATGTAGAGCGGATGGACACCAATACTCCGGTTCGAAAAGTCTTCGATCCCGCGTCCAAAGGACAAAGCAGTATAAGAAGACAGACTCAGATGGCGCCCGCAAGTGAAAGAGGATTTCAACCAACTTAGCGTGCGAAACTGGAGACAGCTTGCTCACTTGCTCCTGAAACCAAATAGTAAATTTTCAGATTGATTTAGGAATCACATTTATTATTGAAAACTATTTGAATTGATATTCTATTTTATTGTTCCATTGGTAAAAGGTTACACACCGAATCACTTTTATTTCCTATTAATGTGTTTGTCAAGCTTAAATACAGCTGGGTCTGATTTAGATGCTTGTACTTCAAGTACATTTTTAATTGACTAATTCACGTGGGGGTGGTGAGAAAGGTATCTTTCCAAGCTCAAATACGTCTGCTTTGAATGCTTCGATTTCTTCCGCCGTCAAATTTTCCATTTTACTGTAAGTACGATCACTAACCATTGCCTGTTGTTGCTGCTGCTGCTGTTGAGGGTAAGTTGCAGAAGCTTGCGCGAAAATATTTTGTTGCTGCGGTACACCAAATGGACTGTTTGAGGCGGCAGCAAACATGCCCGTAGCTTGTTGATGTTGGAATTGTTGTTGTTGCTGATGTTGAAGTTGTTGTTGTTGTTGATGCTGTTGTTGTTGCTGTTGTTGTTGTTGTTGCTGTTGTTGTTGCTGCTGCTGCTGCTGCTGCTGCTGCTGCTGCTGTTGCTGTTGTTGCTGCAGCATTTGAGCTTGTGGAGCAAAAATACTTCCTGCATTTTGTTGCTGTTGTTGGGGTTGTCCGAAAAATGGTTTTTGTTGCTGTTGCTGAGCTCCAACAAATGGTGACTGCTGCGTCATCGGGCCTCCAAACGGCGGTGGGTTTTGCTGTGTAGGTTGAGAAAACATTCCAAAGCCCTGTTGTGTTGTTTGCTGAACTGCTTGAGCGAATATGTTTCCGCCTGCTGCCGGCTGTTGTTGCTGTTGAGTTTGTTGGGCCGCCTGTGCAAAGATATTACCCGAATTCGGTGTCTGACCAAACACTGATGAGTTGGTTCCTCCAAACGATTGAGCTTGTTGTGGATGCACTACACCGAATATGGAATTTCCTCCAACAGGTGTTTGTTGCGTAGTTTGAGCAAATATATTTCCACTAAAAGCGTTGGTTTGAGGCTGTTGCGTCTGTTGTTGGGACTGAGCCGAAGCGAAAATTCCCGTATTCTGTTGCTGCTGCTGTTGCGGTTGCTGCTGTGTTGCAAAACTGCTAAAAGCACTTTGACCAAGTACTGATTTTTGGGCAGAATTAAAAATGCCGCCTCCAGATGCCGCATTATTGCTGCCACCAAAAGGAGTACCACCAAATACATTACCCTGCGCTGGTGTAGAAGAGCCAAACAAATTTGCACTCTGCTGAGCGTTATTTGCAGCACTCAATCCAAACGGATTTGTATTTGATTGAGTGCTTCCTTTTGGTGGCTCAGTGGAGTTGTACAAATTAAGCACAACATCCATTACATCCTTATTTAATGTGAGCAACATTTTCATTTTATTTTTAGCTTCAATCACCTCTTTGGTGAATTGCTGATTAAAGTTTTCAAAAAAGTTTTGCTTCTTTGAGCCATAGCACAGCATGCGGATTTCTTCAAAAGATTGATCTTCTATGAAATTTGGAATACATGGTTTTTCTTTAAATGGCCCAAAACAGGACAGGGGCCATTGATTGCCGTTAACAGCTGATTCAACGTCGGACTTCAGAATTTGCCTATTGAAACAATTTTACGTCATACATTTACATTTGCATAAATTCCAAATACTAACTTCACATCCAAATGTTCGTTTACACACTTCGTGCCGAATCTGCAATTTCCATTTAAAAAATATTTACAGATTACCATTTTTTTTTGCAAAAACAAATGAAATAAAAATCGCTTTAGTTGAAAAATCAAAATAAACACAGATTATGACTAATGTCAAAACAACGGCACTACCGTAATCACAATGGGTATGTTTGTAACAGAAAACTTTTCAACAAATTGTAGTAGACGGGAGATTCTTAACAAAATTTAAAATAAATTGTAGTGTTTTTTATTTTCTTGAAAATATGATTTCCAAGTTCGAGAAACATTATAGAATTTATTAGTAATTAAATCATTTAAGTCATGAAATAAGTGCCCATTGATTCCCTGCTTATTAGATTTTTTTTACAGAAAGTTACCACATTAAGCTAACAAAAAAATATCGGTAATCTACGTTTGGAAGCCTTTTTTTGTGTACTCCGATTTTATTTCCAACGCAACACTAATAACTTCTTCGGAATTATTATTGTTATTATTATCTTCGATAAGGATAAATTGTGCCTACATTTTCTTTTATTTTTCAAATATATTTGTTTGCAAATACACAATATGCAGACTTTTAAGTTCGAAATCGAGATCTACTCGTACAATCCCCAAATCATCGAAAGAAATATAACCAGTATCTATGATGAGCCTGCCACTTCCTATCAATCTGCACCTAAATTTATTTGTGCTTCTGAATTTTACAACAGTGAGGGCTAAATATGGCACGGAATTTCGTTTTGCTTTTCTGCAAATGAAGTCATCCCATCATACTTGTTGGATATCTTTCGTATACTGCATGTGCATATGGATATCCTTTATTTTTGGCTTGCAGGGTTTTCAACAATGAATTATTATTAAAGATATTTGAATCCTTCCTAGTAAATAGCTCCACGTACAACTTTACATATACTATTTCGACATAATCAACTCTTATTAGAAGAATTATGTAACACTAAGTCTTTATTTAATAATAATATGTTGATTAACGAACGGGAAATTCAGATTCCCGAAGAAACATAGAAATATCAATTCGCTTGCAAACGAATGATTAATATATTAATATAGCATAGTTCTGCCAGATGTGCTTCTGTTCTACTTTACTGTTTAAGGTGAAATGAAAAAATATCCTCATAAACAAGTTATCGACATTAGCAAGTTCGCAGAAAAACTACAGTGCAGAATTTTCACAACTTTCACCTTATCAATTTAATTTTTTCGGTCTTTTAAAATACCGACCAGAGTTTTTGTATTTACTACTCTTAAATTTTTCTTCAAATTTGTTCCACAAACCTTGTGCTATTTTCGGAAATTTGCAATTTATTTTATTTTTCGATTAATGCCAGTTCTTGTCAGCTGTTCTCTGGTTGCTTTATGAAAATTTCTATCAAGAAAAATGGTTTGCCCAAGATAACTTTAGAATCGTTTACTCTCCATTTCACATTATTCTAGCATATATAAAGCCTATTTGTGTTTGGTGTCCACCGCTTTAGTCTGTAATCAAGTGCCGCTCTAACTTAGTAAATATGGTATGTAATATAGCAAGACCGTGTGGTCTGCGTGAGTTAAATATATCAAGTTTCACTGGGTTTCTCGTTCCAAAACCGGTTTCTTTATACCAGTCTTGCTTTTTTGTTTGTTTTTTAATGAAAAAAAAAAAAAAAAAAAAAAAAACGTTACAGACCCTGTCCAATGACAGGCTATCCCGATTTCGATCTTGAAGGAAACTACGAAAAAGCAATACCTCTAATAACGCGACCCCCTACCGACCTACTGAAGCAGATACGCACCGCACTGCAGTGTGCGGCAGCAGTAGAGTCGCCTATCCGCAGCTGTTCGAGCGAACATTACCGGAACGGAACCGCTAATTTAGAGGAACACCTCTGGGTGCAAGAAGTCGTTTAAGAGCTCACTTTCTTAATATAAATAATCTGGGGCTATAAACCCCTGAGATCATGGTCTGGTAATGTGTTTTCGAATCAATCACTCTATCGTCCTGTTGGAACAAAGGAACAAAATATTTCAGTTCAGTATAAAACTAATACAATAGGTACATACCTATGTATAAAAGAACGAAAAAACTTAAGCCATATTCACAAAAAAAAGTCTTAGTGAGTGTTTAAATTCAATAAATTATTTCTAACCTTAGACAAGTTCTCTCAAACACCCAAATCTTTTCCAATAAACTGGCTCTCGTTGAACCACACGAGACATTTAAATAGAAGTGGATAAAGAGTCTCTTTGTTCGGACGAAAGTAGCTTATGTTCTGGCCAAGGCGACATCTATTGTATATATTTATTAAAATACAGATAATAATCTGGCCAGATCCCATTTTGATAGGCAAGCATTATCCCACGATCGAATTGTTTCGTCAATTCGTCTTAAAAGAAATGATTTCCAACTTCTGAAAATTGATCCTCAACTTCCAGTTATTGCAATATCGCTTAATCCAAACGTGGTCACGTTGCAAAAGTATATTACATGACCTCTATATTTGGGTCTGATCTTTACGCTATAAAGCCTTCTGCGTACTCAGAGCTCACAAGGTCTTGAACAGGATCGGTGAATTAACCGCACCTTCCTGCATACCGTTTTTAATGTCATACAATATATTCCAGCAGAAATCCAACGCTATTCTTTGCAATGAAGTGCCTACTCGTGAACATATCAAAAAGAAACTTATGCCCAACCTTTTCAACTTGAAGAATAGTTCTTCTAACCATACGGTATCGAAGGTCACCTCCAAATCAACTAGGCAAACAACCGTGCATTGTTTTTTTGATTTTACTCCATTAGATTTCAAATACCAGATCAGATGCGGCATGTGAGATATCATGAAACGCCTTGAAGCGGTATCGATTATACGGAACTATATTTTTGTCCTCAACCCTGGTTGGAGCTGCTGGTAGTTGGAAGGAGAACTTTCGACCGAAGAATTGCCGTCGGATTGGATGGGTCTTTATTACTTTTGGTAATTGAATGCACAAATGCTGTTAATATCATAACGCTGACCTTCCCGTTCTACAGCCGAAGAGCAGGGAATTGAGTCGGAACGAATATGAAAACAAAGGAATGTATTTGATTAGAATTAGCAGACAAGAGATTGTTGATGAAAATTAAAATTAAAAAGATCAGACTTGAAACCATTCAACACAACTTGAGTTGAACGTTTGGAAAGCTAAATTCTAAACCATTGAAGAAGAGTCATCGATCCCAAAAGCACCCATTCTAAATAAAAGAGAAATATAAAGTGCAACTATCCTGCTGTCGCAAAATTGATGTACGATTTGGTTCCACTTTTTGGGGAGACATTCCATCAAATCACCAGTGGACCTGTTGCTACGAAAACAGTACTGCCGCTCATTGAGAAGTTTCCGTGTTTCAAGATATTTAATGAGCTGACGGGTTATCAGCTTTTCCGTGACTTTGGAAAGAAGGAACGTAAGTGCAATAGGTCTGTGGGAATAGATTCGCATTTCCTACGGACGGCCTGGACAAATGCTGTTTTCCATCTGCTCGGAAAGAGTTTTAAGAAGTAGGATTGGCGAAAAAAACTAACGCAGTAGTTTTGCAGGCGTGGAAGAACACCTCTTCAGTACTCTTGCTATTACACGAGTGCGAAGTCCCATTGAAGATTCGACGTACTTAAGTTCAAGCGGCGACAAAGCACAATCTGGAAGTGTTGAGCTGACCGCAGACTATGCAGCAAGCAGATTGACCTCATACAGCTAGAACCACCTGCAGTTACAAGAGTTCGATAGGGAAAAAATTGTACAACCTGATACTTCAATCAAACTGAAAAACTAGGGCGATAATCAAGACGTGTTAAACACAAAGTCTATGAAATTACAATAAAAATAAATAACATATACATAAGAAACATAATAATTAAACTTTAATAAGCAATTCCAATATAATTAAGATCGCAAACAACCACTCCCTAAAAATGTCAAAAATCTAAAATTTAATTTTGAAATGAAGGCCCATTCATATGTAATGCCAAAGACTTGACAAGCTTTAGTAATCAATTACGGCTCTCAGTCTCTGTAGCCGGTTTATGTAAACTGGACAATTCTGGTCTCTTGATTCATGTTTGCTGTCAAGTTTGACTCCCAATTTAGAATTTTCCATAACACAATTCACACACCTCAATTTTGAATTCATGCACACTTTGACAGAATATGTGCCACAACATTTCGGGCACCTGACTTTTCTCCAACATATGGCTGTTTGGTGACCGAACTCCCAGCAGTTGAAGCATCTTCCAACACTCAAATTCTCATACAAATAATACTTGCTCCGTCCGATGGTTATATATGGATCAGGGCCCTCCATCAGGACTTTGTATAAGTTTTTTTCCACTTCAATAATTGCATCGTAACGCTTCGATTTTTTGTTCTCAAAGGACCTGATTAAATTCACATAACCAATAAATTTGCATTGCATTCTGATATGTTTAATGAATTTCTTTCGTCAATTTTAGTATCGATTTCTTTAATCTTTATTTGAGGGTTAACCAAGTTTACAATTTCTACTTCGTAGTCACTTCCACATTTATCCCCGATTTCTGACTTCAAAAAACCAATAGATCCTTGGTCCTTGCACCTGATATCAACGCAATGACCATCTATAGATACTAAAATGCTTTCAATTTAGATTGAGAATCCGAAGGTTTTAAGTTTCTTTTCTATTTCCCTTTTAGTTGTTGCACAACCTTGACTACGTCTTACTTTGGTTCGAACTAAAGGAATGCTTTCATTATTTGTTTGTAATTTTTTTTCTTCATTTTTGGTATTTTTAGTACATATTATTCAAATTTTCGTTGAAATTAAATTGCTTGAGATTTTCTACCAATGATTTGATACCTTTCTCTAGCTGGTTCAACGTCGCGTTAGTTTCACTTGTTGCACTTGTAACAGTATCTACTTCAGCTGACATATTTTACAGTTATCCTCTGCATTCCATACAACAATCTACAGGTGTTCCTGGCTCCTCTGAATCAAATGAAAATTGTTTATTGTTTAGGAGCCTACCAAATACTGCTCTCGACTTTATTTCTTGCTGACTTTTTTTGATTCCCCGGCTCTGACCTGGCACAGATTAAGAGGGTTGTCCCTTAGTAACATTTCTTTTGGTATCAGCACACGTTAATTCCATAGAATTGTCAGGGCCGCCAGAATTAAAAAACGATTGTAGAGATTAGCGGAATTTCTGTTTTCTTTTATATTCCTTGGTTTAGGTGTAGGTTTACAAAAAGAACTAAATATACAAAAATCAATTCATTCATATTGCGTAGCAAATCCATTTGATCGTTAGCAAATGTTACATCGCTGGAGAATTGTTTGCAATTTTTAATGAAATCCTTATTAGATCCATAAAACTGCGTGCGAACTCCTTCAAACGATTGATCTACGACGAAACATGGAATTTAGCGTTCCTCAGAAATTGGCCCAAAACAGGGCAGATACCATTGTCTTCCGTTTATTGCAAAATCCATTTCGGATGTTATGACGAATCTAATTAAGTAAATTTAATTGTTAAAATTTGGAAAGAAAAGAACTTCCGACATTACTTCAGATCGTGATGGTCATAATTACATTCAGTATTCAGGCAAATCAAATTCTATGCATACGATTTGCCAAATTTCATATTTGCAGTAGAAAACCAAAATTTAACAATGGAAAATGCAAAATTGATAAAATCTGTAAACATATACAATACACCGGCAAGCAATGGACTGAAGTTCTGTTCTATTTGACTTTTGCTTTTGCAAGCAGATTGGAGTAGACTTGTTTTAAATAAAGGAAATAAATAAATTACACAGAAATTGAAATAGGATGTCAAGTCTTTCAATTTCAAATATTTAACCCAATCATTCAATGAGTTTTCTTTATTCTTTTGGAATATTTAAAGAACGAGGGTTGTATGAAATGTTTCCGCCCTAACAGATATTTTTGCAGAAGAACTGCCAAAATCTTTCATCTGGTCGTTCATCTTTGATGTTAAAAAAGATTTTAGACAACATGCTTTAATGTGATTTGTTTAATATTATATCGTACTTGAAGGAATTATGCGCAACTTCTTGATCGTTCCTGTCCTAATTTAAGGCGCTGAAATATGAACTCTATCACTATTGCTTTATCTGAAACTTTGATTTCTCACGCAGTTGCGATGCAAGAAATGAACAGAGATATCAAAACGTCAGTGAGGGCTTTTTTTTTTTAATTCAAAGGCAATTCAGTTATTTCATGGACGGGAGGATTAAGAGACAGATAAATTTTAATTTTTCTTACCTTTGTTAGCTCTTTACCTAAATTTACTAGTTTTTGTTATTTAAATTTTTCAATAAATGTTTCAATTCAAGGGTAAAAACTGAAAGTTGTTTAGTTTTCTCAACCAACACTATCTAAAGCGACTGAAAATATAGACTATCTCGTCGTTTCGGAGAACAATTCTTTGTGAAATATTCGTTTGTGTTTGCCTTGACAGGTTTTGAAGGAGATGGTGCAACGCAACTGCGCACCAATCTCTTAGGATGGCTAGAACATATAGAGTGAATTTACACGAATGCCCTGCCCAGCAGAGTCTTCGAATTTAACCTGTAGGGACAACGCAGTAGATCAATACTTCACCTTATGTTGCGCGCACAAATAGAAAATTACCTCACCCGACATGGAGTCCAACAGCACAGTTTTGTATGGTATTCATGGCGCGGGTGTCATTGGGCGTATTTATTCAGAGATGAAGCCGCCGAGTCGGTCAGTCAATGGAGACCCCTATGGCTCAATGTGAACCTTTGTTTTTATTTATTTATTTATTTTACTTTATTTTATTTTTTATTTGAACTGGAGCTGAAGGATATATGGTTTTTCCAAGACGGTGGCACTTGTGGCACAATGCTCGCTATGATCGATTTGTTGAACTCGAAGTTCGCTTATCTATCTTATAACCTCAAAAAGTCCTGCAAATTCGCAGCCCAGCTCGTTTGATTTAAACCTTTAGATTACGTTAGTGACGGACGTTCGACGTAAAATTGTTGGAATACCGTCCGAACTTTGTAAAAAGCTGATGATGAAAAATTGCGTCCAGCGCATACACTTAAACAACTATAATAGTTCCGTGGAAAATGTTTGAATGATGTCATATTTGATAACTAATGGTATCAATTATATTTCATCACACACAATTTAAAAACACAATTGTGTGTTTTGTGGAAGAGTCTTTATGTTCGGTTTCTCACATTTGGCATTAGTACACAAATTAGGAGACACCCTGTTCATCAAAACAGCAAATCATTACGTTTTTGAATAGCTCATTCCTGCTATTTTTGTTGATCTTTCTAAGGTTGAAGTATGACATTGAGGACTCTGGTGTCTAGTTTTCGGTTCCTATTCAAAAATTGAAATTCTGTCTAGTTATAATACATTCTAGATACATTCTAGAATGTTCAAAAAGGCAAAACTGGTTTCTCTACTCCTCTTGTGCTTGACCTTGACAACCATGACCCTGGACTGTGGGGACATTTGGACATTTACTTTACCTTTTATATTTGAAGAACTTCCTTCTGAGAATGCTTTAAGCCACCCTAATATCTCGGCCTCGGAATTGCTCTACTTATATTCGAGATGAAAAAAATCTAATTCATGGAGCGAATTCCTGCGCATCACCAAGTGATTCAAGGAAGTTCAAGACGAAAAACAACTTTTATATTACGAGAAATCATCAGTCAAGAAAACGTAAATATTGCCACAATACAATTGTATTGTATTGTATTGTATCGTATGTATCGCCAATGCGAATACAATACTCCCGCAGCTTATTTTCTTACTTATCGTTAAAGGAAACAAGGAAAAATCACTTAAAGCTGAACCGAACCAAATTAAGCCTGGCCCGCACTAATATCTAATAAAATTACCCGAATTGTGACTGTAGGAGTTTTAGAGACTGTCGGTGGAGCGAAAGTAAAGTTGTATATACGTTTATATACTCACGCATTTCTACGCCATATGGATAGAAGGGAAATAATACAAACGTGAAACACAAGGGCTGTTTGATGAGCACCCGGATTAAAAGAATAATAATATAGTAATATAACCTCTTTTAGCTCGACTGTCAAAGTTTGGTGACAAGCAAACGCTTAGATGTGCTCCGACGTAAGATATTTGGTCCATGTTGATTATTTGTATAAGGGAAAAACAATCACAGAAGCATACTACGTCGATTTATTGTACCGATTCAACGCTCTTCCACCACGGTAACGCAGCGGATAACACCTCCGCAGTCAGCACAGCCAAATTGGTCGATTTACACTACCGAATTGCTCGCCCTTCTTCAGTATCCTCCGGATTTGGCTCCCTGCAACTTCATTTTGTTCCCAAACCTTAAAAAATCGTTCGCAGCACCGCTGGGAAAGGTGTATCGAGTTGAAAGTTGATAATATTGAAAAATAAATTGTGAAAACCTGGAAAAGTTGCGTTGTCATTTCTAATCCGGGTATTCATCAGACAACATATAAAAAACTAACGTGAAATAAATGAATACATATATATATATATATATAAAATCAGGATAAATAGATATATTTGGGTCAGTGCCCGACGATTATATACGTCCAATATGATGTTAGAAAATAGATTTTGTATCGCAAGCTACCTGCAGAATATTTGCAAAGTGACTGGTAAATATTTCGAAATAGAAAACATATTCCAGCCATGTTAGAATATACGTCCAAGGAACCAAATGAAAACGGGTTAGAAATAGGGTGCACTACTAAATATTTCAAACGAAAGCTTACAAAACGTGTTATTACAATAAAAATATATGAACGAGTTGTAGATAATCAACAGTGCAACACAATCACACTCCACAGTTATCTTTACGGATTTGTGAGATATATACAACGCAATTCAATATTAACAAATTATAAGACGGGCAAATAATGCGAAAATGCGAAAAATCGGCATTTAGAGAAATCGTTCGATTGAGTTCTAAGACATCCAAGGTTTTGAAAGTAAAGAGTACAACGCGATGTAAACAATGATGTGAAAATAAAAGTAAAGTACACAGCGGGAATAATGGGAGAATTTTATATTAGGCGTTTAGGACGCTAAAATAGCATTCAAAGCCTGTTTCTTTAAATTACCTTGCATTTCGGAAAGAGCACAGAAATGAATCCAAAATAAATTTAATCCTATTCGCCGATGGAAGGGCTTTTACAACTACGACACCGCAGCCTTTCAGGCGAGAGTCAATACAATAATTATAAAGGCATCCATACAAGTATATTGTACATACATATATCAACGAAATGATGCTTGAGTGGATATTCGTACTAGAATACCAGGCAGTAGTCTTCAGGCTTTTTCGCACATTGTCGTTTACTGTTCGGGACATTAATTGCTTTCGAAATTTTAACATTTCGTGTTTTACTTTTTTTTAAAGATTGGCACCTGTCACTTGGGCATTTAGCAGCTGATTGAATTTCCCATTTAATTTCGAACAAATTTCGAAAAATTCCATACAAAAATGACATAACGAAGTAGTAAACGTTGTACTTTCCGTTTTGCAGTACGCTGTTACGTAGCAAAATAATGCTTGAGTTGATAATCGTACTAAAATACTCAGCAGCAGTCTCCTCTTTCAGTCTCTAATTTATTGTTCCGGACATTAACTGCTTATGAAATTTTGATATTTAGCTATTTATTTGTGCTTAGCACAGAAATAAAATGCTTTGAAATAAAATGAATGCTACACATTTTATACTGATTGGCCTTTTCCATTGGCGGACAGAGGCCTTCTTTTTGCACTACGAAGAGAAAAAATTACCATACATAAAACTGTTGCATTCACTTTTTTCTTTTTCAGAAGCCGAAAAAGTAAAATTCGTGATAATCGCCTTAATGAGACCGAAATTCGTGCTATATTGAAACGTTCTAATCCGGTAGCAACTAATCCGGTATTGGGTCAAACTTCATACAAGTATGCTCGGGCAGCACGAACACGCCAAAATTTCACCACTGTGAGCGAAAGTGTTCAAAACGAGGCAGGCACCCAATTCGTCGGCAAAGTCAACAATTGGGCCTCACTCATGGCACATTACGGCGAATTTAAAAAGTTGATATTCATTTGGATGTCTATAAAATCGAAATTACACAACAATTGAAGCCTTTAGGCAATCTACGACGTCGCCGACGGATGTTGGAGCACCAGGACAAATTTGATCTTTTCAGATAAACCCATTTTTGGATGAGGCACGTAAATTATCATTTCTGGGGACCGGAAAACCCATACGAAATTCATGGTGCTACTGTCAACACAAGCCGTCGGTTGACGGTTTACTGTTGTTTAAAGAGTAAGGGCTTTGCCAATAATCCAGCGACAACCCAGGATCTCAAACGTAACATCCAAACTCAAATTGTGGACATTGACTCAGGGAAAAGTTGTACGCCTTTGAGCTAAACATTTTTAGTGTTATAGGTAATACGATACTAAAATTGCACGGAAAAGTAGACCAAGTACGGGCGGAGTGGCAAAATATCATGAATTAATATCATGAAGATATAGCGGACATAACTGGCTTGCGCTCTAACCATTATTGCCATAAAATGTCTCATGTAAATTTAAAATAAGATCCATATGCAAACAGAAGCAATGAGAAACCGAACTTGGAAATTTACCATTAAAAACCGTTGCTCTTTAGAAGATTCCAGCTTTGAAATTTCAAGAGGAAAGTGGCTTCACTCTAAAAGTAAATATATTTTCTTAGTTTGGCATCACCTTTGGGAGAACCAACTTCTTTTTTCGGATCCCAAACGTTCTCTTAAAATTTCATAATCAAGTTCTCTTAGTATATACTGTTTAGAATTTCACCTAAGCACTACGACTTTTTCATTTAAGATTTTCCTTTGAAGTTTTATTTGCCGACTTCTGCATATTCCACAGTAATCAATTTCTCATCCTGACCATTCTTTAATTTCGAACATAAAATACGATTTATACCCATTTATGAAACTTAAAGCATTTTAGCTCTGGCATTGTATAGTTTTAAGGCGAAAAAAAATGTATTACTTACTCCCCCTGGAGAAATCTACTTTGTCGTATTCTTCCATTTCACTTCCCAACCAAAGGACAGAAAGAGAGATCAACAGCAAAATAATTTATATGTACTTATCATTTTTCTGGAGAAGGAAATATATAAAAGAGATTAAATCGAGAGCGACATAGTGTAAAGAGAGGATGCCTCAAAATCTATTTAACTCAAGAGAAATCGGAAAGGGTGCATCATGATAAGTTTCTTCGTTTATTGTCTTCCTAGATTTTTAAATTTTGTCAATAATTTTTGACCACTAATTAAACAAACTAAAATATAAATAAAATCAAGTAAAACTATAATAAAATTTGTAGCCATTCAAAAAGATTTTAGCATTTCATTCAATTTAGTGTTCAAATAATTTCGTGACACCCTATTGAAACGGCAACCTTTTGAATGGGCTCTCACGATTTATTTTAAAGAAACAGTTTCTCAGTCACTGAGTAAATCGCGATGAGTGTGCATCGTCAGTGTTACGCGTTTTCTTACGGTAACCGTTGTATATATAAAAATAAATTATATACTTATAGAAATATATACGCAATCAATTGCTGAACTCTAATGAAAAGCAAAAATAAAACAACAATACAAAAAATAATAAAAAAAATTAATTTAAAAAGAATCAAAGTTTAAACAATTTGCAGTGTGTGTGATAAGATTAAAGAGATTTGTGAATTAAAAAATAATAAAAAAAAAAGAAAATTTCAAAAGAAATGAAACCGCGCTAAATTAACAACAACAAATTTACAAGAAACCCAAGTGAGACAATTTGAAAAGCCCGCGAAATTGTTTTTTTTTATCATTTTATCTGTTCGATTTTTCTTTTCTTTTGTATATTTGATTTGCAGAAAAGAAAATTACCAATTTGTTCTCCCTTGATTACGTTTGTGTTTTTTTTTTTGTTTTTTTGTTTTTTTTTTTTTAAAAAGTTTCAAAAATTTTATATTATAATTTTTTTCTAAATCATCGAGGAATCACGTGTAAACGGAAACAAAATGAGGAATAAAAGGAAACTCTCACAAGGATGAATCGGGAAGATACGTTTTTCTCGCATGATGTAAGTGACATTTAAAAAAAAAAAAATTATTAAATAATAAAATTTCTAATGACTAATTGAAATGGCTGGCTTTTTTTTGAAATGTCAAATTAGGAAATAATATTGATAGCAGAACAGAATTCATTTGCTGGTACTACCGGCAAAACATGTAGCTGGAATGACAAAGCAAATTAGGGAACGATTGGTTATGCATTACCCAGTCTTAATATGCCTACAGTTTAACAAATCCTGCTGTTTTCAATTTAATAGATCCTTTTTTGTTTTTAAATAACTTTGAAGTACAAAAATATTTTTACTCAATTTAGTTTTAATTACCAACTAGGTAATGGATTACAAGTCTACCAGTAATCAGTTTATTTATGACATGCCAATCAATTTTATATTTTGCACTTTTTGAAATTAGTGTTAACATATGTTAACTCCCAGACTCACTTCAATGACTAAGAGTAATAAAATATAATACAGATCTATAAAACCCGGGAACTTGTATGTTCTTCGCCGGTATGTTTGAATAATTGCTCACCAATTTCGGAAGAAGCCGATAAAAAATGCCTTACCACATTTGCTTAATTAATCATAAATAAAAAAGATAATAAGTAAAAAATAGAAATTAAGATCATTTAAAATGTTAATGAATACTTCGGAGGCTAAGCTTGTTGCTTATCGATCCAGTTTCTAATGAACTATACAAAGGCGAGGACACAAGTCAACTTTATATACCTTACGTACTTATTTTCTTCAACAGAATGTTTACCCTAATTTTTATCATCATTTATCTTATTCTATTTATTTTCGAATGTCCTTACCTATTCTACTTGCTGTTCAAAAAGTTACTTGTCACTTGGTAAAAAACCTTTGCGGAAAACAGTACATAAACACAAATGGAGTACAATAAGACACTCCAGGGGGGCATACCAAGCCGCTATTTTGTTCATAGACGTTTCCAAAATAATGAAGAAAAAGAAAAAAATCTGTGTTACATGCATACGTATTCTATGTCTAGGTTTTCTAGAGGATATTCTTCTATTTTTGTATGTATTTCTACTTCATTTGTGGGGGTTCCTTTTCTGAAGAGATTTATGTTTTTTTAGAAAATACACTTCTAAAAAACTAAACCAGAAAAAGACAACCAATAGCTTAAGGTGGTTTAAAACTCCTTAAGATTGTGCTAATACATTATCACCCGAGTGCACAAGTTAGGTAACTCGACTTTTTATACTTTTGAGAAGTCGACAAAAACAATTTGACCTGTACATTACTAGAATTTTTTAGCAAACTATTTCCGGCATAACCACACGATAAATATCAGCAAGTAAAGAAAATGAGCTGTAATAGCCGGGACGAATCGCTAATTTATTCATTTTTTTAAATGGATCCTTTGGGTTGTTCGCCAATAAATGTTATTTATTTTTAGATTTTATTTTAGAACCGCTTAGGTTCCATCAAAAAACGCGGATATTTATTTAAAAAAATAATAATAACAAAAAGGAATAATAAAAATGTACCTTAAAGTAGAGTTCTAAAAGCCATCAAGCTTTGCCTGATGATCATGATTTTTCCTTAGTAGTTAGGTATATGCAGTCCTAAGGAGAGGCATATTTAAAAATATAAACAATTTTTAATAAACTTAACAAACTGCACGCACTATGCTTAAACTAACAATGACATCCATCTGTCAAAATATTCGGATAATTCGTCGCACCGTGGAATATTTGAGCGTGAGTATACTCTTTTAGACCTTAATCCATCAACCAGATAAAAAATTGATGCGCAATTAAAAAGGAAAACATAGCCACCGTAGCGGTCCGTATCGAAGAAGACCCAGAAATGTCGGTTCGGCGCCGATGCCAAATCTAGATGCATCGCCAGAGTTAACCTGGCTTTTTTTGCGATTGGATTTGGCCCTACATAATGCCAGATTGTGCAGACGTAAGAATAAAAACCAGAGGACCATAGACAACGCCGTGAGTTCGCTAACTGGATGAACACAGTCCACAAGTGTTCCGCCAAGCATCAATGCATCCACAAAGAAGCATTGCACAGACATGGCCGCATCATCGGACCTTATTTCTTTGGAAATGAGGAAGGAGACTAAAGTTAAGTGCAATCATATGAAAATCTGGCTTAATTTTTTTTTTTTTTTTATAGAGGTGATGTCGGTCTTTGTTTACCTTAGCTGCTAGCAGACCCAAATAAAAATCTTTCCAAAAAACTCGAAAGCCAAACATTTAACAAGAACTCATTGATATACAGAATCCCTTGTTTAATGTTATCTCTTATTAAATGAATATTGTGTATCTGCAACACCTGTCATTACCTCATTAAGTAACTGCCATGTCGTGCGGGAAAAATAATAAGACTTACTTTTGGTTATTAACTATACGGATACTACTATGAATAACAATATAAAAAAAATATAATATGAGCCAAACCTAAACCTTACTCTGGGTGAAAAGTATCCAGGCTATACCCTTCTTTTTAACGCCCTATAATGGCCAAAACTTCATATGCCAGCTTGTCGACTAAATATGACACCCTTATTGAACAGCTGCACAAAAAGTCCCTTTTCGGGTAATTGTATGCATTAAATATGAACTGGTCTTCCTAGTTTACTCTAGAACATTAAAGATTTTGGAAAATCTAATCTAGCTCCAAAAGCAAGTCACCAGAAGTAGCGAAACATTCTTTAGATCAATGGAATGAAAATAAATTTATAGCTTGGATTGGTCAGAAATGGATCCAAACTCAAAACATCAACAAATGAGTAAATCATGAACGCGGAAGTAAGTTTGTTAGCCGATGTTTTTAGTAATACGATCAAATTTATTGTTGGGCGATCGTGAAAGATCCTCTTTGGAATGAACACCCTTAAGGCAAATTGTAAAAATGTATAAAATTTTTATTTAAGCTGATAAATCAATACTTGACATTTGTACAATTTTGAATCACTTTTTTAAGTAATTAGGCTGGTGTCTCTATGTAACGTCTCTATGTAACGTTGTCTTCCAAGGCTTTAATTGTTTATCACCATATATGAGTGATTTGACGTAAAAAAAAGGCCTCAAAAAAGGCCCGCCAATACACCGGTACAAAACGAGAGATAAATTGCTCACCGGAATCATTTATCATTTGGCCCATCGATTCGTGTACTATGTGGCATGTATCCCCGTCTTGCTGAACAAGGTTCAGCTCGTGCATTTTGGTCAAAAAAAAAAAAAGTTCGAAATAATTGAACGACACCGGGTGCCAATGACGGCAACTTTGTTCTCACGGTTATTTTTGAAAAAATACGAGCCGTTGATTCCGCCTTATCATAAACTGCACCAAACAGTGCATTTTTCGGGTGCATTGGCAGCTCTTGTATTGCCCAAAGTTGTTTATCGAACCATATATGGCAGTTTTGTTTATGGTAGGGTATGTTTATGTTATGTTTATTTAGGGTATGTACTTCAAACAGAAATGAAATTTGTCGCTGAAGAAAATTTTTTGATAAAAAAAAAGCGGATCTTCCGCCAGCTTTTTTAAGGCCCACTCACCGAAAATTCGACATTTCAGTTCTTGCACGAGGTGTATTTTGTAAGGTAGTCGAGTAGCACAATCCGAATTCGGGCGAACGGCGACGAGTGAACAAACCACGGTCTTTATTACCACTGGCGGATACAGCAGCAATATTTTTCTCTGTACGCATTCTATGCAAACGAGTAAGTGGCTTGAAGTCCAAGACCGTTAAATTTGCAAAATTTTGATAAGAAAATTGAATAATATGTGAACTTTGTTCGGGTGTAACTCTTTCGATGATGAAATGCCAATGCTAACTGAGCATGTTTGACTTTGAAATATGGCAAGAATCACGCGTGAGCTGTCAAAAATAGAACACCAAACAGAAAAAAAAAAAAACACCCTTTAGTAATCCAAAAATAAAGGAAACCAACCATCACTTTAGAAACAAAAACGAGTTTTTAGAGCTTTGTGGTAAAGATTAGCTACTGGAGATGAAACGAATTCATCGTAAATTTGCTTCAAAAATTTGCAAAACGCGCAAAAAAAGAATTTCACGCCATTGTTTTCATAAATCATGTTTTTTTTTTTTTGGACTCGTTTGTTGCTACTTTAAGACAACCCACCGAGAGCAACGCGAGTGTATGGTTCGAAAAAACATGCGACCTACCCTACAATCCGCACTTAGCAATAAGTTCTAATACCTATTTCCTACTTTAATTAAGGATCTTCGTGGAAAACAATTTTCAACACCCCTAGCATACCCCTTTGAGGAGCTACGACATTTTAATAGAGTCCTATAATTCCGCTAAAAAGTTATCTTTGGGATAAGTCAACAATTGCGACAACACTAGCTAACATGTTGTTGCAGGTAGGTCCGCTTACCATGGTTTAAAACGGAGTCCTTTTAACTACTTGGTTAAGTCTTCGAGGAATTGTTTTGAATTGTTCCTGTAGGTCTGTTAATAACTATCATGATTGCAACCGTAGACCTGTTAGTAACAGTCAGAGGTGCAAATACCATTTAAATATTCATGAAGCTCTATACATGTGATATACACTTAATAACAAGACTTCAAATTTATTAAAATATTATTAAGATGGTTTGGATGTAATATATCTCACTCTAAGATCACCTCTCTACCAGATTTATTATAAAATTTCAATTGATGGAGGCACCTTTTTATTTGCATTATTTCTTACAGCAACTTAATTCCTGTGACCCACCATTGAGCGGACTCAATGACTGTGCGCTATCTCATGAATTGCCCTTTAGCTTTGCCTAACTCATTTCAAGTGATCTCAATACCTTCCTTATTTTATGTCCTTCCTAAGCAGTGTACTTCATGTGTCTTCGTGTTTTAAAGTTTGATCAATTCATATTACAAGTACCTGACCTCTTGTGGCCTTAATATTCATTTCAAATGTGATTTGACAACAAATATCTCATAATAACGTGCAAATATTTATCTTTCCAGTACTACACTATGACTGTAGTTCCTTAACTTGGAAATGAAACAGCTTTTGCTGTCCCAAATCAAAGTTCAGTGTTGCCGTCAGTCAAGACGATGTTTCCTAGATAGCAAAAACAATTAATTGTCTCGATATGCTAAACTTAAAGTTTAGTGATAAAGATTGTAAAACTAGAGCTTTGGCTTTTATACTAAATTTTTTTCGGTCTACCTCAGATTCTAAGTTGTATCTCATCATGTCATTCCCTCTTACGCTCGCCACGTAAATATAAAACATCTTTAGCTTTCCCATTCCTGATAGCTACAATTTTGAGAGCATTTCGGGATAAATGTGACAAAACATGCCAAGCACATCCATTTTTCAATCTCGTATCTACGTGCGGTGTAGGTTCCATTATGAATATTTGTCAACGAAACAGCTCCTGTAGGTGCACATGTTCTGTGACCGTACCCCAATTAAATATGTTTATTAATTTTTAAATATTTTTACAAAAACTTTTGTAGTATCAATTGGAGATTATGAATTATAAATTAGTGACCAATTCCTGTTCTTATTGCAAATCATATACTCAACTATAGAGGAGTCTCTGGAACACAATTTTAAGTTTCATTCGCTTGTTCGTTTAATTTCTTAAACCATGTTCGTCTTGTGTTTTTATAAAACTATATACCTTAGTTATAAATTTTGTTTGATAAACCTTATGTGCCTGTATGTTCAGGCTAGTCCAAAAGTTCATTGAACCAACTCCAATCAGGTTTTATCATTTGTGTAACAAAACAATAATAAAAGAAAAAATACAGTGTCTGTTTAGACCGTGATCCCCCCCCCCCCCCCCCCCACCCCACTTAGGCAATAAGACGCCAACAAATGCACGGAAGTTTCATTTAAGTTATTGTATCTGTTTTTACCCGATGTAAATAAGTCACGACATTTTGAATGCTTACTTTAACAGAGAGTCAAATAATTTTCCCGGCATACTCTCCAATTAGTGCCGAGAAGAAACTATGATTCAAATAAATCCCGTAATTAATGAGAACAAACGTTGATTTTATAAAAAAAAAAAAAAAAGCAATTGCTATTTTCGATTCTATTCCTTTTACTAATTATATCATATATTGAGGAAGACGGAGGTGAACATGTCACCTCTGATTAGGCGTTTATTTTCATCATCATTGTTCGCCTTGTTGTCTAGATGGTTAATGAAATGAAAAAAGCGTCTATTTTTCAACTAAACCGACTTTGGTTATCTCTTCTTTTTTTTTAGAATGTGTTACATATTTGTCAATATATAATATAAAATGACATACACAGGCCTATTGCTTGCTCAATTTGAAATAAAAAAAAATTCAAATTAGCAAATTAGAAATTCAAAACACCTGACTTTCTTTCTCGTCTCGGTCTGCCTTAAATGTTGGAATATTTTCTCCAAATTTTATATATTGAGTATATATTTTAATTCGTGCGGTTTTTTTTTTTCAAAACGTTTATTTCAGAAAAACATGTACAAGAGTATTATTCAAAGTATAGCCCATCTGAAGCTATGACTTTTTCCCATCTTTCTGGCAATTTGTGGATCCCATCCCAAAAGAACTGCGCCGGCTTGGCAGCCAAGAATGAATCAAGCCAATTTTTGATATTCTGCTCTGATGTGAACCATATTTCAGTGAGGGCGTTCTGCATCGACCGGAACAAATGGTAGTTAGAAGGGGCAAGGTCTAGGCTATAAAGCGGGTGGGGTAAGATTCCCATCCACTGTTTTACAAATAATTCTTAACCGGAATAACAACGTGGGGCCGAGCGTTGTCATGATGGAAAATTATTGCCTCGTGTCTGGTCGTATATTCCGGCTACTACTCCCTTCAAACGGATAAATTGTGCTCGGTAGCGTTGTCCATTGGTTTCACCCGGTTTTAGCAGCTCATAATACAGCACACCCATCTGATCCCACCAAATACAGAGCATTACCTTCGCGCCATGGATATTCGGCTTGCCGTTGATTTGGCTGGTTGGCCGGGTTTCACATATGATTTTTTGCGCTTGGGGTTGTCCTAATGGATCCATTTTTCATCACCAGTAACAATCCGATGCAAAAATGACTTCCCTTTGTGGCGTTCCAGCAGCATTTCGGACATGCAAAACCGCTTTTCGACGTCTCTCGGCTTGAGTTCATGTAGAACCCAATTTCTTTGCTTTTGAATATATCCAGCTGCTTTTAAACGTTTTGAAATGGCTGCTTGAGTGACACCCAAAGATTATGCGAGCTCTTCTTGTGTTTGGCAACAATCTTCATAGAGTAATGCTTCCAGTTTTTCATCTTCAAACTTTTTTGGCTGCCCAGGACGTTCATCGTCTTCCAAGCCAAAATCACCACTTTTAAATCGTGCAAACTTGCACCAAAATACGATGATTTTCGGCAGCAGTTTTCTTCATATTAATGTAATGAAGAACTCCCCGCAGAAACACTTTTTCAGGCACAAAGTTCGATATATTTGAGTGAAAAAAAATATTATTGTTGTTTACGCTTTAAATGAATGACATATACTGAAATGACGTACAATGACAGTAGCTTTCCAACGCATGTTCCAATGGAATAATACAAGTTACGCCATCTCTTAGCAGACAAGTTATAATAGATATTGCTGAAAGTTGCAGGAATAGCTAATTTGAAATGACTTTTTCTTCTTGTTGTAGCCGAAAATAACAAAATGAGACTGTAGCAAAATTATCTCTATATCGGAACCTTTACTAACATCAAACTTATCATTAAGGTCTTAATTTTTACTCTTTTCTATACGTACATACATAAGTGCAGGTTATAGCCGAACCGATCGAACCGCATTTGTGGTTGTAGGAACTTTGTTTGAACCCATTTTGCTCGCAGTTCTTTCGCACGAAACTCTGACATGTAAAGGGATACAGAGCTCCATAGTTTCATAGTTTCCAACTGGGAAAAAAATGGTAAGATCCCCTGTAGTCCTTTTGATCGTACAGAAGGTTTTAGGTTCCATATTGAACAATTTTTAAAGTTAGTGTGAAAGTGCAAAGTTCACTTAGTTTTTATACCGAAAGCTGATTAACACGTGCAGCTAATAATAGAAGATTTTAGACTAACTAGCCTGCTATCTTTAATTCTCTAAATTTTGAATGACTAATAGACGCTTAAGAGACCAACAGGTAGGCACAATACGAATACTTCCGAAAATTATTTTATTAATTCCACTATTTGGAACTTTGAAACGTGTACCTAGTATACATCGTATTTAAAAACAAAAAAAAGTCAAATCATTTCATCGCAAGTCAGTCGTTTTTAAGGTACATATGTACCACCCAACTTACTGAAACAGGTAAAACAATAAATTAAAAATTGTTAAACATTTTATTTTTATACTTTTCGTCAAACCTTGTATCATATCGATTGTTCCAAAGTGCAGACCATTGCTTTGTATACACGCTAGAGCTAGATTTTGTCCATTATTTCCTATTCTAGGACTTTCTCAACTTCCCCGTCAATCGAATGGCTCAAATCATCCAATGTCTTTGTTTCTGATGATTATATATAAAAGTCCGTTGTGGTCGAGTCCGGAGACCTTGGAAGCCACAAAATGAGTCCATCCCAAACTATTCACGAATTTTCATACCTCCGATCTAACCACTCTCTAACTGCTGGGGCACCTTCTTACTGCTGCCTAATAGATTTAATTTCCGGGTAAAGATTTGAATAAAGGCCGATAGGGCTCGATCAGCTTGTTACCCAATTTGACTGCCACACATTGATTTTGTACTTTATGTTGAAAAGCTATGCGTTTCATGGTGTTGAGATTGCCTTCTGCCAAGGTATGTAAAATGTGAAAATTAGCGATTTCATGTGAGGTCGGTCGTCATCATGGCTTCAAGGTTCAGGCAAAAGAAATTCGGCGACAGGGTCATCTCACGGCGAATGTTCTTCAATTGACCGCAGCGATCATGCGATTTGACACGGTTCGATTATTTATCCTGAGGCTACGTCAAGTCCAACCACTTTGGACGAACTCAGGTCCAACATTTGACACGCGATTAACGGAATAACGCCGCACATATTGGACCGAGTCATTAAAAATTGGGTCGACCGCTTGAAGCACTGCCAGCAAAGCCGATGGAGACATTTGAATGATGTGCTTTTCCACACATAAAAGCATGACCGTAGCTTCAAAATCAATTTTATATTTTACGCCGTTGTTGCTTTATTTAATTTTTTTTTTTTTTTTTTTTTTCCTATCGCTGATATCTGGTCACCATTTAGTTCCAGTACTGGTATATGATGGAATGCATACACGTTTTTGAATGTGGAATTCTCCAGGTGTAATTGCTGCTTAGATGCATAAGACTGGTATTTGGATGGTTTCTGAGGTAATGTAAAACGTCTTCAGATCAAGCAGGATGTGAGCTCTACGCGAATTCCGTGTTGTTCCAGTCTCCTCCAACATGGAAAATGTTTTAATAAATGTCCTGACATTTGGTTCACTGCTTTCAGGGTATCGTCTCAGATAATCCAATCTCGCTCGATGATCGTTACCGTTGTAGAAATCATAGACATACGAGTGTACCATGTCTGCGTATGTTGAAAAGTCTATCATCGAGGATATTATGAATGATGCAACAATATCTCGGTTAAAAATTACAAATTGGTTATACGTTTACATTTAATTTTGCATTCTTTTCATACTACTTCGTTCGAGATCTTTTTTTTTTGACCTGAAAAAATGTTCGTTACCTTTCAGTGGTGGTCCCTTTTTCCTTTTTCCCTTTCTAAAACAAAATCTTGGATTTACATTATGTATTACATAACTATCTTATTTTACGTGAAAATAAAATTCCAAAGCGCGCATAGATTTGAAAGATGTTGTTTTCAATTGGAGTCAAAACAGGGCAGTGTAAAGACTTTCCTAAAACCTCATGCATTTCCGACTCCCACCTGTACAATTCCATATTTCAAGGAATCTTCCCTTAAAATATTCAACACATTATCCAGAACACCGTGTATAGCTTGCTCCCTTGGACAAAGTTCTGAAAATATTCTTAGAAACGGAGTGCCAGAGCACATGCGGGTAGACCAAAATATAGGGAAGTTACTGAAGAGCTGTAGACTCAACGCCGACATATCCAAAACGATATCGCAATTCAATCTCCCAAGCTAAATGAGTAGAATTACTTCTTACGGAGAACTCGAAATATTGTAGTTTTAGGCAAGAATCTAAGTTTAATGTTATAACCCTTTTTCTATCAGAAGACTGCCTCTTAAGGGAACATGCCGACTTGCTCAGACTGAAGGTTGGGAATCATTACAAAATTTCATTTTAAATTAACTTCCCACTAAAACTACAAATTTATCGTGCCTAATTTATCCTTGCTAACTGTCACAAAATAATTGCTAACCGGAAAGCAATAAATTTTTAGTATAACAGGCTCGAGAGATGTGGTACCTATACGGGTATATTCAAAGATTCATTTAAAAAGAATACTGGCTCAATTCTGTTTTCAGTTTTTTTTTATCTTTTTTTCTGAATGTTCATACGTCAGCACTTGATTTTTGACTGACTTCTGTCTACACCTAATTGACAACCTGTTCAAAAGTGCATTTTTAACATGCTCGTCGCACAGCCCAAGATAGATAGAAAGATAATAGAAAAGTTCACTTACAGATTCTTACAAGACGAATTAATCGTAACGCATGTACTATACGAATGTGAAAGTGTATTCCGAAACCGAATTAATTTCCCAAAAAAAAAAACATTTCTTTGAACATTTAAACAAAATGGGCTACAAACACTGTAGGCCAATAGTCAGATTCGACAGGAAAATTTGTTGTTTTTCAAGGGAAAGTTATTAGGTTTTTTTCCAAAACCTATTTTAGGCCTTACCTAACCTAATGGAAAATGCTCTCGAGAACTTAAAGATAGCAGCTCTTTGGGTAATTTCGGTCCCGTTTGCGAAATTGAAGGAACGCTTTAAAGGCGAGTTGTAAGGGATATACTGCTATTCGAAAAACCCGGCTTAGGTTTCAAATATAACCATGAACGCATGGATATCGACGTCCCGGCCCGGAAAATGTTACCTCTATCGGTAGAGGACAACCTCGTCTTAGTGAACGCACACTAGTTGAAGGGGACCTCATTCAACTTCGTGTGAGCAACTGAAGATAGCTGGG
The DNA here is from genome assembly GCA_907269105.1 of Volucella inanis. Taxonomy (NCBI): domain Eukaryota; kingdom Metazoa; phylum Arthropoda; class Insecta; order Diptera; family Syrphidae; genus Volucella; species Volucella inanis. The sequence continues at coordinate 47,178,003 of OU026157.1, read as the reverse complement.
GACAGCTGAGGCCTTGCTCCTTTCCGGACTGTAGCCTACGTAAGTAAGTAAGAAACCTAAATGTGGGCAAATAAATACATAAATTTGAAAGTGAACTTAAAATTTCTATTATCGGTTAAAAGAACAATTCATGGCATTTCCTTTTTAAAATTATATTATGTAAATGTTGGCCACGACTACGTCTGAGGTGGTCCATTCGGAAGGTCCAATTTTGCACAACTCGTTCAAGCATAGCGACTGGTATCTCGCGCATAACACGAGTAATGTTGGCTTCCAAAGCGACAATTGTAGCTGGCTTGTTCCAGAAAACCTGAGACTTTACATATCCCCAAAGAAAATAGTCCAAAGGTGTGATATCGCACGATCTAGGCGGCCATTTTGCCGTAGCAAAACGTGAAATTAAGTGCTCACCAAAATGATTTCTCAACAAGTCCATTGTTTCACGCGCTCGTATATGAGTGCAGTCTCAATGCAATACGATAGGATTTCTGCATAGGGTTATATATGGAACATAATATCGAGTTAATGGCCTCCACGGCTTTGCTGGCACGTACGCACTTCTTTTGTCAATGTTTTCCATGACAGTTTTGCATAAATGTGGCTGAATACCGTTGATATAGCGCTTTGCTCCTTCAAGCGGTATGTGCTCGCAGATTTGATGGAATAAACCTTAGATTCCAAAAAAACGACTAACTAACTAACGACGTTAAACCGCATGATTCGGGCGGCCAATTCTGATCACCAAAACAGGAAATTACACGACCAGAAAATGATTTATGCAAAAATTGAATTATTTCTCGGTGTCGGACATGTGGTATCATCTTGTTGAAACGACATATTGTCCAACCAAATTTTGGAAAAAAAAAAAAAAAGGAATATTTTCAAAAAAGAATGATCCGATGATGCCTCCAGTTCAAAATCCGCACCAAGCAATGACACATTGTGGATGACATTCGTGGATTTTCTGCTCACTCCAATTTATATTAAACGCCAGAGCGTGAGAGACTCCCATAGTCAGACGACTTCACTTACAAGGCTTTACAGATGCCGATGTTTTGTGTTGGTTGCGGTTTGAACCTAAGGGTAGTAGTCGACAAACTACTATAAATCGCTGCGTCATGCCTAGTTTTTTTTTTTTTCAAAAATAGCTCCAGGCATAAACATAAAATAACTACCTTGATACGAAGTTTATATACATATTTTGAAACTTGTCTTTTTTTTTTTAAATTTTTAATCAAAAACGTATTTTTTTATTTTTTTCTTTTCAGTTGAAAGCACACTCAGATTCATCGGCCTGGAAAATGTCCTAAATCGCGTTTTTTTTTTATAAATTTTAGCTCAATAAAATTTGAGATCGTGGAACGTCGAAAAAAGTGTTTGTCGCGGTACCATGCGGTCGTCGCAGAAGCTCCAAAAGTGAGCTAAGTCGATACGTCGAAGAGGCAAAAAAAAAAAAAAAAAAAAAAAAAATTGAAAAAAGAAACCGGCGCGTTCGTTGTGGGATCGCTGTACAAATTTTTTTTCGCAAACTCAGCAGATATCCGAAGTTGGTAAAAAAGAAAAAAAGAAAAAAAGTTAACTAAAATTGGATTCGGTTTTTTTTAGTTATTATTATTATTTCTCTACAAATCGTTCGCGCGAGTATCAGTGTTTTTACCCGGTAAAGAGAAAAAGTGTCAGTTTAAAAAAAAAAAATAATAAATGAAAGAAAATTTTTTTTTGTCGACGAAACGTGTGAAACCTGCATAAAAAGTGTATAAAAATCAGGAAAAGAAAAAGAAAAGAAAAAAAAAAAGTATAAAAGCAAAAAAATATATATATATTGTGCTAAATAAGGTAAATTGAAAAAAAGTGTAAAATGTAAGTTTTTTTTTTTTTATAAAAAAAAGTGTTTAATGAAGTAATTTTCGTTAATTTTTTTTTTCTTTCCACGGAGGCCAATAACGAGAATGTAAGGTTTATGCTTAAAAAAAAAAGGAACAAATCATTATTTGGGATAAATTCAATTGGGGTTTCTTTTCGTAACTTGTTCGTGTGTAGTGGTAGGTACTATAGTGTTTTCTCTCCGTAGGAATTAAATAATAAGTAAAGAACATAAAAAAAAAATGATACAAGGAACGAATTATGCACCATTCACATTTTCCCAAGGAACTCTCTTGCTTATATCTTACACAGCTCACCGAGCTCCCAGAGAAAAAAACGCACAAAAACCCTTGACAAGATTATGTGCATACTTAACAGAGTTAAATGGATGTATATGTGTGAATCTGTGTGCGTTTTGTATGGTTGAGTAAACGAGGAGAAGTACAAAGAGTAAAAGAGAAGGTAGGGACCTACCCAAATGGATGGAGTACAAGTAACCGCAATAAGGCAAAGGAAAAAAAAAAAGGAAAAACGGCAACGACGACACATTCTTCACATCTATACAATCATCGGGTGGCTGCTGCTGCTACTACTACTACTGTCTTGTATTGCTGCTTCCACCGCCGCCATCATCGTCAACAATTCATGGGACTCATGAAACCGACAGAGATGGAGATATAAGTTTTTACCTAAGAGCGAGGGTGAGCTTGCAAACACTAAGCATTAGCAAAAGAGAAACATCAACTGTTTGGGCAATAATGAAATGAAATAAAACAAAACGGGGAAAACTGACAGGGGAATGGTAAAAAGCAGAAAAAAGAAATCATAAACAATTTAACACAACACAATAAAGGAAGAAAAAAAAAAGAAAAGAAGAAACGACTAATGATAATAAAAGGCATACGGGAAAAGAATAAAACAAAAATCGATGCGTTCCGGTTTTAAAAACACGAAACAAAAGATAACCGATGCGAGATAGACAGAGATAGCATGCAAATTACAATAAATTAATAGGTAGAAAAAAAAATTTAATCCACCAACAGAGAACACTCAAAAGGAGAAAAAAGAAAAAAAAAAACGAAAAGGAACGTAAGCTATCTATTTTCAAAACGAAGAAGCAACGTAAGAAGAAACGTAAACTTTTTTGGTCACGTAGCTGTTGGCAGAAGATAAAGCCGCCAACATTCACCCACCTTCCTCTCTTATGGTCCTTTTCGTGTGCTTTTTTTTTGTTAGCTATTTCTATTCTTTTTTTCCTTGCAAAGAAAACTAGTGATAAAAAAAAAAACAAAAAATTCTTCAACAGCAGTAAAAAAAAAAAAAAAACATGCCCAAACAACGTGTACACAAAAAAGGAGTACGTTTTTCTTCATATTTTTTGTTCTCGTCTTGGCCTTCCTCCAGCTCCAGAATACCAGAGAATTAAAGTCCAGAATCCAGAGCCGCAAACAGATGCCCATTCTTTCTTTTTCGTATTTCTTGGGATAAACTCCAACAAGACTTAACTCTACACTTCCATTTGAATGTGTGAAAGGCTCTAATGAAAAGCAAATATGAAGAAATAGAAGAAAAAAACACCACACGACACCACCATTTGCAGAATTGTAATGGCCGCCATTGTGTCGTATTTTCTGTATTCTTTCTGGGCACTGGCTTTTAGTATAGTGTCAATGGATCTTTCCACCGATGTGCGAATGTGTATGTGTGCGTGTCGATTTGCAAAGCACATACGTGGTATATTTTTAGTGGCATTCGACCAAGTCTAAAAAAAAAAAAAAAAAAACGTAGAAAAGAAGAAACAAAACTCCCATCACAGGAAATTAATTATGTATATCAACCGCAGCAAAACCGAAACTTTAAAAAAAAAATAATAATAATAATAACTCAGCAATTTTTCGAACTGTCAAACAATTGTTTAAGAACTGTTTAAGAACGCTTCAAACTTGTTAAAAAGAACACAAATTCGTTTAAAAAAACGCAGTAGAACGAACAGAACTATTTCGTTTAATTTATTCCGGGCGCTGTCGCCGCGGTCGGCCGTTTCCGTTATCATTGCTTATTATCTCCAATCTTTCCATCAATCTCTCTATTCCCAACACAGCCACCCCTTTTCAAAGCATCCAACAAAATGAAATGAGTGAAAACAGAAAACCCGAAAATAAACTAATATATTTTACGAACGAATTCTCCTGTTGTTCCCTGTACCCCTTCCGTTGTCGGTGTACGTTGCTGTTGCTGATTTCGTAGCGTGTCGTTACCGTGCTCCATCAGATTCTTGATATTAAACTCAAAATTATACGCACACAGTCTCGTGGAAGAAGTGTTTTTTTTTTTTTTTTCGTCTTCGTTTTTTTCTTCCCTTATATAAAGTTGGGAATGTGTGCATTACCTAAATAAATCGGGCGTTCACTTTATATGGTTATTGCGCGCGTGTGCTAAGCCTGATTCTTTATATGGTTTGAACAGTTTTTTGTTTTGGTTTTATCTGTATCTGTTTTGTACTTTTTGCTGGTTTTTGGAAGCGGGTGTGACTTAACCCGCGGGGGGGTCATATTCTGCATTCTATATCCAACATCAACAGCACTATCCATAAACGACGTTGTGTAGTGTCAATATGGAATTTCATTATGTGCAATAGGATTTGTGAAGAATGGGTATTTGGATGAATGTATGCATATGTGCATGAAGAGAGGGCTCCCATTTTTGGATTTCACCACATCACACCATACACATCGACATCGCATTGCCATGACAAACATTTACAGAAAGTTTTTCACTCTTTCCCGTCCGTGTTGATCCAGAAATTTGTGTATGAGTGAAGAAGTTAATAAACACTTTGGCCTGCAATATAAATGCCATCGAATGAGATAGCAAATATGACTCCTTATGGTCAGTAAGCGAGAAAGTTGCACTGTTTTGTCTAAAGTTAGGTGCGGAGTGAAGCGAAATGTAGTGGAATGGAATGGTATGGTTAAGAGCGGAATCACCAGCAATTTCTTTTGTGGAAGGGGCCAACGATTTGAATTGTACATAAATGAGAGATGGTGGTGTGAATCCGTACTCGTGCCCATACCCTAAATATGTATGCACATTTGTGTGCAATGTGTTTGTTCGTTTTGTAGTTTTTCTTTGCGCGCGCTTGCATATAAGGAAATGTTTTATATACACACGAACGTAAGTAAATCTATTTGTATGCGTCTATACTCGCCATCCATCTATACTCAAGTTAAAACGGGTAACAAAATACTCGAAAAACGGTAGTGTGAAAGAGCGCGTATGTATATGCAGTGGTTTCGTAGCGTACACATAATGGCCATAATGTAAATGAAAAATCATCAAAGAAGGAAGAAAGAAGGCAGACGTGTTCTCTCTCTGTGTGCTATGTTGTTTACACCTAATTGTATTTTGTACATACATATGCATTTCAAAATGTTGATATATATTATAGCCTTGTGTGTAGTATTTTATCTAAATTTTTTTTTTTTGTTTGCCTTCGAAAACGAAATGCCATGTCAAATGCTAGTGAAAGAGAAGAAATCCCTAAATCTCTGTATACCTTGTATAGTGTCGAAAAGAGAAAGAAATATCTAATGAAATAAAAAAAATAAAAAAGTGTATCCGAGAGTATAAAAAGAAGGAAAAGTAATATCTATGATGTATGTGGTAAATGATGATAAAAATTAAAAAAAAAAGAAGCAAGAGGAGAAATAAAGTATTTTTAATTTTTTTCGTTAAATTGTGCAACGTCGCGTTTCTCTTTTCGATTCGTAGATCCGTGGATGTATGTTATTTTTTATCGGTCGGTTGTTTGGTGTATGCGCTGTTGCCAGGTTTAATGTCGGGGTTCGTTGTTTTAATTTACCACACGGTCGGTGTGTGTGGTAGATTTTAATGGCAGCAGTTCACTTCAGTTCACTGCAAAGTCTCTCTGCTGTATACAAAATGCAAAAGAAGAGAGATGCCAAAGTGTATTTATAAGAACAGTAGAAGTAGCAGCAAAACCTAACCACTAAATTCAGCGCCGAAGACGTATAGAGGAAACCAAAAGAAGACTGGGAAAAAAGGAAACGAGAATTAATGCGGGATTATACTTATATAAACATCTTTCCCTTTTATCCCCCCGACCATTACACATGAGTTTGCGACAGTTCTAAAGAGGGTTTTTTTTTTGGTCTCCATTTAGGTTTAGGTTCTCCCCAGAATTATTTTTATTCCTCTTTGTCATACATAATATAAGTAACAGAAAGTAGGAAAAAAGCGAAACAAAATATTGAAAAGATTGTTGGAATACATTTATATATAAATATATTTATATATTTTTTCGAACGTGGATTACAATTACTAGACTTTGTCTTTCTCCCTGTCACACCATTGAGTAGTTCTATTGGATTAAAACGACAAGTGTGAGAGTGAATGAGATAAAAGAAAGCATAGGGTATAAGTTGATGTATTCTATAGACCATACGTAGGTAATAAGAAGAGCAAATTAAATAAATCTTTTTTTCTTTTGTATATACTACTGTACGTAAATTGTTAATTTTATAAAATTAAATATCAAAAAATTAAAAAAAGAACAGAAAGATTAGGTAGATAGGTACTTAAATTTTTAATGGTTTGCGTCTGTTTCCTTGTTTTGAGCATATTTCCTGAATTCTCTTGACAATGGTACCTCGTTTTACATGGAAAGAAAAAGAAAACTTTTTAAATGTGAATCAAATGAAAGAAAAGTTTTTTTTTTTTTTTAATTAAAAAAAAATATATTATAAAAATCAATGTCAATTGTTTCTAGCTTTTGTGGATATAATATTAAAAAAAAAGAAAAAAATAAAAATTCATGGATAAACCAAACAAAACGAAAAAATAAAAAAAAAATCCTTAAGGATAACACATTACATGGATAGAATGACAATAGGTAATCGTCTACACCTGCACCAACAGCAACAAAAACAACACAAACAATAGGCAACAATCAACATAAAAAAGAAATTTCTTCTGGGAGGAGATCGCCCATTAGAATCGCCTCCATGAAGAACATAAAGCAAAATGGTACGAGAGAATCGAAACCTTTGGGTTGGACATTTGCCCGAAACAGTACGTGAAGAAAGGATACGAGATTTTAAACGGTAAGCTAATGAAAAATATTAAGGAAAACTTTAGAAATTCCGACTTTTTTTAGAAAGTTAATGTATGAATGCTTAAAATTTTGACTTTTCAGATAAAAGATATAGGTACCTACATAAGTGGTAGCATTTTTTTTTTTTTTTTTAGTGACCTGACATAGGGCTCTGCGTTATACGTATGCCGCTTTCCAAATTTTAAAAAGACGGCCTAGAAAAAAATATACGAGAGTATTGTCATGTTTTAATTTTTTTTTTTTTTAGAAATTTTGAATTTATTTTTTAAAAATTATGGAACCATTTTGAAATAAGAAGGAGAAAAACTGCTCCCATCTAGATTTTTATTTTTTAGTTGCCAAAGCTTAGCAATTTTTGTAAAATTAGCTGTTCGTGAGATTCTGCTTTAAAAGAAGTGATCAATGAGACTTTTATACAAGACAATGGACATTTCCACATCAGACACATCTAGACTGGTAGATTTTAGAGGCTATCTGCGTTACCAATTAGTAAATAATTTACTTTTTGATCTCTTGTACCTATAAGTACAAGATAACCTTTTGTTGGTCAAAAGGTTTTAAAAAACCTGGAAAATTTACAGGCAAACCTGAAGTAGGTACATATGTTTGCATATACCTATATGAAGTATGATGTATGTGTATGTGTATGTATTCAGGAAAAACAACCCTATAACTTGAATATATAAATAAGAACTCTTTTAGATTACCATGGTAATCCTCTAGATTTGAATAATTGCACAGAATCATTCTAACCTTGATTTCTCCAGCCTTGGCTGGTAGATTTGTAGAATATAGATAAAAATACGGGAATCTATGACTTTTTGAATAAAAGATTTTTTTTTTCGGCAGAAACACATTTTATTTCTCAACTAACCAAAGTGTCCTTGGAGGTCAATACTCTTTGTTTTCAAATAATAATAATTATGGAGGTGCTCAGAATAGGTGTTTGTTAGAGCCGAAGCTCTCCCCCAAGCTATTCCTTAATTTTCAAAAACAGGCAATAGTTACCATGTATGACATGCCGTAGAATATAGCGGCTAAGAAATTTTGCCGCTGTATTCTATGTATTTTTGTGTATGGGCATGTTGCAGAAAATTTACTTCTTGGCCAAATACTATGATTTTTTCTTTCAATTGAACCGGTCCAATTTCCTCCCCAGCTATGAAACCACGTTAATTCTTAATTTTGGCATGAAAAATTGTGCGAAAAGAAAGAGATACCAGTGTATGTACGTACATTGGTTTTAAATGTTTGCAGGTTATGATGGCGGAAGTAAAACTTTCGGCAGGGCTTTTTCTTAAGAAATATTATCACCGAACCGGATGTTACGATTGATGGATTGAAGGGGAGAAATATTACTGGTCGTAATAATAGCATTGGAGTACTGCGAGAAATTAAAAATAAATTGCCAAGTATGTTCTTACAGGTTGTAATTAAGTTTACCAAAACATCTTGCAGTTTCCTGGGTATGCATGTAGTCTTTACTTTTTCGAGTAAACAGGTCAATATTGATGTGAAGATTCTAGAGTCTTTAAAATTGCTCTTCAGCTTTCCTATTCATCTGTTACTATTCAATTTTTTCTTTTAAAATACAATGTCGTAGTTAAGATTTGTGAGTCCTGCATACCTTTCGATGTCCGATGTATGTTTCTGTCACCTCGCTAGCTCTGTTCCGCTAATATCGTATTTGGAATGAATTTTGCAATATTTATTTTAAGATAACTCTCAGATACATATGAGTTATATAGCAATTATATTTTTTTTGTTAATTCTGTAAATTGACGAACCTTTTGAGTTCAATTCTATAAAATCCTCGTCATCAAACAGCAAATTCTACCTTAATCCGACTTATTAACGGAGCAACAGAAATTTAATTATGAACAAAAATTAATTTATTCTGATAAAATTTAATTGAGATTGAGTTCTAAAAAACAAAAAAAAAAAAAAAAACTTGCTATCGTCATTCAGATTCATAATACAGTGGAAATCGCTTATAACGTCCACGAGGGGATTGAACCTTTTTCGCCTTTCTAACCGATAGACTTTGTAACCGATATTTTTACTACTCTTAAAAATAAAAAAAAAAACATTGTTTTTATGCACATATAAAGAATTTTTTTTTTTTGAATGTTTGATAAGTTGATTTTTTTTTTTTTTTTTTTTTTTTTTTTTTTTTTTTTTTTTTTTTTTTTTTTTTTCCAATAGAAAATATTAGATTTTGTTATCTCATATGTGATATCAATCAAAGAAATAAATGTACTCAATTTTTTTAAGGCAGCACAAATATCGCTCCGTCTTTACAGTTCTCGTTAGTCTCTTCGGGTTTAGATTCAACCATTGGGGGGAGGAAAAATGTTAAGTAAAAAAATAGTACTTTCAGATTTCGACATTCTTACCAGATCTTACAATCACACGTTAGCTACAATTTCTTCATCTGTTGCAGTCGTCGATGTATAGACTACACTCTCATTGGTCTTAAATTCAGACTCTATTGACTCTGTGCTTACAGTGTCATTTAATTGTGACTGTTCTCTTCGCCAGCTCGCATGTTTGAAAGAGTTAGCAATCGCTTAAGTTGAATCCTCCGTCCACGTTTTGTGCAGCATCAAAACAACGTCCAACATGCTAAGTTTTGTCTCTGCAACCTTATTTTCATGATTGTGAATCAATTTTAAAACAATCTGTCTTCTGTAATTTGTTTTGAGTAGTTTAATCACTCCTTGGTCCATCGGCTGTAGGATAGATGTTGTGCAGAGAGGTAAAAAGATTAACTTTATGGCCTTTAAAGAGATGTTATCATGGGCTGTGCAATTACTCAATATCATTCCAACTGATTAACTAAGGCTTATCTATAACTCGTAAACCAAGAGATTAGGATCTGTGGTAACTTCGATAAAATTTTAGCCATTAAGAGGCAACCTCTCAATGTAGACACCGTGCTTTTTAGTATGAAATAAGAATAACTTAGTTTGATAAACATTTACATATACATTTACATACTCATATAACTTTTCTACTTATTTCTAGCTTCTGTTCGCCAACTAAAATGCATTCCTATGTACGTTTTTTGAATTGTTGACAATTTTTTAATGGCACTCGTTCAAAATGTCTCATATTTTCTTCCAGTTGAGTTTTCGAGTCAATAATTGAGTTACTCGATTACCGATATTGATCATGATATCTGCTGACAATTGTTGGTCTAATTGAATGAAGGCATTTTGGAAAAAGAAAACACCCAGAGACTGCTTTGAGCCGAAAAAGAAAAGAATTTAAAAAGTCCTCAGAATTTATATTGCATTATATATTTTTACCAAATTTATAAGCTTCAATACCAGAAAACTGAAAGGATACATCAAATGATATCCGATGCCGGTCCAGAAGTACCGAACTCAACAAAGAAAACACAAAAATTTTGGGGAAAAATTTACTTATTTTTCAACATAATCGCCTTTCAGCTCTATATACTTTTCCCAGCGATGTTCAAAAAGTTTGATACCGTTTTTATAATAAGAACTGTCTTGCTCCTCAAAATAGCCATTAACTGCCGACATCATTTCTTCATCGTTGGAAAATCTTTGACCACTGAGCCATTTTTGCAAGTTTGTGAACAGAAAATAATCCAAGGGGGATAAATCTGTCGAACAGGGTGCATGAGGTAGCAATGTAAACTTTAATTTATTAATTTTACCCATTGCAATAACGGATTTGTGAGCTGGTGCATTGTGTTCATGAAACAATACTTTCTTCTTAGCCAACTGCGGCAGTTTTTGCTTGATTTCTTCGCTCAAACGTTGTAATAAGTTCGACGCCAAGATCTTGCCTGCAGATGAAATGGTCTTCGCCTTCTTTGGAGCCGGTTCTCCCTTTTGAATCCATAGTTTTGATTGTTCTTTTGTCTAGGGTGTAAAGTGATGGACACATGTTTCATCCATTGTTATGAAACGGTGCAAAAATTCTGCTTTGTTGCTATGAAACTTCGCTAAACACTCAATTGAAATATCTTCACGAAACTGTTTTTGCTTGAGTGTGAACAAACGCGGCACCCATCTTGCATACAGCTTTCTTATGCCCATATTTTCAAATAATATGCGATGTACCGCACTTTTTGAAATGCCTACTTTCAGTCGACGATCATCCAGTACCGCTTTGTTGATTTTCTTCTCCATTTCTGGAGTCGTCACCTCATTTGGTCGACCACTGTGATGCTCGTCTTGGCAGCTCGTACGGCCTCGTTTAAACTCAGCAACTCAAAATTTTACTGTTGTAAACGAAGGAGCAGACTTACCCAGAGTAGAATCCAGTTCAGCTTTTATATTGGTTGGGCTGAGGCCTTTCAAATAAAAGTATTGTATCACATAACGATGACCAATTTTCTCCATCTTCACAAATTTACTGACAACCTTCACTATTGATGGCTGTCAAACAAATACTAAACTTTCAAATTTGAAACATATGCTTTATAGACTTCGTACTTTCCAATACAGTGATATTTTCAAACAACTACCGCTATGTCTTGGTCAGGCCGGGTACTTCTGGGACCGCCCTCGTATAGTGCCGAGCAAAACTGAATACAAAGTGAATGGAAAATTTACATAAATTTTTTAAATATAACTTTTAAAAAAAAAATAAAGAATATTTCATACAATACAAAAATCTACTACATTAACTGACTGTATTCATAGTGATATATCCATATATCTTACTTTGAAGTAAGCAGTTTTGCACGATCTTGTTTTGTTGTGTCTTTAGCTTTATTCTGAAAATTCGTTCACAGTTGTAGGAACACAACATTAATTTTCAGTTATTTAGTGCTCGAAGTATTACATATTTTAATGATAAATATTTAATTAGTAAAATATTTGTTTTAATCGAAGTTACAACTGATATTTGAAAATATTATTTTGTTATCTAACAATGGCTACAGTTTTAGAAAAATTGCAAAACTCTGTAAAGTGTGTCAGCGAACAGTGATTACGGTCCAAACGAGAAAAAAACTGTATACCCCCAAAAAATATTTGCGGAAGACCAAGGTTGCTAACCAATGATGATGCTCGGTTAATGGAAAGGATGCTTCGAATAAATGAGATAAAGATACCAAAGGCTGCTCCTAAGGCTATAAATAAAAACGTTAGTGACAAAAATTTGAAAGCAAGCTTAAAGTTCTGCAAAGACCACAAAAATTGGACGATTGAAGACTGGAAAAGGATAATATGGTCTGACGAAACAAAAACCAATCGCTACCAATCAGATGGGAAAGAGTACTTTTGGCACAGACCTAACGAACGAATTCTCAAGCACCAAGTTAAGGACACCGTAAAGCACGGTGGACGTAGCCCTATGGTTTGGGGGTGTTTTACTTGGTGGCATATCGGACCCTTGGTGAAAATCGATGGGATAATGAAAAAAAGAGGACTATCTTGAAATACTTTAGACAAATTTTCCCGCTCAAAGTCTGTATTTGAATCCGATAGAGAATTTGTGAGCCATTGTTAATAGGCAACTTCTGGAATACGAAAATCCACCTAAAAAGATAAACGAACTTTGGACCAGGGTTCAGATTGAATGAAAGAAGGTTCCAGACGGAATTATAAAAAAAAAAATTTAGAATCAATGCCAAAGCGAATAAAAATTGTAATAAAAAATAAAGGGCTATAGACAATGTACTAGGAGCTAGTTTTTAGCTAAAAGGATTAAAACGTTCAAAAGTGAATGCTTTGGTGGACTATGAACTATATTTAAATTTTTAATTGTTAAATAAATGGAAACCAAACTACTTTTTATGTTTAAGAAACGCTTAATTAAACACGCTAAATAAATAAAATGAATTATATTAAAATACTGCACTTCTGACTTATTGGGGTATAATATATAACCGAAAACATGTACAGTAGTATTATTATTGAATGTATTGCCCATCTGAAGCTATGACTTATTCCCATCTTTCTGGCAATTTGTGGATCCCATCCCAAAAGAACTGCGCCGGCTTGGCAGCCAAGAATGAATCAAGCCAATTTTTGATATTCTGATCTGATGTGAACCGTATTTCAGTGAAGGCGTTTTGCATCGACCGGAACAAATGGTAGTCAGAAGGGGCAAGGTCTGGGCTATAAGGCGGGTGGGGTAAGAGTTCCCATCCACTGTTTTCCAAATAGTTCTTAACCGGAATAGCAACGTGGGGCCAAGCGTTGTCATGATGGAAAATTATTGCCTCGTGTCTGGTCGCATATTCCGGGCGTTTTTCGGCTACTGCTATCTTCAAACGGATTATTTGTGTTCGGTAGCGTTGTCCATTGATGGTTTCACCCGGTTGGGGTTGTCGTAATGGATCCATTTTTCATCACCAGTAGCAATCCGATGCAAAAAATTACTTACTTTTGTGGCGTTCCAGCAGCATTTCGGACATGCAAAACCGCCTTTCGACGTCTCTCGGCTTGAGTTCATGTGGAACCCAATTTCCTTGCTTTTAAATATATCCAGCTGCTTTTAAACGTTTTGAAATGGCTGCTTGAGTGACACCCAAAGATTCTGCGAGCTCTTCTTGTGCTTGGCAACAATCTTCATAGAGTAATGCTTCCAGTTCTTCATCTTCAAACTTTTTTGGCTTCCCAGGACGTTCATCGTCTTCCAAGCCAAAATCACCACTTTTAAATCGTGCAAACCACTTTTGGCACGTTCGCTCAGCTAGCGCATGTTCACCATAAACTTCCACCAAAATATTTTTTTGCAGGTATTCAGTTTTGCTCGCCACTGTATGAAATTTAAATATTGACACAATTTTGTTGTAATTTTTTGTATATTTGCAATTCGGGTGTATATAAGACAAATTATATGGAAAAAAATTCATTTCGAAGCATTTCAAAAGGGAGGCATGAGGCTCTCTAATCTGGTCTTCTGTAAATGCTTTTCTTTTTACCTGTTTTTAATCTGTTTCTAACAGTTCTTGTCGTCGTCGATTTAGTTAGATTTAGTGTACCTATTCTTCATTTCTGAGGAAGTAACGAAAGGGTAATTTTAAGCCATTCGCACTACATATTTGTCGGTCTAGATTCTAGAGTAGGTATAGTTTTCTTCCTTTTTTTTTTTTGCTTTAGTGCATTCTTTATCACATTCTCTGAGCAGAAAAACGTTTCACAAAATAAATTTAGAGGTACGTTTTTCCATTCCACGACCCAGTATTTCGAAAAAATCATTCAGAATCATAAAAAAAATTAATTTCCAAAAATAATGTACTGGAAAAATTCATAGATTTTTAGAAGTTATGGCTCGTGTGGTCTTATATTTACAGTTTGTTTCTGAAATGCAGCTGCATAAAAAAAGGTAGCTTGGCAGCACACCTATATATTATTTTTTCCACCTCTACTGTACATTTTTTAAATGCTTTGTATTCCTTTTGGCTGTGAAAATCAGTTTCTTAAGAATATTTTTCAAATGTTTCGATATTTGGTTCTTTAAAGCATTGTTCGTATTTGTTCCACTGCGAGGAAAAGTATGCAGTAAAATGGTAGCAACGTGACGTGAGTAAATAGCTAATGCAGACGCAGTCTTAAGCCTCATTCTTTGAATTAGAACAGATGTCAATTTTGGCATCAATTACAGTTACGATGTGAAAATTTAACATGTCGACATGTTGCCCACATACATCTGTCATGTGTTGGAAAGAATAGCTTACTGCGTAGTTCTCTCAGTTGAGTTGGTCATATCCTTGCAGGAAATGCGTTAAAAAAGAATATAATTTGTTTTGTCTGTAGGTCTGTATTGAGTTTTTTTTTTTTTTTTTGTAGTTATCCTATCCTTGTTTTCGTTTACGTCCTACATATTTTCTTTCAATTGAAATGCCTTACACATTTATAATTTGTAAACTACACCTGAGGGAAAAAATGTAATAAAACTACGCACATTATCTAAAAACTACAGCATTATTAACAATGACTAAGAAAAAGAAGAGAAATAAAATAAAAGGAAATATGGACAGTCGTACGCGCCGGTATAAACAATGTCATAAATCATCGACATCAACATCAACACTATAAAATCATTAAAAACTGCAATTACTGCTACTTCTCCCCTATTCTTGTCTGCAACTACTTATTTTTGTTCACATGAAAAAAAAGTAACAAAAAAATTACGTAATTTTCATGTTAAATTTGGCAACAGAGTTTTGTGTTGTTTTCTGTGCCATGCTATGACTATTGCCACATATATACATTTTGTGTGTTCGTTCATCCGCCATAGGGCTTCGCTATACCAAAGGTGATTCTCCTTTTCTTTTTTCTCAATCACTCGTGTTTTTCATAGAAAATAGAAGAAATGAAACAAAAAAAAAAAAACCTTTTTTTGTTTTCTTTTCTGTACATCAAACATTCCTGTTCCCAAATTTATCTTTAAACGTAAAAACTGAAGAAAAAAAGAAGAAAAAAAAAAGTCGAAAATCTGGCAACGTCTCAAACTAAACAAATGAGCAAAAAAAAAAAGACACCAAACCGAACACAGCAAACAACGCAAGCAAACATTAGTGAGAGAAAGACAGACGAACCCCGAAAAATCGACCGAACGACCCCGTCCGCTGAGTCGGCTGGTACGACGAAAGCGCACACGTTGGTGCTTAGCTCTTTAACTCTGTTTTTTTTTTTTTTTTTTTTTATTATTTGGAAAACTAGAAAAAGAGAGGGGGAAAGGTAGTACAAGAGGAACACAACTCAAAAAGGTAAAGAAGATGCCGTGGCGATAGTGCTATGCGTGCATGTATATATATTCGTACCTACTTGGAATCACTATGACATTTTTAGTTATTCCAAGTTTTTTTTTTTCTTTCCTCTTTTTACTTTTTTCTATAATTTTATTATTTTAAAATTTTCTATTGCTGCCGTTTTGTTGGAACTTGGACTAAACCACAGTACCCCCTTTTTTAATATATGAATATGTGTTTATATGCAGGTATGTATATATTTTTTAGTTTTCTGTGATTCAGCAGAGTAACAAAAAAGTAGAAGGAGGGCTAAAAAGAGAAGAAGTCTTTCGAATTCCGTTGTGCTATTATAGTCGAGAGGCGGTAATAATTTGTATAGCGCAATGCACTCAAATGGAAAAGATTAAAACACACAGAATCCTAATAATATAACGATATTGAGATGGTGGGCTAGAAAAAAGTCAACAACGACAACAAATATGTTGATTTCTATGTATCTGTCTAGTTCGTTTAAAACGGATATAAAAAGACCTTACAGAAAAGAAAAGCCATAGCTATTTCGCCATTGTAGGGTCTTATAGTAATGCCTACCTCTGTTCTTGGAAAACATAAGTGTCAACTTTTGCCATCTACTGATTCAAGTCTATTTATACAAATATCGTGTCCATTTTTTTTTTTTTTTTTTTTTTTTTTTACTTTTCTGATAGAATATGACATTTTGTAAGTCAAAGGTTACGAAAAAAAAATCATGACACATTTGGTTGACATATTTCATAACTAGTTTGACAGTTCTTTTGACATTTAAAACATATGCAGGGCTTGTTCAATTTTAAGTCGTATTGCATCATATTATATTTTAAAAGAAACTGTCAAACTGGATTCACATATCTGTGATACCTACTGTAATTTCACAAATTCGAAATATATAAATAAATTCACTGGACATGTTTTTTTTAGTTTTATTGATCTTATAAAATTAATACTCCTCGATTGACAATATCTTTATTGCTTATCTGCAATTCGGTCATTTTTTTTTTCACTGATTTGCGAATTTATAGATGCCGTCTATGTGTTCAGGCTTAGATAACTTTGATTTTTTCAGCCATGTATCGGGTTGTTCGATAAGTTCTGGATTTTTTTTTTTTTTAGGGTTACAGTTAACCACACATTTTTGATATAAAAACTTATACATATTTAATTCATCAGATATTGTCCATCATGGTCTATTACTTTCTTCAAACATTTTGAAAGAGACATAATGCCTCTTTTGTAAACGTGTATTAGGTACGTTTTGATCTCATTTTCGGAATTGAAATACATTCCGTCTAAATTGTTTTGGAGAGAGCGGAACAGATGGTAGTCAGAAAGCGCAAGGTCTGGACATTACGGTTGGTGCTGCATCCAAATGAATTCAGCTAATATTTTTTCACTTAAGCTGTGTGTAGTTTGGCGTTGTCATAATGGAAAACAACGCTGTATGTGTTCGCCAACTCTGGCCGTTTTTTTTTTTTTTTTTTTTCATTGCCTGCTTCAAGGTATCGAGCTGAGAGCAATATTGTCTAATTGCGTCTTAGCAACTTACCAGTCCCACCAAATGCTCAGCATGATTTTTTTGGGATGCAAATAGCCGAATCTCTATACGCACTGCACATCTCTCGTTGTGCCTCTTTAGCTTTGACACTTTATTAAAACACGTCGGATCAAAACAAATTCTCGTAGCAATTTAAAGAATAACCCTCTCTATTGGAATAAACAACAAAAATTGTATAACGGTATACCTAAATAGAAATTTTCTGAAACGATAAATACTACTAAGAAAAACACTTATTGGTCAACTCAACTTGATTATGACATGCAAATTAAAGTGAAATAGAATAGTCTAACTTGCCTGTATCACTATAAGTTTTGATATTTGTAATTTGAATTTGACCCTCAGAGCAGACTTTATCGAGTCTGGTCACACTGTCTGCATTTGCACTGCTATTTTTTTGTTTTCTTCTCTGATATTTTGGGACATGTGTCCGCCCGCGACTCGTATGCTCTTCGTATGTTGAAGAACACTGATCCAAAACTGGATTGGAAAGAGTGAAGATTGATCTTCATTGCATTGCGGACTTCGACGAGATTATCCCTTTGGCTGAACCTTTTTAATTTCAGTGTTTATGATACTGAAATGATTTTTTTCTGCTGATTTTGAGAATGATGTAGCCTGAGCTGATGATTTTTGTCTTGAAAATAGACCGATCTTGTGTAATAATAAGTAGATCTCATAACAAAACCCTAAATGTGTGAGTATAGATAAAAGATTCGGTATCAACCTCAAAATTTGAGTCAATAGCGCAGTAGGGCATACATCGCTTTATCAGTAAGAAGAACACCCTGCCTCAAGCTTCTTTGCCGGAGATTGAGTTGCTGATATGGGCAATTCTTATTCTGGACAGCTCAATTTGATTTAGTTTTTAAAAAACACTGTTGAATACACAGTTCTGAATTCAAACGAAATTAACCAATTAATATGTTAATAAGTGGTGATTAGAAATAAATTAGGAACCATTTCAAGTTGTTATCAAATGTCTACTAACACCGCCACCACATTGGTTATTTTTAAGATAGTAAAGGATATTTAACAAAATTTTCCAATAGGGTTTCTTTGAATCAACGAATGATGGTATGCCATATTTGTCATACTTTTATACCAGATTGTTCACCATTTAATCATAGGAAGACATAGTAGTTACCTAATTAAATAAAATTCAGTGTCAGTTGCGTATACTCAGTCTGTTGCGTTGACTCAAATTTGCGGCCGTTATTGGCCGGTCTCAATAAGCGACCTATTAAGGTTAAGTTAAAAAAAAAAATTCAAATCGAATTATTAACTCGTCGGTTAGTCAAGATCGCAATCCATTAATTCCACGACACGTCACCGGCGAAATTTGCAATAAGACTTGGCTCGTAGATATAAAGGGAAATATTCATTGGGTACGTCAAAATTTTCTTGATTGTGGTTTATTGAAGATAGGAGATTAGTAACGAGTCACATTTTTTAAGATATGGCTGATATCATAGCACATTCGTTGAATAAAATTACCAACCAATCGTTTCAAGAAGATGTTTTCCCTAACTCTTGGAAAGTGTCTCAAATCACTCCGATTCCCAAAGTTAAAAAATCAATTAAATGTGAGGATTTCAGACCAGTTAATGCCCTTCCTCTTTATGAGAAGGTACTCGAAAAAATCATTTTTTGGATTTTACAAACTTTAGAAAACAGCATTCTTGTGAAGGTGCACTTAATATGGTCATAGCGTAGGAGACAACAACTTAAAGCGAAAGCCAAAATAATATGTGTTTTTCTTGATCTGAAAAGGGCAGAACGCGGAAAATCATTATCCTGGATGGATTCGTACCTATCAGGCAGAACGCAAAGGACTAAAGTGAATAAATTATTATTTGAAGAAATTCTAATTAATATTGGCGTACCGCAGGGTTCTTTTCTAGGGACATTTCTCTTTAATAGACGTTAATGATTCAATGACATCGGAAGTGTCACGTTAAATCGTGAAATTTGGTAAACATCAAAATTTATTCCTTTAATTAGGAATCATAAATCAAAAATTGTTACTATTATTAAACTTTGTAAGATTAATAGTCTAAAATACTAAATAAATAAACAAACAACATTTTTGATTAAATAGCTTTCTTAATAAACAAAATTATCCAGCTCACAGCATTAAGTTATACCAACAGCAGCTACTGCCTCAGGTTTTCGTGTCTGAGGTGTCATTATTGTGTACTTTTTGTCGTCGATGGAACTGAAAGTCTTGGAGGATACGTGTTTTCAACAGAAGCCACACGGCGCTTGCCATAATCGTCTCTTTAAAGACAAAGTTCAGTGCCAGACATAGAGGTGTTAATTGGCCGTTCCGCTCGTGCGACTTAACTCTTCTACATTAAGTCTCTGGCCTATTTTCAAGTCAGAAAATAGAAAAACGAACATTCGACGTGAGATTAGTGGGATATAGTATATCAAGCCAACTTAAGTAAAAACGTCTTTTTCTCGCAGTTCAAAAAAATTGGGACACGTAATTTTTCCCTCGTTTGCGACAATCACTATATAGTTAACACAAATGTACCGTTTTTTAGGTTGATACTTAAAGCCAACTCATCATTTGCCTTTTTTTTAACGGTGGTCAAAGGAATTTTAGAACCCGTACTTAACCAGATCTCTCCATGTTACTTTTGTTCGCCCTCTGTTTGAGTATGAGGATCAAACTTGGTCCCCCGTTCATCAAGTTCATGTTTCTCAAATCAAGAATATTCAATGTCTCTTCCTCCGATTTACTTTCAGTTGTCTGACCTGGAATGGCCTTTTAATCTTACCTCCCTATCAGGACGTTAGAAGAATGTAGGAATGTTTGTCTCAGGTTGCATTGATCAAAGCTGTAGAAGAATGCAATCATTTTGGCATTTAATTCATTTGAATTCACTGAGATATATTTCCATTCAATCACTTGAATAATGACTATAAAACAAACGGTTATTTATTTATTTTAAATTGAAGTCATGTTTGGCCAATCATATTCTACAATCAAAATCTTGAAGTCAAAATGAATGCAATCATTTTGATTGATCTGCATTCATTGCGTTCACTTGAAGCTATTGAAGTGTTTGAGGACAGGCAAAGACAAAATGTATACTAACTGCGTAGTCTGGCTTTGCTAGAAAGTGGTCATGTAAATTTACAACGCGATGGAAGTTTATTGCCGGTGATAACCTTCTTCACTTCGAACTAATTCCAAGATCTATAGCTGAAATATTTTCGCAATTCGATTTCATATTAGTTTATTCATATTCATATTTGGCCAGCACTTTCTCAGCCATTTTTTGTTCGTCTTTGAAATTTATCGATCAAACAAACAGTGTTGAACCAAAGTTGGATGCAACAGAACAAGAAAAGTTCATAAGATACTCATCCCTGCCGAAACAAAATTTTGTGCACAAAGAACTTAACATCATTGAATATACCATGTACCATGTACCAGCAAGAATGACTTTGCCTCGCTTCTTAACTCTGGATTTGTGTCTAGTATCGTCTACGACACAAGGCTTCTAGTCAACAATGATTTCTCACTGCGTCGCATGTTCGCCAAAGAATGAATGGCACATTTCCACTAGCTACTTATAGTAAGATGTCACCAATGATAAGTATACACTTACTACGTGTCCGACCTTTTCCATAAACGATGTTCAGAAGGAAACTCCAAACAAATTTACCAACGCTGCAAGGGCAAAGATAAAATTACTTTAGTGTCCCATTTGGCATCGCTATATTTTTGGCCATGATCAAACATGCACTGGGCTCTTAAACATTCTGCTGCAAGAGAATATCCCATAGTTGTTTCCATCCAACATGCACATGCTTAAGATTATGTGTGGAAACACTGTGATCAAACCCACCGAAGTGCACTGCATTCCAGGATTTCAGCGTGAAGGTCCTTATCATCTTGAGATTTCAATTATAATTCTAACCAAATCAACTGTTTAAGCTTTGTTCGATTTTGACTACATCTCCCCCAAATGGGTGGAATATCCTCCAGATGCTAGTCATAGACATTATATGAGGTCGGCCGTGATAACAAATCTTCTTCCCATTAGGACGAACCTCACATCTATGTACAAGGTGACGAAAAATTAATGACCCTATCAGAAGATGGTATAATTTTTGCAAATGACAAAAGTAACATTTGTGAACTAGATAGCTGCAGTATACAAACAGACAAGAAATGGAGCGCTATACTCCGCAAAAGCGTGGAATAATTCTGTCGATGTTTTTGACCAATAATCGGTCGGTTATGTTAGCGCAATGTGAATTTCAACGTCGATTTCCTAATCGTTTCGCGCCAACTGGGCAAACATTTCGGCGCTTAGCTATTCGACTCGAACAGAGTGGAAACACAGAAGACCATGCAAGGCGGGGACGCCACTATTTAACAGAAACAACAGAACAAAGTCCAAATAAAGATTTCTATCAATCAATCTCTTTTTTTTTATAGTAACAGACATTCTTTGGCAAGATCAAGATTCTCGGTAGGAAAACCAAAAATGAGATCGAGAAGTGCCTAAAAGCTGATGAACAGCCAGCCAACAAGAGAGGCTGCAAGTGCAACAAGAAAATATGCGCAGTGGGTTTGTATGCATACATTTATTCACCAGGTGTACCGGTATGACATGAGCGTTTTTATTTATTTATTTTTTTTTTTTTTTTTTGAAAATAAAACTAACTAATGGGAATTTGTTTTTAATGGGAAAGTAAAAAACATTTTGTTCAAAGTATTGGCCATTGCTAGCTACACATTTTTCCCATCTTTCAGGAAATTTATGGATTCCACGTTTGGTTTTTGAAGCAAACTAAAAAGTCACTAAATTTTTCGACTTCCTCGTAGGGTTCGAAGTGCTGCTCAGCTAATGCGTGTCCCATCGATGAAAACAAATGATAATTGGAATGAGCCAAGTCTGTTGAATACGGCGGGTGAGGTGCTTTGGTTTTATCTTGAACCAGTTTTGCTTTGTGTGCAGGTACATTGTCATGGAGCAAAATTACCTTACCGTGTCTTTTGGCCCATTTTGGTCGTTTTTCAATAATACATGGTTCAAATTAATTATTTGTAGCGATTTGTATTAACGGTTTCACCAGGTTTTATGAGCTCGTGATACGCCACACCTTTCTGGTCCCACCAGACACACAGTATTGTCTTCTTTCCGTCGAAGTTGGTGATCGTCCCGGATTAACCCATAATTTTTTTCGTTTAGTATTCTAAAAATAAATCCATTTTTGATTGCCAGTAACAATTTTTTATCGTGTCTATGAAGCAAAATTTCACAAGTGGTTTTTCGGTTTTCCACCAGTCTTTCATTCAATTCATGTGGAACCCATTTTCCAAACTTTTGGATCTTTCCCATAGATTTTAAGCGGTCAAAAATTGTTTGTTGTGCAACATTGAACATTTCTGCCAATTGTTTCTGATTCAAAGTGTCATCTTCATCCAATATCGTTTGCAATTGGGCGTCTTCAAACTTTTTTGGTGGTCTTCCACGTTCTTCATTTCTCACATCAAAATCGTTATCTCTGAACCGTTGAAATCATCTTTTGCATGTTGCTTCTGATAGAGCATGATCATAATATGCCTTGACAAGCATTCGTTGCGACTCAGCAGCACTTGTCTTCAAATAAAAACAAAATCTTAATGCTTTCCGCAAGTCATCATTTTCTGGTACAAAATTCGATATTTTTAACACGATGAAAAAATATGATGTTGTTTTGCTCAATGACTTGATGTATACTAAATATGTTTGACAGGTGTCATAGCAACTTAACAAAAAAGAAAAAAAAAATTTTTTTTGTTAAGGCCCGTTCACAATAAATGTTCCCTGTCGAAACATTTGTATCTTGACGCTCACTTGGTATATACCTATAGATTTCTAGGTTGAAACTAAAGCAGCAAAATTAACATGTACAATGAATTAAAATGATCTTTAATTATTAAAGTTAAACTTAATAAAAAATATATTTCTTATATTGTAAAATCATTTGTAATTTTATTTATTTACTTTTTTATTTTTTGTATTGGTACTGAACAATTTTTATTCAGTTAAATCAACCATATACTTACTGTATATATGTATGTACATAACCTAAACCTGAATTAAAATCTAGTTCTTTTGGTAATGGTAAACAACACCAAAAGCAGGTTCAATAATGACTTCAGATGACTTTGACTTCAAAGACTTCAATAACTCAAAATGATTGCATTCATTTTGACTTGAAGGTTTTGATTGCTTCAAATGATTGGCTATTCATGACTTCAAAATGAATGGTGATATATTTATTTTAAGTTGAAGTGATTGCATTGAAACAAATTCACGTGAATTTTTAGCATGACTTCAAGGAATGCATTCCTTAATGATTGAATTTGTTTAAAGTAGTGCCATAAACTGCGCATCCCTTTTAAACACTATTTCCGAAAAGTCTACTCAGATCTCTCCGTTTTTGATTTTAACCTGAGCAGTCCTCGCCTCAAACAAGGTCTCATCCAATCATTGAATTGGCTTCTGGCTCTTAAGTCTTTCTGTTTTTGTTTTAGTCTTTGATTTTAAGGTAGGTAAATCTTTTATTAAGCCAAATAAATGAGGTCCTCAGTCCCCACCAAATTTTAATTAAAATTAATTTTCCATAACAGAACTTATCGTTCTAATGTTGTCAAGCGTCTTACTACAATCGATTTTCAATAAGATGTTATATATAAAGCCGCTAGAACGAGCGAACGGATTATCTAATATTTGTAGGTTAGGTGTCAATTTATTCCTAAAGATATAAATTAAGCAACATTCGTTAGCCATATCATGACTAGACCCTTTGCTATATACCATACTTTCACCATAGCCCAGTTAACAGTTTTGCCGAGCTCTAAAAGTTCATAATACACAATACCGCTCTGGTCCCACCAGACGCAGAGCATGGTCTTCTTGCCGGAGCAATTTGGCCTTGGTGTTGAAGGGTACCGGCTTCGGGTTTTCAAAATAAATTAATTTTTCGTCACTTGTCAGAAGTCATGCAAAAATGATTTCCTTTCGTGGCGTTGAAGCAGCATTTCACAAGTGACTGCGATTTTCGATTTAACGTTCATTCAAATCGTGTAGGACCCATTTACCGATTTTATTGATTTTCAATATCTGGTGATTGTCTCTTGTGACACATGTAATGCTTCTGTTAATTGCCGTTGAGTTTGAGTTGAATCATCATCCAATAACTCCTCCAATTGCTTGTCTTCTCATTTTGGTGGTCTACCAAAGCGCTCACTATTTTTCGCATTGAAATCACCACTTTTAAATTGACAAAATCATGTCTCATATGTTCTAATTGATGGAGCGTGTTCACCATATGTTTGTACCAGCAAACGATGACTTTCAACAGCCTTTTTTCATCGACATGATCACTGAACGATAAAACCAAGACGCTAGTTTTTGGCGAAATCAACTTGTGCGTGTTTGTGGTTAAATGTCAGACGAACAAAATGACGTATGTGTCAAATTAATTCGGTGTTAAACCGGAAAAAAAAAATATGCATACACCTGGTATACTTGCGATTTCAATGGGATCAGTCTCGAAATATTTACTTCACTCTGAAGCATACTCGTACATCTCCAAAACATGCTCTTTAAAGTATTTTGTAACATCTTTTGGCTTACAAATCATTAACAAGGTTTTTTTTTAATTTTATATAATTTTATATAATAAAAAAAGTGCTTAATAGACAAATCAGGCAAATATTTACAACAAACAATTAATTGTTTAAATAGGTGAATTCATTGATGAATTCCATCAAATGACCCAGTTTTCGACAAGTTATTTTTTGTCGATTTTTCCTTTTGAAATACATACAAATTCAGAGTCGGTATCGCAAAAGTGCATTCAGGTTTTGTTTCCTATGACGATACACGTTTTTTGGATCATCAATGTTTGAATGGTGCTTCATCGTCATTGTTACTAGGTAAGACTATATTGAAAATTATAAGAAATCACCTAACAAATTCTTCGCCGGAAATCTCAAATTTTTCACTAAATACATACAATGGAAACTAGAAAGCACTTACTGTGCTTATTGTCAGAGTTTCGTACTATAAAAAATTTCAAATTGTATGAATATGATAATAATTGGAAAGAAACGTCAAACCAATCAGTGCTACCACATTTTAAAAAATTGAAGAGCTCAGCTTTAACAGCAGCCGGATGTGTATTAATAAATAGCAAGAAATTTGTAGAGAAGTTTCGTTTGGTCATTTCACCTTCCTTTAAAGATGATAAGGGAAAACAAATGCAAACAAATTTTTGATGCAAGCATTTTTGACAGCTCACTGTAAAATCGTTTTTATACGAACTGTGTTCCAAAAGTAAGGTGACTTTATATTTTATATATAAAAAAAAAAAAATATTTCTTTATTTATCAATATTAATATTCAAAGTAGTTGAGGCATGATTGTCGTGTTGTTTTTGTCAAAAAAGTGTGCCACAACAACATTGAATTAGCAGGTGCATTATCGTAATGCAAAAGTAATGCAAAGCATAACTTCAAGGTAATACTCCTTATTGACCGTACGACATTTAGGTTGAAACTGCTGATGCACTACGCCACGGTAATTGAAAAAAACAGTGATCAAAACTTTGACATTCGATTGAACTTGACGTGCTTTTTTCAGTCTTAGCTCTCCTGGGTGCTTCCATTGGGACGATTGGGCTTTGGTTTCGACGTAATAATCATATACCCTTGATTCGTCACTAGTTATGACCCTTTTGAACAGTTCAGGATCATCATTGACGTTATTCAAGAGCTCCTGAGCGATGCTCATGCGACGGTTCTTCTGATTAAAATTAAGAAGTTTCAAAACAAACTTCGCTGATACACGTCTCATGCTTCACAACTTTGATGTTATCATCTTTTATTGGTGTACTGGGGCGTCCAGAGCGAGGTTCGTCATTGGCATCTTTTCGGCACTCTTGGAAGAGCTTGTTCCACTTGTACCTATACATTTCAAGTGTTTTAGAGCACTCGATTCCATCTTTTACCCAAAATTTGATGCAAATTTTTTGCTCCATTTTTTATTATAATTGAAAATTGCCGAGCACACGTTTAACCTTTCTATCTGTCAAAAACAAATTGTGAACATATGTCCGGGACATGTGTACCAAACAGCAAAAAAAAAAAATAATAATAATCGAATGTCGTTGCCCGCGAAATTTCAAAAGTCGACTTTTTGAACACACCTCGTCTACGAGTAAATATTTAACAAAGGCATTTTCACCTCACAGTTATGTCTAATTTAAAGGTTCTTACTCATTCCCAGACCAGTTGCATTTTAATTAGTTTCTTTTTATTCCATTTCAAATATGTGACGTTACTCGTATTTCAAGTAAAAGAAATTGACATTTGACAGTTCTTATTGTTCGAGCTGTTAGTTTTATGGTACATTCTAAATAAAACTCACATCTTGTACCGCAATTGAGTCACTCGTGTACCGTCAAGTGCATTTATCAAGGTTCTGAAAAAAATTTCGAACAAACAAGCATATCTGATCGTATGTGCTAGAATATAGATATGTCAATAAAAGTTTCTTACACAAGTGATCAGGTTTTGCTTTTCGTTCTTCGTTTTTCTTTTGTGCAAAACTTGTGGACTTTGGTCTATGAATTGGAAGATACATTCGACGGGCTTCTTAAATTGACATTCGAAAAAAAAAAACATTAAAAAAAGAAAAACCATCGAAAAATGAATGAAGAAAAAAAAAAATAAAAAAAGGTGTATTGCCTTTGACATTGAAACTGTCAAACTAGCATAACCAACCAGTTAGACTAGACCAACGTCAATTTAAATCAAACACTTGCTTTTTATTTATGCCTATTTAAACGACTTACCGTAAAGAAAAGCCATTACACCACACGTCAATTTAATTAGTCTCGTTTGTGTTTTCGAATTTTAAATGTGAACATTTTAAGAAAAGAGCGAAGAAAAATAAAAAACTATCAGTACTTGTACAAGAAATAAAATAAAAATAAACCTGAACCAGGCCAACATAGATACATGTGTGTGTCTGTAATTGACCTTGAAACGCTGTGACAATTTTCTAATATTGTAACGGCATTTTAATACACAAATGGTCTTTATGTAGAGATACCTACATCTATTTGTACATTTATTTAAAATGAAGGTCATTAGAAGTTTATTTCTCGTTTTTTAGAGACAACATTTGTCGGTCAATTTGTTGCCGCCATATACACATTCATATACTCGTAATGTATTTTGTATGTTTAGTTAGTGGTTTTACATAACGCACGACAAATGCATACATATTTATGTACCAACAAGTGACACATATTTTAATTATAATTTAAACACCCTCGATTTTTGTTAGTTTTTATTGGCGGGAACAGGAAATACATTTGTTAACAAGGCATCCAAGCGAATAATAAGAAAAGTCAAAGAAATTGAAAAACGTATAAATAGGTATTAACTTTTTTTTTTGACGTTGACCGTGTTAGGTTATGTTGTTGTCTATCAATGTCTTGTAGCTTTGAAGATAGATCTGTTGTAATATAGTGCTGATGATCGGTAGATAAAAATAAATTTGTTGTAGCACGATTTTTACAACAATAATGACTCAGGTGGGTGGTTTGTATTTTCGTTGTGTAACATCAATTTAAAAGTACTAAAAATTGCTTTGTCAATATCTTATGTTTGGCTTAGCTAGACTCGCTCTCATAACATTGAAAAAAAAAAGTATAAAAAAAATCTTCTTAAACTTGAAGTGGGCGTTAATATATTTAACCTTCCTCAATTGTAACCCATTGTATTTTGTTACTAAGTAAGACTTCAGTCAAGTATGATACACGTGGAGCATGACAAATTGGCAACATATTGGTCTTTTCTTATTATACTCTTCTTAATTCCGTTAAAATTTCAATGATATCATAAAAAAACATTAAACTATGATAAAAAACCTTACTTTGAAAGTTGAAGGGCCTGACATATAAACATTTTTAACCGTCGTCAATCGGAAATATGATTATTGGGTCTAAACACGATGAATTTAGGTTTAGAATGACTTAGTGTTTCTCTTTGTTTTGAATATGGGTTTAAGGATTCTCTTGTCTGTTGCCATTAGTTCACTCTCGTAACTTTGCTTAGTTATACATTACTACATTCATCATTCTTGCACTTGTTGCCTTATGGTGGTGCTTAAACGCCGGATGAACAAGTTTTCTCCACTAATGTCGCTTTTGCACTGACCGTCTCCAGTTGCCATACTAGATTGGTTGAAGTACTTTTTCACCTGTCTTTCAGGGATGTCAAAGCCATCGGAGACTATGAATTGGAAGCTCTCTGACAGGGTTAATGTCAGGCTTATACCCAAACAGCTGGTACACCTAAAATAGTCTTTTCAAATGTTGAAGAAGGTACAAGGCAGGTTGTCACCTTTTCAAAGTCCATTTTTGACATCAAAATCTCAGTGTTAATGTCACATAGATTTTTATGAAGTACCGACTGTGTTTCATTGTTTTCCTGCGCAGGAGGACATACAATTCATAAATCGATTAGCAGGTGATGCGTTTTCTTCTCTATCTCAAGATGAATATCTGTCGATGGTGGACTAACCAAGCTTAAAACCGAACTGATATAGACTTAAAGCATCGATTTTAAGTACGTCAAAGTTTAACAAATAGGATAGGTTGCTTTTCTGAAGTTCGTATAGTTGGGGAATTCTTTCTGCTTGAGGATCAGACAACTCATGCATGGATTTCATTCACCTGTTAATATTTATTTCGACCATATGTTGCAAATAAACTGGGTTTCTTCTACTTCTACTATTGTCTTTTCTAGCCACTTAAGTGTGAATATCGTTATTTTTATTATGTAAGTTCTACAGAATTGTTGTCAGTCAATATTCAAGTTAAATTGTTCACTAAGCTTCACAAGTGCCAAGGGCTTCTACTGGCTGGCATCGGCATATCTTAGCCACGCTCATGTGGGTCCTTTTCCTGGTGACAACCTAGAAAGTGTGGTAGTCGAAGCTGGACGAAGCTGGAATGCTTATCATACGGTATAGGGCAAAAATGACATCACCTCAAGGATAGAAGTGAGTCACTTTTTGATTACATAATAAGTACTAATCTCATTGCTTGCAACATTGGAAATGAGTTCACTTTTATAACAAGAAACCAACGGGGAGTGGTAGATATCACTCTTGTCTCGAACAACATCACTTAAGTGCTAACGAACTAGATGGTATCCTCTGAACACTAATTTCAGACCACAGATACATCCAATTCAGCCTTAGTGATGCTATTTCCAGCTAACCAGTATTCCGGAATTATCGGAAGAATAATTGACCAAAATACAGAGGAATACCCCTAAAAACACTCTTCCCTGAATTCTTAAGTCCCCCGCGTAACACCAACGAGTTTGACATGAAAGTCAAGGATTTCAACCTGACACTCAATCAGGGTATAGCTGCTACCTGTCCTCTTATTCAACCTAGTGACAAAAAAAGAAACGTCTGCACAAAAGTTTTAAACCTAGTACGAAGCAAAAGTAATTAAAAAAGAACTGAGGAATCAAAGCGACAATTCTGCAGGTCATAATAACTTCTTAATATACTAGGAATCCTCTCGGAGAACATTGATTAAACTATACCCGAACATTGGTTTTACAAATACTTTCATGTAAGCTTCCTCTCTAGATCCTTCTGGGAGGAAAATGCTTTCATGGAGCACAAGTCAATCCGCTTCTAAAGAGATAGATCGAAGACTTATAGCGGGATTGGTACCGATTTTTTTTTTTGTCAGACAAGTTTAATATAAGCCCCTTCTTCCGTCTTATAAATCATTGTAGCGTGTTCCAGGCGGAAATCTTGGCAATTAAAGAAGCTCTGTCCTGTCTGAAGGAACACCTGATATCTGCAAAGGATATCCGCATCTTTAGGATAGTCAGGCCGTTATAAAGTCCCTGGTCTCAGTCTCACTAAATTCTAGAATTCACAGTTAAGGGTGACTGCCGATCATCTCTTAGGGAGAGTTGGGTGCCGGGTCACAGAGACATTCCAGGAAATTTTAGGGCCGTCGAGCTCGCCTAAATTGGAACCAATCTGTCTTCTACCGGAAAAGAGTAGCATCGGTATACCAATCGTTGTGTGCAAATTAATAATAAAGCTGGATATTCACAAAAGAACAAACCTTAGTGGACTGTTGGATCACCATGTCTAGCGACCAAACAGATCTGGGCAAAGCCGGGTCTGAATCGCTCTAAGAGTTTGATCTTTCGGAAACGTCTCAGCTCCATCATAATCACTGGTTCACTGGATTTTGCCTTATTGGTAAACAGGCAAGAATTTTCCTGTTTGCAAATGATTTCTGCAGAAGCTGCCTGGATGAGGAGGACGAAGAGACAATCCTCCATCTACTCTGTACATGCCCAGTTCTCTCCAAAAAAAAAAAAAAAACTCTACTTAGAGTTTTCTTCTACAATGACTTAAGTCATCTAGAGAATAAAGACGTTTCCCATGTTTCATTATAAGCTCAAATTAATTCCAAGAGTATGAGGATTACAGATCCACGTGGCATCACAATGGGCTAAGTGGGTTGGTCTTTCCAACAGTCACTCTTACCTTAATTAAACTTGACAGCTAACCTAACTTAACAGTTGCCATCGCCGCTAAACAGTCTAAACAAAAACTCTTGGATTTGTAGTACCGATTTTGACCATGCCTAGTGTAGTGGATTCATACCCTGTGTGTGTGTTGTCAGTAGAACAGCTTAACAATTCATTGTAGAACCGCCTCGTATACTTCCTGTTTCTCAAGGCATACGTCACCAAACCAGGGCTAGTGATGTATAGAAATTCACTACATAGGATAGAGCTTGCTTAGTGCCTTAAAGGTTCAAACAATCTCTCAACCAATAAACCTTTTCAGTTATCTCTATTACTGTTTTTGGTCGGGGGTCGAACATTTTGGCTTTCATTGTGAAATGGTTATGATTTTTCCATATCCTCAGCTTCGACATCAAATGTTTGTGGTTATGAAATTCTGCACAAATAATATGAATATCTTAAAATGGTTTACTTCTTCCA
This sequence comes from Volucella inanis, assembly GCA_907269105.1. Lineage (NCBI taxonomy): Eukaryota > Metazoa > Arthropoda > Insecta > Diptera > Syrphidae > Volucella > Volucella inanis. The sequence goes on along the minus strand of OU026157.1, from coordinate 47,146,646 downwards.
AAATTTCACGACTCAGAATACGAACTACATAACAAATTAAGTCATCACACCTTCGGTAGCATGAGTCTGCCTTCTTTTTGTCTGATGTCATTTTCTAAATAACATAACCAAAACATTTTTCGCAACTTATGTCATTTGTCATCCTTTAGTAGCTATGTATGTAGTTATGTAGTTTTGAGTGTGATCCGATTGTACTAATAAACACAACTCTTAAAGTCCACCATCTTCTAAAACGTCTGTATGTACGAGCAGTTTTTAGCACCTTTATTCAATTCCGATAAAAAAGAGATAAACATTTTTGACTCATCAGTTGAAGTAAACACTTATGCACTTCCGCAATAACCGCACCATATCACCCCGTTTTTTGAGCATTACCAAACACACGACATCCACGCCTAACACTAGAGCTAACAAAATACCATAAACAATTGAACCCTGACCACACTGTTTGTTTTTCATCCATATTTTACCACCAGTGTGTCCGTCTCTATCATCTCCTAAATAATCTTTTAGCAAAAAGTGAAATATAAATTTTCGCCTCTTAAATACACATACTCGTAGGTAACCGCGAATTATCATTTTCATAATATTTTTTAATGAGAATGCTTTCAGTGGGGTGTAGTAGGTTGGTTAGTTAATTTAATGGTCAGGTGAAACAATTATTATAATTATTATTATTTTATTTTATTTGTTTTTTTTTTTTTTTTTTAAGTCTTAAAACGAAACGCTGATTCATCACCCCTGGAAAGGTGATAAAACACTAAATTTTATGGCTTTTTCTACTCCTCTACACGGGGAAAATGAGCAAATTCTTTTACTTGCCGTAAAATCTAATCAAATGGAGAGTATAGGTATAACAAAAAAATGTTTTCCACAAGGATGGTGTACCTTGAAAGAAATATTTATTTTCAACAGCCCTGAATGGGCTGATGATTTTCAGATTTTTTATTTTTTTTTTTATTTTTAGATTCTGATTGTTTATTCCGGAATAATTCGGTATGTGGAAATTTTAAAAATGCGCAATCAAAAACAAAATAAAACATACGCCACGCTGACTTTTAAAATAAACATAAAGTTTATATCTTCTTGTTAAAATTTGACATTTGGCCATTTTGTCATTTCTGAAATTCGAAATTGTCACGTGTGCGAGTGTGCTGAGGTTTATTTGGATATCCCTCAGTTTCAATGTGAATTCGTTGACTCATATTGACATCTTAGAAAAAGTCAAAGAAATGTTTTTTTTAGACGTTGGCCTTACATAAACATTTGAATGAATATTGATAGAAATGTCATCTTCTTCAACTGTCAATTCGAATTTTGTCATATCAGTGTAAAATATAATATTTGCGTTGACTCGTTATTATAACTGCCAAAGATTTTCGATTTAAAATCGGTATCATAGCCACTCGTTCGAAATCATGTTGTTTATAATATCTACAAAAGCTAAACTCAGATGCCAAATTATTATGATTGAACTATTCATTCGAATGGAAGAAATAAATTTCTACTAGTTTCTATATGACACGTGTTGGTGTTCGTTTTTTTTTTATTATTATTTCCTTGTTTCTATGATTCGTTTCGTGATGGAATTGAATATATGGACACTTGCATGCAGGCATTTGTAATAATTTATCATCTAATGCATTGTTTTCCAGTCAACTTTCAAGTTTACTAACTCCAACCTGGACACGTCAACCCCTATGTAGAGTTTCTATGTTGTGAATTTGAAATACTAGTCCCAACTGTCTTATTGTAGTTCTTAAATTCTTCTTTTTTTGTCGACTAGCTTCATGATATTGTGCGAACACTAATTCATTTCTGGGATCTTAAAGGCCCAAAGATCGATCAAGAAAACCAATGATGCTTGCACTATTTTATTTCTTTTAAACAAGATCAAACTGCTTAGTTGTCTTCTTATATGAATAAATGAGCGGTTGGTAAGAGCAATTTTTCCCTTATTCCTGAACTGATGTTCGAATTAAGTTGATGTTTGAATTAAGTTGCTACCTCGAAGTTGAAGCTATATACTTCGTTTTAGTCTCCAACATTGAAAGACTCATATTTGCTACATTTGTGTATATACATATCAGCAAACGCAACATTCACAGTTCGCCGTATTTTTTCAATAAGATCATTGTTGTCGGAGTATGTGTCTTGAAGGACTGTGCCTCTTGTTTTCAATCTTTTCCGTCGTTACGATGTCGGACTGTCTTAATTTCTTTTTGATATACATAGAAAGAGTCGGTAAAGAGATTTTAACTTTTATCGCTCTAACAATACTATCACTTTTCGGAATCTGCCATGGTTGGTCTTTCCTGATTTAAAACTAAATACTATAAGTTGTTAACGAAATTAAAGTAGGTTTTCCCACTGGACCAGTTATTTTAAGGTTTCCTCAGCCCGGACCATAAGTCTCTTTGATGATTTTGTATAATTGAATTAAGACATGTATATAAACATGTGTAAAGTAGGGTTTTATACGTTTTCGGGCCTCAATACTACTCTACATTCTCTACTTATGTGGCTACAATTTTTAGTAGTTTAATTTTTTGTTTTTATTTTTACTTGGGTTTCTTCTGCAAATTTCAGCTGGAATTTAGTGTTTCTGTTGTTTTCTATAGTTTTCTATAATTCATTCGTATATTTTCATTGTATGAGACATTTCATTCTCTAGTGGTAGTTGTTACAGTTTTTCGTGTCGCTTTTGCCTTTATTCAAATAAATAAAATGGTGTTTTGTTCTGTGACTAGTCAGTCTGTTTAGAAAAAGAGAGAGCTATACTCTGTTACCGACTTTGACGTGAGGTTCCATGTTAGGAAGCAATCTTTTTCGACATATTAGTGTGCGAATTTCATTATGTCGTAAATTATCCCTTTCAAAGATTCTACCCATTTATGTACGTGCAAACAATTTAAAACCGAGGTATTTACATTTTGAGTAAAAAGGGGCTTTCAATATTCCGAATAGCTTCTACTCTAAAGATGTAAAGATATGAATTTGTTTGTACGATGACCAAACAGGAAGTAATCTAACACAAGACATTTAGGAAATGCGGGGTAAACTCTCTGGACTAACGTTTGACGAATTTATATTTTAATTTTATCCGGGAGTGGGCTCTAATGACAAGTTGATAACTCTGAATTAAGTTAAATTATCTGTGGAAAATTTCTATTGTCGTGAGCGTGCTCTTGGGGTAGAAAGTTATCCTTTGACTTGAAGTTAGGGTCTTCAGATGAAGGAAGTGTTTGAATAATCTTGCATGTGAATGAGATTAATTTTGAGATCCCCATAGGTTACTAATAGATCTCTAGATTGATACCATATTCAGAAGGGGTCTTAGATGACTACCTTGAGTGAAACCAGAAAACGTAATGATTGGGTTTGATACAGAGGTCAAAAAAGTTAAATTTATTACGATCTAAGCAAGTTTGCCAAACGCTTTTCTGAAATCCGTAGTCACGGCCTCTATTTTCTTTCCACACTTCAAAGGACTAAGTTTGTCGGAGACGAATTTGATGAGGTTAGTCGTTGCAGATCTGCTCTTCAGAAACCCCTGTTATTTTCGAAAAAAAGTCTGATTTGCGATGAAAGAATCGATAAATTTATCGATGATTTTAGGTATGCGTGAGAGTAATTAAAGAAATTAAGATTATGGGACACTTTGCTATTCCGAAATGGAATGCTGTGCTTAAAGACCACCGACTGTTTTTTTTTTTTTTTTCAAATGAGCAATTGAAAATTGTTGAAATAGGTGGATTCGATTTCCTTTAGGTATTTTTGGACGGATATCTATTCAATTTCCTTTAGGTATTTATAATGGTAAAAACACTTCAAATTGAACATGAGGTCATCGAAATGACAATGCCTACAAATTTCCTTATTATTATCAGTAAAACACAAAATGCTAAGTAATGAGAAAAAATTGCAACAAAATAGGTCCAGGGTGATAACAAATCAATAGATGACAACGACAATCTCATTTCCTTTCAAGTCTAAAGCTTTTCTCTCACTTTTTATTTTTTATTTTTTTTTTCACTTTTTAAGCATTTGCCGCCTCTCCTCCCAAACTCAATATACAATCGAATACAATATTTATACATTTCATTGCTTTAATGATTATGATTGCTAAAATAAATTTTGTCTGTCTCGAGTCAGTCAGACAGAGTATGTATAATTTAATCAATATTGCACATTTGATAACAACGTCAAAAGCAAATATATAATTGAAAGCAAAGAAAGTTTTAATACGAGAGCTCTATTACATTGTTCCTTGCAAATACTGCTCGAGCAGAATCAGACCACATATTGTAAATGAAAATCAAAACAATTGTAAAAGCACAAATGTTGGAGAAAATGCGCAGTTTTTTTTATCTGTCCTAAACGCATACCAAAAAAATATATATATACATGTATATAAAATGACTCAGTGTATGTTGATAAAAACAAGGTGGAATATATTTGTGTAGATATTTTTAAAAATTGGAAAAAATAAAAATGTATTCTTGATCATTGCACATTCATGCAGCATTTCCTCCACATTGGTCACATTGTCCTTATCTCACGACTGTCACGCGTGTCGGATTTTAACTCTAATCCCGCAAGTACTATATATTCTACAAAACAAAAAAATAAAATAAAAATACTAATCAAAACTATTTAGCAAATAAGCATACAACGTACATAATATGTTCATAAGACATTTGTATGTACCTATATAAAAAAAATGCATTCTCTGCTTAACCAAAGCAGCTATCTAGCCATTAGAGTTGTGGTATGTGGTAGTACTAGGATTTATTTTTTGTTTTATCAGCTTATTTTAGATTTTGAATTCTAGTATGACTCACTTTATCATCTAGGACCTAAATTGTACGTGTGAGCTTGGACCTAGTGAAAGATTAAAAGGAAATTATAAATGTAGATACATTTATGCCCATAGATACCATCAGGCGTCATGTCTACAATATTTATATAGCACACAAGTAGAAACGAAATGCTTTTGAAATTTTTATAAAGAATAAATTCATAACTATTGCATTAAGCGCAATATTTGAATTTGAACAGTCAGCACTGGAAAAGTTAAGCTGTCAATCAGCTAAGACATACATACGCGCACCAAATAGTCTTGTTTGACCATATAATTGTCATATTTGTGAGAGGTGACACTTATATCATAACATAGAAGATCTTGGTGATCGCCGGGGTCAGTGGCTATTTTTTCGGTTTTTACTCCAAAAAATAAAGTTTCTGAGTTAAGCAAGGAGAAACCAACGAAATAAAATATTCAGCAGAGAATAAAGTTGTTTATTTTCTCGTCATTCGCAATAAAAATAAAATAAAAACTGTAGGCTGTTTTATCTATGTAAAAAGTTGTAAAACAAACCACACATTTGAGATTGAACAGACTTACATGTGATTTAACAAAAACGTGTTATCCTTTTTAAACAGTCTTATGTAGACACAAATTAAAATAACAATATCCGTCTCTTTTAAAAAAATGCCTGAATTCAGCAAATGCAATCTTTATTAAGAGACTCTTACGTTTGAAGTGAACCGCCTTGGCTTAACCTCTTCCTTGATTCCATTCAAAAGCCCTTAAAAATGGACTTAGTCCCGTACAAAAATCAAACTCAGTTACAAAGAAAGAGTAGTATAGCTCCTGCAATTTCATTTCACTCGCGCTACTGATTCAGATTATTGATTCACACATACCTCATCTGTGTTTTGTGATAACATGCCAATAAAAAAACATACTAGGAGGACATCACAAACTCCACTTGATGAGCTATTTTGACATAAAAACCCAATTAAACTCTTGGCGATGATGACATTTGGGCCTTCATACAACGTAGAATTGACATTCTCATCGAATCCCCAGTACTTTTGAAAATTAGTTTTTTCAGTTTATTCAGCGAAACAGCTGCATCTACGCTAGAAAAAATAATTCAAGTAACCAAAGAGGAAAGCGTAGGATCAAATGACTTGTCACTTTAAACCACTATGTATCAGTCCAGTTGTAACACAAAGTTGCATTTTCACAACTGAAGAAAACGTAATTTACAAAAAACAGAAGGACGTACCATTATTTGTATAATTCAGGCTAAATCTTTACTTCACCATCTAATGCCATTTCTGCCTCAGCTAAAACCATTTTGGGCTTAATTTAGGACCTAGATTTCAGGTAGTAGCCGCATAATCAAAGAAATACCTAAGGAAGAAAGTGGATTTCAGATTACAAGTTATGGTAAGTGAAACTTTAAGGTTAAGGAGAACAATTTAGTCCAATGTTATGAAGAAACTGGACATGTTATACGTAAAAGTAATGAATCTTAAAATTTTAAGTAGCCTACAATTCAAGTTATACTTTTAAAGTAAACAGTGTGTTTGCGTCCTTGTTAAAGCATTGCGATATATTCATTAAGTAAAATGACATCAACATTCCTAAGTCCTGCATTGGGATCCAGGAGCATCAGCTACTTAAATTTGAAAGAGAGTCAATTCCATACTTTCAACAGATATTGCAATTAAAATAGACAGTCAAGAAACGATCAAAACACTATAAAATCTAATGCTAGACAACCAATCAACATATGGTATAATCAGACACTCTTTTGGGTTCCGGGACACTCGGAAGTTTTAGGAGACTGCGCTAAATAATTTGCCTACTTGAAATTTTTAGGAACAATATGAATCCACCAAGCTCTGTTCGAGGCTTGCCATAGATGAACTCGTCTATTTGGAAGACAGGCTCTACAAATAAATCTTATCATGATTTCTATAGAAATTAAAGGAATGAAGGGGAAGATAATATCCCGATTATCCGATTATGTCCCTTTTGAACTGATCTAAGCCAAATGTTTGAGACGTCAAAAAGTGCAGATGTCTACCTACATACCTACAGTGGCAAGCAAAACTAGATAGGTACATGAGATGTTGTGTTCTTTTGCAAATAAAAACAAAATCCTTGAAGTTTCAGAGGTTTACAGAGAGATCTACATTCAAACTGTGTCTTATTATATTGTTCAAAACTTCATCAAACACTGATCTATTAACCAAATTTTGGAAGAGTTAAACACAACATCCCCAAGTACCTATGCTTGAAGTACTACCTATATTACGCTTGTAAATGACTTTTCTCTCCAAATTTAAGTAGGTAGGTAGGTTCTTATAAAATGGAAGACAAATAGAAAAGGTTGTCCCCAAAAAATATACATAAAAAAATAGTAATAACATACTCGTTAACTGCACGAGCGAGCACCCACAGTTGGAAACTAGCAAACCGACAATTTTATGAAAAAAAAAAAATCGATCAACGGTAAAAATAACTAAGGGACATAGCAAAAATCAAATCTGGCTTTTTTCCACTTCAGAACTTGGCATGACTTGTAAAAGGACTACTAAATTTCTATTCTTAAAAACAGCCGGCAAAACACGAGCGTCAGCTTGTTCCAGCTCAATCTGGATAATGATAATAACAGATAATAATAATGATAAAACCTTTATTAAGAAAGATCACAATGGAGCAATAAAATAGTTAATATTGTACAATTAGTAATTAATAAATAAATATGTAAAAAATGAGGAGAGATACAAATTTAACCAATAATAGTTTGAAATGTGACAACAACGTCTCATGACTATTTCCTCTGCACATCGTTTTGTTGTCCATCGTCGTCGTTAAAGCCGTAGCCGTCATCTGTCTTCTATAATCAAAAAGGAAAGAAATAGATTGTTGAACAGGAGAGAAGAGAAAGAAAGTTTTTTTCCATTTTTTATTTTTTATTTTTTTTTTTTTTTTGCCTCTGCTTTCAGTGCCGTTGTTGGATATGGCTAGGCAGAACACACAAAAGACTGAAATGGTCCGATGGTTTGGACGTTCGAATAACAACACGTCACATCAACGTCGTTATTACCGTCATTATAATCATATATTTTTTTTTTTTGTTTTTCTCTACTTCAGTTCAAATGATGTTATTTGAATATAAATAGAATTCTCGCTCTCTTTCTGTCGCTTTTGAGTAGACGAATGCAAAATACCGGATAACTCTTAAAAGAAAATAGGTGTACACAATATATAAGATTTATATTCAAAAACTGCAGAAATTATGAAATGTGGCAACAGAGCTCAAGTCTTGGGACTTGTTCAATAACAATAATAAAATGTTTCTACAACCAAATGCTGCACATCCATAACTACAAATACACACATAATGCGCACCTATGACAGGATTTCTCATTCATTGTTTTCTCTCCCTTTCTTGTTAAGGCGATACGAAGGAAATGGGAACAGAGTAATTTTTTTTTTTTTTCTTCAACTTTTTGTTGTCTTTTCTGCTTTGAGAATATACAAATGCGGCGACAGCTTGAGAAAAATTTTCTGTGCTTACGAACGAGAACGAATGTCGTCCATATTAGACAACACAAGAGGGCGCTCTTGTATGGTGTAGAAAATTTATTTTCTATAAACATGACTGCGTAGAGAAGTGTCATATATGTATACTCAGATACAATAGATATGTATCTGAATATGTTTTCATATATAGTCAGTTTATAGAATTTCATTAAGGTGAAACGAATAAAAAAAAAAACAGCGGATTGCAAGCGCAATACGAAAATAATCTTTAAACTCCACCACTAGCATCTCGACAAAAATAAAATAACAACGACGTACGGCAACGGCATGCATACATTGTCGAATGCACTTTGCCAAGCAATGTTATTTTGTTGGTGGGAAAATTTAGTATGTACAATATGTACGAATGCGTGTGTAGTGTATATTTGCTGGCGAAAATGTAGAAGTAAAGAAATAATAAAAAAAAGAATTTATGGCATACAGTAGCAGCCAGCAGCGGCATAACACGAATGGAGCTAAAATAGAAAACAAAATAATAAGTTGTATTTCTCATTTGGTTGGCGTGGCTGTTGCCTTTGCTGTTCTCGTCGTATCGTATCATATTGTACAATACGTATCGAATGGAAAGAGATTAAATTCTGTTGATTGCAATTGAAAAATGAGTCATGCGATGGGTGAAAATATATGGTATTCCCAAGAAACTGCCGATAAACATGTGTGTTATACTGTGTCGCCCTACATATGTAAGTACATACATATGTATATGCACGCACGTTTAAATGAATAATTTTTGCGACATTTTTTTCTAGTTTTAATTTATTTCTCTCACTCTCTCCCCTTACTATTTTATCAGACGTTGCTGGACTCATTTTGGCAGTTTTTTTTTTTTTTTTTTATAAAAAAAGAAAATTAACTTGCGCTGAACTCTGCCCCGATATAAATTGATGAATGCGTTCAGTGTTAAAATATTTTTACCAATTTTTTGGTTTTTGTATGAGAAATTTTTATTATTTTTATTGAAAAATAATACATGCATTGGTAATATGGTGACCGACGTGTAATACTGTTTTGGATCGAAAAGCTATACCTACACTACTGTTCTATCAGTCTTGAGCGACATCTCTCTTTCTGTATACCCTATTCTGTCAATGCAGATCGGAGCCAGTCGCTGATGGTTACTAGAAATGGCTTTTAATTCTTACTTAAACTTCTTTTATGCAAGACGTTTTATCTTTCTTGTGCTAAGCAGATTTAGATCTTTAAAATACTATAAAAAATCACAGGAAGTGCTATGACAACGCGCTTTATAAGATCCGAACGGAAATTTATAGAAAAAAAGAACGGTTAGGACCCCGGTTAAAAACAAATGAGTAAATCAATATCTTATCTTCGATACAAGGCTGCAGATATAATTAAAGCAACAATGCATATGTACATATGTACATACCTTATTATTGTTTGCGCAATCCACAAGAAAGAAGATCTTTAAGCTTCGCCCACTATAGAAGAGGAATCAGTCTCCTTTACATTGGATACAAGATTTTGTTTGACGGCCAAAACTTCTATATCTCCCCCAATATCAACAATTAAGTACAACAAGCCCGTTGAAACGGGTGGCTTACCTGCCTAACAATTTAAGGCGGAGTTAGATGATTTAGAAGAGAAACCAAAGACTAACTTGTTTCACAAGAAAGAAGACCCTCTAAATCCTCTACCAATTGTTTGAACGCCTTAAGCCATTTGTCAACGATCTGATTGACAGATTTTTGTCCTGCTTTAGGCTGGGTTAAATTAAACAGTTTCTAGAGAAAACCTAGGAAGCCCAGTTTGGTATTCACTACATTTTTACCAATTTTAAGATAGCAATTGACAGCATCTCCAGAGACCAGTAATATATAGTTTTGGAAAGCATTCTCAGCAAGACCTTTTATGTCAAAAATAGGTTAAGACAAGCTAATGCGGTGTCATGAGACAACTTTTAAATTATATCTGAGTCAACTGTGCAAAACTCGCAAGCCAACTCAGGAACATCTTTACGTGAATAGATTAATGACATTGTCATTGAGCAGCGAGTGACAAACCGAAAAGAGAACTATAATACACTCATCTTTATTATCTAGATAGGTTCCGCTATAAACCCTGTAACGACACATCATCAGAAATAGATGAAAAGTAACACTTATCAGTCTATGTTTGTTTGGCCTAAAAGAAAAACCAATTAAGTAAAAATATCTTGTCAAAAAACACTTAGGTTATCTCACCACACCAATACCAAATTACGAAAATAAAAATATCCTTGGTTATGTACATTCTGTCAAAACAAAACCGGGACTGAGTCGATAAAAACAAACACAAATCAATTAATCATCAGGATTTTTTTTTGTCTTCTTCAAAATATGCTCTAATTGAGAAGGTACATATTATATTTTCCACCAACCAATCCAGTAATCTATACATAATCTCGGCATATTTCGGGATCGCCTTCAGCGAATTTTTTTTTTTATGTATTTAATGAACTCAAAGCGGGTCCTACGAAGTGGTAATTTGAGTAAAGGAATTTGAAAAAAATCACAGGGTCCCATATCTGGATAATGCGGTGCCTGCTCTATCACATTGCTAGCGTTTTTGGTCAAAAAGTCACTCACAAGGATGGATTTGTGAGATGATGCACTATTGTGGTACAAAATTCAATTCTGGTCTTTTTCGGCGGATATTCTCAGATTTTGCTTATGAGTCTCATCGCTGAAGATTGTTTTGTTGAATGGAATGAAGAGATTCCTTTGCTGTGAATCGTCTGCAGGCTTAAGGTCTTGAGCCAGTTGGATATTGTTAGCGATTTTTTCATGAGAAAGAAGAGTCGTCATGTTTTCTGCTGGACCTCATCGGCGAACACATATCGGTAGTTTAACATCGACCCAGACTTTTCTCAAATTTTCCAATAACTCTTCACATTAAATGCACTTGCAAAATTGAAACATGATAGTCAAACATTTACCATTTTTGAAATCATGTTTTAATAATAATTAATCTTTGTTTCGTGGAATAGTTATCCATTTTTTTTATAAAAGTGAACTGTCTACCATCAAAGGTTTGATTGATAAATCACAAAAGCAGAAATGGGGTTAAATTTACATTTTTGAACACAGCCTTTTAATAGAAAGGTCACTAAACTATCCACATCTTTAAAATACGATATCTACTTACCATATAACGATTTATAAAATCTATGGGTCACTACTAACCAGTTTTTAACGAAGCTTTGTAGAATTCTATCCAATCCAGATCATTTTCATGAATCACTTTTATTACTGGTTTAACCACCTCTTATACTTTAATTTGAATTTTGTTTTAATTTTAAAACAAAGAAGATTGGATTAATGCCGGACTGTAAAATTTGTATCTAAGGAGATGCGAAAGGGATGTGATGACATTCATTGTGTCTTTGAACAACATTTGACTGTAGTACGTCTTAAAATGACAGAGTTAGTTTCCAAATGTTCTATGTTAATACTAATGCAGCGCAAATATTGAGAATAATAACGACACAGATATCGTTATATGTTATATGTCAATCAGCAATGTTCACTAAAAATTCAGGTTACCTCTTATCTCTGTAGTTACAGTAATTTTGATGCATAATCACATATTTTGTCGCTCACAATGATAGAACCAGAATTAAATATCGTGGTTTCCCTTCTTTTTTTTTTTTCTAACGGTACAATTTGGCTTGTTTTGCAATATGGCCATAATGTGACAGTAAGTAGCGAATATCTACTCAATCAGTGGATTATCAAGATGAAAAGAAGAAAGTCATTGATGGAATTTGAACAAGGACAAATAAGCGAAATGTTGAACAGTGTTTAATCGATTCGCGAATTTGGAAAACATCCGAATCTTTCTCATCATATTATTGAAAATTTCAAGAAATTAGGCTTACTAAACGGAGAAAGAAATCGTTAGCCCGTCGATGTGTACTGAATAACCATTAAAAACGTCACAAATTCAGCCAACAGCATTCGTAATGTATTACCGCTTTGCGGTATAACATCTATAAAATCCACGGTGCACAGATTTGTAAAGTAAAGCCATCTAGTCTGCTAAAATCCAAAAAAAAAATGTGGTCGCAACCATCCAAGATTTGGATTTGATGTGTTTTTCTTAAAAAATATAAGTGAAACCAACCGTACAGTAACCAAATTTGAATACTTCATCATAAAAAAAAAAACTTATACTTCAACGTATTTATGTCTATGACCGTCTATGTCTATGTTTCCTCAAATGATGTAATAAATGCTTTTCCCCCTTGATCTGGCCTCAGCAGTATATAAGGTATTCATCCGCCCAAAATTTGGAGTATAATGCCCATATCTAGTTAGGTGCTCCTGCTAGATAGGATCGAAAACCATGCAATAAGACTCATAGGAGATGCTAATATCACCCAGTCAATTAACAATCTTGAACATTGACGAAGTGTCTCATGTTCTTCACCTTGTTCTATTGTTATTTTCACCATCAGTGCTCCATTGAAATTGCCAGCAGCATTCCGCTTCTTCAAACATTTAGCCGTAACCCCCATTTTGTTATGAATGCTCATCACTTTACCCTCAAGTCCACTTTCGGACGTACTTTTGAATATCGTGATACTTTCTTTAGCCGTACATCTCGCTTATGGAATGCCCTGCCTAGGTCTTTATTTCCTGACCATTGTAACCTTCAAACATTCAAAACGAACGTACATCGGCACCTCTCTTTCCTTCGCCCGTACTGTGTGCAAACATGATAAGGGTACCTTAGCCCCTTAAGGCAGTAGATTGCCAAAAGAATGCAGTAACGCAGTCGATTTTAAGTTTTGCTGAAAAATCCAGTAGATCTCTTGCAATTGCAGTAAAGTCCAAACCCTGAATGCACCTATTCACGTGGCAGCTTCAACTAGGTCGTGGTTTGCTAATAAAGATATTCCTCTTATGTCATGGCTAGCACGGTCGCCAGATCTGAACCATATTTAAAACTTGTGGGTTATGCTGGCAGGCGAAAATTTAATAACGTGAAAGAGTTGAAGCCCGCTGTTATGAGTAATTAAAAGAAGAAACGAAATATTAAAAAGTTTTTTTAAATTCAATGAAAAACAAAGTTTACTACACAATTTTAAAGAATGTTTAATTCATTGGACGTTAACTTTTCAAAGAAACACAAAAATGCACATTTTGAGACACCTTATTATAAGACTTAACGAAATAACTAAATAATAAAATATGAATTGGAAGAGAAATGTTACTAATACGTTATCCAATCTTATTTTGCTATGAAATTTTGCGGTGGCTCTATCATTTTGGGACGCACCCTATACTTTTAAAAATCCGAAGAACCATTACTAAGCGTATCCATAAGCGTACCTGACATTTTTTCCTTTAACCTTGTCGAACTCTCAGATTGTGCCTTTGATGTTTGATACTGTGTAGCCGGGACTTAACACTGTATTTGAATAAATTAAATTTGAGTCAAGTGGCACTTTGAATGGTTTTGAAATACAAACTCTTAGAATGACACTTCACGAATGTTTTGTTAAGAACCGGTGATATTTCCCGCCCATTGACTTTTCTCGTATATCTTATGAAATGTCATTTTAACAAAGGCTAACATCATCTTATGACAATCTCAGATTTGTCCTTATATCAATCTAGAATCTGCAGTAAGTTAAAATATCAGACGATCAAAGTTCAATGTGATCCACGCTATTGACTTGCTATACTTTGATGTAAACGAACGTCTTGCCTATCATGTTAACTGAAATGTCATTTGTTTGTTTTCCTTTTGTCTAATCAGTTTTCAGCATCTTTCTCCAATAAAAGCATGACAGTGTGTGGTTCTACTAATTAACAACACATTTTGACTTCTAACAGACCCTAAAATGTTGTATTAAATGAAAAGGTTACTATTTTTAGACTGAAAATAAAGAACAAAGTGTTTTTCTATGTTTTAATAAAAGAATTATCAATTGCCATTGTTTGACTGTGACAACTAACCAAATAAAAATGTACACTTTTTTTTGTTTTTCTTTCTTTTTTTTTTTTAAAGGTAATCATTGACATTCATAAAAGTTGACATTCACACAATTTTGACTGATTAAAGAAACGTCAAATTGAAAAATCTTTAATGAACATACAAAAAAGACCCGCATCATAGGTTCGCTTACTCTTTGTACAATATTTATCGTTATAACAAAATAAAAATTTTCTAAATTCTTTGACATTTAACTTGACACAATGCAATTGACAAAATTCTATTTAAATTGTGATTGACATTTGTTGTGTGCAACTGCGATCGCGGTTTAAAGCAATTGTTTGGTCATAATTGCATGCGAGTATCCAACATGTCGTAGATTACGAAAATACGGGCCTTTCGAAGCAAAATCAGTGTACAGCGTCAGTGCGGTCTTATTGCACTGCACTGCGACTCTATTGGAAAGTCATGCATTCCCAAAAAACTTGTACAAATATGTAATGGTGTATGCTTATGGCGATTATATGTACATATTCGTGTATACCATGACAATACGTACGGAGAGTTGTTGAAATAAACGTGACTTTACAAAAGTTATGTAATGGACTTTTGGTTACAAGTACACGCTATGCAATGCTCTTAGTTTCATTGATTAACAAACAAGATGAACGACCTTTTTTGTGAATGGTAATGCCGACCGATGGCATGGGTAGTGGATGCATGGAAACGTAGATTTATTTCATTCGATTGTTGGTTTAGTTTATATTCTCTGGGAAATTCTGTAATTGCAATGAATGCAAGCACAGGGGTTTAGGCTGCATTTGACATTTCTGCTTGGGAACAACGATTCTGGATATGTTCATGGAGGGGCACTTCCGTTTGACATTTACATGGTACGATATGCCGTATTAAATTACCAGACAGTCTTGATTCTGTTTATTTAACATTATTATAATTGTTATTTTAATGACCCCATTAATTAAATACTTGCACTGAAAAAGGGATTTCTAGAAGACCGGGGCAACAAGAAAAGCTTTATCTTATTTCGTCGATAACAATTCACAGGAGCGGATATTGGTCACGCATGTAGCAGACAAATTTAAAAGGTGACCACATAATAACGATAGGAAAAGTTTTTTTTTTTTTTTAATAAAAAAAAAACGCGGAGTGAGATATAAAATTGATTCTGATTTTATTTTGAAACTACGTTCATGTCATTATGTATGGAATAGCACAGCATTCAAATGGCTTCGTCGGCTTCGCTGGCAGTGCTTCAAGCGGTCGGTCCAATTTTTGATGAATCGGTCGAATATGTGCCGGGTCGAATATGTGTCGAATGTTGGCCTCGTGCCCGTCCAAAGTGGTTGGCTTGTTAGCGTAGATTGACTGCTTGACGTACCCCAAAAGAAGATAATCGACTGCCAATTGATGACCGCTCGCCCTAAGATATGACCTAGTCGCCAAATTTCTCCTTCATAACTTCGAGTGTTGCGATGTTGTGGAGTTCTGACTACAGAAAGTCGGTTAACATCGCTCTTTACCTAATACCATTGGCGGTAACGGTATCCGATTCCTCATTTTGAAAAATACCAAACACTCAATCTTTGTGGATGCATTGATGATTATCCGAAAACTTGTGAATTATATTTGCTCCAATATCGGCAATTTTACTTGTTATAGACGCTGAGCCAAAAATGGGCCTCGTTCAAGATGATTTTTTGGTCAAAACCCGCATTTCCAGCCCAATTAACGAACTCACGGCGTTGTCTGTAGTCGTCCGGCTTCAATTCTTGCGACAGCACAATCTTATACAGATGCAGCCCAAATTTAACCACAAAAACATGTGCAATAGTATTATTTAAAGTATTGCCCATCTGAAGCTATGACTTTTTCCTATCCTTCTTGCAATTTTCGGATCCCATCCCAAAAGAACTGCGCCGGCTTGGCAGCCAAGAATGAATCAATCCAATTTTTGATATTCTGCTCTGATGTGAACCGTATTTCAGTGAGGGCGTTCTGCATCGACCGGAATAAATGGTACTCAGAAGGGGCAAGGTCTGGGCTATAAAGCGGGTGGGGTAAGACTTCCCATCCACTGTTTTCCAAATAGTTCTTAACCGGAATAGCAACGTGGGGCCGAGCGTTGTCATGATAGAAAATTATTGCCTCGTGTCTGGTCGCATATTCCGGGCGTTTTTCGGCTACTGCTCTCTTCAAACGGATTAATTGTGTTCGGTAGCGTTGTCCATTGATGGTTTCACCCGGTTTTAGTAGCTCATAATACAGCACACCCATCTGATCCCACCAAATACAGAGCATTACCTTTGCGCCATGGATATTCGGCTTTGCCGTTGATTTGGCTGGTTGGCCGGGTTTCACATATGATTTTTTGCGCTTGGGGTTATCGTAATGGATTCATTTTTCATCACCAGTAACAATCCGATGCAAAAATGACTTCCTTTTGTGGCTTTCCAGCAGCATTTCGGACATGCAAAACCGCCTTTCGACGTCTCTCGTCTTGAGCTCATGTGGAACCCAATTTCCTTGCTTTTTATATGTCCAGCTGCTTTTAAACGTGTTGAAATGGCTGCTTGAGTGACACCCAAAGATTCTGCGAGCTCTTCTTCTGTTTGGCAACAATCTTCATAGAGTAATGCTTCCAGTTCTTCATTTTCAAACTTTTTTGGCTGACCAGGACGTTCATCGTCTTCCAAGCCAAAATTACCACTTTTAAATCGTGCAAACCACTTTTGGCACGTTCGCTCAGCTAGGCTATGTTCACCATAAACTTCCACCAAAATACGATGACTTTCGGGAGCAGTTTTCAGTAATGAAGAAGAACTTCCCGCAAAAACACTTTTTCAGGCACAAAGTTCGACATATTTGAGTGAAAAAAAAATTTTTTGTTTTCGCTTCAAATGAATGACATATACTGAAATGATGTACAATGATAATAGCTTTCCAACGCATTTTCCAATGGAATAATACAATTTACCCCATCTCTTAGCAAACCGCACAAATTAAGTTATAGACCCAATATTTTTTAATTATTTCCGCACGTTCGGCAAGGATAAAACGATGCATGATGAAATGCAAACCTTACTGAGTATTTTGACAGCTGGATGTCATCGATAGCTTGGACAGATGCTGAAACAAAACCATTGAAAAAACTATCATTACTATCTATTATTACCCGATAGAAGGTAATGAGAAGATTTCTCTTCTGATATGTATATATATACAAAAGAAGATTTTTGAAATGACTCCAAGAGTTTTGAGATTTGCTGGACAACCTTTACTCAGTGAACGGTTGCAGGCACCTATTTCTTAACCTTAAAATATAAAGCTACAGATAACCACTTTAATCTTAAGCTTTTGAACATTGGTCAGTTACGTATATCTTAGATACAAATGGTTTGAGATTTTGTTCAATAAAATAATGAATCGGGTGTTTATAGAGAACTTTATTTCTTTAGTTTATAAGGGCAAATACGACACAAAAAAAAAAAACTGTAACAGCTTCCGGTCGACGAAGTTAGTGTCACGTTATAATAAGCGGCCTCTTGAAAGTTGAGTGCAATATAATCAAGCTTTTTGCCTCCAAATGCATGCTATGCATAACGTTTTCATTGATCTGACATGTATGAAATAATTTTACACGATAAATACGTTGATTATACTTTAAAAGGATCTGGATGGCGTGGTTGGTGGCGGTTTTTTCTCAGATAAGCTAAATCTAACTCTCTTCTTCCGTCTTTCAAATCACTGTAGCGTTTAGACGGAACAATTTTTGACGATTAAAGGAGCTCTGTCTTGGCAGAAGAAAAACGTGATATCTGCAAAGGATAGCCGCATCTTTAAATTCTTAAACCGCCCTTGAATGCCGATCATCTCTTACGGAGATGGCAAAACAGTTTAACATTCACCTTTGTTTCGTGCCGGGCCACAGAGACATTTCAGGGAACTGTAGGGCTACTCTACCTATTCTATCGGAAGAGGGTAACATAGGTATATCAATTGCTACGGTAAAATCAATATTAAATCTGGATGCTAACAAAAGAACAGACCTTGGGTGGACTGTTAGAATATCATGTCTAGTGACCAAACAGATATCCACAGCTGGATCTGAATCGCTCTAAGAGTCTGATCCTTTTAAACAGAAAACATTTCAGCGCCATCATAAGTGTCATCATTGGACACTGTCTTATAGGCAAGCATGCAAGAAGGCTTGGAGCCTTTACAAACGATTTCATTTGTAGAAGCTGTATCTTGTACATTTCCGGCTCTCTCCCAGAGAAGAAAACAACTTAAATAAGCTTAAATTGGATTCAAAAGTGGATTGGTCTTTCTAACAGCCACTTTTACCTACCTTCTATGACTTTAGAACGAAAGTGAAAGCTTCTGGACGCATCCACATACTTTAACAGAAAAAAATCTTGCACGATATTAAACAGTCATAAGTAATAATTCCAAGGCAATTTAACAATATGTTAAAATTAGATAAAAGCGTTCAAATATTACAGGTTACAAATCAATTTTAAATGCTAAAAACGTTACCTACATTCAATCTTAGACTATTTTGCACTAAGGTCGTTATATACGACCTTTTAAATATTATAAATCTCTTGCAAAATCGTGTAACCCATAAACCAATTACACATAAAATTCAAATTGAAAACAGTCACATCACGGTGTCATAATTTATTTTAATTGAGAAAAACATTTTAACCAAATAACTGTCAAATTAAATGACATTTTATCATTTATCCACCCACCAAATGTCATCACAAATGTCAAATTGACTGAATCACTTGGATTACAGGTAAAATAATTACTTCAAAGTACAAAATGCCAACAACTTCAATGGGTTAGAGGTGTAGGTATGCCTCTATAATAAATTAAATTACAAAGCAAACTCTCGGCACGTTATCAATTAATTTTGTAAATAATAATCCAATAAAGATGAAAAAAAATTGTTACATTGTATTGTAATAAAGAAAAAGAAAACGAAAAACGTATTCACCCCTTCAATCTCTGTTGTTGTGGGATATAAGAAACGAACCTTCGACCTCATCACATCTCTAGCCTTACAAAAGCACAACAAAATCACAGACAGTTCATAAACCTTTTTTTATTTCCGCTCCCTGTACTCCACCTTTATTTCTCCAGGTGTGTACTATGGATATTTTTTAAGTCAATATGTACACAATCTAGATACAGAGATGATAGAGAGCAAATAGTGACAACAGAAAAAAAAAAGAAAAAAGAATAAATACCTAAACAAAATTAAAAAACCAAATAGCAATACCAGGACAGCTCTTTTAACACCTATATTTCATCACAGTGTATGGCGAAACTAGTCATTCACAGAAAACCTGTAGTGCGCCTTACAATTGCCACACTAAATATGAATTCAATCCACACTACCACACCATCAGAAAAGGAACATGCCACCAAGCCACCAAATAAGCCAGACTTGGTTGGATCTTGGAGTAGAGTAGTATTGGACGGAAGCAACTGTGTACGAGTAGAGCGTGTATCCAATATTGGAGACTTTGTCGGGTGGGATTTGCGAAGGAGCTCTGCAATGAGAAACTCGTTTTACAAGTTAAGTCAAGTAATTTGGAGCGCTAGCGCGCGTAGATGCATTGCATTTTGCATTTACACTTGATGGAGTATGTGGGTTTTGTTTTCTTCTCCTTCATTGGCTTTTTCATTATTTTTATTCGTTTCTCTTTAAATAAAAACGAGTATGCCAACGAACTAGTGGAAATTTCATAAACTAAAGAAGAAGAAAAAAAAAAAAAAAAGAAAAATCTTATGCATCACAACAGTAGCACCAGCTTGAGATACAACAGCAGCAACAACAACAACACCATCAAGAAATAACCCAATCGAGTATTAATTCCAATTCACAGGCGACCACAAAAGTCGTGGAAGTCAATCGGCATTAAAGCCAGTTCAAAACCGGCCAGCAGCAGAATAGCATTTCTGATGTGTATAGTAAAAAGTATTGTGGCTAACATGAGTAGAAACTAAAGACATAGGGAGACGTATGTAGGGATGGGGGTTTCGCTCGTATGTAGGCAGGCGATTGACTTGAACAAAACACCAACAAACCAAGAAAGTAGGTAGAGTTTGAGGGACTGAAGCATATCTAATTCTGTCTCATGGTTGTCCCCTTTTTTTTTTTTTTGAAATTAAATACAAAAAACAGAAATAATAAAATAAAGCTAAAAGATTCAACAATCTAGCGTGACTTGTGCAGTATGCAACTCAAAGTTCCTACAAGACTGCATACAGACATACCAGTACTCATACGAGTATTTGCGTTTGCATCCGACTTTTAGTGTTGTGAGTTTTGTTTTACAACATCTTAACTTTTAATCACTACTTTGCACATTATTGCAAAAAAAAAAAAAAAAAAAAACTTCAAAAAAAAAGAGAATTTGATAGCCAGAGTTGTGAATGTTTTTCTCATTTTCTCGAAATAGTTCACATACAATATTGACGAAAAGTTTACACAACTTCTTTAGTCGATAGATCGATGAGACACTAATTGAAAAAATCACCATGTACAGGAAAATCAATAAAATTTGTTTCTTTTTCGCATGAACAAATGGTGTTACTCTTGTAAACGAACATAGAGAATTTATGGTCGTAGGAAGGCGAGGTAGGAATCTTGGTAAATTTCCATTTTATTAACATAAAAGATTGGAAAGTTTCTTAAGTCGATATAAAATGAGAATGAATCAAATCAAGCAACCAATGACGTGAATATCATAGTTTATCCTTTTAAAATCGGCCTAGTTTCTCTTGAAGTGTTATTTTGAAAAATCTCAGGAAATAAATGTGTCTTTTATTGTGAAGCTCGTAGATGGAATTTTTTTTTTTTTTTTCAAAAACAACTTTACAGTTTATGTTTCTTAATCGTAGCAAAAACAAAATTGATTTTCATAAAACACTTGATCTGTCTTGCTTACGCTTAAAATCTACGGATTTCTTCAAAGACCAAAGTGAAAAAAAAAGTCATTGACCAAGAAATATCCGCCATTTGATTAAATTTAACCCAAATCATAAGATATTCATATTCGTACGACGAAAACGGCGCCACATTGCGACACTATCTATTCCGATAATCAAACAAATATAATTTCTCCACTATTAAACTATGGGAAGAAATTAAATCGTAAAAGATTGGAAATAAAATATGTTATCATCCACTGATTAGTATCCAATTGCTGCGCAATATGAGATAATTTGAAAGTGGTGATTATAACAGGTGGTTCAAGAAGTCACGAAATTTACACATAGATAGCGTTTCCAACAAGAAACGTAAAATTTAATGATATTTGGACCTTAGTCATCGAGATATTAAAGTTCTAGTGACGTACATTATTTTAATATTTTCAAAACCATGAAAAAAGAAAAAAAAATAATAATAATAAATTTAAAAAAATTATAAGGGACTTACTCCGTTGAAAGCAACCGTTTGTTGCTGGTTTGCTGAATTCAAACGCATTCGTACAAACAAAATGATGTTGAACAGCCCAAATGAGGCTGTTATGCTGCAAAAGTGCATAAAATAGCTGACATCGCAAAGATATCAATAGACCTAGTACATCATTATTTTGCATACTATAAGTATTTGGAGTTTTAAAAGTTTTAGTTGAAGATACAAAGGAAGAATATTTGTATTTGAAACCAAATGATATGAATACATATTCAAGTTCGTACGTTATTCTGTTATTGTTCTGAAAATCATGATAAATGAGAAACAGAACAGTCTAGTTGCCATTTCTGAGGAATCCAGTATTTTGCGTTCATTGTCATAACAAATTGGAATTACTTTCCATATAACTAATGTAACCGATTTTTGTTTCCATTACCACCTTGTTGCTATCAATATTATCAATATAATAGTCATAGTACTACGTGATACGGCCATATGGTGTTACATGTTATTTGTATTGCAATACTATAAATTGACTTTTTTCCAATAAAGTTCAGCCTCTTGAAAAGAAAATGCCACCATTTAAACTCGAACTTTACACCTTTACGATTACCGACGAATTAAATCGCAATATGATCTTAACAATTACCCTTACATCTTTAGAGAGTATAATGGTTTTAGCGATTTCGCTGGCCTACCTTTTTTTATAAGTAATAAATCTTTATTAAGAAATGGAGTGTAGACTCTTAACCTTTGAAGTGACAGATTGACAGATTGTTCTTTTCCATTTATTTTTGTACAGCCTCTGGCTTGTTGCTTTCAGATCGAGCTTTCTACGATCACCTGACTTCCAAATTGCAGTTTGGATCTTTTTTGTTTTTCTTGATACTGTGGACTCAACTGATTTTTTTCGTGTAGGGCCTACACGTAACCACACTTGGGTGCAGCAAGTAGTAGAGTTCGTTATATATACATAGATATATCTTTTACTCATCATGTAATTGGTGAATTACTCCTCAAGCATGCTCTTCAAGCTTCATAAATGATATGTTACGAGAACCAAACTGAACGCAGAAGAACGCTAACAAGAAAGTACGTGTCATTTACGGTCAGATCCGGTATTAATAATCGATTTCATTTCCCCCATCAGCGAATTTGATTGCGTTTAATGTACTTTGTATAAGAACGCAGATATTTCATCTTCATCGTCCTCTAGAAAGAGCCCAGTGCAATATTCTAAACCTGGATTGATCTTGGACCAACTTGTGAAAACTCGACCACACTCCTTTCCTGATTCAGATTAAAGCCAAAGCCAGCTTAGGAGTACACAAGACTTGTTGACCCTTGTTAGTGGAGATGGCAGCAAATGTCTTTCTTTTAAACCAAAACCCCATGGTGTGAGTATTAAGGGATAAAGTTTCATAAGTGAGCCTAGAACAAGATGTGGTAGAGATAACACCATGTAGCGAATGCTGATCGTATGGTTTATTGGAAATATTTTTCATTCAAACATCTATGCATAAGACAGCCTAGGTTCAAAAGGTTCTTTACACTTCCAGAGTGCAAAGTACAAAGAGATTTACTATCCGAGATAACCTTTGATAGATTTTTAGTATCGTTGAAAAAACAGATGGTTAACATAAAGTTGAGTCAGAAGTCAGCTTCCCCCTTTTAAAAAGAACAATTTCAATTTTGAGATAGTTGACTGAAAGTCCAATTGTCTGTGTCTCATCGACTTATCAGGATTATGTGATAATCTCTAGGCTGATGGGTCAAAGATCTCATGTTCATACAAATATGTAACATACTCGTACATAATTCTATGTATAGTATCCATTAAAATGCGAGAGGAAATAGCTTATTTTTGAGTTAGGGAGCGTTCAAATATCGTATATACGATTACGTACATATGTATGTGTTTCTCGAAATATCAATTTTAATGAACAGAAACTGAAGAACTTTTTTATTTTTTTTTTTAGGCTCAAGACTCAAGAAATCCATTTCAAAGGCAGCTTTTTATAAAATATTTATTTTTGTGTACTCGCAAATATCAATTTAAAAAAAAATCAAAACATAAAAAAAACATTAAAATTAAAACCAAATAAAAAAATTAAAACAAATATTATTGGGTATACAATTATTTTCGTCCGGTTTTTTTCCAAAATTTTAACGTTTATTTAAGAAAAAGATATACAATAGTATTATTCAAAGTATTGCCCATCTGAAACTATGACTTTTTCCCATCTTTCTGGCAATTTGTGGATCCCATCCCAAAAGACCTGCACCAAGAATGAATCAAGCCAGTTTTTGATATTCTGCTCTGATGTGAACAAATGGTAGTCAGAAGGGGCAAGGTCTGGGCTATAAAGCGGGTGGGGTAAGACTTCCCATCCACTGTTTTCCAAATAGTTCTTAACCGGAAAAGCTTCGTGTCTTTTAGCATATTCCGGAAGTTTTTCGGCTACTGCTCTCTTCAAACGGATTAACTGTGTTCGGTAGCGTTGTCCATTGATAAGTTCACCCGGTTTTAGCAACTCATAATACAGTACACCCATCTGATCCCACCAAATACAGAGCATTACCTTCGCGCCATGGATATTCGGCTTTGCCGTTGATGTGGCTGGTTGGCCGGGTTTCACATATGATTTTTTGCGCTTGGGGTTATCGTAATGGATCCATTTTTCATCACCAGTAACAATCCGATGGAAAAATGACTTCCTTTTATGGCATTCCAGCAGCATTTCGGATAAGCAAAACCGCCTTTCGACGTCTCTCGGCTTGAGTTCATGTGGAACCTAATTTCCTTGCTTTTGAATGTATCCAGCTGCTCTTAAACGTTTTGAAATGGCTGCTTTAGTGACACCCAAAGATTCTGCGAGCTCTTCTTGTGTTTGGCAACAATCTTCATAGAGTAATGTTTCCAGTTCTTCATTTTCAAACTTTTTTGGCTGCCCAGGACGTTTATCGTCTTCCAAACCAAAACCACCACTTTTAAATCGTGCAAATCACTTTTGGCACGTTCGCTCAGCTAGCCCATGTTCTCCATAAACTTTCACCAAAATACGATGACTTTCGGCAGCAGTTTTCTTCACATTAAAGTTATGAAGAAGAACTCCCCGCAAAAACACTTTTTCAGGCACAAAGTTCGAATATTTAAGTGAAAAAAAAAAATTATTGTTGTTTTCGCTTCAAATGAATGACATATACTGAAATGACGTACAATGACAGTAGCTTTCCAACGCATGTTCCAATGGAATAATACAAGTTACGCCATCTCTTAGCAATCCGCACGAATTAAGATCCAATATAAAAATGATGAAACTCTTTGAGAAAATAATATTTTTCAATAAATAAATTATAACTTTTATTTTTAAGCAATAACGCCTGGAATTGAGTTTGAATCAGAAATCGTATTTTTTTTTAGAAAATTTATCATGACATTCTGTTTTGAGCTCGACCATAGGCATTATGGTTTCCATTGCTGTTTTTAACAAACCGCATTTGTCGGTCCAAGTTTGGGTAACTCTGTCCCACCAATAACGTATTATCAAATACCACGACCAATTTATCCAATTATGTGGTCTATTTCGCGATATAATGCTGTTACTGAATCGAGTCCTGAATTCGCATCATGGCACTTAGCATCGTTCAAGTGGAACCATGGTCTGGATCAATTTTGTCCATATTTTAGACAAAATATTCACTGATCACTTTGTTTGATAACGTTCACCACCGACTGTGACGCGAGTTCGGCTTTTATTTTTGGTTTGGAAAAATAACCAACACACTGGGGCATTATGAACCCCACACTAAAGAGCGCACCTTTGTGAGTCTCTTCTGGATTTGCCTCCAGAAATGTTAATTTTGCTTGTTTACAAACCCATTGAGCAAAAGTGAGCAACGATAAAAATTAGGGTCGTCTCAACCTGAGTCGTGTCGCAAGGTCTATCAGTCAAAACAAACCCTTTGTTATGAAAAATAAAAGCAAACAAATGGGTAGGTATAATAAATAAAAAAAATAAAAAAAAATAATATTTAAACCGTAAAAAAGGGAAAATGATCACTGCATCATTTTTTACCTTCACCTAAAGTCGGTTCTACTCGTATAGGTATAATTTGAAATTTGGCAACAGACAATTGCACCAAATTACACAAAGATTCATAGAAATAGGATTGCCACCAAAGATATAAAAAAAAAAAATAAAATAAGAAAACATCATGTTCCTTCTGTGTGGTGTGGTGTAAGTCAATCGTTTTACATTTGGCAAGGGTCCAAATGCAATGCGCAATTCACAGTTGTCATATACTAGTTTACTTGTATGTACGAGTACATATTAGAAAAGTGTATATACTTTTTTGTCTAACATTGTAAAGCTGTATCTGTAAAAGTGTCATAAATCATTGAATTGTTTATTGATTGCCAAGAAGGCAACAGAATTTTTATTTACTATTAATCTGCCTGTACTGTCCTTCCCTTCTTTTTGTGTTCAACCCCTAGATTGAATATCATTTCCGTTTCGATATATTTAGTACTATCCACTTCATATGTATATCTCCACCATTCTACAGGGTGTACAATTTTAAATTAATGCAAAGAGACTTCTAGCAATTCCAACACAAAAAGTATACAAAAGCCAAAGTTAAGGCAAAAGTTAAAGCGGTAAACGTCGAGTCATTTCCCTTCCATGCCATTCGTCATTCTGCCTGTTAAATCTAAGCGAAAACGACAATAACCAACCGAGACCTTATTATTATACGAGTATCAAAGAGCAGACGTTTTGCATCTGAATTTGAAATTTGTCATGCAAAACGTGCGCGTTGCGGCGCGCCTTTTCTTCATATGCTACGTACGGTAAGTTGTGTCATAGTACCTGCGTGTATATTTACATGTCGAAAGTTGTGTGTGATGACTTGATTTTTTCCATTCATGCTGCAAACATCTGTGAAATGGTAGAGACACAAGGCTGAAGGCACCCTTCTTAAAAACCAGATGTCGACTCTGGACTCCGGACTCTAGAGAGCTTGTTGTTGCAAGCAAACAGCATTGACACCCAGGAGATTTTGTTTTATTTCTTTATAAACGAATATTTTTTTACTACTGCGTTCTGGATTGGTTGGTGGTGGTGGTTATGGATAGTAATGCTGCCTTTATAATGCCAGTGGGGGTAGCAAGCAATATCCTTTTTATACGTATGCTTCCTGAATTTAAATATATGTACATATATATTTTTTCTTTTTCTTCATTTTGAAATTGGAGGGTTGAATTTGTTTTTATAACATTCTTCTCCCTGTTTTTTTATATATATTTTTTAAATGTTAACTTAACAAGGACGTTGCGCTTTGGTCTGGCCGGCATCGAATGCACTCGCATGGGTTTTGTCATGTCTGCATTAAATTCTGCACTTTATTCTTATTATTATTATTTTTTTGTATTGATGCCTTGTCTCTTCATTCAAAGTTGGTAATTGTATTTCAAGATTCAAGGGTGAATTTTGTATTGTTGGCTTGCTGGCCTAGAAATTCCACAAGGACCAATGAGTCTTCCTTTATTCCCGGTTTTTATGATTCATGCTTAAGTGCAGAATGTTTTGTAAGTACTTAAGCGATCGTTTGCACTTTAGATGTGCGTGCATTTGTTTTGAGTGTTTAATATGGACATTTATCATTAAGGGATGTCTACGAATTCTATTTTTATTAACTACAATAAATAGGACACCAAGCAAGCATGCCTATTTACAATACATAAGTGAGAATTTTACCATGAGTAATTTTACACAAATTTCACACAAGTTTTTGTGAATTTTTTTGAATTTGTGGTAAGCTCATATATAATATTGGAATCATGCAATCATTGTAAAAAAAGTACACATATACATATTATAAGTATACCTATAAATAAATAATATAAACAAATATCAGGCTAAAAGCGCCTACACACAGGGCATTTTTTGACACAGTTTGCGATAGCAACTTGTAACCAGCAGGAAAATTGCCTCGTGTGGAAGTCAATTGGGCTTCCATAATAGTAAATTGGCAGATTACGTGTGTAGGCAAATTGCCACAATTTATGAGTATTCATCTGGCATTCATTGAGTGAAGATCGGATAACAACGTGTTCGAAAACGAAAACAAAATTTGGATATAGGTAGTCGAATTGTATAAGGTTATGCTTCCTTATCTCTCTAGTGTAATAGTGCAGTTTTTTTTTGGTTTCTTCGATAACAGCTACATGACGACCTACTTGTACTAAACCCTAGATTGGACTGACAATTAAACCTACTCAAACCTTCTAGAAATTGTGTGTACAAATTGCCTTAGCACGAAAAGAATGCATAGGCATACTTTATGATGGTTCATTACTTATCAATTTTCGGAAACTTCCAAACGATGCGTTATCTTATATGGCATTATATGGCATATTTTCCAGTCTGTTATTGCAAATCTTTCAAAACCAACGTCTAACAGCATCTCACTTTCTCTTGTAATTTTTCTCCTGTAAATTTTTTTTTTTAAAGATCTTCAAATCGCACTGGTTTTGTGGAAATTGCTGATGGATTTTTTAAAAAAAGGACGAATGATTGCCGTAGTAGTAATTATGCTAGATAATGAGCTCTAAATTTAAAAAAAAAAAAAAAAAAAAACGCCATACGCTGATTGCATTTTCTTTTATAACTTATACTCGTACTTTTTCAGAAGTGAGTTCAAAACTAGATAGGTAGTTGCGTTCCTATCGTTTCATTTTGAAAAATATTTTTTCACAAGTTAGATCCGCCGAATATCACTAATTCTTTTTTCCTAAATTTCTGAATATAATTGTTAGAATGTGCTGTGTTAGAAGTTACCATATCGTAAATGTTATGACATTTTCACCACAGTCCTTACATGAGTATCTTACATCATTTATTAGTGAAAATGTTGAGCTTGTTTTTAGATAGACGTTGTTGTAGTTAGTCTGGATTCCAGTTTCGTACAAATTATACTATATTGTGTATTCTTCATAGATTTCCTAACCTTAAACTAATTTTACAAGGACTTTGATGTTTCAGAAAGCGCGCTTTTCGTAATCTTTATTCTTTTTTCTTCTGAACTGAACGACTTTGTTTATTTTTGCTATCTAGTTCTGTAGCTGACTTTTAATGATGTCAAGGTCTTAAAAGTTGTTGAGAGTAAATCCAAAACATGAAGGCGGCACGATGAAGAGTTTTTGTAAATCGTCTATATTAGTTAGAAATGTATCCGTATGCTTACGGCCTTTCTAATAACTGTTGTTTACATCATCTTTTCCAGCAAAATGATTCATTTGTTTTCGTATATGTAAATTGAAGGCGAAGTTCACTCAAATGTGAAGTTGCAATTTTACCAGCCGGTTTAGCCTTTAGGAAGTGAATATACCATGAAATTAAATGTTTTCTCATGAAATTGAAAATGGTACTGCTCCCTTATCGTCATGGCTCGCATAGACATTTTAAAAATGCTAAACTTCTGGATTTTGTTTTAAGAACATTCAAAACCAATGTTGTGTAAAACTTCCTCTGTTATCCCCATTTTATTTTGATAAGGAATCCAATTTTAAAACAAAAGCCTTCCGATTTTTAGAGGTTTGTGTTCCATTTATCGTATATTGTACATAAACTTTTATTCAAATCTGGAGACATTTAAATTTTTGCATCTTTCCAGGCAAAAGCCAGCTATTTTTTTTTATCTTTAAACCAATCGTTGTCTTTGTCGTATGCTTTGAATCTTTATCCTGCATAAATACTCATATACTTTAGTATACGTTAATCAGAAAAACGTTTTAAAAAATGTCAAGGTGCGAGTACTCAAATTGTGTCATTTTTTCTTTTACCCACAATAATGAATCAACTCCTGTGTTAGAGAAACTGTCCCAAAATATTCAGCAAGTTGAATAGCTTATGGTCCCACTAAAGCCAATTATTTCAATCTTTGACGCATCTGCCCCGAAAAAATTTATTCATTTTGATAGTGGCGATTGCTGGACAAATATTTCCGCAACACAGTATAGGGAGATCAGAAATCCAGGTTGCTAGACATGTACATATGTTGAAGGCCCGGTCTGTGAGATGCTGCCAAAAGTAGGTAGGTTTCGTTGTTCTTGTTATTTGGCATCTTCCGAAAAAGTTGTTTCTCCCTTATTTGTTCTTGCTTTTTGTTTTTACTATGTAAGAGCATTCCGAATCATTTTCGCAGAGCAATCTATAATTCTGATTATATATAGATTATATACACTGATTGAAACGATTTTTCAATCTTTCGATACCAGTTTTGTAGTACGATTTCGGTTTAGCCTCAAAATAGGCATCTGTTTCGGCGATTACTTCTTCATCGGTCTTAAATCTCTTTCCGGCGAGCATTCTTTTGAAGTCTGCGAACAGGAAATATAGGAAATAGCTGGGGGCCAAATCTAGAGAATATGGTGGGTGGGGAAGCAATTCGTAGCCGAGTTCATTCAATTTTTCCATCGTTTTTATCGACTTGTGACACGGTGCACTGTCTTGATGAAACAGCACTTTCTTTTTCTTCAAATGCGGCCGTTTTTCTGCGATTTCGCCCTTCAAACGCTCCAACAACGCAATGTAATAGTCGCTGTTGATAGTCTGCCCCTTTTGAAGATAGTCGATGAAAATTGTTCCATGTGTATCCCAAAATACGAATGCCATAACCTTGCTAGCCGACTGTTGAGTTTTTGGTCGTTTTGGACGAGGTTCGTCGCCCGCTCGCCACTCTGCCGACTTCCGACTTGACTCTGGTGTGAAGTGATGGAGCCAAGTTTCATCCATTGTCATTGTCGGTTGAACAGCTTTAAACACTCCTCTAAATCATCAACACGTTATTGTTTTTGGTCGACTGTGAGCAAACGCGGCACCCACTTTGAACAGAGTTTTCGCATGTCCAAATATTCGTGTATGATATATCCAACACGCTCTTTTGATATCTTCAGAGCCTCAGCTATCTCGATCAACTTCACTTTACGGTCATTCGTAATCATTTTGTGGACTTTTTTTGATGTTTTTATCTAAAACAGCCTCTTTTGGACGTCCACTGTGTGCATCATCTTCGGTGCTTGTATGACCACTTTTAAATTTTTCAATCCACTTGCGAATGGTTCGTTCGGCTGGTGCAGAATCCATTTTTTTTTTTTCACAATAACAAAAGTTGCTTCACTCACAACGCTATATCTCGAGAACTAATCGTCCGACAGCTGTCAAATTTATACACGTATCTTTTGAAGGTTGGTACTAACTGAACATGGTATGGATTTAATTCAAGTGGTGCCCTCTCTTAGAAACGGCACGGCACTTTTCAGCCCAAACATTATTATGTTCTTGTATGCTTATTTATTTATTTATTTATTTTTTTGTTTTTTACAAGTATTCAATTTCCTTTTTATCGAAATAGTGTTTTTCTTGACACATTTTTATTTTTATTATTTAATAAGTCTTAGAACGAGCATCTAAGATACCTTTAAATAAAGAAAATCAAAGCATTCAATGACTGAAACTTCGCATAAAATTCAATAAAGATCAGCTATTTTAAAGGACAGTTGTTTAAGACATTTAAAACTTGATCATTTTTTACTTTCGAAAAATTATGTCAAGTTTTATTATCATTTTGGTGATTTTGATGTTTTGGACATTTTGTGAAATAAAGATCTCAAACAGCTAAGTAAGCAACACTTAATAAAGTAAGGTAGAACTCAGAGTTTTTTTTTATAATTAATTAATGATTGAGAGCACATTCAGTAAACACGGCACGCGTAAAAATAGTAAAATAGTTTCAGAGACAAAAATTTTTACTGAATTTTCTCTCATTCATTAATTAATGATTGACGTTAGGAGCATCTACGCGCCGCCGTTCCTTATTTGTTTTTTAGAAAGAAGTGCTATTTTATCGAGCACACCTGTATT
This sequence comes from Volucella inanis, assembly GCA_907269105.1. Taxonomy (NCBI): domain Eukaryota; kingdom Metazoa; phylum Arthropoda; class Insecta; order Diptera; family Syrphidae; genus Volucella; species Volucella inanis. The sequence goes on along the minus strand of OU026157.1, from coordinate 47,114,917 downwards.
TACATATGTACCATATGTATGCCAAGCAATTCTAAAGTTCAAATACATATATGTATATGGATATAATGTCTTGTATTAGTCTAAAATTTTTTTTTTTTTTATAAATCTGTCTTGTCATTGTCTATTTCTTTTTTCATAAAGCACAGATTGTATTTCTTCTACACATTATGTGTATTTCAGTTTTTGTTTTCTTTCTTCCAATGTGCCAAATTCTAAATTAAATTTGTTTACCGAATAAAAGGAAGGAAATCTTAAATGACGCAGAAATTCAGTAAACACACAAAATACCACCATTTCTTTATGAACTATGTATCTTCATTCTAAACTATGTCATCTCATTTGAAAAATCAGCTTCAGAGGGTGAACACTTATAGTTGGCGTTTGGGTTTGTCCTTAATTTTGGCCCATTTTCAGTCCTGGATTCTGTCCGGATTTCTGCCGGTTTCTTTATCCGTTTCATATCAACTTCTGGATCATTTTCTAAAAAATTCACTTGAACTGCAAATTCAAAGAGAGAGAGAAAAAAAAAAAAAAAAGTAATTTTTCTATTTTGCTAGAGAGCGATGGAGGAGAAGAAAAAAAAGCTTCCATTTTCATATCTCTTCCACATCCTTTCATTCTAGGATTCTATCTTCTTGGGCATTTGGTGAAAAATTGAATTCCTCTAGTGGCACTACAGCATATCAGAGAGGAGTCATTTATCTTTGAAGGCTCTTCGTTGTTTATGTGTTTCGGTTTGTGTTTGCGTTTATGTTTATGTTTGTATGCGTATCAAACAATTCTTTATACCTAATTCTCTTCTTATACTTTTGCTTTTACCCTTTTACCCATTCTATGGTTGTTTGGTTTAAGTCTTCTACGCTCTACTGGCAACTGCCATTTCGGTTATCCTTTGAATGTGTTTGACTGCTACTATTTCCATTCCATAAAATCCATTATTCCCGGTGATATACGCCCGCGTTTAGTATAAACGCCTTCCTATTCTCTATTTTCACTCTGCCAGAAAAGGAAACTATACACTCAAAAAAAAAAAAAGGAATTCCCCCATTTGGATATTCTTCCTTTTTTTTTTTTTTTTTCTATAGATACAAATGTGTATACATACATATGTATGTAGAGATAATAACAATAATAACGATAAAAGAAAAGTAGTAAGAATGGAGTGGTAGCTAAAGACTATCTTGCGAAGTGGATTTTGTATCTATTGTTAGGATGCTGACTGGAGGATAATAGTTTTTTTTTTCGATCAAAAATAATCGTCAATGGCGGGACGAGAGGTAAAAGGGTTTCTTCTATTTCTCTGTTCAAGACATTGAATGTTGATTCACATTTTTGGAGAAAATGAAAGAATTCTTTCTCAAAATGAACACAATTCATTGCCTCAATTTTTAGAATGGGTTCTTCCTATTTTTTTTTTTTTGTGTGTGTGTGTGTTTCTACTCGACATGGGGATAGCGCCTATGATCTTTCATTGTCGATGGTTTATTTTTTATTTTAAGTATTATAGAGAGTTGGTCCTTTTTGCCACTTAATTCGAATGGGATAATAAATTAATGTGACCTTCCTCTAAAATCAAATTTTCCACATAAATTTTGGAATGGTCTTTCAATCTTTTTTTTTTTTTTTTCTTTGTATTTTTCATTAGAACGACAATATTTGCATAGTTCTTGTTTATAATTTTTTATTGTTATAGCTCGAGGGAGCGACCTTGATCCTATGAAATTGTTTGAAGGGTAAATATGTCACAGATTTGTTGTGAAATTAGTTTTTGGCGTCTTCCAAAATGTTTACTTTTATAACTTTGAAAAATGTTTTTTATTAGGTATTACTTTTATTTTTTAAATTGATGGATGAGTTTGAATCGTTGAACACAGGGTGGCATTTATGCCTGATGAGTAAGTTTAAAAAAATCAAACTTTGTAATGTAAATTAAAATGTGTACCTATGAGTTCATTGTTTAAGATGAAAATATACGTACCCTTCGGGACAATATAATAAGACAACGTCTAAATTTTGAAGGAAAAATTATGTGCACCATTTGCCACCCCTAATTAAATGATTAAGTTACACGATATACATATAAAGGCCATCCCTCATGAAATATTTTTTGGAGAAACCCTTAATTTTCTTGCCAAGCGATAAAAATCAGAAATTAAGGGACAAAAAGATTGGACAGATGGATTTTAAAATTTAATCACATGAGAATTTCAATACATATTCATATTCATTTTATCAAGTAAGTTACTATTTTATTTCCTTTATTTTCTATAACTTCTAATATTCGCTTAGGTGTACCTTTAAAATTTTCATCATATTTTTCATCCATCTTGTTCCTTTCTGTACTAATGGGTTGTTTTGATATCATAATTGTTGTAGCTACTTGTTCTCAATTATGTCCAAGTCAATTGATTGCTGATCAGTTAAGCAGGAATAAAGTACTGCTTGACTTATGGGAGGTATTTCTGCCGTATTATTCTGTTAAAAAATCAAAATTTCCTAGACAACAATGATAACACAAGATTACTCTTACAGGTCATATCTTTAGGTGCCTCCTAACAATTCTTTTGCCATGACTGTGAGCAAGCTCTAAGCAGCACGTTTTAAGAAACAGTTATTTCCTTTGGAGATATTCATTCTGTTATGAAAATCTTCTCAGATTTTTTATGTTGCGCTCTATCTGCGATTTGACGAGGTTTTCAAGAATAATTTGAAATTTCTCACTTCTATTCGCTTTTCTTCGTTGACTTTGATGTTTTTTTTTTCCAATAATCAAATCTTCATTCAAATATTGGGTATATAACTTAACTCGTGCGGTTTTTTTCTTCAAAATTTGAACGTTTATTTAAGAAAAACATGTACAATAGTATTATTCAAAGTATTGAACATCTGAAGCTATGACTTTTTCCCATCTTTCTGGCAATTTGTGGATCCCATCCCAAAAGAACTGCGTCGGGTTGGCAGCCAAGAATGTATCAAGCCAATTTTTAATATTCTGCTCTGATGTGAACCGTATTTCAGTGAGGGCGTTCTGCATCGACCGGAACAAATGGTAGTCAGAAGGGGCAAGGTCTGGGCTATAAGGCGGGTGGGGTAGGACTTCCCATCCAAATAGTTCTTAACCGGAATAGCAACGTGGAAAATTATTGCCTTGTGTCTTGTCGCATATTCCGGGCGTTTTTCGACTACTGCTCGACCATTGATGGTTTCACCCGGTTTTAGCAACTCATAATACAGCACACCCATCTAATTCCACCAAATACAGAGCATTACCTTCGCGCCATGAATATTCGGCTTTGCCGTTGATTTGGCTGGTTGGCCGGGTTTCACATATGATTTTTTGCGCTTGGGGTTGTCGTAATGGATCCACCACCAATAACAATCCGATGCGAAAATGACTTCCTTTTGTGGCGTTCCAGCAGCATTTCGGACATGCGAAACCGCCTTTCGACGTCTCTCGGCTTGAGTTCATGTGGAACCCAATTTCCTTGCTTTTGAATATATCCAGCTGCTTTTAAACGTTTTGAAATGGCTACTTGAGTGACACCCAAAGATTCTGCGAGCTCTTCTTGTGTTTGGAAACAATCTTCATAGAGTAATGCTTCCAGTTCTTCATCTTCAAATTTTTTTGGCTGCCCAGGACGTTCATCGTCTTCCAAGCCAAAATCACCACTCCCCGCATAAACTTTTTCAGGCACAAAGTTCGACATATTTGAGTGAAAAAAATTATTGTTGTTTACGCTTCAAATGAGTGACATATACTGAAAAAAAAAAAAACGTACAATGACAGTAGCTTTCCAACGCATGTTCCAATGGAATAATACAAGTTGCGCCATCTCTTAGCAAAAACGCACGAGTTAGACCCAATATTTTAGTACTTGTTTGTTAATTTTTTAGTAAATTGTTTTTTGTTTTTTAGTAATGGGAAGAAATTTGTTCTTTTTTTTAATTTTTGCTGTTGATTTTAGATTGATTTATTTTTTTTTATATAATCGTTTGTGGTTATTTATGCCAATTTTGTGTAATGCTCTGATTCAGCTGTTTCTGTTCTGGAAACCACACAGTTTTCGATAATTCGATCATGTCTGGTGATCGTCCTGGCAAATTTATTTATTTTAGCAATAATATTATAAAAAAAAATTTTTTTTTATAACATTTGCATATGTTGTGTTACTTTACTTCTAACTAAATTCATGGATTGGTTGGTCTTCATTTTTAATATACGAAATTTATGTCAATTTTGCCATACTATTCTATACCTGCTACATGTTATCAACCCCCAAAATGGACTCTTTCTTTCTTTAAATCATGGCATTGTTATGATTTTAATTGGAATGTCAAGCCGCGACGTATCTTCAAATTTCAATTGCAATATTGTCCTATGGACTACCACAAGTGTTCTTATTATAACCCTATTATAAATATTCTTATTATTGCTTATATAGAATACATTAAAGATGATAGATCTATGGTTTTGAGTATTTTACATTTTACAGTGTGTTCAACAAAAACGTGCGTCTAAAAAATCCAATGAAAAATACGTGAATTTTATTAGATCATATCGTATATTATTATTAAAGTATTTATCAAAACGAATTACGCAATTATATAAAAAGGAGTCTAGTTTCTATAATTATTTATAATTCTAGTGCAATTTTCAATTAATTTTTGTGCGTATTCTAAACTTAGAATTTTGTTTCAAGACCCACGCAAGTCATTGGGCAAGTTCTCCGTTGCCCAACTTGGCCTCTTTTTGATACTCTTGTTTTTAATGCCAGATTCAGCCAAACGGCGGCGTATTGTGGGACACTTTAATTAATTTTCTAGAAAATTTTTCTTGTGCCTTCCTCAGACTAATTGTAAGGTTTTTCCAAAACAATTTACAAATTACATTGTTGTTCTTATTGTATGTCCTTGCTTTGGTCCCTCTACCTGAATTATCATCGACATTACCGGATTCTTTATACCTCTTTATCCACTTTCACACAAATGCCTGTGACGTTTTTATATATTTTGAGTGAATTACTAAGAAAACATTTTCGATATTATAACCCGCTAAAGTATGTGAACGGCAATCAAATGCAGAAAATAACGTAAAAAACATGTGTGTGTGTTTGAGTTAACTAAAAGAAGTTATTTAAGCAGTTTTGTTTTTTCGGAACATACATGCCAACATGCCTGTATTGACAAATTTAAACAAAAAATGTCCGAGTGAAATATAGAAATATAGAATAGATGATTGCCAAAAATAGAGTTGTCTTTTATTCCGGGAAAATCAAGATATCTTTACTGGGGCTCTGTTGACCATTCGCTTTATATGGCAAAGAAGCTATCCACAACTTTCTACAGCACATAGAGTTCGCTGTTATGTCCTTTTGTTCATATGTCTTTTCCAGAATTTAGACAATATATCTTTTTTTCTAAACTTTTAAAGATCAAATCAGTTATCCAATTTAAAGTTGAGAATTAGGTTGGACATTGAACTTGGAAAAATTATTGTTTTATAGATTCAGCATTTCGTGTGTGATGAATTTGCAATATTTTTGGATGACGCCATATTTTATTTTATTCTTAACTTAATCTAACTTGTCCCTCACTGAGCAAATGACAGCAATGAATATTACTACGTGTCCTCGTCTAATCTGGGGAAAATATGTAGTACATTCCGCGTTCCTGCCTGCCCGCAGTACTATCATATGTCTCCTAGAACTGCTTCGAGATTGCAAGATGCATCACGTATTTCCGACCGCAATATGTAGAATTAATCGCACTGGAAGCCATATTGATATTGGCCGATGTATTTCAAAATGTTTTTTTTTTTTTTTTTTTTTTTTTTTTTTTTTTTTTTTTTTTTTTCTGACTCGCCAATTGCGTAGTACGGCACTTTGACCTAAACGATCATTTTTTTCGTTATTAGCTCATTAGGTCGTAAGAGCCGAATTGTTCCCTGAAGAAAATCATTCGTATAATTTCGTTTAGGTCTTCGTCTTCTTTAAGACAAAGTCGGAACTCCGGAGAGTCGACTAGATTCATTTTGTTGTGTCCTACTAAGTTTTTGATATCGTGCCGAGATTTAGACATCTATTGACATTTTTTTTTTTTTTTTTTGAAAAGCAGGATGACTTGATTGGCTTCTCCGGATATGAGATGCATCTCGAATGTTCCCAGCTATTAATAGCTAAATAGACTGCTAATTTAGGAGTACACCAGAAGGGTTCAGGTTTCTGTGCCCTTCCTGGCCAGTTCGTAGGCCTTTTCATTCCCATCAATACCGTCATGAATAAGAACCCACCACAGTTTGGTTATGTTCCTGGAGCTCAATTTTTGGAGGGTTTTGAAGCAGTACATAATTGATTTGGAGTCAATGGTGTGCAAGCTAATGGTATTTATAGCTGCTCGACTCCGTGTATATATGGATGTTTGCGCCTTTGATACCAGAGCTGTAAATATGGTTGGCACATACTTGAATGTCGTGGGGTTCATTGGAATACAATGGAACTTATGCCCATAGCTATAGTTATATTTAGGTTTGGTCCGTGTATTCCACCTCCACTCCCGATTCAATTTTAGAACGCTCCGTAAACCAATGGGTTATTCGTAACCCATGCTTCTTTGCTGGGAATCTCCGTCTTTATTAAAGCATGAAGTTTTTTGAAGGTGGTCTGTTACCGTGCAGGGTGCACGCTAAGATTTAATTCTCTAATTTGTACCAGACTTGCTGTGTTGCGTAATGCCACATTGCTTATATATAAATGTAGGAGGGTTAGTTCTATTATTGCTTCTATCACAGCTGTGGTGCAGGTCCGGAAGGTTCCGGAAATGCCCAGACATGCAAGACGCTGTACTCTGTTGAACTTTAAAATGGCGGTCTTTTACGTGAAGTATAATGAAGGGCCTGACCATCATTGTATAGATCCAGTGAGTGATCTTTGAAGAGATCCTCATGTGATGCCATACATGCAACGGCTCGCCTATAGAGCATTGGTTGCTTTAGTTGTTGTGTTGTTTAAATGAGTGTATTTCAGTTGAGTATTTTGTCCTAGATTACTCACAGATAATCGGAATCGTCGGAATATTCAACGATTGTGTCGTTAAGTGAAACCATACCTAAATTTTTTAGTACGTTACTTACGTTAGGTTATTGCTTCTGTAGTTACTGCAACACATAGGGTAGAGCAGTTTTGTCAGCGTTCGATCATGTGTTTAACCTCTCAGATTGGCAAACTCCTACATACTCCCAATTTCAGTCCTATCTCTAGCTTTAAATAGTTTACGATTAGTCTTCAAAGCCCGCGGTGTCCATATTTTTTAGTTTGTTTATGGCTAAGTCGAAGTTTGTCGACTTTAAGGACTACTGCACCGATTGGTCCTTAATTTTCCTGGTTAATTAAGTAGCCACTGGGTCTTTTGATAAATCTTTCTACAATTCCCTAAGGATCTGAAACGAGATTCCACTAAGGTATCCAATTTTGTACCTCTTTTATTTTTATTAGTTGGTGCAGCTTTTTTTTAATGCATAATCGAGTTCTGACTCGGGCTAAAACTAGGAAGTTATCAAAGACTATATTGGTCCCTTTTCGCACATCCAGCAAAGTTGTACATTCCTTTTATCAATTATTGGTCATTTTAAGCTTGCGAAGATAACCAGGTTGCTTTGTGGATATTTTTGTGACGCAATCTATTGCTACTCATAACCACAATGTCAGTAAATTTTAAGCTGGTGTATATTAGCAATATGTAGAGGCTATGCATGTTTATTGGTTTTAGCGCTGAAATTTCTGATTTTAATATCGTATTCCGTTTACTCTTATTGTACTTATTGTACTCTATGGATCTCTATACGTCCACTAACAGTTTATCAGTTGAATACCTCTGCCCAGTGATTGAGTGATGTTGCCCAGTTTGATAATTTTGGATTATTCCTTACTATGTAGTTCCTTCTTCTAGTGCTCTTTCAACTTTCACAGCACTAAATAGACCAGAATTTTGTAGCTTAGTCTTTTAAAGAGCGCGGTGAGTGTGGCAGATTTTAATATTTCCAATACCAGAACAGTGAGATGTTTCATCATATCATGGTAGGTTTGATGATGGAGTACAAGTGCCCAGCAATAAGATTGTGAAGAGTAGGTATGAGATTATGAAGGTTTACATTAAAGATTTAAGATTCTTCTTCCTGTCTTGGGTGGGACAATATCTTTCAGTTTTCTTCCCCATACATGCAAATGATTATTAAGTCTTTGTCACAGTAATTTTCTTACATACAATTGTTTTATTATTTACCATATATACCATATAACATGTGGCTTTTCTCTAGAAAATTATTTAAAAACATATGTTTGTATTCATGTGATAGTTAACAAAACTCTGTTGATTTTTAAAAGCACGCATCTACAAAAAGTGAAACATTTTTACCAGCAAAACTTCTAGCACCATTCCCATATATCGGCATGCATTTTTTTTTCATCGTTATATACACTCATACGCAGTTTATAGGAAAAAAAAAACACAACTCATACGCCTGTCACGCCCTTAGAAAACACGAGTGCACTAGATTTTTGGAAATGTCCAAAAAACGATATCCTGCAGAGAGAGATATATTATTTCCACACTGCATGGGCTTATATGTATATTCCCCCAATCCAAATACCCCTGAAACAGATCGATATTTGTTGGTAGACTCAAAAGAATGAGCTGAAAAAAAAAAAAAAAAACTTTTAACTTTACCACTAACTACGCCGAAAAATCATTCTTCCTCTTGATCCTTTCCAATGTTATATTGAGGCGTAGAAAGGGTTTTGAGTTTATTTCATTTTGACTTAAAAACTCAGCAAGTGTCGCCTTAAATTGCGTGTCTCTGGAAATGTCTTTTCGTCACAAGACGTTGACAAACACATTTCACACAACAGTGATTATTCGTAAAACCTTATCCTATATTTCTTTTCTTAGGATTGAATATTGAAACAGAGAAAAAGGGATCGGCAAACTAGAAACCAAAAACGAGAGCGTCTTTGATTAGAGACTGATGATGAGGTATGACTATAGCGAAGACGAGAATGACGATGACAAACAATTGAGTGTGTACGTGCGGCTTGAAGGAGAAAAGGAGTTCCGGCAAAGGCAAACAAAGGCGCGGATCTGGAGTAGAGGAAATATGCAGATTCCTATCCGGAATGGAACCTAAATTGAAGAATAAATTTGGATAAGAAACGGGGTTGTACTCCCACCTAATTTGTTTTTTTTTTTTTTTTTTGTGCCTTTTTCAAATACAAAACCTTTTTGTTGCTTATGTTTTTTTTTTGCTAAAGTATTCTTGTCGCTTTATGTCCTTTTTATCATCTTTCGTAAGGCTATGGGAAATTTATTTAGGGTGTGGTCTAGTTATCTGTTTTCGTACCATACATACCAACAACATCTATACTTTCGTATGTATGTATGTATCTGAAACGTAACTACGTACATATGTATGTATATTTTTTGATGTACATATGTCGAAACTCACAGTTCGATAGGGACATTACAGGTAGAATATTATAAAAGCAGTGGTGTTAAAAATTAAGACCAAGAGGAGGAGGTATACCATTTAGGTAATTTACAATTTTGGTTACCACTTTTACGATAGACCACCTAAAGAATGAAGTCAGAAGGACATTTCAAAAACCTTTAGATTATATTCCAATTGAGGGGATGTTAAATTTTTTTTTCGTCTAAAATAAACCAATTTGTCCTATTATACAAATTGTTTCGTTGAATCCTTTTTTTTTTTTTTTAAGGAAAAAAGTCCCTAATCCAGAAAAATGTAGAAGATAATTGAAATCTATTTGTAAACCAAATTGAGTATCTAAGAAGCTTATTTGGTTTACATACTCATATTAGTTTTAATTCTTTTTGAATAAATATATATATATTTTTTATACACACTACAGCGAACCCCAAATACAAAGTGTTTTCTTAAAAATAAAATAAAATGAACAAAAATCAATTATTTTCGGATGTTATAGCTTTATAAAAATGAGTGAGTATTTCTATTAGTGATGGAATACGGTTTCATTCAAGTCGTTGCCTCTGCTGGCTTCGCAGTAGCGTATCCTGTCAACCCAATTTTCCAAGACCAATGCCTCGAACGGTATTCACTTCAGGGGGTCGAATCGGCTTTTGGATTGTCTGCATAACATCGTTCTTTAAGGGCGCCCCCAAAGTTTAACGTTACCATTCGTATCTCCGAGGCGGCCAATTTATATAGCCAAAAATATATGATAAAACGATTTTCCGAGCTTAGTACACAAAAGATTGATGGTTTGATGGACTGTGTGGAATGGCGCGCCATCGTACTGAAACCAAAGGTCATACAAGTCAATTTTTTCAATTTCATCAAAAAAAAAAAAAAAAAAAATCGGTAATCATGTCTGTTTCGTTTCACTGTTAGCTGAAATGATGTCTCCAGCAGCATTTAGAAATAAAATGGGTCAATGAGGCCACCACTCCAAAATCGGAAGCAAACTCTCACTCTCTGCAGATGCATTGGCTACTCGACGTACAGGTTTTACATTCCCTAGAAAAAAAATATTTTTTCGGACAAATTCGACGTCCAATGCGAGCTACTGTAAGACCTAAACTGAGAAGCGATAACGAAGCAATAGGTCGTTTCCAAGATCTCTGTTCAAAATTCACATCAGGCTGGTGCATAAAATGTCGAGTGGTTGAGATCGATGTTCCTGGATTGTGTTGAACACTCTCAGCTACAGAAACCACATTCTCGTCGGTACAGGGACCGTGAGTGTTGTCCGCAAGTAAACCAGCCTCACGAAATTTTCGCACAAACTTGCGTATATCAGGCGAAATGTGTGCTTCATTTTGGGCAAAACTTCTTTTCAATAAACGCACTATTCGGACCATCGCAAAGCGATTCATTTTCATTCGTTGTGCGAAGGCATGATATTGACTGACAGTCAAGATTTCGATCGGGAAAGACCTGATAGTGTCAAAATATCATAAGGTTCAAGAAGAAACTTTTATCTAAACCATCCGTTATACTGCAAGGTTGTTCCAAACTGATGAAATGTAAGAGAATTTTTCGTATGATGGGTGGCGTCCTGCCAAGCCCCTTTGTGTTATCCTTTTGATTTAAACTACATTTGTCTTTCTCAACTCTATGAACTAATGGTTATTTTTCAAAGAATTAAAAATATTACGAATTATCTAGAATTTAAAGATTTATGATTATTTTTCTCTTAGGTCAAATTCAAATTAGCGATACATTCAGCAACATTGACTCATGTTTAGCTTAAAAAAACCAATCATAAATGTGTTTTTCTTAAAGATTCTCAGAAAAATCTGAGTCTAAGGATTGATCCCTGTGGTATATCTATCATTCCAATAATGTTTTCTTTTTTATTTTTGACTCAATATTAGTTCTTATTTTTATCATTACGACTCAAATATGTATGACGACAAACTTTTTCCATTTTAATATGCACAAATTAAAAAAAATAATTGTGCACTTACTTTTTAACATTTATCAATATGATGTGATGCATCAAATGTCATGGAAACTCATCTTATATAAATTTGTTAAGCCCTCACTACATCCATCAACAGGGATCAAAACTGTCGGACTTTGACATTTGCAGATTTTTTTTTTCATTAAAACTGACATCCAATCTTTACACAAATCCACATTTTGACAGCTAGAATCGTCATCATCGATATCAAACGTCAAATGCTTACAATAGCGAACCTTTGAATTTGCATTGACTTTCCTTTAATCATGTAAAATGGAAAAAATGGATTTTGTTTTTGATAATTGACAGCCACCTGTGATAAATTGAGATTCTCACATTATTCTCTTGTCTCTCGTCTGAATTTATCCTTGACTTGTGGGTTTTTACCCTCTCTGTTTCCAAATAGATATGTCTTTCGTTGCTCTGTGTGCGAATTAATTTTATAGATTTTCACTTTATGTGCGCTTTGCATCGTTCTTTCATAAGTCAACGTATTAGATCCCTGAGCATGCTTCTAAATGAAATTTTCATCTTAAAAGAACACTTGACACGTGATATGAAATTTAATTCGTCAAATTTGTCAGTGAATAGGTGTGTGTACCTTAAGCTCTGGACTCTAGCCCAAAACTGTCAAAACTGCCAAAACTGGAAAGCAATTGGAAAAATCAATTTTGAGTGTTAAAATAATTCCGTTTGTTTTGATACTTATTTTAATTTGAATTTATAATTTGATATTTAATATATTTTAATGCAAGTGACTAATTTATTTGTTTTTTCTTTTCTTTTTCTTTCAGGTATGTTTGTAATTTCCTGGTGCATATTTAAAATGGATTTTTTAAATTAATAACTGGCGGTAAATACTTTGATTTTTATGTCATTTATGTCATTTCATTTAGAACTGTCAAACTGAAGAGCTGTCTGGTTGTCAATCAAAATAAAAACTAAAAAAAATTTAAGAAAAGAAGGAAGACAAATATAGAAAAAAAAAAAAAAAATAAATAAATAACTTTTACATACATAGTCGTATGTATTCTAGGGGGTATTTTTCTCATATTCTCGTACATATGTGCATATGAGATGGAAGGAGATACATATATGAGACAGGTTAGGATGAGCTTTAGTTTGAAGTGTCAATAAAATGTCTTATTTTGAAGATCTATTGCTTGAGGTATATGCTGTATCTTTTTTTTTCGAATAGAAAAACGAATGTCTGATTTAAAAGAGAGAATTGATTTTACAAAAATAAATTCTTCTGGTGATGCACATGTATCTGAGAATTTTATACAACTTGGTTTTTTTTTTTTTTAGAGCTGCCTTTTGTCGATTTAATAGTTGAGCAAGAAATACTTTTGAATTTCAATTATATAGTAGACCACCGTAGAGCATATGATTCTTCGGCTTAAATTTTTTCGTGTTGTACGTTTCTTTTGACTTTTCAGAGATTACTAAGTATTCTAAAGTGGGTTTGGAAAGTTTTAAGGTTGATTTCTTAACAGATGTGAATGTATTTCTATGTAAGATCACGGATAGCTTTATTATGCTTAAATGCAGACTTAAAGTACTGTCATTGTTATTAATTATCCTTGTTCATCAGTTAGGAGTATGTCACTCATTTCAAGACATACTGTAAGCGGTTTTAAGCCGATTAGTTTGAGGCAATCGAGATAGGGTTGTAGGTTAACCGCGAAACGTATAAACATTTGCTGTGCAACTCCTGTGCACAATATGTGGGTGGTGTAATATTGAGTCTATAAATTCGTGCGGTTTGCTAAGAGGTGGCGTAACTTGTGTTATTCCATTGTGATTATTCCATTGAAACATGCGCTGGAAAGCTACTGTCATTGTACGTCATTTCAGTATATGTCATTCATTTGAAGCGTAAACAACAATATATTTTTTTTTCACTCAAATATGTCGAACTTTGTGCCTGAAAAAGTGTTTTTGCGGGGAGTTCTTCTTCATTACTTTATTATGAAGAAAACTGCTGCCGAAAGTCATCGTATTTTGGTGGAAACTTATGGTGAACATGCGCTAGCTGAGCGAACGTGCCAAAAGTGGTTTGCACTATTTAAAAGTGCTGATTTTGGCTTGGAAGACGATGAACGTCTTGGGCAGCCAAAAAAGTTTGAAGATGAAGAAGAAGCTATTGCTATTCCGGTTAAGAACTATTTGGAAAACAGTTAATGGGAAGTCTTATCCCACCCGCCTTATAGCCCAGACCTAGCCCCTTCTGACTACCTTTTGTTCCGGTCGATGCAGAACCCCCTCACTGAAATACGGTTCACATCAGAGGAGAATATCAAAAATTGGATTGATTCATTCTTGAGTGCCAAGCCGGCGCAGTTCTTTTGGGATGGGATCCACAAATTGCCAGAAAAAGTCATAGCTTCAGATGGGCAATACTTTGAATAGTACTATTGTAATGTTTTTCTTAAATAAACGTTCAAATTTTGAAAAAAAAAAAACCGCACGAATTAAAATATATACCCAATAGCATGACGAGACTTAACTGACGCATTCAAAAAGAGGCCATAAAAAAGGGGTTTTCTTTCATATGGGTCTGAAAATTCTTTAGAAAAACGCTTGAAGCAACCGAGAGTGGAATAGTTTTTTTTTTTTTTTTTTTTTTTTTTTTTTTTTTTTTTTTTTTTTTTTTTTTTTTTTTTTTTTTTTTTTTTATGAATTTGCTCGTATCTATGTGGTATGGAAGTGCAATTCGTTGTCACAGATAACACCTAAATCGCGGTTTAGGTTCAGGTTCATTATAAATAAAGTAAGTGTGAGACGTTCTCGCTCAGTTATAACTCTGCATTTATTGACGACAAATCTTCAGGCATCAATTGCAAAACTTGATAAGGTCGAAATGTGCCGAAAGATCTTGATTTTATCTGCATATTCAGTTTAAGCGAATTAATCGTGATATGCATAGTTACCATCACTCATTATCAGGACGAATAATAGAGGATTAAAATGGTTTCCTTGAGGAATGCCAGAGAAGGCTTTTATGGGTTAACTAACTGTGGGCGTAGGATAGGAATTAATCCACACAATAAAATCAGATTGAAAGCCTTCAGTTTGAAGACGATTATTTAATGCAAAATTTTGTCGAAAGCTTTTTTGTAATCAGAGGTAATTACACCGACGTCTTTGATATTTTCTACAACGCATAGAGTACTTGATAAGTATTCTTTTCATTATTGGTTGTTGATTTACCCTTTAAGATATGTAACTTTGAAGTAACAACGGCTTATAATGTTTCCACTTCTGTTCATAAATGCTTAAGCATGAAATTCCATAAAACAATTTGAATTTTACGTTAAACATAGATGTACGTTGCATTTGGAACATTTTATTTTTGGAACTCATTTACACCCCGGCTTTTTGCAGCGCCCTCTGTTGTCTGGAAAAATTGGCCAATGTGCTACTTTATCTTTTCGCACGCTTTGTACTGCGAATTTTTTTCTGCTAATTGCAAAATTGAAACAGTGAGTTCCTGAATAAAGTGAATTCCAATAAAGAATATTGACGCTTGGGGTTTATTATAGAATGCGATGAACAATCTCTCTAATAAAACAGCCACGCATTCACCACCGTTAAATGTAATAAATGAAACATTATACGATGATACCATTTCCTTGATCGAATTTTTATTCGGTATAACGCAATAAATGAGTCGACGAAGTCTACTCCACCCATTGTTGATTGTATATTTTTACTATATTTTTCTGTCCCGCCTCTTCACCACGTCTATTGACTCTGCTTCACAAAATGTGCTCATTAAATGAACGGCCTTGTTATCGTACTATTTAATCGCATTTATAGTGATCTGGTTAATGCACTTAGAGAACGCTTCGTAACTTCCTCTTCCCTTAATTTTCATTAATTTATCAGATGAAAATTCACAGTTTTTTAGTCTGTTTGATCGCACACTTGCAACACTCTGTCTTCCCAATTTTTCTAATTCCATTGCTGAAGGAATGCTTCAAAACCAATTGTCGAAACAATTGGTTGGGTACAATTTTTGATAAACGTAATTCATACTACATTTACACTACTTCCAACATGAGGTAATTGCTGATCATGTATTACTTTCTCAGTGTAAATTTCAAAATTGTAAATCAGTCCATGTGAATCGCACAACAGAAACGCTTTGAACCCCCATTTTTTGGGTTTCTTAGGCAAATACTGTTTAAGCCTGTGCCTTCCTTTAAATGGTATCATTTGATCGTCAACACAAAGGTGTTCATACATCGGAATGCAGTTAAATTTTTTAACAATTTTTAGAGAATAGGTCTTTTTTTTTGTAAACTATCCATAACTTCTGAATTGTTTGTGTTAGGCTCTAAATTCCTGCTAAAATGTATTTTGGATTTTATTCCTTTTCATCGCATATGACTCATATTATTATAATAGGTCATATAAATTAAAATTATCCGCGGTTTTTTTGGTACATTTTTGAAAAGCACATATTGGCCATTATTATCTAAGACCTTTTGCAAACTTGGCCAAGTGATTTTCAGAGGCTCTTCGGCCGGCTAATTTTTAATCATCAAGAGAGTTTTGCAAAGACCGAAACAAATGGTAACCAGAGAGTGCAAAGGTCCGAGCTACACGGTGGATGCATCAACACTTCCCAACCAAGCTCAGTTAATTTTATCCGGGTCATCAAAAATCCGTGCGGGTTAGCATTGTCATGATGGAAGGCAACACCCTTTTTGTTAGTCAATTCTGGTCGCTCTTTCTTGATAGCCTCATTCAAACGGTTGAGTTGTGCATAGTAGAGGATCGAATTGACCGTTTCGCCACGTTCTAGCAGCTCATAATAGAGAATTCTCTTTCAATTATTTTCCACCAAACACTCAACATAACTTTGTTTGCCGTCAATCCAGGCTTTGAAGTCGTTTGTGGTCGGTCACTGGCCTTTAATCATGATCGTTGGATATTCTCGTATTTAATCCATTTATTATCGCCCGTAATGAATCGCATCAAAAATGGTTCCATTTCGTTACGTTTCAGCAGCGTTTCACTGATGGTTATTCGGTCAATCTAATTTCCTTGGGTTAATTCATATTGCACTCAAACATTGAGCTTCTTTGAGTAGCTTGCTCATTTTAGATGATTTCCAACTATCATACGATTGATGTTTAGTGCCTCCGATATCTCCAGACAACTTCCGTGCTTGTCTTGCTCCATCAGTTGCAAAATTTCATCGATTTTTTCAGTGATAGGCCTACCAGTGCGAGGCGCACAAATTTTTCGGCATGTTTTTGCAGCGTTTTTCCCTTTTTTATAGTAAAAAAGCATCACATAGCGTATTTCTTCAGATATTTCAGTCATATTCAAATCAGTATAACTTTTAACACGAGCAACAAATTACATAGTTGTCTTCACAAAAAATGTAGCCTGAGATGTCACGTTTCAAACACGTTTCAATTAGTTTGACACAATCAGATTAGTATTTCCAGATAAATGGACACCAACACCATCTACTGACAAAAAAACAGCGGAAACTTTTTATATGACCCAAAATGTAGTATAATTCATCGTGAGGTTTGATTTTCAATAGGCTTTTTTTGACAGATCACGCGTGACTCCTATCAAACGGCTTTGTCATTTTTGTTTAGTATCGTTTGGCAAGTCATCATGGAAAGATTCACACCACAACAGCGTCTTCAAATTGTTTAGCTGTGTTATGAAAATCAGCGTTCTGTGAGAAATGGTTTTCGTGCGATTCGGGAAACTTCGGTGCGCATAATCGACCTACTGAAACCAATATTGCCAATACCATTCGCAAATTTGAGCTCCAGTTTACATTAGTGTAGTAGTTAGACCACATCCAGCACGTAGTAAAGAAACTATAGTAGCTGTAGCTGAGAGTGTACGTGAAGACCGTGACCAATTGATTCGTCGTCGTTCTCAGTAGCTTGGGTTGGCGTATTCGACAACTTGGCTTATTTTACGTGAGGATATCGGCCTAAAAGCGTACAACACTCAATATGTGTAAGAATGGAAGCCAGGTTACTTGAATTTGCATCATATTTTCAGAGAATGGGCTCTGGAAAACTCAATGAAAATCCGGTGTTTTATCGTGAAATTTTTTTCAGTGATGAAACCCATTTCTGGCTCAATGGATACGAAATAAACAAAATTGCCGTATTTGGACTGATGAGCAACCCGAAGAGTACCAAGAGCTATCAATACATCCATTAAAAACAATGTTATGGTGTGGTTTATGGGCTGGTGGAATCATTGGTCCATATTTCTTCAAAAATGAGGCAAATTAGAATGTTACCGTCAATGGTAACCGTTATCGCGCCATGCAAACGGACTATGTGCTTTCTGAAACTCAAGCACATGGTCTCGGTGTGCTCTATTTTCAACAAGACGGCACCACGAGCCATACAGCGCGTGAAACAATGGACTTGTTGAGAAATCATTTTGGTGAGCACTTAATTTCACGTTTTGCTACGGTAAATTGGCCGCCTAGATCATGCAATATCACACCTTTGGATTAGTTTCTCTAGGGATATGTAAAGTCTCAGGTCTTCAGGAATAAGCCA
Organism: Volucella inanis; assembly: GCA_907269105.1. Lineage (NCBI taxonomy): Eukaryota > Metazoa > Arthropoda > Insecta > Diptera > Syrphidae > Volucella > Volucella inanis. The sequence goes on along the minus strand of OU026157.1, from coordinate 47,096,862 downwards.
GGTACGATTGACGCTTTGAAAGCCAACATTACTCGTGTTATCCGCAAGATACCAGTCGCTATGCTTGAACGAGTCGCCCAAAATAGGATCTTCCAAATGGACCACCTCAGACGTGGTCGTGGCCAACATTTACATGATATCATTTTCAAAAAGTAAATGCCATGAATTGTTCCTTTAACCAATAAAAAAAAAAAATTAAGTTCACATTCAAATTTATGTGTTTTATTTTGCATTATAGATCAAACCTCACGATGAATCATCCTATATATGCTGGTATATCGTGTATTTCGCTATTTACCACTATACGATTATATTGCATTTATTCTATGATAGTTTGGGCTTCAAAAATTTAGTTTCTAAAAGTTTTTCTTGGGCTTTTCGCCCACAGCAGCTTACAATTTTACTATTAATCTTCCGAACAGGTGGAACTTCTTGACCTTTTATCACCTTGTACTGTTGATGACTACCAAGTCTTAAGAGAAACCTTTCCATTCTGGATAATTATATCAGGACGAATAGAAGCCACGCTCTACAGGAAAGGTATGGGCTGCCCTATTTATGGAATAAAAACACTGCGCAAAAAGAAAATTTTGCGAATTTCCGGTAAATCGTGCTTCTCAATTTCAAGTCACAAAAAAATACCTTCAAGTTCAAGTTCAAATTTGCAAAACCTTAGCTAATAGTTGAAGCAAAGAAAAAAAAAAAAAAAAAAAAACAGAAAACTTGACAAATTGTTATCAAACTAAAATTCAGATGCACATGAAATTGTGTGGAATAAAATCATACTCCTATCAGTCCAGCTGCCCAGAGAAACTGTGTCAGCAAGATAAGGGAAGGTTTTTATTAGACACTTTGCTATTATTGTGAATTTCATACCGAACATATTCAAAAATACCCATACCATCAATTTGAGATAGTGTATACCGGCACCAAGTCGCAATAAGATAAAAATGATATTATTAAGCTCTAGACCGAACCAACTACCATTGAGCCTTTAACGATGTCCATTGAATTACTACTTACTCGTAAAGAGAGATAATTCAACACAAAAAAAAATCATAGATATGAGTGGTTGTTTTTTTTTAAATCTACTAAATTCCAATCACTTTAAAGATAAAGCACATAACTACCTACTTATCAGATTGTAGATTATACAACGCACTTGGTTTTTAGGAGTATATGATTTTATTTTGCTTCAAAATACATATTTGTTACCAAGGGTGTGGAAAGTGTAATCATATTTTGTTCCATACATTTTGAAACTTTGTTTTTTAAATATTGATATTTGTCTTTTAAATGTGGACATTTTGATTATAATGAAATAGAGAACACATATTTTTTTCCGCTTAGAATATTTACAAAACTCTTATCTTATTAGTCAGTCGTATTTAATAATTTGCTTCTGTTTACCTTTTTACGTGGGGTTGATTCATTTGCATAACATTTTATAAAAGGTGTTTTGTTGAATTATAGGCTTATACAATTTTAGAAGTACGTTTTGGTTTTTTGCACTGATTTAATTTTTTGTTTATTTTAAAGTCATTTGGGAAGTGATTGGCAAAAGGAGGCAATCAAAAAAGTAGTTTCAAAATTTCATTTCAATTCTATTATCAGTTTGTAACATAATTATTGCACGAATTTTAAATGTTTGTTTATTGTTACTTAACTAATGCAAAAATTTAATTTTCAAGGTAATTTCCTTTATTAGACAACACTTCTACCCACTTCTTGTTCAAATTCTATATGCTGTCACTAAAGAAGTTGTTTGACTTTGAAGAGAAAAATATCCAAAGAGCCTCTTGGATATTATTCCGAAATCTACAATTTTTTCGGAACAAGTAGAAAACAAGGTGCTAGATCTGAAGAATCTTGTAACTGCATGCAGGTGGTCCCAGCTGTATGAGAGCGAACGTTATCCTCATGGTCAAGAAAATCCCTTCGATTAATCAGACTTGGTCCTTTTGGCAAAAATGCCAACTTTAATGTGCACAGCTGTTGACATTAGACTTCTGCGGTGCTAGTATAGTTATGGGGCAACACCTCAAAATGGATTATTCCCTCCGCATCTCACCATGCAGATGAAGTCCGTCTTTAGGATGTTATGGTGATCTCTCTTCTAGACTTCTAGAAAAACCAATTTTTCATCTCCGGTAACGACCTGGTTCAAGAATAATCTTTGCTGAAAATTATTTTGCGATAGGTGGTGTACACATTTTCCAAACTTTGTTACTTTTTCCATATTTTTTAAGTGTCGATAGATGGTTATATGGCTTATGTTGAGTTCTCTTGCGAGTTCCCTTATCATAATAGTGAGATTTCTTTCGCAGATAAACCTCAGGAGCTTATCGTTTAGTTCTTCTGGTTTACCCGAACGAGATTCATCCTTTATGACATTTATAAACTTTGCAAACCAATGTGTCGGTTGCAACGCCGAGAACTCAACTCGCTGAGTTGTGGTGGCTTCACTTCCATTTTGATTTTTCTGGAACAAAAATAATACCGTATGTCGAATATGGTCTTCCGATACATCTATTTCGAAATTCAGTTAAAAATACTTGCAGTGATGCCTTGCCACGAGGTACTGTGCCGACTGATATAGTTGGATTTGCACTTATCGTTGGCCTTAATTTAAATGTATGTAGAATATAGAAGTTTTAAAATGTTTAAAGACAGCGCGGGTGGATGAAAATCAGTGAGGTAGAAAAGAGAAATGCCGATGTACGTTGATCTTAAATGTTTGCAAGTTATAATGAATAGGAAATACAGAGCTCGGCAAGACATTCCATAAGTGTGTTGTACGGCTTAGAAATGAATAACGATATTTTAGAGTACGTCCGAAAGTGGGCTTGAGGGTATACTGATGAGCATTCATAGTGAGACGGGTGTTACGGTTGAAGGTTTGAAGTGGCGCAATGCTACTGTCGATTTCTATGGAGCATTGGTGGTGGAAATAGGGATAAAACAGGTGAGACAATACGTCGGTGTTTAAGGGTCTCAATTGACTGACTGATATTAGTATCACCTATGAGTTTTACCTCAGGTTTAAAGCCTCTTCAAGGTTTGAGTCTATTATTATTGATCAATTGAATGATTTTTGATGCATACTTTCTAATTCAACCGCCGACGATGCTTCTCGGCCAAGGATTCGGAAAGTTAATAATAATCACACAAAATTTCGATGCGCAATTCATGGTAAAATTATTTCAAAAGGGTTTGCTAAAGTCTGCCGTATCTTTGTATGACTGGATTTTGCAAGGGCATTAGGTTACAGAACATTGGGGTCGCCTCTGCACAAGTTGGAACGATGAAAATAGAGAGGTCTATTCCAAAATCCTGATGCGAATCGAATAGAAAATGTGTAGTCGTTAATGAAGCAGAGGCTTAAGGAAAAAAGATTGCCACGATAAAACAACTTGCGCGGGTCTTGGAGCAAATTAAGGGTAAGTTACACTAAACGATACAAGGCATTATAAATAATAATGCTAACTGTACTCCCTAATAATATCTAGTCTATTCATAAATATTGATACAATTTTTATTGCAAACATTTTAAATAAAGTATTAGCTGCACTCTTTTCATGTTAACTGCTATATAACCTGTTGCTTTTATGCTTCTTTGTTGCAAAAAAGATTTTTGTTTTCAGTCGTTTACAATCATGTGTTCGGTTTATAAAAGTGTAATATGGCAAAAGTTGGTATCTTTCGGAACCTGCCACCGGTTGGAATCACTTCCTGATTTGTGTACCGTATTATTAAATTATTCAAGGTTACTGGTGAAGTACGTGACTGTCAAAGATCCGGCCGTCCACGCACTGTGAGGACTCTGAGAGCCATCAAAGCTGTGCAGACTAGAATCATACGTAAACCACAAAAAAAAAAAAAAGCAGAAGAACTTGCAGCGGGAAATATAAGTAGATATAAGAGATACAAGTATAGGGTTTTCTAATAACGACTTGACAACTTTTTTTTTTAAATAAAAGGCAAACCATTTGAGATATTTGAAAAACTTTATTATTAGCTTGAAGTACAATCAAAACATTTATAAATGGAACTCGACTCGACGGCTCAATGACGCCGCCGACATGCAAACCGCACCAAACAGTTATTTTTTGTGGATGAAGTGGTGATTCATGAAGCACATGTGGGTTTTCACCCGACCAATAACGCATGTTTTGCTTATTGACGAACCCATTGAGCCAAAAATGAGCTTCGTCACTGAATATGATTTTGCGACTCCGAATATCTGTTAAAAAATTTTATAATTTGCAAACATTGCTCGTTAGTGTACTTTACCATGATGAAAATGTTGAGTTTACTAAATAAATTGACAGTGACAGTTTGATGATTAGTGAAAGAGTGCGTTCACAAATTAAATTCAAAGTTGTCAAGTCCCTATTGGAAAACCCTATATATAATCGTATACTTGTCGTTTGGAATATATACTTGTCGATTTGATATATACTTTAATAACAATATTTGATTTAATAAAATTCTGGCATTTTTCATTGGTTTTATTGAACACACTGTATATGACATACTGAGTCATATTCCTCCTCAAAAACACTTAGGAAGTCTTAATCAGTGTTTTGAAAGGACTTATGTGTCTAAAAAAAATGCAAACTCAGCAACTCTTCATCGATAGGAATTAGCCCCCTGGGGAGGAGTACATGTGTACATATACACATGTAATTCTAATTATTATTAGCTATGTATATGTTGATATTTTTCGGAGAGACTACGAATTGATTCTGGGCACCTTCCACAACCTTTGTTTGGAAAATATTTTATCTTATAAATACAAATGTAAAAATTCAGCTATCGCTGAATATCATGTTCCGTTGAGTAAATACCTCCGTGAAAATATTATAGCTAGTGTGTTGTTAACTAATAGCTTATAAATTGGACATTAGAGATGAAGGTTTACGGTAATTAATCATGAAAAGTTTTCTGAGTTAAAAGTTGACTGACTTCGTTCCGAAGTTTATTAATTTACGGCACAAGTCTGATACAAATGGTGTAACAGTTATACAAACTTAAATTTGTGTAAGTTTAGAGCTAGATAGATTTGTGTATCGAGTCTTTTCAATCTCAAAACGTTGAAAGTTTCAACGCATTAATCTCTATTTTAGTTCTGTTTTAATTCTCTTTGAGTCATCTTTATCATCTACTCGTATATGAATATGACCAAATCCATTTATGAACGTTATTTGCTTCTTTCTTCTTTCCTCATTTTTAATTTTTTATTTTTTTAATGTTTAATATTTCATAAAGGTATTGTTTGACCCCCCACATACATATCTGAATATTAAATTGTCTATTCTATTCACTAAAGCCGCCACTATGTTACCAACAGCATCGAAAGCATTATCAGCAACAGCATAGCAAGCGTCGCTGCCGCCACGTATAAGTCATCAGCTCGCGCTTCATACACATCTACGTACATACGAATATACGAGTGTACATGTCTATATATGTAGTACTCGGAGTTACTCATAGTTGACGCAGTCCTTCTCATGCCTCAAGAATAAATAATTATTCTGTGTTTGATATAATTAGCATAATTCTTCTATTAAATAGTAAATGCTAATAGTGCCTAAGTAAATGTACTCGAATGTCTCCCGTAAAATATAGTGGCTTGTATCTATGATCTATATGAGTATGGTCTAGTGTAGCTCGGTATCTCAGTAACTCAGTATCTGTCTAGTGTTTGAATGCCAAGCATTATGAATTTTCGAGGACATGCAGCATTATTTTTCAACCCCATACTGAGAGTTGTGGTTCTGGTGACACATAGGTGAGGGCTACCACGAATGAGGGTATGAAATCGAGGAAGAAGCCGATTTAGGTGTTGCTTGTCGCATATGACCTGACTTTTCCTTCATTCAACTCGCTGACTAAGTAGAATGTGCCTTTTATTTTTACTTCATTTCCACTATATACGAGTATACTCGTATTTCATATTTCTTGCATACGTCTAGTAATAAGTAAATGGTACCTACGAGTACTTGCATCTATTCATTTTTATTTATTTATTTATTTATTTTTATTCCTCCATTGCTGGGTGTTGTGTGTCACGTTTGGTTTTGTTTGGTATGTTGGGTGTCTACGTCAATGGCTACGAACGTTGTAGGTTGTCATGTAACAATAATCTCATGTAATAAAACGCGATTGTATCTTAAAAACCAAACAGAAAAAGCAAAACACATGACATGACAATACTTATTGTTGGGTTGCTGCGTTCCACCCCATTCCTTTCCCACTCAATGTGTTACTGCTGCCACCACCTCATTTGTAGATACAAAAGTACGAGTATGTGAGTAACGGTATATGTATATATATATTTTAAACTCGCACCTATTAACTTTCAATCGGTGCATGCAGTGTTGTATAGTTTATGTGATAGTTAGGTAGGTGGTGCAGCTATGTATCTCAACCCGCAGTGGCTGTCATTCAATCCCCACGTTTACATCACACAATAAGTAACAAGGAACTCTCTACAAAACTACGACTAGAGAGTTAGTAGGCAATAAGCACTAGGCACTAGGCAATTGGTATCTACTATAAGCTAGTAGCAGCATCTATCTTGTTATGTGCATGGAATAATCAGATTTACATATTCCGCCGTTACATAGACTCTTTCAGGTACAAAATTGTATCTAAATATGTGTAGATACTCATATTGATTAGGAATGTAGATAAGTAGGTAGATACTACAAACTACATACTAGATATGTACTCAGCACAACAAAAGAAGAAATAAAGCTCTGTGCACATAATTTAGTCGTACGTAGGAGCATATGACATACATATATGGATGTAGGATGTGTGCAAGCTTATGTGCTACTACTGGAGGTTTTATTGTTCTTCTACGCTTTACAAGGTACGAAAATATACGTTTATACCGAGTATACTCGTATATACTCGTATGTTGCCAGACTTAAATGTTTCTTCTCTATATAATCAGTACTCATATCGCTCACTGAATTACTACTTTGTGGGCTTTGATGTGAGCTTAAGTGACTTCCTTGTGACTGACTGCGTTATGAGTTTGCTGATTACGATGACAGGTTACGTAAAGGACACAAGTAGTAAAAGTATCTTTTATGTTTTTTATTTCTTTCAGCACACTAAAGTATAGTTTAGAATTTTTAAAAACGCTTAATTAAACCTCAACCTTATTACGGGTATGTAGGTTGGTGTGGTATGCAGATTATCAGAGTGATGATTTATACAAGACTAATTAGTTTAAATAGGCTTTTAAACTAAAGATTATAAGTACATAAAAAAAAGACGTTGTAAACGATGGTAAATGTCAAGAGCGTAATAGAGGCTAGATTATGAGTTTATTGACTTTGCTGCTGTCAGGTTTTATATGTAACTTTGAAATCTGTCAATTAAGTTAAAATTTTTGGTTGGCAACATTTGTGGAACCACTCGTTTATAGATACATAAATAAACTTAGACTTAAAATAGACATGCTGACTTAACTTATTTCCCTTATCCATCATTGATGTTTGAGCTAGAGCTAAGGGTATATAATTAAGACTTTCAATAGGTTTGATCAATTGCATGCATATCAGTTTCATACAAAAAGAAAGCTGCCCTTTCTGAGATGGTGTTTGTCGTTTCTGTTTGGAAATTTCTTCGAACTAAAGAATGTATATTCTTTATGCATCCGAATGTACAATTTATCGTCGATTTTCCTCTTCAACCTTAATCATAGGTGTATGTCAGCCATTCGGATACTGGACTGCAATCCATACTCCATTAATCTCGAGATCTTTCAGGTCGAATAGATCTTTCTGTTTTAAACCAGGTTATTGGACATAAGATTTTTGGCGCCAACCGTAAGTTGTGGTACGTCTCTTGTGTGTTGTTCATTTCATTTTCTTCTAAACGTGAATAGTTTTTCTTATTTTCTTATTGGAAACAAGGCAGCCGTTCCTGAACTTCTTTGATGGCGATGGTGTGATGGGGAGACCAAACATGCGAGTATGATAGACGGAATTGTACACTTGCAACTGATTTTTTAAGAAGTTAGGAGACACTTGATAATTATTTTTTGCAATAGCAGGTTATATTTGATTTGTGTTACATAACTGAGTTTGAACTTAAGCACCTTCGTGGAAGTAATTATATTTCTACAAATTTTTAACTACGTCGAGTGAATATTTTTGCATGAAAAGATTTAATTGCTTCCAGCGATGAGTGGGTAAAAATTAATAAAGTGGCTTTCTCGACTCTTTTTCCTATACTATCTTTCAGTCAGCCATTTTACAAACTAACCTTGAATTGCTTGTTTTGGAAAGCCTTTTGGAAGTCGGTAATATGTCATGGTATTCAGTTTGAACAGATGTTTTATGCCCTCGTAGAGTTTACAGTTTTTTATGTAGATTGGCAATATGGTGTTTTTTTGTTTCACGGAAGGTGACATGCTTCCTTAAGGAAATATTTTATTAGTGTAAAAGGTAACTTCATATATTTCTTCAAATTATATTGATTGCCATTTTAAACCTTTCCAGTTTTATGTCAAACCATTTTTCATAATGAGGTTTCCCGTTAAATACAACTACAGATACCTATTTTAATTCGGAAACTTAGATTGACGTTCCACGTATGTCAGTAGCCATATAGCCGATGTATGATCAGTTGCAGGAAATTTAGTGAATTCGCCAACATCGCTATATCTACTACAAGAAAATGTGCCTCGACCCCCCAAGCTGAATTCTAAAAAAAGTGTACAAACAAATTTAAACCCAAATCACACCTTTAACTCCTGATTTGAAATAGAAAATTCGCTGTTGTTTCCAACTGGTATAGTGTTTGAGTATAGGTTTTCTTTTCATGGATGTAAAGCTTGTACAAAAACGTACAGCGTTTCAAAATCTATCTGTAAGAGAGTACATATAAAGTTCTGTATCATTCTGAAATATCTCTTAAAACAAATGTGTGATCAGTTGTGGAGTTCGTTCATGTCAATACCGTTCTCTTTAGAAAGTTAAGAGGTTTCAAACACTAACATGACTATTGAATCTTCTTTAAGGTGATTTTTCTTCTTAAGGTGTGATCGCCAAAAAAAGGTGATTTTTGGGAATTTTTTTTAAAAGAAAACTACTACTGTCATTGTACGTCATTTTAGTATATGTCATTCATTTGAAGCGTAAACAACAATAATTTTTTTTCACTCAAATATGTCGAACTTTGTGCCTGAAAAAGTGTTTTTGCGGGGAGTTCTTCTTCATTACTTTAATATGAAGAAAATTGCTGCCGAAAGTCATCGTATTTTGGTGGAAGTTTATGGTGAATATGCGATAGCTGAGCGAACGTGCCAAAAGTGGTTTGCACGATTTAAATGTGGTGATTTTGGCTTGGAAGACGATGAACGTCCTGGGCAGCCAGTTTGAAGATGAAGAACTGGAAGCATTACTCTATGAAGATTGTTGCCAAACACAAGAAGAGCTCGCAGAATCTTTGCGTGTCACTCAAGCAGCCATTTCAAAACGTTTAAAAGCAGCTGGATATATTCAAAAGCAAGGAAATCGGGTTCCACATGAACTCAAGCCGAGATACGTCGAAAGGCGGTTTTGCATGCCCGAAATGCTGCTGGAAGGAAGTCTTTTTTCCATTGGATTGTTACTGGTGATGAAAAATGGATCCATCACGACAACCCCAAGCGCAAAAAATCATATGTGAAATCCGGCCAACCAGCCAAATCAACGGCAAAGCCGAATATCCATTGCGCGAAGGTAATGCTCTGTATTTAGTGGGATCAGATGGGTGTGCTGTATTATGAGCTACTAAAACTGGGTGAAACCATCAATGGACAACGCTACCGAACACAATTAATCCGTTTGAAGAGAGCAGTAGCCGAAAAACGCTCGGAATATGCGAATAGACACGAGGCAATAATTTTCCATCGACAACGCTCGGCCCCACATTGCTATTCCGGTTAAGAACTATTTGGAAAACAGTGGATGGGAAGTCTTACCCCACCCGCCTTATAGCCCATACCTTGCCATTTCTGACTACCATTTGTTCCGGTCGATGCAGAACGCCTTCACTGAAAAACAGTTCACATCAGAGCAGAATATTAAAAATTGGCTTGATTCATTCTTGGCTGCCAAGCTGGGGCAGTTCTTTTGGGATGGGATCCACAAATTGCCAGAAAGATGGGAGAAAGTCATAGCTTCAGATGGGCAATACAATTACATACCCAATACATCAAATGTTTTAAAATTTCGAGGATATACATATTTATATATAAATAATGAATATACACTTTTTTCAGAGGAAAAAAATTAATTTTCAGCGAGTTATTCGCTATCTCCCAAGTCACAAAAAAAAAAATAAATCTCGAATTTTGCTCAGAAAATTTGATGATTTTTGAACCGTCAAAATTATATTTTTCATACAATCTTTTGGAGAGTCATTTTATAGAGGAACATACAAAATAAGCAAAAAAAAAAAAAAAAAATCAAAGCAATCTGATGATTTGTTTTCGAGTTACAACTGTAGCAAATTTGAAAAATGTACTTTCGAGAAGAACGCGTTTTAAGATAAAAAGATAAATAAAAAACCGCTAAGCTCTAATATCTTTAGATGCCTGTAACTCAAAAACTATTTGAAATTTTCATTTGAAATTTTAGTATGATATTTTTAAAAGTAAAGACTGTCGAACTGCGGTCTATCGGGCTGCGGCAAAGTTTCAAGATTTCGATTTCTGCTAAAAATGACCTCTTTTCCTCACTTTGAAATTAACGATTTTATACGATTTGCTGATGATGTTTCACGAGGGTTTCTTTAAGAAACAATCATCTTAATCCTCTTTATGTTTAAACCTAAAATCAAACTTGGACTTTGTGTAGGTGATTATAAACCTGCAATAGTCGTATGCAATATTCAAATGTTCAGGCGTTCTATTTTCTTTTTTTCCCAGCTCAGAAGTGTCTTATTTCAATTGGTGTAACTTTTCCTCAAAGCTATTATTTTTACAAAAAAAAAAAAAAAAAAAAAACTACTTTATACATTCGACCATGAGTTTATGATAATCATTAAAATTTGCGAATCACTCTTAATTTGTTAAATACGTTCTGTTGCACAAGCTATGCTACTGAAACCCAGGATTTTCTTGAGATAGAAAATGCTGGTGTATTGTAGAGTGTTGCTCCTCATAAAACTAGAGAGCGAAAAGTTTGGATGCCCAAGGTTTCAATGCACTCTATAATCTCATTACCTTTAACTTCAATGTTGAAAAATATCAGCGGAGAGACGCAATCAGCAGTCATGCTACTCGAAACATTCAAAAACGATTGTGCTTCCTTTTTAGTGGCCGTGCAAAGGTATGAATTTTCGTATTAGCTCTCTTAAGTAAACTTGATGGTTCTGCTTGTTTCCTTGTTGCCCGATTAAAAAAAGTTCTTCCTCCGAGAACACGATATTTGGTTACTTGGCCACTTTCATGCAAGCGAATCAACTTTTTCTTTGTTGTGTTGAAATTTTGTTTGTTTATTCTCATGACACATTTACTATAGTTTAAAAGCAATTCTGTAATCGTAATGATTGTTAAATTGTTTCTCGAATATCAAGCTCATATTAATATAACTTTTGTGTAAACAATTTTAGTCCCACATTATTGCTATATATGTATATATATATTTTTGTAAGGTAAATAATAATTTACTTTTGAAAGGGATTGAATCTTTAAACAAATGACAGCTGAGTAAACTTACTATGGCAATAAATTTCACTGATTTTCGATTAAATTGATTTTCTTTTGAATAAAAGCTCAACAATAAGTAAAACCGTTGCCAATTGCAGTAACAAAATAAATTAATATCTTTTCATCATTTGACACCATTGGTAACATTAAATTTTCATTAATGAGCAAAAAGTTGAAATTCTCCTCAATAATTCTGCAATCCTGCAATCCCACAAAATTAAATGAAATGTATGGATACTTTTGAATATTTTCTTGTGAGTTTGTTCTGTGGCAGTTGTAGAACTTTACCGAATCGAATGGCATTATAGTTGCAGTTGTTAATATTCACACAATGTGTGTGGATATGGGTAATTTATAGAACTATTATTTTTATTTTTTTGAAAATGTAAATCCTTAAAGTCCCAACACAATACACCAACCACATGTCACCCGATGCAGAGTTTGCCATTATGCACTTTGTTTCCGGTTTGCATACAAAAAAGAAAATTGTATGTTTGTATGAATTCTCGATTTAACCACTACTACAAAAGTTTAATAAAAGAATAATCAAACGCATTACTAAAAAAAAAAAAAAAATAAAATGCAATTAATCTTCTACAGTTGGATGGTTACAAAAAGTAAAATAAAACCCCTCACGGTCGATTATGTAACTATAGTTACAACAATAATAAATTTAAAAAAAAAGATACATAAATATATTGTTCCTTGTTTAAATTTAAAATTTATTTCTATATAGAAAATTAATTCAGTATTTATAGAAAATAACAAATAATACTTATTATACTTCTAACCTATCCTAACTAGAAACCAGTTAAATACTTCAAATATGGAGTGTAAAATTCGTAAAAATACTAATACTAATCACGCTAAAATCGATTGCATTAATGAGATCATAGCTTTTCTCAGACACCTGATTTGTATTCATTTCTTTCAATAACAAAAAATAAAAAAAAGTTTTATTGTTGTTTATGAGAAAATAAAGAGCAAATAAAAGGAAATCACGTTCAATTTTTACTCACATAAGTAATATGCAATTATCAGCCAGCTCACTGTTGCCGTGCGTCTTTTTACCGAAAAAAAAAATCGAAATGCTATGTGGTGGCAGAAGAGTAAAAGACAATCCCAGCATAGATACGAATATATTGTTTATTAATGAAGTTATTAAATAACAAACTTGTTTTCGATAAGGTTTTCTTATTGAGGGTGGATATGGCATTTGCTTGTTTTGTCGGGAATTTTCCTTCAATAAAATTACTGGTTATTCGTTAGACGGAACAAAAAAATATATATATATTGTATATATATGAGAAAAAAAAAACGTATCTACATATAATTATAGGGAAAAGTTGTCATTAGTTCCAAAATCCTTGTTGAAATTTGGATAATTAATTTGTTTTTGAAATTCATTTTTAATATTACCACGAGGGTAATGAGATTTGTTCCATAACGCTGGGTCATGCAATGCAGTTTAATTATATAGAAGCACGAAACTTTTTTGAAAACGATCTAGATGTATGTATTTAAATATGTTTTACATTTTTTTTTTTTTTTGGTTGACATAATGGATGCTTTTTACAGATGCTGTGAAATACCAATACCATACTATTTTATCAGGTAACTTCGACCTTCCTCTCTTTTGATAGGCTCTTTCTAAAAGTTTCTTATTATAGATCATAGCCAAGCTTCCTGTTCACCAATTATCTTTACAGATCACAATATACTTAACTAAATTCGTTCAAAGAATGCTTTGTTCTTTAAAATATAACGCATTTGACACCAACTTTAGTATGTCGTTTGAGAAAATCTCTCTTTTTTTCTATTGAAAAGGCTTGACTTTGAATTTGATTCATGGATTTATTTAAATTCAGAGTAAAAAAATCTTTTTAAATCTTTAGTATTCGATTTTATTAAGACTACGTTCTAAGTCTCTCGGGCTAATTTACATATGGAGCCTGCTTCTGAACCACTCATATTTTTATTTGGGTTAAGTTTGTTTTTTCCGCAATGAATTTTGGAACAAGGATATGTTTTATGCCAATCTAGTCTCGGCATAAATATTGATTAAATAAAAGCGAATGAATGTTTACAACTAACAAAATTCATTTGTTCATTTGAACGCAGCCATGTGACTAAGTTATTAACACTTTGTGAAGTTTATGACTTTAAAAGGAGTGAGGATTAGAGATGGCACATGGGTATACGGAAAAATAATTTCAATACCCTTTTGACTATTAAGTTCGTTTTTTTATAAAAAAAAAGGTTTTAAGAAAGCATAGAACTCCTTGAATTAAAAGGACATGACTCCAGCAACATATCGTGTTGCTCTGTTTGAAGCTGACACTCTTTTTAGATAATTAAATTTGACGGTTCACATTGAAGAAATCAAAGGAATTTTGAGGTCACAAAATGATCGGTACACAGTAGACAAATGTTATTGAAGTTGGCAGAAGGTAACCATGAACTGGGGATGGTCTACGTGATGATGTTAAACAAATTGATTCGAACGAGGAGTGTTAAAATATGAAACGGCTAAATATCATGTTATTACGAGTCTTTAAAAGAAAAAAAAAATTTTTTTCCGCCATAATAACGTACTAGATTTCTCGAATAGCGTCAAATCAGACATTCCTAGGTGACCAATTCACTGGCCCATTTTGCTTTGTTATATTTCTGTTGAAACGAGTTCTCAGCAAGTCAAATGGGCACCACGTGCCACCTTTCTGCATCTATAGAGTTTTCCAATAGGGACTTCACAACTTTGAATTTAATTTGTGAACGTACTCTTTCACTAATCATCAAATTGTCACTGTCAATTTATTCAGTAAACTCAACATTTTCATCATGGTAAAGTACACTAACGAGCAATGTTTGCAAATTATAAAAATTTCCTACAGATATTCGGAGTCGCAAAATCATCTTTAGTGACGAAGCTCATTTTTGGCTCAATGGGTTCGTCAATAAGCAAAACATGCATTATTGGTCGGGTGAAAACCCACATGTGCTTCATGAATCACCACTTCATCCACAAAAAATAGCTCTTTGGTGGGGTTTGCATACCGGCGGCGTTATTGGGCCATATCTTTTCGTCGACGAAACCGATCGTCACGTTACTGTGAATGGTCAGCGTTATCGCGCCATGATCACCAATCGGTTTCCCGAATTGGAAGATATGGACTTGGAAGACATGTGGTTTCAACAAGATGGTGCCACAAGACACACAATACACGTTACAATCGATTTATTGAAGAGTAAGTATGGTGAGCGTGTTATCTCAAGACATGGGCCAGTCGATTGGCCGCCTCGTTCGTGCGATTTAACGCCGCTTGACTATTTTCTGTGGGGCTACGTTAAGTCATTTGTTTATGCCAACACGCCGACGACGTTGGAAGAGCTCAGAGCCAACATTGAACGCGAAATAGCAGCCGTTTCGGCCGAAATGTGTGGCCGAGTCGTTGAAAATTGTGTTCAACGAATCGACCGCTGCAAACGCGCCCGCGGTGGCCATATGAACGAAGTCAAAAAAAGTCAAAACATAAATGTTTTGATTATACTTCAAGCTAATAATAAAGTTTTTGAAATATCTCAAATGGTTTGCCTTTTATTTAAAAAAAAAGTTGTCAAGTCGTTATTAGAAAACCCTGTACATGTCATCCGGATCAATGTCGTCCATATTTTCGGGAAAAATAATCCCTGATTATTTTTCGCTAACGCGAACATTGCTTCTCCTTCTGGAAGGTCGATCTCGTGCCATATTCAAATATAAAGGAGAGATTGTGCTGCCAATTGTCGCCAGATGAGGCGAAAGCGTTGGTGTCAGAGTATCTCGGGACAATAATGTGACAATGTTGCTTCGTGAATACAGTCTTTATCTAAGTATCTATAGGAAGTATTGCAGGTGCTTTTGAATGTTTCTCCCCTTGACTTGGAGGTGATACGTCGTGCTATCGCCTAAAAGATCAAAAACGAACTCCCGTTGACCAATGCTGACTGAGTTTCTTCGACGGAGGTGGCAGATTTGTCCGTAGAGTGTGTAAATTCCTGCAGTACGACTTCGAATCTGGTACTGGTGGTAGTACTTGTATTACATTGTTTTGATGTCTCATGTTAAGGCTCAAGCCCACGGCGCGTCTTCGCACGAGACATCAGAACAATGCGTTGGCAGGTCCCTACGTTAAGCACTAGTGACATTTGTAATTGAGCCTAATGAGTGTCTTTTAGATCTGTCTTATTCCAGAAACGGCAGTTTTGTTTATCTACAAATATATTAGGCCAAAAGTGAGCCATGTCACTAAACACGATTTTTTTTTTATAAAAATAAAAGCCGACTTCTAGCTGCTCAAAGGCCCAATCCGCAAAAACCGTGATCTCGTGTTTTTAGTTCTTGCATCAGATGGGAAATATGGGCCTACGCCCAACATATTTAACGATAACCTTCTTTATAATTCGAATTTTTTAATTTCTTTTAATAGGCAAAAACGGTTCTTTTAATGATTATTTTTTTGTTGTCTTACTTAAGGAGCTTAAATGTTTGTCCATATAATATACTTGTTTATACTCGTATGTATGTATATACGTGTTTGAAATAAAATGATTCATTTTTTCGTTCCCTCATCATTCTTTCTCTATTAACCAATTAAGATCAATCATGTGCAATTTACGACAGCCACAGACAAAATAATGGAGCTCCCAAATCTAAGCATCAATCCACAATCCACCATCCACCAGACAGATGCACACATTTAAAAATAAATTTATATTATTCATTATATACATATTTATTTATGTTTAGAAAAATTTAATTCAATTGAATCACAACAAATTGCCGTAATTTCCTAATTTCCAAGGACTGGCAAACTATCATCTATGTATGTACGAGCATATTTGCAAATTTCATTCACAAGCAAAAATAAAAAAAGAGGAAATTTTATTTTATTCCTGTATTGTGCAGATGACACTTTAAAATTACTTTTGATACGAGAAGAAGAAGAAATAAATAAAAATATAAAAGTATCTGTATATAGATATATAAAAGTAAAATATAATTAAGATAATGAAAACCTAAAAGGAAAATTGTACTTAAGTAGAGAATGACGCAATGTGAGGTTCTTTTCTTTAAGTCGACATTTTTTCCATCTAATAAATATATTTTCACGTGTGGCACAATGGTTCTTTCCTATTGCAAAAACAAGTATATATGTATATACACATACAATATATTAAAACAAATAATAAAAATTAAAATAACATTCGATGCGATTTTTTTCTTTTTGTGTTCGTTAGGAGACACAACGACTACCAAAGTGGCAAATTGAATTAAAATTGCAGAAAAAGAAAACGGAAACCTTTTATGAATGGCAATGATGAAATTGTGTCGTGCATTGAATTGGAAAAGAATCTATCAGAAAAATGGGAAAAATTCAATTCATTGCAAGACGTGGTCAATTTTAAAATGCAGTCTGCACTCATTGTTGTACTGTAATTTGTATAATTTGTTGGGAATTAGTCAAAAAGTCATTTGATGATATTTGATTTGAAAAGAACTACTTGTATTTAAAAAAAATTATTTTCAATTAAATTTATGAATATTTAAATGCAACTCACTTAAAATTACACAAATTCGGCAGCTAAGTCGATTTCAATGTCAATTCTGGCACAGGCCAGCTTTGCTGGCATGTTTGAGCATTTCATTGACGAAATTTTCAATCGCGGTTTGACAGTTTCAAGGTTTGGGTGATCCCTAGCGAAAGAAGTTCGAAGCGTTAAATGACACATTACCAGAAGATGTCTCATTGTTTCACGTGATGTGTGGAAAGTGGCACCATCCTTTTGAAATCACATTTCTTCGGAATTCATACCATCAATTAGTGCACGTTTGGTATGCACTTCATTTTCATGAAATGGGTTTTCGTCACTCCAAATGCGACAATTTTGCGATAACATAGCCATCAGCATGAAGATGATTTTGACGAAATCTCTTTACTGTTTATGGTCTGTAAACTTGAGTTGTTAAGTTAGTTCATTTTTGTAGGTATGAACATTCAAATTCTTTATGAGAATACGCTATATAGTGCTTCTTGAAATATTGAATTTCTGACCACGGTCTTGAATGTATGTTCGCGAACTCTCGGACACATCGAGCCATTCTTCTTTAATTTTTCGATTACTCTTCTCACATTTCTATTACCGAGATTTGAACTAAATTTAAGAGTCGTGGTAGTTAAAGTTTTCGTAGTTTTGAATTAATGCTACATGATAAGAAACGGTTTCTATTTTAAAAAGCGAACCCCTTTTCATTCTGCCAGACTGTTTGACATTAAAGTTCTTGAGCTAAAATATAGCCAAATTTCAATTTTTCGTTCTCTGTACACTCTTTACTTGTAATTTAGCATATTATACATATTAAGTTCATCGTAGTTCTTGTATGTTCTTTAATGTAAATCATCGCTTCGTCGATTAGGTGCCAACAGTACCAGTACCCACTATCCCATATTGGTGCTTAGTTCCGGCAGTTTATTGCGGAAGCGAATGAAGTGAAGCAGTGTCGCAGGTGACACTTATGCTTTGTGCACATAGATTTATTTTTTTTTTTAAATTCGGTGGGCGCACCAAGGGGATATAAATACCCTTTTACTGGCTTTTCACCAGGGATCGGGTGGGTGGTGTAGTAGTTTTGAAACTCAGGTGTCAGGTTTTGATAGTTTTCCCAGAGGTGGTTGTCAAACTGGACGAAACGAGCCAGTGCATCCTTAACCAGTAAGTCTTTGTACGTTGCTAGTTGTTAGTTCGTTACATTTGGCCCAACCCGCACAACTAGTCCAACATCAGTGTTATGCCTTCATGTCAGAGTTGACGCCGGCGGGATTTACATATAACTACATACAAAATCCATGAAAAGACTTTTTCAGAGAATTGCTTCGCACGGGATTCGAACCCGCGACCCTCTGCTTGAGGAGTCTATGCACATACCACTACACCACGGCCACCCCCTAACATTCTTAGCAAAACCGCAGTCCGCCATAAAGACGATTGTATTCGTAAGCAGTGTACAGTATTTTTAGCTGAGGAACTACAGTAGTGTCGCTGACTCTTTGTGGGAGTTGGGATACCACTCGTTTCTTCTATCTGCAACCTGGAGAATCATATACGGTTGTGCACACAAAAGGCACAACTGTCAATCCCTGAACGGGGACGCCTGTAATCAGAGTGATCTGACCGCGGTCTTATTGTTACCTAGCAACAACCAGACAAAATTTTATGAATTTAGACCTTTGACTGTGTTCACAGAAGCCTTGCATTCTCGAATTAACTTGGAAGCGATAAAAGGGTTCAGGAAGAGTTTGAGCTGTGTTTGGTTGTACACGTACAATACTGTAACAAAGTGGCCACTATTTTAGTTAGAAATGCTAGTTTGTCGGCAAAGCATTGACATTATTTGTAAGTGTTCTTTGCAAAAGAGATATTTTACTAAATTGACTTTTCTATATTGCCATTTGTTCTTCAAATCTAATGTCTCTTTATGAAATTACTGATAATTTCGAAACTTTATTTTTGCGATTTAAGTGAATGTTTTGGACCTTAAAAGGTCGATTGTTTTTCAGTAATCTCCGTAATTATTAAATTGATCTACTGAGTATAATATCATGTAAGAGTCTGCTGTCAAATTTTAAGCATTGCCTGGTATTGTATCTGTAAAATGTCCGTGGGATTGTACTGTCTGTTGGCCACGTAAAAAAATGTGATTAATTCTGATTTTTTTCTAGATTTTTGTTTGTAGAACACCCAAGGTCAGACCCCTAGTTTTACTTTCGATTTAGATAAGTACGATATATATGTAGGTATAACACAATATCTACTAGTTACCGAGCTAACGTTAATGTCTGCAACGGCACAATGGCCAATTTTGACTTTGACATAAAAGGTGTTGTAATAATAATGTAAGAATGAGGTAGGATTTGGTATCGAGTGGTATATAATGATTGGTATGAGAGTACATGAGGGTTTAAAAAAAAAGACCTTATTGAATGGTAAGTTTTTTACGGTATAAATGCTATTTGTATCGGGACATGAAGAATTTTGAGTTCCCGAAGAGTATAGCCAGTATAAAATCATATAATCTTTTGTTTTAATCCGCTGATATGATAATTTCCTACAGTCCACTCCTTGGAAAACAGGAAAATGTTATCAATCACTTGCCGGAAATAAATGAGATTACTGGAAATATTGAATATAGTCTTGGTCTTGCTCTAAGGCTCATAAAAAGATATTGGACTTACATCAAACTACAAATTATAGCTATAATACATGGGCTGAAAAGTCCGCGTAGTTTCTAAGAGAGGGAACCACTTGATTTACAACCATTTTCAGTTAGTACCAACCTTCAAAAGATACGTGTATAAATTTGACAGCTGTCGGACGATTAGTTCTCGAGATATAGCGTTGTGAGTAAAGCAACTTTTGTTATTGTGAAAAAAAAAAAATGGATTCAAAGCAATTTCGTGTGTTGATTTTTCATTGCTTTTTGATGGGAAAAAATGCAGCCGATGCAAAGAAGTGGCTTGATAAGTGTTACCCGTACTCTGCACCAGCCGAACGAACCATTCGCAAGTGGATTGAAAAATTTAAAAGTGGTCATACAAGCACCGAAGATAATGCACACAGTGGACGTCCAAAAGAGGCTGTTTCAGATAAAAACATCAAAAAAAGTCCACAAAATGATTACGAATGACCGTAAAGTAAAGTTGATCGAGATAGCTGAGGCTCTGAAGATATCAAAAGAGCGTGTTGAATATATCATACACGAATATTTGGACATGCGAAAGCTCTGTTCAAAGTGGGTGCCGCGTTTGCTCACAGTCGACCAAAAACAACAACGTGTTGATGATTTAGAGGAGTGTTTAAACGTCCAAAACGACGAAAAACTCAACAGTCGGCTGGCAAGGTTATGGCATCCGTATTTTGGGATACACATGGATTAATTTTCATCGAATATCTCCAAAAGGGGCAGACTATCAAGAGCGACTATTACATTGCGTTGTTGGAGCGTTTGAAGTACGAAATCGCAGAAAAACAGCTGCATTTAAAGAAAAAGAAAATGCTGTTTCATCAAGACAATGCACCGTGTCACAAGTCGATGAAAACGACTACTAAAATTCGGCTACGAATTTCTTTCCCACCCACCGTATTCTCCAGATTTGGCCCTCAGCGACTATTTCCTGTTCGCAGACCTCAAAAGAACGCTCACCGGAAAGAGATTTAAGACCGATGAAGCAATCGCCGAGGCTAAACCGAAATCGTACTACAAAACTGGTATCGAAAGATTGAAAAATCGTTTCAATCAGTGTATCGCCCTCGAAGGCAACTATATTGATAAATAAAGTTGAATTTTGCAAAAATTTTGTGTTTTATTATAAAACGACACTGACTTTTCAGCCCATGTGTTACAGGAGCTTTTTCGGCCGCTCTGATTACTTGGATTAATTAGCGATTCGTTGATCTTGGTTTATAATTACGAGTTGAAATTTATTTTTTATTTATTTAATTTTTTTTTTTGTTAAATTAAATTCCAAATTCACTTTTGGATAGTTCGTCTTTTTTGAAGTATTCAGAAATTGTGTCCAGGCTATCTCCTTGATTCTTTAAAATTATTTTTTATAACAAATTTTTTTTTTCTATAATTTTCTTTGTTACATTCATAAATAAAATATTTTTTATTTTTATTTTTTTTCTAGGTACGTAGAAAAATTGAATCGCCTTTTTTTGGATTAGTGGATTAACGAGTTAATAATGTGGTAAAGTACTGAATGTTTTATTTTTATATAACAGAGTTTCATTTAATTATTTAAATACTTTATTTTTCAATGAAACCGCAAAATATTTGTCCTCTGCCCTTTTTAAATTTGAAACTCTAGATTAAATATGGTTTATGTGCTGTCGGCAAAATATCTGTGTGTGTAGGTATCAGATGATATAGTCTAAGAATCCTCCTAAATACCACTTATGCTGGTCTGCCTCCAGACCATGTAGATCCAAAAAAAAAAGACCACTGAAATGTAAACTGCGCACTCAATTATGTCCTTGAAAAACCAAAAAATAAAAATAAATAAAGAAATATTTACGTGTTTTTCTTTGTTTTAAACCTTTTTTGTGTGCTCTTGCCCAGACCGGAACACTTATCCTGAGACGCCAAGTACTAGCTACCTCGTATTAATAAACATATTTCTAAGAATTAGCTTCTTTTTTTTATTTTTTAATAAAACGAAAACAAAAGAAAACGTTGCATGAAACGTAGGAAAACAATAATAATGAACAACTTCTTTTGGAATACTCGTATGTGCGAAGCTAAAAAAAGAAAAAAAAAAGAAAAAATATATATATATATGAAAGGAATGAGCAGAAGACAGGAAAACCCATCTGTGGGTAACGTAAAGCAGAGAAAGAACTTTGTGAGACTGCAGGGAACAGGCTTTCTAGATTCCTATTATTCTCTTCCTATTTATCTTAAACACAACTACTACACACGCAAACAAAAAATGTGCGCAAAGAAAATATAAAACACATAACTACTTTAGAATATATTCTCTTGTTTCCAGTTGAAAATTCAAAAACTCGACAGGATTTTCCCATATAGGTTGGTTTTTTTTTTTTTTGAGAAAACTAACTTAAACTTTACTTGAGTTGCAACAAAATATGGATCAATTCTTCATTCAATCTTTTTTAGAACAAAAGATGGTTACCAATAGCTTGTATTATTTATGTAATATACTTCCTTAATTGATGGTCGAATTTATAGTAAAAAGTTTATCGTGTTGTATTGAAGATGTTCATTTTGGATAGTGATAAAAAGTAAAGTTTACAATTTTATGTAGGTTAGCAGTTAGAACATCTTAGTTTTCCTCATGCCATTCTGCCATGTGTGCCAGACAAACCCCTGTAAACAATTGTAAGCGGTCACATTTTCCATTTTATGGCTCATAGCGGGTTACCTTTGTTTAGTTATTATAGAACGAAAATCAGGAAGGAAAGAAAGAGAGGTACCGATGAACGTTGGTTTTAAATGTTTGTAGGTTATAATGACTAGAAAATAAAGAGCTAGATAAGACATTAGTTAAGCGAGCTGTACGGCTAAAGAACGAATCACGATATTTAAGAGCACATCCGAAAGTGGGCTTGAGGGTATACTCATGAGCATCCATAGCGGGGTGAATGTTACGATTAAAAGTTTGGATGGGCGGAATGCTATTGGCGATTTTAATGGAGCACTGGTAGTGAAAATAGACATAAACCAGAGTGAAATATTACGTCGATGTTCGAGGGTGTCCATTATCTGAATGATATTAGTAAAACCTATGAAGCTTATCGCGCGGTTTTGAATCCTATCTAGCAGGTGCAGAGGTGTATAGGGCTCGATCAAAGGGGTGAAGCATTTCTTACATCGTTTGAGGAAACCTAGCATTTTTGAAGACTCCAAATATGTGGTTAGTCCAACGTAATTTGTTACTGAAACACATACCGTGAATGGAAAAATTTTCGGTTTCGACGGTATAAGTGCCATTCATGGACAATAGCTGGGTGTTTAAATTTCACTTTAACGACAGTGTTTTGGAAGCATTACATTCTACTCTGTTGATAGTTCCCCAATTAGTTATGCTGTTAATATCAAAATTTAATGACATAACATACGCTGGCGTTCTCCCGTTCTACAGTCGAAAAGCAGGCACATGAGTCAGGGAACAAATATGAAAAGTAGAGAGTACTTTTGTCAGCAAAGGAATATATTGGATTTGAACTAGCAGATAAGAGATCGTTGATGAAAATTAAAAAATGTGACGGAGACAGAACGGAGGCACACCAGCATTTATTTTGTGTATGGTATATCAGTATCGGGGGTTCTTACAGCAATTCTTACAAAATTTAATAAGCTCCAACTCTATGAAGCTAACATATTTAGAAAAATAAAAATTCTCCCTTTAAGACATTAATGCTGTTTTAAAGCCCTGATTTAACTCTTCATAAGTCAGAGGTACATGCGGAGACTTAAATATGCCCCCTATAAGCAACTCAACATAGGACCGCATTAGAACTGTATACCGCCTTGCATGCGCACTAGAACTGTATACCGACTTGCATGATCTTGACACTAGAAAATTGTGCCATTTTGGTTGAAATAACTCCGAAATTCATAACTTAGTTTGTTTGTTCTAAGATCCTACGTCCAGATTCCGGTGTGAAATCTAAAATGTGGACCTATGGATCGGCGTAGTTTAATCAGTGGCTAATATATTAAGTTACAGGGCACCCTTCATGTAGCTTTAAATTTTCGTTTGATTACGAGCGGATGACTTAAAGGCGTTTTTCAGATTGTTTTTTAAGAAAACGCTTGATTTTCCTCTTCTGTGATACATTTTTTGAACTTGAAGGATATTGTATTTAAGGTTGCATTGCGTTAAGTGAGTTGTTTTTTTAACCGTATCTCCGAGATGAATTCAAATATTTCCCGTGTCGGAGGATTAGTGTTCATTCGCTCAGCGTATCGTAGCCATATATGTCGATAAATTCGGACCATTCTGACAGAATAAATGTTACTTTAGGTCCAAGCGGGATCAAATATCATTAGATGATTTTTCTCCCTAAGGAAAACAGAGGCATTATGATAATTTTTTGATAAAGCCCAGACTTCTGCTGGTATGATAAGGATCTTACAGAGTACCTTCATCGTTGTTCGCGGAAGGTGTGATTAGTCCAAAGAAGTATCTATTGGAAAGAGTGATTTTTGCTTGCTCTCTGAAGATTACCAGACATGCCCAAATATACGTAACTTTTCTATAAATTCTATCATGTTAAGGATTTAATTTGAATACTAAGTATGGATTTGGAGTTTCTTGAATTTTTCAAAATTTTCCTTCGTATTAATTTGGTCATTGGTTGATTTATGAGACTTGACGTAGTATGTCAAAGGTTCATAGAATGTCAATGAAGATGTTATAGGCGATGTTAAAGGAACTGATGCGGAGGTTGGGATTAGCCTGTAAAAAAAGGAAGTTTGCAGTAAATAGTTAAAATACGACATATGCTCATAAAGGAAGCATTATATTGATGTCCTTATCAAAATATCTAATCAACTGGAATTTTTTGATGTTTAAGGAAAAAAGCTGACTTACTTCAATGACAACCCAGTACTGAATTACAATATTTGTAAATTCATAAAGTTTTGCAAGGCAGAATACTTAGAATACTATAGTGGATACGAGTATTATTTTGAAAATTATAATTTTCTCCGAACTCTTAAGTACTGCTATGGGATTTTATTGTATATATTTACTATGTATGCGTTTCGTTAACCTTTAATAGCATGCATACTTCGAAATTATGCACAAAAAAAAAAAAAAAAGAGTTTTCAACAGAATACGGCCTTTCCAGACAATGTCTTTTATTTTATACTGACACAGGCTTCAAGATACTTTGTCACTATTTTCTTTGATGCCATATGGAATGATGTTTCTTGTGTGTTTTCCATAAGAAGATGCAGTCAAAAGAACAAGCTTAGGATGACTTGGATCATATGATACCGATTGTGATGTCGACTACTAAGAAATAGAATCATATTATTGATGGTGGTGATGGTGTTGTGGTATGTAGTGATGCTGAAGCTAAAGATGAAGCCTGTAGCTTGCTTTTATTCCGATGTTGTTTTCAGAGAAAAAAAAAGAAAAGAAAAAAATTCTAACATAGTCGGACGGGTTAAACAAAAGCCAAACAGCAAAATAACCTGTCTTTCGAGTTTTCTTATTTTTATTTGTATATACATACATCTTTTTCTTTCCTACTTCTTTATGTTTGTGTTTGCTCTGCTCATCTTTTCTTTTTTTACCATTTTATTAGAAAAACCTGCACACAAACACAATGTTTGACTGCTACAGAAACCAGTTTAAAAAAAGTGTTTTCGTCGTATTTTGGTTTTTTTTTGTTGATATTTTTGGTGACAGGTACTTGGAATGGTACTTTTTTCTTTATATATATATATAAAAAAAATCGTATATGAAATCGTATAAGTTTATATGTATCTATTTAATTTTCTATATCACGTGTCTCGCACTATCATAATGTGTCTACCATCCTATATGAATTTGATTTTATATTTTAAAAGGGAGCTACCTACCTACCAAATAAAATAGAATAACAGAGTATACGAGTATGACCCTGACTTATTTGAGTAGGGTGCAGGAATAGGAGTGTCGAGGCGGCGGTGTTAGAAAAAAGATACAGAGGCAAACTATTTATGATAATTATTATTTTTATTTTCCTAATCCAGTTATGAAGTGGATTTACTTAAAATTAATATTTTTAACCGTGGTATTAGGAAGACTTAATTTTCAATGCATTATTAGAGGGAACAAAAAGAAAGTATATATTAAAGTAGTGTTAAGAGTTTTATGCTTCAGTTTTAAAGGGCATTGTGTTCTTTTCGAATTTGGTAACGCACTTGTATGTATCTTCTGTTCTTTCCGTTTAATTGTGGAAATTTGTACAGATATGCATTTTTTTAATTTGATTTTGAAAATACATGATTTACTTAAATTTGTTTAAATATTTTCCTTAAAACTTCAGAATGACAACGTTCAACCCAAAGATCATTTCAGTTTGTAAATATTGGGTCTATAACTTAATTCTAAGAGATGGCGTAACTTGTATTATTCCATTGGAACATGCGTTGGAAACCTACTGTCATACTACGTCATTTCAGTATATGTCATTCATTTGAAGCGAAAACAACAATAATTTTTTTTTTTTTCACTTAAATATTCGAACTTTGTGCCTGAAAAAGTGTTTTTGCGGGAAGTTCTTCTTCATTACTGAAAACTGCTCCCGAAAGTCATCGTATTTTGGTGGAAGTTTATGGTGAACATGCGCTAGCTGAGCGAACGTGCCAAAAGTGGTTTGCACGATTTAAAAGTGGTGATTTTGGCTTGGAAGACGATGAACGTATTGGGCAGCCAAAAAAGTTTGAAGATGAAGAACTAGAAGCATTACTCTATGAAGATTGTTGCCAAACACAAGAAGAGCTCGCAGAATATTTGGGTGTCACTCAAGCATCCATTTCAAAACGTTTAAAAACAGCTGGATGTATTCAAAAGCAATGAAATTTTGTTCCAAATAAACTCAAGCCGAGCGACGTCGAAAGGCGGTTTTGCATGTCCGAAATGCTGCTGGAACGCCACAAAAGGAAGTCACTTTTGTATCGGATTGTTACTGGTGATGAAAAATGGATCCATTACGCCAACCCCAAGCGCAAAAAATCATATGTGAAACCCGGCCAGGTCAAATCAATGCTCTGTATTTGGTGGGATCAGATGGGTGTGCTGTGTTGTGAGCTGCTAAAACCGGGTGAAACAATGGACAATGCTACCGAACACAATTAATCCGTTTGAAGAGAGCAGTAGCCGAAAAACGCCCGGAATATGCGACCAGACACGAGGCAAAAATTTTCCATCATGGCAACGCTCGGCCCCACGTTGCTATTCCGGTTAAGAACTATTTGGAAAACAGTGGACAGTGGCCTTATAGCCCAGACCTCGCCCCTTCTGACTACTATTTGTTCCGGTCGATGCAAAACGCCCTCACTGAAATACGGTTTACATTAGAGCAGAATATCAAAAATTGGCTTGATACATTCTTGGCTGCCTAGCCGGCGTAGTTATTTTGGGATGGAATCCACAAATTGCCAGAAAGATGGGAAAAAGTCATAGCTTCAGATGGGCAATACTTTGAATAATACTATTGTACATGTTTTTCTTAAATAAACGTTCAAATTTTGAAAAAAAACCGCACGAATTAAATTACATAGCCAATAGTTTTGTATAAATATAGTTCTTTAGGTATGTATCCGTATATTTTCTATTTTATTATATGTTAGTTAATAATATTATCAATAAGCTTCAGTTTTCGCATCGGTCAGCAAGCTGAAGATTTTATTGATTAAATTATAAACAGTACAAGAGAGGTTGAAACAACCTACAGCTAAACATACGGAGTTCTTTAACATTTCGGCCAATATGTGCCATATAACATACTTGTAGGAAAAGGCTGTAACTAACTACTGATTATTTTATGGAATTATTCTTTCCTTCAAAGTGTAATGTTTACTTATAAGGTTCCGTGAGGTCAGCCTTTTTTGGCGTTTTATAATAATTACAAAGTAAATTTAAACGACTTCAGAGAGGCTTGCGTTATTTTCCGATCTCAATCCGCTCTTCTGACAGGCTAGGTAAATAGATTATCGAAATGTAAAACATACTTTGGACCTTAAATATCCACTGCCACTATCCTTGTTGTATAGGAAACTAAATGCTTCTGAATTCTTCTTGTTTAGAGGTTAAAGGATGCGACTAATGAGCTACTGTCATTAACTTTACAAGTATATCACAGAAAGTGCATGGTATCGAAGCGAAAAGTTATCAACACTCTTGAAAACCTATGTATATACTCGTATAGGCATTATATTAGCAGATTTTGAATATTTACTTAACTAATTTGATGAGGATTTCTCTATTCTGCCGTCAATATCTTGTTTGGAGCCATCGTCATTGATGACAGTGTTTTACAATAGAGATCACTTTAACTTAAATTAAAAGCAAGACTCTTAACAGCCATCTAGATCTTCTGGCGGTTCTATAGAATATGAAATAAAATCGAATTTTAGAAAGGATTAAAAATTTTTTTTTTTTTTTTTTGACATCTCATCATTTGGCAGAAGTCAAATACTTTTTTTTACTTATTTGCATACTTACTTGCTTATATGGTATTACCTAAACTGAAGCCAACTGCTTCCAGTTACACATTCCAAGTTGGTTGAGATATGCGCGCCATTTAACATGAGGTCTTTCTTTACTGTTTCCCTGTCGGGTATTAAAGTTTAAGGATTTTCGGGTCAGAGCGTTAATATTTCTTACTTTTCCATATCCCAGTTCCCACACAGAACGTCTCTTGTGTTTAACTTGAACTCCTGCCTTGTAGGCCTGAATTCACGGAGGCCCATACATCAATGGGAGCAAGGATACACCTTGCCATCGCTCCGTCAATTCTTTGATACCAAAACGGAACTCGTGTTGGAGGCAAAAAAGGTCCATTCTTGGTAAGGGTCGAGGCCGACCTAAAACCTCTTACTGCTCTTAGGGTCACAGCACCAAGTATCTTGCAACTCTAAATTGGGTCAAGACCCTTCCCGCGACTTTGGGCCTAAACCACAGCCACCATGACGCTCCCACAAGGGGCCCTATCTCAACAAGTCAGGCCCGGACAAAAATCCTGACTCCCATGGTACCGTGTAGTTCCCTGGTAGGAACTACCGGTGGTCCTGCCACCCAACAGGACCTCTGACCGGCCACTTGTAACTGGTCAAATCGTAGTAGCATTCGGAGGCGTTAAGTACTGAAAACTTTTACAATACGACCAGTACATTTGCTCTGCCCCCGCTTTTTATTAGACAACGTCATTGATGAGCAAAGCTTAGACCCAGTTCCGACACAAACGGAACCAAAGATATCTAAAACCGTCTTTACTAAAGTCCAATTTTATGCGTCGTAGAGCAGGATTGGGATGTGGTTTTGTAGAGCCATCTTTGTATTCCTTGACAAAGCCTTGTTAGGCAAATGCCTTCGTGGTCTCCCTTACTCGATTTGAGGTAGGCAAAATCCGCAACAAACTCAAAGTTACAAAAGCTCTGCACTGTAAGGTTCTGTACGATTTGTCGATGTTGCTCTCCCCTTTGCGAGTGCATATAATTGGTTTAGCTCTCATTCACAACCAAATCTATTTTTGTCGCTTATGTATTAACACTTAAAAATATAACAGTGATAGCTCACTGCGTCTTGCTAATGATATCAGCGCATTTAAGTAGTTACCCAACCTTTTGGAAAATTGTGCCTCTGGTGTTGGCTTGCAAGTTTCTTAAAATTTTCTCAAATACGATGTTAAAGAAGTCACATGATAGTGCATCACTATGTTTAAAATATTTCTTACATCAGAAATCTCGAAAATTGCTACTGACTTTTACGGAGCAACGAGCATTTATTCTGGACCATCTGACGATTTTGTCAAGGATGCCAAAACTATATTAAATATAGCTCTGTGTAGATCACCTCTAAAGATGTTGTCCTATTCAATAAAAAGCTGAGAATTCTTTGGGTTATCTCTAGGATTTGCCATTGTGGACCCAAGTGGCCTAAAACCGAACTTATAGGGGCCCATGGATCCTCTTCTCCTTCTCCACCTCTCCACCAAATCTTGAAAATGAGTTGGTATATGGTCTATCTCCGAATTCATTTTCCGTCAAAAATTCGACACGTACTTCGTCCGGTCCAATACTGGTAGCTGTACTTATGTTTAGATATTGCCATCCTTAGGGTGAACAAAATCTTGGTTTTAATATCTCAAGGTAAATGGTTTGTTCTTGTATAATTGTATGTGGTTTATCCTCAATACCGACTTTGTCCCTATAACTATAACTACAAGTTTTTGTTCAAGTTTTATTGTCTTGAAACGTTACGTTTATCTTTTGGTAAAACTTCCAATCATTGTTCCTGAAGCAGTAAGTACCCTAGCTGTAACTAAGTAGTAGTTAAAGTCTTAATTGGCTGCTCGGAATATTCGGACATCTATAATAATACTGGAGAAGTGTCTTGCATTGATTAATATGATAATAACATTACGTAGAGAACTTCAGTTTGACCATACAATTTTAATTTTTTGCGTGATGGCTCTCTACATTTCCTTTAATTAAAGCGCAAATTCTAAGGCATTCTCATACTAATAAGAGCACTGATCTAAAGAAATAATGTAACCGGTGAAGTTGCAGTTTTTTTTTTTTTTTTTTTTTTTTCAATAATTTTAATATCAATCTTGTAAGGTACAAATTTAATTCTTCATAAACTCTTTATTTTCCCCATGAAGATGCTTTGTAGAAGAGAAAAACAAATGAATCAAAATAAATACCAGTAAGCCAAGGTGCTTTTCGTAATCGATATTAACTAAACGATATACATAAATAAACATCCATTACATGCTGAGCCAACACAATTAATATCATCCCATTGGCATTATGCATTGCTATTACTACCGTCACCCCCTTTCACAAGGACCAATCTCCCGTTGAATGCATTTTGTTCGTTTAGAGTTTCTCCTGTGCTATTACAAGCTCAACGAAGTCACATGCTTGGAAGCACATTTTCCAGGAAAAGAAAAACTACATAAGGACGCCCGTTCCCCATGGAAACAGTGCATGTAGCAAAATGCAGCAGCCAAGACTAAAGACTAACTTCATCTTTATTCCCACATAAATCTTTATCAGGCGTTGGGTTACCTCCTGCAGCAGAAATTCTTTTTTTTTTTCGTTTTCTATCTCTTTTTTCCATTATTCTCTCCTTTCATTCTATCATTTGGTTACAATGTTAGCTTTTGATGATGCAGCACTAGCGGTAATGCTGATGCATTCTTTTACTACAACAGCTCTCACCGAGAAGTTTTCTTATTTTTATTTTTTTCTAGAACAATGGCAATGTAAGGTAAAAAGAAACGAAGTCTCTGCATTAAACCTGTCTTCACATTCGTGTGCAACGTGTCAAAGTAGTTAACACACTTGCAATTCTATCACAGACTAGTAGGGGAACACTGAAAAGAAAAAAAATAAAAAAATAAAAATAAAAAATTAAAAATGTAAATGTCAGAAAAATGGCAGAGATTTGCTATTGCAACGTTTCTTTACGGCCTTGCAAGTTTCTGCTTTTGGAGGAGCAACTTTTATGTCATGAGGAACATGTGCGGAAAGTTAGACCAACAGTTAAAGCAGTCGCATATGTTTGGAGGCATAAAGTTGATTTAGATAAAGGTTGATTTCTCTCGTTAATCTACGAATAATTATGTTTTTGGTGGCAAATGCAAAAAAAGTTTTTTACAAGAATCCTTTTGTGATTAGATAGAATGTATAATTTGAATGCATTCTGAATTAAAAGACTAATTCCACATTTGGACTCTTAAGATCGAACATAGAGGATGACGGCTCTATGTCATACGCTGTAAAGTTAACGATTCATTAAGCACTAAACGTCTTAATCAAATCAATGGAAGTGTATACGAGTAAGTGTAAGTGTATGTAGTGTATAAACACTATCAAGGCCCATAACAATTCCGAAGATCAGAATCTTTGAGATGACCCAGCAGCTCGATGTACTGAAAAACAAAAAGCCAGATTATATCTGGAGGCGATCACGATTTATCCTGGAGTCAAAAAGATTTTTTGATAAATTTGTCAAGTTCGGTAATCTTTATAGGCAGACCAGCTGTCAAGTGATTGTATTTTGATGCGTTCTGAGGCAGGACAATCGTTGTGAGGAAAACTCAATCGATACACGTGTTTTCTAATGACAGTGACCCTTGCTTATGTTTTTAAGTTTGGTGATGTCTCTTCTCCTAATGTTGATCGTTTAGGATCCATATATGGGCCATATTAGATATCTAGATGTCTGATAATTGTCTAGAAGAACTCACTTATTGGGGAAATATCAACAGAATGGAATTTAATGCTTCCAAAACTCAATGCTGCCTGCTGTCATTAAAGCGAAATTATAATATCCACTCATTATCCATGAATGGTACTTACATCGTCGAAACCGAAAAACTTTCCATTCTCGGTATGTGTGTCAGTATAACTTACCTTGAAATGACCACATATTCGATGTCGTTAACAATGTTATGAAATTTCAAGGTTTGCTCAAGCGATGTAAGAAATACTTCACCCCTTCTGATCTGGCGCCAATATACAAGGTATTCATCCGCCCAAAATTGGAGTACAATGCCCACATCTGCTTAGGTACTTCCAAAACATCTCTGCACCTGCTACATAGGATTCAAAACCGTGCAATAAAACTCATAATCATCATCATGTCAATTGACACTGATTTCCACCACCACTGCTCTAATAAAATTGCCAGTAGCATTCTGCCCATTCAAACATTCAACCGTAACACCCGTCTTGCTATAATGCTCATCAGTCCTCAAACCCACTTTCAGACATACCCTATAATATTGTGATTTGTTCCTAAGCCGTACAACTCGCTTATTGAATGCGCCCTGCCGAGCTCTCTATTTCCTGGTCGTTATAACTTGCAAACATTTAAAACAATGTACAGAGGTACCGACCTCTTTTCTTCCTCCCTAAATTTTCTTCACCCGCGCTGTGTACAAATATTTAAAAAAAAAAAATAAATAAATAAATAAAAAATAAAAATTATTTGTTTGAAGTAGGATATCGATGACTTGGCGTTGTCAAGCTGCCTACGATTTGTTCCTAGGGATTTGAGCCTCGCCAATTCATCAGTGACGCAGTTTCCAGGGACGTCTGAGCATCAGGAGACCCAACAGAATATGATCTCTGTCGCTAACCACTCTCGAATTTATGTTTGAGGCTATGGATATGATTGTAGTTTGCCGCTCTGTATATATTGTCATATTGGATTCGTTCTGAATCAGGCTGTAGGTTGAGAGACTTCGGCTTGAAAGACGATACATTATGTGGGTAGACTGAAGGATCCTCAGAGCCGAAGTCTACGCCGATTTCTTCGGCTCTCTAAAAGCGCTGGCGAAGATGTAAAATAACGTACTGAGGAGCTTTCCATTTTGAAAATAGATGATTGAAATCGATGTTAAAGTTATTTTCAGATAGTCGAAACTTTATTGGTTCGGGATTCAGCAGTCTGATATTCATTCATGCATTTAAGTCGAACACGCTGTCTTGAGCCTACAGACCTTCCGCAGGAGTAGAAAGTAACTAAACATTCCTTTTTTTCTCAGCATTATTATCTTTCCACCTTAGTTTGATGCCCAAGACCAGGCCTATATACATGATACTCCTCGAGGAAGTTCAAAGGTGTGCCAGATACCTGACTTCTCGAGGAGTTCAGAGGGGTGCCATTTAACGTGGGTGGAATGATTCAGGGTATTTTGATTTTTCTTGCGAAGGAAACCGAACATTTTTGGCCGGATTTACACTTTGCAAGATGTTTGATTTATTTTCTTAGGAAGAAGTGTTTTTAAGTTATTTGATAATAAGTTCTTAGGTATGATGCAGATTAATATTGATCATATTAATTCGTTGCTCTAAACATTATAATATATCTTAGTAGATACGAATGATGAAATCCTTATGTAACTGCTACATTGGAGAACATTTTCCATTTTACATCAGTAAAATCTAGTACATCTAGTTTTCGGCAACAAAATTTAAAGTCAAATAATTTTTTCTATTTTTCTTTTAATTTAATAAAAATAGCGCTTATCAACAAGAGTCGCAAGTAAATTAAAATCAATTGCAGGTCGCTCACTATAATTTTTGTCTTGCCGTACTGCATGCTCTAATCTTCTTCGGGTTGCGCCACAACATAAAAATCAATATCTTTCGCAACGGTGGTTTGTTTAATATTCAAATTACCCACATATGAATGAAAAAAGTACATCTGCTTCTGGTATTTGCTAGATTCCACATTCATTATTTCGTAAAAACAGCCCTCGTTTTTTTTTTTTAAATAATCTTCTAAATCGCTTCAATTTGCATTAAAAATCAAGGACAAACTAATTCTAATACTCCGATAACAATCGATAAATTGCAAATGTCATGCTTTATGATTTCGAAAAAAAAACTAGTCCTCACCACTATAAATATATGCGAAGGAAATATCTATGGAAAATCAAAATTAATATCTTTGAGTGGTTTACTTAGAATTGTTATAATTGTCCAGTTGGTAGTCTGACAGACTAAGTGCCCAATAAATATATCCTTTCGATTGTTTATTTTTTTATTTTTTATTTAAAAAATTGTGTGAAGTTTATCACCTGCAAAAGGTTGATGCTTCAGAATGAATTTAAAATTCTAATGGAATGGGAAAAGTTGCGGATTCATTTTGAACCGTTTTCATTCTATTTCTATTATTGAAAACTGCGATGTAACGTCATAAGTCCTCATAAAAAGCAACATGAGATTATCACTTATTTCGGGTAAACATATATTTTCAAATACGTATTAGTTTAGAAACCTATGTATCTTTAGGTTGACCGGATTAGAAATTGATTTTAAAAATGGCAGATTCGATTAAATATATATTACACAGTCTTATGTCCTTAAATTTGGTATGGGAAATGGTAAACATTGATCACCTTTTATTTTTTTGGAATTAGTATGAAATCATAGAATATTTCGTGATTATGTCGCAACGATCATGCCCGGCTACACTTTTAACCAGATAGGTTTCTCTTAACCTAAAAAGCTGCAAAAAGAGATGACGATAACTTTCTAAAATACATTTGTTTTGGTCTCGTCAATATTAGGGCAGCTTTTTTTTCCTAAAAATGTTTACCAATAATGGTTACATGATGGTATACCATCAATTGCCTAATCATCGTTTTTTGTGATCCTAATTTAGTGCCATAACTTAACTAACACAAACATTCGTTTTTGTATGTCGGTCCTTAAAGTCTTCTTTACATAGAGATCATATCTTAAGGCTGTTAGCTAAAAAATACTGTAAGCAAAGCGACTGTTTTAAAATATTTTTGTCGAAAAGTACATTAAACTTGTTTCGTGTTTATTACAGTTTTAGGTCTTCAATTCAAGTCATAAAGTATTAACTCACTTACTTAGATGCCGCAACAGTTCGGGGTGACCCTGGACCTCAACTGACAAGCCCGGTCTTAAGCTAATTGCCTCCAGTTGCACGCTTCAAGTTCGCTAAGGTCCTATTCTGCTTGTGCCCGCCATCTAAGGTGATCTCATCTACTGTGTTGTCGCTCTGGGTTAGATTCAACAACTCTGCGGGCAGGAGTATTGGTGTCAATTCGCTCTGCATGTTTTATCTTCTCTTTTTTCTTCTCTTTTCCTCCAAAGTCCGTCAACGCAAACGGGACCGAATAAGACTGGGATGATCGAGGTCTTATATGGAGTCTCCTTAGTTTTTCGGAATATAGCCTTACTTGCTTTAATAGCCCAAAGCAACAGCGATTGCCATGAGTTATTCTTCATTTTATTTCTGCTGAGGTATCGTTGCCAGAATTTATAGCAGAGCCTAAGTCCACCTTGGCTTCTGAATTATATATGTCAATTGTAATATGTTATCCAATTCGTAGATGTTATGCGTTCCTTTTTACCGCTTAATACTAGCAAACGCACCGGTGACGATCGGGTAAGTTCTCTAAAGTATGTCGTTAACATCAACGTACGCCAGTAGTTGTACAGGTTTTTCAAAGAATGTGCCTCCAATGTTCGCTTGTGTCAGTTCCGCACAATGCTTTCAAGTGTGATGTTAAAGAAATCACAAGATAGCACGTTTTTACATCAAACGTCGCGGTTAAGTCGTTACCGATTGAGGGCGGGCTCCTCGTGCTCTTTTCCCTTCCGGTAAGCTGATGTTTTTCCCATACCTCCTGCTCGTAGAGCTCAGTGCTATGTTCATGCATTTTTCAACAAACGAGGAATTTCTTGGTGGTGGCCGGGTAAAACCCAGCATATCACTTGCGACGATCGAGAGATTTCGGGAAACGCGTTCAGCGAATATTCTGGCGGTCTTCTTGCGATTTGAGCTTTTTTACGTTACCTATCTTTTCACAGTGGTTCTTCTTTGTTGTGGCGCTTGGAAAATCCGCATTCGTACCTTGGCTGCAATGAGGTGGTGATCCGAGGCAATGTTGGCAGCCCGGAATGTTCGGACGTCCAGAATACTAGAGGCATGTTTTACGTCGATCGCAATGTGATCAATTTGATGTATCGTTTCATGATCCAGAGACCGCCATGTCCCGTTTTGTATATTGATCTGAGGAAAGCGTTGTGCTTGCAATAGTAATATTTCGTCCCGCCACAAAATAAATAAGCCTAATCCGTTGCCAGATATGGTGTCGTGTAGGCTGTGTTTACTAACTAGTACGCCTTGTAAGATTTGAACGTCATACCTAAGACGTTGCTGATAAGTCTTATCGAGGAGCTCGTAGAAACATTTTTTGGTGATATCGTCCTTGACTTCCGTAGAGGCATGTTGGCATATTAGTCGTAAACTTATTTTAGCAAATTTAACCTTGATGCAGATTGTCCTAAGACTCTCGCTCACGCTAACGACTTCTTGCCTTAGTTTACCCCGTGTGACAAATCCGTATCCGAATGACCACTGATTCTTTTCCCTATAGCAATTACATATATATAGCAGTTTTTCATCCTCTTTTTGTCCAGTTCATTCCAGCCAAAGGCCTCTGCTAATTGTTCGGCTGTAATCAGCCTATTAAGGTCTGAACATTCTACGTGCAGATAAGAAGATCATTGTCCTTTAAAGAACGTAGGCCAGTATTTAACGAAACAGTAAGAAAGCAATAAATTCGACAATCTGATTTGAGTCAATATGCACAGATTAAAAATAATTTTATTTGAACAATATCCCGTTTGTCGGGATTCCCTGTATCTAATTCTCTTGAAAGAGATCTCAAATCTTTCTTACTAACCGTACATATCACCTGAATAATCGATGTGAGTATTATTAACCTCGAACTCGTTGTAAAACAAAAGTCGTAAGCCACATTCACATCTTTTACTAATGCAGTTTGAACGATATTAAAATGCTGATATACATATGTACATTGTATATACGAACATTAAAACACCAATCACGTACTATTTAATGGAATGATCAGTAAACGATCTACTTAGGCGAAGATTTATTGCTTGTTAAATGGATTCAAGGTACCACTTATGATTGTCAATAATATTTCAATAGTGTTTCATCAATACCGATCTTGTTAAATACAGAGAGCTGCGCTGAAGTGAACTGAATGTTAACATCTATAGTTTTTAAGTAGATCAGGTTTGTTTGTAAATCTGGGTTTCAATTAAATGGTCTTAACGGTAGTAACTTAAAGCTTTTACCATTGGTAAAGTTCTTGTATAACACAGTTCTTTCGCCCGTAGAAAATAATTCTCTGAGCACACAGACCGACAGATCTTAGTTAAAAATTTCCAAAAGTAGCCGGAACATAAGGAAATCATTTTCACGAAACGACAAACGATGTGCCCTCGAAGTATGTTTGTGTGCATTCGTAATCACTAACATACATCTCACACACTCCTCCGTTCGGGCTACATCGTAAATTTATCTTGAAACGATTCTTTTTAATGATTATGTCCCAATAAAGCAAAAAGCACACACTTCAAGTCAGAAACATGCATCGTCCAACAAAGACGGAAAACAAAAAAGAAAAAAAGCAGCAGAAAAACGAAAACAAGCACTACTCCCATTTTGCAATTAAGAACTGATAAGGCATTTAATGACCACTTTTAATTAATGGTGTACACCCCGGGTATGCATGCCGCTGTAGCTCATGTCTACGAATATCTGTAGTATCTGGATGTTGATGATACTTGGCAACGTGATGTGTGTGCTTTACTTTACGTTGTTGACATGGAATAGTTATTTAATCAAATGAAAAATTTTGAGTCATCACTTAAAAAATTCTATGAAGTGCCGCAGGGAACGCATCAAGTACCTCTTATGTTTTTTCCTCCTCATTGCTTGAAAGTGTAAATATTTGAAGAAAAATTTTCGAATTCACATGGGTCAGTTGCTAAAAGAGACAAAAAAAAAAAAACACTTTTCGTATCTGCATGCAGATTTTGTTAATTGACAAACAAATATAAGACAAGCGGTTAATTCTTTGTTGACGAAGAACGAATAAACTTGACCTTAGAATTCTGTAGGCATTGCTTCCAATTAGGCTGCTTTAAATATTTGGGAAAATATTGTGCAAGTATGTACTTGCGCAGGCAGGTATTTACATTGTGTTTCATTTTGTTTTGCCCTCTTCTGAATGTATTTGAATCTTTAAATTTTTTAACTTACGCTTCAGGTAGGTAGTTTCAAAATATCTGGTTCAGAAATTTAAAATTATTACGAAAATGATTCTTATGTTGTGTACTAAAAAATACATCTGTTCAGAATTCACGAAACTGCGGTTTATGGTAGGTTCGATCATAAGTTCGATCAAGATCGCCATAGGTTATCATGCAAGTGATCATAGGCATTTTTTTATTTTTTTTTAATCCCGCACCAAGGGAATATGAATACCCTTTTACTGGCTTTTCTCCAGGTGTATTAGGTTTCGAAATTTTTCCCAGAGGTGGTTGTCAAATTGGTCGGAACGAGCCAGTGGCACCCTCAACCAGTGGGTCTTAAGTACGGGCTAGTTGTTAGTTCGTTATATTTAGCCCAGCCAGCAACCACTCCCACACCAGTGTTATGCCTTCATGTCAGAGTTGACGCCGACAGGATTTTTATATAACTACATACAAATTCTATGAACAGACTTTTTCAGAGAATTGCCTCGCACTGGATTTGAACCCGCGACCATCTGCTTGAGGAGTCTATGCATATACCACTACACCACGGCTACCTCTATCTTATCAAAAAGAGAGCATGACTACAAAGTAAATATTCTCTTCGGTGTACCTGTAGGATGAGTACGTTTTCACTTTTTTTTAAATGAAAACTGTAAGTCTTACTGATATCTTTAGGCTAAAACCGGAACAAACAAAATCTTTTACAGTACTATCGAAGTCACTGTTACAGTAAACTCGCATTTACACAAAAAAGGAAATCTATGCCGCCAAACCAAGTCCTCAATAAAAAAACAAAAGCTAAAAAATTACAAACCTTCTTAATAGTATTTCATTAGATACAAATTGGTTAACTTGAAAATGTTTCCGCTGTAATTGAAGAATGTGGCTATGCTTTTGGGATTGTGTAAGGTTGTCGCTTGACTCTCAATGGAATCATTTTAGATTCGAAAAATATAAAAATTGGCAAAGGATGCAATGGGTGCAGTGAGCCACATAAACAGATGAAAAATCATAGTAATATACGCATTCAACAGTTAGTGAGAAAGTAAAGTAAGTAGACATATTTTTCTTAGGAATCTTCTAGATCCGATGTTAGTAGCGCAGATCCAGAAAAAAACTGTTACTGATTTTGTATAGAATAAGCAGGAAAACCGTGGGTAGCGCGACGACGAGAACCAGACCAATGACTAAAAAGAGCAATCCTTAGCTGAGTGTGAACTTTTACAACCACCAAATTTAAACGCATCTTTTCTTTTTGTATTTTATACCATATATCAGACTGGCTTACATCCTTGGGTTAACCTTAACTTTATCCAACAGCTCTCTTCATTTAGCCAATCGCGCCCAATTGTGTAATCAAATCTTTTGAAATCCTTGAGCAAAATCTTCCTTCTCTACATTGTCTCGTGTTAGATACAATGAAGATTTTCTGGGTCAACGGTTTCTTAATCCTTTTGATAATTTTGCTGTACAGTCCTTAAAGCTAATTTTTATGCGATTATCTTACCCTCCAAATTCCGATTATGCAAAAGAAATCGAACATTAACAAAAGTGATGCTTCTCTTGATTTCTGAGGTGGTGTCGTTATTTAAGTTTTGGACAGGATCCAGGTATATTCAAAGTCCTCTTTATATTTCAAGGTTATAGCGGATTATTGTTGTTCGAATTTGAACTTATGTCTTAGGCCACGACCGGCAGGCAGCTCGTAAAAAAGTGATTCAAAAACGTGGCGATAAAAAATGAAGCTTTGGTAAGCATAGTAAGACGTAGATGGCAATGCTTTTTTTTTAAGTGTGGCTATTATTAAACTCTTTAAGCACGCGAACTATTGTAGTTACCGTATATTTGTTGTTGTTTTCTTAATTTAAACCAGCATTGATGATTTTGTTTCAATAGCACCAAACGCAACAATGACAGCGCTCTGATTTGCTAATATAATATCAATGACTTTATTATTTGCTTGAAGTACAATCAAAACATTTATGAATGGAACTCGACTTCGTTCATATGGCCACCGCGGGCACGTTTGCAGCAGTCGATTCGTTGGACCCGAAATTTCAACGACTCCACCACACATTTCGCCCGAAAGGACTCGAAAGGGTCCTCAACAATTATTCTTTGATTTTCGAAGCTCCTGTTTAGCAGTTTTACTAATAAACAAAGTCTTAAAAGACAAAAATTTGCCAAATTCCTACAAATGCTTTTTTTTTGGATCAATTCTGGAACAACTTCATGGATTTGGAACGCCCATTCGGGACCATTGTTTGTGATATGTCCAAATTCCGAGATCGACGTGGTATCGACAAAGCTGATCTGCTGGCTACACTTCAAGCTACAGAAGTAATATTCTTATAATTTTACGGTATTTAACTCAATGGTTCAAAATTCGAAATTCTGAACAAACAATTGTTGGCTGATAAGGTGGTGAAGACGGCCAAGGAAGCTTAATTTTTTCTACTGACTTTAAATTTGAACAATTGTGGATTAATATAGTACGTGTTAAGAAATGGCGCCTTAATAACAACCTCTAATACTGCAGCTATAAACATATACTAGGTGGGGTGAAAAGTAAATTCCTTGGGAATGAAAAAAAAAAAAAAAAAAAATTATTTTATTCAATATAGTCCCCTTTTAATTTGATACACTTATTCCAGCGATTTTCCAACTTCTTGATCCCGTCCGAAAAGTAATTTTCCGGAAGGTCTGCAAAATACTCCTCCGTGGTGTCGATGATTTCCTCGCGTGAGCGGATTTTTTTTATTGATGAGCCCTCTTTTGAGGTTTGGGAAGAGATAATAGTCCAAGGGAGCCAAATCGGGCGAATACGGTGGATGCGACAGCAATTGGAGCCGTAAGTCATTGATTTTATCCATGGTTGCGATGCTCTTGTGCGCTGGTGCATTGTCTTGCAAAAACAAAAATTTTTTTCGCTTCATGTGAGGCGGTTTTGCAGCGATTTCGGCCTTCAATCGCTCCAATAATGCACAGTAATACTTGCGTTGATGGTTTTTCCTTTTTCGAGGTAGTCCACGAAGAGTATGCCATGACAATCCCAGAAAACCGACGCCATAACCTTTCCGACCCATCGAGCCTCCTTCGGCCGCTTCAGTCCATTGCCGGGCACTCATTCTGTTCTCTGGTGTTCAATAGTTACCAATCGAGGCCAATTCCGCATCAGCAAGTCCAAACACTTTTCGAAGTGCTCTCGTGTTCGTGTTTTTGGTCAGGAGTGAGTATGCGCGGCACCCAGCGGCAGGATAACTTTTTCATATGCAGAATATTGCCCAAAATATGGCGTGTGCGCTCAGTACTAATCTTTGTGGTATCTGCTAGCTCGCGCACCTTCACTTTCCGGTTAGCCAACACCATTTCATGTATTTTTTTGACATTGTCCTCCGTAACCGCATCGTAGGACCTGCCGCTGCGAACTTGATCGGTAGTAGAGTTGCGGCCACCACGAAATTCTCGAAACCAATGTTTGACGGTGTTGTCTGACGGAGCATTAGCCCCATAATATTTATCCAACTCTCAAAAAATAATGTTTTATGAGGGAACGAAAATCGGTTTTATCCATAATCAACATGATGCTAAACACGTCAACAACAATTAACTATCAAAACAAAACTAAAGACAGTATCGCATGTCTGCCAAGGCACCATAACCTTTTTTGCAGTAGCAGGGCATTCTGGCGGTCAAAGAGGTTACTTTTTACTCCACCTAGTAATAGGTAGATGCCAAAATACATCAACTGATCACAGTAACGTTCGGCATGGCTGCCGCACTACATTTAGCAGTGCGCACGCTTCAACAACTGGCCCAAAAGAAGACTAAAAAATTTTAACATTGATGATTGTTGGATCCACAAATAGTAAATTTAAAACTAACGCCAAAACCAATGTTTGCCATCTTTTTAAATTAACTATTTAATATTAAATTAACGCTTTTCTTACACGTGTGGTCGTCTCTTTATCTTGGAAGGGGCAACAGTTTTTTTTGGGTTTTATTTTTAAATATTGAATTTCGCGAAATATACTCATCATAGGGAATTTTATTGCAACAAAATCTGAAGCAAATTTTTCCCAAAGAGCAGTCGAAAAATCATTAGATTGTACGTTTTGGCGACCGTGTCAGGACTCTTTGAAAATTAACTCGGTAGAACACGAAAGAAACAGTATCCTTAAACCAAAAAAAATACCGGTAAACTCTAATTTATTTCAAAAAGTAAAGTGCCAAAGTGAATCGGCAACGGGTAAAAGACATTGCCCTAAACGGTATCGGCTCGCGTTAGTGCAATTGTGTAAGCGGGATCCAATGTTTCAGATTATTCAAAGCCCAAGGCCATACTCATCGTGGTAATCCTCATCACCAATCGCAGAAGGAAGAAATACCTCAAGTCTTAAGCAAGACATCAATATTTTTTCGTTATTCTGAATCATTCGGATAGGAGCAAAGGGAAATAAGTATAAAAACCCACCCTATCAGGTTTGTGGCAAACCTTTTTATTCGAACGTGCGTTAAGAATCAAAATCGTTCAGCAGTGCTAATAATATAAGGAAAATCTTTAAAGCTTAGCTTTAAAATTCTTGCTCTTAGTTTTATCGCTGCTGCTGATGTTGTTGGTGTTGTTGCTGTTTGATCAAGCTGTACAAGTAATTTCATACTGCATTTTATTTGAATTCGTTTTAAATTTCGTACTTTCAATTTTTCAGATTTACCAGCATCTGAATTAAATCCACTTTCTCTTACAAACATTTTCGCTAAAGAAAAGCATTCAAGTCGAGAGCAGGAGATCGGATGAAATAAATTCCACAATTATACAAAAACAGATCGTCTGTCGTACTAATTAAAAGCTCCTATCAACTTGGTCAAACATCAATATTCATAAGATATTTTGCTGTCATGTGTCTCGATAGTTTAAAAACATATCGTACTTCTACTTAAGGAAGTATTTCGCGAATAAAAACTCTTATCGAAACAAAAATATTTCCGCAGACAGAACTTGAATGCCGATTGGAATTTGTGGAATCTTATTTTAAACAGACAATTGCTTACCAAAATCAAATTGAGAGTTTGGAACAATCTGATACAAGCCGTAGTGAATTAGAAGAGGTTTATGTTTCCACTAAATCAAAAATTCTATCGCAAATGGTCCATTACTATATTTATACCTTATTTAGTTATTCATTTACCTCTTGCGATTCAGTGGGAAGTACTCGGAGTACAAAAACTTCAAAAAATCATTCAATGAACGTGTTCACAATGATTCAACTTTTTATATTGTAAAATAAAAATATTTAATCATTTGCTAAATTGTTTAACTGACTAGGCTTTGGGGACTGTTAAAGCATTCCAAATTACGGAAGCAAATTACGATAATGCATTGGGGAGGTTAAAGGATCGTTACGATAACGACTATCTTATATTTCTGGAATATATTTCACAATTGTTTGAGTTGCCTAAGCTTCAAAAAACTGCAACATTTAGTTCGCTGCAATCTATCTGAAATATGTAACGCCATTATAATTCATATTGCAAAGGCAAAGACAGATCCTGAATCGCAAGCCAAATTTGATGAACAACTTCAGTACGATAAACTCCGGGATCAGAGTGCAAAATTTTGAGTTGACGTTGTCAGTATTTAGAGGCTCGCGAAAGCACAACAATGCGGTTCTACACGGGCAAGAAATGATTTAACAAACCTAAAGTGGTTCTACGCGAACAGGGCGAAAGAACTTCACTTACAATTACACAACAATGTTGCACATTTTGCAAAGATAGTTCGCTGTACAACTTTTGCTCCAATCCGCAAGCATTTCAAACTTAAAGGGGCCATCGACGTTTTCTTCTTAATCGTCAGTTGTAGTGAACTCGGTGGTTGAAAAGGAATGGGCTCAAGTAATGTAAGTTGCAGCCATTGTTTTGGTTAAAGATGCATTAGGGTGTTTCTAGTCAGGACGAGTTCTTTTAGATTCTGGTTTCCAAGTTAATATGGTCAAAGAACATTTTGCTAGGATCCTAGGCCTGCGAACCCAAGGAGGAAACTT
Organism: Volucella inanis; assembly: GCA_907269105.1. Classification (NCBI taxonomy): domain Eukaryota; kingdom Metazoa; phylum Arthropoda; class Insecta; order Diptera; family Syrphidae; genus Volucella; species Volucella inanis. The sequence goes on along the minus strand of OU026157.1, from coordinate 47,052,188 downwards.
AGATATTCAAGGAATCGGTATGGCAGAAATCAAGATTGGCAGCCCTACAAAAACCACAATAAGATCCAGATATTCACCATTTCAACTATCTTTGGAATTTCTGATGGCACCTTCAATTACCGGTTATCAACCTGATCCATCTATGAACATCGACAATTGAAACGGTCCCAGCAATATTGAACATGCGAATTAACAATTTAGTCAAACGATAGCCATGGGTTTGGTTTACCGTCATTCTAAAATACTCGCCTCGGCTGGATTATCTCGGGGAAGTATAAGTCCATAAGTAGCAATTAAAGGAGAGTTCCACTTACAATCGTCTTGATGATCTTGATTCCGAGACACAGTTCAACGAAGAGGAAGTTAGCAGTGAAAGAATCATGCTGAAGTATCCATTTAAACGAGATTCCATTAAACGTTGGTTGGCCAAGTACATGGCTTTAAAATCGTCATATGTGGAATTCCTTCAGGAATACAAAACACTAGGTCACATGTTATTGGTAAAAAGTCCAGATCTAAGTCAACCTCACTATCACTTACCTCATCAATGTGTGTTACGATCGAATAGTTTGTCAACCAAATTGCGTGAAGAATTTGATGCCTTTCACTCTACGAGATCCTTATGATATGACCCACTATTCAGGATAATTTATCCGTGATTTTGCTTCGTTTTTGTCTTCATAGATTCGCTCTAACAGTTGCTACTGTAAAAGTGTTCAAAATTTGGTACATCCGGACCGTCGTAGATTTCAGTATATTCTTTGTGGGGAAACCTAAAATTCTTTTATAAAAACTTATGCTTTAAATATAAAATATAAATATACTTATAAAACTTCGTCTGTACTATTAATGGCACTTCGATGTCTCAAACATTTAGGATATAAGTTTGAGTCGCGTTACAAGCTTGGCTCAAAAGCACTTCGTAGAGATTTCTATGTCGACGACCTTATTACTGGAGAGGATGATTTCGAAACGCTAAAACACAAAACACAGGAAGTGGCTTCCATTCTTTCATCTTCAGGAATGGAACTATCCAAGTGGCACAGTAACGGCTCTTCAATTTCATCTGATCATATTGGGAAGAATATAAATGTAAATGAGTCCAACGTCACAAGCACGTTAGGAATTATACGGAATTCAATCGATGATAATTTTTACTTTTCATAAAACCCTTTTCAAACATACACTTCATTTACAAAACGTAAAATATTATCAGTAGCGTCATCCCTTTTCAACCCATTGAAACTTCTATGTACAATAATTGTTAAGGCCAAGATGGAGAAGATAGATTGGGACGCTGCTATTCCACAGACAATCGATACATAATGGGAGAAATTTATGAGTGTACTTAATCCAAGAGTTACCCGTGCCTAGGTACGCTTTGGTTCCATCCAAGAAACTGTCCAAATCCATAATCTATACTAGATAAATAGATATAATAAGTTTCTCTTAATGAGTAGGGAGATCTCGACAATTCATACTGAACTACACTACTGTATTTCTCTTAATGTTCTAGCTCTAGTCCTAGTCTTCAATTAGCTTTAAAAGCAAATTTTAGCAAAACAATAAAATCTCTTTTCACTATTCTGCGCACAATCCCATCACAATTCAATAAATTCAATAAATGCTCCAATATATTGTGATAAATATAATTTATTTTATTATTATTCCATCGTCTGCCAACATTTTTTAAAATTCGTGTTTAGAAGGCAAATTTCTTATCAAGTGTAAAAAAATGCTTGTTTTCGCTTCAGATAATAGTTAACGTGCAACAATTTTGAAATAAATATTTCATCATTATCATATATAATTAAAATCTTATATAAGAAATTGTAAAGAAAAAATATCACTCATTTTCAATAGGTCATATGAAAATTCGCGCTACATAATTACTGGGAGAATACAATTAATTTTAACATTTTAAAGTGTACTCGTACTTGTATCCAACATTCGTTTTGGTATTGGTATGAATATGTTAAGTATATATACAAAGCAATTAATTTCTTAAGTTTTTTTTTTTTTTTTTTTTTTTTTTTTTTTTTTTTGTTAAATTATTTTGCGCGCACTTGTTAGTTCATTGCACTTGGGCACGTTTTGAGGTTAATTGTAAATGTTTGCAAAATATTCACAAACCTATATGCATATGTGTAGATCTTCACGTAAACAATTTTACAATTTTAACAAAATGAAACAAAAAAATTACAATAATGTACCATATCTGCGAATACATATGGTAGTATCAACTTATGAATACGAATATCTATTGCACGAATTGGTTAGATGCGTATGCATGGGTAATTGCAGTTTGCATAATTGCAAAATATTTTTTAAAAAAAAAAGGAAAATATGTATCCATACATATGTACTTACATATATAGTACAATGCTCTATTTTGAGATTTAAAAAAAAAAAAAAAAAAAAAAAAAAAAAAAAAAAAAAAAAAAAAAATGGGAAGAAAAAACTATATTGACCCATACATCTAACTAAGGTGAAAGCGCACACAAAATCTTTTCTCGTGTGGCCCCGGTGGTCATAAATCCCAGATACGCATCGAAGTCTTGAAAACATACATATTTTTTCATCTTTCAGCTTTTTGTTTGTCCATTGTAGTATCTTTGCTTTGTTGCGTTGTTTTGCATCGTGGGTCATTGGAAATTTCCCGATTTTATTATTTTACATATATTTGTTTATTCTGTTCTTTTTGTTTTGTTTTTTATTTATTTTTTGTTTAACTAAGCGAAGGTTCTTTACCCCTGTCATAAAAGTGGTGGGGATTTTTGTGACTTCAATTTTAAATGATGAACTGAAATGTTTGCGGTTGCACTTGTGGTGGCACGACTGTTGTAAGATTGACAAGACGGTGATTTTTAAAGCTTTTAGCTTTCACCTTATTCACCTTATTCAAGTTTTTCTTTTTTCTTTTTTTTGTAGCAATTTTCGTACGCGCGTTTTTTTTTTTTTTTTTTTCCAAGTAAGATTATACATTAGTAACATCTTATTCGAATGGAAAGTGGGCGTTTTATTTCGATAAAATGGATTAGGGAAATTTTTTTTGATAGATTTCAGTTGCTGTCGCAGTTGTTGGTGCTGTCTGAAATCAGTATGCTATTGTTATTTGTTTGGATTGATGATAGAATTTTTTTTTTTTTTTTTTTAGAAAATTTGTAAATAAGGGTTAAGAAGAGCTACAACGAATACTACTTTCAATTTGTCATAATATCTTTCGAAATCTCTTGGCTTGCATGTTTTTTTTTATAGATTCAGGTTAGTTAACTGTCGCCAGTATGCTTATAAGGTCTTAAGTAAACTACTATTGTGATAACTATTTTTTAATACTTTTCGTTTACTTATTATGTATTACCAAAGACTAGGAGGTTTTTTATTTTTGCACTTTGCGACTTTACTTTTAGCCTGAAATTCGATAAACTTTTTTTTTGGGTTGGACCTAAGACAAAAAGTTGAGAAATGTTTTTTTAAAATTCCCTTTACAATATAAATTCAAATATATATTGTAGAATACATAAATACAGATATAGCTTTCATCTAACGGTATATAAAATTAATAAGAAAGAATAGCCAAAAAAATAATCGTCAGTAATGTTACAATTTTTATGTGATTAGTGAAGTCAATCGATTTGGCAACTGAAAAAAATAATAAAGTTAAATTAAGTCTTTAAATTTTTAAGTTTTTTTATTACAGAAAAAGTTAGTTACTATAAATTTTTATTACAAATTTTCCATGAAAATGAGTGTTGAGAATGCTGTTATAATATATTATTTGTGATTAATTTATCAGCAGTATAAATAATGTCTTCTTCATCGGCTGTATTTAAGGACTCGCCATTTCGATTTGTTGTTAAGGTTTTTAAAGTAATCATGGTTAACAGGAGGAATGAATTTCAGCAGATCCATCATGTCTCTCCTTTTTTCCCTTGTCACAGTTCTACCTTTAGGATATAATAAAGTCTGATCTACATTTTTCATAATTTGTGGCCTACCTGTTAATTTCGTTAAATTCTAAATCTTCATTATAGTCATATTTGAATTGTATGAGTTGGGGTTTGGATCTTTCTAACTTTATGCAGCGTATTTTAAGCCAATTTACTGGAAACCTGTAAGGTTTTGTTGAAAAAAAATCTTGTTGGGCCATTTGGATTAGATTAAATTGTGTTTTCTTTCTACATGTTTTGATTATATTGAACCAATCATCTGGTGAAAAAATGTTTTCAATTTTTTTTTGCATGTGACTCAATAATGGCAAAATCTGAGTCATAAGGTAAATAGCTATGTCCGCTTACCTAAAAATTTCATTTCAATTGATTCAGCTCTTATTTCCGTACTTTGAACAAATTTCAATAAACTTAAGACAGTTTTAATATTCCTACATATTTTGCCCGGTACACGAATCTAAATATGTTATTATTTTTTCAAAGTTTACAGCATAAGTTTTTATGTACTTTACTAGACACGATGAAATTTCTTGAGACCCACGAGATCCTTCAGTTTCTGGCCGTTTGTTTGGCTTGTTGTTGTGGCCTATATTTTTACTGAATTCATGATATCCGAAATTATAAACATATGAATTTCGCTTATAATAAGCTACACATGTGGTCAGTTTAGGAAAGTCTAAAGCTTTTTCTAAGTCGAAAGAAAATACGAAATTTTTTTCTTATGCTGCCTTTCGATCGGCAGCCATTTGAATGCGAGCCCATTCTGGCTCTTCTAAGTGAGTTTCCTTTTTAATTTCTGCTGTCTTAATTCCCAGATTGAATTATTAGATTGAATTTTTATTTGCAAAGCGTCACAAGTTTGACACGTATCCTATGATGGTTGTTTAAAATGTAAATTAAATTTTGTAGAGAACACATTATAGTAATATTTTTCTTTCACTGGTACTACATTCTCCTTTTCACATTGTGTGACGTATAGTTCGTACATTTTCTTGATATTTAAGTCAGGATTTAAATATTGTCGTCTTGGATTATGAGCTCTGTTGTAGTGACTACTGTAGGCTGAAAATGACTTTATATGTTTGATAACATTTGTGTCATCTATTTTATTGCTTGCAACACGGCCTTTGCGCTGATTAACCAAAGTCGTAACTTATTCTTTAGAACAACATTTGTATATCCGTCACTCACCTGATAAGTGTCCCTAAAATATTTTTTGCAAACGGGAATATCATGTCTGTCTCTTCGAAAGTAATATGTAAAAGAATGTGATGTTTGTTTTTTAGTATTATGCGTGGGAAGCCTTTAATTAATACAACCTCTTAAGAAAATATTTTGGTCGAGTTGACTATGTTAACTATAAAATGTCCCTCATCCGAAAAAATTTTTGGTTGCACTTTTGTCGGCATCTGCATATTATATCGATAAATGTTTTTGCAGGTATTACATTTCCTTCTATATTCCTGTATGCCAAACCTTTTGTTCTTTCATGCTTTTGTAAATTTCGTGCCCAATTATCAGGATTACGACTTCTTTTCCTCCTAATCAATGTATTTGTTGAGATATTTGTACTGTTACAACCAGATGAATCCGAGGAAAACAATAAACGTCTTCTTGAGCAAGACTTTAAGTTGATACATCGTATTGAAGAACCATCACATGATTCACTGTTTTCCACATCCACATTATTAGTCTCACTCATCTTGATTATAACGGTATAATATTTATTTCTTTATAATAATTCAAACCTATATACGATCTGGGAGTAATGTTGTGAAAAGGCCAAAAAAATATGTAATCCGTGTATTGTAATATTGGTAAAGTATACAGTAGAAGTAAAAATAAACCTGTGACTGACTAATTTATTTTACTTTAATTTTTTACGGCACTAAAAAATTTAGCATTATCATTCAACCCCTTGCAACAATTTACAGTTATCATTCAACACTTGCTAGTGCATTTGAATCGTGTTATTGAAACGATTTATGGAGTTAATCAAAATGGCTTCTGAAATAAATTGCTTATTATTCAATGGCCAAAAAAATTTTGTCGTTTAATGAAGTTAATCTTTACTATTCAGAAAAGTTGTTATAAATATAAAAAGTTATGACTATCCCAAGTGCTTTTGGCACTTAAATTTAAGATTTTTCAAAAAGTGGAGTTAATCAATTTGTGCACTGAACGGCTCATATGTATAATATAAATTATTAAGCCGGAGATAAATATTATGCTTGTATAATGAAACCCGTAAACTTCTTCCACTTTGAACAGAGGAAGTCACTTGGGTTTCAGAAAACCATTGTGTTCTGAGCACTATTCACTTTTCGAATCCTTTGGCCAAAAAGCATCCGAAACATTAGCAATTTTATAAAAATTGTTAACATTTTTTTTGCTGTCTTTTTTTCCACTTATTAAAAAGAAACACTGCGTTGTTCGGTTAAGTCTTTGTTTATAAATACGCCAGTAGAAAATACAGACGATGTACGATCAGCATTTTAATTGAGTAAATAAGCTCAAAGAAAGGTTTGAAGATTCTTTTAAATAAGGAATCTACGTACTTGTTCTTCTGTTCTTAAAATTTTGCAACTTTTTAGAAATGTTGCTGAAAAATAATGCAATATTTTTTCGTCGTGAATATTTGCTATGTTAAAAAAAAAAACTTCACTTTTTCCTCTTAAGGAAAAATTTTTTTTTTTTAATATTCATGCACCTGGTTGTACAATTTTTTTGCGGAAGTAAGACAGCAAGTAATTGACTTAACAGGTCACTAAAGACAAATTTGAAGATTACAGATATGATACAGAAATATTGAAATAAAAGCAGACTAGCCAAAGTCCTCATAAGTGGTAAAACTAACCAAACAGGAAACACAGAAGGTCTGATGGTACCTACAGAGAGTAAAAAGCAGAGATTAAGTGCCTTTATGCTCCTGTTCCGGAGATGACATACATATGTACATATATCCAGTTATGCTTAAGAAAACTATATATAGACTAGCTGTTGTCAACTGTGACAGCCGTGGTATAATGATTATGCAAAGACTCATCAAGCAGATGGTCTCGGGTTCTCGAATCCCGTGCGGGGCAATTCTCTGGAAAAGTCTTTTCATAGATTCTATATGTAGTTATATGAAAATCATGTCGGCGTCAATTCTGACATGAAGGCATAACACTGATGTTGGAGAGGTTGCTGGCTGAGCTAAATGTAACGAACTAACAACTAGCACGAACTAAGACCCACTGGTTGAGGATGCACTGGCTCGTCCCGTCCAGTTTGACAACCACCTCTGCTAAAAATATCGAGACCTAACACACCAGAGTTTCAAACTACTACGACACCCTTACGCGCCCTGGAGAAAGGCCAGTAAAAGAGTATTCATATCCCCTTGGTGCGCGCGTGGTCCGTACATATACGGACTCCTGGCGAACTTTTATGCCGCCAGGAACTTTCGACCAATTAGTTCGACTTGTTGTTCTACTCAATGCTTAACGCTCTCATATACAGTCATATACAGATGATGTAGTTGTATTTATTGTAGGATCATTCCTAGCGACTGTCTGAAAGTGCAGGCAGTCCTGGACGTAATTGACAGTTGATACACTAAAAATAAGCCTTCAGTATAATCGTTTTTAAACTGTGGTTGTTTTCTTTTCGAGAAGGAGGAAGCTGACGACCCATATAATGTCAAAAAGAACTCACCATGCGTTTTTCCAACGAAGCTACAATAAATTTGGATAACAAACTATGGAACTGTCAGCTTTCTGGGAGTGTAAGTCAGCTTTCGACAAGACATGGAGGAGGATCTTTTGGGTCTACCTAGTTATAATAAGAGCAATTATAATATATCCTATGTCTGTTGAAGTAAGCTTTTACGTAAATACTTCATTGCTGTGCTGCTTTTAGCAAAATCCAAAGAACGGTCTGTCTCGGATGCATGGGGGTCTTCCCGAGCACACTTGGGTGTGCTGTGAATATCCTTCCACTTTTTATTCTGCTGTACTCCCAAAGCTACGTTCCGTTTAATGAAAAGTGGCTTTTAGAATTCTCCGCCTAATCTAAGACTAGAATAATTGCAGCACTAACCTAACAATCAGCAAGTATTATAGTAATTGACTCACTGTACATTGTATCCGTACATTATGAACACCTCGCCCTAAAAAAAGTAAAAAAGTTTTTTTTTTTCTTCTGCAATTTCGTGCCATAGATGTTGCATTTTATTGCAACATTACAGTACACTAGCTTACATACCAAGCAGGCATATTGCAATTGTATATAAAAATATGTATGCCCAATTACTACACTACCGCTGACAGGAAGGAGGAAGAGAAGCAGAAAGCGGGGAGGATGGCAGAAATGGGGCCTGCTGTCTTTTCTTGCAATCGGTATGAACAAACGAAAGTCGGTTGATTGTTTTACCGCCTCCATATTGGGCTGCAAAATGTTGCTTGTCTTCTCTGCAGTTTGCCTCCTCCAGCCTCGTTTTCGGCCCACAAGAAGTGTAGTCGGCATTCTAAATTTTTTTTTTCCATATGCACTCACAATTTCCGGACGCGGAATTTGTGTTTGCATGTCTCTTCAAGCTCTGTGCTGCATGGAAACTTTATTGTTGTTAGTTCTTGACGATGGCAGTGTTAGTGGTAGTGGTGTTGGTTTGGTGCGACTACATGTACCGCCTCTTTCCGCCCATTGTTACACGACTACTTGATGGCGATGGAGAACGGTGTCATTGACTTCTCCTCTTTTTGAGATTTTCTTTTATTTAACTCTTTTCTTTATTCTTATGATTACTACTATTTTTTCCCGCCATCTTTGTTATTTATTTATTTTTTTTTTTTCTGTATATTCGTTTGGGTCATTTCATTATTCATTAGCATGGCTGCAGATGGTGATATGAAGCTTCCACCACATAAATGTTCTCCTTTTGTACGAGTCTTCCTTTGTTTAACACAGAAAAAAAATATAACGAAGAAGACGAAATGAAGAAGACTTGAGCATATATATATATATTATTTTATTATTTTATTTTTATTTTTTATTTTTTATTTTTTTTTTTTTTGTTACTGATTTCCGCGTTAATGAAGTCTTTCTTTGCGCCAGAAACGTCCGAAAGGTTTTTGGCGGCAAATAATGGTCATCTACATATGTACAGTACACAGCTGATAGTGCTGACTAAAATTAGAAGTTTGTGAAACTAATTTGAATTTCAAATTGAGTAAAATGAAGTGTGAACTGATTTTGAGAGTTAAGTGTCCTCGTTTAGAAATTACCGCCAATCGAATCCAGCGGGTGACGATCAAAAACCTGACATGAGTATAAATCCAAATGTAGATGGTTAGTGAGAAGGTGAGTTGCATTGTTGAACGTGTTTTTTTTCTCTAAACAGTCAGTTTACGGCTGACGTATTCATTTTCGTCAAACGTCACGTGTTTAAAAAGTAAATTACTTCGATTTAATTGACTATAATCGTTACGTCAAATTAACTCCAGTTACAAAAGCACATTTTGCAAAGTTTAATAAAAGTAAGTTAATTTAATATGCTTGTTGCATGCAATTAAACATGATTTCCGATTCAGTTTTGTGTTGTATGGGGACGGTTGAACATTCAATTGGAAATTTGTGATTTTATATATTAAATCTATAACTTAACAGTGTGGTTTGCTTAGAGATGGCGCGACTTGTATTATTCCATTGCTATTATTCCATTGGAACATGCGTTGGAAAGCTACTGTCATTGTACATCATTTCGGTATATGTCATTCATTTGAATTCAAATATGTCGAACTTTGTGCCTGAAAAAGTGTTTTTGCGGAGAGTTCTTCTTCATTACTTTAATATGAAGAAAACTGCTGCCGAAAGTCATCGTATTTTGGTGGAAGTTTATGGTGAACATGCGCTAGCTGAGTGAACGTGCCAAAAGTGGTTTGCACGATTTAAAAAATGGTGATTTTGGCTTGGAAGACAATGAACGTCCTGGGCAGCCAAAAAGGAAATTGGGTTCCAAATGAACTCAAGCCGAGAGACATCGAAAGGCGGTTTCGCATGTCCGAAATGCTGCTGGAACGCCACAAAAGGAAGTCATTTTTGTATCGGATTGTTACTGATGGTGAAAAATGGATCCATTACGACAAGCCCAAGCTCAAAAAAGCATATGTGAAACCCGGCCAACCAGCCAAATCAACGGCAAAGCCGAATATCCATGGCGCGAAGGTAATGCTCTGTATTTGGTTGGATCAGATGGGTGTGCTGTATTATGAGCTGCTAAAACCAGGTGAAACCATCAATGGACAACGCTACCGAACACAATTAATCCGTTTGAAGAGAGCAGTAGCCGAAAAACGCCCGGAATATGCGACCAGACACGAGGCAATAAGTTTCCATCATGACAACGCTCGGCCCCATGTTGCTATTCCGGTTAAGAACTATTTGGAAAACAGTGGATGGGAAGTTTTACCCCATCCGCCTTATAGCCCACATCTTGCCCCTTCTGACTACCATTTGTTCCGGTCGATGCAGAACGCTCTCACTGAAATACGGTTCACATCGGAGCAGAATATCAAAAATTAGCTTGATTCATTTTTGGCTGCCAAGCCGACGCAGTTCTTTTAAGATGGGATCCACAAATTGCCAGAAAGATGGGAGAAAGTCATAGCTTCAGATGGTCAATACTTTGAATAATACTATTGTACATGTTTTTCTTAAATAAACGTTCAAATTTTGAAAAAAAAAGAAAAACCGCACGAATTTAATTACATACCCAAAAGTTAATCTTATTCCAGTTTAAGGTATATCCATTATAGTTGACTGAATATGATTCTTCCTGGTAAAGAATTATATATTGTCAACTGGCAATTTGAGATTAATCTTTAAAACTATCTCAGAGTTTTCTTAGATATTTTTTTTTTATTTTTATTTTATTTTTTTTTAATTTTTCGTTTTCTCAACTTGGTAACTTTCACTATTTCCTTTAATAAAGAATGCTTGATCAAAAGAAACAAAATACCTCGGTAAACTATAAATTAAACTCACTGGATACCATATCTGGACAGAGCCATTGCAAACACAACAAAAGCCTTCTAGGCTTGTTTCAAGCTTTTTAGTATGAATTAACGACAAAAATCTGGAGTAATGCACTAGGCTTAACCCACCATTGTCACTCCAGTTTTAACACATGCATTACTTAGGTATATGGTGGGAAAAGGCTCATCAAGTTTTTATCCACAATGCCTTGCAAAAGGTACAAAGACTAGCCTGTGGAGATATTGTACAGTTGCACTTCTCACCTACGACTGTTAAGGAGATAGCGTCTTCAATTACATTTGCAATAATAATATAACAAAACAAGTTGGACACAAGAAGGTCTTTGAAATAATCCCGCTGCTATTCTTACCAGCTATTCATCACTCTTTTGAGATTGTCTTTTCGAATCGCTCAAGCAGTATCACAATCCATATCACGGTTCTAAAATATCAGAGTTTTCAGTTCCAACTAAAAACTATCTGTGCGTTTAGAATATTCTACTTTTATTTTCCAAGCTGAGGATTTTGCTATAGATCTCTGTCCCAGAGAATGCGTAAGAAGATCATTTCCATCTTGCTACACACAATATGTGTGTATGAACTGGTCAGAACCGGAGCTTAATCTTAATTTTTGGCCCTCAAACTTTCGTCGGGGCCTGCCAATCAGATACTGCTTATGCTTAAGTATGAGTAAAACTAGCTTGTTAGAATACACAAATTAGATTAAGACATGTCAAGAAATTGATTTTTCACAAAAGAGAGCAAATAACATCCTAGCAAGTACAAAATAGAAAGCAAAGTTCTTGACTGCCTTTTTAGTTGGTTACTGCATACTCAAACATCATATCTGAGAAGTCATTGCCCAGATGAACTCATGTCGAAACAACTATGCTGTGCGATTAAAGGAACTAAATAAAGCTAACTGGAGTTGAGTTGGATTGGGTTGAAACATATTTGTTTTATTCTTTGAAATCCAAGGATTGAAAAAGCTTTGTTGAGATATTGTAATCTTAACTCTACGAAACAAAATGTCTGTCAGTCAATGTCTCACAGTAGCTTTCCGGGAAATGGTTTTTTTTTTTTTTTTTTTTTTTTTTTTTTTTTTTTTTTTTTTTCTAAACACGATGTATAATATCATTACATACGCATATAAAATTATCTTTAAATTAAGACGTTAACACTTTCGTAATTGTTATTCCGTTTTAGGTAAAGTCGTAGTATTGCAACTGCCAGTAACGTGCCGGAAAGGCTCCAACTGGCATTGCACAATATTTCATTTCGAAAGAAACAGCAACTGAAGTCTAAACACATTTTTAAAATTGACAGCAACTTGTTGAAGAGAGAAACGTGACACTTGTTATATGTCAGCATTGATAGAAAGGTACATGTTAGCAAGAAAATTATTTTCGAAACAACAATGCTACGTATGTATAGTCGTATTTAGTTTTAACCCTGCTACGTTATGGAAATTGTTGACAGGATGTTTATGTCTACGTGGAAATTGCTAACTCCTTCCGTAAACTACAAAATTCATATGCAGACTAAAAGTATTAATAGTGATCACTTTGAATATGTCATCAAACATGTAAGTAAATTAATTAAAAATACAACTTCTCGAAATGTAAAATATTCCTAAAAAATAAATGCACATCTTCGCGAAATTATAAATTTAATTTTCTTTGGTCACCAACTCCTTAAAACCATTAAATAAAATTAAAGTCGAAGTTAAAAATGTAAATAACCATCAATATTTCCGTCTATATCTTTATACGTCTGCCTTCTTAATCGCAATCGTCAATACAATAAATATGTATTTGTTTTTTCTTTGCTTTAGAATTTGTACTTTAGATTTTTTTTTTATTACTTTTCTCTACGATGGAGGTCAACGTTCGTTCAACGTTTCAAGAAATTATATTCACCAATTTTTCGTCGTTCTTTTATCTCCTTAGTTTCTTGGGAGAAAAGTTCCATCATCGAATTTCTGCTTTTTGGTTTTGTGTAAATTAGTTTTTTGTATCTTTTTTATTTTTTTCTAGCGTTAATTTGAAATATACCATATATACAATATACATAGAGGATTTTATGAAATGAGTAAATATGAATATGATTATGCCAAACTAAAGATCTAGGAAATGTGGTAAATTGATGTTAATTTAGACTAATAAGATACACCTTATACTCTTTGCAAAAAATGGTGTAGCGAATGCCCTGATTTGTTATTGCAATTTTTTTTAGGAAACTTAAAAATTTTTTTCTACAAAAAATAACAAAATAAATGCAACATTTTCGTAGAAGGTCTTCCTATGTTTTTATTTATTTTTTTTTTCTTCGAAAGCGATTACTACCCTCTAACAAACTCAAAAAAAAAAAATAAATAAATAAAAAAATAAATAAAAAATAAACACCGCTTTCGAAGAAACCGCATGAAACTCGGAAGTCGATAGTTGTGGCAGGGTCGTCGACTCTTGCAAAAAGTGACAGATTCACTCTTTTTGTAACTTAAATGTGTCCATCTGTCTATTTTATTAGAAGCAATTGCTCTTCATCTTAATGCTATCATAAAACTACTGGACTGTCAGTTTTCGAGGAGAAAGAGATTTCTCGAAAATCATGTTTTGGTTTTCGGGTTTGGTTACGTGCTTCAAGGTCTTCTCCTAGTTAAAACCTTCGGACATTGTTCTACGTTCAACGCGCAGTCGACGAAATACACGGGTGGAATCGGCTAAGGTGATAGGTGGTAGTGTGATTTGTGATAATTAAAAGTGATCAGAAAAAATATCTGCTCTTCGAATAACTGGCAGCACCTGGCCTTTCAAAACATCAAAATGCTCGTTTCGTTCACTGTCCCGCCTAAAGTAACGTAAACAAATTCAATTTCAACTTCATTTATTTGCCATCGACTATAAGAATTTGATTCGGCTGGAAACATGTAAGTAAATACTATTTTGACAAGTAACATCGAGTATATATTAATTATTTATATTAGAATTGAACTTCTTTCCAGTTAATTCAAATCATTGAAAAAAAAAAAAACTACGACCAGGTGTTTTTGTATTTTTCGCAGAAAAATTGTTTGGTGATTGGGATGGTAGAAACTTAATATGTTGGGGACATTAATTCATCTGGATTTTATGACTTTAACCGTAATTTCAGCTACGGTGCGTTACCGTCCATTTAGCGTCTACTTGTCGTTGGTAGCTACTAAGCCCAAGAAGTTTTATAGTTGAGGTCAACTGAAGAATAGGTGGAATGTGCGAAGTTCTTATTTCAGTTACCAACGCATACAAAAATGTTTGTTTTAAAGGAGGAATTTTTTTAATAACCTAAAACACATAATAAGAATATACAAAATGCTTGTTGGCTCATGAATTAGAAAATATTCACACTTACTAGTGCATTGCATTTGGTAGCCCAAGGATAATCGATTTATTTCTTATTTGGATCCTTAGAAGACGCACACTCTTATAAATTTCTTTATCCTCATCATCACTGCTTGAACTTAAAAAATAATTCGATCGAGGTAAATTTTGTAGGTTTCTGTCACAAGAAAATGATCACTAAAATGTGATTACCATATGACAACAACTATTACCTTACATGAAGCAAAAACGAAGAATGTGACTATCACATATCACAAATCACCTTACGCGATTCCACCCCAAAATTTCTTTTAAAAGTATGAGACTCTAACATGTTAACAGAGATTAAAAATTATGCGAAGACAGCAAAAACGAACAAGTGGACATAATAATGGAATCGAAGTCGGTGCTGAGGATTTAGAAGAAACATTTCTGCAGGATTTATGGTAAGGAGTGACTCATCGTGAGGTTTGACTTTCAATAAGCTGTTTTTAACAGATTACGCGTGACTCCTATCAAACTGCTTTTTCATTTTTATTTAGTATCGTTTGGCAAGTCACCATGGAAAGACTCACACCACAACAGCGTCTTCAAATTGTTCAGCTGTGTTATGAAAATCAGCGTTCTGTGAGAAATGTTTTTCGTGCGATTCGGGGAACTTACGGGGCGCATAATCGATTTGGTATTTGGTATTGCCAATACCATTCGCAAATTTGAGTCCCAGTTTACATTAGTGTAGTAGATAGACCACGTCAAGCACGTTAGTAAAGAAACTATAGCAGCTGTAGTTTGGCTTGGCGTATTCGACAACTTGGCGTATTTTACGTGAGGATCTCGGCCTAAAAGCGTACAGCACTCAATATGTGTAAGAATTGAAGCCAGGTTACTTGAATTTGCATCATATTTTCAGTGAATGGGCTCTGGAAAAACTCAATGAAAATCCGGTGTTTTATCGTGAAATTTTGTTCTGTGATGTAACCCATTTCTGGCTCAATGTATACGAAATAAACAAAATTGCCGTTTTTGGGCTGATGAGCAACCCGAAAAGTACCAAGAGCTATCAATACATCCATTAAAAACAACGGTATGGTGTATTTTATGGGCTAGTGGAATCATTGGTCCATATTTCTTCAAAAATGAGGCAAATTAGAATGTTACCGTCAATGGTAACCGTTATCGCGCCATGCAAACGGACTATGTGTTTCCGGAAACTCAAGCATATGGTCTCGGTGTGCTCTAGTTTCAACAAGACGGCGCCACGAGCCATACATCGCGTGAAACAATGGACTTGTTGAGAAATCATTTTGGTGAGCACTTAATTTCACGTTTTGCTACGGTAAATTCGCCGCCTAGGGATATGTAAAGTCTCAGGTCTTCAGGAATAAGCCAGCTACGATTGACGCTTTGGAAGCCAACATTATTCGTGTTATCCGCGAGATACTAGTCGCTATGCTCGAACGAGTCGCCCAAAGTTGGACCTTCCGAATGGAGAACCTCAGACGTAATCGTGGCCAACATTTACATGATATAATATTCAAAACGTAAATGCCATGAATTGTTCTTTAACAGATAATAAAAATTTTAAGTTCACTTTCAAGTTTATGTATTTTATTTTACATTATAAATAAAACCTCATGATGAATCACCCTATATAACGATGAAGGTATTCAATTTAGAGGATGATAACCACAAACTCTACTATTTTGTGAATATCAAACTTGAAACCATCCAAGACAATTTGAATTGAACGTTCCCATTGAAGATTCAATGGGAGATTCACTTGAGTGTGTTGGAAGTGTTGAGCTGGCCGCAATGTGTGCAGCAAGGAGATTGTGCTTGTTTAAAAAGCTGACAGCTGGAATGTGACTGTAAATGAGCGTTGGGATGGAGGATGAGGCAGAATTTCGGATGTTTTTGACAAACAACCAAAAGCTTTTACTACCTTTAGGACATTGTAGTATTTTTTGTGTTGAAATTTCACACGCTTAAGTAAGACGTTGGAGTCATTCCTGGCTCCATTGAACTTTTTTCGGTTTTCATTTGTAGGTTTGGTCTTGTAAGACGTTTCTCTAACCCTTGTAGTCTCTTTGCAGCTCGAATCGTGCCACGCCCTTTCTTTTGGTTTGATACTGATAAAGAGGACTTTTTTTTGTTTTTAAGTTCTCGACAATGTTCATCGATATTGTTCGACAGCTGATGATAATTTCACTTAAGTTGCAAACGGACAAACGGTATTTTAGGAACTTATTCTAACAGTAGATAATACGATAATACGATAAATGTTCTCTAAATATTTTTCTTTTTCGACAACATCCACAGTGATGTAAAACCAATAATATATCTTACAAAGTGTTATGATACTTACGTAAATGTCGTTTGTTGTTTTTTTTTTTTTTTTTTGTATTTTGTAATAAAAATATTTATACAATCCTGCATGCGTAGACAATCATACCACGTAGGTAGTAAAAACAAAAAAAAAAAAAAGAATTCTAAAAAAATAAGACGCAAAACATTTGTCAACTTTTTCTTTTTTCTGACGTATTTTTTGGATAATTGCCAGCTAAATTATTTTTTTCAAAGAAATAATATACATAATCAATTCTGTTCTACTTATATAAAATATTTTTATATCTGTGATATTTATCAAACATTCTATTTCCCACAATTTATTGACAAGCATATTTGCAATGAACGTGTCGTGTGGAAGTTCTCACGTGTTCTTTAGATTTTTCTTTTTTTTTCTTATTTCTAATAAAAAATATATATATATATGTATACTTTTCTGTGAGTTAATAAAAATAACAAGCCATGGATGTTTATCAAGCTGTTCAGATACATTAGTAGAAAAGACAAGGAGTTTGTTTTCTTTTCTGTAGACAATAATTTATACATATTTTTTTGTCAATGTAAATATGACATCGTTGCCAGCAGAATTTTTTGAAATTCTACCCTCATAATTTCTTTTAACTGGTTTCTATATCCTAACTCAAATAAAACAAGTATCTTCCATCAAGCTATTGTACTAAATATATTAAAAGTTGCAAACAACAACTTTTTTTTTTTCTTTTTTTAAAACCCTTTGAATACAACTATTTGTACATAGATCCAAAAACTAAACATATTCTCTTTTCCATTTATAAAATTCAAATAACTTGGAAATCATGTGCCGTGCTGTTTACCTAGTCCTAGTTTAAATTTTCGTTTAATAGAGATCCTTAACATGCGGCGGTATTTTTCTGTGCTGTTGGGTAGGCCAATTAAGGCAGAAAATTACACTGTGTAGATACAAGTATGTATATGTACTTCCTGGACATATGTTTCATATGCCAATACAAAAGGTGGTACGTTCATATTTGTGTATACAGAAAAGGATAAAAGCCATTTGTGGGTGGGTAAAAAAGTGGGTGATTCGATTCGCTCCTCTCTTGTTGTACCTTTGTAAATCAAACTTGAACAAACCTTTTATTTTTACAAGCAATTAATGCATGGTCTAAATTAAATATGAGAGAACTTTAAAATAGGTCAATTCAGGTGTAATCAAAGTACTCATAGTCCTGGACATGAAATAAAAAAAAAACTTTTTTAACTTTACAAATTGGGTATTTGGGTTGAGCCTTCATGAAAAACAATTGTAATAACGGCTTGTTTTTTCTTTCTCTTTTCTTTGTAGGTACGTATTAAAACTTTGAACATGAGATTGGATCTCGTATTAACCATTTTTTGCTGTTGAAGATACCTACATATACCTACAAAATTTGTAAGTTGTAAATGTAAAATTATTTTTATTTCGATGGACGAAATAGTAATGGTATGCAAGATACCCACATAATTTTATATGGTCGAATTATCTGTACCAATAGGAGCATGACTATATATGCTATTTCTATTTCAATTCATTTGAATTTGGAGTGGATAAGTTACATACCATGTGTTAAATTTGCAAGTGGAATAAAGTCAGAAAAGTTATGGTCAACCACTACAACCACTAACTTACTTACTTACTTATTTGGATGCCGCTACAATTCTGGGTGAATCTGGGCATCAACTAACAAGCCTTTCCAGTTAACCCGGTCTATATTTAATTACCTTCAGTTGCACCTTGCAAGTTTTTGAGATCCCTCCTATTTGTGCGCGCCATTAAAGTTGAAGTCTTCCTCTACTGTGTTGTCGCTTCGGGTTATGTTTGACGATTCTCCGCTATAGATCATTGGTTACCATTCGCTGACTGGTGCGTAGTTTTCTAATAAGGCCTATGTCGCTGTACAGCTCGTATAAATCGAAACAACTAAGGATATCTTCATTCGCTTTCGATAGAGTTCATGCTTCAGCGTCATAAAGTAAGTTTGGGATGATCAGGGCTTTTTATAGCCTCCTTAGTTTTTTGAGATAAGCCTTACTATTCAGTTGCCTTCTTAGCCCAAATAAAGAGCGATTAGCTGATCCTTCATTTTATTTCTACTGAGGTGTTGTTGGCATATAGTATTGCCTAGATAGAAAAAGTCTCTTACCATCTCTAAATTATAGCTGTCAACTGTGGCATTCTGTTCAATTCGTTGATGTTGTGTGTTTATTCTGGTTGACAGCATATACTTGGTTTTCCCCTCATTTACCGCCAAACCCATTTTGGCAGTTTCAGAATTTTGGCTGAATTTTTTATTGATGAGCCACCTTTTAAGGTTTGGGAAGAGATAATAGTCCGAGGTAGCCAAACAAAATTTTTTTTCGCTTCATGTGAGGCCGTTTTGCAGCGATTTCGGCCTTCAATCACTCCAATAATGCACAGTAATACTCGCTGTTGATGGTTTTTGTATGCCATAAAAATCCTAGAAAACCGACGCCATAACCTTTCCGACCTATTGAGCCTCCCTCGGCCGCTTCGGAGCACTCGTGCCGGTTTCAGTCCATTGCCGGGCACTCATTCTGTTCTCTGGTGTTCAACACTTACCAATCGATGCCAAAAGTCCGCCCGATTCCGCATCAGTAAGCCCAAACACTCTTTCGAAGTGCTCTCGCGTTAGTGTTTTTGGTCAGAAGTGAGTATGCGCGGCACCCAGCGGCAGGATAGCTTTTTCATATGCAGAATATTGCCCAAAATATGGTGTGTGCGCTCAGTACTAATCTTTGTGGTATCTGCCAGCTCGCGCACCTTCACTTTCCGGTCAGCCAACACCATTTCATGTATTTTTTTGACATTGTCCTCTGTAACCACATCGGAGGGCCTGCCGCTGCGGACTTGATCGGTAGTGGAGTTGCGGCCACCAGGAAACTCTCGAAACCAATATTTGACGGTGGTGGAGCATTAGCCCCATAATATTTATCCAACTTTTCTTTTGTTTCCTTCGCCGTTTTGCCTCTCAAAAAATAATGTTTTATGAGAAAGCGAAAATCGTTTTTGTCCATACTCAACATGATGCCAAACACGTCAACAAAACAAAACTAAAGACAATATCGCAATGAAATTTTGCATGTCTGCCTAAATATGAACGGATTTCAAGGCACCATAACCTTTTTTACAGTAGCAGCGCATTCTGGCGGTCAGGGAGGTTACTTTACCTAGTAGTTTGCATAAAAAGTTTGGCATTTTACAAGGTTTCTTTCTTTCTGAATATAACCCCTCAATATCTTCAATTACGCGCTTCTCGTGCTCTCTTTTCTTCTTTTGGAAAAGCCGATGTCTCTTCCGCTCGTAGAGCTGACGAGCGGGCCTCGTTTTTCGTTTCAGCTCCGCTTTGTACGCATCTTTTGTTAGCTGTATATGCTTGTCGAAATTCTACAAACCAGGGATTTCTTTTGGCAGAAGGTTAAAACCTAGCACATATATGAAGGCACGTTGGCAGTGTTGCCTCTAGTTTTCGGTACTTGATGCTGATAGTATAGGAGTTGTCGAGAGATCTTGGGATACGCGTTCAGCGAAGATTGATTTTGTGTTTCATGATTTAGCTTTCATGACGAAATCGCGTCTAAGTCCATTGTCTGATGTGTTGTCGTGTAGGCTATGCTTACCAACTGTCGTCCAAAGATGTCTTTCTTTCTAACCTGACGTTAAAATCACTTAGTTACCGGAGGCCACCACTGGGAGGTAATGCAATGACTTTGTTACGAGCCTTATTGTTGTACTTCAAGTCCAATAAGACAATAATCATTTGTAAGATCCCGATCAATCGCCGTTCATGCTCTCATGATCAACAACTCGAAAATATTAAAACAGAAAAAAAAAAAAAAAAAAATTGGTCGAGAAAAGCCAAAGAGAAAAATGAAACAGCCGGAACAATAAATGTTAATCCCCTAGACCGAAACAATGTCATTACTTTTGTGATCTACAACGCCTGTTCTTTCGGATCTAATCCGACCCACAAAGTTTACTTTACTTTAGGTTTTCTATAGACACAGATCAACTAAGTCTTAAGCCCTTTTGCTTAAGTAACGCAATTCAAGGTGTATTTCTTTTTACAATCAAATTTTCACTAAATAGTCCTCTAAGCCGATGAATTTATACCTTACTATCTAAATCGGCGTTGCTATATCTTCCGAACATCTAATTGATTTTATTGATCTTCTAATCCAAATTTTGTACGTAGACGAGACTGATATCTGTGAAGTTACATCAGTTCAAAAAATCTTCTCTTATGTAGCTACAGAAAGCTCCAGCATGCATGGTATTTGGTTTGAATATCGCTATCCAAAGCTTTAATTGATAATGTGAATGGAATGGTTGAAAGTTTTATTCTACCTGACAACGAAACGTCAGTCATCATCACCATTACCGAGAATGTATTTTGAATCAAAGTCAGACTGACTGATCACATATTGTGGCTCTTCTACTACTTATCCTTGCCTGCTTCTTTTCAAGATTTTGATCTTTTTTGGCCTCGGTCGATGGTTAATTTCTTTTATTTTCCGGCCGTATTTTCGAAGAAATAACCTGTCTGGTATCGTTTGTGAGCTTTATTTTTCGATAAAAATAAGGATCAATTATCTCAACATCATGAATACCATACCAAACAGTGCACTCTTGTTAGTGTGATTAAGTCTTATGATTTTGCCTCACTCCAGAAAGGCCAATTTTGCCACAATTTTCATTTCAATATCCTGGATAAATAGTGACAAATTTTTAAATGATCTCAGCTCCGGATATGTGGAAATAATTTAAATAAAAAGTTGCTACTGATATAATCTCTGAAGTCGCTGTTCGCTGGAGTAATTTCTATTGAAAGTTTTCGAGCTGTACTTACGCAGATCCTGGCTTTAGGTTTCATTTGCATAAGAAAAGTTTGGGTCTTGGAATCCTCTACGGCGGAGCTAATGTAAATGACCTACTACCTGTACTATTGTACATATTATTAAAGTAATTTTTCAGTCTTCAGATTTATTTGTTTCCAAATTACTCTTACGCTGTAATGTAAGTTTATTAAACTAAAATATTTTCGCTGATTTTGCAAATGCTGTTTGAAAAATATCATCATTCGTGGGTTTTCTAATAAAAATTAAAGTCTCGACAGTGAAATTTATTGAGTAACAAATGGACGACAACTTTACAAACAGTGCCAACCAATTCATAGCTTTAAATTAAATCTTCTGAATTCTTCCAATAAAATGTAATGTCTTCAAAGTTCAATTGGCCCCATTTGCTAGAGATAACTTTTCACTTTTTACACAATGCACTTTCCTTGCAAAAAATTAAAAAAAAAAAAAAATAATAATAATAATAATAATAAAAACGTTGCAGCACTTGAAACTCCACGTTTGAAAATTTAAGTGGCTCGTTTAATTCGAAAAATAATTGCAAGCGATCAATATAGAAAGTCGAGTGTACTCGTAATAGTATACGGGTGTCTTGGCTATTTTGTTAGTCACTTTTCCCTAACAAAGTCGATTTATGAGTTTTTCAAGTTGAGAAAATTTTAACTAAATAAAATTGTTATTAAAATCATTAAAAATATATATATTCTATGATTTTTATCAGTCAGTTTAAATAACTTAATGACAAAGCAAATTTTTGTGCTGTCTTGTGACACAAAAATTTTTTGTTTTTACACCCAAGTCGAACAATTAATAAACCGCCATAATCATTGATCTCTTAAATTTTCGAGTGAAATTTTAACGTTTTTTTGGATATAGTTAATACAAAATGCGTTTAAATTATTTTAATTAATTTAAATCATTTGAAATCTTTAAAGCAATTTTTTTTCTTTACTTTCTATGCATGTATTGAGGTCATTGTAATAGCTTGCAATATCCCATTATTCAATTTAATTAAGCAAACGTAAACAATTTTGGTAAAACCATCAAACATATCTCATTGTACGGGTAGTATGTCTATCTGAATTGTAAAAAAAAATCAATATCTGTCGCTCCAGTTGAACGACAGTTTTCAAAATAAACTATCTACCATATATCCATCAATCAAATCTTATTTTCTGGACACCACCCTTTGTATGGGTTGGGTTAAAAAAAAGGAGCATATCTCACGTTGGCAAGTAATAAAAAAAATAAAAAAATAAACCAAATCAAATCAAAACTGTATCAAGCGATAAGGAACGATTTTCCATTAAAAATACAGACAAACCGATATTTCAGAATTTTTTTTTTTTTTTTTTTAATGAGAACAAGTGTTGGCTTAACATGTGGTGCTTAAAAATTCTGTATATCCCTCCGATGTCGACTTGACTTTATTCGTGCGTCATCTCGTACAAAAAAAAAAAAAAAAGAATTGCCTATTTAATGTATTAATTTTTCATTTGCTGTTCCAGCAATATACATGAATGCATGCTCGTTGGTTAATTAGAGTTGTGAATTCCAGAAAAATGATACTCAACATGTAAATGTGACTTGCATGATTATATTAATCTTGCATCTGCATCTATAGCCTGATGAGAACATTTCACCTCATTGATTTACAGGATATTATATTTTTGTTTTAGAATACTGGTAAGCTATCTTAATGTAGCTCAAAAAGTTTAACAGAAATATGGATTATTTGATCGTTTTGATGTCAATATATTCTAAAAATTTATTATCATAATTTGTTGGCCTCAATTACGATGATGATTTCAATTTCTTTATCGATCGCTTGGTTTATTCTTTGTTCGAAGATCCGTATGATAGACGAATAGAAGCGGAGTTATTGCGTCTGAAGTGACAGTATGTCTGTATCATCGGTAAAAAAATGAGAATCGAGCAAAAATTACTCAGAATTCAACATAGGAAGGTCATTATCAAGATGTCCGAAAAGAACTAAAACTTCTTTTACAATATTGTGATTGATGACGAAGCGTGGTGTTTTCATCCGTACTTTAAGAGCCAATGTGCTGAATGGAAGGCGCCAGACGAGCCAAAATGCGGCATCTCATTTCTGACTGATTTTTTTGCTGAAAATCACATTTTAATTGTCAACCGTTCCGTATTTGCCTGGTTTGAACAGTGCGACTTTTACCTTTTCGGCAGAAGAATGCATTTGCCGACGAAAGGAAAGCGTATTGTGAATGTAGAATATTTGTTGTTCTTATTTTTGAAAAGTCCTGCTTACTTTAAAACACCCCTTGTATGTATGATAGTAATCCAGCGGATTCAAATCTGGACTTAACAATGGACAATCTTCTTTTGCTATATAGACAGGAATCGTGAATCGTGAACCTGTGTGATTTCGTTGTGGCTGAACTTTATACGGTATATTCTAGCACATCTTGCTTACGCGACTTTTTCGCAGAAATAGATGCATGTGATACTTAGATGAGAGACTTGCCGCAAAGCGAGACGGTAGCCTCGTTGAACCTTTGGAATATTATTTTTACTAGATGGCGTAACATTTGTTTTTTTTTTTTTTTTTTTTTTGAATTGAGGAGCTGAAGGAATATCCTTTGACCGATGATAGGCTTACATTGAAAGATCAACTCGAATCACCCAATATCCAATTTCCTCGAGGGGAACTTTTTAATATTCCGATTTAACAACTCAATAAGAGATCGCAAGCTATAATGTTTTAGTGATTAATGCAATTGCTCTGAAAAAAGTTTACAGTTCTATGCCTAAAAGAAGTTGTAAACTGGAAATTATGTATCAAAATTTATGGCAGGATAAAGTACATATATATGTATATACGATACTGGAATAAAAATATAAAAAAAAGTAAATAAATGAACAGTATGAGCTTTGATTGTCAAAGACGATTTAAGTCCTGCTTTGACCGGCCGCTTGTAATAAGTCAAATCGTAGCATCCTTCAGAGGTATTAAATTTAGAAAAGAAACGATAAGACCAGTACTTTTCTCTGCCCCCGTTTTTTAATTATACAACGTCTTTGATGGGTGAAGCCTTGATAATTGGGCATGGCCCCGGCATGGGATGCAGTAGCTTAAAATATCACATATATTGCATAAATATCAAATATGTTCGGGCAACCAAATAAGGGTAAGCCATCTCGTTAATTAAAAATTAATAAAGTTTAGGAATTGAAAATGACATCCTATGGTGATATTCTATACGAGTACCAAGTCTATTTGAGTGCTGCAATCTCCGTGAAAAGAATGCTTCAAGATCTGAAAAGGCGAAAAGTGTTAGAATTTGCCAGGTGTACCGGCATGAAATGAAGATACAAATGTTTCGATAGGAAACATTTATTGTGAACAGGTCCTATTTTTTTAATTTAAAAATGTCAAATTTTAAACCAGAAAATGATGACTTGCGGAAAGCATTAATTTTTTGTTTTCGTTTGAAGAAAAGTGCTGCAGAATCGCATCGAATGCTTGTCGAGGCATACTCTATCAGAAGCAACATGCAAAAGATGGTTTCAACGGTTCAGACTTTGATGTGAGAAATGAAGAACGTGGAAAACAATTTAAAAAGTTTGAAGACGCCGAATTGCAAACAATATTGGATAAAGATGACAGTTTAAGTCAGAAACAAATAACAGAAATGTTAAATGTTGCACAACAAACAATTTCTGACCATTTAAAAACAATGGTAAATATCCAAAAGTCTAAAAAGTGGGTGCCACATGAATTAAATGAAAGACGGGTGGAAAACCGAAAAACCACTTCTGAAATTTTGCTTCAAAGACACGATAAAACATCAGTTTTGCATCGAATTGTTACTGGCGTTGAAAAATGGATTTATTTTTAGAATCCTAAACGGAAAAAATCAGGGGTTAATCCGGGACAACCATAAAACCTGGTGAAAGAATTCATACAATTCGCTACTGACAACAAATAATCAATTTGAACCATGCATTGATCGAAAAACGACCAGAATGGGCCAGAAAAAATGGCAAGGTAACCTGCACACACAAAAAAAAAACTGGTTTAGGATACAACCAAAGCACTTGGCTGAAAGCTGCTACCCCACCCGCCGTATTCACCAGACTTGGCTCCTTCCGACTACTATTTGTTTTCATCGATGGGACACGCATTAGCTGAGCAGCACTTCGAATCCTACGAGGAAGTCGAAAATTGAGTGACTTTTTGGTTTGCTTCAAAAGACGAACAGTATTATTAGCGTGGAATCCATAAATTGCCTGAAAGATGGGAAAAATGTGTAGCAAAATGCAATGGCCAATACTTTAAATAAAATGTTATTTACTTTCCCATTAAAAATTAACGTTTTATTTTCACAAATTTTTTTCACTTCATACCGGTACACCTGTTAAGTACAGAAAATGTATGTATAAACCATTTTTGGTGACTTCTGAGCCATGTACCCATTTTATTCTCATTAAAAAAGAATTTTTAAGATGTGTCCAATATGAGAGAATGATATCCAAACTCATTTCTTTGTCTATGGTATAGGAAAAAAACTGGGACCACATAAGAGTTATTGGGGAGAATTGAAATAGGAATTTGTTTTGTTTTCTCTAAAGGTGTGTTTTATTATGAAGACTCTCGTCGGAAATATGTCTTTTTTAACTCTTTTTTGCCAATACTGGTAGGAATCTATCACTAGTTTTTAGGCAAAACAACAGAGATGAACTTAGGCAAACATGTGTTTTACTGATTTAGCGCAGGAAAATCCAGGATAACATTCTCGCTTTTTAAAATCGAGGTGTTCATTTTGATATTTTTGGTCCAGCCTCTTCTAATAGGAGAAATATCCACGAAAATGAACTTTCTACAATTTCTTTGGGAGTGTACAAATTTTTCACTTGTTCAATTTTTTCCCGAGAGATTTGCTACTTCTATTACCAGTACAGTTGATTTTTTTTTTTGCAGAATTTAAAAGTGCTCAATATCTTTATCATTTCTAAGTCTATGACTGTAGTGTTTATGTTTTTTCAGGGCCTTCTCTGGGTTTTTTTTTTAATTCTTAGAAGACTAGTATATTGTCATGTAAAGATACGATTAGTCGTGAACCTACGACAGACTTGTGCGTATGAAAACTTTGAATTGATTTTAAATGAGGCTCATTAGGTTGCAACAGTTGCATTTTTGACCTTAAAATTGAATATACAAGTATGAACAAATTTCTTACGAGTAGAAGTCTTGTAAGTTATCATAATTAAGACCCAGTAAAATTCTCTCTCTAAGCTTGAAAATGAATTTCAGAATATTAAAGGTTGTACATTTTAATGTTAAAACAATGACATTCGAACTGATGGCAAACTAACCCCCTTACGTAAGTTGCGTAGGCAAAACTACAAGTACTACGTGTTTATTAAACATTTGCACATTTAAATTAAAAAGCAAAAATTCGTCTTTCAAAGTACGAGTATGTGCCACAACATTGTTTTATTGCGAATAAAATTTCATTATATAGGCACATCCGTTTACATTGAATATTTTATCAAAAAAGTTATGAATGCGCTAAGTACGTCATAGTAGCGTATTGTATAATTACGTTTTAGAAATACGAGCGTAAAAAATAACAGCGAGCACACCTTGTTTAGGAATTCAGTCCTTAAAGCTAATTTTTTTTTTTTATTATTTTTATTGTAATTCTATTATTATTATTATTATTATTTTTTTTTTTTATTTTTTTGGAGGCCTCGTGTTTGTAAGCAGACAACGGCTTATGTAAGGGTGCTTTTGGTGGTTACTTCATTTTTAATAACGAACATTTGCTCTCTGGGGTGGTAGCTGGATGGGAGGTTGGATGAACGTAAATATACATATGTTTTCTGGCAGAAGTAACCTTGAAAATTGCTTTTCGTACATATTTATTCTTGTAATCTTTCTCCTGTATTATTCACAACTCAAACGGAGGGTGGATTCAGACTTCATAGGTATGTTACAAGAGTTTTCCCCATTTTATTTTATAATGGGCAAATGTTTTTCCGTTTCTCCTTCTATCAGACGTATGCTTTTTTATATTTCAAATAAACGCATATGTGTGAAATCCTACTATATGTAATGAAACATCTAAAGTAAGATATCATGTCATACCATTAGTAGTAAATAATAATAATAATAATAATGAAAATGGAAAAATGAATATCACAAGTGCGTATACGCCCATTAATAAAGATTAATGAGGCAAAACATTTAAAATAACAATAAAAACAGAAAGAGAAACATGGTGTTGTGGCTTCACTGTTTGTTCTTTTAGGATTTTTATTAGAAAAAAAAATATTTAGGGATAATTAGGAATTAGCTGCAACAATAGTTAATAAATTTTTATAAATGAAAAAGTTTGGTTCTGCTTCTGGATTATGTCTATTTGATGTCATAATTTTTTTTTTGGTTAATTCGAGAAAATGATATCGACTAAGTGGCCTTCGACAGAATTGATGACCATTCGGGCCCGATTTGTGGCATTTTCCATCACTTTTGCCAGAACTTGCGGCTATAGGTCCTCGCATTCTTGACGCATATTTTGTTTGACGGCTTCAAGAGTCTGAGGCTTGTTGACATAGAATCGTGAATTCAAAAAGTCCCACAAACAGAAGTCTGGAACTGTTAATGGGTTAAGCCACTCTAGACGCCGTTAAAATAGGTTTTTTGTGATTTTATTTATTTTTTTTTTTTTTTCAGGAAAGATATATAATAAATTGAGTTTTCAAATGTAGAAGTTTATTGTACATATGATTGACTGTAAAACCTATTTTTTATAAAATAGTTTATTTAAAAATGGTGACTGTGCGGCGTTTTTTTTTTGGAAGGCTATACAGCCGTACCAACAACTCCTATAAATTTTTGGACGAATGGCGAACTTCCAAAGTCAAACTTGCAAAATTCGTTATAACAACTTGTTAATAACAAATGAACTATGCCATATATATATATATATTCATAAAAACGTACTTATGACGTACTTATTTAGTCAATGTATTTTGAAAGATCTAGTTAAAATTTGAAGTATATTTGTTGAAAATTGATCAAATTATGAGTACGGCCAACTTGAAAAATGCAAATTTGAGATAAACGCATTTAAAATTTTAAGTTTTAGAAATAATTATCTGGCTGCCTTGTACTATACTTTAAAAAGGAAGTACTTTGAGATATTTCCCGGCAATATTCTTTTGGGATATAATTTTTGAGGTCCTAAGAGACCATTGAAAGCAATTTAAAAAAAAAAAAAAAATGATTTTTTTTAAAATCCCAGAGTATAGGTTACATACGCTTGGCGATCAACAGCTAACAGCCGGTGTAGCGTCTGCACTTTGTAAGGGAACATCTTACAGTCCTTCACAGTCATCGTTTAGCGAGCGGCTAAACGTCGCAGTGTTTGCCCGGTTGGTGTCGGACTGCTGGGAAATCTGCGCCAAAATTCACGCTGCGCCAACATAGCCGACTAATTACTTCACAAAAAAAAAAAAAAATGTAACAAATATTCCGCATTCTTTAGGAGTATAGCTATTCATGTCTTGTTGACATGTTTACTTCACAAACGTCAAAGTAGAATTACATCTTCCGACAGGGTGATTACTTTTGCGCAAATATATACAAATAAATACAAATAAACTATTTGTTTGTCTGGCTGTTTCTTATGTATGTACATATGTATGAGCTGGAGTAAAACCAAACTGAGGAAGTGGAAAAGATGTTCAATTACGTTAAAATTGCGAAAATAATTCGTTAAAGCGTTCTTAATCCCCAGACCCATAGAATGGGTCAGGGACGATTCAGCTTCTTAAAGAAGATCTTTATCAGACTACAAAAAATCTCGTTTTTTTAATTTAAGAGTAAAATTAAAAATTTTATAAACATTTGTATAATACTTGCTATAGCACTGATGGTTATTCCATGTAAGATACTCAGTTAAGATCATAGAATATGCATTGTAATTTTTATGAATAGACTAGGTTTGAACAAATTCCTTTAATTAAGATAAAAAGTGTATAAACTTTTAAAGCTTTTTTAAAGAATGTACATAAATGAATAGGAGTAAG
This sequence comes from Volucella inanis, assembly GCA_907269105.1. Taxonomy (NCBI): domain Eukaryota; kingdom Metazoa; phylum Arthropoda; class Insecta; order Diptera; family Syrphidae; genus Volucella; species Volucella inanis. Next base: position 47,022,548 of record OU026157.1, on the reverse strand, counting down.
CAAAGCAGTCTGATCAAATTAGTTTTGCGTGGGCTTTTATCTTTTAACTGTCTTATCTGACTTGTTTTCGTAATATATACGAGGTCTGTTTAAAAATTAAGGTGACTTTATATTTTTATAAAAAAAAAAAAAAATATCCATTAATATTAATATTGTCTTCTTCAATGTAATCCCCTTCAGATATAATACACTTGTGCAAATGCTTTTTCCAACCCTCGAAGCACTTCTAATAAGCACTTTTTGGTATAGCCTTTAGCTCTTCCAGCGACGCCATTTTTATTTCTTTAATCGTTGCAAAACTTCGTCCTTTCATAAGTCTTCAGTTTTGAGAACAGAAAAAAGTTTCATGGTGCCAAATCCGTTTTTTTTTTTTTTTTTGCCAAAAAATCTTTCACAAGCAACGATGGATGAACAGCCATGAATTGTTTTTCCACAATTCCGGATGTTTTTTTCATATTGCTTTTCGCAATCCTTATTGACTGTACGACCTTGAGGTAGAAACTCCTGTTTCTACAGTGATCCAAACTTTGACATTTGATCGAACTTGGCGTGCTTTTTTTTTGTTTTTTGGCTCTCCTTGGGCTTTGGTTTTGACGTCATAACCATAAACCCATGATTTGTCACCAGTTATGACCCCTTTGAGCAAGCCAGGATCATCATTGACGTCATTCAAGAGCTCTTGAGCGATGCTAATGCGACGGTTCTTCTGATCAAAATTAAGAACTTTCGGAACCAGCTTCGATGACACATGTCTCATGCGTCATGCATGACGCGAGCCGACAGATATGCCAACATCCTCAGCAACTTCTCTTATGGTGATTCGACGATTTTCCGAATTAATTTTTTTCACACCTTCGATATTATCATCTTTTGTTGATGTGCTGGGGCGTCTATAGCGAGGTTCTTCATTGGCATTTTCTCGGCCATCTTGGAAGAGCATGTACCACTTGTAAACATAAGTATGCCATTGTCAATATTTCAAGTGTTCTAGAGCACTTGATTCCATTTTTTACACAAAATTTGATGCAAATTCTTTGCTCCATTTTTTATAATTGAAAATCGCCGAGCACACCAAAACACGTCTAACCTTTCTATCTGCCAAAAACAAAATAAGTATACTATATACTTGAAACTGTAAAAATGTTCGCGACATGTGTACCAACACAGCAAAAAAAATCTGTAATCGAATGTACGTTGCCCGCAAAATTTCAAGTCACCCTACTTTTTGAACACCATTCGTATATACATATGTATGTATATGTATATAAAAAAAAACTCGTTATTAGAATGAGAATGTGGTTTTAGAACAGTTTTTGTGAATGGAGCGTGGAATTTTCTCTGATTCCTTATGAACCCTTATATTTTTCTGAAATATGAATATATTTATAAAATCTACTCTTATAGACAACTTTTTACTAAGCCTTCATAGCTATGATTTTTCGGTTCCTTTTGAAATTCGATTTTACCTGTAGTGATTGATTTAAAGCCGTTTAATAGCTAACCACCAGGTCAGGATTGAAAATCGGATGAATAACGTAATTCCCAAAAACTATATCAAATTTAAGGAGTGATATCAATTTGAGGGTCGCGAAGTCTCATAATTTCAGACCAAGATATCGAATTAAAGTCATTTCAATCTTGTAATAAGTTTCAATCCAGAAAAATGACAAACGACACACGAGTGTTCTCCGTTTTTTTTTTTTTTTTTTGTTTTTTTTTTTTTTGTTATTTGCTTTAACCACTCGTTACAGGAACTTTTATATATATCCTTCGGCATTTTAAGCTGTTCAAAATTTGCATAAATAATTAATTAACTATAATTACTTGCTTGCCGATTTTTTCATCATCTATTAATATACTGCAATGGGTTGTAATATACATGCAACTATGTTCTCAAGGAGAAACAATTTCTCTTTACAGAGAAAGAAGTATGGTAGAATTCTTATTTTATTATTCAAACAGACGTCTGCATTAAAGAACCAGCTGAAAGTAATTACTTTTTAATTAAATACCATGTTTACAAGTCTTAATTCCTACTTTACTACAAATCTGCAGCATAACATTGCTGCTGTTGAATTGTTTCAATCAAATGGACTTGGCAACAAATTATCTATCTTCTTCCACATGCCCCCAACCGAACGCAACAATAGACCCCCTTCACTGCAGTCGGATTGAAGTGTGCGTCTTTTCGCAAATGAATTCAAACAAGATAGGTTTAGCAATCCAGCAAGTCTACAAATAACAATAGATACTGATTGTTTTTTATTTTTATTTATTTTTTTCTTTTTTTTTTCTTTTTAATGAAAACCAGAAATAGTTTCTCCTGATCCAATTAACTCAAATGATATCACAATAACTCACTGACTGAATGACTGACTGACAAAATAAAACATTTGAAAGGAGAAAAAAAATAAAAAATTGAACAGCTAAATCCCCTCTAAAAGCTACACAACACTTTGTATACATATATCTGTTATATACACATCTGTATTTGTGTGACTTTGTTAAACGCACAGTACTCCTGTTTACTGATTGTATCCACATGTCTGCCACATTGGTCAATCTATGCTATATATCGGAACTACACATGCCACGACATACTACAATGTATAACATTTTATAAAATCCATACTTATTTTACGGTTTGAACTTTAGATTCAGATTGGACACATTTGCAATCAGTGTTTTGTAAGAGTAAAAGCTGATAAAAAAAAAAGGAATTCAATCCCTCAAACCGAGGTCAGGTTGATTAAAGAGGGAGACATCCAACTACTCAATTAGATTTAGACTAAATAAATGAAACTCAATTTAGATTTTCAAATTAAATGCTTCGTTAAATTTACATTTTATTACCTTTAGCCGAGGATGTCTGTCAGTGTTGTCAAATTATGTGAGCAATGAGAATGGTTTGATTTATGGGAAAACGAGGTCGAAAACCTCTTACAAATTGAACAGAGGGGAATTCCTGTGTACTGCAGCGCCAAATAGATTTTTTTTTTTTTGCAATTTGATGATAAAATTTGATATCCAACAAACCGACTGTTGAAGTTAGTGCATCTTATCAGTCATCTACATAAATTTGTAAAAATATGGCTTTCTGCTTACATTGTTCTTAGGCATTTTAACCTTTTGTACATATACGAGGGATGGTTGATGAATACCCGGATTAGAAATAACAACTCAACTTTTAGGTTTTGAAAATTTATTTTTTTAATTTAATACCCTTTCAACTCGATAAACTTTTCCCAGCGTTGGGAACTTTTTTAACCCCTCCATATAGTACGACTTTTGTTGGCCTGCAAAGTACTCTTCCGCGGCGGCGATGACTTCGTTCGACCCGTACTTCTTTCCGGCGAGCAATCTTTTAAGGTTTGAGAACAAACAGAAGTTGCAGGGAGCCAAATACCGAGTATACGGAAGATGGGGGAGTAATTCATAGTGCAATTCGACCAATTTGGCTTTGGCGACTGCGGAGCTGTGAACCCGTGCGTTATCGTGGTAAAAGAGCACTTTTTTCTTCGCCAAATCGGCCCAATAAATCGACGTAGTATGCCTCTGTGATGGTTTTTCCCTTCTCCAGATAACCAACGTGGATCACATCTCTCGCGTGCCAAAGCATGGTGGCCATCACCTTTCCGGCCGAAGACACGGTCTTCGTCTTCTTTGGAACAGGTTCAACGGGTGAAACCCATTGTTTCGATTCCGGATTTCGATTAAACAGAGTCAAGCACGTCTTTGAAGTGGTCTTAAGAGCGAGCTTGTTCTCCGGTGTGAGCAAACGCGGCACTGACCAAGCGGATAGTTTTTTCATGCCCAAAATCTCACTCAGTCACACTTCACTCGACGATCCGCCAATACAAGATCATGGATTTTTTTCACGGTTTCCTCTGAAAAAACATGGTCGCAAAAAAACACTAACACGATGTTTTGAAATGGGTATGAAAACAAAACTAAGCGCCTGATTGTCACCAAATTTTCACAAGCGGGCAAAAAGTGGTTAAAGATGGTACACTTAATTTTTTCCTGAATATACGGCAATTAAGGCTTTCGGGCCTTGTTTTTTGAAACTAACTGAGAATTGCTAAGAGATTATTTGTACGTTAAGTGATAAATTTTAACTGAATATTAAAGTAAGTTTCTTGTACAGCGGAAAATGGGACTTGATTTCATTTACATAACGTTTCTTTTGAACATACTTTCTGCTGTTGTATTCCTTTTTCTAAGAATCAGCATTCGACAATTTGTAGATGTTATCTTTTATCAACCTTCTATATGTACTAACCTCAAAAACACTAAACAAATCGATGAACATAGGGTTACCAAAAAACTATTAATAAAAAATAAATAAATAAATAAATGGGTGGTTGGTATCGGCGGTAAATATTTAGTCACATTGTTGACAGTGTTTCTGACGTTAGCAGAGTACTCCAGATGGAATCTTGCACGAGATGTTAAAAAGGGAGTGAGCCTTCTGTAATTACAATATATAGAGCTTATAGAGTTGTATTTAAAGTTTTACGATGAAAATGCATTCATCGCCGGAGTCTCAAAGATCTGCAAAGCTTATCTAAAGTCGCAATATCAGTTCTGTATGATTGATGCAGGAGAACTCCCCACTCCAGCTCCTGTATTTTTCGCAGTGTCTTCTGACTAAAATGCGATCTAGCATTATCGTGGTGGAATATGATGCTTTTTGTGAATTGCCGCATCTAATGTAGTGAGTTGCGCACACTATTTTTCTGTCGTAAAGGTTTCGCTACGTGGAAAAATTCCAAAGTGAATAATTTTTTTAAAATCCCACCAAACACAAGAAAAATATTTACTATACAGATGCAAACCCAATCCTTTGTAATGGATTATGAATCTTGCGACAAGAGAAATTACCATAATCAAGCTTATTAAAAGACGTAGCACCAAAAAAAATGTCCAATTTGGAAACGTGTTCCAGGCGAAATGCAGTCGAATTATCAATTTCCAGTCGGTTAGCGATCTCTTCAGTAGTAAACCTTGGAATTTCTTTCATTAAAGGACGTACACTATCGTATCGTATCAATACGAGGAAACCTTCCAAACCAAGGGGACGATCCGAATAAACGCTTTTAATATTATTTTGTGCAGTCCCAACTCTTTTCGAAATTTATTTAACATGCCATGTGGCAAATTTGCTTTTTCATCTTTCATTTTTTTTTTTCTTTTTTTTTTTTCTGTAAACCACAAACCGGAACAACAATTTCTAAGGTAAAATTGATTAAGGTATTGCCATCGACTACAGTGCATAACATATGATGAAAAAACTAACAATACTGCACGCAAAGTTTCACAGTCCTTTTGTACAAATGGTGCACGAACTTTTGCAGTCATCAATTAAACTCATTTCCTCGTATAATTTGTCGAATACTGAAGATAGAAATCTCTGAACTTTTTTTAATGTTTTCGTATTTACATGATTCAATTATTTTTTTTTGTTCGGCCTCTGCTTTGAACCTCGGCTGGAACTTGAGCATTTTTTGCTATTTGGACCAAATTTTCTCATGACCTTCGCTGAGCATGGCAAAACCAACTAATTTGCTTGGCCTGAAATTTCTCTACTATCACGTTTTGTTACACCCGCTGACATTCATAACATCTTCATATCCGTCACTATCATATTCCCTTTACATTTTTTGTACATCGTCCAATATTGCAAAGCGTATGTTAAAGCTTAAGCAGCCCAACCTGACTTGTATTTGCGATATTGTCATCGCAATTTCTTTGGTGATTAAGAACCAAGGCTATAATTTTTATATTTAAATTGTTCGGACTTTGACACGATGACTCCTTCTAATTAGATGCCAGGAGTTGGGTTTCTTGGGTTGGCGATGCAGTAATTTGGTCTTAGTACGACTAATTTGTAACCGGTCATCTTCTATCGCCTTTTTTTTCCAATTAAAAAAGTTTGCTTGAAGAGTTTTCACGTCGTTGCTTATAACGGCGGTATCATCGTCGAAGAGAAAATAAATTGTTAAGGATACGTTGATGTGCTGCTTCAATAGGAAATATTACACGACATTGAAAAGCTATTCATCTTACACACTGCCTTAGTGTACTCTATCACTTAAATTTCGAATTCTTCAGTTATTTTCGCTGTGCATTTAACTTTTGTTTTAACATCGTCGTACATATCGCGTACCATTCTTATATTTTACGTCTCGGGTACATTTTGAGATCTTAGCTTATATGTCACGTCTCCGGTACATTTTAAGATCTTAGCGCCACCCAAATAAGAATCTCTGGGAACTCTGTCGAACTCTTGTCGGTAAAGGGTCGAATTATTTCGACGCACGTGTATTTTCCAAACACACTGTAATTTCATCGAATTCGCTATAATCGTGGTTTTATCCAAAAAATATCTTAAGTTGCAACGGTCGCATGTTCAAATTAATACAGGAAAAAAGGTAGAAAACAAAATCTATTAGCTGTCAAATTAATTAACATCATGAGATAAAAATTTGTTGTTTGTTTTTTTTTTTTTTTTTTTTTTTTTTATTTAATGTTACCTTCAATCTAATTCAATCTAAGTAAAATTTAGATTTCATAATGAGATCGTTGGCATTATTATTTATTTTTTTATTTATTATTATTATTTTTTTTTCAAGTTTAACGAAGCACATTGTGTTTTCCAGAAAATGAGTCAAATTCCTCAAAAACAGAACTCTGCAGTTTTATTTATTATTTCAAAAATAATTTATTAAAAAATACCTTTTCTCAAATATTCTGCTCTGTTCTGTTCTCCCTGTAGTGTAACTAAATTTCCGCTTGTTTGCGCTCATCACTCTCAACGCTGTAAATTTTTTTGAAATTAAATTTATTTTCTACGTGTGTTGAGCGATGATTAACATCGTATTTTTGTTATGTTTATTTAAAAAAAAAAAAAAAAAGAAACTTTTGAAGGGTGGTATACTTTCCGAGAAATTTCGTGTATTTTCGTTATATTTTTTGAATATTTATTATGCACTTTGAAAGTGGCGTCTGCTGTAAACGATGATTTTTTTTTTTTTTTAATCAAAAATACCTAAACCAAAAATAATTTATGTCTTATGGTGAGATCAGGGCTTACATTTTGACGTATTTTATACGATTATGCCATTTATTTATTGAAACACAAAAGAAAATAATTTAATGAAGGTGTCACCACTGACATGTGGATTTTAGATTTCTCTACTCATATGACAGGTGACATAGATAGATGACAAAAAAATGTAATCTGTCGCTAACAAGATTTTGAGAGTAAGTGCTAACAAATAACCACTGTACTGAACGTAATTCTATTGTTTCAACGCGTTCTATTTAACAAACTGGCAATTCATTACGCGCAAAAGAATGCTTTGTAGCAAAAAAAAAAATGAATAAATAATAATAATAAAGGACTGCACAGTCATCCTGGTTGCACAAATGGACTGCAACACAATTTTAATGGTTGTGTGAGTAGAGAAAAGCAACGATCTCTCTACTATCGTCATTTACGTTTGAGTCATGGTTGAGTGCTTCAGAAGAATGGCTTAAGTTAACACGCCAAAAAGGACATTTCTCACATATAAGTTGAATAGGAACTAATGTAAGTATTTAAAAACTTCTTAGGTATAGACAACAATTTAACTCGTTTGCACTGTTGTTGTCACCCCAACAATACGAATATATACGATTTTTTGTGGATGCCCGTCTAGTTCCAAGAACAACAACAAATCAGGATGTATGTACGTACTCAATTACTACGTATTTCGGCCCTCTTTGGAAAACAGTAATATGTATTGCAAAAATTTCACAAAAATCCACAAAAAGACAATGAAGGACACAAAATCCAACTCGAGAAGAACGAGCAAAAATCGTCAGAGGAGAGATTATGGATCATATAAAGATAGGGAGTGTGATTGCGGGTGTATTCGTATAACATAAAAAAGAACTTCGTTTCGTAACGTTATAGTATTGTGCAGTGAACGTGACTGAAATTTCCTTATTTCAGTTGTTTTTATTGTAATTTTAATTGAATTCTATACGCGCAAAACGTTTTATTTTATTGCTGTGATTTAAATTGCACACCACGCACTAAATCCTAGAAATGAAAAGAGAGTTGTTTGGACAATTAAAAAAAAAAAAAATCGTTAAATTCTGGGAAATGATTCATGGGGCGGTTATACATTTAAAGTGATATGACCCTGTATTTGTATTGAAATTCTGATTGATTTTTCGATTACGTATTTGATGGCGTATATTCATATGAAGGACAATAGATGGAAATTGAAGACTTATAAATACGAAAATGTCTCAAAGATAATAAAAAACTTTGGTCGTTCGTCAAAATCATAAAAAATGCATCTCCATCCTAAAGCTAAGTTATAATGATATTCAAGCTGTCAGTTCTTTGGACCAAGCCAACCTGCTTGTTGCACACCCTGGGTCCAGCTCAACACTTTCAAATTGTGCATTGTTTTCGCCTACACTTGAGTGTGTCCAATCTGCAACGGGACGAATCCACTTTTACACTCGTGTAGTAGCAAAAGTACTTAAAGATATAAACATACACAAATCCGCTGGTTCAGACGGTTTATCTACCATTCTTTTGAAGAGGTATTCTTACACGATGGAAAAACTACTGCACACGCTTTTTCATCAGTTATACTCTTTAGGACTTTTTCCGGGCAGATGGAAAACAGCATTTGTCCAAGGTCATGGAAATGGAAACGCTGATAAACCAGCTGAAGTATTTCGAAATACGAAAACTTCTCATTGCGCGGTAGAATGGTTTTCGTAGCAACATGTCCACTGGCGATTTGATGACATGCCTCACTGACAAGTGGAACCCAATCATACATCAATCTGGGGGAAGCAAGATAGTTGCATTTAAGACTCATAAATGATGTTAACATCACCCAGTAATTGCTCCTTCAAACCTTTAACAGTAACATCCGTCTCGCTATGAATGCTTATCAGTTCATCAGAATTCTCATCAATCTACTTTCAGACGTACGAATACATTTTAATATAGTGGTTCTTTATTAAGTAGTACAACTCGCTTATGGAATGCTCTGCCAAGGTCTTTATTTCCTAGTCATTATAATCTGCAAACATTCAAAACCAACGTACATCGGTATTTCTCTTTCTTACCTTCGTAACCTTTCTTCGCCCACGCAAACATTTTAGGGTTAGTAGATAGTTGGGCGCACCCCAATTATATATACATATATACATATATATACATATATACATATGATAGGATTATATAACAATAAAAAAAATGTGGTTCCACACCATGTGGTTTTTAGGATAGGGCGAAATAGACTGCCCCAAAGTTAATGAAAAAGTGGTGGCTTTCAATTGGGGTTTTCTTTAAGAACTGCAAATATCTAATTTTTCTATGTATTTTGCAATTCCCACAGCTTTAAAACGGTCGACTGTAAGCTAAACCCAGTTTGTACATATATGGTTTTTATTTATTTTTTTTTACGAGTATATTCTAGTGAAAATTTCTTTGTGGTAATCAGGTAAATCAGGTAAATGTGATGCTTTTAATTGCTTACTGGCAATGAAGGTAGTATAGGGATTCTAAAAAATGTTCTATCGGAAAAGTCCTAGTAGTGGTTTCTTCCAGTACTTCTTCAGAATTTTATCGTTTGGGATATCCACATCCGTTTAGATTGCTGCCACTATGCCTAGCGTCAAACGCAGTGTACTCAATGTAATAATTATTCAGTTTCTACAGTAAATTTAATTCTTTTTTGGAACTTGTGTCTCATATTCTATGTCTCTGAACTTCTCTATCAGTTACTTGCTTGGCGTTGAATATGGACCCGTTATCACCACCCCAATCTCATCGAGACGACCTCACTAGAAAGAACGGGAATAAAGTCGATCTGTTATAGGATATACCATTCAATCCAGAACCCGAAAAATCTTATTTTATTTGCTATAAGTCATTAAGGCGGACCGCATGGTCGGAACGGATTTTTTCATGAATTAAAAGTGAATATCAGGTCTACATATGTTCTTGCGATATGTAATTTTTGACGAAATGACAGTTGTTATTGATGCGTGAATTTTGCATGGATTATCCGGATATACTAGCTGGTAAGACACAGCCGTCAAACATGCTTATTCAGAATACATGAAGATATTTCAGTTACCATGCTGAGTTCCCCTCTACCAAGTTTAACAATTCTCGTTTGTTCCCTGTACATACTAAAATTTCAGCTATACAGCCTTAGGCCATCTATGCCGTTAACTATAGAAACCTATTTTAAGTTGGACACGACAGTGCCTTGATATTTCACCGCCGGCTGTGACTAGCTCATTAGCTAGTTCATTTGATTGTATGCCACAGTGTCTAGCTATCAGTTGCCGTTTAGTTATGGCTGATTGATTCGAGCACCATGAGTACGACCTGATTATCTATGTAGATGTTTATGGCTATGTATGACATTGATCTCATCATCATCAGGCATTCTGTTTTATGGTTTTAAGAATGGCTAGAAGTTTCCCTACAAACTACTGTAGTTATGGGGGAGTTTAAAAGACATTTTTAAATGTGATTCGGCTTTAAAAATATCGGACCCGCCTGCAAGGATACGAGAGAACCTCTGTGGTTTTTATTCCGTGTGTATAGATATTTGAGTATTACTAAGGTTTTCCTAATATTAAATATGTATTCAAATTCAAGTTCAACTTATTTTTGCAGCACGCATTTTTCTTGTCTATCCAATTAGAAATTCCTTTTTCTATCTTTCTAACTTCGAACTTTAATTGTCCTGCTTTCAATGTTGTTGAAGGCCGCTTCCATGTCCAAAAATTCTTTTAATATTAACATTCAAAAGGTTCTCTAAAGTCCTGAGAATGAACAATAAAAGATTGCTTGCTGGACAATGCTTTTTGTCTTTTCATGGTATGGGGTGAAGATATAACCAAATATGCAAAGAAGAAATTGGCAAATATCTCGAAACATATAGCTCAACAACGCCACGAGGAATGGAATAAAAAGCTTGATTCTCTAGATAAGAACGCTAAACCATTTTGGAATGTAATTATAATAATTAAAAATAAAAACAAACAGCTGCCTGGACTTCAGAATGGATTTAATTTCTATTACACAGATGATGAAAAAGCAGACGCCCTTGCTATTACTTTTTTAAGGAATCACTGTGTATCAGCAAGCCTAGGCGATCCAGCAACAAATGCATTGGTTAGTGAAACAATCCAGGATTTCAACACCCTAATTCCTGTCACCCCCTTAAATGCACTTCTTACAGAAGACGTAAAATTTCATATTTCATATAAGAAAGTCCGGCGGGTACGATCTTATAAAAAATTTGTATCTCAAGCATTTGCCGAAAACTGGAGTGAAATTTTTAACAGACATTCTAAATGCATGTCTGAAAATCCAATATTTCCCCAATACTTGGAAAACAGCCAAGGTGGTTCCAATTCTGAAAGTTGGAAAACCCCCTGTAAGCCCTAAAAGCTATAGGCCGATTAGTTTGCTTAGCAGTGTAAGTAAAATATATGAAAAAAATTCTCAAAGAAAAAAAATCAAGTATAATTACAGAATGTAGCATATATCCTGACGTGCAGTTCGGTGTTAGACCTCAGCATAGTACCTTCCACCAGGGTCTCCGAATTTGTAATTCGGAAAAGGAAAATCAACCGGGATGATGCTTTTGGACATCGAAAAAGCGATCGATTCCGTTTGGCATGATGGTCTTTTATATAAAATGATTATGGACAACTTTCCTTTGTTTCTGTGTAAGATAGTCTAAAGTTATTTGTCAGGTCGTACTTTTAAAGTCCAAATCAATGGTAGCGTTTCAAGTCTGATATGTTTTGAATCGGGTGTGCCGCAAGGTTCTGTTCTTCAATTTGTTTACGTCTGATTTTCCCAATTTAACCAACTGTGAAGTTGCAATGTTTACAGATGATACTGCATTACTCTCATCAGACGAATTTGCTTTCACTATTGAGACTAATCTTCGCAAAGCGATGGTAGTAATAGAACACTATTACAATAGTTGGAAAATTAAGCTGAACGCTGAAAAAATGCAAGCTATCTTTTTTACCCGAAAAAGAAAATCTTGCTATCTTCCGAACAGCCAACTGGAATTGCATGGATCGACCATAATCTGGTCCAATTGTGTAAAATACTTAGGTATGTATCTTGACAGCAAACTTACATTTCATGAGCATATTTCGAGAACCCTACAAAAAGTCAATACAGCGATAAGGATGTTATATCCTTTTATAAACAGAAAATCAGCTCTGTCTAAGGAAAACAAAGTGATCATACACAAAGTAATTTTTAAATCGATACTACTTTATGGGTCCCCGGTGTGGGGAAGCTGTGCGCAGTGCCACATTAAAAAAAACTGCAAGGAGCGCAAAATAAGCTACTCAAGATGATGCTTAACCTTCCATGGCACCATTCTACTTCAAATTCCATAGAAGAGCGAATATTGAATTGTTATCGGTAAGAATTAATAAACTTACGTGCAACTTTAAAAACAAATGTGCTTAATAATGTAATGTAATGATGTAATAATAGGTATTTTAGTCATAGCGTATCGGTGAAGATAGCTTGAAGGAAAGGTCTGCTCTCTGTGGAGAAGAGAAACGTGGGAAATTTGATAAAATCATATATATTGGTACACTTCTTCATTTGCTCGTCTTATTTAGCTACTTAAATTGCTGTTTAATTTCTTCTAATCATCCCAAGAAGTCTTGTCTCGAATAAACTTGGCTCTAATGTAAAGTGTGCTCAGATCTCTTGGGTTCAGGGAACAGAGCAGAGTTTCTTAATGATTGCTCCCTGCTATGTCTACGCCCTTTCGATGGAGGTTACTGGATCCCCTAGACTTTCCTTAATAATCGATGTTTACTTATCCAAGTCCGCTTTTTTTTTGGATTAATTTAAACAATTTCTGACTTGTATTTAATTTAACCTACCTGAATTAGTTGTACATGGTCTTTTAAGGGCACTAAGTTTCAAATCACAAATTCGATGATTACTTCCTTATTTTGTTTTATGTAGGAAATTTCCAAATATCTCTGTACTGCATTTAATACTCCCCACCATTCGGGATCAGATTTCATATTTTACTCATCATTCAATTTACTTGAACCGCATTATGATCTTAAAAATTTTTCGACTCATTTCAAATTTCTTTCATCTAAAAAAAAAAAATCACTAAATTTACATTCTTGAACATTTTTTGCAAAATATTTTGTATGTTTTAGTTTGGATTATGTCCAACAAGAAATACGCTGGTGTTGAACGTATAACCTTCAAATATAATCTTAATTCGTTAATTTATATCGACCTTTTCAAATCGATTTGTTTTCCTACTTGACGGAAATAAAACCTCTTAAAGCCACTATCGGGACATTACATTACATTGCGCTTGAATTCGATATAAATCTTTTACATCCACCCACATACTTGAAAAGCCAATAATCTTAATCCACCAATTGAAAAACGAACAGTAAATTACACAAACCTGCCTGGCGACCCCCTTCAGTAATTTATACAAAATTATCGCAGTGCGTGTAATTATCTAAACTTACAGTAATATTAAAACTTCTGGCTCTGACACCTTTCTTCTTATTTCGCACACAGTCATAGCACAAATTAAAAAAAAAAAAAAAAAAAAAAAATAATAATAATAATAATAATTAATAAAATACGAAGTAAAAACTGTTAGGACTGAAAAAGAAGACAAAAAAGTCGAATACTTTTATGTGTATGAATCAGATGTAACGATAAAAAAAAAAGAAATATTGACCATATATCGCAACTGTCACAAGCTCTAAAACAAGACGCGACTGCCGTGAATATTTGCATCAAAGTGTCGTTAATTTTTCACAATATTGTATAAATTGTTTATTCAATTGTTTTAGCTTTTCGGTTATAAAACAAGCCAACTGTCATTTGAAATTTAACGGTTACTTACCTATACATTATCGAATTGCTATTGATTTTTCGTTATATGCTATCTGTATCTGCCTATGGCGGCGAATCTTACTTCTAAAGGTTATATCTGTATGACTAGGAAATGTATAGGATATGGACACATGCATATGTATGTTTCTACAAGTATATCCGCCTTGAAAATATAAAAGTCAAACTATGAGTACAAACAGCACAAGTTTTGACAGCGCCATACAGTCATCGATAAACCATACCAAATGTACGACTTTGGAATGCTCGTGGTATGATATATCTGTTCTCGTTTGTAAATATGCTTAACCTTGAGTTTGTATTTAAAAATCGTCGTAAGGAGTGGAGTGTACGAATATTAACATACTACAATACATATGTAAATACATATAACATACTTGTATATGACGCGTTCGCCTTTCGTCAATTGATTTCCTAATCGCATTTGATTTTGAAAATAAGTGTTGCCCCTCTCTTTGCTATGGAAACACCCATAGTCAAGCTCTTTCTATTATTGCTTCGGCGGAGGGGTAAAAATGATGAATGGCTTTTGCTAAAAACATTTTGGAACAAATGTCGATGGCCATTGCGTAATGATGACTATTGTGCGTGAACTTGAACGCATATTTGGGGGCATATTTCGGGAAATAATTTTTTGAAGAAGCATTTAGGTTTGATTGATGTTTTCAATTAAAATACAAATGTCCCAATTTGACTACTCCTTTGGAAATTTGTAATAGGCCATGAGATATTGGCAGGCAGTAATTGTTTAATTTTGGATAGTACCACGAGTGTTGAAATATTAATTTTGGCTTTGCATAAAGATTGTTAACTTTATTTTATTGTTAATGGAAATGGGCTAAAGCTAATTTGTAAGCATACGAATACATTAGACTGGGCAAGGTACAACATCTTTACTTATTTCCAAAGGGTACAACGCTCCTGGTGGTTTTTAGCAACTGGTTTAATTTTTCTTAGGTTTTATTTTATTGCCTTGACACCTTTTAGATTGTTGTGCGGTGTGTACTCGTATATTTTGTTGGATCTGTTCTTTTCTTGTATTCAGAAATGTTATATCGAAAAGCAAAAGCAATGCTTTGACATTTCTGTCTTTGAATAGTGAATTCTGTAAAATCCTGGGTGCTTCTACCATATGCTTGGTAGATCCTTTTACATCTTTCTTGTGATACAAAAAAGCGGATATTTTTGAGGCACTTAATTTGTATAGCAGGTCGGACTCAAAAGGTTTTGTAATTGGTTTGGCCTTATATATGTACTTAAATATGTACTTCGATAAAGAACTACTTTTTCTAATGGTTGTCATGAAATGATTTCGTAAACATAATGTTGCGCACATAGACACCGCGACTGGCAATTACGAAACGTATGTTATCCTTTTTCTTACTTTTTCGAGCATCTGGGCCATACACTTATGTTCAAAAAGTAGACTTTTGAAATTTCGCGGGCAACGTACATTCGATTATCGATTTTTTTTTTACTGCATTGGTACACATGTCCTGAACGTATGTTCAGAGTTTCACGTATAAAGCATACTGGTTTGTTTTTGACAGATAAAAAGGTCAGACGTGTTTGGTGAGCTCGGCGACTTTCAATTATTTTAAAAAATTATGCAAAGAATTTGCATCAAATTGTGTAAAGAGTGGAATCAGGTGCTCTTAAACATTTGAAATGTGGAGTGTACGGTGAGTCGGCTCTAAGATAGAAATAAAAAGTCTTACATGTGGTATAAACTCTTCCAAGATGGCCGAGAAGATGCCAAAGACGGACCTCGTTGTGGACGCCCCAGCACATCAAAAAAAAGATAATAACGTCGAAGCTGTGAAGAAAATTGTTTTGGAAAATTGTCGAATTACCATAAGAGAAGTTGATAAGGATATTGGCATATCGGTCGGCTCGTGACGTGTGTCAGCAAAGTTTGTTCCAGAACTTCTTAATTTTGATCAGAAGAACCGTCGCATGAGCGTCGCTCAGGAGCTCTTGATTTTCGGCAATGATGATCCTAACTTGCTCAAAAGGGTCATAACTGCATCCCAATTGAAACACTTAGAGCCAAAAGAGCCAAAATCGGAAAAATCAGTCAAAGTTCGATCAAATTTTAAGGTCTTGATCATTTTTTTTTTCGATTATCGTGGCGTAGTGCATCAGGCGTTTTTACCTCAAGGCCTTATTACCTTGAAGTTATGCGTCACCTTACTTTTTGGACACACGTCCTATGAGAACATCAAATAATTTATCGTATATTGTTGTTCTGACTTTCAGTCCTTACATAAAATAATCGAGCGGCGTTAAATAGGTGGATTTTTGGGGTCCAATTTATAGCCTCCACTTTTGTTATTACACTCTCAGCGAATTTTGATTTCAATTAATCATTGGTAGTGGTAGTATAACGACACGTATCCCATTCCACTGAAACCAAATATCGTCCACGTAAATTTGGAAATACATTTTTGTTGATCATGTTTCTGCATTGATCATTATGGACTATAACGATCATATAGCTAAATTTTGTGGATGAGATCGTGTCTGAAGTGTCAGTCGTCGATTGTTCTGACTCCAAATATAGCACCTGTTAATCGAAGTTGACCTTATCAGTGAACACAATTTTGATATAAAATTGCAGATCATTCATGTACGACACAACGTACGTATAACAGATCTTGTAGGGACCTGTGCACGCCAGCAAACTGACAAAACCGCGTCTTCGTTAACAGTTAACAACCTTGACTTGGTTAAATGTTGTTAAGAACGCACTAGTCCCATTCTTGTTGTTGGGCTAATGTCATATTAGCGTAAGATATGTGTGAAGTGACGAAGTGCTCAATACTGAATTCTGATAATATTGAACGATTTGGTAACGTTGTTGCGGTGTTGTTGCTTAGACGCCACAGAAGATATGGAATCCCTGTGACAGTGTTCCTTTTCGAGAGTGTCTTTAAACTCGCTCTTAAATGTCTCTTGTCTCGTATTCGTTTACTATTTAGTTTAGTCCTAGTCGAAGTTCAAAGTCAAAGCTTAAAGTCGAAGTTATTAAGTTATATCGAGGCTTCATTTAAATGCGCTGCTATACAGTTGCCTGCATAACATACTCTATGTAAGCCTCCGCGAAAAACAAAGCTATTACGAGTAAACCTTCACATATGTCGTCATGCAATAAAATGACACACCCCTTTAGTTTGCATTTAATAAGCTTTTTTTGTTTTTGTTTTTTTATTTTTATTTTTATTATTATTGTATTTTCAATCACTTAGCAGTTTTCGATGAAAATACATTCATTATGCAATTTAATGTAATTTGTTGATTTATGGGAAATGTATTTGCATTGTGTACATTTGTACACGAAAAAACAAGAAATTTATAACTTTGTCACCTTCAAAACGTGTGAATTGTGTTGAAGAAAAAAAAAAAAACAAACATCTAAATAACCTTTATTAGAAAAATTTTTTTATGACTGCCGGAACAAAAATATTTTGAAATTCCAAAAAAAAAAAAAAAAAATCATCTTATCTATTACCACATTTGTTGAAGTTTAACTTGGCTTCCTCCCTTCAAAAACTTCTTGTTTTCGTAACTCCTGATTGAGACTAGCTTTCGGTTTTCGGGTTCCATTTTAAGGCAAGCAAAGGAAATTTTCAATTACACGAATCATTTTAACGAGGCTTGCCTTTGTTCAAGCCAATCGTCTGATATTTATTTATTTATTTATTTTTATTAACAGTTACTTAAGATTTTAACTCATTGAATTTTGGAAGCCACAAAGAGCACCACTGAGACCAAAATTTTTAACTTTTAACTCGATTTTGGAAGCCACAAAGAGCACCACTGAGACCAAAATTGTTAATTGTTTTTTTTTTTTTTTTTTCCTTCAATATTGGGATACTATTAAGGCTTAGTTTTGATTTTATGTATGTCTTTGAAAATGTGAACGTTTGTTGTAAGGTTTCTTGTTCTTAACCTAATAATCTTTAGCGAGGGGGTCTGCTAATACATTTCGGTACTACATCACTTGTAGTTGCTTGCAAAGAATGTCCTACAGCTCGGGGCCATATGCACTTGGGCATCAATCTCGTCCTTGAGTTTCATCGCTGTCACTAAGAAGCTTACGACAATCGAAAATAACCTTTTTTAGCTACAGCTTTTATTGTTCTCTGGATTATAGTGGTCATATCCCCCAACTTTTGCATGGCATTGTTCATGCTTTTTTTTTTTTTTTAAAATAAAGAGATATAAGTTAGACGAAGTTAAAGTTGAGCTGTTAATATTGTTGTTTAAAGCTTCGATTTTAGGTATTTACGTTACCTTTATCGTATTGTACAATTCTTGTAGTTATGGTTACAAACTATATTGTGAATTTCCTTATATCAATAATTATTTAAAATTTGTTAACTAATTTGTTAGTTAGATTTATTTTTAACTGAATAATTCAATCACGATTGATTTAGATCCAATTAGTTATTTGATGATTGGATGAAAAAAAAAAAAAATAGTTGAACTAACAACCATTTATAGGTAGTTGAGCTGAGAACTCAAAAGAGGCACAGAAATGATGAAAATATTCAAAATAAATATTTGACTATCGTTTTGTGGCATATTTCTGACATATAGGTAAAACGTAAACGATTCAGTTAAAGTTTATATTGTCACATTAAATAATTAAATCAACAACTTTTAACATGCATTTTTTTTTCCAAAATTTTCCTATTAATTTCAATGTAATTGATGAATTTCTGGTAATGTGTTTATTTCTATTTCTGATATTGATGAGTTAATAAAAATAAAACACTGCGACCCGATGGCGCGATTTCATCATTTAAAATAATTACACTACAATCCGAACATTATATCAAAGATTTATGTATGCATAGATACTTTGCATTACTTTCTTAATGGTTTAATTGTTATTCATCAATTGTGAACTACAAATAAATTTAATACTTATTACTTGCCTGACTAGGTACCTTTCCTTCCTACTTTTATCGGTACATATTCTACAATTTTGTCCAAAACTAATTTAACTTCAAAAATTATTTATCGGCCTGGATTTAGTTGGAATTTTTAATTAAATTTTGCTTAGTTGTAATTGTTAGTTATTAATTGTAACAAATATTTTTACACCGTTCGAAGCTTATGTAATTTTAGTACATGGTAATTTGGGCTGGTCATTTGTATACTCAATTATCACTCCGACAAATGAATGGGCTCGGTACGGATCCTCCCTGCAATATCCAAGTTATTCCGTATATTTGCTTATCGTGAACTTTGTATCAAAAACATAATCCGCACTAATTTTCATCATGGTAAAGTACACTAACGAGCTACGTTCTCCGATTGGGTTCTGGAGCAGATGCGCCAAGATGATGAATTTCATCGCAAAATCACCTTCAGTGACGAAGCTCATTTTCGGCTCAATGGGTTCGTCAATAATCAAAATATGCGTTATTGGTCGGGTGAAAACCCACATGTGCTTCATGAATCACCACATCATCCACAAAAAGTAACTGTTTGGTGCGGTTTGCATGCCGGCGGCGTTATTGGGCCATATTTTTTCGTCGGCGATAACGATCTTCACGTTACTGTGAATGGTCAGCGTTATCGCGCCATGATCACTGATTATTTTTGGCCCGAATTGGAAGATATGGACTTGGACGACATGTGGTTTCAACAGGATGGTACCACAAGCCACACAGCACACGCTACAATCGATTTATTGAAGAGTAAGTATGGTGAGCGTGTTATCTCAAGACATGGGCCAGTCGGTTGGCCGCCTCGTTCGTGCGATTTTACGCCGCTTGACTATTTTCTGTGGGGCTACGTTAAGTCATTGGGCTATGCCAACACGCCGACGACGTTGGAAAAGCTCAGAGTCAACATTGAACGCAAAATAGCGGCCGTTTCGGCCGAAATGTGTGGCCGAGTTGTTAAAAATTGGGTCCAACGAATCGACCGTTGAAAACGTGCTCGCGGTGGCCATATGAACGAAGTCGAGTTCCATTCATAAATGTTTTGATTGTACTTCAAGCCAATAATAAAATTTTTGAAATATCTCAAATGGTTTGCCTTTTATTTAAAAAAAAAAAGTTGTCAAGTCCGTTATTAGAAAATCCTATACTATTGTAGATTGAAAACTTTTTTTTTTATCTAGAGATAAGATAATTTTCCTTGGTATGGGTTGAGAAATGTTGAGATTGAGTTTATCGGATATACTTCCTGACCAAAGGTAGGTAGTATTCGTAGGATAAGGTTGTTAGGATATACTACTGCTATTTTAACAAATCGAAATAGGTCTTGTACTTCATTTTCTAGTTGAAACAGTGTTTTTATCCTCATACTTACGTTTGTACTCCTAATATTCGTCCTGGTTTGAGTGCCATTGTTTCACTAATAACAACATATTTTGGGCAACCTTGAAACCTATGTCTTGAATACTGTTTTCACTGTTTAATAGAAATAACTAAAAAAGAGTTTAATATGGTTCAAATAAAAAACTAAATATTTGTTTTGTTTTTTCTTTCCAGGTACGTGTGCTTTTTGGATTATGAATGCGTAATAGTAGTGCATAAACAAAAATAATGATGTAAGTTAAATGATAACTATAACTATTGAAAAGGTTTGCAAAAGTAAGCACCATAAATACCTTTTCAAATAAGAAACAAAATCCATAAGTCGATAACAATTACTATTATAACTTTTTATCATCTCAAAGTTTAATCAGATAATTTGTAAAAATATACACTGTTACAATACGTGAATATTTCTAATGATTTATTGCAATTCACAGTAGATACTTTTAATATTATCTAATCTTTTGGAAGATAATAAGGCTGCAAATTATATAATAATTCAGTAATTCAATAATAATACAAGATTTAGTTGACTGTGTTGGTAATTTAAATATCTATTAACAAAAAATCCGCACAAAAAAAAACCTGTAAACTATAATCTGTTCATTTTGAATAATAAACTATTATTTGAAGACATTTCTTTGAATTCTATTAAATCTCAAATAAACAGGAAAAGCTAAATCTATTCGCATTTTTGTTTTAAATATTCATGACAATCGAAACTCCATTTCGACTCTTAATCGATAGTAACGTCCATTTTAAAATAACCTTAGCTTCCGAGGAAATTGTCCCTTGAATAGTTCAAGAAACTTTAACTGATATGTGATGTTCGATATCTATAAGAAGTTATTAAATAAATTTGTATTTCTGTGAATATAACAAATGTAATGAAACCTCTACAATTACTACTTTTTTTTAGACAATTTTCTGGTTGAAAGAGGATCATCTTAATTTTTTTTTTTTTTTATTTTCGATTGGTTGTAAACTTTTCGACTGTTCAACATTTAAGTTGACCACAATTCTCAAATAGATGATAATCAAACATTTTCCGGTCGATAAATATACAGAGTATGGGAATAAGTTTTTGAAAATTGTCTGTATTCCTTTCTTATCGCAAATTGCAATTCTCTATGCTCATCCACCTTCATCCGTCACTTTGCCAATTCCCAGTATATCTATTCTAAAGTGACTTCAATGCTCTAGTTGACAAACTCGAATTGTCATTTTGCCTTCGCTGTGTCACATCTCTTGGAGTAACACCCTCGCCTGACAATTTACGAAAAATGAAAACTAGAAACCACGAAGCAACCACCAATATATACCACTATAACCATCAGTACTAGTGCCACCACGATAACCATCTTCAGAACCATCCTTTATACTCGGTAAGTTCTTTAAACTTTTCATGCGTTACTAGCTTGGAATTTCTGTGTATTTTTTTTTTATTTTTTTTTTTGCTGTCTTATATTTTTGTGGAGGGGTATGCTGTTGTGGGAGAACACGATGACAGATAGCACATGATGAAAGTTGAACCTTGTTCTTATCAAAAGCAGTGCTTGTAGTACGTTTGGTTGTACTTGACTCAACGACAACGGCTGCAACGATGACTTGGTGTAGATATTTGCGACGAGACGAAAGGAATAAGACGACAACGAGTACATTATGTAGATTTCTACATTTATTCTCGTTTGTTCCTTATCTAGCCCGCAATTTATTGCAGATACTCACCCAACACTGAGTTCATTATATTCGGTTCTTCTTATTTTTTTTTTTTTTTCTTTTTGCTGTTCTCGTTTTTTGTGGTAAGCCTTGAGCCGCTTGTGGTATATGCCTCCCCTTTAGTATTGTAGAGGGTATTCTTGCTGATTAACTGTTTTGAATGCTAAGATTGTATTACACTTATCTGGAAAGAAATGTAAAGAAAATACGAGACTACGAGTAGAACAGATATTACGCAGAAGTAAGAAGTGGAACTTTTTTTTTTTTTTTTGCCCCATGTTGGAAAAATTGTTGCCAAAATTTGACATGAGACGGAGAGAAGAATTTTCCTTGGAATTATCTATACACAAATTGATTTATTTTTCTTCTCTACACTGTGAATTAAAAAAATAGTAACCAAATTAAGTAAAATTATTTAGTCATCATGTTACAGTAGAAATGAAGATCATAGAACTTTTAAAAAGGTAAAGAGGTGGTACTGATTCCTATTAATTTGAGGTCCTTAAATCTTAGTCAGTCTGCTCAAAACAATTTAACATTCAGTATTTTAAAGTAGTTGAGTTTTGTGTGATATCATTTGTGCAATGAAAATAATTAACATACTCGTAACATAAAATACTTCATAAATGATTTTATGATATATAACTGAGCATATTATACTCGTATGCATATCCAAGCCATTTTTGTCTATAAATTGTTGAGAACATTTTGTTACATCTTCGGTGGATTTCAACTCACAAATAGGTAGTCTTTTTTTTATAGAAGATGGTAGTGCAATAGGAGCCAACAATTTAAAGGCTATTTATTGCTTGTGAATATTTAATTTTTTTAAGAATTACTGTCAAGGACACTAAAAGTACTGGTACTTACATACTCAAATTTATATCAAAATAATCTTTGTTTTACTCAAGATGATACTTATAATGTTCTATGTTTTTCCCACAAGTAAAATTTGAATTTGAAATTCAAAAGCATAGCATCAGTACGCACCCAACCCCAACCATCACTTTTAATCTTGACTGTCAATCTCTTACTTTAAGCAATTCAGGATAAAAGAATTCAGCAAAACTGAAAAGGGACGTTAATGATGATGAGTGAAATTTCGTTGCAATTTATTTTCTACCAAAAAAGACAAGAAAAACATGCAGGATTTATTTTTGTATGTATTTTAATTTTTATAGCTTTCTTTGGGTTTCCCTTTATTTTTTCTTCTCTTTGCTGTTGTTAATCTTTCGTCTTAATTTTTTTTTTTAAAGTGATATGAAATATGCCAATTAAATGCAAGAATAAACTTTCGTCTACCATCACTTTTATATGAGTGTGTGTTGTATATTAATCTCTTTTTTTTTTTGGTTTGAGAGGGGTTTTTTCTTCTTCTTCGTTGAGACTGATTTTTTCTTTAACCACCCCTCCATCATCTAATGGAATGGTAAATTATGTTGACGAGTTTATGGTTTCCAAAACAACAAATTTTATTAATTAATATCCCTTTGTCTCAGAGATTTCTATCTACTTCTTTTTCTTTATTTTTGTTTATTATTTTACAACGTTTACGACAAACGAATGTTATTTTAAAGAAGACCAAAAAAAAAAAATAATTTTTCCAATTCGAAATTACCAAAAAAAAAAAAAAGTTTATTTTACTGCTAAACGAAAAACACTAGGGAGATTTTTATTGTTTTAAAAATGATCGAAAAATAACGGTTAAAAACACTATAAATTTTAAAACGATTAAAATTGTCGACGTGAGCCTTTTTGGAACTCACATAAGTTTTGGGACTTCACAAGTTTGTGAAAGTCTCGGTAAAGCTAAAATAAAGATTTTCTACTCTTGACAAAGCAAACGAATCTCTAGTATGAATCATCAGTGCGAATTATTGATTGAAGTGACCCTATGAAGCTTATTTATTTTCTACAGGTTCAAAATATATTCATACATACGATACAAATGTACACGTATGCTATGCTTTTTTGTTTTGTTTTAATTCTGTACAAAGTGTGGCCAAAAATTTAAGCAAAAAATTCTTTTTATCGTCAATGCAGAATACATTTTTAATAAATTTTTTTTTCTATATATATATATATATACATATATATATATTTTTTAACCATAAGTCTGTCTTTAAACATTATCTTCTTATATTTTCTTTTGAATTTGGTTGCTTCTTGTGTCTGTTTTTTTTTTTTTTTTTTTTTTTTTTTTTTTTTGTTTTCTTTGTAAAATTTTAGGACTAACAACAGCCTTATAGAATCATTGATTGTGAAAAAGAGGGAAGGAAATAACAACAAAATAAAACTTAGTTTGCAATGCAGTTTTCAGGGGGGAGATACATATAGAACTGTGAATTTTGGTTGATTTTAATTAATTTTTAACATTTTAAAATGGCCGATTTATAGTCCAATCTTCCGGGAGGTTTTGTCTTATTGATCTGAAATACTATTTATTTATAAATAAATAAATTTATTATAAATAAATAAATAAATAAATAAATAAATAAATAATCTGTGTGTTTGTTAATATAATATTTTGTAGATAAACTTAAAAAAATTGCTGATGAAAACACTTTATTTGAACTTCAAACTAAATTTTTGCTTCAAAAAATAATTTTTCCATCATTTTTATTTTTTTTTTTTTATAAATAGGTCCAATCAATTTAAGCGCGATTGATAAATAACTTTTTGAGTTATCACTCACGCCGATTTAAAAAATATAGTTTTGAGAAAAATGCATTTCAAGTTTAGACACATACAAATTCAATAATTGTAGTGACTTACCGATTAGTCAGCAATTCCAGCGCCGGATAATAGTCTTTCGGTATCCTTGTAGAACTCATTTTTCTTAAGAAGTTCCTCTTGATGTGTTTTGTAATCTGTTTTAACTTTTCGGAGACGATTACCCATCCTCTTCTGCACGTGGCTAATACACTCACTTTTTATTATTCGAATATGCTCACCACACAGATTTATATGCAGTATTCCTTAAAACATTGTTGATTCTCCATTTCCTATATAATTATCGTATTTCACGAACAATTCTTCTGATCTTAAAAAAATCATCTCTTTAATTGATTCATCTTATTCTGACAATAATGAATGTCCTCACTACCGGCACTAGAGAGTTTTCTCGCACTCTCGGTTGTTCAGTTTTATCTTTCTTTCCATAAAATTTTCGTTTACGCAGGAATGCTGCCCGAGTTGATTCACTTTTAGTTCCTTTAGATTCATAAGTTCATATTAATTCTTATATTTATTCGTTTTCAAAATCGTTCCGTACAAAATGAGCTCCAACACTAAACTAAACAGAACTAAGAGAATTAACACCGGTTCTGACTCTCTAATGTAAAAGTTAACCAGATAAGAACTATAGAAAATAAAAATAAATAAAACAACAGAAAGTCGGTTGACATCGCTCTTTAACTGAAACCATTGACGGTAACAGTGTATGCATCCTCATTTTGAAAGAAGAAAAGTCCGATCATGCCGCCATGCCATAAACCGTACCACACATCTTTGTGGATGCATTGACGCTTGGTCGAACACTTGTGTGTCCGGCAATTTTACTTATTGACATAGCCATTGAGCCAAAAATTGGCCTCTTCCGAGATGATTTTTTGACCAAAATCCGGATCTCTGGTCAACATTTCCAGCGCCCAATTAGAGAACTCACGGCGTTTTCTATGGACGTCCGGCTTCATTCATTGGGTCAGCATAATCTTAAACGAATGTATGTAGGTCCAAATCCAAGCGCAAAATACGCCGCGTTGACTCTGGCGATCCCTAATTCAGCTGATCGGCACCAAATCGACATTACTGGGTCTTCTTCGATATTTGCCGGTACGGCGGCTATGTTTTCTTCATTTCGCACCGCTGTCTGGTTGGTGACTTAAAATCCAAAAGAGTGTATTTACGCTCAAACTTTTTCATGGTGTGACGAAATATATATATATATATATATATATTTATTTTTTTATTTTTTATTTATGTTTTTTTTTTTTTTGTCAAATACATACTGAGCTCATACTGCTCACTCAGGCGTTTGATTAATTCTTATTTGTTATTATCTTTATACGCCTTAAAATCGTAAAATAAAATTACTAGCTAAACGAAGGATAAGACATATGTTAGGAACCGGTCTAAGTTAAGAGGTCATACATCCAGAGGAAGGGTGAGTTCATAAACGTCAGCATTTCTAGTACAAACGCTGATCTTTCCTTGTGTGTTTTTGACATATTCACTGCGTTGACATATCTTAGTAAGATCGTAATTTGTTTTGAGTTCGAAAATGTCATACCGTATAAGAAAGAGTGTTACCGAGAACCCACATATGTCGTATCATCACCGCGCCCAACATTTTGGTTGGAACCACTTTACGACGCATTTTGAAGGATGATTTGCATTTGTCTCCGTATAAAGTGCAATTGAAAGAATATTGCCAACAGACAGTTCACTTCGCTTAAAATAAGAACAAACAGTCGCTCAATTGGTTGACACTGAACTTGATTTTTGGAAGCAAATTTTAATGACCGACGACGGGGCCTATTAAAAAGCAAATTTTCCGCATTTGGGGTAGGGAGGATCCATACGGCATCTATGAAATACCATTGCATGACCAAAAAGTGAGTGTTTTGGCTGCATTTTTGCCAAAACCATCATTGGACATTTTTTTTTTTTTCAGAGAAAGCGAAACAGTCGATGCGAATCGATATAGGAGAATGTTGGCTCATTATGTCTGGTTTTAACAAGACGGTGCGCCATGTCACATTGCAAATCAAACAATGCAGTTTCTGTAACGAAAATTCCCTGCATGTGTGCTGTTAAAAAATGGAGGCATTGACTGGTCACCCAGATTTGATCCCTCCGTATTTTTTTTTTTGTGGGGTTATTTGAAAACCAAAGTGTACACTGGTAAGCCTCAGATCATTGACGAGCTCAAAGCAAACATTCATGCCGAAATCATCGCTATACCCCCCGGGATGCTTGAAAAAGTGATGGAAAATGCAGCAAAAAGGACACACGATCAGTAAAGGCGGTCACTAAATTGATGTTGTATTCAAAAACTATTCCAAATAAAATGTAAAGGACCAAAATAGATGAAAATACCTCATATATGGAAATGGGGGGTTTTTTTTTAAGTTATTTAATATTCACATACCGACATAAAAGATGGCGCACCCTGTACTTGTAATACTCATAATTCTAACTAAATTTAAATCTAAACAAAGGGACATTGTGCGAACATCTAATATAATTTTACTAGTTTCAATCAATTCAATTTTATAATAAATACAGTATGACTGAACTCATGTGTAACAGGAAATTAAATTGATTTGCATGAGAGATTACAATAGCTGCTGATGTGCATACATGCTCGTATATACGTGTATATCTGTCTTATCTATTGTTCATTTAAAATAATTATAATTACTTAGAATGTACACACGAAATGAATCCCTGCACGAACTAATTGTATTTTGAGTAATAAGTGTTAGTTTTATTGTCAATTACATTAGACGAAAATAAAGCTCTCCAGTAAACATGTACAGATATGTATTTGTATACCGTTAAATGATAAAAATCAACATTATTTTCTATTAGAGCGCACATTCAAATAACAATCGCCTGGAATTTTAGAAATGTTATACTTTAAACCAAACCAATGATCATAATTACACCTCATCACGACCCTGCATTCAGTTGTTCTACAAATAAGAACGTACATACGTATATCTAATCGTAAGTACATACGGGAACTGTTCGTTTTGGTTTGTTTCGGTTTTTATTAAAATGACAAAAATCCACAATTACCATTTTCCGGAAAGCAAAATGAGCATCACTCAACTATTTACTCATCATTTTAGTCATATGTATTTGTACATGGGCAGATATTCATATATATTCGCAGAAATTGCATGTAAACGGTAATTATCACACGTACTTTATTAGACTTTCGGTGAATTTGAACTCTGGTTGGGGTATGAGTATATATGTCAACCGGGGTTGGTCATTAGTGCCAACACTTATTATCAACACCAGCAGTAGTCATTCTACTAAATAATAACAATAACTCAGCAACAATTTAGATGTTATGACTGAACTGATGAAGATGATGATGATGATGACCTCGGTTTTAGAGGATTTTTTTTTTTGTGTTTTTATAAAAATGAGTTATGTCATTTTTTTTTCTAAAACTCGGCTTGGAGAGAATTGTGTTGGCAATAGATTTAGACTTTCAGTCTTCGGCGGATAGTAAATGTGAACATTTGACAGCGACCTAGAGGTGAATATAATTTGTTCAGCCATTCGCCCATGTGATTGACTTTTTAATGATCAATAACAGGATAGCAATACATTTAAAGAGACATTCCAATTGGAAATGAAATGAAAGAGTGCAATGTGAGCTTAGGTTTAAAGTGGCGTCATAAGAGCATTTGCACTTGCTGTTACTCATTGACGTTAGTTGGGACGTTTTTTAATGGGCGGTTTGTTGTCAAATGGCTGAAAAGTATACCTCCTAAACGTTGTATATAATCTGGACAGGACTACATTCAAGTGTGCTGTTGCTATAAAGTTGGTTAAGAGTATAAATAAAAATCATACAAATAACCTTATATTTGTGAAAATAGTAAATATCAGCATTTTAAAGGCAGCAATACAGACTACTGTATGATTGGTAGACATGTCAATAGATTTGGTCTATCTTGCCGTTCTGCATCTACTGGTGAGTTTTTCTTTGTAAATGTTATAAAATTGTCCGAAACAACAATCTGCATGCATGTCAGATTTTAAAAATAATTAAAAGCAGCTGCATCACATCTAGGTTCTTTCTCTCTTTCATGCTCTATATCATAGACAACATCACGGATGTTGACTTTGAGTGCTTCAAGCGTTAACATAAACTTTTTTTTAACAACTTGGTTACAAAAAGCTCAGTGATTTTTTCGAGAAATGATACAGTCAGCATGTGTGTGGCACGTCCAAATACAAATTTCTAACCATATTCCAAATTTCGACCATAAAAATGTAATAATCACATCGTTTTCGAAAAAAATACAGTCCATGACACAGTCTAAAAACCGCTTCAAACAGTAGCATGTTTGGATAAATTGGCTTCTTGGCAATCATTCTTGGGTTCTATAAGCCCCAAATGCGGAAATTCTATTTATTAACAAGGGCTTGAAGGTAAAAAATTGTTCCATTAGATTCTTGATCAATTTGATGCATTTAAAATTGGCAGGTTATGACTCCGCTAATGGCTGGTAAGCTAAAGTTCATGAGTTGAATGAACCTTATAGGCTTTAGGACACAAGTATTTGTGAAAAATTGAGTGGACTGTTGTTTATGATGAGGTCGATGAATCTAGGTTTTCGGCTAAACTTCGAGCTACACGATTTCGGTTATTCACACCACTAATTTGTCCCAACTACTTAAATAGCTGAAATGATTTAAAAATTGCTGAAATGATTTAAAAATTGCTGGCCAAGATGATGCTTCACATCGACCGAAAAAATCCTTTAACTTTTTAACTGAACTGCGTAATTTTCACTGTTTTTGTAGTGAATTTTAAAAATTCGAATGAAGTGTTGAAGCGTATATCGTTTCCTTTTTATTAAGCTCAGTCTAAAGTAGACATTACTATGAATCACTTTTGCAGGAATTCATTTGTTTAATAAAATTCTCTATGCAGATAATTTGGTAAATTACGACCTTGCAGTCATTTTTATCTTCTTACCTTGTTTTGCCAGATTCCTTTCGACCGCTTTAGAAACAAACACTGTGAAATCATCTTCGGCTGTAAAGCCAGTGATTCTGTTAGTATGATATATGACATATGGCGAGACATGCTTTGATACATGACACTGATTAGAAACAGAACTTCCGGCTTCGTTTTCGAAGAGCGCCTATAATTCTTAAACATGAATTGACGGGAAATCTATCACTCTTTAATCTCACTTCAGATTCGGCAATTTCGTTGCTTAGTGGTCTTCAATATGAAAATTTATCTCATTACTGCAAATGCGTTTTTTGCCAAAATATTGGATCACTTCACTTAGTATTACTCCAAAAATCAACCGAAGAAATGTTGACGTTCCAAATTATCAGTAGCTTAGCTGAATCTTGTGCGAGTGAAGTTTCAAATCAAATATCAAAAATTCGTTGTAGGAAACTTCTTAAAATAATTAATTACTCAGAGCGATACTAAGTTGTTTTCTGTGGACTCTACCAAAAGTCTCGGCTTGTCGTATAACTCGTTGATAAACATAAGAAGTTGAATTAGTCACTGAAGTAGTTCTAGCAAAATAAATTTAATTTAATTTGGTACAACCGATACTTTGCAACCCGGCAAAAACAATGTTTTAAGAATCGACAACTAATGATATTTTATAATCATATACGTACGAGTGTAGTAGATTGATTGATTCAATCAAGGTTTACTTGTTGGTAAGAGAATTTTGGTCTGACGTCGTCTTAATCTAAATATTTGACTTTCGCTCTGCGTTTATAATATTTCTGTTATTTGTATCGAGTTGAAAATTTTCATATCGTTTGTTTACTTAGTCTAAATGGGAACAATTTCATCTATAACCTTTTCTTTTTGTTGAGTGATCTATTCTGCGCAGTTTTGCTCTTTATTATCGTATACAATTCTGAAGTAAATCTTTCATAATAAACGATTTTTTTAAACCAGCAGTAATCAAAGTATTATTTCTTCTTATATATAAACATGGCGCAAATACTACGACAATTAAATGAATGGTCCAATGAAATTGCTTTCAAAAGAAAACAAAAACTAACAAAAGAAACCCAACATCTGATGTAGTCTAATATGATCCCAAAATTCTGAGACGGAAAAAGAATTTAACTGCCACATTCATCAATCAGTGTGATCCCACATATCCCTCTGTCTGCAACATTTAATTCTGTTATTGATCTCTTTTTTTTTTCTGAAAATTAAAACATGTGATTTCTTTTTTGACAAAATTAGGTAATCCACCAACATTGTTACCAATTTAACAAAATCACATTCCTTCACCCCTCAACTCGTTCGTGTTTACTTTAAGTTTATTTCGCTTTTGTGCAATTGTGCATTTCTTTGCCAAATTACATTTTTACCTTTACTGTTTTTTTTTTTTTTTTTTTTTGTTTTTTGTCTTTGTCAATTGGAAGAAACAACAGCGACAAGTTATTTTTATTCCTATTCCATTGTGCATTTGGTAATTGCCAAATTGCTACATAAAAGAGACTCGTACATGACTTGCGCTTAGCAATATCGTTTATTTTGTCTTCCGTAAAATCGCAATCTCTGATTTGCCTGAGTGAGCCCTCTATGGCGATGGATTTTCTTCATTTTTTCAACTTTTCTTACACATATATTACATTTACATATATTCTTTGAACGGCTTTATCCCTATATAGATTAAAAGTCACCAAAAATAAAAGAAAATATCTAACAGATACAAATGGATGTAGACACGATGGGATTTCTCTATCGCCATCTCTACTCGTACATACAAATACTATGTAGAATGATAGTTAAGCAATTCGTGCATCTTTAATTTGTTTCTAGACCTTTTGGCCTGACGCCTACTTGTGGTTAAAGAAGGTGATGAGAAGAAATTTCACTGACATTTGACAAGTTTAACAAATAGATTTACTAAATTCTATCTGTCAAATAAAATTCTTACGGGAGACGGTGGATTGATTTGCTGGAAATTTATAAAAATTTGAAAATTTCTGCAAAATATGAAGATTTGACAAAACGAAAATATGAATATCTCTATCACAAATGTCAATCGTAAGCTTGATAATTAAGCTTTGAAAAAAATATATTAACTAAAATCTGAATGATAAAAAGTTGACATAAGTTATGCAATATGGGAGTATTAGTGTCTTTTTATTTGTTTTGACGACAATTCACAGGCCCCAACTAAACATAGGGTGTATTATGGTTTTTACTTTAATCCATACTGAATAACATATTGGTACTTCCTTTTGCAATTTAAAGACGTCAATCTTGATAAAATTCAATGAATGCTAAAAAAGGCAAAGGCGTATTCAAAAGCCACCAGGTAATTTGTTTCAGCAGTGTTAAAATATAGGAAAAATTGAGCAGAGTTGCTATTGAGATCGTAAAAAAGTTCATTTGTGCCTTGCAATGTGCACATAATTTGCATGATAATAGAATGGGTGACTGCAATTTAGGAAAGAATTCTTCATTTTCTTTTGATTCTTTTAAGTATTTTTTTTTTTCTTGTTTTTCAAATTTATTCGTGCTCAATTTGCTTGATATTATTCGCTTGAGCTAACCTCCGTCTAATGTCTATTGTAAAAAAAGGAATGTATATCTGCATAAGCGCATAATGTCTTTCTATCCTTTTAGAATAATATAAAAAGGTAAAAGCTAAATTAAAAAAAAAGGGGAGGGAGAGAATTTCAAGAAAAAAAAAAAGGTACAGAAGTGCTTATTAGATTTTTATCTAGCGTCCTGGATTAAGATTGTGAAAACGTGTCGCTATTCTGTTGGCAGTTGTAGTTGCATAGAAATATGCAATTTTATATTTTACGAGTATAATAAATCAAATTAGGGGGAGTATAATTGACGGAAAATATAGATTTTTAGAATTTGAGTTGTTGATTTAAAAAATTGCTTTACGTGTTTTAGTCATATCTTTTTTGTTTTGTTTCTCATTCGAATAGCAAGGAACAAGTTCGAAGTGGACGAATGTTAAATTATTTTTATGAAGCATTTATGATTTTTTTTTTATTAAATATGTTATTAAGTAAATTAAGCTTGAACTTCGTTTTTTAGTTCATTATACTTCTTAGAAGCAAACGAGTGCAAAATAGCGTATGCGCTTGCTTATATAATGAAGAACAAAATAAGCCAACTGAACGGTCTGTGTTCAGTGTCGAATGTCGATGTATCAGATTTTCAATTTTCTGCAACATAATTTTATATATGTTATCAGGAATACTAAAACAATAAATATATAATAAACGGCTTCTTTTCAATAGTAATCAGAATATAATTTCTTTGTAATATAGAAATATATAACTAGAAAAAAAGGTCCTAAAAGCTAAATATGTCAATTAACATACATGTGACAAGTGACAAATATTTATATATATATACCAATATACGTATATAAATGCTATATTTATAATTACCACAAGTTTACTTGACCACACGATTATTCTAGGCATTGAATTGTTGGTCGCTCTTTCAGGCATTGCTGACCGTATTTTATGATTAACCTGAACACCTTCGGCTTCTAAGACGACAATCATTTCTGATTGACAGGACATATTCAACAATCTTAAAGACCAATAGGCACGTCTATTTTTTGAAATCAACGTATCGCCAATAAGGGATTAGCATTGCTTTCGGATATTGTATACGTAGTGTTATCATTTTGAGCCAAATCCGGTTAGAGCAAATATCGTTCTTCTGTTTAAAGAAATGTTCATGATTTATTGTTCAGTAACAATCTTTATTGACTGTAATGCAACGTAAGTTTTTAGGAGATGATGCCAATGGCCCAATTTATAAAAAAAAATATGCAAATGATGGTCCTATGGCTTTAATGATGCAACCAACAATAAATCAATAAATAATGATCTCCGTCCGACTACACTTATATTACAATGGAATGTCATATATTGGAATGCTTATTTGGACGTAGGTTACTACTTAAATACTTGAAATACGACAATATCGGTGTATTCGTTCGATGATTTTTTATGATTGTTGAAGGGACTAGCTCAACAACAGTATGCCAATCAACTCGCTTATCGTGAAATTGAGGCATGCTTGGGAATTTGTTCCACTTATATATAATTAATAGAGTATGAACATTTGGGCATCAAAAAGATTTCTTCGCATTGGATACCGCATAATTTGGCAGTTGCTTAAAAAGAGCCTCGTGTGGATTGGTCCACAGAAATTGATGAATCAAAAAATTCAAAAGACGTTTATAAAATTGTGACAGGCCACGAATCATGGAGAACGGTCTATTAGGATGGTACACCACCATTTGTTTGCCAGAACTCTTTGGAGAAATAAGACAAAGCAATCGCCAAACACGGATCATTCTCCACCACGACAGTACAAGCTCTCACAGGTCCGCTCAAATAAGTGACTTTTCGAGTAGATTTTATGGATTATCTGTCGTAGAGCCCTAATTTGGTACCCAATGACCACTTTTTTATTTTCCGCACTTCAAAAATAAATTACGTCAACATTTTTTCGATGCCTGAAGAAGCGGTGCGTTAAAAACGCGTGTTTTGGAGTTACCTCGTTCTGATCTTCATGGAGAGTATTTAAAAAACGAATTAAACCATTTTCGACGATACCTATTAATATGTATGTGTTTTTATAATACTTGTTTTTCTCTATACTTTATTATAAAATTTGTATATATTGTTGAATAATATGTAAGAAATCTTGAATCTAATCAAGAAGTGTTTAAACATAAGGACTACTTTTATGACCATAATTTATAATTGTACATGTATGCATAGCAAAATATGTATTATGTTTTTGTTTTGTTTTGTTAGTGTTTCAAATAAGGAAAATTTTCAAAACGTGTTGCCATTTTTAACCGTTTTTTGACTTTTATGTTCAATGTTGTTTGAGAAAATCATAGAATTACAAAAGAATATCTTTTCTGCTCCATTCCGTTCATTCTAAAATGCTTGGAATGCTGTTTTATCTGTCTTCATCATTACAATTTCTATTTTAATTGTCGTCTTGGTTAAGTATTATTCGATAAATAATTTTATTTTTATTTTTTTCCTCGAAATAAACCGTAATGGACGAAAACAGCTCGAATATTTATTTAATTGCTTAAAATCTCAATCTCAAGCTATTAACATGTTTTAATGTTTCCCTTTAACGATCTACAAACATAGTCTGCAACAACTCTAAAACATGAAATAGTAAAGCACAACAAAACTGCCAACCCCTAATGCAATTAAAAATCTCCATTAAATTTCACGACACCAAATAGGTACTATGGACTGAGTTGAGTTTCTCCTAGAGCTCCATTCATCCGTTTAAAAATCTTTACTCCGCACAAATAGTACAGTAAAATGCAATTATTCTGCATAAATTTATTACAGATTTTTTGCTTTTTATTTTTTATTTTTTTTTTTTCGTCTTTTAAACTGTCTCAATACATGTACCTTCAATTCGTTACCATTGTAGTTGAGTGCATAGTGCATGAGTACGAGTACAGTGTAGCCATTTTAATCATTCCCTGACTTCGACATCGACATCAAAAATGACAACAACGGACGACGACAACGTCGACCGCGACGTTGGCGTCAAATTCGCGTAGATGTCTTTGTCCGACTATTTGATGTTTTGTGGGCGCAATTATTGTGGTTGAATGTTTTTATTGCAAATTGCATTTTTAATTTGCTATTGTGCAGTGCTGCCACATTGGTTTCATCTAGACCTCACGCAGACGAATACAAATGACACACACTGTGATCGACATACAAATGCAGTAAAAGACGATCTTTGGTCCCTTGCTTTTTCGATTTTTGTTGCTTTATTTTTTTTTTCACTCTCTGTCTCTCCTTCTCTCTCTCTCTCTCTCTATCTTTCGAAAAGGCACTCTCACTCTGGTGTTTATGTGGTTTGTGGATGTTGTATTATTGTTTTGGTGCGTGGGTGCTGTAAATAAATGCAATATGAAGAAAAGTCGAAGATTTTACAATTTTATTATGAACGTGCAAGATGGTGCGGTACTATTTTGTAATTTTGAGTTTTGTCATTTCTTTCTTTTTTTCGAAATTGTATCTTCGCTGGGAGATACAGAGTGGGAGACAAATTGTGTAACAAGCGTAGTGGTGTAGCAACTTTATCTAAATATTTTAGAGGATCTTATTGAAAATTTTAAGTTGTTGCGATAGGTAATGGTGAACTTATGAGAGATGATATTATGTTCTTTGTTAAACGGAATTAATATGTTGTAAACAATCTGTTAATTTTGGAAAGTTCTATCACCTTTAAGCCATAAGTGTTTTTGATATCCCTTTTAAGAGATAAACTGAATCTAAAGTATAAAGTCTCTTCGACACTTTTATAAATAAAATTGATATCACCAATAAATAGCAGCGTTAAGATTTCTAGCTAATTTTACACTTTCATATACAATACATACATAACATACTTAACGAATATGATATTAAGTTGTTGCATATGAAATTGCTGATTTTCTTAGTTTATAAAAAATTTAATAACGCTATTTTAAAAATTCTTAAGATAGATTTCACAAACTCCACTGAAGCAAATATACTTCTTTGAAAGAAATTGCTATGTTTTTGAATCAGCAAGTCTTTAAAGTTCTGCTTTACTACGGCATTTGGGCTCAAACAATGCCTATTTTAAAGTTAATTGCCGGTTTTACTTCGAAAGAGGTGGATTTCGGTAGAAACAATTTTGAAAAGTTGAGTGAATAGGGCCAAATTGCATATTTCAACCCTGTCAGTTTCATTCGCGTTAACTGTGCTGCATGTGGTCTTGCATTATCACTCTTTTGTGATTGTTTCTCCTCGCATGAGAAGCAAATAATGCACAATTCACTCACTCTTCCACCATATTGTTACTACTCCTTTTTTGGGAGTTGGTTGGACTTGATTACTTGGTAGTTCAAGTAATCAAGTACCCCCATTACCCCCCCCACAAAAAAAGCCGGGACGTTGTTTGTTATTAACAAAAATTGCAACTTTCAAACGTTTACACCCTGACTGACTCAAGCTGCAACCAAATTCAGACTGCTAAAATTTCCAAACCGTTCATGACAGGGAGCTCAAATTTTGACACATGACAGATAATTTTATTATTTACAAGCTTTTTAAACGATTTGCGTCTCAGTTGTGTTGAAATTTTTTTATCCCTGATGGAATTCAAACGCGATAGTGTGATTGCTTTATATTTGGCTGGAAAACCACAAATAGCTATCGTTAGAGCCATCCAGCACCTCAACGTGAATAAATCATTTGTGTCTGGAACCATAGCTCGTTACCGTGATACTGGCAGCGTTGCAAAACGCCATGGAGGTGGTCATAAAAAAACAACAACATCGGCAGAAATGGTTCGAAAAGTGAAGGCTAGAATTGAGCGAAATCCACGTCGAAGTGGAAGAAAAATGGCTCGTGAGCTCAACATATCGTTGGAACACATACTGAAAAATGAGCTTAGGCTATACCGGAACCGAAAAAAGTTAGAGTCAAAAGAGCGAAGGAGTTGCTACGCTTGCACGAAAGTGGACCGAGTTTACTCGCCAGAGAGGTCCTTCCAAAATTTACATCTTCGGATGGCCACCAGAAAGCAGCAGTTTGGGCCACCATAACCGTCGATGGTCGTATTTTTGGACCGTTTCATCAAACTTAATGCGATCGTTTACCGTGAAACTGTCTTAGAGACAGTATTGAAGCCTTGTTCAAACAATCATTTCGGTCGGCACCGTTTCACAAAGCGCCCTTCAACCAAGATTGGTTAAAAAACAATGTTCCTCACTTCATTTCTTCGACACAATGGATTGCAAATTCTCCGTATGCAAATCCGTTGGATTTCTCTGTCTGGGGTATTTTGAAGGCGAAGGTTGGCACTAAAAAATACCAAAATTTGGACCACTACCAGCGTGCGATGCTTTCTTCGGCCGTCTCAAGGCCATTATTCGCGCCAAAGGTGGACATATTGAAAACTACTAGTACAATTTGAAAATTGATGTATTTTCCAACATTTTTTGCTTTGGCACAATAAAATTTATCAAAAAATACATACATACATATTCGCTGATGTTAA
The DNA here is from genome assembly GCA_907269105.1 of Volucella inanis. Taxonomy (NCBI): domain Eukaryota; kingdom Metazoa; phylum Arthropoda; class Insecta; order Diptera; family Syrphidae; genus Volucella; species Volucella inanis. The sequence continues at coordinate 46,984,702 of OU026157.1, read as the reverse complement.
ACGGTCAAATATCCATTTTCACAGTTTGTTAACTTTTCAAATGGCTGTTACTATAACGAATTTATATAGTTGCATTTTAGACTTTAAAACCTCCGCATTTATTACAAATAGGATCCCTAGTGAAAGACGTCCTTCGAGTTGAACAAGGAAAAAGTTGACTTTATAAACTTATAATCAAATTTTATGTGTACTGCCGAAAATAAGATAATCGGTCTGCATATCCGATTTATTATTATTATAACTTTTTTTTTACTGCTGCAATTACATCATTTTCTTCAGAATCTGTGCAATCTAACAGACAGAATTTTAATGTTTGGAAAATTGATTATTTTTTTTTTTCTTCCACCGACAAACGGCTCTGGTAATATTGCATCCAGCGTTTTGTCGAAATGACCATTATATTATCATCGGACCAATGTTTCTGAGTCAATTTTGATGAATTTAACAAAAGTAAAGTGGATTGCTTATACCATATTTCGCTGTTGTTCTCAATTAAATTCGTTACAAGGTAAGACGACACTGGCTCTTATATCATGGTTTTGTTTAATTTTTTTTTTCTTCAAAAAATTAAATTAAAGAGTTTCCAAGTATCACATAAGGTCTAAGAGAGTGTTTTTGCATCAATATCGTTATAGGTTTCGTAGGTAGTATCTGATATTTTTTGCATTGTGTCGCATAACATTCAGGTTATTAATTGCGTAGTGATCAATTATCTTGTTCTTAGTATACTTTTCAAGTGCTGATAACAGTATATACATATATAGCCAATAGCCATTCTCGAGCCTAAATTTAAGATTAAATCATTGTAAGTCGACCTGCCCATCTTCGACTATATATAGCCTCTGAAATGGGCAGATATCAACTTTGATAATTTTCGATTTATTATTTTAAATGCTATAATTGACAATTCAAGTAATAGTTATATTGCTTTAGAATATCTTTAGTTGTTAAGTTCTTCGCTAACTATATCAACTATTCGTTTCGGTTCAAACCAGAACAAGAAAATTATTATTTTTTTTAAAGTCATCTCTCGTTTTGCAGGAAATGGCAAACATTTAAAAATTAAATCTTTTGCATATTAAATAGTCTCTCACTCTCCCGCTGTACGGAGTCGTCAAGTAATCGAAACGATTTCCAAAACAATTGGAATCATAAAGCCCGTTTGAATTATTTTCTACTTTGAGAAGAAAAAAATCTAAACGAAGACTTTTCTAATACGCTTTGAGATTAATCAAACGAAAACTACTTTAACCCGTTGCTACTGTTGTCAATGGCGTTATCACTTTTATTTGTCTTTATGATATTTTCTTTACCTACTTAAACAGACACATTGCACGCGCTCTAATACCACACCTAGCTCTAATAAAGAATCATCTTTATTACATTCTGTATACATCTTTTAGTTTTAAAAGCACTTCCCATTTTTCTATTTCTATCCATCTATTTCCAAGTTTTTTCTTTTTTTTTACAAAAAAACCATTTATCATTTGAGAAATTTGAGAAAGACAAAATTGCTTAGGTGGGCAATTATCTCCTCAATTATATTGTTTAACAAAACTGTATAAAATTTATTTAAAAAAATATACGAATGAATTTTGTGGGCACTTACAAGATAGAAAAGAAATAAATTACATATATGAGTATGTATGAGATATTAAAAGGATAGAATCCAAACGAAATTGTTGAAAAGATGTAGGATTGCAATTAGTTTAATATAATGTTTTAACTTTTTAATGAAATGTTTGTGTTTTTATTCATTTTTATATAAAACCCAATGTAACAACCGACATTCTGATGGTTGAATTTCCAATGTAACCCTTACAGAATTATACGACTAAGACGACCTCTGAATAGTCAATCATGTAACATCACTCAGAAATTACCTTTATAGTTTTCAACAAAACAAACAGTGATGTGTTTCATTGATATAACTGAAAATGACGTCTGTTAAAAGTTGGGCGACGTAAGTACAAAACATTTCCAATAAGGTACTAGCATGGCGACAGATTTGGCAACTAATGAACGACAGTACAAATGATCGAATATTCTATTTCAAGTGGCTATCGTAACATTCCAATCTTGGTTTTTGTGTAGATATCAAACCACTAAAATGTTTTATTCAATTCAATTATATTTGCATATACGAGTACATATATGGTTATTTTAGTACGTACGTATAGTTACATCTGTTTGTAAACGTAAACGAATGAATGCAATCAAGTAAATGACACCCGTCGCTGAGTCATTTCTGCCCAGAGCCACTTGTATTCACAGCAATAAAACTTCGGACTTCACCCTGGGAAATAGGAATCCAGAATAAAAAGCAAAAAAAAAAAAATATTATAAAAAATGTTACGTATACGCCCCTGAGTCAGCAGTCTACTATACAAAATGACTGTTATACTCGTACCAAACGAATAGTTATATAAATATCTTAGCACATTACAATTCAACTGCTATCCCTTCGACAGAACTTATTTGCTCTTAAATATTAGATGATATCCAACCGAATCCTTATGTAATATTTACTATTTTCCCAAGACAAGAAGCGGGAAAATGTAAAAAAAAAGAACAAACAAAAATAAATTAAAATAATAGCTTTCTTTATGCAGGTTTGCTATTCTTATACATATCCTTAGTGTGCAACAATCGAAACGATTTCATTGCATACCATCCATAGTAACTTATTTGCTTTCATCGCCCGCTTAAAATTCACGTAACATATCTCTCTCGATGAACGCCACCCCAAAAAAAATAGAAAACAATTCATCCCGATCCAAGCCAACCCAGCCTAAGTAAAGCCGATTCGACCCGACCCGACTGGAGCCCATCCTTTTGTCATGTAATTAGTATTGATTTTCGGATCAATATTTTCTAGGGAAATTTAATCAAGGAACAACAATAACAGTTATCCAAGCTCAATACAGGGCTGTTTTCTTCCAGAGTGGTACGATGCTATAGTTAGATGTGATGACTAAGTGGGTGGTGGTAAAAGGATGTCATATAAAAGAAGGACACAAAAAAAAAGTCTTTGCGTACACATACGAAGTACGAGTAATATGAAAACTACATCATCTTGCTTGCACGAAATTTTATTTGTGAAATTGACTAAAAAATTGAATGGCTCTAGTGATTATCAGAACTCTATTGTGAATCCTTTAAGAAGAGTGAGGAAGCATGATAGAAGCTAGCAAAGAAACTCAAATAAATCTAAATTGAATAGAACGCAAATGCAAAGGATGAGTTAGTTTTTTTTAAGTCGATAGGGACTTTAGGAAGAAGGTATGAAGAGTGGAGTTCTTTTTTTTTTTTTCTATCTAGGTTGTCTGTTTGCATTATGTTGTTAAGATTTATTTTTGTTTCGTTATTTTTTATTTTTTTTTCTTCAAAAATTCCCTTTTTGAGCGGAGGAAAACCTAAATTAAATTTGAATTGCACCTTTTAAAGCTTACGTAATCATGACTTTATTGGTATCTGGACTTGATCGTAGCAATCTAGATTTTTGTTCATGGATAAATTGGGAATGCGACATGTTCCATGGGCTTGGCAAGCCTATAACTTATGACCGAAAAATACCAGCCTCGAACTAAACTATCGTTGATAACAAAACAAGGACAATGATTACTGTGCCTAAACGGGGAATATTAGAAACTAGCGAAGACCTTAGACCGCTATAAGGCGGAGTTCACGTTATTCAAAAAACGCTCTTAAACAGGCCTCCCAGAAATTGAGTAAAAATTATGACTAAATATGAATCAATGACTGATGGCGCATTGAAATCCAAATATTTTGTCAAAATCAGGGTTGTGCAGGAAGTTTTGATGAGAAATAATCTTAATTCGAAAATCAGCACAATACAAAGTTATTTATTATGTTCGCGGGCAATGGCAAACCTCAGAAAATCAAAACTTTTGCTTGTGAAAAAATCTCTTATTCTCTCGCCGTTCGGAGTCTGCACCGATCTCGTTGCAAAAAATGGCAAGACGAATAACACAATGAGTAGAGAGACTGTGCACTGTGCCTTGTTCCACACCGAATTGTTGCGTAAAATTGTTTAATTAAAGAATAACGAATCATCGTTGTACATGATCCAAATTTTCATGGACCTGGTTTTATAGTGCTCTTCGACTTTTGTAAATCCTTTAAATGTTTACACATAGCTCAGACGAAAAATACTAGTATACTCGTATTATACGAATGAGAAAACGCAGCAAGAAAAGTTAATAGTTTTATAAGGGAAAGTTTCGGTTCCAATGAAAATGAGAAATGTTTAATTTTACCTATTACCAGGAAATGCATGCGGTTCTGATCGAAACGATGCAGTTGAACATTTACAATCAATTGATCTTTTGAAGCGACTATACTAATAATAAGAAAGTTCTAGTTACACATGTATACATTTACGTGTTTGTACCTACAAAAAGATATCTATCAATCTCCTAGATAAGAAACAATTTTGAACTTATCCAAATTTTTGAGGAGCAAAAGTTTCAAACATAAACTTATTCATCTCGACTACGTAATTCACGGCACGTAACTGTTTGGGCTTCATAAAGAGATAACGAAATTCCAAGTCGAAGTGATAAACTCCTTTTTTTCTTAGCAAGATAGAATTGTATGATAGCTTTGATGAGCTGCGCAGAGCTGAAGGGTATTCACTTCCTTTAATTTGTTTATCTTTAATTTTTTTTTTTTTTTTTTTGTTTAATACGGCTTACCCCAGGTTAAAAGGGTCGCTCACCGGACGTGCATTGGATACAAAAACATTCAATAAAAACCGGGTGCAAAATTAAAATATTCACCACTGGCACTACCAACACGGCCCCAAAAATTAGAGTCAGCATTTCCAAAGCACCTCTTGCTAGCTACATATATCTGCAACTCAAACCACAAATACAACTACACCATTGCGTTAGAACGGCAATCGTTAAGCGTTTATCGTCATCCTAGGTACAACTATACGGTGAGGATTATGACGAATATGGACATCGTAGTTATGCGAGATTGAACCATCCCCAATCCTATATACCTCTTCATATATCGATGGGGAAATTTGCTAGATGTGTATAGGTGCACTTACACTTTTTTGCATGCTATGTTGTCCGTTTTATTCTGCACTAGCGCGGCCAAAACGGAGAAAATAAACTAACACTATTATGAGAGTGGGAATCTCTCCCATACTCATACAATACTACTGAAAAGTGTTGCTCTCGTAAGCTTTCGTTTTCCGTTTCTTCGACCTGATTTCAGCAATAAACTGCAAACCCTCTAGATAGAAATAAATTGATCAAGATGAGGTGTGGGGTGGAGAGGTTATCATTTTGAAGCCCGGCGAATGGATCACGTGAAGAAATTCATTGCGATTGCAGAATTTTTCTATTTCTCTTTCATGTACGTACTTACATATAAATAGATGCAGAGTGAGCTGTCATCCATAATCTGTTGTTAAAGCTGAACATACATACGCATACATGCATATTTACAAGTATCCTCAAGTACTGCGCTACGCCCTTTGCCCACAGAAAATGTATATACTTTTTCTTGTATATGCTCGTCATTTCCTTCTTCACACAGCCCTGGAATTCTCGCTGCGGTACTCAACCCAAATAATCATTTACTGGAAGAACTTACTCGTATCCAAAGTCACCCCTTGCTCTCTTAAACGGAGAGTATCAAAAGGAGAGTATTATGCCATTCATAGTTTTTGGCTTCAAGGATTGGGTGGATAGGAGGTTATCGGATTCTTTTCACGGATTTTGCAAGACGTTTTGCACCAACCTTTTTCATTTTCCCTGGGAAAGAGGTCGAAAGTTTAAAACAATTTCACCAAGGGTTGTTTTTTTTTTCCTTCTAAATATGTATATACATATATGTATATGCATTCCAACCGACCTCAGGGGCACTCCACTTGTACGAGCATGGTTTGTATTCTTTTTTTAGAACATTGACGGGTTAAATGAGGGCGCCGTCGGCTCTTCTATTCAAGCTGGTGTTGTGTTTATATATAATAGCATACCAACTTGGAACTACGTGTGTATGTGTGTTTAAAAAAAAGTGTTACCAATTTCAGAATTCACACAGTAGACCTTGGATCCTACTTATACTGCATTTTAACATCGCGCACACATAGCACATTGATGTGGTGAAAAAAAAATTTTTTTTTTTTCTAATTTCGCTAAAGGTATTTTTGATTCGTTTTTTTTTTTTTTTGTTAGCCTGGCCCTCCTTTGAATTAATACTTATGGCAAATATACCGGGGGATGAAATTATATTTTACTAAAAAAAAAAAAAAAAAATCTTCTGAAATGAATTGACAGAAGTACAGAGTAAGCCTGTTGGGAGATAAAAACTAGATTTAATGGAGCCAAGAGGATTTCGTAAAAACAGAAATGAGAGTTAAAAAAAAATGGAAAAAAAAAGCGACAGCTTTCCGGGCTGAGTTAAATTTATAAAAGTACATACTTTGATTGAAAATCATGTAAAAAGTTTGATTGTTTTTATTTTGAATGAAAACCAGTGATTTGTTCAATCAAATATCCAACCAAAATCCTAAATAGGTTTTAACTTCATATGAGTGTCTCGAAAGATTCATATGGCTTCATTTTTAATTCCTTTGTAGAAATGTATTCTAGAACTGCCAAAGATTCCGACCAGTTTTAAGTAGAAACAGGTAATGGGGATTAAGGTCTCAATAGCTACTATTGAGCATATTGTCCCTTCAATAATGAATAGCATTTTAGCCCACAAATTATGTTGTTCGTTTTTTTAGCATTTTCATCTATGTGTAGCAACCATTTGTTTCAATTTCTAAAAAAATAAAAAATCTATCAAACATGTACAAGTGGCCTCCAAATCAGTACTCTTTTCCATTTTAAATTCTTTAGTAATCAGTGATGACAAGAGAGTAGAACAGATATTTTGCCAAAATCTTTAAAGCAATAGCGACATCAAGACCAGAATGAACACTTTTTTGAATTTGAGTACACCGATTCTAATTTTTCACTTTGAATTGAGATGATTTCCTAAATCACTATTTAAACCAGGAAAAAATACAGAGACATGTTCTCAGTTAAAATATTTTACAAATACCGGTCTTAATAAGAAAATAAAAGTAACTGTAATTTAGATCTGCTCGGATGTGAACAGGTTTGTAACAGACAGATCAGAAGCTTCGCTGATACATCAGTGAACTGTGTAATCGTATTTTGATGTGAAGAAAATATAAAAAACAGTTAGTGGGATTAGCGATCGACTTAAATTAAAAAAAAAAAAAAAAAAAAAATAAAAAAATGAAGCGAAATGGTTCTAAATGCTAAAAATTGAAAATCTTATTACTAATTACAAAGTTGCCTTTGAAGACGTTCCTCGGTACATTTCCTAATTATTTACACATCAGACAAAGTGATAAAAATTACTTTGGAGATGAACGCTCCTCTTCACGTATTTGGAAAAATTTCTCATCTAAGGTTCTTGAAACATCAAACGTAATGTTTAGTAATTTTTAGATCTAGGATCATTTATCAAGCTAATTAAACTCTAAAGATTTAAAAATATATATATATATATCTCTTCTTCATTATACGATTCTTATCCGATTTACGCACCCCCCGTACATAGCCATATTCGTGCTTTAAAACTGGTGCGAAATTAAGTCAACTTTACCCCGCCTTTTGGGTTCTTAAATTACTTGGTAAAAGTTTTCAATGACATCTCATAGTTTAAGCCTATTTCTAAGACTTTAATGTGAGAAATCACTTAACGAATACCATTAGCATTTAAAAAAGGATATACTTTTACCATTTATATAAGATTTCCTGTGAATATACATGCATACGTATGTATCTATGTATTAAATAAACAAATACATGGTACATCCAGGATCTATCTTCAATATGGAACAAAACACAATTTAACAGATGATGACACATGACTGTTAGGTACAACGCAAGCAAAACATAAACACAAGAACCTATTTGTGTATTCGTAGATAGTAGATACGAGTATGTTACATAGCTTACTCATGAGTAATATCGAATTTCCTAGATTTTCATTTTTATTTTTTCATTGAAATTTCCCGGAAAATTCTAGGACTTCATAGGGCGGAGGATTGGTGTGATAAAGTAGATTTCCTTTTTCATCTTTTTTGTGACCACTAAGGTGGGGTGCAAAATTGTTATAGATGTGTTAGTGTAACCTCAGACAAGGACGTTGTTTCGCCTCCAATGCACATGCTCGGAAATGAATGAACCAGAGAAGCATATGAAATCTACAGTTGGGGTAAAATAGAGGTTTAGCTCCATTTGAACAGGGGTTTCATGTATCGAGAAATGGATGGGAGCATTTCCCAGATGTAGAGGTTTGCAGTAGCGCCCTGTATAAGAGTGGTAGGTATATAGATAAATGAGGGGTATTTACCCCTAAATTTTTTTTTGTTTTTTTGTTTTTTTTTTTTTGTTTTTGTTTTGTTTTGTTTTGTTTTTGTAGTGAGCTCACAAGAAGAGCATTTGGAAAGTAATATATATGCACTCATACATCTGGCAAAGTAATGGGTAAAAGTAACTTAAGGTACATAAACTTGTACATACTGCTATAACTAAACACCAAAGGGGGTGGTAATAAATTTGGAGAACATTAATGGGAGGTAATAAAGAAACCAGCAGCCACCTTCTGTAACCAACATTTTCACCGCACCACTACCAATCAAATAAAGGGAGGCTGGTGCACATGGGTATAAAATACTTTGCAGTGGTTTTTGTTGGGAGTGAAAACTTATCCCATTATTTTAATAGTAGTACCAAGCCTTGGTTACTACAACAGTTGATACTACTGCTGATTCAGATGATGAGAAGAAATGTACTCTTGTGCAGTGCAAAAAGAGCCAAACCCGGTCTCTCTCCCGGCCCGGTCTTTCTAGTACCTACATAGCTGAATTGATTTTTTACGTTAACGTTCTCATTTTTGTTTTCATTTCTACTCTATGTTGTCTATTTGTATTTCTCCTGTGCTGCGTGATCCTTGCTACTTTAAACATACTCGTACGTGTATGCGTGCATGTTCGTTTGCTCAAAGGACATCACGGGTGGGAGGCTTAAATTGCGAATTGCGATTTCTCATATAATAGCCGCTGGACGGGTGGTGACGGTGGTTATTATTAGTGGGGTTTTGTATTCCATTGGGTTTGGTTTATTTTGAATTGGGGGTTTGTTTTGCTAGTTACTTTTCCCACTTTCAATGCCTAGATCCTTAAAGCCGAACTGCTGTTACATTGGATTACAATTTTATTTTTTTCTCAACTGAAAATAAAAAAATATTTATTCATAATGTCCACAGCTATTTTTTAATGAGATTAGATATGTATATCCCATCGAGATAAATTAAAATCTTATTGCAGGAATTTATTTTTAAAATAAAGTTTCAAATACCTTTGTACGTACCTACCTATTATTGTTTTTTTTTTCGGTTTGAATACAAAAATAATAAGTTGATTAGACAATCGATAAAGCATGTAACCTTAGATTTTTATGTAATAATTTTGAGCATTGGAAAAAAGAAGCCAATTAAATTTAATTGCACAAAATAATTGCATATTAGCTGGGTAAAATCCGGAATTGTTTTGACTAATTGCGGCGACTTTTCTCTGAAAATTCAACTTCACGATATTTTTTTTTTTTTTTTGTTGAATTTAAATGATTTATGATAGTATGGTGGGAACAACTAATTACAGATGATGGAGGTACTCGTATGTAGAATAATTGCAACTTTTAGGCAAATGGTTATGACCTTGCAAATTTATTATTATAACAAATTGTTCTACTGAAATTCTTCCATTGCTTTAAAATATATATTTTCTGTATAATGCTATTATATTTTATGTCATAGATAGAATGCATACTTTTTTTTAACAAAATATATCTGAAATGAGAGACGACTGCTGGTATTGATACCATGGTATAGCAATACTATGTTCTATACCACATTTCTGTCACTACAATACCACATTAAATGATAGTATAGCACGAAACATACCTGGTATTGAGATTCACAATTTTTTGATGGTATACCTACCACCTTCTTAATGATTATAGCGCCACTTTCTCTCTGTTGGCGATTCTTCGTACATTTTTTTCAAGTCAAAAATTATAGCATTATTTTTGTACAATAGATTCGAAGACAGTTATTTTATCTAAATGCTGTCTGTTAGGGATTTCAGTTTTCACTATACACAGTTTTTCATACTATGGTATTAATACCACCACATAAAACTATGGATTAGAGTTTTCGCTCCTTTACTTAAAACTATGACACAATTTAAAATAATTTCGTAGTCCTTAAAAAAGCATTGCTGCAGGTGTACTCATACCTGTATTTGTCATTCAGATCTGTTCAGTGCATTGAACTAAAATAAAGCACGTTGCGATAACATATGTATACATATGTCAATGGCAGCTATATTACTGATAAAACAGAACCTAGTCACAAGTACCAATCTAGATCTACAAATAAGTTTAATAGTGCATACATTGGCTTTTTTTAGAATAGCTAGAACACCATCTGCGTTCCAAAATCGATAATTTGTTGACGTATCTATTCACGTTTAGGGTACACTCCATTGTTTAATCTGGATCGAATTATAGATTGCTCGTATTTTTGTTTCTATATGTTATTTCTCTGAATTGGAATACAAGCACGTGAAAAAAATTTCTTCGAATTCAAAGGTAAAGGTGAATGATATGAGATGATTTACCTTATTGAAGAATGTGAAGATTATTTATCATCATTCAAACAGTACGTTTGTGTTATATAACACATATTTGAGGATGATTATGTCTGTACCTACCATTTCCTCTCGAAGATATTTTATTTACTTTTTTTTCCATTTTAAATTAGAAAATAATTTTAAACAATGTTTTCTGTGTGCCATTTTTCATTTGGCACTGGTGGCATGGCGCAGTTGGTAAGTTTGAAGACCACTTTTCAAAAAAATCTGGATTCGAAACTCCAACAACACCAAAAACCAAGAAGTTATCTACTTTTTTGACGTCACTTTCGGCGGGCAGTTAAAAACTTGTGAAAGTGAAATCTCTTCCCTATGAAAAAAACTCTCAACTCTCGTTGTTCGGAGTCGGCACAAAATCTAAGTTTACCCCAGTGTGTGTAAAATGACAACGCAGTCAAAAGAAGAGACTAGGGTTTGGTTCACCCTTGATTGTCGCGCCAATAACTTATTAATTAACACACTGCGAATACTTATTGCGCTGAAATGCTTAAGATGCACTATAAAATTGTGTTGTCAGAAATGTACCTCAATATTCTCCCTACATTTTAAATTATTATCACAGGGTTAGTTTTGTGGACTTCCCAAAATAAGATTTCAGTTTGTACAAATTCCTGCAAAAATTCTTACTTCTACCTTTTTTTTTTGGCGAAAAAAAAAATACACCAGCCTGTCATTAACTTCATGTTACACGCGAAGTCGTGCTCAAGTTATTTTTAATATTATTCCTTTTTTTGATTCCAGCTGTTTAATATATATATTATTTTTATAATCCTAAAGATCATCGAAGCCAGGCATTCTGACATGTGGCCTTTGCATTACTAACAAAGAATTTAAACCACAATCGTTGTTTTCTAAAGAGCAGCGGTTGCTGTAATAGGACCCCCACTTACAAATTTAAATCACTTGAATTTGAACCATGTGAATTTTTAGATCTTAGCTTTTTTTTTTTTTTTTTTTTTTTTTTAATGAACGCAGTGTAAAAACCTATGGTGACCTTTCATGTGAGTTTTTTTTTTTTTTTTTTTGCACAACCATTATAGGATACTATCTCAATGCTTGGATGCCTAGTTCATTATAACTAGCTGGCAGTAACTTGTTATAAGCTTCAACACAATTTGAACCATATGCGCAAGACTATTGTAGTTTGAAACATGAAACTAAAAGTAAAAAGAGACACAACTAAATTTATTGTCAAAACAAAAAATGCATGGTTTATGGAGCCGCTTTGATAACTGCATAGATACAAATACATAACAAACTGTATACACTAAACTATTTGCAGTGAAGAAAAAACCTGCTCTTAAATAAGCAAGAATTTCGAAAGAAATATATATATATGTATATATGAAAAAAAAAAATAACAAATAGGCCGAGCTTTTCGGATTTTCACAGATAGTTTTCTGCCGAACAGTACAGTACCGCTTGTGCAAGCAGTAGATACAGTGTGTATTACTATCCAATCTACATGACATGGTTCTTTTGCCATGTTCTGTTTTGCTGCTGTGTAATTGCAATGAGAGTGTTGCCATTTTTAAACCTCATCTATTATATACATATGTATATAAAAAATAAGCCAATAATACTCAGAGTTATCATATAGACTAAATGGCAGTGCTAGTCACTGCTTACAAAGAATATTCATTTCGGTGCAAATATTTTCGTAATTAATAACTTTACTTACTTACTTAAAGATTATGATTATTATCAATCGAGCTATCCAAATCAAACTCTGGACATCAGAGATAACTTGTTCTACCAGCGGAGATTTTGAATTCTTTGCTAGAGTTGCGTCTTGAATTTAAAACTTTCTTTTCTGAAACAATGTACTTGTTTTTTGATTGATATCGCCAATCCAATAAGAAAACGCTTGTCGCCTTTTTTGAATTGCGTCTATAACTTGGTGAAGTTCTATTTGCCTCTGTTTTTATGTATGGGTAAACAACCAACAAAGAAGTTTTTGCTCGAAACAGTTCAGAAAATGCCCTGTTTGTATGTAAACTGACAAGAAAAACATTTTGCAAAGCTTGCCTTTAGTTGTCCGATTAAGAAGTTTTTAAAACTTTTCACTTGCTAAACCGAGGTAAAGGTAAGTCTTCGTTTCCTCTTCATTCTATACGTGATTCTCATTTATGAAGTCTTTATATACGAGTACTTCGAAGTTGCAGTTTTAAGAAATGTCGTTATGTCCTATGCTGCGATTGTTACAACGTAAACAGTCTGGCAAAAGTCGCTCCTAAATGGCAGTAGTGAATAATTTTCGAACGCTACCTTTTTTTATGTTACCTTTGACATTTGTGAAGTAGGGACATGTACTATTTTGACTATGGATAGTTACACGCTAGAACAATGTATTAAAGTTATTCAAACTTGTTATGAAAATGGTCAATCTTTTAAAAATACATATCGTGAAATTCGGCCAAATGAGTCAATAGTTCAAGGGTTAGTGAAGAAATTTGAAGAACCAGGTTTTTCCGAGGATCGAAAAAGGTCTGGTAGACCAAAAAGTGGACGCTCTATTGAAAAGATTGCTGCTGTAGCACAAAGTGTCGCTGAAGAATCTTCTACATCTATATCACGACGTTCTCAAATGAACTAGACATAGACGATAGCTGTGAATCACACAACACGTGGAAAGATTGGGCTATTGCGATTAAAGTTTCCGGGTCGATTAATTTCACGTAATGGTGACACAAAACTGGCCACCTAGATCATAGATCATGCGATTTAAACACTATTAGATAGCTTTCTTTGGGTTTTTTTTTTTTTTTTAAAGTAAAATCAATGTGGACAAGCGAACAACAATTGCACAATTGAAAAATAACATCCAGACCAAAATTGATGATAAGCGAGTTCTTGAAAATCTGATGTTCGCATGAGAATCTCGAGACGTGCTCTGGTGGTGGACATTTAAATGATGTTATTTTTCACATATAATTGTTAAGAGCCATATTTTTATATGACTAAAATCTATGTGTTTACATGTTTTATTATTAAAAAAAAATATATGTATATATAGGCGCGATTTTTGAAAGACCCTTTATTTGATTTTTATTGGTTTGTTTCAGGATCAACCCGCTTCGTATTGATCTTCAATTGTTATAACGCTGGGGGAATACCTGGTGAAGTCGATAGTAAAGTGCATGATAGTGTCTTCTATGTTAACAGTGTATGAGTATCATGCGTCTAAAATTCAACCATGTGGCTGTAATATGTAACATATATGAATCTTTTCTATTTAAAATACAGTAAATGAGTTGATTGTGTCAAAAACAACTGCAACCATATTTTGATATATAGGGTAATACATCGTGAGGTTCGATTTTCAATAGGCTTTATTTCACAGATCACGTGTGACTCCTATCAAATTGCTTTGTCATTTTTGTTCAGTATCGTTTGGCAAGTCATCATTGAAAGACACACACCACAACAGCGTCTCTAAATTGTTCAGCTGTATTACGAAAATCAGCGTTCTGTGAGAAATGTTTTTCGTGTGATTCGAGGAAATTACGGTGCGCATATTCGACCTACTGAAACCACTATTGCCAATACCATTTGCAAACTTGAGTCCCAGTTTACATTAGTGGATGATACTCGACCGCTTAGACCACATCCAGCACGAAGTGAAGAGACTTTAGTAGCTGTAGCTGAGAGTGTACCCGAAGACCGAATAATTCGTCGTCGTTCTCAGCAGCTTGGCGTGACGTGACGACTTGTTGAAAAATCATTTTGGTGAGCACTTAATTTCACGTTTTGCTATGGTAAATTGGCCGCCTAGATCGTGCGATATCACACCTTTGGACTATTTTCTCTGGGAATATGTAAGGTCTCAGGTCTCCAGCTGGTCTTCATAAGCCAGCTACGATTGATGCTTTGGAAGACAGCATTACTCGTGTAATGTCGTCGCCCAAAATTGGACCTTCCAAATATAATTTCCAAAAAGTAAATGCCATGAATTGTTCTTTTAACCGATAATAAAAATTTTAAGTTCATCTTCAAAATTATGTGTTTTATTTTACATTATAAATCAAACCTCACGATGAATCACCCTATATTTGCTGTATGTATCATATGACAAATAAACATGTGGTAATGTGTCTATTCTTCATTTTATAATTGACTATAGATACTATGACTACATTTATGATTTCTGGCAACACTGCAAAATATTTTTCGAATTCAGAAAAGACTGTGGGGTCAGAAAAGACTGTCGACTGATGTTTGCTATAAATATACTTTTTTTGTGTGCATATATGTATATAACTACGTACACCATAAGCCAAGGTATAGAAAAAAATATTGGAAATGGACTACTATGTACTATCTAGAGATATCTACTTACCCATAGATACATTTTATGAGGGTAAGGAGGTTTCACATTACTGCCATATGAAAAGAAGAATCACAAAAGCGCACGACTTGGTAATTTAATATTCCAGAACGTAAGCTAAAAGAATTCACGAAGTTTTGTTAATATTTGCACTAAGTGTTGTGCATGTACTATAACTCACAGATAGATGGCTCCAATTTATTTCACTCTCCCGCACTGCCAGTGTACGAGTAGAGCATGCAGTGTACTTTGCGAGTTGCATTTGCAAATAAACTGCCTTCAACTTATGTTTTACTTGCGGGACTGCGGCGTACTCAAGATTTCTTATCTGTTCGTCATGTGTTCTCTTTGCGCTGTTGCTATTGCTATAGCCTGCTGCATTTGAGCTGCATAGGAACGAAAAAAAAAAAAAAAAAAAAAAAAAAAAACTGAAAGGCTGCCACTAGCTCTACTCGTAGAACGAACGCTTGGCTGTTTCTGTTTTAAATTAAATTAAAATGGTGAGGTTAAGTACTAAGTCACACACAGACAAAATTATTTTTTCTTTTTTATTTTATTTTTAGATCGTCACAGATTGTAGTAAAGCGATGTAATTGAATGAAAAAAAAAAAAAAAAAAATGTATTCTTGCAAGTGGATCTACATATATGTGACGTCAATCGGTACTTATTTTTGGGTTTCATAATGCTTCATACAGAATGAATTAGCTAGTTATTTCAAAATTATTTTTTGGGAGATGATGAGAAGTTACGCATGGATTATTTTTTAATGCAGTTGAAATTGATTTAATATCAAAGCCTCATACATTTTGATCTGACTACATGATCATGTTTTGCCTCTGATGGAAGATAATTTGACAATTTTGACAGAAAATATGTTTCGGAGCATGATTTAGTGATTTGTTTGTTTCTAGTCAACCTAGAATTTATTAGGATTGACTGAAAGCAACCTACTTGAAGTGAAGCAATCTATTTAGATACACGATGTACACTTCGAAGACGTTACGACTGCTGAGAGCGTAAAATGTGAAGTCAACTAATATCAACCACATCAATGGAGACAACACGCCATCCTGCGGCCAATCCTTATAATGAAAGTCAAATTACCGACTTTTAAAGACGCAGCAGGGTTCTTAATTTTAATTGTTCATGGATTTTCAGTCTGATTGTTCATATCGAGGTGTGTTCAGAAAATAACCGCCTTTGGAGATTGTCAATTTTTTATTATTATTATGTTGGTATACATGCCCCTGAAATATGATAATATTTTCAGCTGTATTCATTGTTTACTTTGTCTGTGGCAGCCGCTAAGGTTAGGCATGTTTTTATGAGCTCGGCGATTTTCGCTTGTTAAAAGAAATGGATCAAAGAATTTGTATCAAATTTTGCGTAAAAGAATAAATAAAGTGTAACAAAGTTTGTGAAATTTTTACTAAGGCCTATAGTGAGTCTGCTATGAGTAAAACAAGAGTTTAGACGTTGAAGATGAACGCCCCAGATGCCCCATCACATTAGCAAAGAAAATGATTATGATTATGAACGATCGCCGAATCACAGTCAGAGAAGACGCTAAAGACGTTGGCATATCGATTGGCTCATGTCATGAAGTTTTTTCGAATATTTTGGGTATGAAACGCGTGGCAGGATAATTTGTTCCAAAATTGTTGAACTTTGAACAAAAACTATATTGATTGTTGCCTCCATATTCGCCAGACATGGCTCCGTGTGACTTTTTCTGATTTCCAAAAATAAAGGGAACCTTAAAGGGCCGTCGTTTTACAAGCATAGATGACATTAAAAGCGCATAGCTGAAAGAGCTAAAGGCTATCCCAAAGATCGAGTTTGAGAAGTGTTTTGAGGAGAAGTGCATAATATCTAATGGGGACTATTTTGAAGACGACAACATCAATGTAGGCGAATAAACAACTAAAATTTCCGTTACTTTTTGAATACACATTGTACATATACAGGGTGTCCCCTAACTCGTCAAGGATAATTTGGGAAATGATTATTGTATGTATTATAAGAAAAAAATCGTTCTAAAGTAAGGGTCTATCTCCAATGTTGACATCATTTATCGAGGATTTAAGAAAAAGTTTACTTTGGTGTACCCTGACCCATATTAACTGGAATTGGTCTTTTAGTATTGGGTTGTACCATATGGATTTTATAGTAAAAAATTAAAAGCCAATTTTATTTTTCCGTAAATCTTTATTCAATCAAAGTAGGATCCGTTCACATTTCTTTTTTTTCGTAGAAGCGCTGACTTTTTGAGGCGATGAGTTTGTAATTGCTGCCTTTTTAAATTTTAAAAGAGCATTTGAAACGATTGATAGAAGTATTTTGCTATATAAATTTCAAAGTTAACACATTTAATTAAATATGAATGTATTTTTAAAACATTTAAAAGACTTATAGCCAATTACATCAGGCTCACGATCCCACATATCTAACTTTAGTTTCACCTTTTTCTTTGCTTTAATAACCATTACTATTGTATTGAATTATTTATACATTCATAAGTTAAGTTTTATTATGTTTTTAAAAACTGTAAACTGAATTAAATGGCATTTTTTGCTAAATAAATAAATAAAGAAATGAAATCTTTCTGCCACAAAATTGAATTCAAATTGCGGAAAAGATGGTAATCCGTTGGGAAAATATCAGGAGAGTACGGTGGATGTGGAAGAATTTCAAATCCCAACTACAACAGTTTTTGCACCGTTACTTGTGAGGAATGAAGTCGATGTAGCATTGTCATGCAATGATCAGACCATGCCTTTTGACCAACGCAGGTTGCTTTTCATCAATTTGAAATGCAATATGTGGATTTCCTCACAGTATTTGATCGCATTAATCGTTTTTCCTGGTTGAAGAAATGAAAAGTGGTACTTTAGATGACCACGAAATTTTCACCATATCCTTTCTTGTGTGAAGATCGGGCTTGGCGGTGTGAATTGGTTTTTCATCTGCATCCAACCACTGTCCAGATCTTTTACGACTATCATACAGTATCCACTTTTCATCACAGATGACTATCTGGTACAGAGTCGGTTCAGTTTGGTTTCCTTATCGAGCTTCTTAATCTTTCCTAAACGAGAAAGGTGTCGACTTTTTGTCATTGGAGATACTCCCATGCTTTGTGCAATCTTCCGCACCGATTTTATTGGGTCTGCATCCCTTGCTCTTAAAACATTGTCGTCAACTAACTCTTCCGGCCTTACACGTGGTTCATTTTCGAGGCAGAAATCTCCCGAACGAAACTTTCCAAACCAAAGTCGTATAGTGCGTTCGTTTACCGCTACATCCTCAAATGCGTCATTTATATTTTTCATTGCCAATGACGCATTATGTCCCATTTTAAATCGTAAAGGAAGAGGGTTCGAATTTGAACTGCTGACAGCATGGTAAATAATTCCAAAAAAAAAAAAAAACGGTTTGTAACGAACCCTTAAATTCTCACACGTCAAGCACACGTACCACTTTATTTAATAAATAAATAAATAAAAACAAAAAAAAAAAAAACATGTTCACTGAAGAACTTATTTCCAAATGAGCGAAAATCAGTATATGGTACAACCCAATACTATGTAATGGTAGAAACATTCTTTAGAACTTTGTTTGAGTATGCAGATATCTAATTTTTAAGCCTCTTTCATTTTTCTTGCCCATGCTAATTTTTGACTTTGAGTTTACTTTTCTTCGGAAAATCCAATCAACATAACGTTTTACTATTTTTTTTTCTATTTTTTCTTATGAACGTAACAGTAAAAACAAAACAAATTTATTATTTTTTTATTTTCTTATGTTTCTAATAATTCTTATAAGAGTGGTTTTCGAATAGTTAATATTTTTTTTTTTTTTAAATTGCACAGCAATTAAAATGTTTTAAAGTGTGTTCGATTATTTGATTACTTGTCAAACCCCTCATTTCTTTACCCTCTGTTAGGTTTGGGGTATGAAGGCCTATTTCGAAAATTTATCCAAAAAAAAATTGTTTTTACAAAAAAGAAAAAAAAAAAAGAAAAAAAAATCATCAGCTTTTACAGTTGCTTGGAAATGCAATTCAAAACAAACTGCTGGCTGGGCTAAATGTAACGAACTAACAATTAGCACGTACTAAGACCCACTGGTTGAGGATTCACTGGCTTAGTTTGACAACCACCTCTGGTAAAAATATCGAAACCTAATACACCCGAGTTTCAAACTACTACACCACCCGCCCACGCCCTGGAGAAAAGCAAGTAAAATGGTATTCATATCCCCTTGGTGCGCTCGGGTTTATAAAAAAAAATAAATAAATTTCAAATACACGACCTAACGTGGGAGGTACACAATCTCCACAAGGCTGATAAAAGAATACTGAAAGCTGTTACAATTGATCCAACAATCAGAATCAGACGCTTATCTTTGCAATTCAATGTTTTCAAACACAAAATTTCTAATGTACTGCATGGAGAAAATCTTTATCCATAAAATCATTCACCTGTGCAAGAACTGGCTTCCCGATGATTTGGAAAAGAGACTTGTATTTTCTAACTGGTTGCTGGAGCGGATTTTGGATGACAACGAGTTTATTAGAATTCTTTGGATGACCGAATCTCAATTTACAGAATATGAAATCAGAAATTTTTATAATCTTCATATATAGGCTGTGGGCTATCCACATACATATGTACAGGGATACATAAATAATTTCAACACAAATTCAGCGTCAATATGTGGGCAGGTGTAATTGGAAACAAGTTAATCTGCACCTTCAAACTACTACCTACACTGAATTTTACAACTATTTGGAATTTTTGCGAAATGATTTACCAAAACTATTGGAGGACATTCGACTGATTCAACTTGCTCCGTCCAACAGGACCGTGCTCCAGCCCAGTATGATAGTGAGGTTAACAATTGGCTAAATGAAGAGTACTGTGACCGTTGGATAGGAAGGAATGGACCAGAATAATAAAATAGCTCGTTATTTTTGGTGTGAACTAGCTTTCAGTAAAATGAGTTAGTTCTTTTACAATATTTAAAGCCAAAACCAGGCTTGCTGATATTTGCATAAATTATTCAAATTTTATAAAATATTTTTATTCGTAAAAACTTTATTATAAATTTTTTAATGTTTGTTAATATGTGTCTGTATTCAATCAAAACGCACTTTATTTCGGCAACCTCGCAAATGTCCGTTGTGTGTACTTTACAACAACGACAAACTGTCTACAGCAACAAAGAATGGAGAAACTAAACTTAAACAAATTAAAGAAAATGGAAAAAAATGCAAATCAAAAACAAAGTCAACTTGACATCATTACCAAGTCATTCACACTTTACGTGTTAGTTAATTTGCTTTTTTTTTTGTTTTGCTTTTTTATTTCTATTTATTATTTCTCATTGCTATTTCTATTATTTAAAGTTTATATAAAAAAAAAACCTTCGTGTTGTAATTTTTGCGGTGCTTTTATGAACGTTATTTGTTGTCTTTTGTCATTGTTTTACGATTGAAGATTGGAAAGAAATACAGTTCTTGGTTTGTATCACTTTGTGTCGCATATATACTTATATGTATGTACATTTATTAAGTGGATAAACTTTAAGTCATTGAAAAAGTACATTAGCACCAATATGAGTGCAACTTTATCGCCTTCCCATTGAAATTGATTTTATTCGCATCATTCATCATTTTTCAATGCTTGTTTCGACACAAAACGAGCAATCATTTCCATTTAACAAATCGTGCATATTTTCGTTGCAACTGCAGGGGACGGAGCACGGTATAAGGATGGTATTTGAATTTTCAATGTGGACAAATTGGAGGTAGAATTTTGTACCATTAGCGGTAATGAATCGATCACGCCCAGTTTCAAATGTTGAACAGGAAATTCATGAGAAAAATATGTAGGTATTATATTATGCAATTCTTTCATTCTCTCATATTGTTGTATCAATTAAGAATAAAATATAACGGTGATTGAAAGTGAAATAATCATGGAAATTCTCGTTTCATATTTGGCATTCATTTGTATTCGGGCTAATGTTCCTAATGAAACACGAGAGAAAAGGCGCAAAAGTTAGCATAATTTTGGATATGGCTTTAAGCATGCATACGTACTTGTCATATCTTATCGTAAAATACGACTATTCATATAGAATTCATCGTCAGCAGTACGATTGTGTGACTGTGCATTAAGTAAATGGACATCAGCACTATTTTAATGTAAAGTAAGGAAACGTGCATACACTTGTCGCAAAAAAAAAGTTAAATAATAAAAACATGGGTGCCTATTGTCTCCTACTCTATTTAGAGGCAGGTATAAATTTCCTGTTTGATGGTGTGCCCTGGCTGTACTTGTTAAGGTTTTTTCCGTTATGCTTGATGCAACCAATTTAGAGAGAGAGAAGAGATAGAGAAACATGTTTTTGTGTGTATTTCTTTAAAATGTCAACAAGTTTCCGTTGGCTTAAGATTAAGAATGGGATTGCAAGGAGATGTTTGGTATGTGTCATGTAAAAAACCTCACGAAATGTTCGTTGTATGCGAGGGCGTTTTGTAGCCATTGATGATTGTTTTGATTCTGTCTATTTTTTCTTGGAAATCTCCAGTTACCTTTTAAAGCTTTCTTAACAGTTGAGTAGTGTTTTTAAAAGCCCCGTATCTAGGGATGTATTTTGTATTTTTTGTTTTGATAGAACCCAGGGTATAAATTAACTGTAATAAAAAAGCCCAACGATTAAGAGAAAAGTTTTTCTTACATAAATGTGTTTCTGCACACCTATTTTAAATAAAAATAAAATATATCCCTAAAGAGAATAAATTTCTTTAATACTTTCTTATTTTCTTGTGTTGACCTTAATACTGTTATGAAGTAAACGCCTAGCTCGTTGTTGATATTTGCTTCTTTCCTGTTCAAGAAGATACCTTTCGTTTGACCTAATTCGGTAAGTGTAAGTTTTTATCAGTAAGTACTTTTTTGATAAATATAGGCCCCAAGTTGAAACGAAAACGTTACAATAGATAAATGATAAAATTCTGGTTATATTCGATAAATGTAACCATTAAAAAAAAAAAAAATAATAATAATTGAGAAAACTACAAATAAAATCAATTCCAAAATGTAGTCCATCCCTCAACTTCCTTATCTATTGTGTGACAACTGACTTGTCAAACGAAAAAAAAAATCTAGTACAAAAATTCCAAAATAAATGTCAAAATTTTTACTAAAGCATCAGACGCCGTATTCAATTTACAATTTATCTAGGTTGTGAATTCTGATAAAATATGTTTTATTAATAAATAAATCAATAATTTAACTTTTTATTTGCTAAAATACTATTTAATTGATTGGAAAATATCTTAATCGATTCGTAACAGTGCTTCTCTTTTTGCATAATTTTAATGTTGCATGTGTTACGTGGACTTTCCGCCACAAAAATCCATCATTATATTGTTTGTTGCTATGAACATCAGCGGCAATAGTTGTTATTTATTTTGTGTAATTCGTGTGAAAATGTTGGCGATTGTAAAAAAATTGTAAATACTTTGTTTTACTACATCTCATTTGTATTTTTCGCATATTAAAGCTCTTGTTACGAGTGTTATCACGTGCATTAGGGGAAGAAAATGATTTTTCTTTGCCGCCACTTTGAAGTAGGTTTCATAATGGTCATGAAACTGCAATTCGTATTATAAAAGTAAAATAATTATAGCACCTACTTAAAAATATACAAAAAATTTGAATACATTTCATTGGATAAAGGAAGAATTCTCGATTAGGTAGCAGTTTTAAATTTTAAATGAAAAGGTATTCAGTTTGTTTTCATTTAAACATTTTTCTTTCTTTCCTGAATCTTTTTAGTCGACAATGGAATGAATTTATTTTTTGATTTTTATTTTATAGGTCCACAGAAGACGTGTCACCACCGAATTTCGAACAGCGTAGCAGTAGCTACTATGAACGCAGTTCGAGGCTAGTAACTGATACAGATCAATATATTAGACGACCAAATATTAATTATCATTCGTCTGGTGATAGCAGAGGGCGTACTAGGGATAGACTATACAGAAATGGTCCATATAATTCGATAATCGATAGGTAAGTCAAACATTTTTGTTTGGTGCTATATTATTTTGACAGTTTTACATTGTCTGAAGCATGGTGATCGTTGTTATGGAAAGCTTAGTCTCCGCACAGCCGTTTGCTGTTATACACAACACCGAGTATGTTTTATTTCTTCATTTTATAGCAAAATGTATTCTAGCCTTAAGCTATTTTGTTTAAGTCAAACATTGCCATTCGATCGTACATATGTATATGGAAATGTTTTTTTAGTTCTTTATATTCTTTCGAATATAATATTTTTTGTTAGGTTTAGTTATTGGAGCAGCTATATGGCTCTAAAAGAAATTCACTTTTACATACTTATCCATTTGGGGAACCTTGGATGTTCATAGTCTAGGATAGGGCTAATTCCATCTTTTACGGTTGCTAGTGTGCTTTCAGTTCGTTAAATCGATCTCCTTGGCATCTGTAATTGCGGTTCTTTATTTTGTAGAGCAAGGTCTTTGACCACATGTGTTTGGACAGTCCAAAGGAGCAACGATTGTGTAGGATTATTTTCAGTTGAACTATCAAGGGGCGGTTTCTAAAATTTGTGAAGTAGATGTACTTTCCAACTAACTTAAAGTTGCACCCATTGGTATATACATATGTTTCACAGTCAATTGACATCCCTTAATACCGACGTAATGCCTCTTGCCTCATCTTGTTCTCTTTTTATTTTCACCGCTAGTGCTCCATCGAAATTGCCAGTATCATTCATTCCTTCAAAACTTCAACCATAAAACTCGCCTCACTATAAATGTACATCATTTTACCATCAAGACCATTTTGGGGGACCTACTCTGAAATATTGTGATTCTTTCCTAAGACATACATTTACTTTTTGGGATGTCCTGTCGTACTTTTTATTTCCTATTAACATACAAAATCAACATATATCGGTATTCCTCTTTTCTTTCTTTCCTCCGGTGTTTTTTTTTTTTTTTTTAAGGTGATTTGCGACGGTTTACTTTTGATCGACAGCTTAACATATACTCGTATGTATTTTGTTATACCTCATTCACTGCTTTTCAAATTCTTAATAGTAATTAATTGCAGAACGCTTGGAACAAACAATTATATTTCCATTGGCTTGCATATCCTAATTTCTGGGCTGGAGAAGGTAACATGTTTAGGTTTCAGTTTGCATATTGTATCGTGCTCTAAAGCTTTTTACCATCCAACTGGATAAGTTTTCTCACAATGACAAGGTTGTTGTTTTGAATCTTGTGGTCGGTGACTATTTGGTAGACCGTGGCATATTGTCAATTTGTTGAATGCAAAGTTCTTTGGACGTCCACAAAATGCCGAAGTACACCAATATCTAGTTAGCTTGTTCTTTTATGATGATGCGACTCTGAAATTACATTTTGCAGATACTTGCTGTCTCTAGTCTCTGGAAATTTTCGGAGTGCTTAGCAACTCATATTTGAACTTCCTTTTTTTTTTGTTGGTGTTGCTCTTTGTAGTTGGATAATCGAACTTCGAACCGCATTAGTACCTGACAATAGTCAGATGATAATGGTTCCACTAAGTTTGATGGTTGTCAACTTTTAGCAATGTACGATTTGGTTGACGGTACTATAAAATTCGAAGAATCTAATGCTACTGGCCACCGCATTTCTCTTTTTCATGACGGCAGTATCTGTTGTCGATTCATGATGGATGTGCTTTGACACAACTGCAGTAAAGGTTTTCCAAGGAGTCTTCAGCTTCGCTGCATTCATTTTATAAACGTACTGTTGAGCTTTTCGTTAATGCAAATAACAGCCAGGCGACTATTAATCAGCTAAATCCAAATCCCACCACATTCCCCCCCCCTCCCCTGGTTTGACGATTGTTGTTGTTACATAAGTACATTATAGTGTCCACCCGGAACTTTTCCGCAATTGGTGGTTTTAAATTTCTTATACCTATACATTGTCAAACATGCGACTTTGAATATAACACTAAGAATCTAATTTTTTGTGTGTTCTGTATTTTAAATTAAATGTTTAAATTGTATTTTAAATTTTAAATGAATTTAATAAATATGTTAATTTCTATTTTCAGACCGTCGCCCTCTTCAGTGGGGCATCATAGGGTACCATCATGGTACGATACAAGTACAGGCAACAATGGCAGCAGTGGCAGCAGCGGCAGCGGTCTACCAACGACATCTGCGAGTGCTGCAGCAGCCATGTCAGCTGGTTCCTCGTCATCTCAATCACCCGCCGCCTCAAGAAGTATCTACGGTAACGTGGCGAGTGCTGTTGTTCAACCAGATACAAATAGTAGTAGTAGCTGCAGTAGCAGTATTGGTGGGGGTGGAGGTGCTACTAGTAGCTATAATGATTTACAGACGTCAAAAAGTAAAAGCAAAAAATCCCGATGTGGCTCTGAGTCGCCTTGTAGCGGTAGTATAAATAATTTAACATCCGCTTCAGCAGGAGCAGCAGCAGCGTTATCAACGGGTACCAACAGTTGCGCAAGTAGTAGTAGTAATAGTGGTAGTACAATCATCGCTGCCAATAACAGCAGCGGCCCTAGTAATAATAATACAAGTAGTAGTGGCAATGTTTTAAACAATGCCACCAATGCCTCTTCATCTCTATCCTCCTCCTTTAATAATACAACAACGGCGTCAGCAACAACAACTAGCAGTAGTCATGGTAGTCACTTAGTAGAACGGGGGAACAGCAGTGGAAGCAGCAATCATAGCCAGAATAATCATAGAGGTGATGGTGGTAGTACGGCATCGAGTCGATCGCATTCACGAAGTCCCAGCAGTTATAGTTCAACAAATAGCTCATCGTCAAATTCACATGCGTCCAGTCCGGTATCTGGGAATGAACAACCACCAACTCGGACAAGAAATTTGCAATCGGCTGTGTCGGCGCCAGGTCAAGATAAACGTAAGTTCCTAACATTTGTAATTACGAACAAATACAATTATTTATTATTTTTCGCCCCCCCCTATATGGATGTTTAGGCAATAGCACAGCAACCTCATCATCATCGACATCTAGCGGCGGTAGTGGCGGTAATCCTGTTGTGCATTCCGAAGATAATCGGCCGCTAGCAATACGTGTTAGAAATTTACCGGCCCGTTCCTCAGATACATCCCTTAAGGATGGTCTCTTCCACGAGTACAAAAAGCACGGCAAAGTAACCTGGGTAAAGGTGGTCGGCCAAAACTCAGAGCGTTACGCCCTGGTATGCTTTAAGAAGCCTGACGATGTTGACAAAGCTCTTGAGGTGTCACATGACAAATTATTTTTCGGCTGTAAAATCGAAGTAGAACCCTATCAGGGCTATGATGTCGATGATAATGAATTTCGACCGTACGAGGCCGAGTTGGATGAGTACCATCCGAAGTCGACGCGCACATTGTTCATTGGCAATTTAGAAAAAGACATAACAGCAAATGAACTGCGGGCTCAGTTCGATTGTTTCGGTGAGATTATTGAAATCGACATCAAAAAGCAGGGGATGAATGCATATGCCTTCTGTCAGTACTCAGACATTTTGTCTGTAGTAAAGGCGATGCGTAAAATGGATGGGGAGCATTTGGGCAATAATCGAATTAAATTGGGATTCGGTAAATCCATGCCAACAAATTGTGTATGGATCGATGGTGTAGCCGAAAGTGTTATGGAAAGCCATTTGATGGGACAATTCTCGCGTTATGGATCAGTATCAAAAGTGATTATTGACCGAGTGCGACAATTAGCACTTGTTATGTTTGACCAAATTCAGTATGCGCAAACGGCTGTGAAAGAAATGCGCGGCACAACGTTACGTGGCCGTAAATTGCAAGTGGATTTTGCTTCCAGAGAGTGCCAAGAGGCATTCTACGAGAAACTGGAGAAGCCGTGTCCAGGTAATATTTCATTATTTATTAGTTACATCGAAGATTTTTTATTTTTGTTCATTATTTTTTCTAGCAGGTAGCCGTTTTAATCGATACGATTCGCAATCATCACGATCGCGTGCCTCATCATTTAGTCGTCATCAAAACTCAAGTGGAAACTGCTCGCCGAATAATCCACAAGGACTATCTAGTAGCTCTAGTAGTTCTGGAATTAGCAGCCTTCAGTCAGCAGTTGGGTCAGCATCAGCTGGCGCCTCTGGTAGCGTTGTTATAGGTGGTGTATCATCATCGAACAGCTTATCCAGTGGTGGTGTTGCTTCTTCGATAGGAGCTGTGCCAGTATGTGGATTACCAGCGGCTGGTAGCACAACACCGCGAGGTGGACGATCAAGAAGTTCTAGACACAACACCGGCGACTATGAGTATTCATCAGAACGTAGATTTCGCAGTTATGATGAATACAGTCAGGGGTCAGCAGCATCGCACGATGAAGATGTCCAGCATTGTGGCTACCAGCAGCGTTCGGATTCGCCTTTATTGCGATTATGCGGTGGCGGAAGTGGAGGTGCTGCGGCGAACTCCGTTGATACGCCTGATATTAGTAATTCTAATAATGGACGACGTCGTTGCGATAAAAGTCCTGGAAAGCAAAAAGGTACATTTATAACTGGTAAAAATCAATGGGAAATACTTTACTGATGGGTTGGTCTTTGGTTATTTGCAGGTGATATTATTCGAAATTTACAAAAGGAACGTTCCCATCTGCTGGAACAACTTGAAGAATGCCCGTCCAGTGGTGATGAGTTAGTTAGTCCTAAGAAGCGTATGAAGTTCGATAATTCATCGTCTTCGCATCACCACAATCATCATCACACCTTAACCGGATTGGTAAGTGTACATTTATTACATGTGTAGCTCTACTAATTAAAAGAACCCTTTTAAAATTTGGTCATTATTTAGATTACCCGCAGTTTTCTGTTTGTAATAACATTTTAAAATGAAATCGTATGGCATCAATATTGTGAAAGTAGCTTAATAATTTGTCGATCTGTATTGCCGACAATTGAATCAAATGTCAAACGAAATGCATGCTTCCGTAAATTCGAAATGTTACTTTATTATTTTTGCCTTTGCTTATAAACAAAATAACACCGGTGTGAAGCTAATATAACGTAAAATATATAAAATAACTGTTTCTGCAAATTCTCACTATTAATTTTTACGCTTAAACTTAATTCATGAGATGTCACTATTTAAAGACCTCACTTGACACTTACCTGGCAATGTTTCTTCCCCAAATTATTCTGTCAAGACCTCTAGATAAAGCGGATTTTTAGAATTTTAAACTAGGATTGGAGAGTGTTTATGTATTAAAGTTTTAAGTGTATATTTCTTTTGTTCCCATTGGTTAGCAGGGCTTTTGACCTTTTTGGTGATTTGTGTGTGCAAGAAAAAAAAAAAAAAAAAAAAAAACTGTTTTGTAAAATACGATTGCGGTTATTGAGCTACTTGCATCATTTGTGTCACAAAACACTATGATCGCCTTCGAAAGCTGACAGCTTTTTAAATTTGCATTTTGAACTGAAAATTTATACCACATTGTTTTCACACGGTTTTACTTGTAGCTAAAAATAAAAATGTTCTTTTTCTTTCAGTCGCAGCCGCATTCAACCGATGTTATCAGCAACAACAATAGTAGTAGTGTACAACTGCCGGCTCTGATCGGTGAATCCAACTGTGATGTTTTAAGCACTGATACAAATAGTTCAGCAGCAATGCAACAACAACAGCACCCGCATCGGAAGAGCAGCATATGTGGCGGGGTTGAGGTCCGCCGATTATCCGAATGCAGTAGTCTTAAGTATGGTTCCCAGCAGCAACAACAACAACAACAACAACAACAACAACAACAACAAACACAACAACAGCAACAACATCAACAACAACATCAACATCAACATCAACATCAACAACAACAACAACAACAACAACAACAACAACAACAACAACAACAACAACAGCAACAGCAGCAACAACAGCAACAACATCAACAACTGCAACAACAACATCCACCTCCACCACCACTGCTGCATCATCATCACCAACAACTGCAGCATCAGTTATCGAACAGCAGCAATAGTAGCCGACGGCCGTCCATTGAATTATCTTCGTTGGCTGCAGCTGGTCGTTCTAGCAGCAGTGATCATGCGCACAACTCAAATATAAATTTATCATCATCCTCAGCCATCTCGTCGTCGTCCTCGTCTTCTGTGTTAATGATAAACTCATCAATGGCCTGCAAGCGACGAAGAGTTGTAGGCAGTAGTTGTAGTCTTATGGCGGGTGGTGTGCTTGGTGGAGCGCAATCAGGAACTGGATCAACAGGGACAGGCGCAACAGGCTCGTCGTCTTCATCAACAAATACGCCAAACGATGCTAATGAATATCATACTTCAAGGGGTCGCGGTCATCAATTACATTCCCATCACTCGCACGAGGCATCCGGTGGTGAAAGTGCGGACGGCTCACGGCCCGGCACTCCGTTATGCGACGAACGTCCTGAAATGCCAGTACCCAGTGAACCGCGACGTATACCACGTGATCGGCCGCACGAGCCGATGATATTACCGTTGCCAAAATTTGGCATCCCGTTTTTTCAACAGTATCGAATGGCCGCCACAAATCAGTTGTACGCTTCTTCAACATCCTCTATTGGTGGAGCGCTATCATCTTCAGTGGCGGCAGCAGCGGTAGCGGTGAATCATAGTAATAGTAATCCTAATAGTAGCATATTAAATTCAAGTTCTTCTTCTGCAATTTCGGCGTCTGCACTACTGTCAAACAGTAGCTGTGGTCATTCTAGTCTTAGTAATACGCTATCAAGTCCGCCTGCTTCGATGCTTTTGGGCGGTTCGAGATTATCCGCATCAGCATCTTCTTTGTCAGCGTTGCATCATCATCCGCACCACCATCATCATCATCATCATCATCACCACCATCATAACAATACGAGTAGTAACAGCCACCTAGTTATGCATCCAGATTCCTCTCTTGCGAACTCATTGCGATCGCGTTCGCTTAGTACGAATTCAAGTGATTCAGATGTTGGGGCGAGGCGTAGTTCTAGTCCAACACTGGAAGAACGCATCAAGTCTCTAGACGAACTATATGAAAAGTGGAATGGTGGAAGCAGCGGCCTTACGTCACGTTTAAATCAACTAAACTCCGTTGCATCGACAACACCGTCCTCAGCTTCTTCTGTAGACAGTTCATCACATCTGCATCAACAGCATAATTATCACAATTATCCACATTCGAGCAATATTACCAACAGTTCTATGTTCACCTCTTCGCGGCATAAATTCTTCGATATAAATATCGATGTGAAAGAAATAAAACCTTCAGATATTGTTAAATCAGTGCTAGCAAAGAAATCGATTTTCGATGATGATTTACAGCGACTGAAGAACATCAATGACAAATATGAACCAGCCGACCTTTCACATTTATCGAAGACAGCAATGGCAGCATCAACTTCACCTGCGCTTCCTAATCTGGCAGCTACAAAAACGCCAGTTGTTGGTTGTATAACGGTGAATAAGATAGTTCCAGTGGTTCCAAGTGGAACAGTTGCAACAACAGCAATGCTTCAGCGGCTGAGCAATTCATCTCCAATGAACAGTCCGCAAGGCTCAATGTCACCATACAATAGCCCATCTCCTTCACCCGTTGTAAGTGGAACGACGGCTCCAAGTGTTGGTGGTAAATTGTTGCCTTCAGCTGATTGTAAATCAAGTGTAATAACACCCCAGCCTGCGAAGGGATTACAGTATCCATTTCCAAGTCACCCGCCGTTGGTTAGTTCTGCTAGCGGTTCATCGCCAAGTGGTGCGGAGCATAGCAACAACAGTAGCAGCAGCAATAGCAAACAAGGTGGCACCGAAACAGTGCCACAGAAACCAAAGACTAATTCTATAACCAAAAGTTTGAGTGTGACCGAGGATAAAACGTCATGTCCAGCGTCGGCAACGATAGCAACAACGTCAACACCCACAAATAACCATTCAAACGTAGCGTCTTCGAGAGTTTTTATGAAGTCATCATCCGTTCCAGGAAGCACGAATGTTGGTACAATTAAAACGACCGGTAGCAGTTCCTCCCACGCAATCTTGTCATCTGCAACCATACCCAGCCAAAAACACCATCATCAGTCGTTAGCTGATGATGATTTGGCACCAAAAAGTAAGCATTCTTCAGCGGCATCAAGTAGAAAAGGCTGTGAAAAGAGCGAAAGAGGTTACAAACACAATCATCGTAGTGACTCAACTAGCAGTGAGAAGAAATCCTCTGGCAAAAGTGAGAAATCAAAGAGCGAGGTATCTATGGAAAGGAGAAAACATTCTGTGTCAGCTCCTGCAGATGAACCAACGGCATTATCAACGACGGTGTTGGATAATGAAAAAGAACTTCAGAAGCAACTTCAGGAAGAAAAGGAAAAAGAACAGCGCCAGGAGCGTGAGAGACTTGAAAAAGAGAAGGAAAAATACCAGCAAAAAGAGAAAGAACGTCGAGAGAAAGAGCTGAAAAAGCAAAGAGAGCGAGAAGAAAAGGAACGTGAAGAAAGGGAGCGAAAAGAGCGTGAAGAACAGCGTGATCGTGAAGAAAAAGAGCGAAGGGAACGTGAGCGTCGTGAACGGGAGGAATTTGAACGAAAAGAAAAAGAGCGTGAGGAACGTGAGCGGCGTGAAAAGCAAGAACGCGAACAAAAAGAACGAGAAGAGAAAGAGCGAAGAGAGCGTGAACGTCGAGAAGAGCAAGAACGACTTTATCGCGAACAGCAACAAAAACGTCAGGAACAAGAACGTATTGAACGTGAGAGGGAGCGGGAACGAGAGAGGGAACGTGAACGGGAACGTGAACGGGAACGTGAAAGAGAACGGGAACGGGAACGAGAGCGTGAGCGCGAACATTCTCGCGATTGTGAACGTGATCCACCTCCTCCTTTAGAGCCTCCAAAGGAACCTGCGACACCTGCATTGCCTCCGCCGCTACCACATGAAGGCAATGAAAAAGAGAATCGACAAAATCATATTCGTGCCGACGGAAGTGACATTTCAACCTCTGACACCCATGAGTTTGAAAAACGTTTCTTTCGGCACATGCAACACTATGATGATAAACATAATAAAGAGAATAGTGGAGATGATGTCCTCCTATCATCTGATGGGCAAAAGCATCGTAGTCGCAAGTCATCACGAAATTCGCCCATTCGTTTACCAAAGCGACGTCTTAGCTCCCAAGACAGTATGGACGTAGTTGAAGATGCAGCCAAGCGAGTCCGCATTACGTCTTCTACAGATAACTCTAACACTCCGACAAGCAATCATAAAATTAGCGATCGACGTGACTCAAAGGATCCAGCGTCAAAGAAGCACCACAAATCGTCTTCGTCTTCACATAAAAATGCGACTGAAGAAAAACCACAACAGCAGCAGCCGCAGTTAAATGATTCAACACCAATTGATCAGAGATACCGCAAAGACTCTGGGTTTGAAGAGAAGAAATTCAAAAAATGTGAACAGTCGACTGGAGGTGGTGGTGCTACTCCCAAAGTTGGTACATTCTCCATGTTGATGCATCGATACAAGAAACATAACAGCAAAGATGAAAAAGATGTCACTATCAACAATGTGAAAGATAAATCTGATGAACATTCATTCAGTGGTCTTCATTCTGGGGAATCTGAGAATGTAGCACCCAAAACACCACAACATACCGCATCTATTTCCTCCGATGATGAGCGACAAAGACAACAACAACATCATCACCATCATCAGAGACACAAGAGTAAACGCGAACATCGCGATAAAAAAAGACATAATATTGGCAGTGGTGGGGTTGATTATGACGATCGGGAGAAAAAAGAGTCATCTTCCCAACAAGAAGTCGGTCATCGTCATCCAGATCGAAAGACTTCACGTTCAGATGAGAGCGCACATTCACATCATCACCATCAGCAGCAGCATCCGAAAGCATCGTC
Source organism: Volucella inanis (assembly GCA_907269105.1). Classification (NCBI taxonomy): domain Eukaryota; kingdom Metazoa; phylum Arthropoda; class Insecta; order Diptera; family Syrphidae; genus Volucella; species Volucella inanis. The sequence goes on along the minus strand of OU026157.1, from coordinate 46,951,611 downwards.
CTCATGTGGCAGCAACAGTGGTGGGGAAAAATCCACCACACATCGCAATAAATCGACGCCGTCCAGTCGCATGATGTTAAGTGATTCGAATGATTCTGATTCAGATGCGCAAACGTCGAAGAAACATTCCATTTTCGATATCCCCGATGAAGGACCTTACGTCTCAATGTATGACAAAGTAAAGGCTAGATCCTGCAAAAATATGCAAAAGCAGGAAGAAGAAAAGAAAATCAAAGCAAAGTTTAGTCAATTGAAACAGTGTCGAGCAAAACGAGAAGAAAAGAAACGTTCTACTTCATACGATGGAGATTCTGATTCTGATTTTGAAGACCGTCAGCAACGATATCGCAGCGGTTTCAAATTAAATCGTGGTGGTTTTATAAGTTCTTCAGACGAAAGCATGATAGTACAACGACGGGTTAGCGCAACCGGTGGTAACAACATATCTGATTCGGATTCAGATGCGCGACGTATGCATTTTAATCGAAAACGGCTTAATGAATTGTGCGACGCTGATGATAGTTCTGAGAATGGTTTATATATTCGAAAGAATTCGCCTTGTAAGAAAATATCATCAAAACGTAATTCGCGTTCAACTCGCATAGAATCAGATTCATCAGACTTAGATACACAAGCTCCAGCAAACTGTAAGCTTGAAAATGATACTGATGTAGAACATAAATTTAAGCCCGAAATTAAGAAAGAATCAGAACATTCAGAAGATGAAGAATGTGAACGTGACAGTAAAATAAAACTAGAAAAGATTAAAACTGAGCCAGATGAAGAAGAGGAAGGGGAAGAAAAACCAGATCCAATACTACCGCCTTCTCTTCCCAGCGAAGTGAAGAAGGAAAGTAAAGATTTCTTCGAAATGATTATTGAGTCAGACAATAATAATGCGAATTCTGGGAGTGCTTTAGAAAGTAAAGATTCTGTCTTTGATGCGCACTTTTCTCCGGAAGGTCGAAAGAAGCATAAAAAGAGTAAGAAGCGTCAGAAAACACCGTTACCCCTTGACAGTGATACAAATGTATCGGGAACGGAAAAGGTAGAAAAATTAGAGAAGCCAGATAAGTTTGAAAAGATTGTTCCCGTAATGGATCTGTTTGATAAGCTGAAGGAAGAAACGATGCCGGCAGTTGCCCCTGTGATGATGTCAATAACAGCAATTAGTTCCGCTCCTTCGACACCAGCACCAGCAATAATAAATGAAAAGAAGCGCCATAAGGATCGCAAAGAAAAGAAACGCGAAAAATTCCGTAGTACA